>OY735871.1:11343564-12684629 GCA_963506565.1 Tachystola acroxantha
CTAAATATACCTATAGTTACATCTCTATTATTGTTTCTGTGAGTTATATTGACAATACATTCATTTGCATATGGACTCAGTGCTGTAATAGTTTTGATACCAATCTATACCTATTACATAACTGCAATGAAAAAATGTAAATAATAATATTTCAGAAGATGTGCTGCTGATGTTTCTTGAGACTTTTTTGGCTGTACTTAGTTTTGTAGATGTAAGTTTTAAAAACCAGGCCGTTACGACTAATGTCAAAAAGAAAAATGTCCAAGAGCTGAAAAATACCTAGCCAAATATAGAAACGCCGTACACCTAGCCAAGTAACTGTCGATGAACCCTGATTCTGACGAAGTCCAGGTTTAAATCGTTTAAAGGTCAGTTTTGACTTTTGATGAACTCGTGAAATCTTAATTTAAAAGTGTGACCTCCTTCTTAATTACTTACTTATTTTTTTAATTATGTAGGAGGGTTCGTTTGAGATAGTGATAAAAAATAGAACACCAACCTATCTCTTTCTAATCAATCAAGTAATAGTGTAGTTATGTAGTTATGAAACATAATTTTTCAGTTTTAAAGAAACTTGTCGAAAGTTATTCAATAGGTATAATACCAGGTTACAAATGCAAGTCTACAATCAACAGTTAATAAGCAACTAATAGGTACATACTTAGGTAACAACCTTCCCGAAGGTCACAAAGCATGTAATCTTTACGTGAATAGAATCACCGGTAAATATAGGCTTCTTTCTCTTTAAGGGCCTGACATGAGCCGACTAGCGCCGCCAATCTTAAAAAATCTATCTTCTAATATAATCAATATTTTTAAAAAAGGCTATAAAGAAACAAAAAATATTATCAACGTTATTCAATTTCAGTAAGTTGTAGTTAGCATAATAGCTAAAAACGGCCGTTTTGGCATATTTGAGCATTTTACATGTCGCAATTAGGTTATGTATTGTATATTGAAAAATAGTGTTTAACCTAATAAAGATTTGCTCCATGACTTTTTCAATAAAATTGATTATATTGGAAGATATTATTTTGTTAAGATTGGCGGCGCTAGTTGGCTCATGTCAGGCCCTTAACAAAAAATCTAGAGAAAATCTAGAGTCAAGGGCAAGCCAAGAGCTGCCAAGGCATCATCCTTAGCATGAAGTGTCTAAGAGACGATCGAAGATCGAATGACGTAACCTATTTCATGCTAAATATAGCAACGGTGTATGCGGTTTATTGAACAATGAGAAGTGGAGACAACCTTGACCTTATGAATAAATGCCAAAGAAAGAATTTGTATCTATATATATCTCTAGTTATTGAAATGACCCTATAGAATTTGTGTTAGAATATGCCAAACGTAGATAGTTTTTTTTGTTTTTAATAAATCGTTCGACGACCCCAAGCGTGTACGAGGATGATATTGTCAGTGGCACAAGGTGACTCAAATGACATACTCGTACATACTGTACCTGCATAGTCGCATTTCGAGAATTAGTCGATATAATGTAAATTCGTTATTCATAAATGCCAAGCTATAAACTGCACTTATTTTAAATTAAATTATAATTATGCGCTTAATGCATAATTATGATGATAACATGCAGTTGCGTAAAGTAAAGGCAATATTTCTCTCCTATCAAGGTATGATACCTGGAATTGAAAATATTGTCCACGTATCTATGAACGGAACCTTGTGATCACTTGTCTATCGTAATAATGAAACAGTCAAGCTGCAGTCTACAGTTAATACGATTGCTGTAGATTCTTCTATCAAATATAAGGTAAGAATCTATGAATCAGAATGTAGATTACTATGTATGCAACAAGTGACGGTGATTGACATTGTTCATCCATTGTGCATCCATTTAAATGGAATACAAATCAATGTTACGTATCAATAAAATAATTAGGTATAACAACGATAAATAACTTTCTATAAATATATGCACATACCAATCGGTGAGCTCTTTGAGGGATAAACTTGCGCGCGCGCAGGAATCTTAGCAAAAACTCGTCGTCCATGCGATGGGGCGTACATTCACCACGCTCTAAAATGAGAATTATTGTGCCTTACAGATAAATGTTTCCTTATAAATAGGAAGTTAATATAAAAATAAATACAATTGTGTGTAAGTAGTTCAAGGTATTTCCGTATAATTCGTTAATGCAATTTACGTTTCCAGTGTCTGCTTTTTGCATAAATGTCAACATATTTTGGGAAGGCAATTTTAAATCCATCAGTACACGTACACGTACTTAGTCGAAATTGCATTTTGTTGCAAACCCCATTTTGAATAGAATTACAACAATAATGACCCTAGACTTTATGAATGTCTCAATCGGTATGTGGTTTATACCTCAACTGAAGGTTACGAACGAACATACTCCAATAAAAAAAATTAAACTCACGCCAGATACCCTAGGGGTAGGTATAGAAGATGGACTTCTATCTGCCGTGATCCTGGCACACAACCCTTGCCTCCTCGACATTCATCAATCTCTTTATGCACGCTCGTCGGTGTGTAGTAGACCGAAATTATTATACTCTTAATTAAATTGGTAGAATTCCCCTGGGATTCATCTAGATATCTAGGAGTCCTAACTGTGGTATCTTATCTACCCCAGTGATGTAATTACAATGACAACATTTACAAAATAATAATGCCACTATAATTATATACCATAAACCATGTCTCTGAGGGCCTCTATAGCCTGAAGCCGTCTGTTGGGGTCTTCCCCGCAGTGCAGGCGAGCATACTCCTGCAGTTCCGGCACAGGTTCCCCCAGCTCCAGCTCCACGCTGTAGTCGGGGCTAGGCATCGTAACCTGGGAACAACAAATAGGCATATTTTAAGTATTTTATGATAAAAGGAGGCTGACAAAACATGCAGTAGCCACCCGCTTGTAAGCGGTGCTCATCGCCTAGACTCTAGACCTGCAACTTTAGACATTACTGGGTCGCCGCCGACCTTGGAGAGCTCTAATTCACGTTACTCTTGATGCATACCATAACTGTGTGATGGAAAGGATGTCTAGTTTTATACAGAGTGGCCCTGAATGCGTGTGAAAACAGCTGACTACATTTCCGCTATAATGAGCCGTAAAATTCTATGAAGAAATATGATAAATAATAGTGATGATCGTCTCCAAAAGCCAAATTTTTTTGTGAAATACGACGTTGTTTTATTTGTTACATATACAATAGTGTCAAAAAAATCTATACATATAATAAGACTGTAAAAAAGTTGTGTCTGTGTATCGGATATTTTTTTGAAAATAATAATTGTAATGTGTTTTAGGATCGATACTGATGCCAAAACACTATTTTTTAGAATTTTTGTCGGTTTGTGACTTTGTGCAAGTATCACGCCATAACTAATGAAGGGATATTGATTGGAGTTTCACTAGGAGATAGCTGAAATATCCGGACAGCTCATAGGCTATAAGCCATGGCGGTATGTGATGTGGAAACAAGGATCCAGAGAGGAAGATCTGCCTCCTGATCTCCTCCATCCTCCTCCACTACGCAAACGAAGTTGCGGGGTACAGCTAGTATATGTATATAAACAAAGAATGTTGTCAGTCAATCCCCTGCCGCTGATGATTCGATTGACTGGCCACTTTGAGAGGCTCATTTAAAGGCGAGATATGTTTGTTTCATTCGTTGAATCGAAGGTTCTAATTGTGGGAATAATAAGTATATTAAAAAAGTGTGACCTGAAGATTATATTCAAAAAACATGATAGATTCCCAAAATAAAGTAGTCAGCTTTTAGACTAATTTGTGCAAAAAATAAATAATGTTACGTTTAGACTCTACTAAATTACGACTTTATAAAATACGTTTATAAAAACTTTTCTTGATTAACTGGCTAGACTCAAACCGGTACGTCAGGATACCATAAGGAAGCAAAAAAGACGATCAAAATGATTAATGCAATTAGATTTTTAATATAAATGATATATACTTAATACAAACAGAAACACTATAACCTACATAATACTAAAATCAGTGTCTGCAAAAAATTTGAATTAGTTAGGTATCCTGTTCGGCTACCTAAGCAATAAAAAGCAATTTGTATTCGTAGTTTTCTGAGACATTTATAAATTCAGATTCATATTGCTATATTTTTTGTGCCCAAATATTATTATTTTTTAACCGATTGACGAAAGAAGTAGGGTAAAGTTTATCGAGCGTCGGTATATATGTTCCTTTGTTTTGTGGATTTCGATGTACTATTGCGGTGCGCAAAGTGGAATAGAATTATAAATGATTTTATTATGTATTATTTGCGCACCGTTCGGTGAGTTTTGGTGCGCATCGAATGGTGCGCAACAAAACGGTGCGCTAAATGGAATACCTCGTATTATCGATATTCGTCTTTATCACGCGACTATGTCCTAATAGTGAAACAATTTTCCAACACTAACTTTGTTACATAAAGTCGACATAAGTTCAATTAAAAATGAAAAATTATTTCGAAATTGGTCTGTCAAGAAAGTAGAATATGTTATATATTCTAAGAATATATATTTATGGCTAGGTATAGTTACATAGATATAAACGTGCTATCAATCACTCTAATTGACTAATTCAACGTTACAGTCAAACCTCAATTAAACATATGAAAGAGAAAATGTCACAATAACTTTTGGTCGGAAGTGTCATGGCAAAGAACAATAGCGACGACAGAATAGGTTAACTCTCTGTTGCATTGACTTACGTCAAACATCGTGGTATTAGGTACTTGCCTAATGAATGTTTACTTTGCATAACATTACTTTACCTACACGCTTAAACTCTACATTTGCTAAAAGCAATGTCTGGCTGACTCTATTTCCGCTTGCAACTTGAAACCCAAGTATTTAAAACATGCCATTTTCGCTGATGTCTTAGAATTAAAGAGGAATTACATCTATTCTTTCTGTATTGTATAGGCATTATAGAACTGAAGATATTGATATTAGAAACATTATTTCCAATTTATAATACGTTTCGGTTAAAGCTTCTGATGATGGTACAGAGTACAATCGAAGGCTTCCGAGCATACCGACGAGATGGATAGTAGAAGAAGAAGGGGGTTATATGCAATACCGATTCTATTTCTTTCGAGTCCCAACTCTATAGCGAGGTGGAATAGAATAGAAGCATTAGGTTCGCTCCCTACCGGTACTCATCTATCTGTAAGGAGTGACCATAATACTAATAGTATAGAAGTGGTATTCTTTGGTCTGAGGCAATAGGCTAATGAATGAAACTTCCATACTATCTAGACACGTGTATAGCTTAGGTCAACAACGAACCAGCAAAGTTGATAATCTAGTCCAGTCTGTGCTGTAGATATCTCTAGACGAAGAAGACATTTTACCATGGATATGGCTCGTACTTATCCGTCCTCATAAAAAATCAGGCATAATGGCCAATAAAATGTAAATATAATGTACTTATTTCAATAACATGGAAAAATCAATCCGGGGAAAATTTATAAATCCAAACTGGCAACCCTGGCCTGCCAGAGCAAAGAACAGTTAGTTGAGTGAAGTTGCTTGCTACAAAATTTTCCCCTTGACCCCAGGCATTGCAACAGGTAGCGCCATGACATTTGCGAAACTCAAAAAATTACATTACTGCACAAATGATAAGCGGCAGACATTTTTTTTAGTATATAGTTTCCTAGACGTAAAAAGTTTAAATGTAATACTAATGATCTATGTGACATCTGTGTTTAATGTTCATTTTCCGTTTTAAATACCAACGAAGTAGGTACGTATTACGTATTGCAGTGTGCACTCAATGACACATCAATGGTAACACTTAAATATGTAGGTAATTTTAACTCTTATAGCGTAGACAATGAGAACGGGAAGAAAGTCTAAACTTTGGAGTAATTTCAACTGTACTCACGGCATCAGAAACATTAGTGCATTGTATATAAGATGGTAACTATTATGTAGTATACTTATATAAGCATTGCCATCGATTTGCGGTCTACTGGATATTAACACCAATATCCAATATTATGCAAGGACCTGTTACTTAATGAAGATGATCAATACTGTTTACAAGTATATCACTTCCTTGATGTATATTTTATGTGAAATGACCCTTAGGTACGATGGAAAACTAACAAGACAATAAATATGGTTATAATGCGATATGACTCGGCTATATTTATTATAGCCGAGTAGACATTTAATAAAATATGACCTAATTCCATTGTTTATGCATTCAAATTTTCGGGAATGAAGTACCATGTTTAATAAAATAAATTAATTATTACAAAAACAAATCGAGCTAATCAAAGGCTAGCAAGAAAATTCAATTGATGGTAATAAATATTTGGTGTGATATCATATAAGTAGTAGTAAAAAACCACAAGTAGAAAAACTTGTCTAGATTTAAAAATATCTAAAATTTGATCAAATATTGTATATTGCTGCTCCATAAAACTTTCAACCCCCTCTCCTTAGATCTTATTACTCATCCCTAGATTGACTTTTGACCTCATAGAACCCAGAAACTTCAATTTAAACCCTTAATTTCAATTTGGACCTATTTGCACCTAATATACATTTGTCAAACCACATCAAACAGTAACAACAAATTAATTAATAACCACACAGTAAATTGCATCTCGATAACATTTAATTAAAGCATAGTTAATGTTATCTCCTGCGAGTCCGATGTAATATGCAAGTAGCGTGAATAGTGGGTAATAAGAAAATTACAGCCTACAACCGTACTCGGTAACTGCTATCAGATCGTTTAATCTCCTGGGATACAAAGGTACTATAAATGGAGAAAGTACCTGCGATATAACATCTTTATAGCTCACGGCACTATCGTAAAGCTAAGTACCTAAGTGGTCTGATTCTACGGAAAGGTAAATACAAAATTACATGCATACAAGGTAAGTATAGGAATCATAAACGGCATCCGTGTATCGTGTAAAAAATGTTTTATAGTAGGTAAATGGATAAACGATAGCTCATGGTACCTAATTCAATTGTTTTTATTTTATTTCGAAACAGTTGGATTTTTTCAAGACAATAGAATGATGATTAGATGTACCTCTGTCGACGGCGAAGATTTAAATCTCCAGATGTACCCGTGCCCTACATCGGCCGCGCGCAGTCGTAGTGTGTGAATTTTAAACATCGGTCCTTAGTCGTCCGTCAACCAATGTTTGAAATTCACGCACTAACAATCCCCCGCCATCTGGCGATTAATCTTTGGCCGACGGTAGGTACAGTCGAAGACAGACATAAGTATACAGAGGGCCTCATTAAGGTTGAGATTATCTCAAAAACTACTGGACCGAATTTAATAATTCTACAGTTACATATTTTTAACTTTTATCTACCAAACAGTGAAATAATTTTTGCATTAGGTCAAGTAGTTTTTGAGATAATCTCAACTTTAAAAACTCTCATGTACACCTTTATCTATGTACCACCGTACATATATCCCTGTCTTATAAATCTCATGAAACATAAGTAGAAAATTTTAAAATGGTAGTTTCTTCGTAATTTTGTAGAGACGATGGAACTGCTGTCTTCCTGATATGTGTGTAGGTAACTAACTGATAAAATACTTCCAATAAATTAAC
Organism: Tachystola acroxantha; assembly: GCA_963506565.1. NCBI lineage: Eukaryota > Metazoa > Arthropoda > Insecta > Lepidoptera > Oecophoridae > Tachystola > Tachystola acroxantha. The sequence goes on from OY735871.1 coordinate 11,351,164, forward strand.
ACTTCAACGTATTCTATGATGAAACAAACAGATAATGATATTAATTGGATCGAAATTGATTCTATGACTCTATGAGCGCTGATTCGAATATTCGTGGGGTCGAATATTGTTGCATAAATAGAGTCGACTATTCGTTCAGTTCGTTGAGTCGAAGATTCTTGAATGCGTACTAAACCCAACAATAGTCGACAAAGGACAGTCTTATTATATCAGATAATAGGAAAATTGCAGCACTTAGTTACGTGCTATCAGTTCATTTAATCGCCTAGGACACCAGGCTACTAACATAAACAGAGAAAGTGCAGTTCACAGAATGGTGAAATGCAACACACCGGTTGTAAGGAAGAACGGCCCAGTAGTTAGACTGGTCACGATATGCCTGTTTTGCGTGGGAATAGCTTTCCCATACCTAATATTGGCTCGATGTTCCTTTCCTAGAAAGATGATACCAAGATTAGGCTTATTATGCCGAATAAAAAAAACTTATTATGGCAAGATAATAATGCCTGTGTCCTAATAATGCATATGTTTATGTCAGGTTTATGTAGTTAAAGTCATATAATATATTCTGTTGGAATGTGCGTCTACCTGCCTCCTGAAAAGCGGAAGCCTATTCCTATTATCATAAAACTTTTATGTCATACTAGCTTCTGCCCGTGACTTCGTCTACGCAAGATCTTTATAAATTATAGCCTATGTGTTATTCTGGTTTATGAGCTACATAATAGTAAAGTTTCATTAAAATCGATTCATTAGTTTTTGCGTGAAAGAGCAACATCCATCCATCCATATATACTTTCGCGTTTATATATTAGTGGGAGGGATGGAATGGAATAGATACAAAATCAAGATAAGGTTTATTCGTCAAAATACAAAGTATGTTCTATAAGTAAAAGTGATCAAGACGAATCTAAAACATCAAAATACATCCAGCCGAAATTTTGTCGGAGATCACGAAGGCTGCATAAATTCGTACACTTTAGAGGCATACTTCTATAATTAACCATTGAAGTATCGAACGAAATGTTAATTTCATTGCGAAGGTCAGGGTTATACCGGAAGTAAACAAACAAGTTTTTTTGCTACAGGTTGAAAATCCGTTTTATTCTGTACATACGTGTACTTACTGTATTAATGACGTAGAACAATTTTTATGGCAACATAATTAAATACCATTAGTTACTGGATCAAATTACCCAAAAAAACTAATCGGCTAAAAATAATCTAAAACTAATAACTAATAATTTTAATGATTATTAAAATTACTTAATATGATAACCAAAAAAATAGATTCAATTATACGTTCAATTATAGTTATCCTTTGCATTATGAGTAATGGTAATTAAACCAAACCGGTGTTAACATAATAAATGCCCACCATTTGTCATGGTTGTAGGGACTTATTAGCCGTCTATAAAAATGGCGGAGCTTCTCAAATCGTCGAGGCAGAGACGGACGACGGACTTCCATATGCTGCGATCCTGCCTGCCTGGCACACCACTCTCGCTCACATCAATCTCTCGAGTTCATTTGTCTATAATAAACCAAGGAATAGATAATTTACATGTACGGTCTATCACAAAGTAAAGTGTACAGGCAGGAGATCTTTTAAGGTTGAGATTATCTCAAGAACTAGACCGATTTTAAAAATTCTCTTACAATTATATACCTACCTAGCTAGTCGTTGTTCCAATCTAACTATTAGTGAAAGTTTTTTTTACAATCCGTCAAGTAGTTCTCAAGAACCGTAATGGGACCCCTGCATACTTTTTTCTGTTTTCGACTGTACCAACTTGATATTATCGAGGATATATATAATATATTATATAATATATTATGCGAGGGGAGAACCTCAAATGCTGTAAATTAATAATTCAATTATAGATTCCGATGGATCTCACTGTAAAATTAATAATATATGTAGACAGACTTCTTTTAATAAATCTTAATATAAATTATTATATATAAACGGATATCACTCACTTATATTGTTGAAGGCACCTTGAGAAAGACCGTCGAAATCGGTTGAGACTGTCGGTCTAATTTCCGACTTCAACTATATAAGTGAGTGATAATATCCGTTTATATATAATTTGTAGTAATGACTCACTATAGTTTTAATCTTAATATAGAATAGATATAAATAACCTCACAAAATTAAACAGTGTACAGTTAAGTACATTTGCAAAACCTCGTGTTATTCATCTGCAAATCTATTTCAACCTTGGAAGTATTTTGATAATAGCCAGCAGAACGATGACGTCATCACTTTTTACTAACATTCGCATTCAACAATACGCCGCGTAATAGTTCGCACAAAAACTGACCTTCAGTTAATCTGACTAGACAGTATTTGGCCAATCAACATTTATCTAAACCACACTGATATCGTATGTTAACTACTGCCGGTTGAAACATTCAATTACGTCAAATGTTTAAAAATATGACTGTCCATTGTCCTTGTATTACATAATGATAACCTATAGCTAGATATCTGCCTTATTTAGAATGCAATATATTAAATTGTAGAGCACATCCGTAGAATAAGGTCATATAAAGTGTCATCTAGAAAATTATCCTAAAATCTTATAACATACGTTTTATTTAGTGGTTCATGCATGATTACCACAACATAGGTTGTCAGACTTAATTGTCAGTCCGGTCCAAATATAACAAATGTTTATCACAAAAAAACAATAATTATTATCATCTCTACTTATACTATTAATTAGAGATACCGCTCTTTTAATCTTTTGAGGGCATTATATTTAATTAATTAAGATTAAAAACACGACTGTTCTGTAGTCCTTGAGATCTCTAATTAAGCTTGATTATTTACCTAATAATTTTATTTATAATGTTCCTTATATTTTCTAATACTCTACCTATATATCTGAATGATTTCTACTGATTCCCAGAGCCTAATAATATAGGCATTCAACAGAAGTACAACATAGTAATAATAAAAACAATGCTTACGCCAATACTTTCATATAAAAGTATTGTAAATAAATTTTACAATAAGTCACGATCATTGGCATGGCACCTAGTAAAATGCCAACATGGCTAAGACGATCCGTGACGCAAGTCGTATCGTATTTGCAGGCATCAAATTATTTCTCACAAAGATTACTGGGAATGGAAATGTGATCTAATGCAACAGGATCAACGTCAGCATTCGATGAAGTAAACAGCGAAGCTACGAAGTAAATGTAATTTAAAACTATTTTGCGTTGAATAATTCGCTCTCGACCTTGATTTTAGCGTGAGGGCGAGTAAGGTAGGAGAGCAAAAAGGAAGGAATGGAAACCGGTCGTTTTCAAAAAGGAACAATCAACCCGGCACATGGCAACGCGGTTATAATACGAACAACTATGGTTGCCCACCGTCTCGAATTTTCTGGGACGTCCTGACGAAATGTCTCGCGGGAACCCTAATCTCCCAACAATCGATATATTTTTTAATCCACTGAAAATATACGTAAAGGAGAAGGATTGAAGGGACTTGCAGCAAATGGAAAACCGGGGTGAAGTGTCTTAAATCGAATTATCTGTTTGGTGCATAGGTAGAAAGTTTATTTTAATATTTGTAATCCTTTTGGACAAATTTTCTAATTATTTGTATGAATCTACAAGTTTCTTAAGCCAACAAACTATTTTAATATCGTGGTTTTAATCAAATATCAGTCGTAATTTCCTACCTACAAGAGTACGATCAAATCCATGATAGGAATTAGGATATTAATGTAAGTACATATTTGATTGATCGATCGGTTTGATTCTTGTAAAAAATGGCAATGCAAATAAGTAGGTATAATTAATTTATTTTAATTTATTTCCTACTTTCCTATAACGAGTAACCTAACCCATAAACCTATATTTATAATCGTGAACTCTATCCGCCCACAGTATTTATTTTCAAAGTTATCAATCCTACTGTTTAGTCATATTATTTGTATTTACTAACACGGCAGGCTATTGTCATTTGAGCACATATGCGATGCTAACTAAGTATGATTTGTTAGTCATCTTTAGTCACCTACAACTGGTATAAAATCACTGTCCTTGATTGACTCCAATTTGCCTATGACCAAATGTCGCAAGATAAGATTGTCTGCTATGAAATTTGCAATAGCACTGTAATTTCGGAGAACGCGTACAAAGGCGAAAACCTCTGATTCTAGATTAAGACCGATAGTCATTCTGAATATGAGTGGAGTTAGTTCGATCGTGCAACTGTCAGTTCACCTACCGGAGTACATGTTAAATGTTACTGAAGACAAATTGATATTTATCAGAATCATAATAATTATAATGTAAGTTGTTACAATAGCAGACATAAGTCGGAGTCATATATTTAACGACGTTCACACGAATTCGGTTTCGTTCTGTAAAATAAACTACAAGCAAACCATATCTCTGGATGCGAAACTACACCACCACGTGTGCGAATGAATAGCAGTCGTCAAGGCCGCCGGTCGCTGGCGCATAATCATCGATATGTACTTACTACACTACCTACCATGCGTACAGTCGACAACACAACAATGTACACAAAACAATTGCAATCCATGCCTTGTTGCCATGACTCAGAGAACCCCTGTGTTCCGATGTCAAAGACATATTACTTATAGGACTACCTTACATAAAAAAAATTGATCCTCTTCAATGGAGATTAATTCTAGATGCAAAAAATTCTCCCGCCTCCCACCCAACTCACTTTCCTAAATGGATTTCATGTAATTGGTAGGTATTTACTTATACTTAATTGTCAAATTATAATAGGTACTAGTTCGTATAACGAGTATCATCAGCACGATGTACTTACTCGTAGCTAATTAGGTTATCTAAACATGTGATTATAGAATCTAGTTGGTATCTGACTACAAATCGGAATAATCAATTATCTTATTTATGTTGTATGTATTAATGTACCTAAGGAATTGTAGCGGGTAAACTATTTGCTGTGATAAATATATTCATATAGCATTGGCATTTGCAATGTAATATTAAAGTCGCAATAAAGTAGTAGTGACCACAATTTATTATTAAAAAATAGAGTATGATACAAAAATTTCTTATATTTGAATAGGTAGCGAATATATTCGACTGTCCAATAAGAAACAATGGACTATTAGCCAATACTTAGTATGTATCCAATCCAGCCGTTATTCTGAAAAAGTTTAAATATTGCATTGCATTGCTAATTACTAATACCTCCTAAGTTTTGTAGGATAATATATGTATGTCTATAGAAATAAATGTATTAAGTAATTATTTTCACTTCTTTTATTTATCGTTTTTTTTTAATAGGCTTGGACAGGGGCTGATGTCCTGTAAAGTAGGAAAAACTAGTCTAGTGTGGTTGCCAGCGTAGGTATTGTTCTAAAATAATATGTTCCACGTCATATTTTTGTCATTTATTAATTTGTCAATCCAAACCAAACACATTAATGTTTGGTTCAGTGCACGAAACCTTATAGCAGATAACGCTACAGTTATTAAACAAAGAGTGAAGTAATTAACGAAATATTTTAATTTTAGCAGAAAACGAAAGATCATTCATGTACATGCATACATTACATAAATATTGATATAAGTACGTACTTAATACAACAAATTAAAAATAAAAATCCTTACCCCAGGAAAACAAAGGGTTTGGCAAAATGGCAAACGTTGCGCGCGCTCTCCGCTGCGGCGCGTCGCGAACTGCGCTCACGCAAGCAAGTAAGTATGCGCACGCGCAGCCATCTGACTCTCGCGTCGATCATAGGCACCTATAGGTTAGGTACAAGCGGCTGCCCATCTATCTGCACAAACCATTGTAATCTAGATCATATTACAGCCGCTTAAAGTGCGGAACCCGGTAGACTGCCGGATGGAAGTTAAAGTAATAAAGTTTGGCAAATGAAATATTGCCAACAGCGTCGTCGCACACATTGTTGTACAGCATATCGATTGTAATAAAAAACACTCTAAGCCACGGCAAAATGTCCTAAGCTGCAATGTTTTTTAGGTTGATTTGCTACTATGGCGTTTATTCCAGCTGAAGCCAGGTTTAATTTATTTATTAATTTATTATTACTTTATTGTACACGAAAGAAGATACAAAAAATATTAGAAACAATAAATATTTAATGTACACAGGTGGTGTTTATCTAAATTAAATTAAATTAAAGAGAGGTTTCTTCCAGCAAGACCTAGGAAGCGAAAATAAATTTTGAAAAGTAGACAATATTACTACAGGTCCTATTTATTTGGCTCCAGCCGGGCACCAGAATCGGTATATAATAATCATGATAGCGAAGAAGTCGAGAAAATACTGAAATTGTCTTGGCGGAATAAAATGGCTACATTTAAATGAAAACTTCTGGAAATTCTAAAGAAAGTGAAGAGGAAACTACAATATTCCGCTCTATCATGAGGAATAAGGCAAGATCTGTGAAAGGACAAGTGCCGACAGAAGAAGACATCATGGCCGAAGAACATGCATGTTTGGTTCGGCTGCGTCAGTTCGTCAGTCGTCCATAGAATGAATATTGCCTTGATATTGTTCATTATTTAAGAAGAGCCACGGGAAGAGAAAAAAACAGCAGTACAGTGCGCGATGCGTAAGCTCAGGTTTGCATTTGTGTGAGTGCACACAGATAGTGTAGTGATATTCGGCCTGAGGCGCGACGCGTCCTACGCATACAAATACAAACGCAACAAAATACACCCTGCCGCGCACGCACCGCACTTCACCTCTTGTACCACTATCACTCACACAAATGTAAACCTGAGCTTACGCCTCGCGCACTGTACAGTGATAAGTTTATTCAGCTATAAGTACTTATATTATAAGCAAAGAAATGCATGCTATGACTCGCTCCCTACGTAATCTACTAATGTAGAATTGTAGACATCTCATAATACAATATTATATGTTATGTACTGTAACGATCACGTCTTTAAATCAATTTCAAGACATGGTAAAATTTTGCTAAAATAACTAAATTATAACGCAATCTTTTTAAGTAAGAAAAACTCTTTACGTAATTTAATTACAAACCAAAAATTATGACAATGACCAAAAAATCAAAATCTGACAGGGAACAAAAATTGCAGAAATATGGCAGACGTAAAAAAATGTGAAAATATTTAAAAATACAATAAATAATAATGATTCAAGAAGAAATCATATTGAAATAGATTTACAAGTTTACATTTACTGGATTAGGTGTTCCTGTAGTTTAGTTTACAGGTTTTCAGGTATTTGGTTCCTCTTTACTATCTCAATAGAAACATCAAGTTACTATGGGAGGAGACGTCATTGCTAACGTAGCAGATTATAAAGGAAACTTTTACAAGATCATAACAGAGTCTGGAGTGGATCCTTAAAGGTAAAGAGGGACTGAAGAGAACCGTGAGTGTTTAAACAGATAATTTATAGGATTGTGATAATGATTAGACTATTATTTTAGGAGATATTTAAGTAAAACCAGATAGTGCGACAGTTTTCTACTGTCTGACAAGATCAGCTATTTTGAGAGGATCCTTTGACGTTTCAAAATATGTAAACAAAGATTATATTTACGATTTATTATTTTAATAGTTTATCGAATATTTCGCGAGTGAGTTCTTGAGTTTGTGAGTTGTGACTTAGTGAGTTGGTGTTTGATGCTGAATAGTTTCCTTGTTGTGTTTCAAGTGAATTATACATTGAATTCTAGAACTATTTAAATGTGTGGTGATTCTAGTTGGAACTACAATCTTACAAGAGCTTGGTGTTGCATTGAGGACTTCTTCTAGACTTCATCCTTCATTGTTCCTGGTTTCTACATGAAGCTGCTGTATCCTGACTCTTATTTACAATTGTTAATTACTCTAAGGAAGACTCTAATAAAGAAATACTTTACGAAACTTTTCTTTGATTCATCTCTCTGATTAAATGAACTAGGTCCAACTTCCTGATTGTCTAATTGTACCTTTAGAATCTTCCAATACTAACCAAGTTCCTTTCCAGACTAATAATAATGTTTTGTGAGTAAACCAATCTTTATTTATTAGTAGAAAGAGATATAAATAGAAGGAACCTTAGTTTCTAAGTTGAGAAGACTATCTATTACATGGATCTGAATATCTGTACTTAAATACATTAAACCTAACGTCCGTCGTGTGTGTACATTGACTGTACAACATATTTATCTTCATTTTACTAATCATAATTGATTAACAATAAAACAATTAATTTCATTAATAAATTACAATCATACTAATATGGCTAGACTAAGATCCTTTTCTAGGATAGGCCATATAGGTTCATGGTTTATTAATGATGTTAGAGAACACTATTATCACATACGTTATCCTAGTTAGGTTAGAAATCATGAGAAACCCGTTTCGTAGGAATAGGTTCTATTTTATTAGGAAACCCGAGTCGTAGTGATGGGTTCTAATTTAAATTACTAGACGGTCATCTAATAAGGCTTCTGTGCCATTTTATTTTAGATTTATTTAGGGTCTAAACTCTTTGATGAAAATATTATGTCAGTGTCTATCCACATAAATCTGACATATTTTAAGATTCGAATTCTAAATTTCTTATTCCATTTCGGAATATTAGTAACAGAAGAACGATTTAATTTTGTTTATTGAAATAATTTCTTTTAGTTTAACATAGGGAATAATGTTCTAATAATACGAAGTGAATAATACATTGGATTTGAAGGAAGCATTATTCATTTTAAACGAATATTATTTTCAGGTAATTTTCTTCTATTTATTATACAGTTTGACTAGTTAAGTTTTATTCTTCATGAAATTACTATTTATCCGTGAGCCAATACTATTGTTAGTGACTAAATTCGACAAATACTTTATGAATACAACGTTATGACTTCAATACGGAATATATGTTATAGAAATAGGATTGTATTTCTAAAACAGAAGATTACACGTAGTACCTTTTCGGCAACTAACTTCTAAATTATATTCTTCTTAAAATTCATTTATCGAAGGAACTATTTCTTTGTCTTTTCTTCTGTGATCTATTATATTCGGCCAAACATTTTAATAATATGAGATGTATTGACACAACTGTAATCCAAATATTCTGGATTACTTTAATTATTAACTAAATTGAGATTCACTCCTAGTTACAAATAGAAGTGAATCTTATAACGTTTAATATTAATTTTGAGGTCGTTCTGTTAGCATTTTCATTAACTCGTGTAATTTACAGACTCTACTTAGATTATCAAGTGTCACTATTTGGATTTAACAATGCAAAATTAACAGTATTATAATGTTGTCATACTCCTTGCAATAGAGCGGTCTTTGGGGTGCATTTCACCTCTTTCCTCCTAATCGGTCATGGGCGAAGGTCTATTCCGGTGGCTTGACTCCATGGTACTCTAGACGAGGCCTGGCCAAGTCCATGTTCAACAAAGCCGAGGGTCGGACGATATGTGGTATGTTCAAGCCTAAGGAGTTCTGTAAATTGTTAGGAGTGATTATTTCGGAAGTTGTACGAGTGGATCATTTGATAGTCGTAATAGTAGTAGTAATTATGTCAAAGTCAACATCTCAATCTAAATTGTAACGCTTAAAGCGACAGTTATAGATCCAGGATGATGAGATAAAGTTTGGTTTCCTTAATATCCAACCTGCAGACACTGTCTTGCAAAGGTTGTTCTCCACGTCTCATTCAAGCTTTGCTTGTGATGAGATTATACAGGTCTCCCGAGTAACACTCAATCTGAGATCTAGATCCCTTTACTGCGTAATACTTCTAGTTCGTGTTTACGAACTTAGGGGGTTCGTTAGGTCGTTCTTGGTTGCAGGGCCGTGAGATCGGGACTGTTGTGGTGTCTATAACGATCTGCGGTAGGCTCCGAGGTTTTGGGCGTAGGGAGCTCGGAGGTGAAAACCATTTTAATAAAAATACTAATATATTAAATTATCCCCACTTTTGGAATCTTCACCGAGTTTACCACAACAACTACAAAACTCTCAAAATTATCCTTTTCTCTTCTTCATAAAGTTTATCTAATTATAAGAACTTGTTTTACGTCATTTAGTCAGATTGCCGTTTTCCAGCTTTACTCCTTAGACAGAATTACCTCGGAAAGAACAAGGGTTATAAACACAACGTAAGTAGGGTCCGCCACTAGACGAACTGCCAATATAATCACGTGCCAAAACTCATTAAGTTTACTTAATGTTTTAAGTATAATTTTAATAATATAATAATAAGGTCAGCCAAAAGGGTCGATCGTTACAATGGTGCCGTGACCAGGATTTCCAGGTCTCAAAATTCTTGTTTGAGGAGTATTCGTAAGCTGGAACGGTGTCTAAATCTAAGATTCAATAACAATAATAAACTAGATTAGTTTTATGGCAAGAAATTTTAAATTGAACATTACATAATATTATTATAACAAAACTAATTTGTTTCATTTTATCGAGCAAATTACTTTATTTTTATTGTTTTTGAAAATCATCATTTCAGAACACTAATATAACAATATTAGTACGATGCCGAAAAAGGTTAATAAACCGGAACCAAGGGCCTCTAGATCTACTGAATCTACTTCACATAATTCAGGGAATATGACTATTCTATATAGGAGTATGAGACGAACTATTGGAATTTTAAGTTCGAAAATTGGTCGTCTAGAGGAAAGATTAGAAAATGGGAAAAATACAGGATCCACGGATGGAGGAAGTGTTACTATTCCACCAGTTACTATTGTACCATACTCTGATGGTCACATTGAACGTCCCAAGTTTCCAGGACGAATGAAAACACACCCTGTAACATTTTTGGAGGATTTAATGTCTTATTTAAAACGGTTACCATCTCAAGAACATGTGATTGATAATATTATAAATTGTTTGGAAGGAGAGGTCCGGAATTGGGCTAGAATTTATAAAGATAGATGGATAACTGTACAAGATTTTAAGAATGACTTCCTTGGAACATATTGGGGTGACAGTGAACAAAATACACTGAGAAGACAAATTGTTTACAATAAATGGGACAAGTTGAAAAATATTAACATGATGGACCATTTTATGATGTTGTCTGGACAGGCAAAGATGTTAACATGTCCTATACCTGAGAAACAGTTGGTAAATGATATTATACATCATTTCCCAAAAGATGTACAATATGCATGGTTGGTGAAAAGAGGATCGACAATAATAGAAGCTGCTGAATTTTTACGAGAATTAGATGATATTGATAAACAAACTACAGTTGTTGATGGTGGAGCAATAACGGGTCGTCAATTTGTAACCAATAAGCGACCTTGGAATGGACCTATACAACAAAACCCTATGGCTAAGAAACCTAATTTCGGGATGAACAAACCTATTGTAGGAAACACGGATATTAATATCATAGAAGAGACTGAACCTGAGGAAGAATCATGTGTTGTTGAAGATTTAAACTATTTCTAGCTGATAGTCCGGTTCCCGAATCAGCTATATTACAAGGGAACCATTTCCCAATGCTAAATTCAGTTCCTGAATTAATTACATCACAAAGGAATCATTTTACAATGCCAGCTCTGCGTATTATGGTAAGTATGGGATGGAAACCTGGTGAAGGATTAGGAAAGACTGGTAAAGGACGATTATTCCCTATTCGAGCTCAATCGTATTATCAAACGATGAGGGGTATTGGCTTAGGGTTTGTAGAAGAATTAGAATCTATGAATGATCAACTTGTCAATAAAGGTAATTTAATACCAGATTTTTCAGTGGATATGTCAAACTATCCCTATATTTCAAATGCACATGAGCTTCCTCTGGTAGCATCACTTTTTGATGAAGACTCTGTTCAAAATGGAGAAGATAAAGAAAATATTAAAGCTGAAATTTCAGTAACGATATTTGGACAAAGTGTTGTCTGTTTAGTTGACACTGGGAGTGAGGTAACCTGTATTTCTGGGGATTATTATGAAAGTCTTATATTAAATAACAATGAGAAGTTACCAACCTTACCTATAAAACCAATTCAGATTAGGGGCGCTGTTGGTCAAAAAAGTTTGATAATACAACAAATTGTATCACTACCAGTTCAAATAGAAGATTGCCTAATTGACACTGGATTTTTAGTGGTCCCGAAACTTGTAAGACCTATTATTTTAGGATTCGATTGGCTGTTATCACATCAAGTAACGTTAGATTTACAGAAACCTAAACAATTAATAATTCGAGTAGATCAGGATCGACAAATTACGGTCCCTTTACTTGTAAAATGTCAAACAGAAATTAAACTATGTGAAGCTCATCTTTGTGAAATAGAAATAGAAAGAACGAGGGAAAAACCAAGTCTATTAGACAAGATTAATATTGGAATGGTACTATCGGGAAAACAATTAAATTGTTTACAACAAATCTTAAAAAAACATAAGGCTGTATTTTCAAAAAAATTAGGAAGAGCCAATTGTTACATTCATGAAATTAAAATGGAAGCTCATACACCACGAATTAATAGATCCTATCCTGTTCCATATGCATATAGACAGAAGGTAGAAGATAAATTGGAGGAAATGGTTAGAATGGGTATAATTTCAAGAGCTTCAACACCTTATTGTAGTCCGTTGACTTTTACAATTAAACCAGATGGATCAGTGCGAATATTATTAGATGCCAGGGAGATTAATAAACATATGATTGCTGAATCTGAAGCTCCCCCAATGCAGATTGATATTTTAAATTCATTTTATGGAGTTAAGTTTATAACGGTTCTTGATTTAAACAATGCATATTTTCAAATTCCTATCTCAAACGAGAGCCGACAATATACTGGTTTTACTTTAAATGGAAAATCTTATATTTATAATGTATTACCACAGGGTCTCAAAACTTCTGTCGGGAGTTTTAGTCGTGCTATGGACATGGTTTTAGGTTCTGACATTCGAGAATTTTGCGTGAATTATTTAGATGACTTAGCAATTCTCACATCAGGTACTTGGGATGATCATATTATACACATTGATACTGTATTGGAACGATTGGAAAAGGCGGGACTTACTTGTAATATTGATAAATGTAAATTTGTGTGTAAAGAGGTGAAGATGCTTGGTCATATAGTATCTACTGAAGGAATTAAAACGAACCCTTCAAAATTAGAGGCAATTCAAAAGTTTCCCATTCCTAAGAAAGTAAAACATTTACGAGCTTTCTTAGGTTTATGTAACTATTATCGTCGTTTTATTCCAAGTTATAGTAATTTAATTATTCCTTTAACTAAATTATTAAAAAAAGGACAAGTGTGGGTTTGGAATGAAGAAATAAATACAGCCTTTGAAACTTTAAAATTAAATTTTGTATCTACAATTATGTTATCATTTCCAGATACTTCCAAAACATATTATGTACAAACAGATAGTTCTGGGGTAGGATTAGCTGGTGTTCTTTATCAATATGACGATGAAAATAACATGAATATTTTGAGTTTCTGTAGTAAGTCATTACGGGGAGCTGAATTACGATGGAATGTTACAGAACAGGAATTTTGGGCAATAATTTATTGTTTAAAGAAATTTGAAACTTACTTGAGAGGAGCAACAATTGTTATCCGTACAGATCATAAACCTTTGATTTTTATTAGAAATATGAAGTTGTATAATAATCGGATAACTAGATGGATACTCTACTTAGAACAATTTGATTACACAGTAGAACATGTTAGGGGGGTTGACAATGTTGGAGTTGATGTGTTGTCTAGGTTTCCTCCTGGAGGAGATATACAGGAAGAAAAAAAATGGTGTCCAGAGATATTGTATCTGGGTATCACTCAAAATGATTTATTATCAACTAAACTTCAACAAATGCTCATTTATCAGGAAGCTGATAATATCATAAAAGGAATTAAAGCCAGAATAGGTTCAAAAAATTTAAATAAACAGACTAATCAGTTGGATAAAGTCGCTAGTCATTGTCATTTAATTAAAGGTATATTATATTACAAAAGTTTGGTGAATGGACGTGATATTCTGTTTTTACCAGAGATTTTACAAGAAGAAGTATGTAATCAAGTTCATTTAGAGATGGGTCATCTGGGTATTTACAAAACATTATGGTACATAAAGCAGAGATTTTACTGGTTAAATATGAGAAATTTTATTAAAATGTTTGTTCGAAAATGTCATATTTGTCAACTTTCAAAAGGGGATAATATAAAGTATGTGGGAACTTGTCAATCAATTGTTACAGAAAATTTAGGAGACGTAGTTATGGCAGATCTTTATGGTCCTCTTCCGAAAGGTAGGTTTGGACATATATATATATTTGTCATACAAGACTCTTTTAGTAAGTTTATAAAACTTTATGGATTAGTTAGAGCTACTTCTCTAGCAGTACTAACTAAAATGAAACAATTTTCGACATATATTAAACCTAAAACTGTAATGACTGACAATGGACGTCAGTTTAGTAGTAATGTTTGGAAATCTGGATTACGTTCTATTGGGGTTAAGTCTATTTATACTACTGTACGTAATCCTCGACCAAATATAACGGAAAGAGTTAATAGAGAATTGGGTAAATTTTTTCGTATATATTGTCATGACAATCATAAAAGGTGGGCATCCATATTAGATAAAGTAGAGGAATTGTATAATAATACTTTACATAATAGTACAGGATTTTCACCCAATGAAATAATTAATGGAACATCTGCAGAATTATCAATTGATTGTTGTTTAAATTTGCCCAAAGTAAAAGAAGTTGAATTAATAAGAGAACGAGCTAAAGAGAATTTGAGACGAGCTAGCGAATTACGTCAAGCTAAGTTTAATAGATCACATAAATTAATTGAATTTGAGGTAGGGGGATTGGTAAAAATACGTAAACATAATAAGTCTGATACAAATTCCAATAAAATAAAAAAATTTGAATTATTATATGAGGGCCCATTTGTAGTGGCAGCTAAACCATATGAAAACGTTTATATTTTGTGTAAACCAGGTACGTCAATTATAAAAGGTACCTATAATGCTATACATTTGGCTAGGTATTATATTTAAATTTTAAATATGAGTTATTGTAATAATTCATAGATTTTATGTTTTGGTTTTAATTTAGTTTCATTCAATGATATAATAATGGAATTAGGATATTTGTTTTGTTATTTTGGTTTCTTTTGTTGAATATCTTATTAAAATGTATAATAATGTTCAATTAATTAATTAAATAAATGAGTTTCTTATTAAGTTTTCCTTTTATTTCTAGAATTGAAGGATTACAATTTTTTGTTTGTTTGTTATTAAGATTTCCTATGTATTTTTTTTTTATAAATAGTGAAAGTAAAATTTTCTATTAGGTAGGTATTCCTCTCTATCATCTATAAGGGATCTTCAATAAGAGGGAAGTGTAGATGTTTCATCAACGGGAAGTATAGATGTTCTATCAAGGGGAAGCAGACGTCTTCCAACAAGGGGAAGTATAGGATATTACCAGGGAAAAATATAGGTCTTTCGCCAAGGACAAGTAGAAGTGTTATTGCTTGGAGCTAGAGATGTCACATCTAGGGGAAGTATCGAGACAAAATTTAAAGACTAATAATTTGAGTTTATTAAATCTCACTCTTATTTAAATATAGTCGAATTTAGATGCAAATTAAATTAGTACATTCAATCTCAATTATATTTTTAATACAAAGATTTCAAAATAATTTAAATTACTTCATAAATCCCACTTCTATTCAAAAACAGTTAGATTTAAGGGGAAGTTGTAACGATCACGTCTTTAAATCAATTTCAAGACATGGTAAAATTTTGCTAAAATAACTAAATTATAACGCAATCTTTTTAAGTAAGAAAAACTCTTTACGTAATTTAATTACAAACCAAAAATTATGACAATGACCAAAAAATCAAAATCTGACAGGGAACAAAAATTGCAGAAATATGGCAGACGTAAAAAAATGTGAAAATATTTAAAAATACAATAAATAATAATGATTCAAGAAGAAATCATATTGAAATAGATTTACAAGTTTACATTTACTGGATTAGGTGTTCCTGTAGTTTAGTTTACAGGTTTTCAGGTATTTGGTTCCTCTTTACTATCTCAATAGAAACATCAAGTTACTATGGGAGGAGACGTCATTGCTAACGTAGCAGATTATAAAGGAAACTTTTACAAGATCATAACAGAGTCTGGAGTGGATCCTTAAAGGTAAAGAGGGACTGAAGAGAACCGTGAGTGTTTAAACAGATAATTTATAGGATTGTGATAATGATTAGACTATTATTTTAGGAGATATTTAAGTAAAACCAGATAGTGCGACAGTTTTCTACTGTCTGACAAGATCAGCTATTTTGAGAGGATCCTTTGACGTTTCAAAATATGTAAACAAAGATTATATTTACGATTTATTATTTTAATAGTTTATCGAATATTTCGCGAGTGAGTTCTTGAGTTTGTGAGTTGTGACTTAGTGAGTTGGTGTTTGATGCTGAATAGTTTCCTTGTTGTGTTTCAAGTGAATTATACATTGAATTCTAGAACTATTTAAATGTGTGGTGATTCTAGTTGGAACTACAATCTTACAAGAGCTTGGTGTTGCATTGAGGACTTCTTCTAGACTTCATCCTTCATTGTTCCTGGTTTCTACATGAAGCTGCTGTATCCTGACTCTTATTTACAATTGTTAATTACTCTAAGGAAGACTCTAATAAAGAAATACTTTACGAAACTTTTCTTTGATTCATCTCTCTGATTAAATGAACTAGGTCCAACTTCCTGATTGTCTAATTGTACCTTTAGAATCTTCCAATACTAACCAAGTTCCTTTCCAGACTAATAATAATGTTTTGTGAGTAAACCAATCTTTATTTATTAGTAGAAAGAGATATAAATAGAAGGAACCTTAGTTTCTAAGTTGAGAAGACTATCTATTACATGGATCTGAATATCTGTACTTAAATACATTAAACCTAACGTCCGTCGTGTGTGTACATTGACTGTACAACATATTTATCTTCATTTTACTAATCATAATTGATTAACAATAAAACAATTAATTTCATTAATAAATTACAATCATACTAATATGGCTAGACTAAGATCCTTTTCTAGGATAGGCCATATAGGTTCATGGTTTATTAATGATGTTAGAGAACACTATTATCACATACGTTATCCTAGTTAGGTTAGAAATCATGAGAAACCCGTTTCGTAGGAATAGGTTCTATTTTATTAGGAAACCCGAGTCGTAGTGATGGGTTCTAATTTAAATTACTAGACGGTCATCTAATAAGGCTTCTGTGCCATTTTATTTTAGATTTATTTAGGGTCTAAACTCTTTGATGAAAATATTATGTCAGTGTCTATCCACATAAATCTGACATATTTTAAGATTCGAATTCTAAATTTCTTATTCCATTTCGGAATATTAGTAACAGAAGAACGATTTAATTTTGTTTATTGAAATAATTTCTTTTAGTTTAACATAGGGAATAATGTTCTAATAATACGAAGTGAATAATACATTGGATTTGAAGGAAGCATTATTCATTTTAAACGAATATTATTTTCAGGTAATTTTCTTCTATTTATTATACAGTTTGACTAGTTAAGTTTTATTCTTCATGAAATTACTATTTATCCGTGAGCCAATACTATTGTTAGTGACTAAATTCGACAAATACTTTATGAATACAACGTTATGACTTCAATACGGAATATATGTTATAGAAATAGGATTGTATTTCTAAAACAGAAGATTACACGTAGTACCTTTTCGGCAACTAACTTCTAAATTATATTCTTCTTAAAATTCATTTATCGAAGGAACTATTTCTTTGTCTTTTCTTCTGTGATCTATTATATTCGGCCAAACATTTTAATAATATGAGATGTATTGACACAACTGTAATCCAAATATTCTGGATTACTTTAATTATTAACTAAATTGAGATTCACTCCTAGTTACAAATAGAAGTGAATCTTATAACGTTTAATATTAATTTTGAGGTCGTTCTGTTAGCATTTTCATTAACTCGTGTAATTTACAGACTCTACTTAGATTATCAAGTGTCACTATTTGGATTTAACAATGCAAAATTAACAGTATTATAATGTTGTCATACTCCTTGCAATAGAGCGGTCTTTGGGGTGCATTTCACCTCTTTCCTCCTAATCGGTCATGGGCGAAGGTCTATTCCGGTGGCTTGACTCCATGGTACTCTAGACGAGGCCTGGCCAAGTCCATGTTCAACAAAGCCGAGGGTCGGACGATATGTGGTATGTTCAAGCCTAAGGAGTTCTGTAAATTGTTAGGAGTGATTATTTCGGAAGTTGTACGAGTGGATCATTTGATAGTCGTAATAGTAGTAGTAATTATGTCAAAGTCAACATCTCAATCTAAATTGTAACGCTTAAAGCGACAGTTATAGATCCAGGATGATGAGATAAAGTTTGGTTTCCTTAATATCCAACCTGCAGACACTGTCTTGCAAAGGTTGTTCTCCACGTCTCATTCAAGCTTTGCTTGTGATGAGATTATACAGGTCTCCCGAGTAACACTCAATCTGAGATCTAGATCCCTTTACTGCGTAATACTTCTAGTTCGTGTTTACGAACTTAGGGGGTTCGTTAGGTCGTTCTTGGTTGCAGGGCCGTGAGATCGGGACTGTTGTGGTGTCTATAACGATCTGCGGTAGGCTCCGAGGTTTTGGGCGTAGGGAGCTCGGAGGTGAAAACCATTTTAATAAAAATACTAATATATTAAATTATCCCCACTTTTGGAATCTTCACCGAGTTTACCACAACAACTACAAAACTCTCAAAATTATCCTTTTCTCTTCTTCATAAAGTTTATCTAATTATAAGAACTTGTTTTACGTCATTTAGTCAGATTGCCGTTTTCCAGCTTTACTCCTTAGACAGAATTACCTCGGAAAGAACAAGGGTTATAAACACAACGTAAGTAGGGTCCGCCACTAGACGAACTGCCAATATAATCACGTGCCAAAACTCATTAAGTTTACTTAATGTTTTAAGTATAATTTTAATAATATAATAATAAGGTCAGCCAAAAGGGTCGATCGTTACAGTACCTACGTACCTACCTACCTATTCCTAGGTATACCAACCTATTTCTGAATAAAGCATTCAAATGTAACAATGTAATGAGTGACCTTAAAATTCCAGACCAGAGCACGAAGTATTATTGTTACTAAACACCTATCAATCAAAGGATTTAAGTATTCCAATACTAGCGTTATCTGGGCTGGGACAAAACAAAATACCTAAATAAGACCTGTATGGGAAATATACCTAACTAAAAATCGTAGTTATCCTCTCTCCTTTGTAATTTAGAATATTACAATATTTTAGGCATCAATTTTTCGAACTTTCCTTTAATATTGTAGAAGAACGGTATACTTCCTAAAGATTGATTTCGTACATTTTATTTCATAAAATTATTATGAACGCAAAAGCTGGCCGATTATTAAAAAAAAATATTTTACTTAAAATTGATTTCGATTTTCAACATTTTGGGGCCAGTGTAAAAACTACCACTAGTTTTTACAAAGAGTTTGCATGTCTATTAATAATCTCTGTGAAAAAAGAAGAGACGACTCTACATTGGAACAGCGCTCCTTATCGGGAAAACATTGAACTAACCATGCAAGAGAGCAATGTGACAAAAGAAATACTTATAGAGCCTTCTTGCAACCATCGCTGGTCTACGGGCCTTCTATGCCTGAGCTACGAACCGTAGAGGCATCGTAGAGGCTTGCTATAAGATGGCGCTATTCAAAAAAATACTCGTGTCATGGTATTATTTTTGCTACTCATCCATAGATGTCGCTCTTACTGCATTCAAGTTTATTCTCAAACTTTTCCTTGTGGGTTCTCTTGAAAATGGCGGGAAACGACGGTTGCAAAATTATTTGATAATTTTTGTTTTATTGTCTACAGTGGTTATTTTGAGATTAATATCACGTTAAATTAATCAGAAAATGTTCGCGAGTGACAGTATGGTGAATTTGTTGGATAATTTGAGCAAGATCTGGGGTTTCAAGCTTTTATCAAGAGTTCCCGCTACAAGCTCGGGAGTGAACGTGACTGTCGAGCTGCTTCGTCCAGAGTGATGACGCTACGGCGTCTCCTCTGGATGAAGACATGAAGACGCGGCTACCCAGGGTGATGACGCTACTGCGGCTCCTCTGGAGGAAGATAGAAGACTATTACCTATATATTGAATTTTCTGTAACATGACATTGGCAAATGACGAACTGTCGAGTCCATTAATAAAATAAATAAATAAATAAACTTTTCCTTGTCTTCTTTCTTCACGAATAATAAATTACTGATAGAATAATAAATTATGAGATTTCAACGCCTTGGGACTTTCGGAAATTGAACATTTTGAGGATTCAACAATTTGCAAAATCAACATTTTGATATTCAACATTTTGGGATTCAATATTTTGGAAATTCAACCAACATTATTTGATTAAAGAGACACAGCTGAAGATTTCCCTCCAAGTTTTTATTTTAGATAAAATTCAAGAATTTATAATTGAATTGATAAGATACTTATAATATTTTACGATACCGATAGTTGCTTTTGTAATTAATGGTGATGCAATGAATAAAACATAATTATACTCACAAAGTTAACTTTGGACTTTGTATCGATCCTATTACGAACGATCGATCTTATGAAGAGTGTAAGTGGCACTAATTGTTTCCATTGATTTGATGTAGACTTTGCATCAAAATAACAAAGCTAACCCAGGATATTTTCGTATTAACTAAGTACTTACTTCGAATGTGTTACATTACCTATATTATGTATAATATACACTATATAACACAATCTCTGGTCAGTACTTTCTCATCAGACTATTTTTATGTCTCGACTAGTGGGGCACACATACCTACCTTCTCGAGGGAGCTGAGCTGATGCCATGATTCACCACGCGGCGAGGGTCCAGTGCGCATTGATGCATTTGATTGATAAATGCATCATTTTTTTTAACTCATACAAGTAGTTCTACAAAATACATAGGTAATTATATTCTTTGCTATCAAGTAATCCAACTCTATATTTGGTACTGTGGATATGATAATGTCTACTTTGTATGCGAAGTTGATACAACCTGTCTGCACGGTCAATTATTTATAGATAAGCAGCAGCAACCCTATTTATATACCACTGTTGGAGCACAGCCCCCTTACCATGAAGTCTTATAGCAGGTATACTTCAATAATACTTTATTATTTCGTACCACGACGACCTTAATAAGTTACTTTAAGCACGTCATGGTACGAAATAACAAAGTATTATTGAAGTAATCCTGCTCTAAGAGTTCATGGTAAGGGGGCTGGCCTTAGCTTACTTCAAGGAAGTTCAGACCATGATCCACCACGAGGGCCCAGTGCAAATTAATGGGCTACACACTTCATACATTTTTTCTCGGGAATGTAGACATATCCTCACGATATTTTCTCCGTACCCTTCGACAAAAACTGAGCAAAACTCATTGTTACCCGGCTGACCGGAGATCGAACCTGAGACCACCAAAGTCAGTTCCAACCGCTATGCCACCGAGGCCTCTTTTTATCATGGACTAGCAGTTGGTTGTTGCTCGGCACGCGCCTAAAATCTGCTTGAAATGTACAATGTATGTGAAAAAGAAAGAAAAAAACGGATATTAATTTGGCCCGCGTGGTGGATCATGATCCCTCGATGTAAGGGAAGGTCTGTGCCCGAGCAGTGGGGCAATATAAGTAGACTGATGATTATGAATTTGGTCTAGCTAGCATCTTTATAGCTAGCCTTGTTTTTCTCTCTACCGGATTTTTTTTTTATTTCAAATATCTTTCAAACCCTCGCTTTTGGTTGACAACTAATGCGACATAAATTCGGCATGAAATAGTATACTATTTTTTCACTCTTGTTATAGATGATCAAAGTACTTTGTATGTAGTTTAAAAGAAGTTTATTGAAAATATTGTGAAGTGATTTTCAATAAGTACCTAAGAAAATCAGTTCGATAAATATGTAGGCTTGAATGATAACCTTTTTATCAATCGATTTATTGATAAACATTATTTTATTGATAACTAGGTATTTGTTCGTAGAGTAGAAGAAAAGTAGCATAATTTGTTATTAATATAAGTAAAGTGAAACTGCAAACGGTCTTAGGTACATTCTTATCAAAAAGAACCTTATACCATTATGCAATACGCATGACCAAAGATGATCGTGTACAATCTAGTGCTGCTTCATTATCTATATCGTTAGATAAGCTTATTTCTCAATTGACTTTCTTCCCTACGGTGACGCAAATAGAATCAGACATGCTAGTTCTGGTGTTCATCGTAAATTCACATCTTATCGAGTACCGCCATGTGAACATTATGGGATAAAGGCGACCCTACCTATTCAGTCATGGAAAAAAATCTGGGACCTGTCGGAGACGAAGAACATTATACATAGAACGAAGGAACCTATATGCTACCTACGAGTAAGCTCCAATTCGAATTCCAATGCATAAATATTTTGTTATAAATCAGCCGTATGCTAGCTTCGGAGTTTAAAATCTCTAAAATTTTGTTATTGCATTAGCGCGCAGCTGATGTAATCTTATTACAATTCGACAAAAGTTAGATACCATTGTCATTCTAACCTTTTCCATTATTTTTTCCTAGGTACAATCAACAGCACATCAGTGTAAGTGTAACACACGGACGCTCTATATGATGGTAGGTAAATATGTCCTTGATTGCAATGGGTTTATATATGCAAATGTGCTGTTGTCTGAATCCACCCAAGATGGCTTATTTTTTTCTTTACAAATCATAATAATCAACGCGGAAAGGTCTCACGATGTACTCGATGTAATATGAATTTACAGTGAACTCTCGGTCTATGCCCTTTTATATCTTTGTATATAAGCACATCGTCACATCTCCGCCGGCCAACCGACAGACAAAATACGCTGCGTGTGTACCGAACCGAATTCCGCAGCAGACCAGTGTGGCTCGGCCTCTATGCAACGCCGCTCGTTTCCAGCCAGCAGTGACCATTATCAACGGCGATTTAAAAAAAAACATGACATAAACAGCTACGCTCTGCTTGAAAATAAATTGAAAATATTATAATAACACAACAAAAACAGTTCAGTGAAGCATTTAAAGCAAACGTGAACTTTATTCTAATTACTAAAGAAAAAGTTTTGTGTCAACAATCAACAATGCCTGCCGAGATCGAACAAGAAAGCAGAATTGTGCTGCGGGAAGTCACGCCAGAAAGTAAGTGGCAAACAAAACTTTTAAAATAACATAAATTATCCGTGACAGTGGTAATCTTAGCACAATAAGCTTAGTTAAAAAGTAGGTACCTACTGAAAACAGAACAGAAAATTGTACATTTTCATATCCTTCATATAAACTAATACTTGTACGAGTAGGTATACAGCTTTTGTTTGATACTAAACTCCTACACACGCAATTTAACTATCAAATCTAAACATTGTTTACATTTTAGGTAATAATAAGCTAAGCTATCGGAAAACATTAATGTTATTGTATATCTACCAATATAAGAATTAATATCTGTGATTAAATTACGTAATGGGTAAGAGCTTTAATACAAAGCTTAAATAAGCTCTATCAAGCTCAGCATTACTTCAAAAACTTGCATGAAATATATGTAATATTTTTTTATAAAAGAGATGATGAAACCAGAATGAATTCGAATTGAAAAGACTTAGGTATGTTACTTTTGTAGAACAAAGAATTTTTTTCGGAAGCGGAAATAGGTTTTGGTGAAGTTGTTCATTAAGGCTTCTACGCTAGTCGCTAATTCGAGATGCCTTAGGACTGTATGTTTAATGAACATAATTAATGGGAATGAGAAACGTTTTAGCAGCCACTTAGGTTTCTTTTGTCATGCATTAAAAATGGAACAATGTTAATCTTGTAGCAAATGATTACTAGTTGATTACTCGTATTGTTGGGTTAGTTATGTTAAACATTGTGCAATATGATTATGCAATATGAAACCTGTAATAAGTCCCCAACAAAATGACAGGTAAGTACAGCTTAAATGGTCACGTAGTTTTGTAGGTGGGGCAAAGCTCCATTGAAATATGGCAATATTGCCATTGAAATATGGCAATATTGCCATATTTCAATGGAGCTTTGCCCCACCTACAAAACTACGTGACCATTTAAGCTGTACTTACCTGTCATTTTGTTGGGGACTTATTACAGGTTTCATATTGCATAATCATAATCAGTATCATTTTCTACTACTCTCGCAACTCCTATAGAAGAATAACAAAAAAAATGAATAAATCGCTTCGATTTTTTACTATTTTCTGAATTATTAATTAAGCTGGTTTTTTTAATCGCAACTTGTACAAAACTTTATTTTAAACCAATAATTTTAATAAAAACGGAGATATTTTTACATTTATTCGTCACCTTGTACAACTTGCGGTTGATGGTGGGACAGAATCTGGCATTGTCTTTTTTATTCTTTATAACTGAGAACTTCAGGGACAGGCATGATTCTTTAGTACTATAAAATGTGTAATGTTAATATGGACATTCTGGTGTAACACGGGAAAAATATCCCGTAGTACGCCACGTGGTCTACGGAGGTTGTCCAGTCCACGGGCAATAACCCATGTTTGATACTTACCAAGTCCAACTCGATTAATTTGTTATATACTCTAGCTAGATAGAGTATATACCCAGAAATAACACTGAGTACAACAGCTAGCATTAACAAATCAGTTTAGATGAGATTGAGATCAAACATCTAGCATAAAAAAGCTTGAGAAATGATTTATCATAATCTGTTAAGAGTTGTTTATTATTATCATATTCGAAATGATTCATGAAAAAAGATTAGTCTCTAAAAACGCCTCTTTTTTAATCAATGAATCAATAAAGTTTTATTGCAGACTTAAGTACATACATCCGTTAGAAACTATGATAATTAAGAAGCATGTAATTTAAAAAAATCATACCTACGTATATTTCTGCATTAGAAGCCATTGATTATAAAGTCCATTCACACAACTGTGTTAATTAAATTACTTATACTGTATTTTCTTCGAACAAAAGCTCGAGTGTATTTATACAACAATAATGCAATATTGACTATTTTGCATACAACCAGGAACAAGAGATGACTCAACGCATTTAATGCTTATAGATAGATATTGTACTTCCAGTAATCTCTATGTAAATATATGCAACAAATGTTCGCATTTGGTGTGTCCATTGTGAATCTTAGTTTCAGTTATAAAAGTGATAGAGATAGGTAATAGGTACTCTTTTCAATGCTTTCTAGGGAGATAGGATCACAGTTTATAGTAATACGAAATGACACCACATAAATAGATTCGGTTCGATTTACATCAAACATTTTATTCACCTTAGTCAAAAAGTAAAATACTAAATATACTTAGTTTACAGGGTGTTGTTTTGATCAACGACGAGCAACTCAGGGGTGATAATATACACAATACTGATGCCAAAAAATATAATAAGTTTACCTTAATACTTCATGCAAAAATCCGCAAATAATAAAATTCGTTGTTACCTACACTCGTGGCCTGCGTGTCACTGACAGCGTGATCGGGCGTATTTTGTTAGTACTGTACCAATGACAGCAGCAGCCCTGCGATAATTTCAAGAGTATTTGAATAGAGATTTTTTAAATAGTAGTTATACTATTAAAAGTTATGTTAAAAATCGCTGATCAAAAACACTACCTGTATAGGTATTCAGGAAAATCAGCAACAAAACCTTAACAACTTGAAAATCAAAAGAATAAAAATCCTTGTTATTCCGCCTAAATATGTTCCCAACCTTGTCATAAGTTGGTACAAAGAATATATGTGTGAAAGGAAAGACAAAGTTCCACGGCCAATAACTGCACTCTCGCACACAAAGACCTATGCCAATGACATTATTGTGATCGTTTCGGTGAATCATGCGCACTCGCAGACGACTCTCGTTGTGACAATGCCATCGACTTTCTTGCCAATAGGTGGCGAAACTCTTGCTTGAATTTCGACAGATTTTTCTCCGGTTAGCCTCAGTAAATATCCGACATCAATCACGTTGCCTAGACAAATGTACAGACACCTCATATACAAAAATCCGTCACGCTATTTAAGCTGTGTTACCCATCAGGCAAACAGTTTGCTGTTGACTGACAAAAAAACGTGCAGTCGAAGACAGAGATAAGTATACAGGGAGCCTCAATAAGGGGATTTTCTCAAAATCTACTGGACCGAATTTAATCATTATTTTAGTTACCTACCTACATAGTTTTAACTTTTATCTATCAAACAGTGAAAGAATTTTTGCAATAGGTCAAGTTGTTTTTGAGAAAATCTCATCCTTAAAAACTCTACTGTACACCTTTCTCTGTCTTCGACCGTACATGTACTGTACGCATTATATGACCGCTCCATCTAAAATATATGGGAGATAAACAGTCAAACGCTCAATCCGCAAACTGTTTGCTTAATGGGTTCACAGCACAGCCTTAGGCTGCAGGAGTATGAAATCGACATACATACACACTAACATTACCCTCCACCTTGCGGCAGTCGGGTAAAATTATAATAATGCTCATTATTTGGTGTAGCAGTCGGTGACGTAGGTACCTAATTCTTATGCAAAAAGCATTAATTCTGTTTTTACGAAGCCAAGTGGGAATCCAAGTACAATTTACAATGTTTTTCTAAACATTTTAATGGTGTAATGAGTCCGATTATCTGTGGTTGATTTTTTTCTGACCTAAGTAGGTGGGAGTTAGAATACTTAATCGAAATAAGTGCGTGGTGATATGTTACGCCGTTACATTGTGTAAGTACTTAGTAAGTAAAGTGTACAATGCTGCTATATGTATAAAATATTATTTATGAAG
This sequence comes from Tachystola acroxantha, assembly GCA_963506565.1. Classification (NCBI taxonomy): domain Eukaryota; kingdom Metazoa; phylum Arthropoda; class Insecta; order Lepidoptera; family Oecophoridae; genus Tachystola; species Tachystola acroxantha. The sequence goes on from OY735871.1 coordinate 11,378,080, forward strand.
ACTTCTGAAGGTTTTTAATACAATAACGTACTAAAATATACCTACGTAATTATTGCGAAAGCAAGTAAATATTTAGATTATTTCTGTGTATATTTTTGATGATAAGTATATTTTAAAAATAAGTATAACTACGAGTATAGTATTCCCATAGATTCGGTGCAGAAAAAAACGAGAGAATAAGAAGAGTGCACTTACCTACTGATTATAAATTTCTAACAAAACCACAACAGTTTTCGCATTGTTGATTTAATAGTCGTAATTTTAGGTAGAGTCAATATTTAGACAATTATTCATAATGGGTTTTTTTACAAGAAAATTACCTACAAATTACAGTAGAACGTACAAAGTTGCACGTCATCATTTTTTTAAAACGCCACTTAACAGGGCAGTGTGTAGATAAAGCGCCAAAATATTTAAACAATATGTTTAGAATAAATATAAAAACTTGACAATTCAAACAATTTGTTTACCTCATCCAAATCTAATTAATCATGAACCGGAGAAACATTAACACCGTGTAATTTTATCGGATAAGGTAATTAAAATTATCTAAGTAATTTGTTATATACTTATAGTAAGTAATTGATAGTACTGTATTGAAATACTTACATTGATTAGCATGGATGAGACTTAAAAATCTGGTGTTTGCAGATGTCTGACGAGTAGACGTTGACCGCTTACCATCAGAGCTAGCCAAATCACTTGGCTAACTTTCATTAACACTGTAAAGATTTTCTGTCTATTCTACTAACGAAAGTAAAAACCACTTGGCTAGTAGCTCAGGTTTAGACATTCGGAATTCTTAGATGTTATGCAAATTAGGTCTTATGTGATCACGGTAGCTTATCCTTTCCCCTTTCTATTAAAATATGTCATCGAGTTTTTAAGTTTTCTTCTTAAAACATAAAACGTGGTTCTCATTGCGATGCTGTTCTCATACTCAGAATTTCTGTTTGCATTATACCTATATGGTCTCTTTTGGCGCTGCATGCCGCTCCAAGTACCGCTGTGTTTTACGTGTTATTTTTGGTTGTTGGTATGATTTCATGGTGTATGTATTGTGGTGTTTCTTTCTTTCTATATCAAAAACCTCACTAGAATGAGAAGTACATAACTTCCATAGATTAGAGATTCTTATTATTATTATTTTTCTACGAAAATTGTGTCGCGGTGACTACAATAAAATTGGCGAGTGTCCGTAGTAGTCGTAGATATATTTGTATGGTAGTTTACGCACTAATTGGATGACGGAAATCGGATCTAGTGCGTGAACTACAATACAAATAGTTCTACGGTAATCGTTCGGAAAGTATTTTATTTTCACGGATTCGGATTGGATGCAATGTGATACCGCTGTTAAGAGCGTTCCATGAGCCAACTAGCGCCGCCAATCTTAAAAAAATCATATCTTCCAATATAATCAATTTTATTAAAAAAGCTACGTTCACATTGTTTATTGCTATAAATATTATTTTTTAAATGCTTATTTGTAACGTGATTCAATGTAGGTAAGTTGTAGTTCACAAATGTGCCAGAAACGGCCGTTTTTCGCAATTATGTGAACTACAACTTACGAAGATATGATTTTTTTAAGATTGGCGGCGCTAGTTGGCTCATGGAACGCTCTTAAGTGTCCTCCATTTTCAACGGCTGTCATTCGCTTTTTTCTTCTTTTTCCTTTTCGGCCAGCATCAACTTCTGTGGAGGAGCATACCCAATGAGGTTTGATAAAATTTAAATACAGACAAACGTGTTGGTCACACATAACCAAGAGTCAAGTCAAGAGGCCTATCCTCCACTAACGTATAAATACACATTACGAAATATCCGTTTAATATAATATCTCCATTGTGCTGTAAGATGAGTGAGACGTAGTTACATCGTGTTAATAAATACCATATAGGTATGTAGGTAAGTTATCATCAAACTTAAAAATAACTTGTAACTTTCACTGTTTCGAGGGTGTTAGATATGTATAGGTATTATGGCAATTACATCATAATACTCATTTGAATACCTTTATATCTATTCTATTGTTATTTGAATGGCTTCTACTCTTATTCAAGAGATAATTTCGCCAATGTCAAGTTATTTAGAGTATTCATGTAACTAGAAAATCAAACAAATAAAAAATCAATCCGCCATTCCTACCTTTATCTCAATTTCATTTAGAGGACAGAAACCCTTTCATGTACAATCGACAGCAGATCAATGGTAACACGTCTTGCAGTACGATTTCAAGTCTTACGACGCAAATAATAAGAACGGTCCATAGTTCAAAGTGTTGCCATTGATCTGCTGTCGATTGTGCCTAGGTACATTATTAGACATTTTATTTTTTAAATGCCCAAAATTTAATTATCAATATTTATTAATCTGCGTGCCTGGTGATAATCAGGCATCACGTCAGTGATTTCATTTATCTTTCTGATATTAGGTATAGTTGTTTGCTGTACAACATTTATTATGTACTTACCTACACTTCAGGTTGCCTAATCTGAGATGTACACACACAGGAACACCTTCAAGTGGCATTGTTGGGGAATATTAGTACTACAGTAAATACATAACGCACACGTACACACCCTCGTACATACACACCCTCACACGCACACTCACCCAAACACTTCCCTAATTTTCTTAACTTCCCTAATTTTCTGTTTAGTCTTAAAATAGTAAATCCGTCATTGGCAGTATGTTATATCAGAAATTGAAATGTAACTTATATCAAGTGCTGTGGATTTTGTTATGACGAATAAAAAAATATATACTTACCTGTATGTGTAATGTGTATGCTATTTGAAACATACGATAGTCACTAGAAAGAATGTTATCCTTATGTTTGAACTTGACGTCATTAATCTCTCTTGGCTGTACAATAGTTTTTTATAAGAAAGTAAATACGGCACACAGTTCATTTTGTTATATATCTTTCTTGTACATCTTGTCATTAATGAATTACAAATTAGTTCCGCAGACGTACGGAAACTGTCCTTCTATTCTATTTTTAACCTACTTAGGTATACGAATTTACGAGTATATTCAGATCCAAACCTTGAATAAATGTAAATTAAAGACTAAAATACAAATTAACTCGTGTAAACATGATAAGCAGCACCCTATTTGGGTGTTTATCGTGTTTATTTGAATATAAAATAACAATCTGAAATAAACATAATTATGGTAGTGTTTTTTTTATAATTTTATAGATAAAACAGTTGTTAGCAAATATAGTATAGTACTTCAACCTATACAAAATCAAATAAACAAAAATGAAATCAGTTTTGTCCGCTTTCTATGGCACATCAAGTGTATGAGCACTCTATGCAATGGCAATACGGCATTGATTGCAATATGGTTGTGTACTTATGTATATGTTGGTGTGCTATGAATGTAGGCACATCAACCTACCCAAACCAAAAAACAAAAATAATAGGAATCGGGCCACTTCGGCCAATCCACTTTGCCCTCACCCCATTTTATTATTATCTACTTTGAACTCTGATATCCACTCGATAATATGGAAATATGATGTGTGTCACAGCCGTGACCCAAATCCCAATAATTACAAGTTCGATATTTTTTTCTATTTAGCCTTGCACTATGATAAATACCACGAACGACCTAGTAAATTGACTGATAATGTTTTAACCGACTTCCAAAAAGGAAAAGGTTCTAAGTTAGTCGAGTGTGCATGGTCCAATAAATGTTATGAAATGAAATGAGTTTATTTGCTCGAAACACGGTATAAAAGATGGAAGTTGTAAACATGTTAGTTTTTAATCGTAAAAATAGGCAAGATCTATTTTAGGCGCTGGCTGGAAAATGTCATCACTTTTTGCAAATTATCATTTTCTTTTTGTCGATAGAATCGAAAAAGACATTGCCACATTTCAATGGAGCTTTGCCCCACCTACAAAACTACGTGACCATTTAAGCTGTACCTACCTGTCATTTTGTTGGGGACTTATTACAAGTTTAATATTGCATAATCATAATCAGTATCATTTTCTACTACTCTCGCAACTCCTATAGAAGAAAATAACAAAAACAATGAATAAATCGCTTCGATTTCTTACTATTTTCTAAATTCTTAATTAAGCTGTTTTTTTCGAATTGCAACTTGTACAAAACTTTCTTTTAAACCAATAATTTTATTAAAAAACGGAGATATTTTTACATTTATTCGTTATCTTGTACAACTTGCGGTTGATGGTGGGGCAGAATCTGGCATTGTCTTTTCTTGATCATAATCGTTATTTTAAGCTCATATTGTACTTTGCAAGTACTTGGGTGAGTTCGCTGATTTTTTGGTTGAATTTTCTATATTAACATGAAACCCTTTAAAGTTAAAACGCCGTAGAATAAGCATTAGAACCAAGTAGTTACGCGTTATTTTTCATTTTGAATCAAAAGGAGCTCCGCCAGAAACTATGATAAGACTTATAGAATACAATGTCCTAACGGAGAAAGCAAATTCATATTAAATTGAGGAAGTTTATACCATCGATTGCGTATAATATTGCACATGATTGCAATATTGCCCCACGAATGAACATTAGATTAAAGTGAGAGAGACCGTGTAAGATCTTTACACATACTCACAACTTCTCAAATCGTTGTTTTTTATTGCAATAATAAGCTAATATTGAAATGGTGTGTAATTATAGAAATTTATCACCTGATCACCTTCGTTGCAAATTCTTTGCAAATCGTTTCTACTAAATATCAGTACCCAAATCACCTCAGGCAATCCTAATTTAAGACATCATGAGTAGGTTTATTATCTAAATCTTCCAGCAGGTTCGATTCCCATGTCAATCAAATGCCTTTGTACTTGTTTAAGTATAACATAACATTTTATTAACTTTATTTTTATTAACGCCCGGCCAGCGTCAATGTATCCTCAACTCAATCAGCGTATGACAAACGGAAATGGTCGGACTGGCCACCGACACCGCCCATATTGGTTTAGTTTAAACGATAAGCATAACAGAGACAGAGCTTGGATCAAAGTTCAGTGACAACGCATTTGTTGTGCATTAGTTCACAGCTACAGAACCACAGAACACTAGAACACAGATGCTACGGTGACTGTCCACTGTTGAATAAAATAGGGCATCAGCATCGATTTATCGTTTGTGTAATCGATTCACTCGCATATTGGACTGTAAAATTGTAATGTAACTCTGTCACTAATTGGAAATTATTCTATTATATTCTTATTTTAATGATCCTCCTCTTATTAAAAGGGTAATTTCAACAATGTCAAGTTATTTAGAATATACATTTACTTAAATAGAAAATTAAATAAATAGTAAAAATCAATCCGCGGATAACAAAATTATAATATGAAACGGCTTGATGGATTTTGATGTAGATATTGGTGATCAGATTATACTTAACCACGGAACTGGATATGATATAGGTAAAATAAATTGTATACCAAAGAAAAAATCGTATTTGTTTTTTATTTTTGTAATACCTAATCGGATAGTGTTGTATTTATTTATAGTCCTCCCAAAGTTGTTGACTTGTAGCCTTCATTGAGACAATAGCCACACATAAAGACATTTGTCACATCAGTCGGTCACGTCCGTAGATTGCATAATGTCGCGCTGTATGACCCTTATCACCTCTGAACTCATTGAATAGAAACAAAGAGTGATCCATAACAATTGATATTGTATCTATACTATATATAGCAATAAGCGTGTGAATCAAACGTCCATGAACTTAGTAAGTTCCACTCGGACATAATGTAAAATTATTTAAAAACATATTGTACCTGGGTACCTATTGTGAAATATAATACATACATTTTTTTGTAAACCTATAAATTGTCCCACTGCTGGGCAAAGGTGTCCCCCCTCCTCTTCCATCCATCCCTGTCCTGAGCCTCTTCCAGCCACCCATCCCTGTATCTAACGATATCGTCTCTCCATCTACGCCTACGCCTTACTCAAAAATTTGTGGTCTTTCTGAAAAAAATATTTGTGTTCAATTTTATGAAAATATTGTACATGTCGAAGGGAAACTTACGTATATTTAGCGAATGTATTAAAATAAACTGTGAAGTAACACAGCGGGAGAAAATCTACACGTAGGTACAATATAAAAAATCTAGTCCCCCAATCCACACCGGATTGGCCCAAGCATGTACCCCAACGCCCAACAATGATGACCATAAATAAATAAGGCCTCATAGATATTGATATGCGGTGGAATATTTCGAAATGTAATGATTCAGTGAAGGATGGCGCCCGCCGTCCTGATAAATAACGCAACCGGGTCAAAGTACAGCCATATGTCCTGTCCACCGACCTACTTTAAAGTGATTAAAACTATAGTATTGGTGTATGTAACGTTTGTTCTTGTACGTAGGTACCTACAACGGTTTGACATGAAAAGGGAGTTGGATATATTCATTCACATGTTCGTTGGCGAAATTAACAGACGCAGCCTAGCGCTTTTTTTTTCAGATTCATTAATAAAATAATATTAAGAATTATTAGCCGTTCTTATGGCAGAATATGCTGGTTGATTACATTTAAGATCCATTGTATGTATGTACCATATTCTAGCAAATGAATATTTTGACTTTGACTTTGAATATAAATTATCAGTACTTATGTCACGTCGTCGTCAGTAAAATTAAACGTTTAATTTAAGACATAATCAAACTACATGTTAGTGTTGGGTTGGCCAAATGTGGTTATCATCATCATCAGTGTATTTATATTGCCCCAATGCTCGGGCACAGACTTTCTGTTACATCGAGGAAGCTCGGGCCATGATCCACCACGCGGGCCCAGTGCGGATTGGCGGATTTCACATGCCTTAGATTTTTTCTTCTTCTACGGCATGCAGCTTTCATCACGATGTTTTCCTTCACCGTTTTGAGAGCACTCCGTAAATGTACGTAAAATTTTCCGTCGAAAAAACCGAAGATAACTCATTGGTACAGGCTGTCCTGGCTGGGAATCGAACCTGGGACTTACGTATCGTAAGTCCATTGACCCAACCACTGAGCCACCGAGCTCTCTTGTGGTTAACGAGGGTCGTTCCCAGCAGGTCCACGGTCCTATTGTTCTCAAAATATAGGTAATTAGGTGTAGCTTGACTGGACATGGACTTTGATTCATGAATAATGGAGACACCACACTCATCATTATAGAGACAGGAACACAGTAGGTACGATGATAAGGAAAGTGTATATTTTTAGATGAATACAATGAAACAATAACAATCACCTCCCAACGCGTCCGCCACGTGAAATCGTGCATTAACCCGCCGGTTTTGGCGTCTGTCCAAACATGTGGTTCCGAACTTCCGACCCTATGCCAACATACAAATTATGCCGTAGATGATGTGATATTTAATTACGTACTATTATTGTAAAAACAAAATAATTACAAAGGTATGACAGGTATAACATGGATTGGATCTACAAAAAAGGATACCTGCCAGTTTCCTAATCAATCATCATCATAAAAACGCGTAGGCACGGACAACTGTAAGCTATATTGTATGTGAATAAAATAAATAAATAAATAAATAAATAAACTGCAGATCAATGGAAACACTTGCAGTACGATTTCTACTCTTACTACGAAGATAATAAGAACGGTCTAAAGTGTTACACTTGATCTGTTTTCGGCTGTCTGTACACAGTCGATAATCTAAATGTTGACAAACGTTTCTTAACACTTCCAGGCTGTTATTCATAAACGTGATTTAAAGTTACGCCACTGTTTAGGCCCACTGTCCCTTTCTATCTTATATTAACCTTTTTAACGAAGTGTGAAAGGGTTTTACGATTAAAAGGAAGTGAAGTTTAACTATGTTTATGAATAGGGGCATATGCACTAGGGGCGTATTCATAAACATGATTTAAATTTAACATAACATTCAATTTTCGCATTATTTAATATTATTATACCTAATACTTACAGCGTTTTAATCATTTATTATGTTGTAGAAATTATACCGAACATAACATTACTACAATAGCAACAATATATCCAATAAATAAGTACGTCACTCATGCACAAGCAAATTCGCTCGTTACAGAACAAGTCATTTAGCAAGATAAACCGTGCCAACACATAATAATTCCACTGCATTCTATGATACGTGTGATGTGATGACTTACGTCAGAAACCCGTCAATATTTCGTTGGATGCGGGCACTGAGAAAATTATCATCACTTCATTTACCTATACCAACCAATTACTATAAACTTTAAATACCTCGCTGAGGCCAGCGGTGGCCGACTTAGGTCCAAGGAGAACCTTTCCCTTGACCCCCCCGTACGCACCACTCGCACATACCGAAGATCCTTCACAGCCCATGCAGTGACACTCTGGAACAATCTGCCAGTCGATATTAGGAAGTCCCCTTCACCCTCGTCGTTCAAAGCAGCCGTCACAAAACATTTCGGATACACAGACGCTAAAGTACTGAGCTAACCCGCACGTGGATTACATTGTATGTGATATTGTATTTATTGATATGTTATATTTATTTGTATCGTATTTATTTATATATTTATATGTAGGTATATTAGGCTTATGTATCATATTATTATATGTATGACTGTATTATAATATTATTGTATTAAGATAGGTATGTATATACGTATGTTTAAGTAGATATACCAGTAAAATTTAATTTTACTCTGGCTTCCGCATACACATTCTTTTTTGACCTTTTCAAAGGTTGACTGGAAGAGATCCCCTGTGTGGGATAAGTCCGCCTTTGTACCTATTTTTAAGTTTTTTTTTCTCTCTCTTTGTATTTAGTTTTGTAAGGAATAATAGTACAATAAAGTGTATACAAACAAACAAACAAACAAACAAACAAACAAACAAACAAACAAACAAACAAACAAACAAACAATACTATATTAATTCCGAACTGAGAGGTTACCGCGACTTCAAACGTTATGGTTATCGTTTTCATTTTAACATTTGAACGATATACATTGCTGCGTTTCGTTATCGTTTGTTAAAACTTGCAAAAACATAGCAGCAATGTATAGCGTCCATGTGTCAAATTGAAAGCGATTACGATAACGATTGGAAGTCGCGGTCACCCCACTGACCGTTGTTGAAGTCTTTCGGGTTTACCGTTGAAGGATATTGGAAAACTGGTTTACCACTTCAATGCATTCTAGGGAGTTTAATAATTTAAACATTAAGTATACTCTTTTATTTTCTCTAAAAGTTCCACTGTGATTTTATAGTGTTTCATACAATACGGTCAATATGTGGTACGTATTTTACATATTACGTTTATAATCACTTCATCACTTCAAGTATAATGTGGACAAGTGCACATTTTAAAAAATCTCTCCAAATTGTAACTCCGGCCTTTATCAGTTAAAAAAGCTCTTTGTAGACTCAACGGCAGATAGGACCTTCGCCTTTACCTACATTCGGGACCAGTGGAGCGGCCTGTTCCACTGGCTGACCGCGAGCGCGGGCCGATCCGCTGCCGTGCCCTCGGACCATTGGCGTTGCGCCTCTAGGTCAATATCAATCCAAAGCAGAACGCGTTAATATTAGGTGAAACTGGGGGTTGTACTCTGATAAATAGTGAATTGGTAAGGTTTGTGTATGTGTTATTTTTTTTATTTTTCCCCATGTTGTTTAATTTACTTAAACGCTGTGCAGTTATTAATGTATGTCAGTCAAGCCTAACCATCCATTTAATTTTGTCGAATGAATTCAAGGCCACCCTGTATATTCATAGACAGTTTCGAACTTCGAGTTCGGTCTTACAACTCTCAGATTTCGTACAATTTTGACAGTCGTAACAGCGAGCACACGTTCAAAACTATCTATGAATGCACGACAACTGCACGAATCATGTGCTAAGAGATAACAAAGTGTTGCTTTACCAAATCTCAAAAAAATCGCCAACTATTAATTCATCGTTTATTTAAATCTATAATTGTAACAGTTAACAACCATTGTGCTAGAAAATAGAAAGTGCCAAAAAAATCGCCAATGAGTATCGAAAAAAAAAATCAGTTACCGGTATTGAACACCCTTTCCGTTACACCTGTATAATTATGTTTTAGGCCCTACTTACCCAAAGCAAAATATAAATTCTTTGCCTCTTGCCTATCTACAATAATTGAACAAAGCCTGCGGAAAAACTTAAGATACCTATAGCTGTACAACTACATACATTGCATACAGGTAGCTAAGCGTTACAATTTAGATGCCATTGACCTTCCAGTTGCGATCAATATCCCTACAAACTTCTCTGTGTCTACACCACAAATTACTAAGAGGATATTCTACGAATAGATGGGACTCTGGCCTTGCCTGGAGATGGCGTTACTGGATCACTACTGGATTGGTTAGTTCCGGCATCGTCCACATGGCCCTAAGACAGTGGCGCCGATGACGTCAAGAATTAGAGACGGGGACATGTCGATAAACCGAGTTCGATGTTTTTCAATAGGGGTGTCCCACGATAAAAATATATATCGATGCCTCTGCATATTTAAAACCATAATATTAAATGTTTTCTTAGGAATCCATTAAATAAATAAAAAAAATTACAATTATACAAACTTTTATTACTTGACAATATACCTACTGAATGAAATTAAAAAAAAATCTTCACAAGAGTACTGAGCCAATGCTGTGTCTTCAGCCCCTTCAATGGAGAACAATTGCGATACAAACTGGTGGCATTGAATGATTCATCTGGCGCCGTTGAGAGATTCCCTGAACCATCTGGTGACGTTAACGTTGAACGGTTTCCTGAAACATTTATTAAACAAATCCTACTTAAGGTGACTTGCAATAAAAGATAACCCTAGAGTTGCCGACTTAACCCGTAAAAGCTCCATATATTTTGCTCGGGTTAACTCTTTTGACTCTAGGGTCATCTTTTATTGCAAGTGAGGTTAATTTATGGGTATTAACCCAACTATGGGTATTAACGCATGCAACTTAGGCTGTGGCCTATTAATATAGGCCACAGCCTCTCCCCAAAAGCTCGCTCTCACGGCCACAGTCTCCGGCGCAAGCGGTAAAATGTGCCGTGATCATAATATAAATATGTACCTACATAAGTACTTTACGCGCATTCAACCGTACATTAAGAATATGAAAAAAAAAAATTCTTCCAACTGTACACAAAGTGTAGGTACATCATTTCAAATGAAAGTACACATGTGCACTTGACAAGATTGCGGTTGCTGCAGATTTCGTTAGAAAATATATTGGAACTAATAATTATGTACATACTATGTGATGTACTGTATGTATACATACCAATTCTATCACTATTCTCTTTTTACGCGATGATCGGGATTGCTATGCTGAGTTGCTGACATCCTTAGACTTTGTTCAGGCATCACGGCTAAAACAAAAAATTAAAATATGAATAATAATTTGTATAATATATAAAACAGGCCAGCTTTATTATAATTTAAATTATATTGAAATGAAAGTCAGCCTAATGATCAGATATTTCATAATATTATGTAGGTGCCTATATTACCAACATACATACATAGAATGCACTCAAAATACATTATACTTCTCTTACAGAACTCTACTTCTTTACGTCTGGTAAAAAATATGTTACTCAATAGTTGGAAAATAAGTTTTATGTGTAAACTGGTGTTCCATTGGGCTACTGGGATTAAAGAAGTTTCACCTCCTAATTTGACAGAGGACCCCCACCAATTTTATTGGTGCAACGGAAGGAGGGCACAAAGGGTGACAACTTTTGCCTGAAACACTTTTCTCTGCGACCGTTATTTTCAGACAAAAAAATAAAAATGAAAAAACATATTTCGAAAATTTTCTAAGTCCCACGTACCCTTAGCGTGGGGGTCACCTGCAACTTCCAGGTGGTGGCTCGGGGGGTCACAAAACGGACCCGCACAAAAAAAAGTTTCAGACAAAAGTTGTTGCCCTTCAGGTCCTTGGTCCATTGCGATGATAAAAAGGGGGGGTCATCATGACATCGGAACTGGTCGAAATTTTTCTAAGTATTTTTTTGATGAAAATTTTCTTCTTTGGAAGTCTTTTTTGGAAAAAAAAATTAAAATAAAAAAGTACCTAACAACAATTCATCCCCAAAGTGCCCCTTCCGATGGTATCATAAAAAGGAGAGGTTATGTAGATAAGATAGTATTTTTGTCAGCGTCCGACCCTATTTTTATAACTAGAAGATATACATCATAAAATTCAAATATATTTCTGCATACGGGTTGCGAACGAACCAATCTAAATAGTATTTCTTACCTTTTGTCCAGTTCTGTTGTGGGAGGTACAACAAAGTAGGGTTAGACTTTGTTAGAACTTTTAACCACCCTTCACTGACATTTTGACTATGTGGCCGTTTGTAAAGTTTCCTCGTAGAAAAAATGGACTAGCAGTCCCCACGCACACCGCGTTAAGCATCTTTGAAAATAAAAACAAACAGTATTCAGTTGGAAAACAAACGCCGCCGTCGCCATATTTAATTTTTTTTTAATATGGCTTTGCAGTTTGCTGTGTTGCTAGCACACAATGTTGTCAATTTAGGGCGTTTCATTATGAATCATGAATCTTAGAAATTGCTGCAATATTGTTGTAAACACGTTGAAATACCATTGGTTAACTGGCTGGCGTCGAAATTGCGGTGAAAAAAGTGGGTTTGGGCTGAGATTCTGAATTAAAAATTAACATGCATTCATAATTAAATACGGTCTCGTGTTTGTCAAATATATGACAGTTTTTTTTCTAAAAGGATCTTTGATGCCGGCCCCACTAGCCATCTCATTGGCTGAAGGCTCTGTCACTCCCCTGGTCTACACGCACGTAGCGTGCGAACTCACTGTTACCTAAGCTACTACGGTACTTCACTATTACTAGGTCAGCATTCAATGTTTACAATAACTGCCATCTGTCGTCAGGTAGCGGAACAATTTATTTCTTTGGCCTTACCGATTTCGTTACCTAGCAGTACATGCTCTTTTATAAAGGTGGCGCTGAATGATTTGATGAAGAATAGTATTATTTATCCTAATAAAGATTGTGTACATAGTTTTTGTACATTGATTATATTGGAAGATATTATTTTTTAAGATTGGCGGCGCGGCGCTAGTTGGCTCATGTCTGGCCCTTAATTAAAAAAGCAAACAGCAGTGTGTTTTTGGCGCTTTGAAAATAGTATCAATCACGAATGTTTCAGCTACTGTTTTTTGCGTAGGTACTCGCTAGAAGTTTCATACAGACAACAATTATTAAATGTCATAATGTTAACGACTTTTTTTATCATCTTCACCTTAGCGTAGTCGCATATAATCTAATAGGTATTCCAATTAATTTTGATGACAAATTGCATGCATCATTTTATCAAATTATTTAACTCATTTATAGGTACAGTCGACAGCAGATCAATGGTAACACTTTGGACCGTTCTTATTATTTGCGTCGTAATACTCGAAATCGTACTGCAAGTGTTACCATTGATCTGCTGTCGACTGTACGAGTCATCCTGTCCTCATCCTCATACGGTTTTATTCAAATTACCCACTTACATCACGAAAAACTTTCCATTTAGGTACTTATTTTGTAAGGTAAACCGAAGCCCAAATCAAGTGTCTTATTTTGTAAACAAATATGATCGTCTAATTACCTGTTGTAATGTAACACTGACTGAAGGAACTGATTGAACCTGTTTATAGTTGTGAAAATAAAGTGATCCGATCTAATAAAGTTTTTTTTTTACAAAATATGACACTGATTTGAGCTTCGGTATACAAAGTTACCTATATTCTGAATACTTCATTAATTAGTACTTGTTAAAATTACGATTTACTTTGGGAGTGTAATAAAAGACCTAAGTATGGGTACCTACATATTTATCAGTGTAGATGATGTTGAGAAAATATATGTAGGTAGCTAATGCTGTAGCGGCCACTAAGTCGAATCCTAATCCTAAACGCAGCTGTCACTGTCGTTCATATGCAACTTTGCGAAGAGCGAGCGGGACGACTCGCTTAGCAGCGCAATCTAGAATAGCTCTACCTAATGAGTACCTAATGAATGACTTTCAAATTATTATTATGGATGTGGTATGAGGTAAAGACGTAGCTAAGTACTATACTTTATACCTGTACTTATTGTATTTACTTATCATAAAAATCTTGAATAAACAATTAGGTGTAAGACTAACAAGAGACTATAAGCTAAGTGGTCTAGCTAGTGCTTCATTCGTTTGGTTTGTTTATAATTGTAGCTGGTACCTAAGTATTAAGTATCTAGTAAATATAAAAAAATAAAGTATATAATAAATAATAATATATTTAAGTACATATTATATTAATATATGTAAATATCTTATCCAGCTTAACTAATTTTTGTTAAAGAGTAAGTACTTGTACATTCGCCTCTGCCTTCACATGATGGCTGTTATTCATAAACGTGATTTAAAAGTTACGCCACCGTTTAGCCACCCTGTTCCTTTATATCTTAATCTTTTTAACGAAGTGTGAAATCCCTTTCACCAACACAACACAGCAACAACAACACGATTTAAAGGAAGTGTGATTTAAGTAGGTTTATGAATAACAGCAGATAGTTTGCAGAGAACATTTGTAAAATTAATCAATAATTTCTAATCGGCTTGATAATATCACCACGAAATCACGTCACGTACTTATCAATCATCGACTGACGACATGCGCCGGTGGGTGATGATAAGATTGATGAGATAAAGACCAACATCTTCGGACATCTTTCCTTACCTTACGTTATCAATACGCACGAGATGAACAGCTACTAAAATATGATATGTTTGTTTAGGTATGTACATTTTGCGTTTCAATAACAGTCAGTTTACAAAATAAGACACTTGATTTGGGCTGCGGTATAGGTAGGTAAATTGTCCATTTTCTACATTTTTCTTTTTGTGCATTGGTTTCATGATAGAATCGAAGAGTTGCCGGAACTCGGAACTAAAATACTTAATACAGTGTAAGTACTTACTTATAATAGAATTGTCTTTAGGTACAGGTAAAGTTTAGTGTTGTTAGCTATATACCTTACTAACCATACACCATGGTTTCACACTTCTTTACAAACCTTTTAAGTTAGAAAGCATTACTTTTACTAAGACATAATTGTTCCCGGCTATTTTAATTTTCCCACTTTCTTTGTACACGTATGTTTCGTTGATCCTCTGGCAGACTTCAACCAAGTGGCTAGTTCCTGTCCTACCTTCTCGCGCTGGCTCATATAAAACAATAGCTCGCCGACCTAAGCGCCCGCAGTCGGTCGGCGCACGCGCAGTCTGATCCGTACGCTCGTAATACGCAAGTCGCAACGCACGCGCTCTCACGTGGCATAAGTCCTGGTGTATCAATTTAATTTAATAATAATTGTTGGACGTGAAATATGGGGAAATGTGAGTATTTATTTCATCATTTAATTAACAATAAGATCTTATACATTACTGGGTGTCCTGCTAAATGAAGGATAGTCCTGATGCAACTATGGATTAGATCTAGCTTGAATATTATCGTTTAGAAAAGTTCCACATTCTTCTTCATTTACGTGACGCCCTATAATAATAAATACCTGCCCTAATAGGGATAGGTCCTTTACAATTAATTTTTAATGTATTTGGTACCAATTAATTTGACAGTAATTTAAAAACTGGAATTTGAACACACACACCTTGTAGTAAGTAATGTTGAATGGAAAAGAATTGCAATTAAACTATTAATATATTAATTATTATTAATATTAATTGTACCTACCTCAGATCAGTTAATATGATCTATTCCCTGATCTGAGGTACCTACCCATCTACTTCAATTAAAAATTGTAGGTTTTGGTAACATGTAATGGTTATGCAAAATGGTGCAAATGTCTGTCAGACTTTTCCGTCCGGGGAAAAAGTGACCCGGAATAGGTACCAAATACAGCTCTTATAAGAGCGGATATTTTGGAAAATGTGGGTAATTCATAATTATGTAGGTACATGGTTAATGTAACTAGGTTGACTAACAGGCTACACCAGGAAGTCGTCAAATGTGTATTAAATTAACTAATTGATTAGGTACTTTGCTTGCTACGTCATTGGACACTTTTACCGTTCCATCCACTACTTTTATGACAATAATTATTTAATAATGTAGATACAGTCGATAGAACAACAGACTTAGACAAAAAAGTATACAACTTAACCTACCTAAGTAATGTCACAGCATATAGAAATCAATTACGGAGTGTAAAAACGGTTTTAACGATAATAATTATTAATTACCAGTCCTTATAAATCAATTTGTTAGCTACTTAGGTAGGTACGTTATGTACGTAATTAATTACATACATACCACAACTACTCATTTTTCATTTTATTTTGTATAATTCTGTACCTACTTACCTACTGCACACACGGATTTTTGTGTATGTGAAGGATAGGGATAGACCCTATTAACATGTATTGATAAAGGCTATATACATTACATACAGGGTGGAAACGTTAAATGTGTCCAGTCCATAATTTCGCCAATTTAAGAGATATTTTAAAACTTTAAACAGATATATTTCGCGTCGTTTAACAACAGAATTGCATTAAAACATTTTTTTAAACTAACACCATGGCTTCATAATTTATACTTTTACGGCTCCCATACAATTACTATGGAGATCATTAGTAGGTAGGTAATAGTACCCTACGAGTAGGTATAGGGGAGTATGATATTATCACACTTATTAACACATTTCAAGATACTTACAGTTTTAACATTTCAAGTGTACATAGTGATGTTTATGTCATTGTTTTATTTTTTAATAATTGATTAACTATTTACGCATTCTTCCACTCTACCTACATCGCCACTTTAAAAAGAACATAAAGCTCAAAGTGAATCGATAGGCTATATGAGGTTTGACCTTGGAAGTTGGCACAAAGTCAAAAGTGGATCTTAGCCGAAACTTTAAAAAATCCTAAGAAAACCACTGACTAAACCGCAATTAATAAATGCTATATGCTTCCATATTATGCCTAAGTATCTATATAATTCTGTAAACTGATATTCAGAAAGATAATAAAATATTTTTGATGTAACTAAGTACCTACATAATAACCTCTATAGACACCAACTTTGATATTATTCTAAAATGTAAATGGGTTGTGTGAGAACCACAAAAGTTTAAAAATAGATTTTACGCAAACAAACAGAATATTTGCCGATCCGGTATTTTATTTATAAGTTATTAATGGAGGTAACTGTATAATGTACTTACATACTACTCGTATGATATAAAATCGGGTCGACTTGCGTCTGATCGAGTTCATGTCAGTGGATCAATGACCCGGTTGATCAGTTTACACCAGAGCAGTTTTCTAATGACTGGTTGCACAAATATGTGATAGAATTAAAATATAGCACGGAATCTGTGTGAGATAGAAAGAAAAGACCCATTGTGCCAATCGCGGAATAAAGGAATCCGTGTTAAATCACGAAAATGTATTGCATTTGTGATTTAACACGCGATATAGGCCGTGGCTATAATGGCAACGAAATAACGAAAGCTCTACCGGGTGTCCTCGAATTCGTTCGACAAATTGAAACTGGGGGGTGTACTCATGATAAATAATAAATTGGTAAGGTTTATAGTAAATCAAAACTGCAAAAAAATGAACTAATTACGTCACAAGTCACACAATAACTTTAGAAATGACCTAGGTCAAATTCCAGTGAAAGAAATCGTTGCAAAAATTACAAATACGGTAAAATATAAAACGTCTAAAGCATAGTAACGACATCAAATTAATAATTTTTTTGATAGTCGATATTTTTTGAATATTTTTTTCCCCTAAATTGTTTAATTTACTTGCTGTGCAGAATTAATGTATGTCACGAGCCTAACCATCCATTTAATTTTGTCGAATGAAGTCACCTGTATATTCATAAATGCGGTAAGTAATTCAATTCAAATAAATACCTATATAAGTAGGTAACCTAATTTTCTTTCACTAAATAATACGTAATAACTTTGCAAGTCTGTTAAAAAATAAGAGACAAATTAATAAAATACTTATCGCGAGATTCTCTGAAAAAATATCTTAATTTGTATCTCCGTGCAAAAAACCGCTAGTGCAAAAACCACCTCCGTACTCAATATGAGCGTCATCGGACAGTCAGGCAGGGATTTCCAAATCTAAAGGCTATATCGAACCAGCACTTGCGGTTTGTATATAAATAACTCCAATTTTTCCGTAGGATGTAATAGCTTGGCTATATTTAGCATTGCCTTGTTTCGAGAGAAGTAACATTGACCAATTACCTACTCAATTGATGGCCATTAAGTTACTCGTACATTGGACACTTGGGTACATAAGTATACCTATACGTCGATACATATAAGTATTTCATCATCAGCCTAGTTTTGTGTCCCCCTGTTGGGGCACAGACTAATACATCGAGGGAGCTCGGACTATGATCCACCTCATGGGATCAGTGTGGTGGATTAGTGAATTGTTCTACTTATAATATGCCTCAGATTTTTTTTATTTTCTCAACATTTCAATTATTCCAGTAATAACTTCGTCAGTTGTAAAGTCATTTATCATAACAAACATATTTTATCATTATTTTAATAACTAACAAAATTGTTATAATTACCAGTAAAAGCCTCGTCAAACTTTTTCTGAGGGAAATATTTTCTTATAGTAGGTAGGTATTACTTACTGGACTTTTGTAGAACTTTGACATTGGACGCCAAATTTTTTCGAAAGTCGAGTTTTCGATGATTAACTGAATCAGCAAATCAACTATAGGTAGGTGCAGTACTTAACGTGATTTGCACATTACCTATCGAAAGACCGCACCGGCCGAGGCAAAGTAGGCAGGGATCTGTGACAAATGCACTTGCACAATTGCACGACAGAAGCGATTCAAATGTTACAGTGCATAATGGTTTGCAGTGATGTACCCTATCTATTCCATGGTTTAAGGAAATTCGTATTAATAAACATGATTAAGCCATGCACTCGCTGAGTAACAACATATTTGAAAATAATGAGGGTAAATTAAATCAAGCTATGGTAATTAATTTTATTACCTAAGTAGTTACTACGCGTTACAAAATATAACTAAATAATACTCGCATTTCGAAAAAAAATTTAACGGTGCGGTTTCTAAACAAGACACTTAAACAAAGTAATAATATTTCACAATGTACCAAATACACACGATAGGCTATTACTATCTTGTACAGTCGACAGACACTTGCAGTACGATTTCAAGTCTTACGACGCAAACAATAAGAACTGTCAAAAGTAAAAAAATGTTACCATTGATCTGCTGTCGACTATTACTTATTCTGTGCTATTACTTACAACTATGTATGAGTAACTTGCGATTTAGCAGTAAATTGGGTATTTCTTCGCTGTTAACGACTTCCGGCTCATTTTCGCAATTTCGGCACCATCGAAAATACTCGAAATCATCTCGAAATATTGAAAATGTACGAAATAAAGAAACAACCATCCAGCCACTTAATTTTATTTTATTAAATAAAGTAATTACAATTGTAGAGGTAGGTAGGGTCAAGCAAAAGGTATATCATTTGCTGCCATTAAAACCTCATAATAATTTTGTTGTTGACAATGCTTCGAGCAGATCTCATAAATACAAATTACGAGAGTAGAGGGTAAAAGCCTTGAACTTGGCATCATGTCTGATCCTGATACATAATTTACTTCTTGTAAATAACAGATATTAGCATTCTTTTGTTTGAAAAAGTATTACTGCAGTTGCTATGAAGTATTCAATGGTCGGAAAGTAAATCTATGACTATAATTTCGGGTAGGTACCTAAAAAAAAATTCTTCAGATGCCACGAATAAAATTATTCTAATTTATATTGTAATTTATAGTAGCAAAAATATTGGGGTACATAGGTACGGTGGAAAACAGAGAAAGGTGTACAGGAGAGTTTTTAAGGTTGAGGTTATCTCAAAAACTACTGGACCTATCGCGAAAATTATTTCACTGTTGGATAGATAAAAGTTAAAACTATGTACTGTAAAAGAATTATTAAATTCGGTCGAGTACTTTTTAAGAAAATCTCACCCTTATTGAGGTCCCCTGTATACTTATCTCTGTCTTCGACTGTACTAAAGTTATTCTGTCAAGTTAGTATGGAGAGAAGAATTGATGCGATGGATCCCTAGTCTCGTGAATTGGATTTCCAGTGCAATACTCATTTCGCTTGTTTCTCTTGTTCCAGTATCGCAACACATGCTCTCAGATGTGGACAAGTTGCCGGCAGTCCAGTTGGGTGACTTCCACCTCCAATTCGAGCTTGATGAGCCCAGGGACTCGGTGAAGGAGATCGCGAGGGAAGAGCTCCGTGAAACGCCGGACATCGTGAAACCTGCCGTGGAAGGGCTGCGGAGACTGCTCGAAGGTAATTGTTTTACCTTCTCTGTTATCTGAAGAATAACAAGAGAAGATTAGCAATGACCACTTTTATAATGAAAAGATAAAAGACAAGCTGACACCAGACAAGCTGGGTGGTTACAGTCGCCAACCTGACACCTGTAATTCCTCAGGAGGTGATCAGTGATCTGAGATTGCCGCCCTGAACTCTCTTACCCTTCACATCAAAGAACAGCATTGATAATACGGCAGGAATAAGAAAGAAGGTCGTACTAGTATACTTACCCAGGCGGACTCTGCACGGAGCACAGTTAGCTTAGTACCTATAAATATAAATGGGCATAATCTTTGAGCATATACACGCGAAGAATATCAAATGTAACACCTATTGTATCGTTCTTATTTTACGCTCATTAGGATATGAAATCGTACTTTAAGTATTACTTTGATATGCTGTCGAGTATACAATGTTCTGCGTAAATCGTAAACTTATTAATTTGTTTGCGCTAACAATGAAATAGAAGAGTGCCAAATAATCGAAAATTGATTGATTAAACAACGAATAGATGAGTCATTAATTACCACGACGATCGGGCTACTTTTAAAGATTTATGTTACCTAGCAGCTGATCTATGGGTATTCTAGTTTCTTCTTATTCTAGCTCTGACTGATGGTCGGACACACAAACCATCAACACAAGAGTCGTCAATGGTAATAACGGTAACATATAAAAGATATGTCCCGTAATTTTTGCGGAATTGGTTATGACAGTACGCCCGTTTATTCGTTAGCATTTATTTGCACGTTTATTGATTCGTAGGCGAGTGCAACGTACTCTTAAAATTGAATCAGAATCAAAAAGGTTTCATTTATCCAACAATGGTAAATTGGCGATAATTAATTTAATTCTATAAAAAAATGTTGTGTGTATAGGTTAAACAAAACCATATTGTATATTTACTTACAGAGGACAAAGAGTTGCACGTGCCTTTAGAAAGTGACGCGTGGCTGGTTCGATTCCTGCGGCCATGCAAATTCTATCCAGAAAGTGCCCATGATTTGGTAAGTCATATTATTTGTCCTTTCATTTCATTGGTTCTTGTTGTCACGGCCTTTGTAACCTACCCCTTTGGTTGTCTTTATAATAATGCTGATTTGTGCGATAATACATAGATAATTGCAAGTTATCAACAAAAAATCGAATTGCGATAGTAAGTAGATTTTTTTTGCAAGTGAGTCCTCACCAACGTTAAACAGAATCATGAGATCAGTTCAATATATTATGCAGCAATGAAACCTAACTATCACTATAATATTTAAAACTGTACGTATACTACGTCGTCATTACTTTTTGCCGGTGTAGGTATGCTCATATGTTGTGTTAATTAAAGTCGTATTATGTATTTCAATCACTAGTTTTTGCTCATGTTCTTGACTCCTACGATAATAACAAATAGAATAAATGAGTCATACTTAATATTATACCAACACCTGATAGGTGCTTATTTCATTTACCGATTGCCCGTGAAGGAAAATAACGTGAGGAAACCTACACGCACGGGTTATGTCAGTGCGTGTGAAATGGGATAGGCTCTGTTAAACATTGCGCAATGAAAGCTATAGGTACCTGTAGCCCTCAGAACGCAACGCCATATAGACTGTGCCACCTGTCGTGCGTGAAGGACAAACGGAGCAAAGTATGCTATTCTATCCTAATAGTTATACTTACCTACCCATCATAATAACGGTGTATAATTATTATTATCTACTTTCCTAAAGTTCAATAGGTACACACGAAGACATGGAAAGTGTACAGGGGGCCTCAATAAGGTTGAGATTTTCTCAAAAACTACTGGACCGAATTTAATAGTTCTAAAGTGTTAGACAGCTAACAGTGAGAGAATTATTGCAATAGACCAAATAGTTTTTGAGTTAATCTCAACCTTAAAAACTCTCCTGTACACTTTTCTCTGTGGTAGTCCCTACCTAGCGCTAATTGAAAAACTTTAGTTCTTTAATCTTTTGTTTTGTTGTATAATCCGTTACATATAGGTAATAACTATAACTTCTGTCCTACGATTTTACCTAAGTAAAAATAAATTAACGTCTCATGCAAAGTATAATCCCACCTACATAGGTAGTACCCCCAAGGTACATTATCTTTATATACGTTATATTAGTGATGAATGCAGCAGTTTTATAAATTATTTCATCATCTCATTTCAGATAAAACGTTATTACTCTTTCAAAGTAAAACATCACAAGCACTACGACGGACTCATCCCCAGCAAAGAGCAGAACATCTTTAACCAGAACATCCTGACCGTCTTGCCAACTCGGGATCAGCTTGGGAGGAGGGTACTGGTCCTTGAATTAGGCAGTAAGTATAGTATTTTCTCCTTTTTTCACCCACCTTTTTCTACAGTGGCGATGAGATAAGTATCTAGACCGATTTCAAGAATAATCCTTGTTGAAATCAATAATTGAACTGTATTAATTGAATACACTTTACTTTTTTAACCGAACTTAACCAAATGTGCACTGGTAAGCACCATAATAGTTACCTGACTCATTGTATTTGGATGGAACTTTATTTATACCCGAAACAGCCAGCTCCAATATTGCACTTAGGTACTCTGATGCAGCTTAATTTTGATGATGTTCTGCTACAATAATAGACGTACCTATATATATCTTAGCTACCTTAAATATTACTTCAACCATTTGATTATTTTAAATGTAGTTATTCACTCCAAGTTGATCTAATTATAACTAGCTTAGAAGTCAAGAATTTTCTTAATGATTATGCCCGTTAAAAATAGATAGGTATATGCATACCTATATATAATATAACACACAATACAACCGACATACGACAACATGCACACCGGAAAATGTGCGTCAAGTAACAAATTATGTCCAATGATGAAGGGTCAGTACTCCTCTAATCAAGATAAATTGCTATTAGGACAACATCAAATGACATGCTATTAAATGGTTTATGACGTTTGTTGTTTCTTTCCACTTTAAGTTGATAGATAATTTAGACTTATCATAAATTTTAATATTATTTTATTTCCTATAGTAATAAACTAGCTTCTGTCACGCGACGTTGTCTTCAATTCTCAAATTTCCGGTAGGAACTCGATGTTTTTCCGTTTTGTCAAGTTACTTACATATAAAGGCGGTGCAGCGTGATTCAAGCCGTTAGCCATAGACAATTTTGAGCACGAACTCAGCGTGAGCTCGCATTTACGACTGTCTAAATTGTATGAAACCTGACCAAACAAAGCTCCACTATACTCGACCTAAGTAACAAAACAAACACACTTTACGCATTCATAATATCAGTGTTTAAACTTATGGAAGTTGATAAATTCCACTTCCTCACACATATTATTTAAGTAGTTTTTTTATTATTATTATTATTAAACTTTTTACACATTAAACTGTATAAAGGCGAACTTAATGCCTTGCGGCATTTTCTACCAGTTAACCTTTGGTGATGCGGAGAATGTTGAGGCGGTTTATTTACTCTTTCCTAAACTCGTTTCTCCTTGAATTTTACAGAGAAATGGAAGCACAACAAGTGTTCTCTGGACGAGGTATTCAAGGGCTGCGTGCTGTTCGTTGAGGCCGCTATGCTGGAGCCGGAGACGCAGATCTGCGGCGCCGTGGTCATCTTCGACATGGACGGGCTGTCCATGCAGCAGGTCTGGCAGTTCACACCAGCCTTCGCCAAGAGGATCGTCGACTGGCTACAGGTATTTTATGACTTATCTACGAAGTCATTCAATTCAATTTCATACGAGCCTGCAATAGTTCGAAAATATTCTAGAATATACATTGTATTAAAATCACTAAACCTAAAATAATAATAGCGTCATCTGTTATCGTTTGTTGCATTACACAAACATGTGACTATCTTCCTAGCCGACACGTAAGGCTCTGGGTAGTTAGAGTACACCCTTATACTTTACCTTTAAGTGAACATTATAAATTGTAATTTCGAACACAAAGTTATTAATTGTTACGGAATAAATGAACTTGAACCTCCTCGTCATCATGGCCGGGGCGGATTTTGTTGGAAAGTAGGTTTGATATTTTAATGGTTGGAACCAGTATTTGGGAATCGACAATTAGATTTACTAAGTAGTATTCTTCAGTTCAAATCGTTGCAGCATTCCAATGTCTTGTTAAATGACTCTATGATAAGTAAAGATCCGAGAATGTGCGTAATTTTTGATCGTTTCTGTGTAGGTATATCTCTGGACGCACATCACAAGACCCTAGTTTGGGCCATGATTTGATGTATATTTTCTTTTTTTCAGGAAAGCATACCCCTCCGACTTAAGGGACTATACATAATCAACCAGCCGTACATCTTCAACATGGTATTCCAACTGTTCAAGCCATTCCTGAAAGAGAAGCTTCGTAACCGCATCATTTTCATGGGCAACGACCGTGACATGCTGCACAAGCACATCAGCCCCAAGTGCCTGCCCGAGAACTATGGGGGCACGCTCAGCCTGCCGCCGGTCACCGGCCCGCAGTGGTTGGAGCTGCTGCTCATGTGCGACCAGGAGTTTATAAGTAAATGTTGTTATTTTTTAATTTTTAGTATCGGTAGATCATCATTTGTCCTATCATAAGCCGTCATTATTAAATGTGTAAATTCTGTGACACGGAATGACAGGTCGCAAATTCAATGTCCTGCCCAATGACGGCTGGAACTTTTTTATTATTTAATTTTTTCGTCGAACATGACATAATATAATGCATAAAATTTAATCCTGAGTATTCACATTTTTGGGGTGCGGTGTGTCGTTAATGTCCAGTAGGTAGCGATCTTGGTGTGCAACCCATACCATTGCCATGAACTCTTATAGCAGGATTACTTAAATAATACTTTGTTATTTCGTATCATGACGTCCTTAATGAGCTTACTTTAAGGTATTGAAGTAATCCTACTATAAGACTTGGTAAGGGGGCTGGCCGCCTGCGTGTGTGTCAGATTTTATGGGTTTCTGGGTTTAATGCCCAGTGTGAATATGCGTCAGATGACGCATATTCACACTGGGCATTCGCTTAATGACGTCATAACGCGTCATGACACCACACCCTAAAAATGTGAATCTGGCTTTAATGTGAGTTCCATCAAGAACATTTACTACCTTGTATATGGACAATAATAATTGTAGCTTCTCCTATCGCTATGTTAAAAAGTTATATTAGAAATTGATGGAAGGCCTTCGATTTAAACGGTAAACTAATTTTAGTGTTTACTTTGTTTCAGTGATCAACTCATTTGGATACAAAAAGTAATTTGTATGCTCAACTCAACTGAAGATGTTATAAAGATAATGTGATATTCTAATATTAAGGCATCGTGGTAATAAAATTAAGTAAGTAGAACTAAACTTTTAAATGATTTTGGTACAAAATAGTTTAAATTACGTTTGTAGTAAATATTTTAATGGAAACGTTAAATGGCATATCATAAATTTTCGAACTGTAAATCTGATTCTGAAACCTAAGTTGTATACTACATGTAGTTTGCATATCATAACAAATGCCAAAAATATATTACATCTTGGAAATAATATTTTAAAAAGTTTCCACTATTTATTAATGTTATATAAAATTTGCATTCCACTGTTTACGTGTTTAGTCAGCGTGTCAATAAGACTGTCTGTTGTATTGTAATAAGATTCCTATTCGTTATATTAGATGTAGATTATGTTACAGTAAATGTCTGTCAAACCCAATATTACCTATCGAGAAATGTCACGATTACAACAACGATGTATTTATTGTTGTACCCATTTACAATTTTCTAAATTAATGTACAAGTTGCAACCCCATTGCAATAGAGTAGTAAGCTAGGTCGTAGCCTTTAGTACTAATATTATGTGCCTATAGATTAGCAAGTACTTCTCGCATCGAGTCGACATTTCCCGATCTTTTCAACCGGGGACAGACATTTACCTTAACATATAAGTACATAGTTATTATTATAGTCATTCGCTTACTTTTGCCATAAATAAGAAATTGATATTTGTCTATATATTTTGGAATCAAAACTATAGTGAGCCATTACTATAAGTTATTATAAACGGATATCACTCACTTATATTGTTGAAGTCGGCAATTAGACCGACAGTTTCGACCGATTGTCGACTTCAACAATATAAGTGAGTGATATCCGTTTATATATAATAATTTATCAATATATTTATTTACTTATACATTTATAAAATAGTCTAATGATTAGTATGTTTTCCTAATCGGTACTTTAGTTTTAAATTATATATTTAAACCTAGTATGTATAGATATTAGGTTCAAAATACATTGACCATTTCCTTTCTATTGTGGGCTGTGAATTATGTGTTAATTTTTTACATCTCACACACAACATTTATAAAAAGTACAAATCTTTTTTGTTGATCCGGTAATCATTTTGTATGTTATTATTACGCCAAATGAATTTATGAAGGATTTATGTAGAAAATGTGTCATTCATTTAAAGTCCCATTTGGTATTGACTACATAAATTCCGAAATATTCTCTTAACGTTTTTAGAGGAGTGTGTCATCGACATAAAAATTGGTCCAACTAAATTATAAGTAGGAGTACATCACATAATTAAATTGTAAAATGTATACGAGATAGAGGTGAATGTGAGTAGCATATAAAATACTATTTTTACAATAAAACAATTTATATTACAGTTTTGTTTTTATTTATTTCAATTAGATTCAAGCGTTGTAATTACATTAATGTTTGTATTCTAAAGCATATGAAAATATATTCTTAAATATTTTAGTACAAAATCAAAAAAACATGTACCTACCTAATTATAAACTATTAACCATTGGCTTTCTAATGGTTTATTGATTTTAGGATAAGATGTTAACAATCTAATTTTATTTTATAAAAAATAATTGAGCATTTTTTGTCATGTTTAAGTTCACATTACCTAAATACAAATAACAATTAAATATCTATTCAAGATCAAGGTCAGCTATACATTATATAACTTATAGAAAGTTTACATAAAAAAGAGGATTCCAAATATGATACAAAACTGCCTATTTAGGTTCCTTTTTTATGTCATGCTTGGTGCGGCCCGTACCCGTATACCTAATACATTGGGAACTTGTATATCAAAAATTATTGTAAGTAGGTAAGTACCGATTTGTTTAAAAAACATGAAATAAAATTGACCGAAATATGCAATAGTTGACTCGTATTGAAATTCAATAAAACAATATTTATTTCATATAGTATTTCACATCAGCATCCCAACACTGTAATTACTCGTACGTAAAAGTAGGAAATGACTGTAAAAAATGAAATTGAGAAAAATATTTACTCGTATTTACCCACGCGTCTGAAACACTAGTCGGCCATTTTCGCGAGATCCGTGACGTCACTCCGGTTTTTTAGGGATGTTCGATTATTTGGATATATCGACCTTATGTGGGTTTTGGTAGATACATTGAAGTTTTTGGTGTTTTAAAGGTCTCAAAAAATTGTGGGATTTTTTGTACGGTATAATAGAACGATTATTAACTATTTAAGACCAAAAAAAATTGGATCAACTAGCCTATTACCGTACCTACTTAGTTCAAATTATCATTGATTTACCCATCACAAACTTCGTGTTATCTTGCCAGACAGATTTATGTTATTCTTCATTTGTTGTTGTTATTGACATAGCCATAAGAATTCGCCACTGAAACAAAAAAATATAAATAAATGTGTGTCTGATACAAAAACTTAAATGTTTCTTGCTACTCACCAACAGCTGATGACGATAGAGGTTTCGATTGCAGCGAATGAGTTTTCCATACAGACGTAACGTACTTAATATGTACAATTGTACATAAGTTCGTATATATGGAAAACTCTTTAATTAAATTATAGTTAAGGCCCGTATTAATAAATCACTCTTAGCTCAAAAGTCAATCTTGAGAACGATGGCGTTCCTATCAACAAACGTAACTTAGGTGCGCGTTTAGGAATCGGTAAACAAAACTCAGTTCTCAAGAGAACTGTCAAACTCACACTTGAGAACGCATTTGCTGATTGCAGGCGAACCGCGACTTGAGAAAGACATCGCGTGGTACGCCCCTCAAGATTGGTTTATTAATAAATGACATACTTGAGATGGTATCATATTATGATTGTCTTGAGAGTGTATCAGCTGAATTCGCTCTTGAGGCCGGGTTTGAGCTCAGACTAATACGGGCCTAAGTAATACAACAAAACTAGGGGCGATAATTTAAAAATATTTACATTACGGCTGCAACTAAATCTCCGCCATTTTCTTTTGATAATGTTTTTCGTCTTGTAGGCAAAGGATCTGTGTCTCTACAGCCACCATTCCAAGGAGGTTTTATGCACATTGGGCAATGTCTATAAGGCTCTAATAAAATTATTTCTTACATTTGAAATCTTCCTCGTAGTGGTGCAGCATCTTCCATAACACGTCGCCGGGTATCTCAGGATCGGGAAGTGATCCTCCGTGTCTCTTCCGCAAAGCCTTCCCGTCCACATGAGCTAGTAGGGACTGCATGTTGGAGCCGTGGAAGTGTATGCGCGAGCGCAGCTTCTCGCGCAAAAACGGCTTGAAGACCGCGAACAGCATATTGAAGATGAACGGTTGGTTCACTATGTGCACGGCTTTCAGGCGGATTGGGACGCAGTCCTGGAAATAAAATAGGAGAGTAAATTATTGTCTAGCTAGGTAGAGTAATACTCCAAGCCACAGTTAAGATAAGATAAATGTTCTTTATTGAAAAAAAGGAATGACACCGCTCGCCACATTTTCTTAAATATAACGTGGTAATCTGTTATTGGCCATACTATTTAGCATGTATCATTATATTTTAATTTTGTATCGCTGTTGATTACCCTAGTACCAATAAATAAAAAAATAAAATAAAGACACAAAAGAAATGTGCTACTACCGTTAGTATCACAATTGGCGGTCTTATCGCTTAGATCGATCTCTTCCAGACAACCTTTGGGAAGAGAATTCAGCGAATGAAAGCTTGTTGTAAGCCACGTCATTGGCTAGGGCGTGAGACTGCGTACCGGAGTGTACGAGGTGCCGCCGCCTAAGGGCCCGGGCCCACGAATGCAGTGCGCGAACCGCACGGCGCCCGAGCGGCTCGAGGCTCGGACGGGGAGGAGGAAGGTGATGGATGAATTGATTACGCATTGTGAGCTATTACAGCCCACAATGGGGAGTGCTCGGGGCGCCAGTCGGGTCGCGGATGTATCGCAATCCCGTGGCTCGGCATGAATGGCACGAGATGGAACACCCCAGGATGTTTAGTCGGTATTCAGCCCCTTCAGGGCGGTGAGACATAACCAACACGCTCCCCCGGGCGTGGTGGTACATGGTCTGGTATGTTTTACCTGGGTAAAAAAAGGGCGTGAGACTGGCATGGTTCGATCCTAACTCTAGACTATTACAGTTATGTCCGCTCCTAGTACCTACAAGCTCACAGCTCAGTTGGGAGTGATTGAGAAGAGTATTATTATTGTTATTTTATTTATTTAAAAATATCAAATGTCACCAATGTAGGCAGATAGGTACTAACTTATTAGTATAGCAATTCATTACGTCGCTAATACATAATATTAGTCGACGCGCCGCTAAGTGAAGCATCCCGCTCGCTCTTACGCGATACAGCATGTGAACGACAGTGACAATTGCGTTTAGGTTTATGATTCGACTTAGTGGTCTCTACAGAAAGCTAAACTGTCGAGTAGGTAAATATACTCGTACTGCCTAAATGGAATAGCAATATCGAAAAACCGTCGTTTTAAAATGTTTTTAACACTTAAATATTTCATTCATTAGAAAACTTAGAATAATAGATAACAAAGAGTGGGTACCTAACTATTGAAGGTTTTCACGCATAGGTATTCAAGTTCAATCATCATATTATTAAAACACGCGAGGTACCAAATTAATTCATACCAAAATATGTAGACTGATCGAACAACAGACGGACTGTTTGCGCCAATGAACGTTGATTCATATTAGGTAGGTAGGTACTACCTACCCGTTTATTAAACTGACTATCAACGGCCATCTTAGGACAATGCCCTCGTTATTACCGGTTTGAAGTCGACTTTAGAGGTCTGTTATAATAAGGCCAAACGTATATGAACTAATAATAATCTAGATTACCCAAATGCACAAGATGCCTAGGTCCTAAAAGTACTAGACAATCTACAATAAATAAAAATCATTTATTTCAAGAAGTGCGTCCTTGTAAAAGTTGCTGAACGCTACTTATTATTTTGTTACGATAAATATATCCTATGATCCTGTCCAATGAATTGCGTTTCTATTTTGTATACTAGACAAAAAGTTAAAATAAAAAGATTAAATAAGATAATTTACATCCATATCACTTGTGGTGGCCCATTTATAAAATAAGCATTTGGCAGGATAACGTGAAAACTTAATTTTCTTAGGATAGCACCCAGGAGGGTGCTATGTAGCTATTTAAAATGTATGGTGTTTTCACGGATTATGTCGCTAACACTCGGGTTACCTTTTGGTGCAATATTAAAAAAAATTATACTGATAGATTTAGTACCATTTGTTCGATAACAAATTACTTTGTAATATTAGTCTATACAAATGTCCAAATGTGTTCAATTAATTTAGACAATGAAAACTATTTTGTTACTATAACTAGGCTAGGCTACGTGTTATTTCACGCTATGTGACTAACGGTTACCAAGCACATTGTATTGTACATTAGATTTGATTATAATGAACCATCTTTTGTCCTTCACCTAATCCATTTTAGTACCTCTATTTCCGGTGATGTATGTCTGATGTGTGTAACTACAACCATTGGCAACAAAATAGTAATAAACAATGTGGATTTCTGTTATTAAAACAATTTGCAAACAGGCCTCGAACTATCTGTTTAAAATTCCAATGATAAAGCCAATAGCCTAATGGACGATACGATATAGAGATTGCAGCATCGCAGGGCATTGAAAAATTTTAATAGTTCCATAGTCAGTTTTAAATATGAGTGGAATTAGAATTCGGTCTTACAACTGTCGGTTTTCATACAATTTTGACTATCATAAGAGCGAGATCACGCTGAGTTCATGCTCAAAACTGTCTATGACTATCGCCCTTATATAGAGCTTAGTTGGAGAGTGGTTCATGAAGAATAATAATTATTAATGTGAAAACGTCGTCTTTCGAAACGTAATCTTTATAAATTAAAAAAAAATGACACCTGTTTCTCTGACAATGATCTTAAAATCTTGTCAAATGAACGTCAAAGCATACCTGAATCCAATCCACGACCATCTTAGCGAAGGAAGGCGTGAACTGCATGACGTGTGTGAAGGACAAGCCCTTCATGTCCATGATGGTAATGACACCGGACACCTGTGTGCGCGGCTCCACCATCGCACCCTCCAGGCCCAGCTGCACTCCTCGGAATACCTCGGAGAGAGGCACGTCGCGAGGATTCCAGCGATCTGGAAAAATGTTTTGAGGAGTTTTACTATGTATAGGGTCTTCTCCAGTCTCCAGCGAAGACTTAGGTCAATTCCGACGTGTTCCATCATCATCGCTAAGCGAGTCGTCCCTCTCACTTTTGCACAATGTACCAGAGTGACAGTTATGTTTAGAATCGCAGATTTAAATCTTTGTTTAGAATTAGATTTGGTGGCCACGATAGAATCACACATGTCTTAGGTATCGGTGGAAAATTAGTTCGCCTAATAATATGGCTGCTACGTTCACTACGTATAAGGTTTTGTCATGTTCAAATATTTCTCGAACACGACATTTTCCCGCATAGAGTCCGTGTGAACGATTTAGGTACTGTCACTACTCTATTCAATAAAATCTCGTGTACGGTATACGGGAAAAATATAGCCATGTGAACGTATAGCCTTTAGGTAGGTATCCAAATCATTATAGTAGGCAACCCGTCTTTTAGGCAAATCGAAAAAGTAGCAATATGTCAAACTTTTAAATAACAATTCCATTCTAAATAACAATGATTAATGGATTAGAGGTGCAGGGTACCGCATAGGTACGGACGACAGCAGATTAATGATGACACTTGTAATACGATTTCAATTCTTGCCACGCAGATAATTACTAAGAACGGTCCAAAGCGTTATATACACTTGTTGTGCTTTGGGCTATACATAACGACTCTGCAAAGTTGAAAACCTACCAGTCCTACACATACCTCTGTCTCCTACATCATAACGCTCAAAGTGGTCCAAGGTAGACAGAATGCTCGATAGCATCTGCTCGCATGCTCCAACTGCACTTTTAGTCTACTGTACGTACCACCAGACTCGACCATCATGATGCGGCGGCCGTGCTGGTCGCGCGGCGAGAGGATGCTGACGACGGAGTGATCGAAGGCCGACCGGATGGCCAGCGGCGTCAGGTCAC
This sequence comes from Tachystola acroxantha, assembly GCA_963506565.1. Lineage (NCBI taxonomy): Eukaryota > Metazoa > Arthropoda > Insecta > Lepidoptera > Oecophoridae > Tachystola > Tachystola acroxantha. The sequence continues at coordinate 11,410,971 of OY735871.1, forward strand.
GGCAGTAGCTCGCATGCGATAGCCTGAACTTGTAGTAAGCTTGCACCTGGAAAACACGGTTTTCAATTGATATTATCCTATTAATTTATAACTTGTAGCTAGCCAGATAAATAATTTGAATATTTTAGCAAGGGATTTTTTGTGGTATGGGTAAGTCCAGTGTGGTATAGGTACAGACGTCATCTTTAGATTATTATTTTTTATTATTATGTCCGATGTAGCCTTAATTGCGGGCCGCGGTCTATCTAATTGCCTAACGTTTTGCAGTAAGTAGTAATAGAGTTTGTGTCTAAACCTCGGGTTATGTCGCTAATTCTGGGTTATCTTTTATTGCAAGTTAATTGGCGTACGTGTACCACTCATTATATTTATTTTATTTCGATGAAGATAGAACTCGTGAAACTGATCAAGACAGTTTTAATAGTTCATTTTGCAAAATCTCATCCTCGAATTATCGATAATTGTAACCAATGACTTAACATAATTGTAACACCGGCAGAGGCTATTTGATTTAAGGATATAAGAAATACATACACTAAACATGGGATACCACTTTCTATGATATGTTATGAACACGATATGAGCTGATACGAATGTCAATCTAATCATTCATGTTTAGCTCAACCAAATATCTGGTTCTTAGTGAAAAGGGTAGAGATATAAGATGTAACTTTGTAACAAACCAATTTTAGGTTTATACCTATATTTATGTTTGTTATTACTCAAAGTCTAACAAATAATAGAGTCGTATAAAACCAAAAAGGCGACAATCTATTATAGCCAAGCTCTCTCTACTAAACTTGCGCTTGTGAATATCAAAACAAGTTGTGTAACGGAGAATCGAAAACGTCTAACAAATACATTCTCTTTTATATGTATTGTGTGCTCAAGTTTAAAGTAATATACTTAGATAGACCGTCTGCAATCGAAGCAGTTGATGGTTTTCTCGCGTTATTTCCTTACTTTGTTTCCTCGATGTACAAAAAAGTTAACAAATGCCTACAAAAAACCCGACGCATTTTGGCACAAAATGTATTACAATGTCGTCATCAAGACTATGAAGGAAAAACTTCGCCGCGCTCTATGGAGAGAACCTAAAGTATATTTTGTGTGGCTCTCATTCTCATACGTCAGATTAACTGAAAGAGACTAGTATCGGTTTTTATATTTTCGACTTCTATTGAAAATTCAAACAAACGACTGGCGGAGACGATGTAATTTGACTTGCAATGCGGAGTCTGCGATTACAATCAAGGCGAATTCAACAATAACCCACTATTCATAAAATATCCAACACGTCATTTTGGCTACATGAGGTCGCAAAGGAATGCAAAGGAACCGACTTAACTTAAAGTAAGTATATTGTATAGAGCGCAGTGTAGAGCTACGAGTATATAAATTTTACGATACGGTAGTCCGGCTTCGATCCCTAGATCAGCAATCGATACTTAGCTAAAGAGTTTTCTCGGATAATATCTAGGTACATACAAAAAAAAATTAGACATCTTCTCCTGTAGCTTTCAAAAACGGTGAAGGAAAAATACGCGAAGAACCTCACCCCGTGGTTAATTCAAAAAACACTTATCGTGATTTAGGTACTATTACGAGCGCATTTGAGCCTATTATGTTCTAAGTGGTTTTGCCAGACTTTTTGTAATATTGAGGAATACTTTGCTAACTAATTTAATGATGAAGACTTTAATTGATGCGCAGAAATAAAAATTCGGAACAGTGTTTATTTGCGATGTTTTGAGACTTGAAGATTTATTTTTATGTTGGATCTAACAGATAAAAGTGGTAGTGAGTTTTTTAAGATTGAATATCTCAAAAACTACTTGACCTATTGCAAGAACTCTTTCACTGTTAGATAGATAAAATCTAAAATTATGTAACTGTAAAATAATTATCAAATTAGGTAGTAGTTTTTGAGAAAATCTGAACCTTATTGAGGTTGTATATTTTTATCTTCGTGTGTACTAATATTGCAAAATTGGAGGATTGATTTTGTAATTTTTTGTCCCATGTAATCCGAAAAACGAGCAGTCATAAAGTCAATTTCACTCTGTATACAGGGTGGCAATGTGATCACCGTTAAACTTAAAAGGATAATAAGATATCTATTAATACAAATTCATTAAAAAAACACTTTTCATACATTTTGTATCGATCAGCTTATAGATGTGGCTTATAGTTACTAGGTACCTAGATATACTTTCTCAGTTTAGTAAGAAAAGTACCTAGGTCTCGCTTACCCGTTTGAAAGCGCTCTCAGCGTAGAACTTGCACGGCCGGAGGAACTTGAGGAGAAACTCGTCTTTATCTAGTGGCACCGAGAGACCCTTCTCACCTGCAAATAAAACCAAACCACTATATTAAAGGGGATCTATATAGTTTCTTTATTGCATAGGTAGGTAGATACTAAAGTATTGAACTCCGACACAAATAAAATTCTGCCCCTAAACCAAAATCTAAAATATCAACCATATTAGTCTCCTGGGCCCTTATCATGAACTCTTATAGCAGGATTACTTAAATAATACTTTGTTATTCCGTACCATGACAAGCTTACTTTAAGGTCGTCATGGTACGAAATAACAAGGTATTATTAAAATAATCCTCCTATAAGACTGCAAGGGCCCTGAAATGCTCCTGAACGTGCCTGAACACTCATCTTTGTGCTCGACTGTGCCTATACGTGTAATTTTAAGCTGTTTTGAAACGATGTAAGTAAGTACCTATGATATAATAATAACAAACTAATAATAAAAAATTAAAAAAATTAAGATAAAAAACCTGCCCCAGGGGCACTATAGGCAGCGTGCCCAAAAGGCTGGCAGCGTTGCCCCGCTGTATCGCGAGGCTGATACGTGATACTGTGTTTAAAAAATTATGACGCGCGTAAACTTTGTTACCTTCTTACTTACACAATGCCATATTTTTTATTAAGGTATTAAAAATGCATTGACATCTTTTTGCGCATCTTAAAAAATTGTGACGCGCCAAACTCTACACAATGCAATAAAAAACTATAAGTACGATTTTGTTTCTATGTGAAAATCTGGTCTACCTACCAGTATAGGTTACCTACCTACATTAATAGTCTAATAATTAATCTTTTCTAACAATGTAACTAAACTACATAGATATAAAAAAGTGACCTTGCTGCCTATACAAGAACATTTCTCATGCACGACCGTAAGTACCTACGGCAGATGGATAAAAAATATTGAGCTAACGTTTGAGAATATTTGAGATCAAATAGAGTTAAGTCAGCACATTGTCATATTCAAACTATCACGGGTTAGTAGAATTGTAGGTAACAGACAAAGTCCCAAAACGCCTGAAACAGCTCAAAACTTTTTAGCATTCTATAATTCTATTATGGAACTAGGTAATGGAACTACTGGAACCTGGCAATTGGCTTGACAGTTCCCAATAACAATTAAATAAAATGCACCCGAAAACTTGTAGTTACCTCCGTGTGGAATTCGGTTAAAAATAGATCGGACTTGGACAATGACCATTTGTTCATAAATTCATTTTCGTAACTTTTCCATTCCCCAAAAATAAACCATACCTACATGATCAAATGGTATGAAAAGTTTTTTTTTTAAATCTATACTTAGATCTAAAGTTGTTAAGTACTTTTTCATCTTTACAAAAAGGACAAAGACTTGACAAACAATTCGAACACAAAATTAAGCCACGCAATAAATGCACGGTACATATCATTACATTACCTACACCTTTTGATAATAGCTTTGGTACACTCTACATCATCAATTGTATCACACGGTATCCTTACGAGATGGTAATGCAGTCTAGATAGCTTTGTTTGAATTAACGTTCTGTCCACCGTAACTACCTACGAAATTTAAAAACGCGATTATTTAATCTCTTATTTACTTTATCACTGTCTATAATTAATGGAGTGTTACGAGTAGCATCATAATAATCAGTGACTTGATGGTTACGTAATTTAGATAACTGGTAAATTATGATTAATTAACAAATTAATAAATACTTATTGTTTTCAAATTAATAAAATTTAGGACCTACTTAGATATGCAGTTGCAAAAAACTCGGTAAAATATTCGGGTGGTTGGTCCGCCCCTGCCTGCGTAGTCCACCTGGGTGGGAAAAAAATTTTCCCCGTAGTTTACACACCTATGTAAACCATTTGAATATCTTTTTCCCGTGGCTCTCCTGGGTGGACAATAGAATTGATTTCTTCCCATTATCCACCTACTCGCGTTTTTGACACCTTAATCTTGTAGTTTTCAAAATTATTAAGAACTCAATGGCGCTGTGGTTAGGGCACTGATGGTCTTCCGTTACATAGGCCAGAGTTCTATGTCCGATGTTGTTCTTTTTTTTTGAGGTAACTTACGGAATGTTCTTAAAACGGTGAAGGAAAACATCGTAAGGAAACCTGAACACACGTGAAAAATAAGATAGGCCCTAATAATAGGTCTCACAAAATCTTGGCTTCAAAGAGCAGTGGCATGCTGTGCCACTGCCGTGCATGAGGGCTGGAGCTTGGTGCAACGCGGATCTTATTAGAATCGTAAAAATTCCTAATAGAATCTCTGGCTCTTATCTCTGACATTAATCTGAATCTCTTGCTTGCGGACAGCAATGGATTTAAGTCTTTCCCACACAGGTGCGATCTGCACACGGCTTGCGACCAGTCCCATTTTCTCCCTTCGTTAACGTCCAGTAGGTAGCGATCTGAGGCCTAGGCCGCAATCCGCCAATCTAGCTAGACCATCTACTAGAAAAAGAATTTTTACAATGAAATCGGTCAAGACGTTTTTGGGAAATCTCAAGCTTATTGAGGCCCCCTGTATAATTCTTTGTTTTTTAGGTATGTAAATTATTATTTTTCACCACTGGCAAAACTAGACCTGAAAACACAGTATATTAAGTATTATTTGCCTGAATTATCTCTTTTAAACTTTACGCGATTTCTAATCAAAATATTGTTATTCGTCAAGTTTTCCTTATAGGTAGTTATACTATACGAAATAGGACTTGTATAATATGAATCACGAATTCTTAAATACAGTATAAATTTTCAAATATTTCCTTATAGGAAACAGAATCGTTATGGTCTAAGATGCTTTATTTCTTCTTCATCTATATGATGGTTGTTCAGTAGACAGCCGAAATGGCGAGGTCAATTCTTCGTAATCAATTTAAGACAATTCCAGTTTCATCTTTAGCATTAAATCATTTCATTAGGTACCTACTCGTACTTAGTTGCTAATAAAATAGGTGTCTATCAAAGTATCTAGGTTTTACTTGTGCCTGACCTAATGCCGAAGGAAGATCGTTTCACCGCGTTGCCATAATAATATGTCATTAGATGTAATGACTTCTGTTTCCGCAACTCTACGTAGAGTCACGAATAATAATTTCTGCATCTTTGTTGCTGAGATATAGCGATGTAGCAATTAATATGGCAGCTAATAATTGATCTTACATCACCAGATCGACCGACGAAAACTACATAACATAAATCGATTAACCATTCACTCGACAGTTACTTTTAAAAGATGTGCAGCTGAGAGTTTTTTGTCACTTTTTTCTTCTCAGCATTTTTTCCTTGCACTGGTGTAAATGTAAATTCTAAAAAATATACCTAGGTATAAAGTCTAAAGGAGATATTATTTTTAATTTTGTTTAGAAATTGTTTTAGTTAGGTACATACACTGTTCGTAATATATAAAGTTTTTCGTAAGTATAGAGTTTTGTTTACCTTTAAGCAATATTCTCAATTCCTGTAGAGCCTTTTCACGGATCTCTGGTGTTTCTCTCAATTCCGTTTCAGCTTTTTCTAGTACAGTTTTATCTGTAATAGGTTGATTCTCCAGTCTAATTTCATTGTCCCCCCAAATCACGAAGGGAATTCCTTCTTTATCAAATTGTATCTCCATTTTTAGGCTGCACTTGTTTGTTCCCACTTCTTATTCTTGAAACTTCTCGAGATATTTTGTGACTGTGTAGAGTTACACGCACCGTGAGAGGCTAGTAGCTATGTCGTCAGTCTAAACCCTTCACTTGCATTTTAACTTTAACGTAACTTGACACAGATATTGCGCTACGATTTCGTGATCTACGTTAATATAACAAAGATTTAAATCTTTACGTTATTTTTATTTTTATTTAACTGTTTCTCACTTTGCTTAATTTGAAATTTGTTTATGTTTACTCAATTTTGTTGTGAAAGGTACGAAAACACCTAACTGTTATACAATGCAAGACCATAAGAGATCACGAGAAAGCTGTCCAAAGTTTTGTTGCGCCCGCGCTGAGACCCGGACTATCGAACAAGCCCGGCAGGTTCGCACGCCACTGGCCTCAAATAAGACTGACCAGCGCGCGCGCAAGAAGCTTAACGGTCCCACTACTTCATACAGTCGTCCCAGCACATTAATCTACACAAAATCATCGCAATCTACACCCAATGACAGACGCGTAAAGTTTATGTGCTAGTCTGTACGAATACGCATGCGTCCATTCCCTTCACTTGTGCCCAATTAGATAGGACGATTGTCCTATCTAAGCAGCTCTATGTTTATATTAATGTTGAACAATGCTTTGTTATATTTAGCACAATAAATCAGGTGTCGCCGATATAAATTCTAAATACGGTTATCTTCAAGGCACAGGGCGGTAGTCAGGGCAAGCCAGTAAGGACTTGGATAAACAAGGCGAAATTTCGCTGTGCGGATGGACCGAGGCAAATGCGAAGCAGATTTTTCGGTCGCTTAGGCCAATACTTCTCAATGCTTATGCCGTGCAGAGTTCGGATGAGAGGCGTCTTTGTTGCGCCTTTAACGTAAGTATGCAGTTAGCAGTTATAAAATTTGTTTGAACAGACTTCACCCATATTTATTTTAAAATGCATATCCTCATTGTTGTAAACAATGATGCCTCCTATGAACTCTGATTATAACACTGTAGTGCTGTCATCTATACATACATATAATAAGACTGTAAAGAAGTTGTGTCTGTACATTGGATATTTTTTGAAAAGAATAATTGTAATGTGTTTTAGGATCGATACTGATGCCAAAAAACTAATTTTTAGAATTTTTGTCTGTTTGTCTGTGACTTTGTGCAAGTATCACGCCATAACTACTGAAGGGATTTTGATGGGAGTTTCACTAGGAGATATTTGAAATATCCGGACAGCTCATAGGCTATAAGCCATGGCGGTATATGATGTGGAAATAAGGATCCAGAGAGGAAGATCTGCCTCCTGATCTCTTAAATCCTCTCCATCTTCCTCCTCTACGCAAACGAAGTTTTCTACTAGCTGTACCCACAGCTAGTAGAAAATATAAATATAGGTCCATCATTGGCAAGTTTGGCAACTCAAATTTTTAGGTCCTTGCAATGAATATCAATTTTTGGAGCAATAGCCATTGCGATACAACACGAAAAATATCTGTAACTAAATGTGACCACGCAAGTCATACGGTAAATTCATTGTTTTTAAAGAACGCGAATAGAATTCATAAAAGCGAACTTTAGTTCATAATATGGATAATAATGGTTGATTATAGCCTCCAATGCCTTTAGAATAGTTGATAGCAATATCACAGAATCACCTACCGGTTTCTTCTTGGTGTACATTTTGTATACTTATTTTACAATCTAGATCTAGAACCACATTACTTATAGGTACGGTGGAACACAGAGAAAGGTGTACAGGAGAGTTTTTAAGGTTGAAATTTTCTCATAAACTACTTGACCTATTGCAAAAATTCTTTCACTGTTTGATAGATAAAAGTTAAAACTATGTAACTGTAAAAGAATTATTAAATTCGGTCCAGCAGGTTTTGAGAAAATTTCAACCTTATTGAGGCCCCCTGTATACTTATCTCTGTCTTCGACTATACGTACTATGATATAATATATAAGTTTAGTATATAATACAAGTGGATCAAACAGTGACGTCTATAGTCCAATATACGACTACCAAAAATCTAGATTCCTCATACGTAGACTATGAAAAATCACAGAACATAGGTAGATCTAACAGCAGATCAAGTGTAACACTTTGGACCGTTCTTATTGTCTGCGTCTTAAGATTTAAAATCGTACTGCAAGTGTTACTACCATTGATCTGCTGTTGTCCGTACGTGGGATATTTTCGAGTACGTAGGGTACTAGGAATTAGGAACTGGGCATTAGGAATCTAGATTCTGTAGAGTTACGTTTCTATGCTGGTATTCATAAACCTAATTATACCTCACTTTCCTTACGTCATGTTATATCTTTTTCACACTTCGTTATAAAAGGTTAAGGTAGAAAGGGACAGGGGCCTAAACGGTGGCGTAACTTTAAATCACGTTTATGAATACGCACCATGTTTTATATGATATTTTAGGGTTCTGTTTTTAAATGGTAAAAAGGAACCTATGTGCGAGACTTGTGGCCATTCGTTGTCCGTCAAAAGGTCACAATCCTTAAATATTTACTAATAATATTTTTTATATTTAATATTACCTAGCACTGCAACTTCCAGATCTAGAGAACCGCTCTACATAGCAACGATCTGATTAGCGCAGTATTTAGTCGCTAATTTGTCAGATCGATCTAGTTTACCTTTAAGAGATATAAGGGGTGGCAAAGTAGTTGTTGTAGCAAATTAAGCCTACCTGAGAATTAAACCGCGGCTTCCGTAATTCGTAACTGAAGTCCAGTGTTCCACATCGCTACCGAGAGGTAGAGGTATACAACATGATACAAGTTTATGTAAATGGGTAAGTACTCATAGTTAGAAGAAAAATACACACGAATATCATATCAAACATCTTTACTAATATCTCAACGAAACAAACCATGAAAAAATTAAAATCTACGTACAAAATATCCACTTTGAGCAAATCAGGTATTCATTGATATATTCAAACGTGTTACAATAGTAATAATGTTTTAGAATATAAATATGTAAACTTAATATTTGGAATGATGAACATTGGACCATACAAGTGTCGATTCCAGGTATCGCACGCTAAATTTAATTATCGCTAAACTAAACTCTCGCTCCACACAATTTCTTGTATGAGGGAGAGGGTGAGTTTCATCGTTGATTTAGCTTTAAATTTAGCGGCCACAGCAGAATCGTCACCAATGACCGCCTCACAATGAAGGCTGAGCAAAGGCACAAGAGATTAACGTATTGCACCAATACTATAGGCAATAGATAAGTACTACACTTATAAATTAGCTTAGGTGTAATAAATAAACTGTTTAGAAAAACGACCCGTCTTGATTAAAAATATGATTTAACATGATTGTTTGATTTACAATTACATGATTGTGGTCGACAATCTATCGATGAGCGTTGGCACGGAATTCAAACTCTTCATATTTTCTGGGTCGGTACACGTAGAATCGACAATGCATTCAGTATTAAAAAAACTTATTTTATCGGAACACATGTGTATGGAACACTCAGCCTTATATTATTCAAAGTTATTACAGAAACTTAATAAAAACAAAAATTCTAATTTCCGAAGCTTCCGAAAACTTCATAATTATTGTATGAAGAAGTTACAGAACTTGGACCTTCCTACCTACCTATGTAGAATTTCCAGTTCTGTTAATTTCTCTTTCTTTTCGATTTTTACGTTAAAAAATTTAATCGACTATTATCCTACGTGTTGTGAATTTTTTTTAGCAATTCCTTCTCAAACTCTCAAGACGATTCGTTTTTCTGCCAGCCATAGAATGTCATGAAAATATATCTAACTATTATCTACTTTGGTGAATATGGTACGACTGGCACATTACTTCAGGTTACAGCCACAGTACCTGCATGTGAACTATCATCATATAATAACATACATACATATTATGTTAGGGTAAATGTATGCCCAGAACCGACATTTTAAATCAAGTGCTCCCGGGATGTGTCAAAGTAATAAAAATACTCTGGCATATGACTAGCATTCGATTGTTTTAGCTAGTTACCCTAAAGGATAGGTAAATGTCGATTAAAGGTCTGAGCACTTTTGCCGGGCCGCAGCATGTCGGGTCGGAGCGCAAAAATCCGCTCAAATCGCTTTAATACAATTTGTATGAATTATCGCACACTGTGTCGGGCCGCAGCCGCTCGCATTATTGCGAAGCGGATTTGCGTCCGTGCGATGCGGCCCGCCCCGCCCCGCTGCGCCCCGACACAGTGTGCTAGCGGATTGCACGCGCGCCCGTGTTTATTTTACGATATCTGGCAGTACACTGTACTCAAAATCCGTCAATGCGCTGCGACCCGGCCCGTCACTAATGTGCTAAGTAAGCATTTTGCGCTGCGCTGCGGCCCGCCCCGACACGCTGCAGCCCGGCATAATGTGCGCGAAGCATCAGACAACAACATACATAAATAATCAGATATAGGTACTTATATATATTTTCATTTACACATGTCATGATAATCGCTCACATTCCAACAATATTCGAACTTATAAATTATAGCTATCTTATTTCCTCAAGTATTCTTAGTCTACATACAAAAGATATCAATAAACTTAACATATTCCATAAAATATTGCAGATAAATGTCACAATTATTTACTTACATTGGTACATACATAGCACTTACATTACATACACACACCTACGACTCGTAGGTATATTCAGATGTATATAAAATAAACTTGGGCGATTTTTTAAATTCTCTTACAAGATAGTTTTTTAATAGGTGTAGTAGTCGACACGGAAATATATTTTGAGACTTTTTTCTTTATCAAAGAAATATTTTGGATTGTACACTCTTTATCTACCAGTAATTAAGAATTTTTATAATCGGTCAAGTATTTTTTTGAGAAAATCTCTACCTGTAATATCTACTTTCTACACGAGACTGTACGTAGCTAAATAATTATTATATTTAAATACGTGTAATAACTATCTATATTTGGAAACGAACATTACCTTTCATTAGGAACTAAGCCAAAACGAACTCTTTGTTCTAAATTAGCTGCAGAAGAATAAGTATCACGAAATGCATATAATTTGTTGCTTTGTATATCACATTACATAACACCACTCAAGGACTATGTAAAAGGGGCCACCTGTCAAACATATTGTTATCGCTACACAACTTTCACGATAACAAAACCAAATGTTAACTAAACATTTACCGTCCCACCGCAAATAAAAAAGATGCAAATTTTTTCCGTTACGTTTTACCACAAAAAAATAAACAAGCAATAAGTATGTGATTTTAATCTCTAATTTTTTTGTAAATTTAGAAACCTTGGAAATGATTCATAAATAATCATAATTATTTTTTCTCAAAATATAATAACAATTTATATGAAGTGGCCCTTTTCCAACAACCTTAAGGTAGCTCCTTCTTATACACCATTTCACCTATTAATATCTATCGCTTCCTTCCTCCATTAACTATCTCCTACATACTTTTATAATATACGTTGCAATATTGTCATTCAATATAGACCCTGATAACTCTTCTACTAACTGGTGCTCAGAACCCTGTTTATGGCAATCAGGATAGCTTATGTACTTAATCTTATCTTAACCAAGAGCCGAATTCAATACGCAATGGTAACCACGCCGAATTTAAGTTTCAGGTTTTTAGAAATATCTATTTCTGTAGACACAAGATTAGCCTCGTAGAAATTAAAACTACATATATGGAATATAATTTCATTTTTAGAATTAAAACTATAGTGAGCTATTACTACAAATTATTATATATAAACGGATATCACTCACTTATATTGTTGAAGTCGGCAATTAGACCGACATTTTCGACCGATTTCGATGGTCTTTTTCAAGGTGAGCGCGCCACGCCCGCGTCGCCGGTGACGTTTCTTCGCGCACAATATAACGCGCGCGAAGATATCGGTCGAAACTGTCGGTCTAAGTGGCGACTTCAACAATATAAGTGAGTGATATCTGTTTATATATAATATTTTCATTTTTTCTTGATTGATGATAGGCTCCAAGATCATTAATATCGATGGATCGTTTATATTCTCCTCACGACCAGGATTCGAACATAAGACATCACAATTCCGTGGCATTCGTAACGAAAATATTCACATTATTTTTAATTTTTTAAGTTCGTAAAATAGTTTAATAATTTTCCAATATCCCCCTTGCCGAATAAGCAAAATGGAGCCCTGTCTTGAGACTATTTGTTAGTATATCACATATACAGGGTGGCCTTCAATTCATTCGACAAAATTAAATGGATGGCTAAGGCCTATGGCATACTTTAATTCTACATAGCGTTTAAGTAAATTAAACAATTTGGGGAATAATAATAAAAATATTTACGATAAATTCTACTACCATAAATTTTTTTCATTTGACGTGCATCGTAACTGTGCTTTGAAATTTTCTACATTTTAAGATATTTTTCATTTTTTGCAACGAATTCTTTCACTGGAATTTGACCTAATGGTCATTTGTAAGGTCATTGTGTGACTTGTGACGTAACTAATTAGTTTTTTTTGCAGTTTTGATTTACTAAAAAAAACTTATCAATTTAATATTTATCATGAGTACAACCCCCAGTTTCAATTTGTCGAATGAATTCAAGGACACCCTGTATAGGTGATGAAAATCTAACCCACGACGCCTGCGCCGCGGTCCCACCATTCACCAAGTCTCACGTACTAAAGTCCTTGAATATCCGCAAAGAATATAGGTACATTATATATTTTTATACGGTATCAGTCAGCCATAACGGAATATATAAAGAGGTATTGAAATTCGACTTTTGGTAATATTTAAATTAACTGCAATCATCGAGACGATTTTCATACAAACTTTTAATCTCACTAATTATATTCCAGGCTTATTTATTATTATACTCATCAAGCTATACCAAACTGAGGCGGCGACAGACTTAAAGACAATAAAATCCGTCCGCCATTTGCTTCTCATGCATGCTCCATATTTATAAAGAAGAAAAACTGGTTCATGAGATGATAAAGAAAGTATGAAAATTGCCGCAAAGGATCGCCTAAAACTACAACTGTAATGTTAACCCTACGCTGTCTTAGCGAACCCGTACGAGTTCCAATTGTGTATATGTGGTAGCACGTCGTTGATGATTGGGTACCAGTCTGCGCCGGAGTAGTCGATGGCGGGCAGCTCGCCGCCGTAGTCGGCGGGCAGGTGGCTGGGCGCGAGGTGCTTGTGAAGGGACGGCATCTTGGACCCGTGGAAGAAGATCTGCAAATGGAGATACACAAAGACATTAACTATAAATATCATGAAAGAGATGGAAGGATGAGCTGCGCAAGATGGCTGGCGCAAGTCGGGTCGATCTATTGGCGTGCTTTGGAAGAGGTAAACGAGTGCAGCAGTGGACTGCTAGATGATCATGAAACATGGAACGGCCTATTGGAGTAGCCTTTTTTTTAAATAGCAGATTCTTAGCGTCTATGCTACTCATTTGTTTTGGCATTGTTTGAATTTTCAGTCGAACAGATTAAAAAATATGTCTCTATCTGACATATGAGACCTACGGCCTATCGGGGTGGCCTGGATAAACTCAGGCAATACTGATTTGGTCACTCGAGAAGAATAATATCAGATTGATCCCACACGGACTATAGGTACTTAGATGCTTTATCTGCATATAGTCTGCTCTTGCCTGATCTTGATATTACATTAGGATTATTTGGTATTCTTCCACTTTGCTTGCGAGGCTAGATTTTAAGTAATTTTAATAGAGCCTTGCCTCTTCGACTAGACTGTTAATCAGGGCAAGTCCAAAAGGGTCATTAGTACTCACTCTGGTCTTAAGCTTCTCCCTGATGAAAGGCTTGAACATGTTCCACACGACGCTGAAGATCATGGGCTGCTTCACGAAGTGCACCTCCTTGAGCCGCAGCGGCATCGCATCCTGGATGAAGGTCAGCAGGCGTTTCGAGAACGCCGGCGTCAGACCCATTGTCTGGAATCAAGATAAGGTAATGTTAACTATTAATGAAATCCTAGTAACGACTATACATAGACTGCCTGAGGGGCCAGCGTGCCGCGAGTACGGGCTTGCTGAGCCAATCCAAAACGCACAGACCATGATTAGGGAATATCGGTGGAAGTCGTCCTCGAACCGTGGGAGTATCAAGAAGAACTTACTAACTTTTATTCCGCATTTATAAATGAATACTGTGCATTGAACAAATATTTATGTGTAGTGTATCGTAGGGTGTAGGCGGGTTTTGTATGTAAACAAACTCCATTAGAGTGCAGACTATGAATTGAATAAAAAATATCAAGTTTTAAGAATTATTTTTTCAATATACTTACTACTGAAACATCCAGTCATTATTAAATACCTACCTATATAAATAATCGTGGGAGTCAAGGACTACTACCCCCCCAACCAAACATCACAAAGTATCAAACAAATAGAAAAAAGAACTGACTACATAAATATACTAACGCTGAACACCAGAACTCTTCAAAAGCCCGAAAGACTAATAGAACTGGAACAAGCACTTAGCAAGACAAAATGGGACATATTGGGACTCTCCGAAATCAGAAGAATAGGAGAAAACATAATAGAACTTCAAGAGTGCATTTTCTACCACTACGGAGAAACGAAAGGGTTATACGGAGTCGGTTTTTTAGTACATAAGAAATGGAGAAATCACATTATAGAGTTCAAGGGAGTTACAGAAAGAATAGCCACACTTAAGCTCAAGTTATCAGAACATCAAAATATAGAAATAATCCAGGTATACTCGCCAACTAATCCAAGTGACAAAGAATCAGAAGAGAAGGTGAAAGATTTCTATGAAAAACTTGCAAATGTTGTGAAAAACACAAAAGAGAGCCAAATAATAATCATGGGCGACTTCAACGCGAGAATTGGAGAGCGTAGACCATTCGAAACAGATATAATAGGCCCATACTCTACCAATATACGAAACGATAATGGCCAATTAATGATAGATTTCTGCGCTGAGTTCAACTTGAAGATTCTAAATACATTTTTCAAAAAACGCCTTAACAGAAAATGGACGTGGCTCTCACCAGATTCATGCACCAAAGCTGAGATTGACTTCATTGTTGTTAAAAATTCGGATAATTTCCAAGACGTCGACATAATTAATAATTTCCAATTTTATTCTGATCACAGAGTTCTAAGAAGCAGATTGAGAGTTAAAAACAAAAATAAACAACGTAAAATTATGAAAAGTATACTAGGCCGTCCGCAATTTACAAATACTGAAAAAAATAGACTGTTTTCAGAGGAAATATCTACGGTTATGCACAAAATTACAGAAAAAGAAGACTTACAAAGTAGATACAAAACTCTGACAGAAGAATTAAAAACTGCAGCAAATAAGCATTTAGTGGCTAATAAAGAATCAAAATCAATATTTTCCGAAGAGACGATGCTAAAAATCAAGCAAAGAAGCGAACTTGTAAAAGTGCCGAACAAGACAAAACAGGAAAAAAACCAACTTACTGAACTCAACAAAGCCACGAAAAAATCTATCCGCAAAGACAAACGCAAGTTTCAGAATAATGCCATAAAACGATTTCTAGATAATAACACATCTATAACGAAGTTAGAAAAATATCTAAACACAGAAAAGAAATGGATACCCTATCTACAAGCATCTACAAATAAAACACCGAAGATCTTAGAGAGAAAACTTATAGCTGAGGAAGCTACGGAATTTTACAAAAAATTGTATAGCAGCAATATATCTGAAGAGGAGAAACAGTTGCTAACACCGGATCTATGCAACCAAGAAGAAGTCCCAAAAATACTGGAAAGTGAGGTGGAAAAAGCCATCAGCGGTTTGAACAACGACAAAGCTTGTGGGGAGGACGGAATTAACTGCGAGCTTCTGAAAATTGGGCAGGAACACTTAGTAAAGGTAATAACCATTCTATTTAATGATATTATGGAGAGAGAAACGGTACCTGAGGAATGGCTAACATCGGTAATAATATTACTCTTCAAAAAGGGGAATATCTCTGATATTAATAACTACAGACCTATCACCTTAACTAGCAATGTATACAAAGTCTTTTCCAAGGTACTACTGGCACGAATCTCGCCTATCCTAGATTCACTCCAACCCAACGAACAAGCGGGTTTTCGAAAAGGATTTAGTACTTGCGATCATCTTCACGTCATGCAACAGATAATAGAGAAAACCTATGAATATAAGCAACAGGTATATATTGCTCTTATCGATTTTACCAAAGCGTTCGATTCAATAGAACATTGCTTTCTATGGCAAGCTCTACAAAAAGATGGAATCCCACACAAATATATCAGAATCATAAAATACATATATGACAGCAGTAGCGCTCGTATTAAACTTGATCAAGTAGGCCCTAAATTTAACATCAACAGAGGAGTAAAACAAGGAGACTGCATGTCACCCAAATTTTTCAACTCAGTACTTGAACATATATTCAAACAAGTAAACTGGAAGAATAAAGGTATTAAAATAAATGGTCGATTTATGTCCAACATTCGATTCGCTGATGATATAGCTATCTTTGCAACATCAGAAGAACAACTACAAGAAATGTTGATAGAGCTGAATACATGTTGTAACAAAGTAGGACTACTCATGAATAAACAAAAAACCAAGGTCATGACCAACACAGGCAACCTACTTAACATTCGAATAGACGGAGAAACACTCGAAACAGTTGAGAGTTTTATATACCTGGGTCAAACTCTATCATTCAAAAACAGCCATACAGACGAAATAGACAGGCGCATAGCCAAGTGTTTGGAAAAGATACTGGCAATTGAAATACATTTTTAAAAACAATAAAGTCCCTACAAAAATTAAAAGACAAGTATTTAATGTATGTCTGCTCCCAATATTAACATATGGCGCGCAAACATGGTCACTTACCAAAAACGAAATGAAGAAATTAAAAATCGCTCAAAGGAAGATGGAACGTAGCATCTTAAATAAAAAATTGATCGAGAAAACATCAAACAAAGAGTTAAGAGAAGCTACAAAGGTTACCGATGTCATACGATACTCGAAGAAACTGAAATGGAAGTGGGCAGGACACCTGACGCGACAACGCGATGGAAGGTGGACGAAAGAGAGCACAGAGTGGTGCCCGCGATACACCACGCGCAGGCGCGGCAGGCCACGCGTGCGCTGGCGCACCGAGCTCGACGACTTCGCTGCGGCGGCGGCGGGGGCGCTCTGGACCCGGCTCACAGCTGACAAACTTACCTGGAAGAGGATGGGGGAGGCCTTTGCCCAACAATGGGATGACCTATAACAGCGGTCAAATAGCTAGAAATTGGATAATAGCTAACGAATAAACAAAAATATATCTTAAATTTTTACTAATGCATGCATAATTAATAATAATAATAAATAATAATATACTTACCGATTAAATATACAATATCAGAATTATAATTATAACTAACAATTTGAATTTATTAAAATATAGATAATATAAACTAAATATAGCTAAATGTACATATAGTTATAGGAAGGCTTAAATAAATAAATATAAATAAATATATAAATAATTCTCAAATAAACAATTGAAAACCAGTAATGCCTCAGTATACAAACGAATTAAATATAGGTACAAAATATTTATTCAATCATTATTTACACTCGTTAACAGAATATCCATGTGATTACTATTCCAATCGGATAATTTCATCAATGTAATTACATCCTTTTGATAATCAGATTACACGATACACAAACTAAACAAAGATAGTCATGACCTGAATGAGGTATACCGCGCTCATGCTACAAAGTCAGGTCAGAAATTGAGATGACCTACTCGAGGTCGCTTAGAAGGCTGCTGCTATCGTGACCTAGGGTTTATGTACCTACCTACTCTGATCAGCCTCCCCTAGATAAGTGACTTGACTTTTGTTAATCCTTCTGGCTAGTTTAAAAAAAAATACGGTAAAAGATACTGTGAACTAACCTAACCTAACATTTTTACCACCATTTGACTACATGCCTCTATATTCTATCTATGTGATTTCTATCGTATTGTGCGAAAGAGAAAGGACCCATAGTGGTTCGTTAAAATAAACCTAATAATACCTAGAGTAGAAAGAAACATATTATGTCTTGGATTGACATATTTTGCTAACGAGAAAGCAATCCCATACGTTTTTCTTTCTATTCTACTGGCGTTAACGAAAGTCAATGCCATTTGGCTAGACAGGAAACTCGCAGTCACAAGAAGAGTAACTATTTGAAAACGATTAAATAACTACTAAGATATCCAGGTATTGATTGTCCGATGAACTGATTGTTTCTGTAGAGATTTATAAGTTGGTTGGTTTGTCTATTATTGGGAGTTGTTCATAATTCCTGGCTACATTAACTTCCCCAGAGGAATTGTCGTATTTAATTTACAGTGTATATTCCTTTGGCTATTTAAATAGGCATTTACGGTACTCTGTATATTCGTTGACAGTAAGGGCGGACGCACAACGCCACGGCGCGGTGCACAGTGCCTGTGAACGGCGCCGTCCGCCGGCACGACGCCGTCTGCCTGTGGCAGACATCGTGCACCGGTAGACGGTGCCGGCAGACGCTGTGACACGCCTGGCTATGCGACGGCACGGAGCCGCGCGGTAGCGTTGTACGCCGGCCCTTAGATGCATGCTTGGCACTCAACATTCAACAAGTACATATCTGCTAGTAAATGTAACAAGAGGTAAATACAAAGTACTGAAGACTCTTGGATGGGTATTTACTTAGCGGTGTTGACCATTGTCCTTAACAGGCGTAAACGCATCGGTAAAGGAGAACCCACTTCCTTTCACGCTTGGCCACAAGTCCACAAAAAACGGAAGTTTGACTAAGATATTGATCCATTAACTATTTTAGACAAAAACAAAGTGCTCTAAAACAGTATCTATCTGTTTGTTTTGTTTAACAATAAGGTGGTTTATTTCATACTATTGAACGTATATCCAAGTATTAAATATGTATAGTACGAGCGATCATCGTAAATTCATTTCTGGAGTATCTCATTAAAACTGTCTAGCTAGAGTGCTAAAGGGTATTTAACTTTGTAATAAGTGAATTATTTAAAAAAGAAAAACGTGGCCTGAACCAAAAAAGAGACTGCATTTTTGAACAAAATGTATCCTAAAGTCAGCCTCGTAATCAAGACGAATCTAACTATATCTCAGACACATCAAATCAGGCCTTCTAGGCTACAAAAGAACCGACATACACACATACCAACATAACTTCATACATTCGATAAACTTACCCTCCTCCTTTTGGAAGTCGGGGATAAATAACCGTTAGAAAGGCTTAGAAATTCCCGGAAAATCTCTATCGCGCGATCTATTACAGTTTGAGATTCGGGTTTTATGAAGAGCAGTCCTTGTTTCATCTTCGCTTGTAGAAATAGGTACTGTAGTGTAGTTACAGAGTTAACGGATGACAAAATGTTGATGTTTATTCTAACCCTTGACTCGGCTACCTAACCCACTCGTACTACCATTGCTATGTAAAACCGTAGAATCTCTCAAGTTTGCCAAGAAGGTACACATCTTGGATACAGGTAAGTGCTATTCAAACAAAGCAAATGATTCGATAGCCTCGGACGTGACGTCCCTTGAGCCCAAACCCTGAACGATTTTCCTGTATACTAAATTAACAGGGAATCGTAAGGTCCGACTCTACATTTCAGTATCTTTATTTTATTAAAATAAATTGATTAAATCGAACTCTATTCTTAGACTTTGAGGAACTATAATTATAATTACATACACTAATAACATAATCAATAACACATAATCAATACATAATCAACAATGACAGTCCATACGTGCCGAGGGACGAAATCGATTCATTTCAAAGTGTTCTAATTGAGAAGAGTCAAATCCGTAGCTCAAAGGTCGAGCTACGGATTTGATTGGGACGTGATCTGACTCTAAAAGGGTATAATTAAAGAAGGCACTGTCCTTTACTTACTTCCCTATTGATACGAGGTTATAGAAGTCTCTTCAGTCGCTCTATAAACCTGAAAACTGAACTTCCTTGAAAGGCTCAGACAGTTGACCCTGATGAGTAAGTGAGCGTGTGTGAGAGAGATCCTATATCCTTATAGATAGTAGATACGATAATTTTAATTTAGAGAGCAAAGATTACAATAAGTATCAAAGTACATAAATCATTAGTCATTATTTTATTACATTAAGTTGACCTACTAAAACTGCCTAAGTATTTTATCTTGCCTACAATAAATTATTTAGTAAAATCTATTGTCCGTAAATTAAATAAGTAAGTAATTGTCACTCTGCTGACGATATAAAAATATATACCTATCGACACACAAAAAGAAGAGTAACTAGGTAAGTACTAATAGGTAGGTAACTATAGAATTCAAATATTGAAACATGCTTTAATAATCACAATAATTATTTATTGTGCTTACTCATACAGTCAAATGCACTTCGTCAATTATAATAATTTGGACTTTGTGTCACACGTTAGACAATTTAAGAGGTCTGCAAATTGTGACATGAACTAAAAATCGTTACATTCTGGCGAAATGAGCGATATCCCAGGATACTCATTGTGACAAGGCTGAGCAAGAGAAGGTCAAATAGAGATCCTAAATTCCTTTACAATTTTTTTCATGTACCAAGTTGTTAATACCAGATCCCATCGATTAGAAATGCAGACATCTGATGCGAGTAGGTGATATGGTGCTCGTGTGACAAACAATGCAACGCAACTGCAATCCGATCCGAATCCGATGGTTATCTGCCTACCTACCAAAAGTAGATTCCCTATGCTATAGACATACACAGAAACGATCACAAAATACACATTCTCGACTATGAATTGAACCCATAATCCCTTGCACAGAAGGCGCACAAAGACTGTACGCAGATATCGATGTTTTAGCTCATAATTAGGTAATAAATAAATCGTAGACATATTTATTGCATACCAGAAAACGATGATATATTTACGTTTTTGACATCAATAGATTATCCGATAGTTGGCTCTCCAAGATCCTGTTCGTGGAGATAGTGTAATGACTAATTAAATATTTTGTAACTTCGCGCTAAACAAAGATAAAGTTAACAATGCAAGGAGCCTCGGAAGGACTCGTGTACTTTAATCTTTATTGTACAATACCTATTGTTGCGTGACTCTGAGTGTATAACCGACATACATCCGTTTATAACAACATGCAATATGAGCCGTATTACCACAGGCGCGTTATATTACTCGAGGATGAGTTGATGTCGCGTGTACGGCAAAATTAAATACTTTGTTAAACATGCGCATGATTCATTAAATATACCTAAAGTCTACTTTGGACTTCGTGATTTTTCACAAAGAATTGTTTTCAAAACAATGGATGTTAAATTATGGAGACGACACGTGATATACGGCTTGTTATTTATGTAATAAGTTGTTGTATTGATTACTTGCAAGGGTAGATAGAGTTAAATAACTATGGTAGTTCTTCTTGAGAACTATAATCTTATTTATTCATTAATCCACGAAATATTACTATGATTGATTACCATAGGCGTAATTTATATAGCATTTAACGAAATTTTGCAATGAATATTGGAAGAATATAAAAAAGAAATCTGTTGTCATAATTATTGACTTGTTGAATGAATAATTTAATAATTGTAATACGTTGGTTGATGTTAGATATTGTGGTTTCATTCGTTTTGTCTTTACCTATGTGTTGTTTTTGTTTATGTTGACTTTAGACCTGATCAAGTACATAGAAATGGATAATCAATCTATGTTTTCTCTCACTTTCAATGATAGCGGTCGATAGCTGTATCTATGTTAATATATAAGTTATCTTACATTATTTTATTTTTAGCAGACAAGACTCTACCTATATACAAATCAAAGTTATATCGCTATATAAACTCAAGTGGATATCAACCTATCAATGTAAAACGTGATATTACAATTTTCATAACAAATGACTGTATCAAGAAATAACATTGATTTGAGAAAGTGAATATCAATTTTATTTCATTCGAAATATCAAACTTTACATTCTCAAAATCAGAACTCTACTATGCAAAAAATAATTATGGATGATACGAGCTACTTGTAAACAAAAGTTATAGCAATGTATTTTCAAAAAACACTGTTAATTAAGAATCTATTCCAGTTACATTGAGAAGTTATAGAGATTCTTATTATTTTCAGAGATGTGCTGCTTGAAAGTTTTTTTCCGCTATTCTCGTCAGCGTTGGCACCTTTTCCTTGCAAATTGATGTAATAGTAGAGTGTAAAAAATGACGTGCAGAAATATACACAATGCATTTAATTTTATGTGCTTGCAATAAAATATAAGATTCTGAACTCTGGCGGATTTTATGAAAAATCATTTCAAAAATATTTTTAAGAGGAAACTAGATGTTTTGCACCTGACTTACAAATTGAAAAGGTCAAGTTAATCCTCTTACTTTAAGTAGCAATATTGTTTTCACATTATGTCGCGATAATAGTTTTTTGCCTCTCCATCCAACAGTCGTAAGTTAAAAGTACGACACTTTATTGTTTCGCAAGAAACAAAGTCAAATCTAAATCAGCATTCTATGCGCGGACGCAGGGAAAGTGATCTAGATCATATTGACGACTAGAGCGGCCCAAATAAATTGATTTTGTCACAATCATCTACCCATATACAGGTAAGATAAGATAAGATAAATATTCTTTATTGCAAAAAAGAAAAGAATTACACAAAAGAAATAGGCTAATATCGTTAATATTACAATTGGCGGTCTTATCGCTCAAAGCGATCTCTTCCAGACAACCTTTGGGTAGAGAATTCAGCGTATGAATAGGTAGCTTGTTGAGCAATAATAAATATGTATCACTAACGGTACTCGTAACAGGTATTCGTGTTCCATTTGATAAGTCATTTAATTGCGAGTTCAGGCAATTTTTCATACAAAACAAATTAATATTACCTATGAACTAAACATATTTTATACAGGGTGCACTGTAATGGAGTTTTGCTCTAGGAATTTCCGAATAAAAAATAAAAATAAATGAATGTCTCATACAAATCGACAAATCGGTATAAAATATATGAAAAGTCCCGCAAAACAACTGAAAATCGAAAAATCGTGGAACAAAAGTTGTTCAGTTAACGATACTGAACACCCACCCTCCCTTCGGCTTACTATCTTTCCGGTACACCCTGTATTTTGACTGGGGAATAAAAGTATGAAATTTGTATGAAAATTTACCTGAAGGATCCCCTTAATTTTGAATTTAAATTTTGCCCGATTATATCCTCTCTGCTGCATTGTTATTTTTGAAAGAAAAGCGGACAGAGAAATTGGAACTCTTCCAAACGTTTGGGTATGTCCATGTTCTCCTGATTTAATTGGTAAGTAGTAATGCATGGTATAGCTTGTTTAACTTTCAATCAGTGATAGCTGAAACGTAGGATCATTCAGTACCTACCTATATCTTACGCTACAACCTGTATATATAAACTGCACCTATTTTGACAAAAGACAGTCTAGCTGCTTAGAATACAGATCAAGCCTTAACGACCTCTGTTTAATTTTTATTAAACTACAATTTATTTTAACGAATCGAAGGACAAATCTAGTAGATGCTCAATCCACACGAAGTCGTACATAAAACTAGTTTATATTGATTTTAAAAAAACTGCGTACCTAATACCTATATAAGCTCATAATCTAAATGTTACTTCCTGAAAACGAGTCTGGGACTAGGCCAGCGTGCCAAGCCAGCTGTGCACGCCGCAATGAACTCTAAAACAATACCAGTTGAGGTCAATGACGCGTAACCTGTCTTAGTGGCGCACGCGCATATTGCGAACCTAGTTTCATAATGAAGTAAGTACATGATTGTTTTGAAACTGTAGCAAGTTTTCCGTCATAAAGGTGTTTATACGGTTTGATGATTAGATAATGGAAACAATAGTACTCGTAGAATATATGTATTATTTGTACTTTATTATTGTTGCTATGTATGTATTGCACATAAGATAACAATATGTATCTAAGTATATAGATCTTGAAAGAGATTTCGCATGAATAATAGTCCTCCTGAGCGCTTCAATCGATCTTTCAATTTTGTGGTTAAACACGACATCGGGGTCTCATAATACAAATCATTTAAACCTTTGCTTGGTCTCATAGAGTAGGATATTGGTCGTTTTCAGTACGTCAAAAGATATAAAACCGAACCCCAATAGGTCACTATTGTTTTTAATATTTTTAAACGCCGATATTTCCAGTCGCAATCTTTTTTATTCATCATTAAAAAAATCCACAGCACCTGATATTAGTTACATTTCAATATAAGATAGAACTGCCAATATTGGATTTACAATAAAATTAAAGATGGGGCAACGCTCGCCGTCAGCGTGCTGGGATGCCGCGCGGTGCTGACCTAGACGGCGGCGTGTTCAGGCTTTGATGTAAGTAGTAGGGTGTATTTCTTTGATTTTTAGTGTAATAATTCTTGTTTTCCTTGTTGTATTTAACAATAATGAATCATGTATTTATATAACTATTAGATAAGAAATAAAAATAAATTAAAAACTAAGTAAAAATAATTTGTATTTTGTATATTTTCATAAATAAATAACTGAAAACACAAAATAAATAAATCAGAAGCAGTTCGTAACTTTTGGATACAAAATAATGAATCATGACGTCATCACTGACCTGTGACCAGCCCATGTTGTGGAAGTCCATGAGCACGACGGTGCCGCGAACCTGTGACTCCGGCTCCAGCATGGCGGCCTCGTGGATCAGGTAAAACAGCCGGAACAGCTGGTCCGCTGTCACTTTCTTCGTGTCCCATGTACCTTAGGACATAAATATTATGCAAATTAAACTAGATTATTGATAAATAACTCTAAGAGTTATATTGCAAGTTGGGGGTAAGAGTTATTGACGACCTCTTGACCCAGTGGCGGCGTTAGGGTAGGGCGCGTTCGGGCGACCGCCCAGGGCGCCGGATATAAAGGGGCGCCACAGGCCTATATAAAAATAATTGTGTTGGCAACACTAGAATTGATCGCAGTGTTCAATCCGTTCGATCGGTGCACTGTATGCATATTTGTATAAAAACGCAAGGGAATCAAACCTATAGGGTACTTCCCGTTGATCTAGAATCATGAAATTTGGCAAAAAGTTGGGTTTTATAGCATAAGTAAAAGAATAAATCCGAAAACTGTGTAGTCACATCCACTAAACCCATTTTTTGGCGATTATTGCGATTACAAACTTATCTTTGCAGCTGGCGCCAATTATCGCTGTAGTAATCGAGCCGCTAATAAAATTTGGTCCACAAACTAAACTAGAGTTCATCTTTTCGTTAGAGCAATATTACGGTGTTAAGTTGCGGTGCACGGCGGAACCCTCGGTGCGCGAGTCCAACTAACACTTGGCCGGTTTTTTTTATGGGTCTGAAATGCAGTTAGGGGGCACCGTATAAAATATCGCCCAGGGCGCTGTGGTGGTACTAAAACCGGCACTATCTTGACCTATTCCGTATAGTTAGAAATGTACGGAATTGACATTTGCTAACGAAAAAGCAAATGGAAACATTTTTCTTTCTATTACCTATACTAGCGTTACTGTGCAAGCGGCCGGATTCTTGGTCGGTATGTTTTTTGGTACTTATTAAGGTTTTATACAACTTTTCCTGAGTCTGAATTAAGTCTGTGTTATGATATTTTTATTGTGTGGCTGAGCTTAACAAACGCACTGTGCAGGGAAATCAAAGAATCCTAAATTGGGGCATGAGTGTTGTAATTATAATATCTCATTGATTACTATAAAAATCTGTCGTTTCTATAAATTAAATTGCTTAAATAAACTCTCTTTTTGGCGAATTTGCTCATCAATACTACAACTAACGATAAATAATGTATGCCAAGCATATAGCGCTACTTGTGTAACGTATTCAATTAGCATTATGTAAATATCGCCTTTGTTACATAATACGAGAGTCATTATCATGGATGCAGATTATTTCAATGGCTCGTGGATTGTTATATTTATTTTAGACAAGCGCGCAGCGATTGGATTGTTGCATAAAACCTCCTTGGTAAAACCTTGCTGGCCGGAAAAAAAAATTTGATTTTAGCCTCTTGCATTGCTACAGTCGACAGCAGATCAATGGTACTTGCAGTACGATTTCAAGTCTTACGACGCAAATAATAAGAACTGTCAAAAGTAAAAAGTGTTACCATTGATCTGCTGTCGACTGTACCTACACAAAATACTTCAATGAAACTATACAAGCCTATTACATACTAGATCCCATGACCATGACTTAGAGTGTCAGTGTGTTATGCATGATGTGCGGTCGACTGTACCTACTTGAACTTCTGCGCGCACCAAAATGCTACAATAATCAAAGTACCTAAGTAAATTTCCGTAAAATTCTACTAATGTTGCATCGCGGAAAATATTGTATTTCCGGCGGGTTATAATAATATCTTATAGCCCGTCTAAAGTTATTAAATTTTTTAAACCTTGGAAAATAAAATGGCACATACAATGGTCATTGGGTCATAACGATATTAGATATTTACAGAGACGAGCGTTTGTCAACGCAAATAAAGTTGAAGCAAATGGAGCTTATTTATTTGTATTGGGTCTGTACTTTTCCGCATAACTATACTTATGTATAATTTATGAAGCTATTTCTATTCTACGCAATTCCTAAGTGCCTTTGCTCATAGAATCACATCTACTTTTATGTCACAGACCTTCCCTTACATTGAGAGAGCTGATGCCATAATCAATCAAGCGGGCCCAGTGCGGATTGGCGGATACACATGGCTTAGAATTCACATAATACTGAAATGAAAATATGTTAAAGAATTTAAATTTATACGTACAAGTCAAATACAAGACAGAAATAGTTCCAAAAATATCTACACCGTCAATAAAGTACCCCTTTGACACCTATTTCGTGTTTACGAGTCTCGAATAAAATTATACAGCCTCATCTGTCGTCTTTTTAAACGACTTCCAAAAGGAGGAGGTTCACAATTCCATTTTGTTAAAAACTTTTAGCCAGTGATATTATGATCTCTCCATGTTCCACGTGAACTATCTCTATAATAAATTAAAACAAAAGTAATAACCTTGAGTAAAGTATCTACTCGTATTTACTCTCCGATTTATCTACCCGTAATCTGCTTTTTGTGAAAGGGATTAACATTTTACATTGTTACATTGCACAGGTAATCCATCCGTAATAAATGCGTTGCGATAAGGAATCCAGACTTTAATTCAATGATAATTGTCGACGTCACAAATGAATACAAAAATTGTTGAATCAGAGGGTCGAGTTATGATGAATTGGTGACAATCACTAGACGTGTGTGTGTATCACTATCGGTTCCGTTGTACCTAGTGTCAAAGAAACTATGCTATTTATCTATCTCCTTGCATAACATTTTTCTCATTGTCTTAGTGAGAATAGAAAGGGCATAGGCCAAACATTTTAGTTGTAAGTTAACTCTACAGTTATCAAATATGCTTTTGGTTTTGTTTTAACACTTTATTGCACAACACAGACAGATACATACATAGATACATAACATACAGAAGAAACAAATTGGTACAAAGGGCGAGCTTATCTCAAAAGGGATTTCTACCAACAAACCCGCGAAAGACAGAGCAGCCGTAAAAAGTGGTAGTCGTCGTGGTGTACAAATTATTATAACTATAATTATTTATTTATTATAATTTTTTGTGTCTATTGTCTGTATTTTCACCACATAAATAAATGAAATAACGTAGCCAAGTGGCTTTTACTTTCGTTACCGCTAGTAAAATATCTCTGTCGAGGACCCTGGTTCGAATCCAGGCGTGATAAAAAATCTCAATATAACATTTGGATTTCAGTTTTCTCATCGTGAGTCAAATACGGTATTGGTGTATGCTCACCTCCGACGCTTACGACGAGCACTCGCCTGCCCTTGTGGTCCCTCCCTTTCAGCACGTTCACCACCTTGTGGTCCAGGAAGGGGACCTTCTCGTCCTCGGGTAGCAGCCCGTCCAGGAGATGCGCGTTGTCACGTCTGAATTCGGCTATGCGACGCATCTGCAACAAAATATGACAATGCGTAAGTATATTATGTACAAACTCCCGCCTGATTCCCGTAGGAGTAGGCTAAGACGATGGACTTCCATCTGCTACGATCCACACAACCCTTGCCTACACCACATTCATCAATCTCTTCATGCACGCTCGTCGGTTTGTAGTAGACCGCACTTGGCCCTTTTTCAAGACATCGCCAATTTGGTCGACGTACGTTCTCCTCGGTCTACCTCTGCCGACCCTTCCGTTAACATTCGCTCTGTTTATTGCACTAAGTAAGTACACTGAAAAAAAGGGTTGCCTATAGCAGCTAAAACTTAGCTGTTGATTTCTAGCTTAAACAACTACGGTCTTGTCAGTCAGAGCAAATAATTGATAGAAAAAAAAATAACCAATCAAACTAGCTTTAAGTGTAAGTATCACATTTGATGATAGGAGTACTAGTGTAAGTTTCAGCAATTCAACACCGAAACGTAGAAATGCACGACCAACAAACATTTTTGAGTAGTATTTGTTTATAAATTTTCCAAAAAAAATACTACTATTTTTAGTGTCGTAGCAATTGTAGTAACTGCGTATCGGCGATCCTCAGTAATGTACTGTATCATATATGTACAATTGCACGTCATCAACGTATGCATTACAATAAAAGAATTCGTAAACATCGCGACAGCTGCGTACTGGATGGTACTGATATTATATTACGCCGACCAATCAGTCACGAAAACAAAACGACTGACCATTTGAGCTGAACCTAATCCCAACTTGTTATCATAATAATCGAGTAGTTTACATTATTCAGATTACAATGGAAATCGCTTCCTTGTTACCTTCCGTTATTAAGGAATATTACTGCGCAATAACGAAAACTACAGAGCTATTTGAAAAAGTCATTTCAAGTGTACACTCGACAGCATTGATATCACTTGGACTTCAACTCTTAAGGTGCAGACAATAACGACGACCAAAAAGTTACATTAATGTGTTTTCGAGTTTTGCAAGTAGGTATTCTTTAGATTCTTAAATTACACATAGCTTCAATATAAGTAGGTATACAGGGTGTTTTACATCGCCGAATCATACACGTAGGTATAGCGAAGACCAAAGGTCATTATACCGCTGAATACTGAAGAACTTACACTATGGGGCCAAAACTAAAAAAATCAGCTGTTCCATACAAAATTTAATCTTACCTAGTTGACTAAAATATTATAGCTCTGATTTTTAAGATTTTAGAGTTTGCCCCACAGATAAAGTTATTTAATATCAACAGTATGGCCTTGTGAAAAATTCGACGATGGAAATATGCACCCTGTATGTATAAACAAAAGTACTACAATAAAGTTGAACAAAGAAAACTGTGCAATTCGTCTCACAACATAAACGAGTCATGGATGACTGGAAATTGTATAGCATATGTTTCTTGCGAAAGGAATATTTTATATTTATATTATTTATTACTTTAGAATACAATAAACCTCATCTTATAGACATAAATCGAGGCGGTAACATACCTATGCTTTTGCTTACATAGCTGAATTTATAAATGGCATACTTAGTACCTAACATAACCTATAATTTAATTGGGATACTAGGCATAAAATCAAATCATGGTAGGTCATTTGAAATTGAAAGTATATTAAGATTTGTAAATAATTAAAAGAATTCCCGCAACAACAAATAGCCTACCTTTTACCACGGTAAAATATCGGATTACCATGGGAAACTCAAAAACAACGGACGACATCGCTGGGCGATAAATTAGAACTAAGTATCTAAGTAGATTCCACTCTCGTAAGAGGGTCGATGCTATGGTGTCATGGTACCATGTTACTCAACCCGAAGTGACGGGCTGACGACTGATTGCGAATAACTGCACAAACGTACAGACCGACACGACACACTTATCCTGTTCATAGCGGCTCTATCTATGTACCTAGATCTGGGCTAATATCGCGCAATACTTGGTTTTGTTTTCCGCTCCACGCCCAAATTAGTGTGACGACCTATACTTACAATCACCAACATTAGTCTTGCCTAATGTATCCTTCAAGTAATGTAATTTGATTTGTCTAATAATTATGTACGGTCTAACACAAACAAAGTAGCATCGTAGTTAGGTGGAGGTGCTAGGATATACTATCCTTAGTTTGCCAGTAAAGTATTTTGTTTACTTTGAATTTTTAAGGTATGTCAAATCACTTCAAAAATTAAAAGTAAAATAATTACTTTACTGGCCTTTGCCAGTAAAGTAATTATTTTACTTTGGACCTTACTTTTAAGGATAGTATATCTCAGCACCTCCACCTAACTACTGTAATGGTAAATATGGTAATGTATAGGGTATAGGGACTCACTCACGCACACGGCACTTGTCTCATCAATACTTCCCTTTGTCTAACCATATTCTATTAGGATTTATTACTATTCTAGGATGCACTTTGTCCCAAATTCATGCCTCATGCAGTTTGCTCTCAGATCAGTCCCCTTATCATGAACTCTTATAGCAAGATTACTTCAATAATACTTTGTTATTTCTTAACATGGCGTCCAATAAGCTTACTTTAAGGTCGTCATGGTACGAAATAACAAAGTATTATTGAAGTAATCCTACTATAAGACTTCATGGTAAGGCCCCTATAAGCTCATAGTAACCCATGTATTTGTATGTATCTTTGAAGGCAGATTTTATATGACAATTTTAAGTAGGTCCGGACCTATCCTATTTTTCATAAATAATTTCCTCGAGCAATCGATAAAATATACTTACGAAAGTTCTCTCGAAAAACATGCAAAATATAGGTACATTGCATGACTTTCCAAAACTTTCACAAATCCCATTGTCATATAAATTAGTGACTTTACTAGAGCTAGCTTTATTAGTTTAATTATACTATAAGTAGGTACAGAAAATACTAAGTACGATAACACAATGGCTATGAAAACATTCATTGAATTACTCGTATCTACGTAGAGAAGATACCTAACTCGTATTTAGAAACATCCCCGTAGTTATAATTTGTTATGAAATAATTTATGTGGCAACCGCGTTATCAGACGAGCCTCGGTCAACGTTTATCACGAAAGATAGCGTTGTTTATGGCTCACACATCAATACATCACTTAACTAATATAGATCCGTTATTAGGCTTATCTCTGGCTTAACGCAATAATTTGAATGTATGCAAGGTCGCTAGGCTATACGTTTATCGTCAACGGTTAATGACTTAAAAATTTCTTACTTTATCATTATCAAAATTTTAATTGGCCGCCTATATATCTTGGGTAGAAGTCGGTATAATCTTACAAAGTGTGTGAATAACATAATGAGTATATTAAAGATGTTGGGTTCAATAGTAGTTCAATTAGTCCGATTTAGTAATTTCAATTTTGCCACACAATGCGCCCAATGTAGACCGCTGTAACATTGTGAGATAATACGAGTAATTATATTACTAGTTATTAATAACGTTGCCCATCCATAATGAATATGAATAGGTATTCTTTATTAACAGAAGAAAAATCGTGAAAAAAATTACTTAGTAACATACGAGTAATATGTGCGTAGAGGCTTGCTAAACAGCTGAAATGTGAAAAGATGGGAGGTTGAAAAATATACACAATGCTCTTGCATCGGGAACGCGAATGTTTTAGATCCAATAATTTCGACTAGGATATTTTTAAACAAATCCACACAATCTGAACGGGATCCCGACTTGTTTTTAAATTAATGAGTATAATGCAAATGACTCTATCTATCTCCCTGCACTGTTTCCGGTGGACAGCAGCGCGCTGCGTGCGCGCATCCGTCTCGTATCGCCCGATAACAGGCATACGTCACAAAAACATCAATAAATATTTTAGATCAAGAACACGCCCATGGACTTACTTTAATCGGTACTATTTCTACACTATAATTATTATCATTGTTCAGAAATGCACAAGTAATAGATACGTCTACGAAATTCTGCCCTCCCAGGATTCATTGCAAAACTTACTAAGAAAAATCCTAACAGAATCCGTGGCTACAGGCCTACTGCAGGGAGACCATACTTACTTCTATGGCGATTGTAGAAAATATAGATATAGAGTAGGTCATAAACTATTTGAACGAACCTAAAGGCCCTTGGTTTGGTAATACGAGTAGTGCTTACAAAATTTAATAAAATTGATAAAAAGTTCAAGTAAATAATGCTAAGACATCCATAAAGGAGTCCTAACTAAGGCAGAGCCACCGTGCTCTTCTTTAAATCGAATAAGTAGTCCGAATAAATAAATGTACCAACATATCTATCTTACTGTACCTATAACATCATTGAACAAAGCTAAAAACGCCACAACTAAAATCGGCAAGCATTGGGTGTACATCTGACATAACATAACCTACCTATTCAAAACTATTGAAATCTAGGCTGTATTACTTTCGCATAAAGTGCGCGCGTTAACCCTCTGTGCGCCTTGTAGTAAAAACCTTGGAAGCCTGTTTTCCCCGCATTTCATATCGCTTGCTCGCTACGCGCATATTGCAAATCTTCCGTGTACAGTTTAGCGCTGTTTTGTTAAATATACACGGCACAGGCTTTGTTCAAAGCCTATCACAGTATGGCTTCGTAATTAATCATTTGAGAAAAAATGGCTAAAAATAATTCGAAAACTTCATTTATGGTGTAACTTAATTTAGAGTAGAGTAAATTACAGTTTTATTACTTGTGATATTTTTTAAACTACCAGGAAATAAGATGAATACGAATTCATGTAAAAACCATTAACTAACTCTACTTATGTTAAGTTAAACTTGTCGAGTAAATGTTTGGTAAATATTGGACGCATTCTCAATTTGACCAATTCGAAATTCGTTACATTTTGACGATACAATATACTGTAGGTACCTGTCGTGGCGACATTTTTGCTTTTTGGTAAAGTAAAACAAAATAAAATCGAACACCGGTAGTTGTCCTGTATCACCACATTTACAGCAAATAAAGTACCTTGACTTTGAGTTTGTTCGCTAGTCAGGGATCGGCTAAATTTAGGGTTAGTTTATTATTATGTTTTCTTGACTCAAACATAAAGTAGTCTGTAAGAAAGAGAACTAAGTATAACTGAAAAGTTATTTATTGTTCCAACACACAAGTTTTTATTATTCGTATTCGCGTCAATACTATTTATTGCGTAGCAATGCCAATATTTTTATCACGGAAGCAGTCGACATTGGTCGTCGCGAACGTTTGCTGTATAAACATAAACATTTGCATTGCGAATAAAGTAAGGATGAATAGGTCAGTGCAAAAATAGGTTGTTATAGTGTCGAATATTGTTATTATTTCGAGAATGGCAGAACAGTTGACCGCACTTCAAGTTAACACAGTGGTACTCTATCTGATCGTAATACTGTATGGTTTACAATGGTTTTGAGTAGGTTGATTTGCTGTCGAGTGTACTAAAATCCAATCAGAATCCAAGCGCACAAGTGATTGATTGAACACACTGTATGTGTACCAATCAACTGATCGATGTTTATGGGAAATTTATTTATTTTTATTTAAATGAG
Organism: Tachystola acroxantha; assembly: GCA_963506565.1. Taxonomy (NCBI): domain Eukaryota; kingdom Metazoa; phylum Arthropoda; class Insecta; order Lepidoptera; family Oecophoridae; genus Tachystola; species Tachystola acroxantha. The sequence goes on from OY735871.1 coordinate 11,444,631, forward strand.
AATTTGAGAAAGTTTTTCATCATGATCGAGATTCGAACCAGGGACCTCGCCATTCCGTGGCACGCTCGATTCCAACAGTGCCACCGTGATATCGTACCATCATGATTATCGTACCCAGGTCGTGAAGTTAATCTCCATATTCGTCTTAGGGACGGTAGCGACATCTATCCTGATATATGAGTAATTATGCAATTACTCAAATTCATGTCTAACATTGCGGTTAGAAATCAAGCTTTTAATTGATGACGCGTTCCTTTTTCATGTTTTGATATTTTCTAGCATATGCGCTATGTGAAACGAAAATCTAAATGAGAAATGGAGAATCCCGGTCGTGATGAAAACTTTTCTCCATTTCTCATTTAGATTTTCGTTTCACATAGCGCATAATGCTACAAAATATCAAACTTATTTTTATTTGTTATTCGAAAAGTCGTCGAACAAAAGTCGTTGCGTACTGATACTGAGCATCCTCCATTCGGCATCCTATGTCATTTCCATTACACTGTATAGTACCTACCTATTTAGGATTTTTTTCATTTTAGACTTTATAGGTAAACTGTTTATAGGTTTAACTGCGTCAGTAAAAATGTCACATTCTAATTTATTTACAAGCTGTTCATATACTCAAATACTGAGGGAAACAGTGTGATAGATAAGCTATCGTTGTTATGATAGGGCTCCGACCTTTGACATTGCCCCCTCGACCCATCGGGTTTCTTCCTCTGTCTGTTTATAGAGAGAATATTATCTCAATAGAAGTTTTTATTCTGTGTTGATTAAAAATATGCGTGTCGAGTAACCCTTGGTTATCAAGAAAACAACCGAAGTAATTTAAAAAAAAATATTTCGCTCTAGTTGTTACCGTATATAGTCCCTAAACAAACGTTCGGAACAATTTTTTGCAGTAAATTTGCACCTAATTCCAATTACCTATATTTTAAACAAAATAAGTATGTACTGTACGTTATTGATATTTTTATACATATGGACTAACTGCATTTATGTCTCGTGGGTTAGCCAGAAAATCTGTTACAATTGTATACCATTCTAATAGGATACACTTTGTATTTTACTTTTTTATAAGTACTTTCTATAATAACTAAACAAATATCAAAGAGATAATAATTAAGCATTGTTTCTGTGTACAATTAACTGTCATTGATTACTACCAGAATAAAGCAAATAACAGCAACAAATATTGACACACAGCGACCGAATAACCAATAACAAACAGATATCATTGTCCAGCTATCGGTCACGTAGATAGTAACACTGTAGTCCGTAGGGCTGCTACGCTAAAGAGTTCATAGAGCCAATTTACACAGGAAACCTTTAAGAAACTTCTCGTACCTAGACAATTTTCTTTACATAACTTTTAGACTGAACATTGTAAATAGCAAATCAAAATATAAAGTTTATATTTTGATTTGCATTTCCTCTGTTATTGTATTGATCAGTATTCACTATAAAGGGGCATTAACATTCAGAGATTTAAAGTCACAATTGCGGTGTTTTTTGCTTGACTGGCGTGAAACATTAGCAATACCGTCAGCTGATTGGCTGCCGTGAAAAGTCCGTCGAAAAATCCGGTGGGAAAAAGTCATTGAAAGTTAATGTGAGGAACAATCGAAGAAAGTTATATAAGTTGCGGTGTTTCGAACCGTGCTGCTAGCATCTTTGCGTGGCCCTGATTTGACATTGGCAACCCTGCTAATAGAGATTATTCGATTGGTGAATGACCTCCGCCAGCAATAATTGCACAGGTATTGGATAACAGTCTTGCGTTAAACACAGCGCTCCTCCGATTGTGTCATATAATTATCACTTTCCTATGCGACAATAATATTTATTACTATCATTACAAAAACTACCAGATTTTTGGGATAATATGTTCCCTTTCGGAGTCCCGTGATCTGGACGACTCTAACGAATAAGTACATCATAAGCAACATATCATCATAATCCATTAAGCCTACTCTACCCTACACAGTTATTGACCTTCGAAAAAGAACTGCGCCGACTCCACTCGGTAATACCACGTAATACGATCAAGTTTGCGTAAGTTTTAAGTTTTAGCACTGTCGACAGTACCACTAACCAACCTACCATTATATCATAACTGTTCATTTAGCAGACCTTGATACGAAACATTATATATAATAAGGTGGGTCTAGGACGCGTCCGAATCCGTCGAAATCCGTCGTTACTCGCTTAATTGTAGTTACTTAAACATTACGACAGTTGGGCGTTGCGCAAAGTCGCGCGTAACGTGAGTGTAGCGAGCGCCCGATGGCTTGAGAACCAAACCATAGATTGACGATTGCGTTGCGAATCAATTCATATCGCCCTATACTGGGTATCCCTAAATAGTACCTAATAATGACTGCAGTACCTACACGCAGGGTCGTCCCGTTACTAATCTTTGATACTAAAATGACAATTTTCATACATAAACAGTACATACACTCCATGGCGCATTGCAAAGACGCTTGAAGTACTTTTTACCATTTTACTCTTATGAGGCCAAGAAGAGCGGTACAAAGGCCAGTGCTACACTTAATGTGCTTTCGACAAATAATATATCTATAATTTTTACAATTTATAGATATTGTATTAAAGTAATATACTCGTAAAAAGGGGAAGAAGAATATATTAAATATAAAAACAAGGTACCTCCAAAGAACAAAACGATTATTTCACCTGTAAAAGGCCTTTATAACCTAATTTGCATTCGCCTGTACTATTTTTACGTAAGTAATAAGAATAGTAAAAAAAATTATCTAAATAACACAAGTGTATATAAAAGATAATGTGACCCCCTCCAGACAATCGCGATTACTCAGAATTAATTCGTCTTGTGCCCCGTTAATTAGTGCATAGTATGCTAAGCTGATAACCTGTGAACTTTACCCACGTCAACATTATTTTCGAACCGGCACAGTGACAGTATTGACGTAATGAGTAACAAGTAGGTAGGACACTCTTATCTATCACGTAACATCAGTTTTTTCACGATGTCTAGTCTTGTCAGAGAACAGGAAATATAAACATACATTTAGTAATTTTCAATTACCAAAATCTAGGTTGTCTCTTTAGTGCATAAGTCAATTATTGAGTTAATATTCGTTGGTTATGGGCCTAGCTAGTGTACGGTACTTCGACTGAGAGAATCAATCAACCTCTCTGGACTACATCACGCCCTCGCAACCCTAGACAGCTGTCACACACATACGCGCGCACCCTCGCACGGACTCACACATCCATACGTATAATACACACCCGCATACGTATAATATATATACACACACAATACACATACACACTACAGTTCTTGAAAGGAAACATTCAATGTATGGAAAAAAATCAAACACAATATACAACAGACAAAAATTCCGTTTGTGTGGTTGAGATTGATTACGAAAACCGATCATGAGTATTTATACAACAAATTATTTGACATCACGTGTAAAGTACCGGACATCCAGTTCCATCATTTTAAGTATTGCATGATTCATTGTTTTGCACTCCATTTTTTTCTATGGAGATGCATCGTCGTGCATTCGCAGCCTTAGTTAAATTCAACGCGCGGCCCTATTTTTTATTTAGGCCCCAAAAAATAAACAGGTACCTATTTATCGAATCGTACTTTCGTTTTCTTCTTACTACACCCAATCGTAAGCAAGTGTTAGTATGTCACGCAAATAAATTATAAATTGCTAAAAATATAGATATAAAAATGTACTCACAAGTGCCAGCGCGCTCTCAGGATACCACTTGCACGGGCGAAGGAAAATTGTGAGTAGCTCGTCATCGTCCCCATAATACAGGTCTTTGTTCTCCTTGAGTAGCTCCCGGAGCCTCTCCAGGGCCTCCCTGACCCGCTCCGGGGTCTCCCTCAGCTCCTGTTCGGCGAACGCTTTGGTCTCCGGAGACAACTCCAAGTTGCGTTCTATCTTGAAGTCGCTGGACGTACTCATTGTGACGCGATCTGAAAATAAAAAATAAAAAGATTTGTATTGACACAAAAATAATAAACAATGCTTCTTAAGAACAAAATATCTAGGTATTTTTAGATTAAAAGGCAGAGTGTTTATTTAGAAAACATTTATAAAGGAGTGTTGTGGATGGACATTAACGACGGGAGAAAATGTAGCGGGGCATGCGTTTCAACTGGTCGCAGGCCGCAAACCGCGTGCAGAACGCGCCTGTGTGGGAAAGACTTTAACTTGTTACAAATTACAAAAACATTAAAATGATGAAATCCTAGTGAGGAGACTAGGGACCAAACATACAAACATGAATACCAAATTTTCTTGTATTTTGTACCTATTTTAAGTTAAATTATTGTTGCGAAATAAATTATTATTACTATTATTATATCATTAAAATGATGAAAAATTTCTAGCCGTGGGCAGGACTTGAACCTGCGACCTTGTCATTCCGTGATATGGCATAATGCATAAAACAAATTCTGAACATAAAACTAATCTCAGCGTATTTGCTAATAAAATATCTACCATGAAATGTTATCTATAAATTTTATGTTAATATAAATTTTAGCAAAATCCTGCGACGACGTCGACGACATATCAACGCATTCCCTACGAATGGGCCAAAAGTTAGAAGTTTTATTCGTAAGTCAAAATGTAGCTAAATTATCCTTGTTGACTCTACAATGTAGAGGCTCAAAGTAGCCAGTAGAGGTTAAAATGACATTATTTCTGAAATAAGCTAAAAACTCATCACACATTAGACATAGCTAACAAAGAAGCGCAAGTTCATTTACATTACGACACAATATTTGTGTACGATGAAAATTAACAGGTAGGTAAGGTCTACCGCAAATCGCTAGAAATAAAAAGGTAAGGTCATATGCCGATAGTCATACGTAGACAGTTTTGAGCACGAACTCAGCGTGAGCTCGCACTTACGGCTGTCAAAATTGTATGAAAACGGACTTGTAAGATCGAACTCAAACTCCGCGTACTTGCTCAAAACTGTCTATGACAATCATCAGCCATAGACAATTTTGATTAGCGTCGCTCTTACGACTGTCAAAATTGTATGAAATCTGACAATTGTAAGACCGAACTTAAGCTCAGCTCGCACTCAACATTGTCAATGAATCTCGGCCTATGTGTAAGCAAGTAAAGTGCAAGTAAAAATTACTTATTTCGCCAATCGGTGTCTAACGTAACACAGTTTATGTAAACTTCCTACTAATCTCATTTAATGTCAGTCACCGAGGCGCGACACGGCCGCAAGCTGTGGCCGTGTGTCGGTCGCGTCTGTAGCCACAAGGCAAGGACTTGTTGTGGATTCCACGCACGATGCGCCGGCGCACGTGTACGTGGGACAGGTGTGGAGTTTATAGTGCTGAGGGGTACAGTCAGTAAGCGCGGGTTCTATCAATGAGAAAATTATAATAGACGGCAGGGAGGACTGTGATGATGACGTCACAGAAATTATGGTTTATTACATCGTTGAAATCTGATCGTTATGGACTATTAAACAGAGCTCCGAATTTTGAAAACTTCATCGTCCAAGCTCTGTAAGTTACTTCGTTACTTCACTTGCACTCTTTTCTTTTTTATGCGTGACAACTAGATTTCAAGTTCTTAATTTAGAGTAACTTTGATTTCCATTGCTCAGGTTTCTTATAGTTCCAATGGACGGATAACCCTTTTGGTGGACGCTTCGCTGGTATTTCAACCAAGAGTTTACGTATAAGTAACTTTACAATATACATTTTAATAACATCTAAGTGCCTACATACTTTGTGCTTAAATAATGTTTATTTTTAAAGGATATCAAACAGAAAATTCGTGTAAAGTAAATCAACGTTATTTTATTAATTTATGCTTGCATCATGGTCAAATATCCAGTTATGTTAATACTCGTAAACGAGATTCCGAAAGGGTCACTCTTACACAATGCAATAAACAAATGCTTGGTTTTTTGCCAGGTTTTACATCTACAGTACCTATACACAGTTCATGATGGTTCAAAGTGTACGATGTGTAAAGCTAGATTCAGAATCTCAATCAAAACCCGCGTTTTCTCACCACAGTGTTTATAATAGCCTATCAGCGGATTTGAGTACCTACGTTGGATAGTCGTGCTTACGATGTAAGGGTACTCTATCATCGAACATTGAACTCTATCATCCATCATCATCATATTTTGATGACCTCATTCTATCTGGGGCCTTCTCTATGTTTTTCAGGGAATGTAACTAGGTATAATTAATTTATTTACTTATTTAAAATATTCTTCATTTAATTGCACAAGTGTCGCTTTTGTTCTGAAAACATTACAAACATTTCTTTGTTCGTACGTTTGCAAATTGTAATGAAAGAAAATATGCTTCAATTCATTTCCCTACGATATTATACTTAACAAAGAACCTGACTAATTTCATAAAACTCAGTATCATCCGAACATCATACGAATGAATGACTAAACGCCAAGTGCATGACAATTTGCACTAAGGATGAGATTCATATTAGACCGTTTTGAGTCCAAGCTTAGCATGAGCTCGCTCTTACGAATAGGTTCCATCAAATTCAATAGACGTTGGTTTGACAGTTATAAGAGCGAACTCACGCTAAGCCCGTGTTCAAGATCGTCTACGAATCTCGGCCTAAATCTGTCTTCGAATCAATTATCTTATCAGAGAAATAATTTGTGAGACAGGTAAACAAAATAAGATTTACAATGTTTTACAAATTACATTCTTACTATGTTTCTCCTCAAATACTCCAAATATACTAAAAGCTTCTACTTACTATACCTACCTAGGAGCGGCCATAACAAATGGCGCAAAGATGTGGATTGAACCAGCGAAGTTTGCGAATTGCGACACAGTCTCATACCAGCACTATAATTGTGGCTTCATACTTTTAAAAATAACGTTATCTGTCATTGGCATAAAACGAAAAACCTATCTTAGTAGATCAAATCTAATTAATAGTGGACTAAAGATTGAAGAAGCCTTCCTTTCAAGCTGGAATATCAATCCGTCTTTATCTCAGATTAATAGAGGATCGAGGTTGAATGCAAATTCAGTGTAAGTACCTCTAAGTATTTCTATGTCGAAACAAATGTCACTTTCCACTTGTTAAAAATATGGCACTTAAGGTCAAAGATCTCGTATATCTTAGTGGAGGTCGATGTACCGGTCCTTAAACCGATATGTTATGGGGTGGCTAGGGTGGGAGTGAGACTACGGCGCAAGTGTCCCAGGTACGATCTCCATCTCTGGAATACCGTGGTGGCTTTTAGCTTAGTTGGAGTAGTTGATGAGAAAAATACCTAGTACGAGTATATGGTATACTTAATGTGAAAACATTGCTAACTTTAAGATGTGAATTTTATCTCCATGCGAAACGAAACCGATGGAAGTCGCTACAGTCCCTAAGACGAATATGGAGAAAGATTTGGCCAATCCCATTCGAGTCACAGTAGCTGTGTTGGAAAAGAGCGTGCCACGAAATGGCGAGGTCCATGGTTCGAATCCTGGTCGTAATGAAAAATATTCTCCTTACTGTTGCTTTTTAGACGATGAGCGACAAAAATGTAACAGAATTTATTTTGAACAAATATTCAAAACAACACCTTGTACAGTACCACCGACTACAATCCATGTCGTATTACCGTCGCGTAGAGGGCCTGTATGTTACACTTGATATGTGGTAGCGGTAAGTAAGGTAGAGCACATCAATGGTACTTGAAATGCGATTACCAGTAAAAACGGTCAAAGTCCAAATACGTGCTTAGCACGTACCTACTTTTTCGTGACACAGAGAACATAATTTTCATCATCTCTAGCAGTTCAGTCAACTCTACACGAGCTTAAGCCAGCACTTGTATCAAATTACGCTTGCTCCAAATACGACGCTGACTTGCAATATCTAGCTTCACCTAGACAAAATATTACGAAAATCTAAGCAACTCATTGACGTCACAGTAAGGGTGATAGCATACGGTAACATTATGCATCGATTATATGTCGCGATGCAGCATCAACTGAATCGCTTGTCTTTCACGCCTTTGCATCGATCAAAATATTCCAATCTGTATTCGACCCCACAAATTTTCATCATTCGAGCCTAAGAATTTTGATACCGCTGTACGGGACGAGGTCGAGAAGGACCTGCACCGACCAGGCACACACGTGGAGACTGTGCAGGACCGGCACGACTGGCGCGTTCTCGTTGCAGAGGCCAAGTCACACTTCGGGTCGCTGAGCCAGCGGAGTAAAGTAAGTAAGAATTTCGACTGAACGAATAGTCAGCTCTACGTGTATCGAATTACAAAATTTTCGAGCCTATGGAATTCGACCCCACGATTATTCAGGCGCTCATCGATCTCGTAAATTATGAAAAAGCTATGCTGAATCGCTTCTGTTGGCCCGCTGCAAAATATGCTACAAATGCCTGAAAAAAAGGTGCATTCACAACCAAAAACAACACTTACTTATCGTCAAACTGGCGTTAAAACGCCGGCATTGCGGACGCCCTCTAATTGGTCACCCGCTACAATTGTGTTTTAAATAAATATAGGTATAATGGCTTCTTAGCTCTATTTTTCATTGCGAATTCAGCTTTAAACGAACGCCGAGTTGTCTGCAATTCAGCGATTTTTAGACGCGAGGGATTTGCTTCAATAGCAGTATATCTAGGCCGCCATTCATCATCATTAATCATCAACCTTATACTTAGTGATTGTAAACTGTGTAGATTTAGCAATCGCAGGGACGGTATCTAAATGTGAGGGGCAATGATGAGACCTTCTAACATTTTATACATATACCTTTACAAGGTGACCGGTAAAGTTGTTTATCTATTCCTTTCAGGGAGTGAAACTATGATTAATTTAAATATTAAATTGAAAATTAGGTCCTGACAGGATCTTGTACCTACTTAGATCGCAAACCCATCATTGACGAGTTTTTTTTATCCATAAATACAGGGGTAGTTTCAGAGTTTGGAATCCTGTGAACACTTAAATTTTCAGGATTCCGTGCATTGAGTAACCGTAGGTAAAATATATTCTTTTGGTATTAATACATTCCGAACTCATTTAAATTTGTTCAAAGGCAAATTTTCAAGGTCTTTAACTTTTAACAATTGTTATTCGTAATTTAAGAACAACAAATAACTTTTAATTATCAATGTCGATCAGGTTTGACCATGTTATTGTTGGGATAATATTTTTGTGACGTAATTGAAGACTCCGTCAGCTTTAAAAGAACCGAAAACTTATTCCTTGTCCATTTCAGCCATGAAATCGAATCTCTCGACTTCAAGCCTTGATTTGACGTTTCTTACCCATTTTGCCTTTAACATATAAATAGAAGTGGTATGGGTACATGTACAATTGTACATGGGTACAGAACATATTATAAACAATGCCCTAACTGTCAAGGATGGCCTGGGTTTTTGACTTTGAGAATCAGATTGTATAAAGCTTACTTATTTACTTTAATTAAATAATTAATAATTTAAGTATATTACTTACTAATGGTTAAGTTAAGCCAATAACATATAATGTTAAAAAAAATACACACCTACTTAATTAAACTTGTTAACTCTTCCTACCCCTAGACTAGAAATACACATAAGTATAATAGTTTTAAATATTTTTCGCAATAGATTAATCAACTTACCGTTTCTTGTAAACAATAAAAATTAAATAACCGATACGACTATGCAGTTTACACAATTATTAAATACGCACGTAAACAAAACGGGCACGGCACCAATCGCGAACCGGTATATCGCCGCTCCAGTTGCACTAACAAAGGAAATCGTGAAAATGCACTAACCTCGCACTCACGCGCCGGTAAGACAAAGGGCGGGGGAATCGATCGGCGGCGCGGCAGAGAGAGGCGCGACAAGTGTGCGCGCGCGCAGCCAGGCAGCTGTTATATAGACGAGAGATAAGGCACAGACGCTTTGTCCGCCCCGACCGACCGCCCCGGTCGCGACGAAAGGGTCGGGGGTGGGAAATTAAACAAATCGCTTTGTTCCCGGGCGAAGGATGTACCGAACAAAGAGATAAAGTAGGTAATTACACAAATTGTTTTGTCGTTAACGTTATCTACCTTAAACAAGTACAACAAAAATACATATTGTGTACTTACTAAATAAAATCTTGAAATTTTTGGCTTCATAAGCTTTTCTTTGACCATTTGGACTTACTTAAACTGACTTAACTTAAATTAACTTGAATTAAGCATTTGTTTAAGTAAATTAAGGAGATTCATTAATTCCTTGATGAAAATAGCAAAATTGAACTATGACGACATAATGCCAATTTATTACTGTAAACCTATGTACTTCGCATATAAGTAGGTAGGTATTTAAATTTTTCAATAGTTGCCACTCTTAAAAACAAACACAAACATAATCTATCGTTATAATTTTCAATAAAAATCAATTGGATAAGTGTATAGTGATTGGTTCAATTTGCCTCGCATGCGCCTTAAGATCGGAATTCCTAATGCATATTTAATTGAAACATAGTATTGTATTTGCAATTTGCACATCCTTGCATCATTTAGAAATGATGATCTCTTGAATTGAAATAAATAAATATACTTAATTCCGTTTCTTTGTCTGTTTGTTTAACTGTTTAATAGTATATTTATTAATAACTACAATATATCTAAACATAATTATAGGTTTGTAATTAATAGTGCCGTGCCGTGCCGACATGGACATCTTGGCTGACTAACCGAACCGTTGGTCCTTAAATATAGGCAACTAAAACAACCGATCGATCGTTAGTTATTGAATTATTTTCAGTCATGTTCAAGTCAATACTTTTCATACAACCTCCTAGACTAGTCGGTAACCTTCTGTGCCAGGGGTTTCAGTATTAATTAGGGGGTCCAGATTTGATTCCAGTACCATTTTTTTTAATTTAAGTTTTATCTATTATTACTTAGTTAAGTACCTAATTTGTGATCGCATGTAAGTATTTCTCTGTACCGTTACAAGGAATCCTAGTTTGGGCAATGAGAATGTGTAAAATAAAAACTGTTTCGAAAATATTTAATAATATAAATAAACACGGGCATCTAAATTCAAATTCAGAAAAATAAACAGAACTAGTGCAGTCGACAGCAGATCAATGGTAACACTTTTTACTTATGACAGTTCTTATTATTTGCGTCGTAAAATTTGAAATCGTACTGCAAGTGTTACCATTGATCTGCTGTCGACTGTACCTTCCTTACTCATATTCAGATTCCGCAGAAACATGATTTTCCGCGATATCGCCATACGAAGATATGATTTTATATAAGTACCTAGTTTCGATTTTATACCTACTTAATTCAATCCAAATATAAATGTCGAATATTCGTATTTGTGAATGCAACCCTAGTTAGTTATCTCGTGTGTATAAAAATAATTGTTTCCACACTTTATAAGACAATTGGGGACCTAAGGTCAGTTACTTATCGCGTACAAACGGTGCCATATGAAACGCGTTGCTTAACATCGAGTTAGGAAATCGTAGTAATCATCCCTAATTACCAGGCCCGCACTCTGAGATCTTATTCGGGGGGTCAAACATAATACAAATAATTACAGGATAACGTAAAGAGGAAGGCCAGTTATAAAATCAAAATCTACGATGCTAAGAGGCAATGTCAATTTCTGTTGCGAAATAAACAGATTACTTGCTTTGCACAAATTTTACACCGATCAGCGATCGATTTGTACGGACAACAGCAAATCAATGGTAATACTTGCAGTACGATTTTAAATCTTACGTCGCAGATAATAAAAACGGTCCAAAGTGTTACACTTGATCTGCTGTTAGCTATACGAAACGCTGAATTCTTTTTCATTTTTATCAAAAATTATGCCGTACGTATTTATACAAAAACTCACGCCTGTTTCCCGTAGGGGTAGGCAGACGATGGACTTCCATCTGCTGCGATCCTGGCATATCATGTCACTTCTTTCATATTCATCAATCTCTTTGTATTGTTTGTACACTGTTTGTACATGCATACCTACCTAAATCATAAAAATAATTAACTGAACTTGTAAATAAATACTTACTAAGACAGACTTATCCCACGCAGGGGATATCTTTCAATCTTTGAACAATTAAGAGAACGCATGTTAGATATCTACAGACAAAATCTAGAATTAAAAATTCTACTTCATACGAATAATTTTACGTTTATTATCTTTGGTTTAGTTAGTACAAAGTCCTAATAGCTACTCGTACATGAGTCAATCCTTCCATTGATAAACGTGACATATAGATTCCGGTATAGGTAAATAAGTAACGTAAGGTACCATAAAGTGTACCTACTTCGCACTACTGAACTCTGTACCTACCTACCGGAAATCTATTCGAGTCATACATGTTTTGTTTATTTTAAGATGGTCTTAACAGTCCAATTTATGGGTAAATATAGTCATTGAGGTACAGAAAGGGACTTTCATTTTCTCTTTATCGTTTCCATTTTGGATATTAATACACCGTGTTTCTTTGTCGTTTACTTGTAAAAATATTGCAGTAATACGAGGAATGAGAGTTCATCATCTATCTCAGTCATAGATTTTAGGCCGATAGTCAGTTTTGAGTACGAATCGAGTTTGAGTTCGGTCTTACAACTGTCAGTCCTCATGCAGTTTCCATACAATTTTGACAAGCGCATGTGTTTATTTTTTTTTAAGTTCTTTATTTATGTAAATTATGCTAGTTACAGTATATTTCAGTTTTAACTAAAAATTACGTAACATCTTATAATCTATTTTATAGGCTATAAATAGCAAAGCCAATTACAAATATTTGCAAATCTAGTTTAGGGCAGTAAACTTAATTTATATTTTATTAAAACTTGTTTATAAATAGACATATAATGTAAAATGAGCGCTTCTTGAATGAAAGTCGCACTTATTGCATTACTTGTGTGAGCGCAAGCGCATGTGTGAGCTCACGCTGAGTTCGTGCTCAAAACTATCTATGACTATCACCCTGAGAGAACCAGGTGTGCAGGGGTCGTCAGCATGTTTAACTTTTGGGGCTAACTTCCCGCTTGTCTTTGGAAATGGATTACAAAGATAAGATACGCTATCCAATTTGGGTTGGGTGTCCCTCGTATTTTCTAATTAGTCACTAGCCTTTGTCTCGCCAGTGCATGGTGCTTTACGTAATTCACTTCACCTACAATGAAGGGAAAACACCATCGGAGGGCTTTGACCGTTTGCCGTCCAGTCACTGTCCGTACTTTTATTGCTTTTGGAATCTTTTCCGTGACGATTTGCTTAAAAGATAAACAGAATGTTAGTGAAACGTTACGTTTTATAGTAAGTATTTATCGTATCAGATACTTTGTATGTAACTTTTTTAATAAAATTTACTATATATGAGTATTAGAAGATGCTTTAATGTACACAAAGTTGATTACAATACAAGACATGGAATAATATGTACATAAGGTTTGCTTAACCCTAGATTAGAGTTAAGATTAGATAAGTTAAAAGAAAATATTATTTTTTTAAATTGGAGGCGCCACTATAGGTATGATTCCCTTAACTTAGTTAGCTTAAGCGATAACCCCCATTGATGTTTAGACTTGTCGGTCTAAAGATACTTACAGGGGAGTATTGATGGCATGCTGTGTTGACCGTGATTTCGGTAAATACTATTAACTAATTTACTCGTAGATAGTGCGTGATGTCATTGCCCTGGCGATAAGATACGGCCAGGATCCCGGAACTCCCTGTATGTAGGTATGTATGTTACAAGTAGATGTACATCTACGTAGGTACAGCTAACAGCAGATCAAGTGTAACCCTTTGGACCGTTATTATATTCTGCGTCGTAAAAGTTGAAATCGTACTGCAAGTGTTACCATTGATCTGTTGTCCGTACTATCACGTACAAGGATTGTTGAGCAAACTGTAATATTCGTAGTTAAGATTGCCTCCCTTATCGACTTGACATTCCTAGTTAGTATCAAAGAGAATATAATACGACAACAATGGATGAGATCGATACAACGGATGGATAAATGCCCCTAAATGAAATATTTAATTAAATGGAGAATGGTTTATTACCTTTCTTTGGACAAAGCTACAACAAATTAAAGTACGCGCAATTCTGATGGATTTTTACCTAAATAAAATATTATTTGTAATGGAATTAATCCTACGTGTTTCAAAAACCAACGAGGTTTAACTACAATGAAAGACGACGCTCCATACAAGTTGTGATCAGCCCCCTTACCTTGAAGTCTTATAGCAGTATTACTTTCATAATACTTTGTTACTTCGTACAATGACGACCTTAATGAGCTTACTTTAAGGTCGTCATTATACGAAGTAACAAAGTATTATGGAAGTAATACTGCTATAAGACTTCAAGGTAAGGGGGCTGAACTGTCGTTATTAGGTAATAATAATTATTTTAAAGTTCAAAAATAGAACCTAGTACGTACTTACTCGATGAATTTACGCGTGTATGCGATCGGCACTTCCTTATTGGCCATATTCCTGATTCGCCAACACCCGGTTCAAAGCATTGAATTGTGGTGCATTCAGTCCTTGTGTGCACTCGCCCTAAGTCCGTACCTGCATAAGGATGTGGATTATGGTCTCTATTTACGAGTGTTATCTGCAGATAAGATTGCGGGCTGACGACCTTCAAAGGCCGCATTTTCGGGCATGTCCTACATTAATAATAATTACAAAATAATAAGGGATAAATTCATTATGATACTATTTCAACAATTGAGTAATGTTGAAGTGTAGAGAACTGTGACTTGTCAGATGTAATACAATACGAAGTTACTATCGCAACGCACGTTAAATGAACTGGTAGTTTTGGTAACTTACCTACTTACGAGGAGATGGTGGCCGAGCCTAACATCATTGGAGAAACCAAAGCAGCCCGACTCCTCTGGCTTGGTCACGTGGAGAGGATGGGAGAGGAACGCGCAACGAAGCAAGCATATGTCGGAAAACCCAGCGGACGACGGCCAGTCTGACGTTCTAGATACCGCTGAGGCGACGAGGTGCAGAAGGACCTGCGAGAGCTGCAGTCGCCCGACTGGCGCCAGACAGCGCAGGACAGGCTGCAGGGGCGCTCTTTGGTGTCGGAGGCCAAGATCTACTTCGGGTCACTGAGCCAGTGGAAGAAGTAACCACTTACCTACTTCACAAAATGTTCTTCATTGTCAGCAACGTATTCATAGACACTAGGGGCGAACGTGGCGACAGGCGGCACCAATCAGCGGCCAGCGCACAGATAACGTCTATGCCGATGCAGATACGTTAATTTACGTTTCCACCTTTCAAAGACTTATTACAAATCAATCAGCTAATTCGAAAAAAAATCTCGAATTATCATAATTTTTAACACCATCCTATTCAACGTACTTTATTTAAGGTACCTTGTAAAGCTGATTGACTTAGGTCCTATTACGTTACACTAAGTAACACAATAGTGGAAATAGTGCCCATAAACCATGAAGCAAAAAAAGTTCTCTAATTCATTCCATAAACTTTATTAAGGGCCTTCATAGAGCCAACTAGCGCCGCCAATCTTAAAAAATAATATCTTCCAATATAATCAATTTTATTACGATAAATACTATTTTTTAAATGCTTGTTTATAACGTGATTCAATGTCGGTAAGTTGTAGTTCGCATAATTGCGAAAAACGGCCGTTTTTGGCACATTTGTGAACTACAACTTAGCTTGTCGCAATTATGCCATGTATTGTATATTGAAAAATAGTATTTATCGTAATAAACATTTTGTAAATAGCTTTTTTAATAAAATTGATTATATTGGAAGATATTATTTTTTTAAGATTGGCGGCGCTAGTTGGCTCTATGAAGGCTCTTAAAGCCGGCACCGCGTAACGCCGCAGAGCTGTCAAACTGACTATAGAATCATGTCCATTTCCACTAGTGTATTGGTCTAGTGCGTTGTTGGGGACCCTAAAAGTAACTTTCCGTCGAGATATAAATGAAACAAGATACATAACAATAAGTTATACAAACGAGTATATTACAAGTAGGGTAGGGCGCCATACAATGTCACTGGTTGCCGGCTTCGTCGACCTCAGTGGCGGTGTTGCTCGCGCCGTCCTCGTCGTTGGAGCACGACTCCTCGTCGCTGCTGCCTTGCTGCGGACAACAGACAACAACATACTTGCATTGTAGAAAAGTATACAATACGTTGGTTGACAGTATGGAAAATCGAATGGTTGTGAACATTAAAAATAGATATAAATTGATGGTCAACTGTGAAAACTGAATTAAAAATAGAGAAAATAAATTAGACATCAGAAATCAGTTAATATGATGTTACGTCATAACTTACTAACTGCATACAAACACATATTATAAGAGATGAACTGGCGTTAGTTGACATATAAACGAGGGCCATGCGCGCACCACGATTTTATTATCATGATATTATCGTAATTTTTGTCGCAGAAATGCAACGTATGGGGTTTCATTCTATGGAAGTGCGCGCACAGTCTTAATATTTAACCTGGGGTTATTTGGAGTTAGTGCTTAATCCGATAACCCGTGGTTATTTTCTTAACGTAAGTGGTATGCCAGGATATATTTGTATGTCAGGCTACGTGTGCTATTGTATGCCATGATCGCTATGTGTGCTATTGTGTGCCAGGATCACTATGTGTGCTATTATGACAGGATCGCAGCAGATGGAAGTTCATAGTCTCATCCTACCCCTGCGGGAAATAAAGGCGTGAGCTTATACATACATAGGTATATACCAAAGCCCAAATAAAGTGTCTTATTTTGTAAACAAAAACTATTAACATTTTAAGCTTTCCTGTGGTTATTGCATAGTTATTTAAGATCGGATCACTTTATTTTCACAATGATGAACAGGTTCAATCAATCAGTTCCTTCAGTGTTACATCACAACAGGTACAATCATATTTGTTTACAAAATACGACACTTGATTTGGGCTTCAGTATTCATAAGTGGCCCTACGAATAAGAATAATGGCTCTTGAGT
This sequence comes from Tachystola acroxantha, assembly GCA_963506565.1. NCBI lineage: Eukaryota > Metazoa > Arthropoda > Insecta > Lepidoptera > Oecophoridae > Tachystola > Tachystola acroxantha. The sequence continues at coordinate 11,461,667 of OY735871.1, forward strand.
ACTGAACTCACCTCAAGCTTGAGTTCCGCGCTGTGTGTCGCTAGCAGCGTCTGCTTGACGTATCTGAATATGTGGTCGCGGCACACGTGGTCCGCGTTGGGAGGCAGCCAGCCGCGCTTCTGGTGGCACAGGTAGCCGGGCGGCGGCGCGGCGGACAGGATCGCCTCCACCTCGGGCAACTTCACGTCGCAGTACTGACAGGCAATAGGATAATGTTATTTTATTTATGGACTCGACAGTTCGTCATTTGCCAATATCATAATACAGAATATTCAAGATATCATAGTTCATCAGTATCATTTTTGTGAACAAAAACTACCCTACACATCACATTATTAGATCGGATCACTTTATTTTCACAATGATGAACAGGTTCAATCAATCGGATCCTTCAGTGTTACATCACAACAGGTAATTAGACGATCATATTTGTTTACAAAATAAGACACTTGATTTTGGCTGCGGTACGCACAATTTGAGATTAACAATTTGAGAAAAACATTATTAGAGAGATGATCTAAGGTTCAAGAATGAACTATCGTATTGTGAAGTCTATACTCGTAGTTCTACAACTATGACGCCGTGCTCTCATAGAACGCATTATATGGCATTGCCAACTTTTTTTCAGCGTCTTTTGAGATTGAGATTGTGAATCCATCATTAGCGTACCATGTAGAATATCTGTCTCTGCGAGGGCACCATGCCGGGCCGGAATCGCACCGCTCCCTCGGACACGTCCTCGCCGCCCCCACCCCCTCCTGCACCCCCGTCCCCGCCCCCGCCCGCAGGCTCCTCGTCCTTGCGCTTGGTGAAGCGCACGCGGTCAGCCTTCTTGTAGTGAGTCACCTGGTCGCGGGTCATCACCATTGAACGTACACCGGCTGCAAAGAGACATTATTTATTGATTTTTAGGGTTCCGTGCCTCAAAAGGAAAAAAGGAACCCTTATAGGATCACTTTGTTGCCCGTCTGTCAAGACCTATATCTCAGAAACGCGTAGACGGATCAAGTTGAAATTAATACTAAATACTGCAGCCGTGAAAAAACCAACCTTCTACGTCAACGCAAAAAAAGATACGCAAAAAAACTCAACACCTATACTACTTACTTAATAGATACTTGCCGTTGACCTAGAATCATGAAATTTGGCAAGAACAAGTAAAGGAAAAAATCTGGAAACGGTAACTTTGAAATTGCATTTCTCCATAAATATATTATTGTTATTACAAACTTATATTTGCAGATGATCAACTAATAAGGAGTATGTCGATGTATGGACATAATATTTTAATAATGGCAAAGATAAGTCTAAATTTAGTTTATCTTTTCATTAGAGTAAAGTTACGGTCAAGTTGCGTTGCACGGAAGCCTCGGTGCGCTAGTCCGACTCGCACTTGGCCGGTTTTTATTTTAAATTCATCTCTTTCAACTCGACCATTAATGTCATTGGCACTCCACTCCACTCCGTCTGTCTGCGTTAACTCTTAAGGTGTGATTCCGATCCACACGGCAGACAGCAACTGCAATTTGTATGAGACCGTTTCCGACTACGACTGCAAGTGCCTGCGGCGGAAACGATATCCTATAAATTAATACTGTAAAGTAATGCCGTGTGCCGTCGCGGCAGATTCAATTGCCGTCTGCCGTTTCTGTCGCGTGGATCGGAATCGCACCTTTAGACCGTACATACCCGTTTGTCTGAGCCTGAAGTCCAGAGTCTGGTAGTAGCGCGCGCCGGGCTCCTTGCGCGGGTCGTAGCCGAGCCGCACCCACAGCATGCGCCACGGGCCGCTCAGCATGTAGCACGACAGGCACGGCAGGATGATCTTCAGCGAGCTGCTGCGGAGCTTGGTCTGGTACCGGAGCAAGTTCTGCGACCAGATCGGCCGCTCGTCGAACAACTGCAGACATAAATGTTAGTTTAATATTTCTTCCTTGTGCGTCATACGCAGGAAACCAAAACGAAAAACTGTTACCATATTTGGATTGGATCGAATGACAAAGTAAACAATTTATTACTTGAAAATTGTATACCTTTTAAAAGTACAAATTACGTTATTAAGTAAGACCATTGGAAGACAATGACAGCACAGGGTATCCTAGTAACCAGGGTTTATATTTAATGTAATCTTTGAAATTTTACCAAATATACAAGCTGGCACAGCCCCAGATAACTTTGTCATACGTCATACCTATACTGGTTATATAATCGACTCTGTTCAACAGAACAGAGTCGATTATATAACAACACACCAGAAGATATTTGAATCGAACACGATTCAAATATCTTCTGGTGTGTTCGTTTATGAACAAGACGATTTATACCGTCCACCGATATCTCATAAATCAATATCCTTCGAGCCATTTATGCTACAAGCCCCATAATTCTGGCGTGCGTTATTTAAAACTAAACTATATCTGAGAGCTCTAAAAATGTTGCCTCCCTTTCCTATACTAAAATTATGAAAAAGAATTTGACCTTAAATTATATCATTCTAGCTAAATATGAATAAAACTTAAAAATACCTTTTTAATAGTTTCGTACTCCTGCTCTAACTGTGGACAAATCTGTGCCTTCTCCATTTTATGTTTGACATGGTATTCGAGTGGCTCTGTGGGTAGACTGTCTACCAAGTTGAATCTATACCGCGCCAGTGGAGCGCCCCGGTCCGACCGGGTTCTGTAGTGGACATCATCGCGTCTGTCCGGGGATATATCCGTCTTCTCAGTAAGATACCGTTTCTCTGTGTACGCGTAGTTGATTGGCTTGTCGGACCTCGTGAAGTTAGATGGCACAATGAAAGGCAGCGATGGTTCTCTGTAAAAAATATGACGAACTATATTTTTACCTTGTGTAATTATTTACAACTTGTTAATTAGAAATAGGTAATATATAACTTTTTAAACTCGCTTTGTAAATTAACGAGATAAAATCGGAATTATCGTGAACATTATCGTTATTTCAATTTTTTATTTTCAATGCGTAGCCTTTTCTAGATTTACAAAACTCAAAGGCTGTCTAGAAAGCTGTTTGCTTATACTATAAATTATAACTTATGATTCCTAAGACAAAACGACATATAATGGGTAGTTTGCTCCAGATGTTTTTTTATGGTTTAATTATTCGAAACATTATACTCACGACAAGAAATCGAAGTGATCCAATCCCGAAGGTATAATTTGCTCCAAGATGCACTGCGGTGGCTCTGAGCCCTCTTTATGTACTGGCAGGTACTGGAAATCGCAGAGAGCTGCGAAAACTATTTATTTTAATACAAACTCGTAGAAGAAGAAAAAAATAAATCTAAGGCATGTGAAATCCGCCAACCCGCACTGGGCCCGCGTGGTGGATTATGGCCCGAGCTCCCTCGATGTAAGGGAAGGTCTGTGCCCGAGCAGTGGGGCAATATAAATAGACTGATGATGATGATGATACCACTGTTAAAGTTTTCAGTCATTCTTCACTCGACTTCAGTTCATTGTCCACACAAGTATACCCAACAATGCATGTTGTTTTAAAGGCAATGCAAATACAGGTTCTTACTCTATGATGTTAAAAAAACTGTGTGATAGTCAAAGTCAAACTTACATTCAAATCTGTACATTTTCTTCACTCTGCCTAAGACAGAAGTGGATATGACTTGTTTTTTAACTTCATTGCCTTCTTTAGTTTTTTTCACTCTGACACTGAGGAGCACACCAGCTGAGGGTCTGGCATCTGCGAAGATTCTCTTTATGAACGGGTTCTCTGGCTGAAAGTTCAGACCTAACCGTTTTTTGTTAGGTTGACAGTACACCTGGAAAAAGAAATATACCCAATTATTATATGTTTAATTATTAAAAGCATATGCTTTGTTCCTTTATCATGGGCTAGGGCTAGCGATCGACGTACCTACAATTAATTTCAACCTACTTGCAACTTTTAATTTTATTCTAGGTCAACACTATCAAAAGATATGACCGTTTATGTCGCATTTTCTCGCAATTTGTATGACAATGCAAGAAAACCTAAACCTATAGGGTATTTCCCATTGACCTAGAATCATGAAATTTGGCAAGAAGCTAGGTCTTATACCACAAGTAAAGGAAAAATCCGAAAACAGTAAAAGACATTGCCACATTTCAATGGAGCTTTGCCTCACCTACAAAACTACGTGACCATTTAAGCTGTACCTATCATTTTGTTGGGGACTTATTACAAGTTTCATATTGCATAATCATAATCAGTATCATTTTCTACTACTCACACAACTCCTATAGAAGAATAACAAAAACAATGAATAAATCGCTTCGATTTCTTACTATTTTCTGAATTCTTAATTAAGCTGTTTTTTTCGAATCGCAACTTGTACAAAACTTTATTTTAAACCAATAATTTTAATATAAAACGGAAATATTTTTACATTTATTCATTATCTTCTACAACTTGTGGTTGATGATAGGGCAGAATCTGGCATGGTCATTTGAAATTACATATTATCTCTTTGGCTTCTACATAAGGACGGGTAGAGTGGTTACGTTAAAGGGGCACTTAAAGGGAAAGCCTTAGAGAATGTGGAGATGCTAAGAGCAGGCTAAGAACATAATTGTCTCACATATAAGTATACGCGTACTAGGCGACGTATTTTATGTTATAAGTTGGGTTATTCCTACGTTTGAACCACCAGCACAAAAGCACAGTAAAGAAAATTATTTATAAAATTGAAGCACATTATTATAGTAGCTAGAGATCCATCCAACATTGATTAGCTTACCTGTGAAATGTTTCTGATACCACCGAGGCATTGCAAGGCTTTATCGGTATTTTTAATGACTCCAGGGAATAGTATACAAGTCAAAGAGCGATCCGTTTCGTGTTTCTCCATCAAGCAAACCTAACTCAATGCATATAATAAAAGGAAAATGATGGAAAATAACACAGAAAGATATCGTGAAAGCAAGCACGAAAGAAACAAATTACAAAACAAACATAAACATAACCTCAACAAAAAAAACCTGTCTAGGCAAGCAAGGCAAAGCTTATTTGAGAATATACAGTACAGCCATTGATATTGTAAAAAGTATCATTTTAGGGAGAAAAATTCCGTGGAAATTTGAAAAATCCAAACTGGCAACTCACTTCTGGATCTTTCTTGTCATTGACATTTGACAAGCAAGTCAAGTTGTCAATGTCAGCTGTCTTGGTCTTGCTTGCCTGTGGGCTTGTGTCATTGTTTTGTTCATTGTTCGTCGTCGGTAAAAGTTTTGTTTTTACTTTATTTTGTGTTTTTTATTCGTTATTTGGTTATTTTAGTATTAATTGATACGATGTGTGTAACGTTAAAATTCTTCTAATAACTTTGTCTAATAAATATCGGTTACAATGAAAGTCATCGAAGCAAAAATCGTAGTTTTAGGTTCGCAAGGTAAGAATGTAAGATTGTTTTCATTTCAATAATACGCTAGAATATTACGTACCTACCTACACAGGCCATGTAAATTGAAAGATGATCTAATCGGTACATCAACATGTTTCTATTCTTATTTCACACTTCACGGTGCCTGAGTATTTAGGTCTAGAAATACTCGAACAGGCAAATGTTGAAAAATACGGAAACAATGGGTCATATTATTTTCTCTTTTGCTCCTAAATACAATTACAATAAAATAGTTTATATATTTTCTAAGCTTAGTCAAGAAAAGAGTCTACAATATTTTTGTAAAGCTGTCCTAAATACCTACTTTGGAAACCCCATTTATGAATCAGCTCCAAGTTTCAAGACCTTCTTGCTTGACACCTGAGCTCAGGCTTAGATGTCTTGGATTTGGATTTATATCATTTGCTCTTAGCCATAAGCCTAGTTTAACCTCACTTCCTTTAAACCATGTTTTATCACTCTCACGCTTCATTATAAAATGTTATGTTAGGGCACATGGCTTAAACCATGGACATACCATGGAATAACTTTTAAGGCACATTCTTGACTAACTGTGTTTGACTTTGATGAATTACAGTTTAAATTCAAATTATTTATCCATTCCATAAGTTACTCATATGTATTACATAGATAGAAGTGGGCCACATTGTAATGATGGATGGTAAAAATACTGTATAATATGAGTAGTTGCATTACAGTATTAACTTTTTTACTTATATAAAAATTGGCTATTACAGCACTCCAGTTTTCTATTTTTATTACAACCCGTAACATATTTGAAATGGCATGAGCAGAAAATTCTCTGTTATGAAATATTGTGGGGTTTTCGATGAGGCACTCCTAATGATCTGGGCTCTGGTAATAAATGTTATACCTACCTAACATGCTGTTTATAGTTAGCATCAAAATATGATTCACTAACTACCAAAATTGTACAAGCTTCTCAATAATGTAATTAATACTGTATTATGGTGCAATAAAGTGTATTTATCTTTACTTTACAACTTTACTGTACAACATTTTCCTCTTATGATAGGTATGGCCGAAAACCAGCCACTGGAGTTTAAATCTTAATTGGAGTGTTACTATTGATGTGCTGTCAATTGTACTAGTAATTACTGAGACTAAATGAATGAATATTTTAGTTATAAAAGAAAATCTCAATATGAAATAGAATTTTTAATTGTAAATGGACGTCAAACCTTGTTATATTTTCCAATTTTTGAATTGTATTTGATATGGTAAATCAGAATCTGGCTAGATAACTATGACTGATGAAACAATCAAATAGCTGTAGATATTACAAAAACTAGATTTCCCTGATCTACAGAGATTGGATTAAACAATTTATAACAAAATGTATCCAAATAAATATTTACAAAGTTATCAAAACAAATGTTATCCTTATCAAGGATTACTTATTCACTTTGCGGCAATTAATTATCTAGAGTAATAAATGATGCCAAATGTAGGTATAGGTGCGATTGTTTCGGATATTAAATCTTTCTTTGGATAACTAAACATCCTAACAATCTTTATATGTATGTACCTACATCTCTTAATTTTATTTGTTTTTATTTATCCCACCATGCGTGCGGTGCCTGTCGCAGCTCTTTGGGAGGTAGTTTTTGGCAGGCAAATTTAATAGGGCCTGCCTTCTCAATGACTAAGGAATGCTTGGTCTCGGTAAGACTTTTGTAGGTCCGATTATTAGTGGGACGTTTGCGTTGAAGTACTATTTTCGATGACTTTTGTCAGACCACTAAACAGTCGAGTCATATATTTGCACTGCAATTAATTCGTCCAAGGTATATCAGCTATAGTACCTTGGACGAATTAACTACAGTACTAAATACTATACCTTATTATAGCGGTATTGAATTACATTACATGTCCTTGGTTCGTATGCTTTACTGCGCTAATAAAATAACTTACGGTCCACCGCATTTCGTGAGTCACTTTGGCATGTCACCACAACGCATAGTTTCCTACTCTATTACCTAACCATTGTTAATTTATTTATTTATTGCACATCCTCGGGATTGTGTTCGATTTTGGCAATATCTCAAAGATGTAATGGTGTATTTCCCTAACACATCGTAAGATACTCCGCAAAGTTATTTCTCTAACTAGAAATTCTTTTCTATAGTATTGAAAACCTATTCTCAGGGTTTATTAGTTATTATCCGGTCTGAACACAAATCTATAGATGTATTACGTTACGATAAGGAGACGTTATCTGTTATCACGGAACGGTAGCTTAGGTCGCAACACATAATACTGGGATAATACGGCAGATATATGGGTTTAGGAAACTGTCAAATTGTAATGTATGGACAGACATTGTGTGGCAGATAATGTAAATATTGTAATCGCGATCGATATAGTTGTTTAGGCCTAGATAGAGCACAGGCGTCGCTATCATCTTACAAATACCTCAAACAAGTACCTACGCACTTCTAATATGATATGATATTTAATACAAACTAAGGCTCTGCTGTGTATGATTTGAACTAGATACTTCGATCAAGTCGTAGTGCACTTGATAATATTAATTTATTCGTCCCAAGACTCGACATTAAAAATGCAGAGCCACATTTGCGGGGTTAGAGCCTATCTTTCTATTCAAAAATTGACCGGTTCGCAGGCAAAATAGTTATTCGGCGGTTATGCCCGCAACTATACATATTTTAACTTGAAAAACTCGGGAAAAATATCGTACCCATTACGAGTCAACGTTATCGTTTGCCGCACGAAAGTCGCGTCGCAGAAGTCTGAGCTTTATTAATATTCAGATTATCTCGAAAACTACTTGACCGATTGTAAGAAATCATTTGCTAATAGTTTGTAAGTAGGTACGGACAACAGCAGATCAATGGTAACACTTGCAGTACGATTTTAAATCTTACGACGCAGATAATAAGAACGGTCCAAAGTGTTACACTTTATGTGCTGTTAGCTTTACTATGTAATTATCAAAGGATTTTAAAAATCAGTCTTTTAGTTTTTGGTAAAATTTCAACCTGATTCCTCCTTTATACTTTTCTGTTTTAGACCGTACAAATATTTGTTTTAATTAATATGATTCCTTGCTTTCAGGAGTTGGCAAAACCAGCCTGGTGGTGCGCTACATCGGCAAGATGTTCTCCAAGCACATATCGCCTACCATCGGCGCGTCCTTCTTCACATGCAATATCAGCGTGGACGACGCCAGGGTCAAACTGCAGGTAAATATCACTATTGACAGACATATTTAATTATTCCATTGATATTTCTTGATGGATTCGGATACTGCTTGCGAATATTTTTATCGCGTGGCACCCAAAAAAAATTTTGTCCATTTTTCGGCCGTGATATGTCCCAATACAGCAATGTAATTTTTCATACGTGATCGGGATTCTAATTCGCAACCGCGCCGCCGCCGTGGCGTTCTTTTTACCAAACCATCCACAATGGATAAGTGACATCGTTCAGTTTATCCCAGGAAACTCACGAGGAAAACTCTTGTGTGCCAAAATATGTCATTTAAATAGAGCAATTTCGAAAATGAATACGTTGATGAAAGAGCAACGTAATTTAATTTTTTTCTCTCATATCCGCTATGCCGCACTAAAAATTGTCCGAGTCACGGTCACGGCACGGTAGCTTTGTTGGAAAAAAAAAAACAGTCCGCGGCGAGGTTCGAATATCGGTCGTAACGAAATTTTTCTCCATATTTTAATCGTTATAACCTTTTCTCCTAAACGGTACTACTACCAATAAGAAAATTGATTCATCTATAATATATTTACCGGTCTTAATATACAACAAAACTTGTTACAGGTATGGGACACGGCCGGTCAGGAACGCTTCCGGTCAATGGCGCCGATGTATTATAGGAACGCGAACGCCGCGCTGCTCATATTTGACATCTCAAACGTGAACAGTTTCTCCGCCATCAAGAGCTGGGTCAAGGAGCTGCAGAGGTGAGTCCAGTTGTCTACAATAGCTTGGTAATAAGCGCCACGGCTAATAATCTTGCAGAAGGCTTAATAAGAAATCTTATTACGAAGACTTAATAAGAAGGAATACATGTTGAAAATGATTGTACAAGTTAAGCATCATTGGGCGAGGCCAGTGCCTGGATGGGTGACCGTTAAAGACATTTTCATCTGAGCCCCTCGTGCCTGGGAAACCACGTTAAATAGTTGGTCCCGGTTGCTGTCGCTCGGCAGCAGACGTTAAGCCACATCAGAGGCGGCCTGAATAACTATGACAATTGGTTTGGTCATTAAACCACAGGAAAAAAGAAAAGAAAGAAATGGTCATAGACACTCAAAGCTATGCATAGGTTTTCATTGTCATTGGGAGCAGAGACAATGTCATTCACCAATCAGCGCGCACTCCAATGTAGCATGGTTTATTAGATAGCGCATTCAGGATGCCATTGGGGCTGTTTCTTACTCTGCGCATCAGGGTATATTATAACTAAAAAGTTGGAATTTCGCGCGGCGCGTTTCCAAGGCTTACTATGGGCCTCCTTCCTTCATGGTTGCGGTCAATCCTCTGTGTCTGAATTAATTTTCGTCCGTTGTCCAGTAACGTGTCCGAGCCGATGGTGCTGTCGCTGGTGGGCAACAAGTGCGACCTGTCCGCGTCGCGCGCTGTGCCGCATGCCGACGCCGCGCAGTACGCGGCTGCCATCGGCGCGCTCTACTGCGAGACGTCCGCGCTGCACGACCAGGTACATTACATTACATAGGCCATAGCATTTATGTCACCAGTTAAATAGGGACTAAAGTTTATTATAAACCAATTGGTTTAACTAACGTTACTTAAAATTATGTTTTATTTTAATAGTTAATACAGGGTGGCAGGTAAACAGGCTTGAAACTCGCTATTCAGTATCATAAGTAGAATCTAAGATCAACATAAAATACTGTAAAAAAAACTCAAAAATCCGTAGAATAAAATAAAATGGTTCACCCTTCCTGTGCCTCTGTATAATTTGTCCGTAACTCCTGACCGTGAACTTCGGTCACTGACCTCTGGCGCGTACGTACGTATCATATGCGGTCGGTGTTTGTGTACTGGAGTCTTGATACTACGAGGGTAGTATAATAAAATAAAAGTTTCTGTAATGTTTTCTACTTTAACTGGTTGTACTTTACTCTATCTGTTACAACGTTTGTGTTTGCAGGGCATAGAGCAGGTGTTCCTGAATACCGCGACGGCACTGCTGAAGCTGTCCACCACCACCATGCAGGGCTCGCTACGCACATACGACTCCGCGGACGACGGCTCGGACAGACTGCCAGCCGGTAAACGTTCACATCTTCCATGTTAGTCATGAACGTGACTTAACGTTATACCACGGTTTAAAACTGTGGGTCCCTTTCTAATTTTACGTTTTTTAAGTGTGAAAGTGACAAAACGCGGTTTAAGGGATGTGAATCCTTCTGTATTCTTTATTGTACAGGAAACGCAATTATTTACACAGACATCCTTATCTGAGGAGAGATTTCTTCCAGAGCAAAGCCTTAGTTAATTTTAAAACCTTTCGTGCCCAAAATTGAATGTACTTAATGAGAATAAATAATTGTATACAGGGTGTACTCCTCTTGGCAAAAATATTTTTTTCAATACCTTTATCAATTAACCGTATTGAGTATCCCAGCATTGGAATTTTGCTCTAACGAACTTGCTACTAAGCACACGTCGATACCATCTTCAAGAATCCCATAAGGTACAATCAATCTATATGATATCAGTTGGAAAGGAATTATTTGTTTATACTATGCCAATACAATACATCCTCTCATCACTGATTGGTCGTCGCTTGTTACAGGCACGCCCACCGAGGAGGCAGCCACGCATACGGGCAAGGTGGAACTACCGGCGTGGAGTATTGACAGCATCGCTCACGGAGAGATGCAGAAAAATATGTGTTGCTAGCGACGTGACAACCTTGCCCGCCAGTGTGGCCACACTTAAATAGAGTATAACGGATTATACAAGAAGGTAGGACAGAAATACGGGGCAAAGGTAGAGACTCGTAGATGGGTTTATCGAATATAGATCACGAAAAACCCAACATATGATGGATGCAAAAGTGACGCATTGATACATGATCATAATTACATTCTTGAAACGAATTCAAAATGACTGGTGATTTTCTAATTATGGCTAGAGAATGGAACGCCCTGCCGACGTCGGTGTTTCGGGGCACATATAACTTTGGGATTTTAAGGCAAGAGTGACTAGGCATCGGCCTCATCGTCACTTACCATCATGTGAGATTGGGGCCAAACACGGATTTGGTTTATCTTAAAAAAAACCGTGATTTTCATTGCGTCGTAACGATCCGTCTGCGAATGTTTTAATTTATTATAGGTACTTACCAATTGCTTCTTTTATATCCTATTTAACTGGTGTGTTGGTTTGACAAACCATTCTCGTAAAATACATTTCCACACGCACTCGAATCTCGCGTGCAGATTTTTGTGTTTAGTTAGAGACATATTTTGACCCAAGTACTGATTAAATTATAGTTATTTGTTTTATGTGTACATCACAATTTATGTTTTATGTTAGTTCACAAAATAAAATTTAAAAGTATTAAATAATTTGCTAGGATGATTGGCCAAAGTGTTTTGCGTATTTAGCTAGATTTTGTATGAGGATTGTTGTTATTTAATATTTTTTGTAGATATTTTTACGAAGTTCGATGAAACGAATTTATAATGTTGACTGTACAGTTATGCTTTACTTAATTATGAATTGAATATGTAGAATAAACACTACTATTATGAAATTTTATAAATATAATAAAACTACTTACTATTTAAAGCTGTAACTAGTAAATATTTTATTGATATTTGCATATTGCTCTGATAAAACGAGAATTACCGTGTGTGAGTTCGGTAGCTGGTTAGAATTCCATTGCCGAGGCCCAGGTTCGATCTTCGGATCCACAATAACACTTTCGAGGGAATTTATGTATATCTACCGATTTCAAAACGGTGAAGGAAAACAACGCGAAGAAACCTGCACACACGGGTTATTCGTGGGTTAAATAAATAGGACAGGCCCTATTAAAATTGCCAAATAATTTGCAATGGTTGTTAATTTATAAGTGTACTAGATAAGCAATGGAAGGTCATCGTCTCTGCCTACCCCTACGGGAATCAGGCGTGAGTTTAATAAAAAATAAAAATAATAAGCAAATTATATTATGTGTTTATGTAATTAACGACTGGACTATAATAAGTGCCTTGCCTATTGTAAAAAATTATATAAATAAAATGTTATTTTTATAAATTAAATATATTTTTAATATACCTATAAAATTTCAGCCTTTTTCTCACTGTTTGCACCCATGTCATTATTCAAGCAGATAATATCGTTTTTCAATTAAAAATAAAGTTCCTACAGGTAGATCGCGCCAGGCGAGACCGACAGGCCATGGGAACCGTCGCATCCGATAAGGCCTGCGGTGGCCTGTTGTCGCCCGTCTGATCTGTCAGGACTCAGGAGTCAGTAAGTTCAAAAACGCGGCGCGGCGCGACTGTGTCTGTGGCGTGATCTGGCCTGTGACTCCTGTGAGAAAGCCGGCCGTGGGACCCCAGCTTTAGAAAGTTCAAACTAAAATTAAAGCTTTACACCAAATTCTGTTTTGCTAGTGAAAAGTAGTAGACAAGGAGTAGAGTAGCATGAAAAGTAGCTGACCACTTCTTTATTCGGACTTTGCACCGGTATCAAGTGTTAATAATGATATTGTGTGCTGTATAATGTACCGAAGATCTTATCTACTTTTCGCGCAAACTTTTAGAAATAACTAAACTTATGCACAGTTTATTTTTTTATTACTTCTATTTTTAATAATTATTCTTATTTCTATATTGATATCACAAATTTGTATACGTATAGATACTGCTATAATCACATAAAATGTATATAACCGCGTTTTGTTGTTTAGGAATTTTCTTATTATGATTGTCGATGCGCCACCGCTTCCACTGCTACCAAAAGCCTGCAAAAGAAAAGAAATAATCAATTTTAACATACAACCTTGTTAGAGAACGGAGTTGCCGCCCTATAAAAGTTGTCATCGCAACAAACATTGGATCCAAATTCACAATAAAAATATTTACTGTAAGTTCGAAACATAAAAATCTAGTTTCTGCAAAAAAAAGTGTAAATCTGGAACTTACTTTTCTAATAAAGTATTTCTCTGTCTCTCAATTTCAAGTCTATCCTTTTCCATTTTCAGTCGTAAATTATTGCACCTTTTTTTCTCCAGTAATTTTTGCTTCTCTATCCTTATTCTCTCTTCTTCTAAACTCAGCAGACGGTCGTGAACGAGCCCTGAAAAAGAGTTAGGCTGTTTGACTTGCGCCAACGTGAATTAGGATTAATCCTAGACAATTTAAGTATAATGTAACCCGGAATTAAAAGCCTAGCTTTACTCACGGTTTTGAGTAATGAGCAAGGCTAAAATGTTTATATGAAGAAAATGAACTTGACGCAATTTTAAAATAATTATGTATCTATAAGAGTGGTTAACGGCTGAGCCACTCAACCTGTGCTTTTGGAGATGCCTATGACCAGCAGTGGACTAATACGGTTGATGATGATAAGAGTGGTTCAAGTTTCACGCCTCCACCCTCTTCTTCGTATTTCGATTTGTGTACTTCAAGAAACAATATTCGACTTCCGCAAAATATAACTCGAGGCAGCAATTTTGTTTGAAACTACATAGTCAATAAACTCGGGACTGTGGCGTAACGTGTATTGAACTCACTGATTGGCCGCCCCCTCTTCCACAAAGGCTTCCCAATGACGGGTGCGGAGGACACCTCGCTGGAGCCCAGGCCGGTGTCAGGGTCGGTCACCGCGCCCTCCAGACCCAAGTCCATGTCTGACTGGGTGAAGTGATGCGGATCTGTAGGCCATTTCTGGAATAAATACAAGGAGTATAATGATATTATATTTCTGAAATGAAATGTAGCAAAAGTCGTTTTAACCAAAATAATACTATTTTATTTAAGTATATAACACTTTTGTATACAATTGTATATGCGAACTGCCATTTTTGTTTAATCTAAAGCCGGATTCGCCATAATAACACACCACACCAAAAAATATCAACCCAGCTTCACTCAGATAAAAGATAAGTAAACCCCTCATCATGTGGAGATTTAACACTACTTATTGTGGTCCTATTTTGTTGTGTGAGCCACTAGATTAATTAAATAGGTACATGTAAAGATTTTACTTAATAAAATTACCATAGTACTTGTGGATGGTTCAGCATTGCACATTTCGTCCGTAGTCTCAATACTTTGAGTAGGAATCTGTAAAATCATGTACTTTAATTACATTTATTGTTAATAAATTGCAGTGGTTGTAATTTTTTTTTTTAAATATTGGGTATCTGGACAAAATTGTTATAATTAATGCCAATGAATTACCTACATTCATTACACTACATTTAAAACAAATGCAGCAATATCATATTTTGAATTTTCCTTATTTTGTCAATTTGAATAAATTGTATGCATTTCCATAGCAAATGCCATGGCAAAATATCAAATAATTATACTGATTCAACTATAATTACTATGGTGATTATGTCTAGATACATACCATTTGATTACTTGTAATGGCAGATGTTTCAGGCACCCCAGACAAGCCAAATACTGCGGTATTGGTGCAGATGAGTCGCAAGATCTTCTCCTCAGCTTCTGTTAGTTGAGCGTTCGTGTTACATCCAGGAGTGAAGCGATTCTTACGAATCTTAAATGCCTTTTTCTTTACATTTGATTTCCAATCTCGCCAAGTCTGAAAGGTTGACAACATTTTTTCTCAGTAGGTATATATATCTTTGATTGTCAGAATTTTATTTTGACTACTGCAGACGTCTCTGGGCGGAAGCTGGGTAATGTACTAAAAATACTATACATGTGTTAAATATACTATGCTGAGAAAATGATTTAACAAAATAAGGTTTTTGGGTGTACTGGTAAAGAAATGGTCTACTTCCATTTATAAGTACTTTTTGTGCACCTATCCTCTTTCAAGTCTTTCACAAACAACAATAACCTGGAATTTTAATTTACAAACTTTTGCCTAATCAACACCGTTCATTTAGGGTCTTTATTACCATTACACAAAGAACCTGGCTTACCTGTTGCCATTTATCAGGAGTTTTGATAGCTCCTGACCCAAACCCCGAATTAGCGTTGAGCTTCTCAGTGATCTTGATCCACGCGTTTGTCTGTCGGATCCTTCCCTCCAGTCCCGTGAATTTGCCGACCGCCAGCTCCTTGTCTTCTTCTAGAAAATGTAGGAGCATATTCAGTTGCTCTGGGCTCGCCTTGCGTCTTTCCATTGTCCAGAAAACCCCTTAGAACTTGATACATCAAATGAAATGTTAGAAATAATGAAATATATTGTGGATATAATCCTAATTACATTGATATCATCTAAGCTTTTATTCAGAAATTTCAGAATTGTTTGGAATTCTTTTTGTTTTGTTTACGATTATTTATTTGCAACCGGTTTCGGAAAACACGGAAACCAAAGAACGGACGGAACGTAAACGTCACATTCAAGCAATTAGCATACAGCCTAATAAAGGCCAAAATAGCTGACGACCATGTATAAATGACTCGTAGAGATAAAACTGCTAAACGGTAGTTTAATTTGGTAGTTACCGAACTAAAACCCTAAAGCCACTGCTTAAACTTAAACCACCAACCCCGCTACAAATTGCGGGGATATAAAATAAAGATGAGGCTGTATGGCTAATAATTTTGCCTATCCATAAAATCCAACATCATGAACTGTGAAAAAAAATGATAAAAAAACAATAATAAACAAAACGAACGAATCTAAAAGTTAACTTTATTTCAACTTTATAAATTATATTATTGCAAAGAGTACATAAAAGTGTACGTCCCGAATAAAATAAACAAAATGAATACACTCTTGAAAATTAAAATGCTGCGAGGCAGTGCTTACAAGGACAGGATAACTGGACAGAATCTTCGGGATACGTCGAACTGCCTGAATTTACCAGACTCCTACCTGATGAAGAACTGTGGGGTGAACAGAGTGGTATTCCATCAAATATTGAGGATACTGGAACCCGTCGTGCCGAAAACTCAACGATCAAACGGTATTCCTTTCCCTTTAAAGGTAGGTTACCTTCCTTACCCTTTCAGTAGTGAATTATTCAAGTAAAATAAGAATTTGGATTTTTTTACACATGTTTTCATTTCTAATTCAGTGAGATTTCTTTCAAAGTAGTTTACAAAGTTTTTATTTCAGCAAGACCCACCCATTTGTAATTAAACTTATCCAGTGAAAATTCCAAACATTTTCCTTATTTAATCCCAATTCCCATGTCTAGTGCTAGTCGATCGCAAGTTGCCCTAAGCAAATTCTATACCTTTTGCTTCATGGCCCATTTTTCTTGTCTACAGAAATAACTAACAAGTTTGTAAGCATTTTAAATAATCAATAAATTGCATGATGGTTCCAAAATGTATGGACTGCTGTGCTGTTGAGGTGTTGTTAAGGTAGCAACAAAGGGATATAGATAATAAATAACCTATGGCAGGTTACCCTTCATTTTATTTTTCATTTCAATATTTTATTTTTATAACATATATAATTATATTTTTTGCAGATTCTGGTGACTCTTTCCTTCCTATTAAGTGGGTCCCACCAGAAGTCGGTAGGCAAAGACTTTAAAGTGAGCATATCCCAGAAATCTGTAAGCAGAGTCATTAAGATAATCATCGAAGGTCTCAATATAGTACTTGATGACTGGGTGGTCTTCCCAGCCAGTGGAATACAGAGGCAGCAGATTAAAGAAGGGTATTCAATATTCATTTGTTTTGAAATCTATACTTGGTAGTTTAAAATGACTTTAAAATAATTCCAGATCTACATAGTGGAACTCTTTTCAACTACTAATACTAAAACTTATTACACCTAAAAAGAGAAAGGTTTTTAAATTTATTATTCAATTTAACTATTGAGAAAATTAGAACATTAACATCACCTATTTTTAACCAACTATCCAAATGGGGCAATTCTGAATAAATTTTTTTATCTCGATAGGTATAGTTATTTATTAGTTATCTGATGCTACACGCTGTATAAATAATTTGTCTGTCTGCAGAATATGATGTGCTCCTACTAGCTAGACATTGAAAAAATGCAGTTTGGTCAATAATTACGAATTTTTCATCGATTTTCAGGTTTTACAGAAAATACCATTTTCCAGAAACTATAGGTTGTATGGATGGCACTTATGTAGAGATTGTGTGTCCCAGAGATGATGAAGAAGCATTCTATGACAGGAAAGGCCAATATTCTATACATGCTCAAATAGTAAGTGTTTCTAACCATATAGGTTGATTCAGTATAAAAACCCAGCCAAGTGCTACGGTCATATTTGATTGAGTTGACTTAGAAGTTTGATGATGCACAGCTGCAAGAGATTGCAGACCTGAGTATTTGATACTAATTTCGACTTGATACCTCCATTATGAGAAAAAAAATCTTGACAGTCAGACAACCAAGTGATCTTAAGTAAAGGTAAAAAAGTTCATAAAAATAAATGTAGGTATACTTATTCTTAATTCCAGATATGCGACGCTGATATGAAAGTAATCGCCATATGCTGTAGATTCGGCGGCGCATCAGGAAACACCTATATTTGGAACAAAATGAACATCAGGCATTTCATAGAGAATGTTAGCCGCCAGGGAGAGACTGGATGGCTTATAGGTATCTTCATCGTAATACTAGCGTTTTAATCTACTTATCTGGGTTAAATCAAGGGAACTCAGGCCACGATTCAACATGCAGGCCCAGTGCTGATTGGTGGATTGATTCACACATCTACTCGAACATCGTTAAATACAAAAAACGCCCCATCAATTTCGACTTTTTATTTTCTCCCTAAAACCTCCACTATCATTAATTCAGCTGTGGTTCTTTAGAAAACCGCTTTCTGCAACTATTTATCAATCGATATATAATGATAGATAGTGTAATGTCTTCGTATGTAACTGGATTCGTAGCAAGAAATAATATTTTTTGTACGATACTGGTTACATAGCACCGGTTTCGTAGACGGCCGAAGGGTATCTTTGAATGTCATCTTTTATCTTTCAGGCGACAACAAGTACCCACAACGAGCTTGGCTAATGACGCCGATACTGCATGCTCCTCAAGGCACTCCCGAATCCCAATACAACCACTTTCAAGGCCGTACAAAAACCTGCATCGACCGATGCATCAGCAAACTGAAGGGACGATGGCAATGCCTCCACAAACGCCCTCTACACTACACGCCTCAAAGGGCAGCCAAAATAATCAACGCTTGCGCAGTTTTGCACAACCTTTGCGTAACAGCGGGCTTGCCTGATCCAGAGCCTTATGTAGATCCGGAGCCAATGCCAGCACTGAACGAAGTGACTGAGATGCCTGATGATGATGTCAATGATTTGTATATCGGCATGGAAGTAAGGAGACAAGTGGCAGAAAGGATTTACTATAGTGTCTAGACTTTTGGACGAGGTGGTTGTCACTTGTCGAAAACCATAACCATTATTACAAGTCTGTCGTGGAATCTTCAGGTGCGCCAAAAATATATTGGTATTCGTATAATTTTTGAGTAAACCGGGTAACTAAGCTTACTCTGATTATTTATAAAATAAATAAAGACTGATTTATGTATTAATCCCTCTATTGTACGTTTTATTTATACTTAATGTTAGTTATTAAAATTATGGCAAAATAAAAGACGGTATTTCCAAAAAAGTACTTCATTTATTTACTATGGCCGGTTGTGTTCGTTCAGTGCATGAGTACCTGCATCTGCGCAAGCTGGCTGTACGTGTCGCCGGGCATGCGGTACGCGATGTTGCCCGCGAACGTGTTCAGCACCTCCGCCTGCTCGCGTAACCACGACACTTGCTGCAACACACACAGGAAAAGTTCACAAATCACAGTCAAAAACAGTATTTAATCAAATCGCTTACAAAACGCACAGTGCATAAAGAATTTGGAAGAAGCGAAGTGTGCCAGGATCGAGGTTAATGCAAGTACATTGTCTCTGCCTACGGGTAATAGCAAATTCCTAAAGTGCAGCTGAATGTCCCAGTAATATATTGCGGCAAGAATAGAAGTTAAACAAGCAGAAATTATTTATATATATAAAAACCCGACTGCAAAAAAACTATCCCGTTATGATTAATTTTTATACCCTCCCGTAATCAAGACGAATCTAACGATACCTCATGCATTAAAATCCATTAAGCCGTTTAGGCTACAGGATGGCAGTAAGGAATGGACATACACCCGAAAAACATTACCCTCCTTCTGGGTCAGTCGGGTAAAAATACAGACCACTTACCCAATAGACATGAAATCGGTACTTTGCAAGCGAAACGTTCTGTCAACGATGAGCGCATAGAGATGAACAGGGGTGCCATATTAAAGAGATGCGTCCATGTCGATAATATCTCTAGGTTACACGTGTCGCGAAGCAATATTGCTCTCATGTGCGGGCAGACACGGACTCCTGTTACAGGTCTATGGGGGTAAGTGGTCTGTGGGTAAAAAAGAGCTTTGTTTACCCTGTCGTTGTTGGTTGCCGCCAGCGGTTGTTGCGCGGCGCGCAGCTTCTGCCGCTGCGCCAGTAGTATGGTGCACAGCGCGCGCAGCACGGCGGGCAGCGCGCGCAGCAGCTCGCCCCGCGCCGCGCGCGCGCCGCTCACGCGCGCGTCCAGCTCGCCCGCGCTCAGCGGCACCAGCTCGCATTCACGCAGCGTCTGACAGACAACGATTATACGAACATAGTCAATCATCGACAATTAAATCCTTTTAACGATGGCGACGGCGATGAGGTTCGCCACCCATCACGCCATGGCCCACGTAGTGGCGAAAAGCGGGCGGTGGATACTTCGCTGCATTGGGAGGGATGTTAGATAAATTGGATGAGGTATGTGTGTTATTGTATGCCAGGATATGTGTGCTATTGTATGTCAGGATCGCTATGTGTGCTATTGTATGCTAGTATCGCAGCATATGGAAGTCAATCGCCTCTGCCTACAAAAAGGGGAAAAAAGGGCGTGAGCTTATGAATAAATGCTTTTCATTATAATTACGCGACGCAAAGGCGAGGCGGCCGCTTGTCGCTGGTGGTTGCGCTGTCGGTATCGCCACTTGACATCGCAGAACTTTCCATTGCCGCCATTGAGTTCTCACCTCGAGTGCTCCCTCATAGTTGTGTCCGCGCCACTTGCTCCGCCACCACTAGAGCGAGCAACACGCAGAATAGTTCCAGAACTTTCCATTGAGATCTCACCTCGAGCGCTCCCTCATAGTTGTCTCCATGTGACTCATCACGAGGTAGTCATGATGATGAGGCTTTCAATTGCCGCCGCGTCGAAGTCTCACCTCGGGCGCTCCCTTGTAGGGCATAGTTGTCTCCGTGGCACGTGCCGCCCGCGCCGCTCACCACTACAGCAAGCAACACGCAGAATAGTTCCGGAACTTTCTATTGCTGCCGTTGAGTTCTCACCTCTAGAGCTCCCTCATAGTTGTCCCCGTGGAACTGGTCGAAGAACGTCATGAGCTTGTACAGCTTGGTGTACGCCTCTACGAGCGCGGCGGGCAGCGCGCGCGCGTCGGCCGAGCGCAGCCGCCGCGCCACGTGCTCGGCCAGCGCGGACAGCCGCTGGCGCAGGCCGCCCGCGCCGCCGCCGCTGCTCACCACTTGGGCGAGCAGCACGCAGAATAGTTCCAGAACTTTCTCCAAGTTCTGCAATTAAGAAATACAGAATATTTTTTTCGTGTGACTTTTTTATATAAGTATAAAACGCACAACGCGACGACACACGTGTGCTCACTTTGAAAAAGACCGTCGAAACTGTCGGTCTAAACACTGGCTTCGACCAAAAAAGTTAATTTTATCCCGGGAATAATTTATACAAAAGTCGAATCTATATTTATGTATAAAAATCTATTTTAATAAACTCACCCCGGCAATATCATACACTGTGATGGCGTCTTCGAATAGACCTTTGTTGACTAGTTGTTCAGCCACATTGAGCGCAATAACCTGCAAATAAAATGATGGTTACATAGAACAGTTAGTCAGTGTGTTGTTGATATAATCTATATACAACGTGGACGTGTAAACACCGTTATTATGATCATCTTAATTATCAAATTATTAAAAACTTACACTCGTAACTTATCTATTTTCTGAAGACTGTATGTCCTTTACCTTTGTGTCAATATGCGGGTTGTTGAACTGTTCGAGCAGTCCCGGCTGTCGCTGTCCGGCGCCGCCCTCCGCGCGCCCGAATAGCAGCTCGTAGTCACGGCTCTCGAGCGACAGGTCCGTGCAACAACACATGAACAGGTTCTTGCCGCTGGGGTCCTTCAGGTTCCTGTGACAACAAACATTATTAATAAGGACACCACGCAACAAACTTGCACAGGATGAGATTAGCGGAGTCTCCCACCTGCAGGGCTTGTGGTGATTAACTTGAGTCCATGAAACACTTATTATGTGAATGTGACTTATGACTTCCTAGAAATAGCTTACTTGTAATCTTCTGGTTCCAGAAGATTACAGGCTCCTTCCCATGAGCTACAAAATATTCTACTAGATCCATGAAAGCTTTAAAAAGGCATTGTTAGAGCGTTTAGACACCGCTCCACTACATTGTATTGAGCCCTGCACATGACGTCGCGGCGGCGAACTTTGGTACATTTTGGCAAAAAAACGCACCGCGTGCCGCCGCGGGCGACCACGTGATCAATGTATGCAAGTGTTATGGTTTGATTAGCAATATCGAGCGGCCACCGATATTATGGAACTGACAGATTAAGATGAAGTTCATATTTGACAGGAATTGCTGGGGGGTCCTATACTTCCCATGGTTAGTCAAACCCAGCAATGGTTATCCAAAATAAACTTTATTCCTTTATGCGACACAATAGGCTAATGGTGGCACTTCACTTGGCTATTCGTATTAGCTATTGGATGTTTGTCGTATTTGTCAAGTACTTGACGTACATACAAATAAGACGAATATTTTGTCAAGCATACCAACCACACATGGCAATTAGGGGCCATCCATAAAGTACGTCACACGTAAAGGGGGTGGGAGGGGGTCGACAAAGTGTGACATGGTGTGACAAGGGGTGGGAGGGGTCCTAAGTTTCGTGACATCACATTTTAAAATATAATATATCTAGAGACTGAAGATGATTGAGTTTCTTTCTTCTTCTTTTTCTTTATATTCAATGGTTTATTGCTTTGTTATTGTTTCAAATATTTGATATAATGTTGATTTCATAAAAAAGTACTTAATTTAAATGGAAATAAAACTAATTTCGGAACTGCTGTTTTAATTTAAACATGTGACGTCACACTAGGGAGGGGAGGGGAGGGGGGGGGGGGCTCAAAAAAACATGAAATTCGTGTGACGTACTTTATGGATGGCCCCTTATGACAAATACGCAAATACGAATATTCTAGTGAAGTGCCACCATAACAAATTGCAGAGTAATATCGGTCACAATACACACATATCTCTCTGCAATATACATTACCTCAAAAAGAAGTAATAATGCAAGGCATCAGAAGGGTCTGTGAGCTCGAACTTTCTGACGTAGAGCAACAGCAGCCGCGCCAAGTTCAGGCGCCGCAGCGGGGTTGGGTCATCCGTATCCACCGACACTGCAACCAACGAACCACAGCAGCTATGGTGAGACTAGATAGAGATTCAGAGACAACTTTGTGCGGGAGTTTAGTGCTTAGGTATTATAGTTAGCGCTGTAATACACCTTAGGTATTGTCTTACATAGAAAAAGGTATACATGAGAGTTTTTAAGGTAAAGATTTTGCAATGCAACGTACGCAGCGGCGCCTGCACGTTGCGCGGCGTGCCCAGCAGGTATACGTCGTGCAGAGCCAGCGCCATGTGGACGCCGTGCACCTGGTACCTGGGGAACACACGGCGCATGTCAGTGGTGTTGGGAACGTGACGGCGGCATAAAGGGAAATGTCCACTCAGTATGGGAAGTTTGACTTGGCATGAACACGCACTTTATCTAAAAATAAGTTGTAGGCTTAGTAGACTATACCAGTAAGAATGTGAATATTCGTAAGATTTTATATCAGGATACTTATTTGAATTATTATCATATGTTAATTAATGGGTTTATAATAAAACAAATATGACAATTACAGAATTAACGAAAAAGCCGGAGAAGCTTTAAATATAACAAGGAAGCTAAACTGCGACCCACAGTCCCATATAATAAATTCCTGTATTAATCCCTAGTAAATCTGCCAATACTTTCGGTATATTTTATAAAAACTATCCAGTTGCTACTTTTCATCGACTTATTCATTTAAAATAAATGGTTGTGTTTCTTGTATTGGGTTGGGAGTTCGTTCGCGTTCTTACCTCGGAATCCTAGACAAGAACTCAATGGCCGGCTCGAATTGGCCAGTCAGTGTCAGCACTTGGAAGTACACCAGTGGCTTCTCGTAGGCGTGGTAATGTGTTTCACCTGGATACAAAGAATATAAAAAAAACATTACCCTCCTTCTTTCGTCAGACAGGTAAAAAAAATATCATCAATATCGTGTAGGTTTTTAGTGAAACAATTATATACAAAACGCGTTTAGACAAGTTTGCAAATTGCAATATGAACAGTTAGCGGTAAGATTGGCTACTCCCACTACGTAGCTGGACCACTAGTTCCTTCGTCCAGGGTTGCAGTCACTTACTGTTTAACTTGGCATTGGCAAATGACAAAAACTGTCGAGGCCATTAATAAAAGTTTAAAAAAGGAAAGCGGTTGCTAGCGGTTGGACTGATGACCGGCTAAAGTTAAACTAGATCAGCAATAGCATCACTATCCCCGCTTGCAATAAAACAACGGTTAGCTTAAGCAAAAAAATGTATGAAGTTTTCACGGGTTAACCCGTGAAAACTTCATACATTTTACTCGGGTTAAGTCGTTGTCTAGTGTTATCTTTTATTGCAAGCGGGCCTTGACTGACAATACACAGAGTACTTGACCAGGGGTTAAATGATAAAAATGTATGGAATTTTCACCAGTTAAGTCGATAAATCTTGGGGTTTTTTTTATTGCAGAGTTGGGCTTACCGTATTCTTCAAGTATCATTTTCTGCAGGTCCGCGTACGAGAACGTGTCCGTCTCTGCGGCCGCGCGCGCCCGTATGACGGACAGTTTGAGCCACAGGTAGTCGTCGGCTGAGCGCGATACCTCGCCATGCTCGTCGCTCACGTCGCAGCAACCGATCACACAGTACACCTGACGACACGATACCGGCTCAGACATTCATAGACAGTTTTGAGCACAAACTTATGGCACCGCTACCGTCAGTGGCCGCGCGCGCCTGTCGCAGACCTCAGTTTTGTCGGCGAAACGAATGTCGATGGAGTAAGTGCGTCAGTGGCGGATTTACCAGCAGGCTAAGTAGGCTGAAGCCTAGGGCGGCAAATTTGGGGCCAATTTGTTTTATGTCTTATTACAGAAATTACGTTATGACTACGGAAACTACAGGGACAATTTTTTGGGTTGTAAAAATAATCTAGTCTAGGAAGGAACTGACACATCGATCCCCTAGTTCACAATCATACTAATTACCGGAAAATTAGGACGATAGTGCACAAATCATAAAGTTACAATTTTATTGACAAAAAAATGTAATTAATTTTATTGTGAACTAGGGTATCGAATTGTAGACGTTGATAGGGGCGGCAAACTTGAATAGCCTACTGGCGGCAAATGTGTAAATCCGCCACTGAAGTGCGTTCTTATGTGGAGACCCCGGACGGGTAGAAGGAGCGTGGGCAGACCACCGGCCAGATGGTCGACGACATTAAGAGAGTTGCTGGCTCGATGTAGACCAGACAACCTTGGGACCGGGCCACATGGAGGATTCATGGAATATGCCCAGGAGGGGCCGGCAATATGCTGAGGAAGAAGAGATTGTCGCATCGAACGCGTACGGCTGCGATCGGCCGCGACGCACGAAAGTCTACCTTTAGCACACGATCGATAGGTTCGAGTACCGGTCACCTATACGACAGTGAAATGTCTATGATAATATAATGTCTATCAGCTGAAGCCTAAACCTTTTGCATAAGTTATATGTTTGTTAATTGTCATTGTAATTTTTATTTCTTATATGTATATACTTAATAGGCAATAAATGTTATTCTATTCTATGAAATTTGACATTTGCAAGAGCTTTGTAAATGGCTGACACTGGATGCAAAAGACCGAGAATTTCGACCTAAGAGTCAAAATCGTAGTTCAAATGCTACCATTGATACCGAGTGTGCAATAGTTTATTTTACTTACGGCTCTCTTGTAAGGATCCGTCGAGTTGCGAACTTGTATTCTGTACTGGAAGTTGATGGCGGTCTGTAGCTTGTCACTGAGTGGCTTCTCCGGGGTTCGAATATGCTCCTCCAGGGCGCTTATGAACTCCTCGTGATCACGCCTGAAAACAAGGTCGATTTGCTAGTTGGAAGTGGACAATTACTACTATTAATAAAAATATTTTAAAGAAACCTAAGAGTTTTGAAAATGGCGGGAAACGACGGTTGCGAAATTATTTAATAATTTTCATTTTAATTGTTTACAGCGGGTGTTTTGTGTTTAATATCACGTTAAATTATTCAGAAAATGTTCGCGAATGACAGTATGGTGAAGTTATTGGAGAATTTAAGCAGGATCTGAAGTTTGGCGCCATGGTCAAGATTCCCACTACGAGCTCGGGAGTGAACGTGACTGTCGAGCTGCTTCGTCCACAGTGATTGACGCTACGGCGTCTCCTGTGGATGAAGACAAGAAGACGCGGCTACCCAGGGTGATGACGCTACGGCGACTCCCCTGGAGGAAGATAGAAGACTATTATACATTGAATTTTCTGTAACATGACATTGGCAAATGACGAACTGTCGAGTCCATTAATAAAATAAATAAATAAAGAAACCTAATGATTTTATGACAGAATGTATACTATACTATGTCAATCTCGTAATCAAGGTGAATATAATGATAACTTATACACCAATCCATTGAGCATAGCAAATTAGCGACCGACATACATACACACAAAATATGGGCAATGTTTTGTGTGTATGTATGCCGGTTCCTAATTTCTTCCTCCATTCGGTATTTGGATAAACACGCTAATACTAGCGCACTATAGCGCTTAGAACACTGTAATCGAGACAACATACCCTGCTTTTCTTAAGCAATGCAAAGCTGCATTAGCATCGCCGCTCCTTAAACAATAATACACCATAGGCCAGAGGGGACGGTCATCGATAACTCCGTCGGTCAGTCCCTGTGAGCTCTGCCCCTGCAGGCGGAGCCCTACAAAGCCCCGCACTAGCGGGTACGTGCCGGGTTCTCCGCCCCTCATAGCGGCGGCCGGATTCGTGCGTACTACGTCGCTCATATATTGCTTGTATCTGAGAATAACAAGATCTGTATTATAATACGAGAAGCATGTAAATGCAAATGTATCATAGATAAGTACGTGATGTATTGTAGCAAGTCGACTTATTTGATCTATTTATTTATTTATTTGTTAATTATTTATTTATTTATACATACATAGATATATATTAGATTATAACACTAGATAGCATATATATATACTGTTTACTAAAAGCATGAATACAAAATATATTAGTAAAAAAAAAAAAAAAAAAGTAAATTCACATAAATAGTACAGATTTGGACACTCAGGTAACCAGTGTACGCTATATGTGTGCCCTGGACCTGTCTTTCAGAAAAAGGTAGTAATTAAAAAATGTAGACAAACCATGTTAAGCAAAACAAAGACTCCGATCATCATGTCGGGGGATAGTAAGCATAACATACAACAACAAAAAAAAAAAATACGAGAAGCAGTGCTGCTCTTTGGTGGTTATTATTTATCAACTATGGCTGTTATTAATAAACGTGATTTAAAGTTAAGCCACCGTTTAGCCACCCTTTAACGAAGTGTGAAAGGGATAGCAACACGATTGTTTAACTAGGTTTATGAATAACAGCATTTGGGTTTCAAAGTCAGCCGGAGAAAGTAAGTAAATAAATAAATAAAAATAGCCTTTATTCCACTAACAATTCGACCTTACACTAAGATATAAAAAAAATTACATATTAAGATATAAAATAGTTATTACATCGGCGCCGAGTTGCTAGGCTGTCCTTCGACATAGGCCTCCTCCATCTTCTTCCAGGCTTCCCTATCGCGGGCCTCTGCTCTCCAACCTTTGGGCAGGTCGTCTTCCCATCTTTTGGTAGGTCTGCCTCTTCGTCTTTTCCCATCGCGGGGGTACCATTCCGTTATGTCTTTTGTCCATTTGTTTCTTTTGGACCTCATCATGTGTCCAGTCCATCGCCATTTGAGCGTTCTTGCTTTGCGGATCACATCTGTCACTCCTGTCGTGTCTCTGATTTTTGTAAGCCTCCATCTATCTCTCAACCTAAGACTCAACATGCTTCGTTCCATGCTTTGTTGGCAAACTTTTAGTTTCTGTGTGATGTCATTGGTGAGTGACCATGTTTGGCATCCATATGTTAGTGTGGGAAGAATACATGTGTTGAAAATTTTTCTCTTTTGTGAGATAGATATTGACTTACTCTTCATAACTTCTTTCAGTGACCAGTATCGTGACCAGGTGTTATTCACACGTCGATGGATTTCTTTTGGCATTTGGTGTTTGGGTGATATTAACTGTCCTAGGTATATGTATTCATCGACATATTCAACTTCCCTGTCTCTCACCAGGATCCTGATTTTAGAGCTATTGGTCATTGCTTTCGTTTTGCTGATGTTCATGTTAAGTCCTGCCTTTTGGCTCTCTATTGTTAGTTGCCTTAGCATAGTTTGTAACGTTGTTGCATCTTCAGCGAACAATATTAAGTCATCAGCAAACCTAAGGTGGTGTAAGTTACTTCCGTTTATGTTCAATCCGAGATTGTCCCAGTCTAGATTTCTGAATATTTCTTCTAAGACGGACGCAAAAAGCTTTGGGGATAGTGGATCTCCTTGCCTCACGCCCTTCTCTATTTCAAACTCTTCCCCCTTTTTCTCCAACTGAACTTTTGATGTGCAGCTTTTGTAGATATTTTTGATAATGTTGATATATTTGCCACTGACTCCCTGATTTTCTAGGGCCTTATATATAAACTTGTGTTCCAAAGAGTCGAATGCTTTGCTATAATCTACGAAACACATATATAAATTCTTGCCATACTCGTTGTATTTTTCGATTACCTGCTTTACTACATGCATGTGGTCATTGGTGGAGAAGTCGCTACGGAAACCAGCTTGTTCTTTCGGCTGTTGTTCATCTAAGCCTTTAGTTAATCTTCCCAGAATAATTTTAGAAAAAACCTTGTATATGTTTGACATAATGCTGATAGGTCTATAGTTGTCTATTTTGTTTTTATCTCCTTTTTTATGCAATAATATAATGGTTGATTTCGTCCATTGTGTTGGTATTATTTCCGTCGATAATATTTCATTAAAAAGGTCCGTCAAAGGTCTTGCAATTAGGTCGCTTGTTTCCTTTAAAAGTTCGTTGGTTATGTTGTCTTCACCAGGGGCTTTATAGTTTTTTTGTGACATAATAGCTTTCCGTACTTCGCTCGTTAGTATGTCCGGGATATTCTCTACTGGTTTCGTGTTTACTTCTTCCTCTTTATTCGTTTCAGATTTGGCTCTGCAGTATAGGTTTTTATAAAACTCTGTAGCTAATATTCCTATTTTTTGCCTTTTTCCTGTGGATTCCTCTTTTCCCTGCATGTTTTTACTTTTCAGGCTCGGTATCCATGTGGAGTGATCTTGCAACAGTTTAAAAGCTTTTTTTACGCCGCCAGTTTTGTCTATCGCGTTTCTAATGGTGTCTAGTCTAGTTTTTGTTTTATGTACTCTTATACTCTTTGTAATTTCCTTGCTAAGTTTTTCTATTTCTTTCCTGTTTGATTTCCTATCTTTTAGTAGTGTTTTTCTTTCGTCCATAAGTTTTCGAGCTTCTTCCATAAGTTTTCGAGCTTCTTCTCCTACCTTGTCTGTCTTTTTATTTGTTGTTATTATTTCCTTGTAAATGTCTAACAAATATTTCTCCAAATCATTATATTTTTGTTGTGTTGGTTTTTCTGTCTTCATGTTTGGTAGAGACTTTCTGAATTCTTGTTTGACTTCTTCAGGCATATGCGGTATCATGGAGAAAGTAAGTACTAGTTATTTATCTAATGAAATTATTTAATTAAATCATTAATTATTTCTACTTTAGTAATGATCAGACTGACTAAAAAGCAAAAAAATATATGAACCAAAATGTAGAAAATTAATGTCTACAGAGGCAAAAAGACTAGTAAGTAATATGTCCAAAATGCTAAAAAACCTTGTTGTACAATGTCTACAACTTAGCAACCTAACTTTTTTAATCAGGTTTCAACAAGTATCACAATATGACACGACGTCCATAGCCTCATATACTTATGTATGTATAGATTCAAAACTAGAAATTCTTCATACAATACCTTTTCTCCAAGTATTTCTTTCCCTGAGCTATGAGGCACTGCTGTATGGTGGGGTTGCCTCTAGCTTTCAGAGGGTCCTCATCTCTGACCAGAGCCGGAATATTGGCCATTGTCTTTATAATCTCCCACATCTCTTTTACTTTCTAGAAAATGTTAATATTGTATGAAATTAATAACTTAATAACTACAGGGAATAATTTTTTGTTAGTAATAAAATGCTTTGAAATTACTACAGGGAAATGTATCAAAACTTCCACAAAGGTTAATTCACACTCAAAATGCGACAAACACGCTTTATAAATTTGATTGATGGCTGGTCGGTGGCATAGGAATTGGAAGAGTGGAGTATATAATCTATGTATTTATATTCTGTCATTGCCAACAACCTAGCAAACTCTAGAAACTTCTAAAATAAAGTAAAGCTTACTAACAGGGTCATTAAACTCCTCAGCCACTTGCGCAAACTTCTGATGCAGCGCAGTCCTGGACTTTGATCCTTGGAACACCAGCTTGTTGTACTGATGGACTTGGCGAGCATACGCTGCCTCAATATTATCCAACATAGAGTGCCCAAACTTCTTTGGTGCATCGGCAATACTCGGAGGCTCTGGAGTTCGTTTGAGATCTAGCCAATTCTGTGACGGCCCAATCATTGCATTCATGAGTTTTATCTTCTCTCGGTTCCATTCTGAGAGCATGTGCTCCCATTTCTGGTCTTCTGTTGTTTGTAGGGACTGAAAATAGAGAAAGACTTTATTTTTTCACTATATTTATTTTCACTATATTTATCTTCTTTCATTTAAGCTGTTTCCTAACATAGCATGCATTTTGAAATATGAAAATAAAAAATGCTTATTTTGTTAATATTACATTACAGTGAAGAGCTACAAAATATTGTGTCAATCTGCACTGAAAAAGTTCTCTTATACTTCCAACCTTGAAATAATCAAGTGCAGTGAAGTTTATTTCAGAAGAAAGTGAAAATACTCACATTTTTGTTAACCTCATCAATGAGAGACAAAATAGCATTTTCTCTCTCATTTCTCAAGAAGCTCTCAATGTCGGAGTCAGCGATAGGCTGCAGAGGCTCAAATGTGCGCTTTGAGCTGAGTGTTTCTAGCTTTTGTGATATTTGCTGCAAATCTATGCCCTTTGAGCCAAATAGCAGGTGCCTGTAATAGTTTTATAATATTATAGTCTTTTTGTTAGTGTTAGAGAAAAATGGGGGGAAAATACACAATTTCGGATTTGATTAATAAATGAAGCGGGACGGACTAAGATACATCAAATTATTAGGTTATATTTTAGCAACTATAAAGGAGCAGCAGATTCCTCCAAACACTTCAAATTGTAAAAAAAACATATCTCTAAAACTGAATATAGGTGTTCATAACAGAATCATTTTAAGTGCTTACGCTTGTATATCGTTAGCGCCAGACTGTATAACTCTGGAGTACAACTCCTGTGACGCCTCCAGCACCTGCCCCAGCGAGCGCTCGACCCTCGGCAGTTCCTCATTGCCTTCGATCTCAGTCGTCAGCTGCTCAGCCTGCTGCAATAACTTGCTGAAGTCCTCGTCGGCCATCGCGTCTAGGTTATGTCCCTAATTTCACCTTATGTATTATACCCACAAATATATTTAAATATCACACAACTCTTGTTTGTCGGTCGGCATAAAATACGTATAGTTATATGTAAAAATTCATTTCAAATCAAATGTAATGTAATGAAATGAAACCAAACGAAACCGGTAAACACAAAGCGCTCGCCGTTCGATGACCACAGATTATTTGACAAATTTGACATTTTTGAACTGAGTTGCCAACATGTACTTTCTTTATCCGACCGAATTGGTTAAAATAGCACAATCCCATTTATTAAATTTAAAAATGAATACATTAGTGATAAACAAAAAATTGCATTCTAAGCTGACACTACTTGATAAAAATTTGATTAAACACAAATGCCTTCAATTGCGGAGAATACTCACTTCTGCAGATTTTTTTAAATTCCAAATAATACCTATTTCGTACCTTCCGTCATTGTTGGCGACACTATAAAAAGAAATACTACATCCATTGCGTTCCTTTATACGCAGAGGTTAGCGGTTTTTTAAGGGGCGTTTTCAGGGGCAAGTTTCTAACTCTATGCTACGAGAATCACGGATTACCCGTGTTTCTCGTATATGTACATTTTCAAGAGAAAAGGTTTACGAGCCACGCACGAGAGGATGGATAATTTTTCGCTTTCGGCAAGGTGTTTATTGGACCACTATTGTATTTCCATGCCACCGAAGTTGTCAACGTACCGTCGCTGTTCCATGCCTACTTTATTATTTATATTATTTTCAATATTTTCCATATAAGCGAACTTCTTAAATATCCCAAGAATAATAATAAAAAATAGGTACTTCATTTAGGTAGCTACTTAACTTACGAAACAAAAACTCAAAAAATCAATTTGATTGCTCATTTTATTACAAAAACAATTACATTTTATCGACGGGTTTAGAGTACAATCCGCTAATATACATAATCAAAGTCTACTGTTATCAATATTAAATTGTTTAAGTATACATACATATTTAACAATTCCAAGAATATATAATTATCCATTCACAACAAAATACTCTGCATTAGAAAATAATATCTTTAATAGGTATTTAGAAAGGTACCCTTCTACTTCAATCAAAGGGAGCTAACAGTTGAGAGCGTGACGAACGGTAATATCGTTAACAATTA
Organism: Tachystola acroxantha; assembly: GCA_963506565.1. Classification (NCBI taxonomy): domain Eukaryota; kingdom Metazoa; phylum Arthropoda; class Insecta; order Lepidoptera; family Oecophoridae; genus Tachystola; species Tachystola acroxantha. The sequence goes on from OY735871.1 coordinate 11,494,457, forward strand.
AGGCTGTGACAGTGTCACTAAATAGTGATAGACCACATCTTAGCCCCCATTCATTCTGTACAAGTGGCGCCAACTAGCGATAGAACTTGGATAGAACCATGATATAACACTTGTTTATATTTTATTCATTATACCTAAATGGCGTCAAATAATGATAGAATTCATGTTTAGCCCCAATCATTCTAAATGGCGCCAACTAGTAACAGAACAGCAGATATTTAGTCTCCAATCATTCTAAATGTCTCCAATCATTCTAAATGTCGCCAACTAGTCATAGAACAAATGTTTAGCCGCCACCAATCATTCTAAATGGCGCCAACTAATGACAGAACACATCTTTAGCCCCAATTCTATTCACACGATAAGGGCTGTCTCTCGTCTCATTTGAACTTCTTAGGGCCGAAGATGAGATCTGCGTCGGGCGCTCCCTTCGGGTGCTGGTACTTCTGTCGCACGTGCTGCCCGCGGTTAGGGTTGCCGCTGCCTCCGGACCCGCCGCCGCTCTCAGCACTATACTCCTCTTCCTCTTGCCTCTCAGATATATTCAGGGTCAAACTGAAAGGAGAAAGCGTAAAATAAATTTCATATTCATTCATTAGGCGATGCTCTGAATTCGACGTTCATATTCTTGCCAGGATTAACTGTAACCCGATCTTTAACCTGCGCACTTGGAATAAAGTTCGGGTTAAATGTGTATGTTTGAACCGGGTTAGTTAACTAGGTTCAAATATAGTTTAACCCTGGTTAACCTATTGTTTTTACAATAGTTAACTCGAACATGATTCGAAGTATCTTTGGTGCAAGAGATATTTGAGATTTGACCGGGGTTAAGTGGGCTTTATAGCAAGGACCCTAAGGCGACTTGCGATATCGAAGGGTAACATTTGACCCTCGGTAAAGAATGAAAAATGACAATTATATTTTGACTCATGAAATTTTTATGGAATTTTCTCGGGTTATGTCGATAACTCTCGGGCCATCCAACAATACTTCCTTACACCGCTGGCTCAGTGACCCAAAGTGAAGCCTCCGACACCAAGGAGCGCCACTGCCGCCTGTCCTCTGTCTGCCAGTCGGCGTCTGCAGACCATCAAACATTACAAGTGGGCAATCTTTTAAACTTCTATAATTACCGTTTGACTCGCTCCATCTCCTGTTTGTCAACGAGCGCTTGTTGCTGCAGGTTGCTGGCGAGCTCGGGCGGCGCGCTGAACGACTTGTACTGCGGCTTGGTGCCCTTGCGCACCATCAGCACGAACTCCACGCCCTCCTTGCCTTGCTGGCACACAATTAATAATTAGTCAGCTATAGGAGTATAAAGGAGAGGGGAGCGAACAAAAGATCCAAATCCTCCCCCTTTTTGCTGCTTTGCCAGAAAGAGAGGTCGTGCTCCATCACACCAAACGAAACGTCTCCATATATCGTACGGAAAATCGTTTTACGCGTGATAGCTACATTTTGTTTTTCTTGTGTACAATAACCGTGTTCGAAATAATAGTGTTCGATAATGGGATATCGAGATAACCCTGGGTTAAGTAGTTAACCCGAGAAAATTCCATACATTTTGCTCATTAAGTCGCTAACTCTAGAGTTATTTTATATTGCAAGTGAGGGTTAGGCGCGAGGTTTTATGGATGCCTATTTTTTTTTCCGGGGGAAAATCATCTAGATATCATGATACCTCCTTGCCACGGGGAGGCAATTAATGGATACCTAGGGAAACCTCATTTCCAGCTGTTCTCCTTTTCACACTCCGGTAATTGGGAGAATGCCTAAGAGGTGTAATAACTATACGCGCCATAATCACGTTTATGAATCCGCGACTTATTATCAGATAACCCGATAAAAAATCTTTACCGTAATAAATCAGTATTGTTTGGAATATCATGCAGCATGTTCTAGTACTCTCGTATCTTACCAAAAGCTGTTCATAACTTTTCTTAGTCGTCTGTCGACACGTCATGGGCACAGCAATATCCCTCTGTTGTGGTCTGTTTTCGCGTTGCCTCTCTGCTATGTTTTCCAGTACCATCTTCTCAAACGCCGATTCAAATTCTACGTCTTCAACCTGAAATACGTGACTGATTAATTTATATCTTTTGATAGGATTTGTCATTGGTTATGAAAATAATAATAAAATATTTACCGGTTTCGGAGCCGGTCTCCTGGGTTCAATGTCATCAGCCTGTATATCATTCTCATCATTCCCTGTACCTTCAGTCATTTGTTCTTCATCAGAGCTTTCTCCAGGAAGTTGGGGATTGTCAGTTTCGTCGTCCGTTTCAATTATGGTATCCAGTCCATCGTTTACGCTGTCGTCCCCTTGGTCTTCATTGTCGTATTGTTCATCATCGCCCAACTCAGGGTACAGAGCCTGTCTCAAATCTTCAATCGCATCCTTACACTGTTGCCAATCGGTATACAAATTAATTTTCGGCCTCAACGTCGTCAAACATTCCTGATATATGTATTTCACATAAATAGCGAATTTATTCTCTTCGGTCCAATATGGGTCAGAGCATTTGAACCAGTAATAGTTTTGGAAGAATATTAAGAAGTAATCGAGCCGCTTTTTACTAGATCCGCTGTTAAAGTACGCGCCGCAAGTTTCGAGTAACGCGCAGACGAGTCTTATTCTGAAGACGTTGTCTGGAGGGTCGAGAGGCGAAACGTTGGTATGGTCGTTTGTGACACCGAACGTGATAAAAGAGTATAGGACAGTGAACACATCGCGGGAGTCTAATAATTTGTAATTGTATAATTCTCCGAGGTATCTGACTGTGGCTATCCTTCTTTGATTGTATCTAGGATGTGGGTCTTCCATGGTCACGCGGATTTCTTCTAAGATCGTGTCTACAACCGCGGGTGCGACCGCTTCCTGCCAGGCCGCCAGCTCAGCCGTCAAACGGGCGAGAGCTCTCCTAGCGCTGGCTCTAACCCGCCATCCCCCAGCTAAATGTTGTATCGCGACCGCTGAAATCTCAGGATCATCCCAGTTTAATTTTCTCATCAACCTAAGAATTTTCTCTTCGTTGCTCTTTTGCAAGTCCTCGTGGAGGATTTTTCTTATAAACTGATACAGCGGTAGTTCCTCTTCCTTTGGTTGTGCTGGAGTCTCGGGCGGACAAACGTAGTAAAACGCATTTTCAATTTGCGTTACGTACCGCGAATCTAGGGCTGAAACAATCTAGAAAACCAATAACCTTTAAGAGCCTATAGTTTATTAAGGACTTGTCTGCAATTTGTTGACAGAAATTTTACATACGAAGAAAGAGGGGGGTAATAATAAAATAAAGGTTATGGGGGGGGGGCGGGGGGGGGGGGCGGGGGGCGGGGGGGGGGGGCTCAATTATCTATGTAACAGTGAAAGAATTCTTGCAATATGTCAAGTAGTTTTTGAGATAATCGCAATCTTAAAAACCCTGTATATTTTGCTATTTGTTAGACCATACCTTTTTCCTCATCATTTGTTGCAAATAAATCATAGTCCTCTGATGCGTGTCTATATTGCAGTACAGGTACCTGCCGCACGTCTCGAGGAGATTGCACGCCATCTCTATGTGGTGGTGCTTGAAGTCGTGCAGGAGAACCTTCAGGCAATACAGCGCCTCCATCTTGGAGTACATCCCAAACTTGACTAGTTCGCCTATGAATCGTACCACTTTTATCTGCGAACATTTCAATGTTGTTAATACAAAAACTATGGGGCAGTATTTTTCTAAGCGCGGTTTAAACCCTATGGCTGATTAAAAAAAGGTTTAAGATCATGTTTTTCAGACATGCTTGGATATTTAATGATATTTAGATAACCTTCTTTCGATATAAGAAATTCGTATTTCTAATAGTCAAGATATGCCCCACAGCATCCACCAATGTTACTATAAAAATATGTATATGTTGGTTTAAATTTTTTATAAAAAATACTTTCAAATATGATAAGTAAGCATGTAAATTGCTCTATTTCATTTGAAATGTAAGTTTGAACTCAGAAATAGGATTTTATACAGGTTGAACATGTTAGGGCTCAAGAAAAAGATGATTTTAAAGTAACTGGTGGGCGAAATACGTTTTCAGAACCTGTGTAGAGCATTGCAATGTTAAAGAATGGCTACAACTATTATGATGATTTGCATTTTGCCCTTTACCTTAGATTCGATGTTAATTTGATCCTTTTTCCTGACGTGATATTTGAAATCCTGCTTCAACATCTGACACAGGTCTACACATACATCGGGTAGCACTGGGTACAGTATTGCTGCGAATCTCGAATAGAACGGCAGTAGGTCCAATCTGGTTCTAGCGACACTGAACAACACTCTCGTCAGTTTCTTCCTATTGTTCTTCGTGTTGAGATTCAAAACAAAATCGACGGCAGAATTGTCTATCAGCTCTCTGTTTATACAATTTGGGAGCTCATTCATAAAAGCGTCCAATGCATATCTGTAAATAAACATTTATATCGTCAATATGTCACAATATTTATTTTATAATGTATTTATTTGGCAAAACAGAACGTAAATAACACATACAAAAAGATTTAGCTATACTACTACAGTTGTAGCGATTCCAGATTTGGTACGCTAATATTAGTCGCCGCTAAGCGAGACGTCCCGCTCGCGCTTACGCGATTTAGCATATGAACGACAGTGATAGTTGCGTTTAGGTTTAGGATTCGACTTAATGACTGCCAAAGAATTATATACATTACATTATTATAATCTGAGTACTTATATAACTATGGGTGTGATCGCCGTGTAGCAGGTGGAGCGGCTGTACCTACACTGGGGAAACCTGTATTATAGGTAAAATAGGTTGTATAGTACGCGCCTTATTGGTAGATCTGAATATAGTCCCGAATATCGTCCCGCCTGCTACCTCACCTCCCCTTTGTACGCTAAATTCGAACTGCAATGCGATCAGCGACTATATTCAGATACGTCATAAAAATTGGTACGTACTGTACGATTATTTACTATGATTTTTTAAATAGAAAATTGCTGGTTTTGGACAAAACGGCAAGATAATTTTGAGTAAACAGTCGAAATAAAAATCTTCTAGTAATCCAACTAATAACCATTTCAGAACTGCAAATTACGATCTTATTTTCGTAGTTATTTAAACTGAATTCAAATTTTACTGAGGAGAGTAATGGTAAATTTTTACGTACTTTTAACTGCCGTGCGGTGATTGACATTAGGTACATAACGCTTGCCAACTGATAATCCTAGTTACCGACTAATAAATAAACTCGTGTTAAATCACAAAAATGTCATGTATTTTCTTGCCCGGTTAATCATTTAAAATGTGACATAATAATTCATTAAGTATTTTGTTTATGTAAACACCAAATATTCTGTACTATATTTTTTGGTAAACACCAAAGCGCGTATCCATAAACGTGATTTAAAGTTATTCCACTATTTAGGCCTTCTGTCCCTTTCTACATTAACGAAGTGTGAAAGGGACAACAACACGGTTTAAGGGAAGTCTGTTTAAACTAGGTGTATGGCTAGCAGCATATGTATATAAAATATCCAATTTTTTTATATATTTATCTAAAAAAAACTCCACAACCTCAAAGCTAATGCTCCTAGCATAATAGTTTAGAAGTAGGGATCGAACCTGGGCCATTAGCGCCGCAGTATCATGCCCAAGGACCTGACCATTAGGCTATTATGACTATATGTTACATGGTAATACGAAAGAACATAATTTTCATACATTATATTGAACTAGACCACAGAAAAGACAAACTTGTTAGAAATGTTAGTTGGCTGTGACTCCTCCTGTTCCACTTCAGGCGCTGTAGGCTCCTCGTTGTCACTGAGCTCGTCCTCCTTCAGGTCCTCGTCTAGCATCTCTTCTGTCACTGTCTCAGTCTTGCTTTTTACTGTCTGGAACAAGGATTTTCATACCAAATATATAATTACTTGAATGATGAAAACGCATGGAGTCTGTATATGTATAACAGTTCACATGACTGTTTAAGGGCCTGACATGAGAAAATTAAAGCGCCGCCAATCTTACACAACTATATTTTCTAATATAATAAATTTTATGAAAAAAGCTATGAAGCAAATCTTTATTACGATAAATACTATTTATTAAATGCATAATATGAACGTGATTCAATTTCGGTAAAGGTTCTTACAATTGCGAAAAACGGCCGTTTTTGGCATATTTGAGAACTACAACTTTGGTGGTCTTATGTAGAATAAGAATTTAATTACTTACCTCCTTCAACTGGTAGTTAGGCATGAACACTTTCAAATCAGGTAAACTGGTATAAAATGACCTGGTGTCCTCATCTTGCCATGGATCTGTGCCAGCTTGCATGGGGAAGTCCTCAGTGCCTCCAATACTGATTGAGCCCTGGGCTTCGGTCACTGCCAATGACAGTGTTGGGGGCTCTCCGGCTTCTCCCAATTCCTCCCCTAATACCTCAGCGAAACTCTGCGCTCCTGTTAGTAGCTTGTCGTATGTTGCCTGAAATTTATTAGGGGTTTGTATTTCCGAGGTTTCATATCTAGGGTGTTACTGCACTTTGCATAGTGATGGTCACCCAGCCTAATATTATTAGCGATTGTGAAGCAGCTACGCCCCGTTGTTCAGATTATAGGAGCAAGGAAAGAAGCGAGCATATGTCGAAAAGTCTATCGAACGCCTGCGTTCAAGACTGCGTGCAAGACGCCCTGGCGTCTGGCATTCTAGTACTATTTACGAAGAACTGTAGTACCCACCTGGTACCTATGAGAACTTCATTGGTCTAGCAAAAAAAGTGCAAAACCCAAGGCATTTTTTGGTGTCAGAGATCAAAATCCAATTTGAGTTGCTGGGCCAATACAGTAAGTCTGATTTATTTGAAGAATGTAAGGAGCTATTTTTCCATCAGTGGCATACTGATATAATAGTAATTAATTATTAGTGATATAAGACTAGCATGAGAGAGAGGACTGGAGAATGCTGGGGGAGGTCTATGTGTCAAAAGGACATGCTGTATAATTAATATAATTTAATTTTAGTAACTAAAATTTAACCCTTTTTATTAGGTAAGTAATAAAGAGTTTTGAAATAGAATTATTGATATATTCAAAATTCAAAAATGTTACAAAACTATACCTACATAGACCTTACCTGATGTTGCTCCAGCTGGTCCTTCCTTTCCTGAGAGAGTTCACCTCTAGTGTGCAGGGTTCGCTGATTGGCCGCATGCAAAGCCTGTAGCTGAGCTCGCTCGGCCAACAGATGTCTCGTAAGAGATCCAAAGTAGTCTTTCAGCAAAGTTCTAACAGTATTCTGTTTTTCAGCAGGCAAGAATGTGTTTCTTGGTGTTGTCATGCTGTGTTTCTGAATAAGATAACACATTTATTTATTTATTTATTAAATTTTTCTTTCAGTGTTTTAGTATAATACTGATAGTTATGCTGACATGTTAGGCTTGTATATAGTCTAACTAAGCTGTATTAGGGGAATAAACTCCCCCCTTTCAACTCTCCCAATCAGGGGAATAATCTCCCCTCTTTAAATTTATTTATTTGAGCCAGTTCAACCGACAGAAAAGTCACAGGGACAAGATGTGTAGAAGAAGCAAGCTGTTTCAGCTGAACAGTGATGATTATCAGAGTAATGTGTGGATTCCCTGCGCTATACTACTGTTCGTCGTTATGCATCTCCTTTCGCCGGGGGTTGCCTGGAAGAGATCGCTCTGACTCGCCTTTGTACAATAATATAATCTGTACCTAACAATTTTTGTAATGTAATATTTTTGTACAATAAAGAGTCTATCTATCTATCTAACAGTGTGGCAGTATAAGTTAACAACTTTTGGGGGATTTTTTTTCAAGATTATTAGGGTAGGTCTTTTTGTTTAAATCATAACCTTAAAGCCATAAATAAGATGTAAAATCATACCAAAGCTATTTCCCTTATTTTCTTAGGTACCAGAGCAGCATAGTCTTCTCCACAGTGCTTACAAAAAGACAACAATATTGGTATGTTATTATGCTCATCTCTGTCCATATTTATAAGAACTGTTAGCACATTCCCAAGTAATGGCAACCCAGTCTTATTCACAAATATACCAACTGCAACCAATTCCGCATAAAATCTTATATCTACACGCAGCTTCGATGAATTAGTGATTTTATCCGTAGTTTTGAAAGTCAAAATCTTCTGCCAGTTTTCGAATAAATTTGAAGAGAAATCAGTGTACGTGCGATGAAGGGCGGAGCATAGAGTAATTGCTGAAGGAATATCAGACATTTTCAACTTAGCTTCCGTGATAGCCGCCGCTACTTCTGATATGTATTTGGTAAGATTCAGTACGCTAAAATCTTTCAACAGCGTGTCCATTTGCGTTGCACTGAAGGACTTCAATTTCTTTACAAATGTTGTATTCTTCTTCAAACCTGAATCTAATTTAGAAAAATGGTTTTCTGGAGGCCGAACACAGTTCAAATTACTGCTTCGGAGTTCACTTTTTTGTTTGAGTCTGGCTTCTAGGTTAGAAATGTAATCTGCTAATAACATTTTCTCATCCTCCTCTGTAGGTTCAGGAGTCTCGTCCGCTGTCTTCTCACTTTTCTCCGTTTCTGTTTCATTTGAAGCCATATTTATGATCTAATGCTTTTACAGCAAATACGTGGACATACAAATTACAAAACAACTTTTGCTTTGCTTGTTATTGTTGTTTTTATGAAGAGTTGCCAAGTAAAATTTAAAATTCGTTAAGTGAACAAAAAAAATATGTGCAGTATTCAGCGCATCGTAAGTTGAAAGAAGGTTTTCTATAGTCCGTCAACGTCGTGCTTGCCGCGCCTACGGGGTACAGGGGTTGTGAACACTATAAAGAGTCAGCTTGCCCCACCGCCCATAGCCCCTCCGAGACCGTATTCCCTCATCCACGCCAACCCGTACCCCGTGGGCGCATTATAGAAGCAAAGGTACGAGCCGCGACGACAAGGCACGACGGTGACAGTCAATCGTGCGTTGTCCGAGAGAGTTTGAATAATTCCATAAGTACGCAATTGACTTGTAAGTAGCACATTGTTTCCATGAGCCACAATTTATAAAAAAATAATTTTACACCTTAGCGAGAAGTTTTTTTAGATTTCCACCAATACCATTCCGTTAGATAATCGTTACACGGACAATTTATCAGTTTTCGCCTCATCCCAATCCACTAAAAGTAATTGGAATTCCGTCTTGTTGGCAACACAGCCTTTTTCATTCATTCATTTCATTCGTTCGTTTAGTGCTGTCAATCACTGTGAAGTTTCTGCTATCCTAGGGATGCCCTCTATGATTTTTACTTGAATATCCTTGTCAGTTTTTATTTATAACCTCTATGGATTTGGTTTGGATGGAACTTTGGATTTGCTTCCGAAGCTATATATAATAAATTAAAAAAAAACTTTGAATTTGTTTTGTTTGTTTGTTTTTTCATTTCTTCTTGTTTGTCGTGAGAAAAGCGGAAGGGAAATTGATTTCAATGCGTAACGATGTGTGGAATTATATGCCAGATAAGTTATTCCCACAGTACCAAGAAAGTAAGACATAAACGTATAAAATCTACACTCCAAAGCAGAAACATAACCTCTTTGATCCGAATGTTTTTTTATTTCTAGGATGATAAAATGTTACAAAGAATATACAACCGTGGTCCTGATTGTAACCATTCAATAGAAATTGATCTGGCAAATAGTGTGAAACTAACATTTTGTGGGGCGGTCCTATGGATGCGTGGCCCTGTCCTAACACTGCAACCCTTGGAAAATGACCAAGGGGTTCTTCTTTACAATGGAGATATATTTGATGAATCCTGGGATTTGATAACCAATGATACGCAGTTGATTATGGAAAAACTAAGTGGCACAATGGTAAGGTAGGATTCTGTTTATTTCAGATGCAGATATAGTTTGTAGCTAACACCACCACACAAAGATATCAGTATAGGCCACAATCTGTGTAATTTAATAGAAATTACTTGTACGGTGTTGTACTTTATTACCCTGATTCGATACTTATCCCATACTTACAGAATGGCTTCACAGAGCAACACATTATCAGGGAACTGAAGTCGCTGAAAGGTCCATTTAGTACAATTTACTACAACAAATTAACAAAGGACATTTACTTCACAAGGGATAAAATTGGAAGGAATACATTGCTGTTCCATAAAAGTGAAGACTCTATTGTTATCAGCAGTGTTCTAGGTAATAAGGTTATTCCTTTAGAAATTTTACAGATTAGCTTTCTAATAAGACTTGATTCCCAGCAGTGGGAAATACCCATAAACATGAAAATGATGTGTGCTATTTTCAAAACCTACTCTGGTGTAGTCCCACTGCATTGTCTGTGATTCAAGATTTTTTTGATAATAAAATTTCAGGTAGAAAATATAATTGTGTAGAAATACCAGCAACAAATATCCACATATTGAACCTAAATACCCATAAAGTAAGGCTCTACCCTTGGATCAATAGAGGTGATGAAATAGTTGAAGAATATGAACTTGATGATTGGCTAGGTGCTGTTCAGAAGACACAAAGTTTGCCTGATGAAGAATTCACTTTTGATTTAGATGACACTTCAAGGAAACTTAATGAGGATGTGGTAAGCTTCATTTGATAACAATAACAAAATAATACCTAAATTATGGATAACCTTCTAAAGACTAATAAAATATTACAGGAGATTATCAGATACATACAAAACACAGCTCAAGATACAAAGTGCAAGCTGTCAATGATGAAAAATCTATTGGAGCATGACATCCTAAAGGAAACAGTGATCAAAATCACAGAGTTGTTAGAAAAGAGTGTCAAAATTAGATTGGAAACACAACCTTGCAAATGTAAAAACTGTATAAATTCATCTTTGATTTGCAATCATTGCCCAGTTGGTATATTGTTTTCTGGAGGTTTGGACTGTACAATACTGGCTTATCTCGCTGATAAATATGTGCCTAAAGAACAAAGTATAGAACTTCTAAATGTTGCATTTAAAAAAGAGAATAATGCGTCTTATGATGTACCAGACAGAATAACAGGGCGACAGTCATTTGAAGAGTTGAAGAAATTGTGTCGGTCAAGGTAATGAAAAGAAATATTTTGACAGTGACATAAGTTATTCAACACAATTTTATATGGGATACAATTTCAGGGAATGGGTGTTTCGAGAAATAAATGTTCCTGCACAAGAGTTAGAAACTCTTCAAGCAACAATAATTGCAGATCTAGTATACCCCAGAAAGACTATTCTGGATGAGAGCCTTGGATCAGCGTTGTGGTTTGCTGCTCGAGGACAGGATGATAATTCTGTATCCCAGTGCAGAGTAAGTTTAAAAAAAGTTTTCAAGGGTGTGAATTGAAAAAAGTAGACAGTTTACACAATATATTATGTTGTGTAAACTGTCTATATATATAATAGAATCAATGTTCAAACTTCAATTGCTATGGACTTTTTCAGGTGCTACTATTAGGCTCTGGTGCTGATGAACTGTTTGGTGGCTACACAAGACATAGGAACGCATTTAAACGTCACGGCTGGTCAGGGCTTAACAAGGAGTTGCAGCTAGACTGGCGAAGGATCTCATTCCGGAATCTAGCGCGTGACAACAGAGTCATTTGTGACCATGGACGTCAACCACGAATGCCTTATTTAGATGAAGATTTCACGGATTTTGTGTTGCAACTGAACCCATGGCTTAAGTTAGTATAATTAATATACAGTTACATCATCAGTTCAACTCTTTCAACTCACTTGGTTGCTACAGGATGCTATATAGATATGTTTTTAATTTCCAGATGTTTTCCTAGTGACAGCTTGGGTCCAGGGGTAGGAGATAAACTCATGCTAAGGCTGGTAGCTTTTCATCTTGGCCTAACAGAAGTTGCAACATTCCCCAAGAGAGCTTTACAGTTTGGTTCAAGAATAGCTAATAAGAAGGAAAAAGGTAGCGATGTATCAAAATCTTTTATGTGTGTTGAAATAAATGACTAGTATTTATTAACTAATTTGTACTTATTACAACCTTTTTTTAATTTTACTGCACTCCTTACCATAACGTTCTTTGGTTAACAATTCTTCAGATATAGATAGTTTTTCTACCTGAAGATTATCACTGTAAATTATGTAATAAACCATCTAACTTTCCATTTCATAATGTGTTTTGTAATGTTTACGCAATCCACTGTGTGAAGTATAATCCTTATCACATAACCGACATTTAAAAGGTCGTATACCAGTATGTGTGCGTAAATGAGTATAGAGATCACCAGAGCGCTTAAAGCAGCGGCCACAGTCCGGACATTCATGGTTCCTCTCATCACTATGTATCTTTAGGTGCCTTATTAAGTCCTGCCGCTTCGTTGAGGATTGCCCACACATTTCACAAATATACGGCCGTATCCCCATGTGAGATCGCATGTGTATCATTTTGTTCTCGGCTCTCGTAAACTGTTTTAAGCACAATTTGCATTGGAATTTGTTTGTTTTATCTGCATGGGTTGCTAAATGTTTTTTGAATGACTTTGTGTCAACTATACAACCACACAATTCACACTGCATTTGGTTGAATTCATTTTCATTACTTATCTGAACATTTTGAATATTCTGTACTTCATGGTTATGTGAATAGTTATTAAAGTACTCCAACTGTTGTGCATCCGCATTGATCCTTATTTCTTCATCAATAAGTGTTTCTTTATAATTGTCTGTATTTACTTCCATACTATTTTCCAATGGATAATATTCAAAATCATATTTGAGTGGACTATCAATATTTAGTTCATTAGTATCTACTTCAACTGGTAATTGATTTAATTTGGATTTAAGTATCTGTTCCACCTCCAAGCATCTCTGTTTGAAATTATAGAACTTTTTAACTTTCTTTTTACATTGTTTACATATAGTTGTAGACATGCCGTCTTCATCTAGTATCTGAAAAAAAATTAGGTAAGTAGATATTTATAAAGGCGTCTAGAAAAAGCTAAATAGTTGCCTATTGTAACCAAGAAACATTATTTTATCCAGTTGTAGCAGAGAGCTTGATCTTTCAATTTCCCTAACTTGTAGGTACAAAATCTTTACGTTTGCGTATCTTGAATTGTGGATAATAGAACGACTGTCGACTATAAGCATATATTCACTAAGTTGTGAAATAAAGTTATTTTACTTACTTCTACACCCATACAAAATTTAATTTTTCCTTTCAGTTTCTTAACGCAATTTTGATGTACACCATGAAGATTTCTCATACACAATCTGCAAATTAATTTAGAATCTGGCATAATATTTATATAGTGAAAAAGTACTCGGTGGGAAGCTTGTGGGAAAGCTAAAAACGCAAAAACAAATCCATAAATATATTGAACAAATTCAATGCAGATTGTAGAAGTAGCGTAGATTGATTGAATTTGTTTGTAGCATTGGTTGTTTGGTTTTAACACTTTTGTTTGGTTTGTAGCAGTTTGTAGGTAGGAAGGATCATATATTGTATTATGATTATCACAAGACGACAAAATAAATTAAGGGAATAAAAATAAATATCACAACATTCACAACATAAACAAATAAGGCTGTTGTTTTTAAACGTCGTTAGTGCTGCACACAGTGGTCTAGGATAGGAGATGCACATTAAAAGATTCGTTCAAAAATCAATATTTGTTCAAATTGTCCACTTTCGTCAAATATATTTTCTTTATCATTTTCGGCTAAAAAGAGAGCCGAGGTAAATAAAGTCTTTCATTTATATGATCACAAGTCCTAACAATGATCAAAAAGCTCAAAAATTAAAATCAGAGGTTTTGAGTTTTGCGTGCCACGGAACGAAAAAGCAGTCGTTTATGTTATGAGTATTTATTGGATTGTAGATTGGTATCTCTTTTCTGTGTACGTAAATGTTTATAGTGTTTTCTCTTTTGGTAGTATTTTCATTTTTAGGCGGCTGTTATTTTATCTAGGGCACCCAGCCGACCAATCACAAATCACAATCTTTCATCATTAGACATTTACAAAAATGGCTGCAACTGCAAACCGTCGGAAGCAAGACGATAAAAATTTAGAAATTTTGCGTGAACTTATTTCCGTAAACGGGAATAAATATTGTTTAGATTGTAATCAGAGAGGGCCTACGTACGTAAATAGCACAATCGGTTCTTTCGTGTGTTCAAAATGTTCCGGAATGCTGTAAGTAAAATTTCTGCGTAGCTTTTTGTGTCAGAAAATGAGATCAACAAACAGAGTTTGTATTGTGTTATTCCAGGCGTGGCCTCACTCCGCCGCACCGCGTGAAGTCCATCTCGATGGCCACGTTCACGCCAGAAGAAATAGAGTTCATACGAGGGAGAGGAAACGATTACTGCAGGCGCGTGTGGTTGGGCCTTTATGAGGGTGAAAGTGTGAATTTTACTGATGAACAAAGCGTGAAAGACTTTATGTCGGACAAGTACGAGAAGAAGCGCTACTATCTGGAGTCGTCGCACGCGCCGCTGACCAACGGGAGCTCGTCATTGAAAAGTAAATCGAAAAGTAAGACCGGAAGCGTCGCGGGTAATAGCGCTCCCCTGATTTCGATTTCGCCGCAGACCTCGAAGGCTATTAACAACAACACTATGGTGAAAGTGTTGCCGACAGTGAACGAAGCCAGCCACAAGTTGGCCCGGCCAGTCAACCACTTTCAGCCCTTACTGAACAACATAAACACTGGTACTGCACCACCTCCGAATATTCCAGCACCAGCCCCTGAGTAAGTAATTTCCAGTTTCAATTTATTATTTCTGGTTCCATGATTTAACCAAAGCTTCTGCTAATGTCAAAATTTATCATCCAAGATTCCTTGTCAGAAGCATTATATGCACTATTATACCTACCTAATTGAGTTTTAAAACGAGTGCGAACTTTGAAGTATATTTTAGCCAATTATTCACATTACTAATTATCTCCACAACCTCCTTTTGGGTTTCCTGGTAAAATAAATAAGGAATCGAACTTGCGACGCAGCCTCACTGCAGCCAAGAGAATATACTAGATAAGGTTTTACTGTGTGAACTGTAGAATCATCACATACTTGAGAATGAGATTATACATAGAATGAATAAATATTATAGATGTAGCTTTATTTATTATGTGAACAAAAAGCCATGACAAACAAATCTTATCTTTATGGTGTATCATATTGAATCATAGCCAGCTAGTACAGTCTAAAACAAAAGTACACAGGAGGCTCAATAAGGTTTTTTTTATATATCAATAACTATTTGCGTGATTGTAAAAAATATTTTACTAGTATATAGTTTAAAGCACTCACTATTTGTACCTAATTGTAAAGAGTTTTCAAAAATCAGTCTAGTTTTTTTTTCCAGAAAATTTCAACCTTATTAACTCTCCTGTACACCTTTTTTTGTAATTAACGAATACATAATATTCCCAGTAATTTCTGTTTCAGTTTTCCTGTAGATTTTTCTACAGCAGATATTTACAACAGCAGTCAGTATAACAACAATGTAAACAACAATTTCATGTCACAGCCGTCCATGACTACACCGGCATTCAATACTTTTAATACTCCTTCCACTGCAAGTGAGTATACGTATTTTATTAAATAACATTACATAATATCTTTTAGAATAAGATCAACATTACTTCTTTGGGATAAAAGCTCTGGCTGTTCTAAACTTTTTGTAATAATGAAGGGGTCATAATTTATGATTCAGTTTCCTCTAAAACAAAGGTTACATGTTCTCATCAAATCTACAATGCATAGTTAATTAGGTAGCTTATCTTAACTAGATGTCATGGCCTCTAGCCTATGTTTGATACTCAACTCATTGATCTCACTACAGATGACCGCTACGCCGCATTAGCAGACTTGGATCATGCACTAAGACAGCAAAATATGAAAAATATGGGTAAATATATGTAGAGTAGACCAGCTACCAAAGCGTAGATTAGGTAGTTTTAATATATAGATTAGTTAGATGTAGGAAAAATGTATAAACGACTTGATTATGTGTTAGGATAAATAACTGAATGCCCACGTGTGATTATGTTAGTGGATGGACCGTGTTATTTTTATTCTGATTTAGTGTATATTTTGATTAAGTTTATGATTATGTTTGGTTCGCCTTGCTCTACATGTTAACAATAAGATGAACGAATTATTGTAGTTTGAGCGGAGACACCATTTTATGTATGTTGCCTGGCTCCTAAATTACGATGCCAAAGTAATTAGATGCAACCAGGGAGCCAGGCTACCAGTCGATCGAACTTATTATTAAAATTGTCTGTGTGATTAAGAAAAGACGAATAAACATGTAGAAATAGGCGAACCAGAAATGTTAAAGTATTACCACGTGTAATTAAACGCACCTGCGAGTGCGCGGGCTTGTACCTGACCGGCCGAGCCGCTGTGATGAGTCATTGTTCGGCCGTGGGCGCTTCATTGTTCCGAGCCCGGACCGGGGATAAAAGAAGGCCCCTTTCCGAGTTCGGTGTCAGTGCATCACCGGAACACCTACGATCAACAAGCTCCCGACACAGCGGCAAGGAACAAGGAACAAGCCCCAAGAAAAGGAACATTAAAAGGAAGAGAGAAAAAGTCAACGTCTTTCATTCGGACCCCCCTCCGAACCCCTCGCTCCCAGTGCGCAGGCCACACGAACCCTTGCGCCGGCACTCTTTTACAATCTTTGGTCCTTCGAGCCGGATCCTGCGCAAGAGCGAGATGGAAGAACATCGACGAATTACGAGGAGCGTCGCCCGATCGGAGAGCGCCATCCCGATGCCCTCCGTATCCGCGCAACCACCTGCATCGCCGTCCCTGTTCCTACCGCCCGTCGGAACCCGCACACCAAGCAATGTTCCCGTGTCGGGCGGGAAGATTATGGACCACACGGAGGGTCCCGTGACCCCGCGAGCCGTGACCGCGACCCGCGAGTCCGCGAGCGAGACCGCTATCACGGCCCGTCACTCTGCGAATAGTGACCGCGAGTTCACGTTTGGAGAACCAACGACGCTCCGTGTACCGCCCGCACATGCTGTTCCGGACCTGCCTGTCCACTCGCCGCCGCAGACCTCAACAAGAAGGAGCCAGCGATCGTCGACATCTAGCGCTCGACGACGCCATGCGAGGCTGCGGCTAGAATATGAGGCGGCACAAGACCTTGCGAGGATAGAAGCCGAGCTTCGCAGGAAGAAGTTGGAGCTAGAAGTAGCTGCAATGGAAGCCGACGCCGAGTCAGATGCGGAAGAGCAGCGCAGTATACCACTGGTAGACGTGAACGCGAAGGTCCACCAGTGGTTCGACTTGTCGCCGGCGCAACCCAGACGGATGACTGTGGCGGGAGACGACGAGCTGCCACAGCGAACGCTACCGCCGAAGACGCCACCCAAGCTCCTAGAGGAGAAGATACGGTTGGCAGCCCAGCAAACCGAACAAGGGAGCCCCGTTGTTGCAGCTCCACGGCCGCTCGCCGGGGAAGAGAAGAATGCTCCCCAGCGTGACGCGCGCCAGGAGCGGACGAGGCCATGTTCGGCTGATCGCTCGGCAGCTTCAGTGAACGAATACCCTACCATGGAGAGGCTCGCTCAGGCACTGGAACGTTTGGCGCAGCCGAAGCCAGTGCCGAAGCAGACATACGAGCTACCTCGGTTCGACGGAGATCCGGTGGACTGGTTAGCGTTCAAACAGCGGTATCGGGAGTCATCGAAGTTGTTCAACTTCAGCAGGCAAGAGAACCTCCTACGACTTGAGGGGGCCCTACACGGCGAGGCGAAAACCACCGTGGTCGATTTGTTCCGGTCTGGGCAAGACCCGGAAGACATCATCTACACTCTGGACGAAGAGTATGGGGCCCCAAGGAAGCTGCTGAAGCGAACCATGGACAAAATCCGTGCACTCCCGAAGATGACCGAGGAAAACTGTAACATCAGGAAGTTCGCTTCGACAGTACGTTCGTGCGTCGCACTCTTGGAAGAACTGAAGGCACCGGGTCACATGAATAATTCCGCAATCGTAGACGGGATCATTAAGAAGCTGCCTCATCGACTACGAGCAGCTTATGGAGAGTTCGCACTTGAGAAGAACGAAGATCATGACGAAGACTTGCGGATTTCGTCAAACATGAAAGTGCTTCTGGAGTTCCTCAGTCGTCAGGCGAGCATAGCCGCGTTCTACGACCAGGATGACGAGGACGAGCTACCAGCGGCGCAACCGAGGAACGTCAGGCCGAAGACGAAGCCCGCTCAGCGCGTAAACACGCAAGTTGCCGTGAGCGCTTCGAGTAGTGACGTACACAGACCGAAACAAGTGACTATAGGCCCGGCCCAGTGTATATTGTGTAAAGCGACAGGACACAAATTGAGTGCGTGTAGCAAATATTTGGCGATGAGTGTTGACGAACGATGGGAGTGCGTGAAGACGAACAAACTGTGTTTTAAGTGCGTGACGTCCCAACACTCTCGGAGATATTGCAGTGCGAAAGCCTGCGATAAGTGTCGGGCTCCGCACCACGCAACATTGCATGCGGATCGCCCTCCCGCAGCTCCCTCCACGTCTACTACGGCGCCCAGTGCTACAACTGAGACGGTCACGAACTTGGGTGAGTCGAACTCTAAGTGTTTACTAAAAATAGTGCCATTGACTATAGTGAGTGACAATACCAGTGACCGTGAAGTTTATGCGCTATTGGACGATGGGGCGACCGTATCACTCATCGATGAGGAGTTCGCGCGCGCGTTACCGGGACCGATAGTGCCGCTACATGTTGTGAGTGCACGTGGACGCTCCGAAACGGACGCTTCGTCACGTAAAGTGAATGTTAAAGTGCGTGGACCTAACGGAGTGACACACAGTGTGCGTATGCGGACCATGCAGCGCCTAAACTTGCCGACGCAGACGATTCCTGAGGACGCGATCCTCCGGAACCGGCACCTGCAAGAGGTGGGCTGTGAAGCGATGGAGGATGCGAAGCCTGTGGTCTTGCTGGGTCAGGACAACTGGGAGCTCGTCGTTGGTATGGCGATTCAGAGGGGTAAGTCCGGTCAGCCGGTTGCTTCTTTGACTAAGTTGGGATGGGTCGCTCACGGACCGATAGGCTCCTCTGGGGCTGCAGAGTCTGTGAACGTTAGTAGCGCCTTATGACCTGACCTGGACGTCTTGGTCCGCCAGCAGTTCGAGCTCGAGGCCTTGGGTATATCTGAGACCCCACGCAAGATACGGGAAATCGAACGCGCGACCTCCATCTTAGATAGTACCAGTCGCCGAGTGGAAGGTGGCTGGGAAGTAGGGCTGTTGTGGGCCAAGGACGAGGTAGAACTACCTGATAACTTCGCCTGCGCTCGGCATCGCCTGATGGGTGTCGAGCGCAAAATGGCTAAGGATCCTGTATATGCTGCTGCATACACTAAGCAGATCGAACGTTTATTGAGTGAAGGGTTTGCCAGGAAGCTTAAGGATGATATGCAAGCGAGTCCTGTTTGGTATTTGCCTCACTTCGGTGTGGTGAATCCAAACAAGCCTGGCAAATTACGCTTAGTGTATGACGCAGCAGCAGTGTACAAAGACACGTGTCTGAACGACCATCTGTTGACTGGGCCGGACTTGCTCAACTCCTTAATGGGCGTTCTGTGTAGGTTTCGTGCTGGTCCAGTGGCTTTTACTGGGGATATCGCTGATATGTTCTTGCGGGTAAAGATCAGGGAACAAGACCAGGGAGCTCAGCTGTTTTTATGGCGTGGTCAGGATAGAAAACGGGATCCGGACACTTATGTCATGACGTCCATGCTTTTTGGTGCAGCGTCATCTCCCGCGACCGCGATCTATATTTTGAATAAGAACGCAGCTGAGTTCAAGGACTTGTATCCTGAGGCCGTTGGCGCTATCTCCGGAAAGCATTACATGGATGATTATTTAGATAGCGTTGAGACTGTTGAGAAGGCACGGCAACTGATCGAGCAGGTAACGGAGATTCACCATGCTGGCGGTTTCGTCATCAGGGGGTGGATCACTAATTCCCCTGATCTCCGCCAGCAGTTACCAGCTGTTGCACCTGAACGTGTGCCCCTTGACAAGTCTCCCGAAGGCACAGAACGTACATTAGGCATGATTTGGGCTCCCCACGATGACGACCTGGCTTTCGACCTATCGTTCAAGCGATTGCCGGAAGACCTGGTACGAGGTAAGTTGGTTCCTACCAAAAGGGAGTTCTTGCGTTTCATTATGTCCATCTTCGATCCACTCGGGTTCCTGTACCCCTGTGTTATTCAGTCTCGCATTCTTATGCAAAAGATCTGGAAGTCCGGCATTGGCTGGGACGAGAAACTGAATGACGCAGAGGCCAAGATCTGGTTCCGGTGGTTGGACAATCTCGAACGTCTGGAAAACGCAAGAATACCTCGATGGTACGGAATCAACTTGCACTCAAATTTAGAGTTGCACGTATTTGGTGACGCCAGTGGACTAGCCTATGCAGCGGTGGCATATTTGGTCGGACTGAACAAACGGGGTGAAAGGCAGGTTGCCATGGTGGCAGGAAAAGCACGCGTGGCTCCACTGAAGGTTGTCTCAATCCCTAGGCTCGAGCTGCAGGCAGCCGTATTGGCCACTCGGTTGGCCAATACCGTAGTAAGTGAGCTAGACGTCCAGGTCACCAAATTCTTATGGACCGATTCGATGACGGTTCTCAAATGGATTAACTCCGAAGCACACGAGTTTCAAAAATTCGTGTCACATAGATTGGCAGAAATAGACCGGAAAAGTCAAAGAAGCGATTGGCGCTGGGTTCCCTCTGAATTGAACCCTGCTGACGAGGCGACCAAGTTGAACTGGCCTGGTGGGAATGATACATGGCTTTCGGGTCCTTCGTTTCTTCTCAGTTCACAGGAGCAGTGGCCGGTGAGGGAAAATGGAGTCGAGGAGGCGGAAGCTGACGAGGAGAGGGTCGAGCGACTACACACGCTCGCCGCCGCCGAGCCGCCGCTGGTCGACTTGCAGCGGCACTCCACTTGGACACGCGCCCTGCGTGTGATGGCACGCGTGTTCGCCTTCCTGAGCCTGTGTCGAAAGACACAGGCCGCTCCGCTCACCGTGCAGAATCTGCGCGACGCTGAGGCGTGCCTGCTGCGCCAAGCGCAGGCGCGCTCCTTCCCGGACGAACTGCGCGAGCTACGCGCTGGGCGCGCGCTGCCGCGCCAGAGCAGACTACGTGGGTTGGACCCCATGCTCTTCAGCGACGGGCTTCTTCGAGTACGCGGGCGCTTGAGCGCTGCGCCCGAACTCACCTTCGACGAGAATCACCCTGTCATCCTGGACGGGCGTGACCGCCTCACCGATATGCTCGAGCGTGACTACCACGTGCGAGCTCTCCATGGCAACAACGAGGCGGTGGTCAATACCGTCCGAGAGAAGTTCTGGGTCACCAGACTGCGACCGCTTGTGAAGGCGGTTGCCAACACCTGCCAGCACTGTCGCGTCACCAAGGCCAGACCGCAGCCGCCCAAGATGGGCGACCTGCCTCCTGTCCGCCTGACTAACACCAGGCGGGCCTTCGTCCATTGTGGCCTTGACTATTTTGGCCCAATGGAAGTGACGATCGGACGACGACGCGAGAAGCGCTGGGGGGCGCTGTTCACCTGCCTCACCACGCGCGCTGTACACGTGGAGCTCGCTGCGTCCCTGAACGCGGACTCCGCCCTGCTTGCGCTGCGGCGCATGATCGCGCGCCGCGGACAGCCAGCCACCATCTACAGTGACTGCGGCACCAACTTCGTGGCCGCCAACAAAGAACTGAAGACCGCAGTAAGGGAGCTGGACCATCATCGGCTGAGTGAGGAGGCACTGTCAAAGGGGATCGAGTGGCGCTTCAACCCGCCCGCCGCTCCTCACATGGGCGGGTGCTGGGAACGCCTGGTCCGCTCGATCAAGGAGGCGCTGCGTGTGACCTTACACACACGCGCGCCCAAAGAAGAGGTGCTCCACACTCTGCTTCTGGAAGCCGAAATGGTCGTGAACAGCCGGCCCCTTACTTATGTGCCGTCAAACCACGACGACCCGGTGGTGATTACACCTAATCACCTACTTCTGGGAACAGCCTCTGGGGCTTCTCCGACTGCGCCAACGGATCCTGAGGACGTCGACGCTCGCCGCCAGTGGAGGCGGGTCAGCGCCCTTGCGGACATGTTCTGGCGTCGGTGGTGCCGGGAGTATCTGCCGACACTCCAGCAGCGGAGGAAGTGGACAGCGGACGTTCCCCCAGTGAAAGTGGGTGATTGTGTAGTGATAGTGGACGGGCAACAGCCCCGAAATGTGTGGCCCCGTGGCCTAATTACTGAGGTGTACCCGGGCAATGACGGACGCATTCGTGTTGTAGATATTAAGACTAAAACCGGGACGCTGCGTCGACCCGTCGTGAAGGTAGCTGTTCTACCTACCGCCGAATGATGGTAGTCGGTGGAACCCTCTTACCAGGGGGTGGAATGTAGAGTAGACCAGCTACCAAAGCGTAGATTAGGTAGTTTTAATATATAGATTAGTTAGATGTAGGAAAAATGTATAAACGACTTGATTATGTGTTAGGATAAATAACTGAATGCCCACGTGTGATTATGTTAGTGGATGGACCGTGTTATTTTTATTCTGATTTAGTGTATATTTTGATTAAGTTTATGATTATGTTTGGTTCGCCTTGCTCTACATGTTAACAATAAGATGAACGAATTATTGTAGTTTGAGCGGAGACACCATTTTATGTATGTTGCCTGGCTCCTAAATTACGATGCCAAAGTAATTAGATGCAACCAGGGAGCCAGGCTACCAGTCGATCGAACTTATTATTAAAATTGTCTGTGTGATTAAGAAAAGACGAATAAACATGTAGAAATAGGCGAACCAGAAATGTTAAAGTATTACCACGTGTAATTAAACGCACCTGCGAGTGCGCGGGCTTGTACCTGACCGGCCGAGCCGCTGTGATGAGTCATTGTTCGGCCGTGGGCGCTTCATTGTTCCGAGCCCGGACCGGGGATAAAAGAAGGCCCCTTTCCGAGTTCGGTGTCAGTGCATCACCGGAACACCTACGATCAACAAGCTCCCGACACAGCGGCAAGGAACAAGGAACAAGCCCCAAGAAAAGGAACATTAAAAGGAAGAGAGAAAAAGTCAACGTCTTTCATTCGGACCCCCCTCCGAACCCCTCGCTCCCAGTGCGCAGGCCACACGAACCCTTGCGCCGGCACTCTTTTACAATAATATACGTAGATAGGTATTTTAGTTTCTATTTTTACACCTAACTTAACTGACTAATAATAGACGCTAGGTGTTTCCTAACTTACAGAATTAGTAATGCTATAATAAATAAAGAATACTATAATTTGATCAGCAGGAAACATACTTTAGAAAATGGTAGAATATTGCCCTTGAGGTGGAGATTACAACAAGAAGATAGACAAATCATTACGAACTAGAATTTTTTTATTTAGTATGGGTATAAAAATAATAAATAAGAGCTCTGGCGCAGTGGTTGGGTCACTGGACTTACGACGGAGGTCCCAGGTTCTATTCCCGACCAGGTCAGCCATATACCAATGAGCTATCCTCAGTTTTTTCGACGGAAAAACTTACATTTACCGAATGCTCTCAAAACGGTGAAGGAAAAATCGTGATGTAACCTGCACGCCATAGAAAAAAATCGAAGGCATACGCACTGGGCCCGTGAGGTGGAACATGGCCAGAGCTCACTCGATGTAAGGGTAGGTCTGGAGCCCGAGCAGTGGGACCAAAAAATTGATTAATGATGATGAGTAATGAATGAATGAACTAATGACGAACTTGTATTTATGTTTCAGAGGAAGGTAATAATGTAATTAGTAGGAATCCATTCCAAAGTCCAACGACAAATGACATGTTTGCCAATAAGAACCCTTTCTTCAATGGAGGCTGGAGTTCAACACCAGCACCTGTACCAATCAATCCTTTCATGGTGAGTTTTATCATGTATCTTTTATTTTACAGAGTTGGGCTACCGATAATATCCCAAATGAAGTACAATTATTTTTCTTATGTTGTGATGAAAAATCATCGAATCTATGATATTGGTGGTAGTTATGTACATTGTCCTCATGTAGACTGTAGTCTGCTAAACTAGCCCAGCTCAATGAAATGGCGCTGATATAGGCTCCTAATTAAAATTTGTTTAATAAAATCAACTCTGAAAGAGCGGCGATAGGCTTTCCGAACGTCCAGAAATCGTCAATGCCAAGGCAAAATAAAGTGGGATAAAAATATGTTGTTTATAGGTACATAATATGTTTAACTTATAATAGGATTAGGTACAATAAAACTCTTATAACTCAGATAATAAGTAGAGTACAAAGTTCAAAATTGATATTTCGTTTCCGAGTGTACATTGTTGTTGTTGCATTGGCTAATTATTATCAGGATAAAGATGTTATGCTGTCCTTGTATTTATTTAAATATTTAACAGGCTCATGTCTCTGTTTGGAAATCCAGTATACGTGTGATTGAAATATACTGACACTGGAAATCACGACATGCATTACAATGAGGATGTTAATTTGTCTGACGAAATTATATTGAATCAATCGAGATAGACTGCTACTAATAGCATAGACCTGGTAACCTTTAGCTAAGATAATGGACTAATTTTAGATTTGTGGGTCACTGACACTGTGAAGACAATAAACCATTTATAAATGGTTTATTGTTGTAAACTGTCGGTCTAATTGCCGACTTTAACAATATACGTGAGTGATATCCGTTTATATATAATAACTAGGTGTTGCATGGTGCGCGGGCCGCGCGCGGCCCGCGAGACTGCTTTGTTTTCGTGTTGTAGGCGCCGCAACTAAATAAACATTATCGTAGTAGTAGCGTGGGGACGCTCCGGGCTTCGCCCTACGCGGAGCTCGGCCTATGGCCTCGCAGCCCGGCTCGGCCTTCGGCCTCGCAAAAGTTACTTGGAAGGTAGGTAGTTTTTTCTGCTTGGCAAGGGGGACGCTTCGGGCTTCGCCCTACGCGGAGCTCGGCCTATGGCCTCGCAGGCCGGCTCGGCCTCCGGCCACGCAAAAATTACTTGGAAGGTGGGGAGTTGTTTCTGCTTGGCAAGGGGACGCTTCGGGCTTCGCCCTACGCGGAGCTCGGCCTATGGCCTCGCAAAAGTTACTTGGAAGGTGGAGAGTTGTTTCTGCTTGGCAAAGGGGACGCTTCGGGCTTCGCCCTACGCGGAGCTCGGCCTACGGCCTCGCGGTGTTCTATCGCTTCGGGCTTCGCCCTACGCGGAGCTCGGCCTTCGGCCTCGCGGGAGGGTGCTCGGCCTTCGGCCTCGCTATAGTTACTGATAGATATTTACCGCACGCCAGCAATCCTTTCGTTTCGTATAGGAAAATTTATGGAGAAAATATTATGGTTTACTGCTCGTCCGCCATTTTGTTTTTCCCAAAAATGACAATTTTCTGGTATACTACATCATATATGCTACGAAGTGGAATTGGTTGGATATTCCTCATGCGCTCGTGCTAGGCCAGCTAATTCGTCAAAGTTTGGTCTGAAATGTCCAAATTTTCAATCGGCTATATTTCCGCCGCCATTTTGTTTTTCTTTTGTTTTTCAATTTCATCACAAAGTAGGTGGACCATGTGACACTCGTTCCAAATTTGAACGAAATCGGTTGGAAAATGGCGGAGATGGCATCACGTGACCCGCCGCCATCTTGTTTTTTTCACTTCCCTATAGTTTTCCTCTGGTCCAATCACTAAACTATACAACTCCCCCCTACATCACTTTCACCTCCGGGAACTCCTTCAGACTAAACGGGCGCGTCAATCAGTGAGTCAGTGAGTCAGTCAGTGGTAGTCGAGCTATATATATTAGTAATTTGGTTTATTGTCTTTGTAGATAGGTAACATTATCTGTTTGAAAATATTCGATTATCTATATTTATCTACATGTGTGTCCAAGGGATTTTCTAAACATGACTAATATTGCAATTCATGCATTTTGTTATATTTTAGGAAATGTCTATATTTGGTGTATAAATGAGCGTTTTCACATAAGCCACACAGCAAATAGTTGTCGTCGACGATATCTTTATTGAAATCATGATTTCTCAGTGACTTGAATAGTGTGAAAACATTCAGTAAATGTAGATATTAGATTACCTATCCTCCAAGATCGTGTCGGTGTTACAGACATTGACCGCGACAGATACGTGCCGTGGCAGACGAAATATATTCTTCTTTACAATGTATTAACGTATACCAAAGCCCAAATCAAGTGTCGTATTTTTTAAACAAAAGCTACCCTACCCTACTAACATTTTAAGCTGTTCTGTGATTATTGCATAGATATTTTCACATTATTAGATCGAATTACATTATTTTCACAATGATGAACAGGTTCGATCAATCAGTTCCTTCAGTACTACATCACAACAGGTAATTAGACGATCATATTTGTTTACAAAATAAGACACATTATTTGGGCTGCAGTATATTTATATCTACCGTAACACGGTTGCAAACACGCTGACAGACACATTGTATAGATGAATATTATTTTGTCTGCCACGGCACGTGCCTGACACGCTCAATGTCTGTAGATATAAACCGAGCTTATGTGTACAGTCCAATCCCCGTCAGGGTAATATTGTTCTGTGGTCCAATCCTGCGCCGACCTCCCTGCGTCTATTCTAAATAGGCAAGGAGTCATACATAAAATCATCTTGCTTGCCCAAACCAAATCCTTACGCCAATATAGCTTTGCATATTTATATATGCACACACGCTGATATCCTTATCATTGAATGTATAAGCTCACAGGAAACAATGATGATATTACATTGCGTTTTTCGCTTCCGAATGGGTGGGTTCACATTGCGTTTTGCGTAACGGTTCATAGAACTCTTTATCATTGTGTAAATTCGCAATGTACGTTTGTGTTGGATATACCAATGACTCATGTTTGGTATAAAAATAATAACAATAGCATAATATTTTGTTGAATACTGATAAAAGATTTTTGTTTGGGTTTTATACGAATTGAGGAAATATTACGAATACATTTAGTCATAATGATAGTATAAGCCTATGTTACGCAGGATGTCGAAAATGTGATTAGCGGATTGTTAATAATGAGGAATTTCTCCTCTAATGGTTTTATTAGACAACCCATTAAATTAATTATCCTGATTATTTAATGACCAAGTGCAGTCGACAGCACAGGAAATGTAACACCTTGGACTTTGTGCCATTCTTATTAGCATTCAGTACTCCGTATTCTGCACCTTTATAGTTGAAGTCGTAGTTCAATGGTTACCATTAATGTGCTGTCGAGGGTATTTCTTCTTCTACTCGTGTGGTGACCAAACCTATCGAGTGTAGGTACTAAAAAGTTTAAATTAGAAATTACAAATTCCAATTTCCATCAAGTAACGTACAACTGCAGATCAATGGTAATACTTGCAGTACGATGTCAACTCTTACGACGCAGATAATAATAACGTTCCAAAATCCAATGTGTTACACCTTACGTACTTTGGCGTGCACGACGAAGTGTTCATTCATTTATAATCTAATTTAATGAATTTCCATCTTATCTTTTCAGTCATCAACCAACAACGGTGGATTTGTGAATTCCAAGAATCCTTTCCTTTGATGAGCTCACAGGAAGCCGAATCAATCAATGTAAGATAGAGTCAAGAACAAAATGAAACAAAAGCACAAATCGAGCTACAAATTATTATTTAACAAAGTAGGTGATACTGATAATTTATAACTACATTTTCTTTTTTTAACTTACACGGTTTGTAAATGTATAAACGGGATAAAACGTGAATTTTCGCAGTGACGACCGAAGTCCTGAAATTGCAAAATATCGGGACCTCAATTTGCGCTGTTAAATACGGTAATTCGAATTATCGTTTTATCCCGTTAATATAATATCATTTTGCTAAAGATATTCTATTCCACTATTATGGGATCACCTGGTAAAGAATCATGCTTTATTAGGTTGTAAAACTTAAGTGCCTCAATCTGCCTTAAAAATGTCCAATTCTACAATGAAATATTTATCGTAGAAGTTTATATAATTGCTATTATACTTAGTATTGAACACATACACAGTTCAGACACGCTGAGAGATTGTGTAAGGGCCTATACACATTGGCGAATGCAATTCTCGCTCCTTATGGGACACCCAAACAACATACGAGCATATGTTGATATTGAAATCAATTCTACAAAATTAATTGCCTACATCATTTGTAGACGACATTTGTGCGGGTTCTAGAATGCGCACGGTAAATTTAATGGTACAGTCGACAGCAGATCAATGGTAACTAACATTTGCAGTACGATTTCAAGTCTTATGGCGCAAATAATAAGAACTGTCAAAAGTAAAAAGTGTTACCATTGATCTGCTGTCGACTGTACAATGTATTTGCCCCCGCGTTCAGGTTGTTAACTATATTTAAGGTTAGGCGGTGGTTTAAGCCACGATTTTAGGATTTTTGCTGGTTTTTGTCATAAAAAATCGATGGTTTATCAACTGTCAAAAATAAGCCACCGTTTAACAATATTTATGGCTACGAGCCTCAGTTCTTACCTTGCAGAGTTTCAGTGCATTCGCCAATTTGTCGCCTAATGATTTATGATAATGAAATGAATGTATGAAGAAATATTGAACATGCTGGTCGTAGCTTTATTCTAAATTATTTTGTAGTTAGTAACGAGAATGTGTCGTTGAGTTGTGATGGGATTTTAGACTAGATACGCTTCGAGCAGTCTACGGTCGAGCATTCGATTCGTAATCAAATGTTGTGTGGATTCATTCCGTCAAGAGCTCTGTCGCCCTGTAAAAGTTGTTATTGCAACGAAAATTATAAAGGTCGACCGCGACTATGATCGTTTTCTTTTTGACAAGTATACGTTACGGCATTTTTTGTAAGTTTTAATTAACGATAAAGAAAAGCAGTAATGTATATTATCCATGTGTCACAATGAAAACCATTACGAAATCGATAGAATTTCGCAATCGATTCTCTATTGATATCTGATCGATATTTGTTATGAAAGGTTGCTGTAAATTAATATCTAAAAATAAGACTACTTCCGCAAATAAAACAAAAGACGGGACAATTGTTACTTAAATAAGTGATTAAATAAGCAGAATTTGGAATGGAATCCACGTAAATTATGGATTAAACATTTCCACGCTCTTAATTATACAATTTTTTTTTGTGGTTTTATGTAGTTGCTTTTAAAAAGAAGAAAAAAACACAAATTATTTATCATGTACTACTTTTTAAACGTTTAGGTTTCGATCTCAATTTACAGTAACTTTTAACTGCCAATGTCGATCTGCCCCCTTACATTGAACTCTTATAGCAGTATTACTTTCATAATACTTTGTTACTTCGTACAATGTCGACCTTAAAGTAAGCTTATTAAGGTCGACATTGTACGAAGTAACAAAGTATTATGAAAGTAATACTGCTATAAGAGTTCAATGTAAGGGGGCAGGTTTCCACATGTGCTGCGATAATGTGACGTCACCTAGCTCTCCGGCAGTCTTAAGTAGGGATTAGTATTGATTGCTGAATGAGTCACCATCGAAACTGCGATGTATGACATCATCGCTCGGGTAGGCCTTATTCTATTCTATAGTCATGAGTGGGTTAAGGTACAAACAAACTGTATACTGATATCAATCAGTCAATGCAGGGTTAAATGTATTACTAGGTTGGTAGGGTTATGTATGACGAATTGTTTTATTCGTCCGAGGTTATGTATGATGATTATTCTTCCCAAAGGGTAAGCTTACTTAAGAGCATTGGGTTAAAAACTTTATTTAGCTATCGTTAAAAGCTGGTATGACACTTTTCAATGCGTTCTAGGAAGTTTCGCGCACAATTTGTAAAAGTCGTTAAGATGCATTCACAACCACAGATAACACCGCGATTTATCCCCGCCGTTTTCACGCCAATTAATCAGCGATAGTTTTCAGATTGGCTGGCGTTAAAATTATGGCGATAAATCGCGGGTTTGCCTACGATTGAGATCGCAGATTTACGTTAAGTCGGCAAATAGCACAGGAAAATCATAGGCTCATAGTTAAAAACGCAACATAAAGTTAAGCGGTGGTTTACGCCATGGTTTAAGGCTGACTTCACCATAAAAAAACGATCGTTCAGCAAAATTAAGTCACCATTTATGCATTCAAAATTCATTATTGCTAAGGGCAGGAGCTAGCAACAAACTTTTTACAAGAGGATGGTTTAAATATAGCACAACAATGGGCCTTACAAATGTTACTTGTAGTTTAAGAGGCTTTATAGAAATAACTTCATTATACAGTATGTTCAGATTTTATCAGTCAGTGTTAATAATTTTAATAATACTTAAATGACAATTAATTTTCGTAATCAAATACTACTATTTTGTATTGCCGTCTTATTGTTACGTGTTGAATTATTCTTTATTGTTACTGTAACAGTGCTACTTACTGACAAATACCTTGTACTGTGTAAGATACAGATGGCAATGACGAAGTACATTTTTAATGACCGTTGCTGAGTTTCTTTAGTAACATTATAATTATTGCACAGCAACCCAGCAGTGGTCATCGTAAATTAACTTTACTCCCATTACCATCTGTCCGTTACACCTGCCTCCTAACAGCCTTAATTAGTTTTTACAAGAATAAGTTAAGATCGCCTCCAGTACCTACTAAATCCTTAGTCAAATATTTTTTAATTAATTGTATGCATTGACTTGCCAACAAATGGACGCTGGACTCCGCGTTCAATTGTCGAGAAACTAAAAGGAATATAGCGTAATCGCGACTTCAAATTAGGCGGTGGTTTAAGCCTTAGATTGTCACTAGATTTTGCCATACAATATCGGTGGTGATGACCAAATTAAACCACCTTTTAGGACGTTTTTATTGCTAAGCGCAAGATGGATTTTTTGGTTGGTGGCGCTATTTGTCTGGGACATGCGCCCTAAAGTTGCAATGGAAACAAAGCCACATATCGCACTTTTCACGCCAGTCAATCACAGGAAATGAATCTGTCATGTGATTTGATAGCCTCAAAACTGCGGCGATAAAGTGCGATGTTTTCAGATCCAATTTTTGCGTGAATTTTGTATTAGCCTCGCCGTCCATTTGTTGGAAGATCAACAATGATTGTATGTATTGTATATTTGTCATATCAAATGATTTCGCTTATTGCAATGCAACGTATTGATAAAAAAAATGCCGTCCCTGTCACGCCTTTGACATGGTGTCGATGAAATAAAAATAAAATGTGTATTTTTCTATCTGAGAGATGTTATTTGATATAGGAATCCTCTTGGAACTATTATATTGTAGACTAGACAAAAAGAAAGCTCTCAAATTCTGTGCGTCATCTGTGATTTTAATCAGTAATTTTTTTATGTATTTTAACTCGTAAAGAGCTAACTTGAACAATTTATTTCTGATTAATTAATGCACTCGACTATTTATTTAGTTCTTAATATTGTTTTTTTTTATACTTTATTTGAGCACTGAGATCTGTTAATTTGTATAAATTTAACCTCTATTAAATTTTTAAAAAGCATAGTTGGTTTTATTTTTTAAAGAATGTTCACTAAACTTGTTCGCTACACACGCTACCGACACTGAACACTCTCCTACCGGCTTACACCTGGGGCCTTACCATGAAGTCTTATAGCAGGATTACTTCAATAATACTTTGTTATTTCGTGCCATGACGACCTTAAAGTAAGCTTATTAAGGACGTCATGGTACGAAATAATAAAGTATTATTGAAGTAATCCTGCTAGTGCTATAAGAGTTAACGGTAAGGGGGCTGGTGTAATTAAAAAGCGTTAGCTACTACACTAAAGGTGTATTCATAACCAGTCAAAATGTTGGGAATTCTTGCGTGATTAACGTGAAACTGCCAGAATCTGGTTGAACGCCAAAATTGTGGCGATGAAATTGCAGTTTGGTCTGGTTGTGAAATTGTGACCGCAGTTTTAATAGAAACACCATTTTCAGACAAAGAGCCCTACCTCACAGGGACAGCTACGTTTCCAAACAATTCATATCAAAATATATGGCAGCTGACTCGGCAACGGTTTGGAATTTCAATATGATTATTTTGGATACGTAACTGGCGACGTCGTACTGACGTCCCGGTGAGGTAGATCCTACGGGTAGAGCTCATCTGACAAAAAGTTATTTTAGTTTCAAAAACGCCCGTAGGTGGCGCTGACATAACGGAGGTGTAATACGAGCTCGAAACCAGTTCGCATTCGATTCGATTACGATAGCTTTTTGGTATAAAAGAGGTACTTAGTAAAAAAAAACTTCAATTCATTTACTAATCGCGCCTTTATTCATTATTTAACAACCCTTAAGAGGGGAGGAGGTTCCCTTCAACAGTCATTCAAGTCATTATCGCAATCTACGTTGTAATTTTTGTCCTCCTAGCACCTTCCTTGCACAGTGGTGTAAACGTAAATTAAAAAAAAATGTTGACGGGCAAAAATATACACAATGTTGCAATAATGATTTATGAATCTGATTCCAATCCAAGTTTCAACATGTTGATATAATATTTTGCGATTATAAAATATCATCATTTTATGTACCGTGTTTCTAGCAAAAAACTTCATTTCATAGTCCCTCTGAAGTTTCCAGCAGTCTTTAATTCCATCAGTCTCACATTTTGCACTGTTGGGAGTCTCATGCGTCACATCTTATATTTGCTACCTCTCCGACTGAACATGGGTGTGGAGAAGTTATCCGGAGCCACGTTTGGACTGGGGAGGGGTGTCTTCGGCGGCTCCTGTGCTAAGGACACTATGGACGCGTTCTTAATGGCCTCGGGCAGGTCCTCGGGTAGACTGCCAGGCTGAGACGACGACGCCGCTAATCTCTTTTCTGATATCGTTTTCAGCATATTCTTTCCGGCTTCTTTGGTCTGAATTAGAAATAAAAATATGGATGGATTCCCTGTGCTATGGGTATACATACACGAAGAAAGTTACACCCAGACTCGGTAAAAGACAAATATTATAATAGAAATAAGACTGCTGGTGCCAGGGTTGCCCAGTTCATCTGGTAAGATATTTGGATCGAGCGATTAGACATGTTAGCGTATACTAGTTATGTAATCGTTCGATCCAAATCTGTTCACGCTAAAAGGAGTTCCAGTAGGAAGGATTTTGATTGGACATTATATAGCTTTAATCTCTGGGCAACTTATAGGCTATAAACCATTGCGGTATGTGATGTGGAACCAAGTAACCAGAGAGGCAGAGCTGCTTCTCAGTACATTGGAAGTACTTCGTGGAGGTCTATTAGTGATAAGCGATAGAGAGATAGCCGTTGTTCAATTGTTTCTACGCATTCACGTTATAAATGCTTATTTATAACGTGATTCAATGTCGGTAAGTTGTAGTTCGCATAATTCCGAAAAACATTTGTGAACTACAACTTAGCTTGTCGTAATTATGCCATGTATTGTATATGGAAAAATAGTATTTATCGTAATAAACATTTCGTAAATAGCTTTTTTAATAAAATTGATTATGTTAGAAGATATTATTTTTTTAAGATTGGCGGCGCTAGTTGGCTCTATGAAGGCTCTTAATAATGACAACTCACGCTCTCATGGTCCAGGCACATGTACGCGTAGTGCGCCGCGTGGTCCAGCAGCGAGAAGCGCAGGTAGTACTGCGCGAGGTAGCGCAGCGCGGCCGGCAGCTCCTTGCTGGCCGAGTTGGCCGCGTCCTGGCACGCGGCCGTGTACGCGGCGGCCGCGCTGTTGGGCATGTTGGACTTCTCGTACAGTCTGCGAATGACACGAATATTATAGATATACTCTTTACACAAAAGCCTTCTCTTCCAGGCGACCCTAAGGAACGTAACTATAAACAAGACGAAACTTTTGGTGCTAGAATCATCGAAATCGGTCAACGCGTTTCAGCTCAATTTTATATACATACATAGACTGCTAAACACATAACCCTTCCTTGCTGCGCAGTCGGGTAAAAATAGTGAACAGCAGTGTAACGCAAAGAATCAATGTATTATAGGACATATGTTACAAAAAGCAATCGACGTTTCTAAAAACACATTTGACCTGGATGTTAGTATTTCTACTACATTACATTGGTAGCGATTATGTCGTGCGATGTCTAATTTTAGGGTTACCAAAAAGTAACAAGGAACTCTTGTTGAGATATTATTTTGCTTGCTTCTAATTTCGACCCACTATTTACGGCACTGGAGCTAAGAGAAAAGCCTTTTTAGGTTCAAAACCATATAATAACATGAAAAATAAAATATGGGTCGAAATTGGTAGCAAGCAGAATAACAAGTCAAGTCAAAAAAAGGTTATCTGGCTAGCACAGCCTATCACAAAATATCTATAAAAGAGCGCATACTTAGCCAATTTGAATAGCGCCATCCCTTCAATATCTCCCGTACTATGCGCCTTGTAGTAACACTTGAGAGCGTTAGGGATCTTGTCCATCTTCTCATAAGCCTCGCCGAGGGATACCAGCATCCTCGAGTCATCGGGCTTCAACTGCGCCGCTCGCGAGTAGTAGTATATGCAGTAGCCGTTTAAGCCTAGTATTTCGTATGCTTGGCCTAGGCCGTTCCATGCGCGGTAGTCGTTTCGGTTTACATCTGAAAATATAAAGAGACTTTGCACTGACTCCACGAAGGTAGGAGTTTTGTGCATTTCCCCCGCGCTATCAGCTCAACCACCGCAGCTCACTGAAGTAGCGCGGCAGGGTTGCCGGCTGACAGTTCCACTGTTGCAGGCTTTGTGATACTGATAGGATAGACATGTATCCGTCTTCATACACTTCCTCGTTCGAGTTTCTTCGGTAGTGGGACAGTAAGTGGCGTATTCATTTCAACAAAACTTAATATGCTCAATTGCCGTGCCGTATATAGTAATACGGTAGTACAAGTCTGTCGTATGTCTAGTTTCGACTTCAAAGATGCCTGAAAACCGTGTATTACTGTAATTGCCGTATCAGGGACAAAAACGGCTAATTTGCTGCATCTTTAATCTTTCTACAGATTTTTTTTTATTCGATTTGAACACGTTTTGTTTAAGACATGGGATGCCAAACCGTAAAGACCCTTTTAGCCGTTTTCGAATCTAACGTCCTTTAGTAAAAAGTGATGCACTATCTCGTCTTATTCAAGGCACAGAGGGTTACCTGTCACTCCAATTCGAATAGTATGTAAATGTTTGTTTAGATGACAGTGTCCAGTTTATACATCAATCTTCCTCCTTTTTGGAAGACGTTTCCAAACTGGGCATTGAAATATAAAGGAGAAGGGTGAAGTGAAGTATGGACTTGATCCACTGTGAACTCACCAATAGCCTGTCTATAGCACTGTATCGCTGCATTGGAGTTCTGCAGCTCAATGAACTCATGTCCCATGAGGATCCAGGCGGACAGGTACTGCGGGTCCAGAGACAGCGCCCTCTGGAAGTACACTACTGCCTTCTGGTGTTCACTTCGTAAACTATAGTAGTTACCTGGAATATATGAATGGTGATCATGTTTTATCATGTTGTTGTGATGTCATAAAGTGGAAATTTAATCATAATTCTTATTTAACCTCACACACTTACACTCAATCATCAAGGGAACAAACTCAACCATAAAAGATTAGGTAATTAATAGATTCAACATCTCACATAGCGACTGGAAAAGCGACCTAAGCTATGGATTATCTATACTATAACATCTAGTTAGGGACTAAAATACGAAAAAATAACTCTGAAATGTACAGACTTCTATATTGATATGAAATGGGTTTACCGTAGGTATTAACATTTAAAATTAGATAATCATTTATTCAAATAACAATAAAATCCTAAAAATAACTATCTTAAATAATACTAACCTAAAAAAATATAAACTAAACTAAAAACTATATATACAATAGGTCGGTTGAACTATCTGAATGGCTTAGCATTACAGATAGTTCAACCGATCCCCGTTGTCCGGCAACGTGCCCAAAATGCTGGCGGCATTTCCCCTCTGGATCGCTAGGCTGATCCTTTGGGCGAAATACAGGCCAGCACTTTGGTCACGTGTGGACTCCACGAGCCGCCCCGACAGATCTTTATAGATCTCCATCGCTCCCGGCCCCCACGGACCCAGCGTCTCTACCCCAAACGGCACAAATATGTAGCCTCTGTCGAGGCTACTATACTTGCGCAGCTTGAGGGATTCAGCTGCTGCAGCAGCGCCACTTGCTCGTTCTGATGTTTCAGGAAGATGGGACGGCGCCAGCGTATCAACACACGTGGCATCCCACACCAATGGCCGTCCCATCTTCCATGGAATGAGTGTCATCCCGTCGGGCCTCTTTCCGTCATCGCGCATGAGCCCATTTGGTTCTAACTTTGCGGCGACGTTGGAACTTCCGAAGGCTCGACGAATGACATCGTTGATTGCGCTGTGGCGAGCAATGCGGCCCGCGCTACATTTAAATAAATAAAACTTAACATCTAGTAAAGAATGATTCCAATATATAAAAATTTTGCCCCACATAGTGGCGAAAAGTCTGATTCTGACTAATTAAATGATGAATTACCTATAACACAGCATGTCTCCACTCTATATTTGTCTATCGAAACTGCCCTCTGAGCTAGGTTAGCTAGCTCCATCTTCTTCTCCTTCAAGTAGAGTAAGTGGGAGTACACGTCCCAGTTGTCCAGTCTATATGGGTCACTCTGGTACAGCTCCCGAAATAAAGACAGTGATGAATCCACATCTGAAATTCACATTGCACAATACAACAACTAATACCACTTCTTGCCTTTTTGTTGCAGCTTAAAATGTATTAACAGTATGTATGTTTACTTAACGTTTTTTGTACATGTTTATTGTTTTGTGTACTATAATTAATTGATTTCAAATTATGATTAATTGATTAAATATTACAACAATAAAGATTAACAATGAAACACAGAAAACTTTTAGGTCCAAACAAAATAAGTACTTATTATAATATCTGCAATATTGCCAAGCAATATGGAGTGGTTGAAAGTTGATAAAATTAGTGTAATAATTTTGTGAAATGTGTTTCATTTGTACAAATGTACATCGTCAATCCATCTTCAATCATTGTTTTGGAGTATAGTAAACCTTCTGGAGGTTTAAATTTAAATTAATAAAACTTGGCATAGGCTCCAATTTATAAAAATATAGGTGTTAAAAAATGAAGTAATACTACCTACCTCTTCTATCATGATGAGCAATCGCCATCTGCGCTGTAACATAGGTGCTCTTCTCGAAACCCGCCCCAACCAACACCATGTATGCTTCCAGAGCCTGCTCTGAAAGTTTCAGCTCGACAAATGCATGCGCCACGAAGAAATACATCATCCAATGCTTCGGTAATTGTAGTGAATCCAATGCTTCGTACTCATTGGCTAAGCCAGCTAGTTCCAGCCAGGCCGCCCACAGTGTGGGGGCAGCGGCAACTGCAGCTTGGAGTGTTGAGACAGCCTGGTTTCGGAGATCAAGCTTCTTTAAAACTACACCTTCTAGGTATAGAAGATAACCGTCTAAGTTGTTTCGGTTGGCCTAAAATAAAATAAAAATCTTTATCTTGAAGCATGCTTGGTGTAATACAATACAATAATGCTTTACTTGTGCAACATAGGTATACAGGGTGTTAAATTTATATTATATTAAATTTATATTTATTTGTGTAATTAGGTTGTTATATGGACTTACAACCTTCCTCCCTTGAGGGCTAGGTAGAGATTAATTAGGATCTTTTATATTCTATCAAACATGGTAGTCTGTCGCTAGCGCTACTGCTGACTGAGGGCTAACTCTTAATAGAATAACTTTAAAGTTTCCTCAAAAAACTTTCCTTCACAATGGTAAGGTCCTCAACGTGTTGAGAGCAAATGTGTGTCAGCTAATCAAATCCCTAATAAGACAAACCTTAAAAAACGATAGAAGATCCAACAGCACTTGTGTTGACTCGGTGTTCTCTGCGCCCGAGTCCGTGGCATTGTCCAGCCTTTTCTTCTCACTGGACATGTACTGGGAGTATCTGTGCAGGAATACACACTTTGGACTAGTGCAGTTCTCGATAAAATGCGCCGCTCTGTCATATTCTTGGCAATCGAAGTAACTCTTTGCTAATGTGTAAGATTCCTTTTCTTCAGCTAAGATACCGTTGTCATGACCAACCTGAGGTCCTTCGTAAGCAACTTTGTGATCTTTCAGAGCGAAATTCAACTCCGCAAGCCATTTAGTAGTCTGCGAAAGGCCGCGATCACTACACTCGCGAATACCGTGTAGGATATCGACTCTAACTTGATTCAAGTCGATTTGGATGTCGCCTTTTGCGTTTGAAAGTTGCTGCATTATATTACAAGAAGCTATCTATTGGAATATTATAAAATACAAACAAATGTTTATTTAGCCGCCGCTGCAAGCAAAACGACAAATAAAATACAAACAAATAACCTCAAATAACGTTGACACTTGACAAAAGATTTTTAAAATTTAATATGGCTTTGACAACAATGACAACAGCGCCATAAATACACCAAAAAAACTTAAGAGTGGGGAAACCCAGAGAATTTTTTATTTGAATATCCTTTTCTTTTATTTATTTATTTATTTTATTAATGGACTCGACAGTTCGTCATTTGCCAATGTCATGTTACAAAAAATTCAATGTAATGTCTTCTATCTTCCTCCAGGGGAGTCGCCGAAGCGTCATCACCCTGGGTAGCAGCGTCTTCATGTCTTCATCCACAGGAGACGCCGTAGCGTCAATCACTGCGGACGAAGCAGCTCGACAGTCACGTTCACTCCCGAGCTCGTAGTGGGAATCTTGACCATGGCGCCAAACTTCAGATCCTGCTTGAATTCTTCAATAACTTCACCATACTGTCATTCGCGAACATTTTCTGATTAATTTAACGTGATATTAAACACAAAATAGTCCCTGTAGACGTTAAAAGAAAAATTATCAAATAATTTTGCAACCGTCGTTTCCCGCCATTTTCAAGAGACCCTATCCTTTTCTTGTTTAACTTTTTGTTCAAATTTTCTTCATTCGTTGTTTTGACAGTCCGTTGCTCACTTCACTCCGTTCCGACCGTTCACTCATTCATTCCGTCGGTATTTTTAATTTTAATCTGTGGTCGGTCACAGCACAGTCATTTTCGGAATATTCTGTTGTCGAGTTTTCGCGTTTTCCTTTTCTTGTGTTCTCTCGGCTTTGGATATTGAGTTGTATTGACCGACAAAGAATACATTTCTACAGAATGGCTGAACAAAATATAGAACCTGTGACTAATGATGTTGAGAATACTTATTCGACACCCGCAAATGATCCCAAAAACATGCAAGAGGTAACACAATATGTAAGTTCATGTTTGTCAGAAACATACAATATAAACATAAACAAATTAAGCTTGTAGCATTTCTTACAATACAATAAGATTAATTGAGTATTTTCAGAAAGCTATAAGTATTTTGGTGTGTGGGTGGGTAGTTTATTGAAATTTTATTATAATTTTTTAGGTGCAGTCGCTCCTACAAAACATGCAGGACAAATTCCAGAGTATGTCGGACCAGATCATCAACAGAATAGACGAGATGGGCACCAGGGTTGACGAGCTGGAGAAGAACATCACAGATCTCATGACACAGGCAGGGGTGGAAAACGAAAAGTAGGGATGCTCAATCATTCGTTCTAGTTATAATAATCACCTTTTGTAATATCACCCAAAGATAATTTTGTGCCTGAATTATCTTAAATAGTGCCTGCCAAAGGTTTCAGCACTTTAGTATTAAACCAACTTTGAGTAAATGTCTACGAGTCTAGTTATGAATAATCTAAAAGAAAGCACTTATTTTTATTTTTATGGGTATTTAAATGTGGATCTTTGTAACTTGACTACATCTAATTATTTACACTGTAGCAGCAATGTTTATTAGTAATTTAATCAAGGCATAAATTGCATAATTTAATAATGTTCAGTCAACATGATAAATTTACAGAAAAGCAGCTAATTCTTTGTTATTCATTGCACAATCTATAATGTACACCTTATCCTTCCAATCTAGACCCTATTAATGTTTTATAAGTACCCACTGTACCACAGTACTATATACATATTTGCCATAAAACACAATTCTTGTAATTATTCAGATGTGTCATCTAAAAATAAGTAAATAATAGGCAAGAGTCATCTAACAATGTTTCTATCAAATTAATTCCATTATTTATAGCTTTTCACACACAAAGACAAATTGCAACAAAACTATACTAGTGTAGGCACATTTTTTAAGTAAAATATTTAAGTTAGATTGTAAGGCTTACTTTAATCACGGCCACAACATAATTGTTATTGCAACAAGTTTGAATTGTTACACTGAAACTTTACACTGATAATCAAAACTGTTAAATTAAGGGCTATTGTATTTAGGAGGCACCAAATTTCAATAAATTGGTTGTAACGAAATATGTGTTCTTAAAACCTCTATCGTGATAAATAATACTATTTATTAATTTAAGTCATGTTTTGAAAATTAATTTCCTAAGAGGGATTCCTTTCACTAAATGTCAAAAGCCTCCAAAAGTCTTTAAGATTACTTGTATTATAAAAACTACATTGGTCGTTTTTATTTAGTCACTTTTGATTACAAATTCATTTGATTTCAATCAGTTTTCAAAGTGTTGCATTAACAATTTGTATGTAACAGTGCCTCACCCTAGAATAGTAAAATGTGGCAAAATTAACTTCAATGGCCAATGTTCATTATTGTTAAATACCTAATTGTATAATTTTATTTATAAATAAAGTATACTGTTTGTAGATATTTAGCTTGTTTGTTGTTCATGTGGTGTGGGATTTCAGAAGGGTGCATATTGATTTCACTACAGTACCAGGCACCGTCTGGCACTGGAGTTGTGTGTTTATAGATGATGGTAAATCAATACTGTTTTGTCGAATGAAATGCGAGAGGCGAGCTGTAACCTGGAGTGTCGCCCCGTAAAAATTGTTATCGCAAAACACGTTAAAATGCCGATCGATATTGGTTATAAAAAGTTACTGTAAATTAAAAACAAAAAGAGATTTAATTGCTGAATTGAATTTTAATTATTGATATTATATTCATAAAAAATGCTTTCTAATTACTTCTTAATTATGCCACAATTTTCTCGTGTGGTTTGTTTCTCCTCCCTAGTTTCCAATAGTTGTTTTGTTTTTATCTAACTAAACTTTATTACCAATGTCGATTAGATGTCAAAATGTATTGGGATAGAATAGAAGTGGGGGCGATAACTTCCCAGTCTTCCCCAGGTGGCAATTGGGAATTTTATTTTACACTATTCCCAATTGCCACCTGGGGCATCGATGTTGGGGCGACTGGGAATATACCATATTTTTCGTGATGGCTACGCCAAAGCCAAGGGCCAGAGACAACAGCTGAGGCAAGATACGTGTTTAAAGGAATATGAATATAAAGTATTGAGAGTGCTCACTAAAAGTAGTTTATTAGAAATCAGTAAGTCAATTTACATTCTAGCAAAAGTCTTATAAATGTAATGTGATTAGGTACTATGACTAACGCGATTCAGTTTCTTCCGATGTGTCGCCTTCTTCAGATTCCTCATATTCCTGGAAAATAATAACATTTTAAGCACAGCTGTAGGTAGCAATACCATTGAGTTGATTGTAGTAAGATCGCTCGCTAGCGCGTACTTAAATACGTTACCTGTGACGTTCGGGATTGTTGGGACTTAACAAAATTTCTCTGAGGTAACGAATATCCGACCAGTCCCCAACGCTGCAGGTAACGTATTTACGTACTGGTAGGTACAGTCGACAGCAGATCAATGGTAACACTTGCAGTACCTACGATTTCAAGTCTTACGACGCAAATAATAAGAACTGTCAAAAGTAAAAAGTGTTACCATTGATATGCTATCGACTGTACATGGTAATGGTGTAGGTTGTAAGTCCAAAACGGCCCCGCGTTCTAAGGCCGATAGTTATAGACAGTTTTGAGCTCGCACTTTACGACTGTCAAAATTGTATGATAACGGACAGTTGTAAGATCGAACTGAAATTCCACTCATACTCAAAACAGTCTATTTTATGTCGGTTGTAGGTACTTACATTTCAGACTAGAAGTATTTCATACAAAATCAACTTTGGATATTGTAATAATAATTGAACCTAACCTAATTGAGTGACCAAGGAGTAACTTTGGAGTTCTGCGCTGTATTCACTACTGAAGACCGCAGAAATCCAATTTGACAACAACCAAAGCCATT
The DNA here is from genome assembly GCA_963506565.1 of Tachystola acroxantha. NCBI lineage: Eukaryota > Metazoa > Arthropoda > Insecta > Lepidoptera > Oecophoridae > Tachystola > Tachystola acroxantha. The sequence continues at coordinate 11,536,824 of OY735871.1, forward strand.
TTAGGTTTGCCATTTTTTATATACAGAGAGAGATGTGTTCTCAACTTACCGTCAATTCTTCATCATCTTTGATTGTGGATTGATTCATCAGAGCCGCTAGCGAGTTGGACCTCACTAAGTGTTTCTCCGGTGACCGGAGTCTCCTTACGCTCTGCAAGAAATCCAGACAAATACAAGGCCTACTTGCAATAAAATATAACCCGAGAGTTGCGAACTTAACCCACGAAAAATGTATAGAATTTTCACAAGTTAAGTCGCGAAGAGCTCGGTGGCGTAGTGGTTGGGTCACTGGACTTATGATATGGCGGTCCCAGGTTCGATCCCCGGCCAGTTCAGCTACAAACTAATGAGTTGTTCTTGTTTTTTTTCGAAGGAAAACTTACGTACATTTTTTAAAAATGATGAAAAATTTCTTGCCTGCGACCTTGCCATTCCGTGACGTCACGTCGTTACGTACATTTATCGAATGTCCTGAAAACGGTGAAGGAAAACATCACGATGAAACCGTAGTACGATGTATTCCGTAGAAAAAATCTAAGGCATGTGCAATCCGCCAATCCGCACTGCCCGCGTGGTGGATCATGGCCTGAACTCCCTCGATTTAAGGGAAGGCCTGTGCCCGAGCAGTGGAGACATAAAAATAGATTGTCACTAACTATATAAACGCAACTTCACTGTCGTTCACATGCTACGTCGCGTAAGAGCGAGCGGAACGGCTCGCTTAGCGGCGACTATTAATTATTAGCGTACACAATCTGGAATCGCTATAGGTGTCTTACCACAGAATCGTCGTCATCCTTCGATGGCGACTGGTTCATGAGCGAAGCCAAGGACGAGGATCTCGCCGAAGTGCCAGTAGTTACCGGTTTCTCTGGCGATCGCAATTTACGTCTAAAATTCTGAAAATATACTTTCCATCTCAGCAGATGTTTTCGATAGTAAAAATAATTCAATTATTATTATGTTAGTTACCATCGGCTCCTCGGAATCAGAAAGACCTGTATTCAAACGCTTCACAAAAGAGTAATTAATTTAATATTCTGTATTTTTAACATATTATTAAGTACATATGCCAGCCTACCTACTCTCAACTCTAGTTTGTTTACTGTCAAATTGTGATGAGGATGAGGTGGATTAGGATAATAATTTATAATCAATGCTATTATATTTTACGTACAACATACGTACCAGTATTGATCTGGATTCTGGGGGAGTTCAGTATCTTTATCAAAACCACTTGTAATGTAAGTACCTGATGTGGTAGTTGAGTTTATAATTATTCCACAGTTAGCTAGATACTTCGAGTAGGCAACCAATGTGTTAGTAAGTAAGTACTTAAGTAAAGTTGTTGAGCCATAGATTTATCGGTTACCGGTTTGAGTTCGGAATATTGGCCCTGGCAGCGATAAAAAACTGCTAAACGGTGGGCTTAATTTGACAATTATTTTTGTATGTCGAAATGAGCGCAAATCCTTAAACAATGCATGGCTTAATCTACCTCTTAACTTTACGTCGTGTTTATCGCTACGAGCTTAAGTTACTATAGGTAATATGTAAGTAAGAATTTAAGTAAAACTGCCCTTCCATACCCCATAAGAATTTCACAAAACAAACCTCCAGATCCGCCTTGTCGTTGATGTCAGCTATTTGCTGATGAGCGACAGTAAGGAGTTCCACCGCTTTCGCGTGGAAAGTCATTTCGATCATGACGAAGTTGGAGAGGAGCGTCTTCAGCTGCTGCAGCTTGCGTCTCTCAAAGAACTCGGTTTGTTCGCTGAGACCCTTGGCCGTGCGCGACATCTCGGCTGAGGCTTTCAGCAGCTCAGATTCAGCGTATGTCTACCGTGAAAGTATGAGGGTATCTAACAATAGTAGGTATAAGTTATATTATAGGCAAATACATAAACTTACGTCTGTCTCCCTTAGGAGTAGGCGTACGTATTCTATCTGCAGTATTCATTGCAGCTAAAACTACGTGAGTTATGGCGTGACGTGTGTGTGACTAAACTCATTGCAGCCTTTTTAGAGCACTGATTTACTTGGACTCAGGTAGTCTTACTACCTACCTAGGTACTTAGGTATCTAACATCATTTCATTCATCATTTTATTCTTTGTGTAGGTCACGTGCTTAAATATTTTTCATTTAAGAAAGGAAGCAAATAAAGGAAACACTTTGCAACACTGTAGACTGTCTGCATCTTGTGAGTTGAAATCTTACTTCAAATCAAATGCCATACCATTTGGAAACTGCATTTCCCTCGTTGGAGCAAATGGTTAATAAACTTACGACTTGCTGCCTGTTAAACGGTTGTCTCTCCCTGGCCTTGTCCAGCACCTTTTTCCGGGTTAGCTCCTTCTCTCTCACATTCATCGAGTGTTTCAGCTCCTCTCTTGTGTGCTTACAGATAGCCTCATACTGACACAGCTCACCGAGCACCTGTGAAGCGAGAATGTCTTTTGACTGCGTTGAGCAACGTTGCAAGAAATATCATGTAGCCATATGTTCTGCAACCCCACCTACCTACTTAAATATATGTCCAAGGCGTGATGTAAGAATGAATACGTGTATGAGACCCTACGATACATGGTCCTAAATTTTCGGGATATCTATGCGAAAATTTTACCCGATAAAATGGCTGATAGTAAAAGCGATGCGCCAAATATATCGTCTTGCGAATACTTATTTACTTGTGTCACTGGGCTACATCTTATTTGGAGACATCAGACTTACGCTGTTACCTATAGGTACTTATGTGTAGGTAGGAATATTATTGATAGATCATCGTGCCTGAGAAAACACGTTAAGCAGTTGGTCCCGTTGTTGTTTGTTGCTCGATGTCAGTGGTAAGGCCATGCATCTCAGGGAACTATGAGCACTAAACAACTACTTAGAGGGCGATTGATAAATTGTAAACTACCTTAGCTTCTAGTCGCTGTACTTCGCAGTTCCTGTATTCTTCGATGGCTGTGAGTGTGATGGAAATGTTCTCCAGTCCTGCACTGAGAGACTTGTTAACGATCTCGTTGTTAGCGTAGTCTTTGAGAACTCTTGCCACCTCGTCACCCATATCACGCAATCTGCATAGCAAACGAACCAAGTGGTTTCATAGGTAGGTACATAAGTCCTATAAGTACATTATAGCTTATATATATAGACGTTATCCCTAGGTGGTCACGAGGGAAAGCTTATAATAGGATACATAGCACGATGATCCAACGATATCCATAGGGTGATGCCTTGATGTTGATAAAATAGGTGCTTTATAAAATTAATGATTGCCAACAATGATTACTATACCTCGCTGTTTTTCTGGTGTAATCGCCAAATACGACGCATAATTCTCCGAAATTCTTTTCCACGCTGGTGATTCGGTCTTGAATAAACTTGGCTTGCTGTTCATAACTCAACGAGTGGGCATTATCACCTCTAAACATTTTCTATGGTGTTACAAATATTGAAATATTCGTACATAAACCAATGATTTGTTTACTTTATTTGTGTACATAGTGGTTTCTATGGTAACCAAAAATGCAAACCAACAATGTACCTCCGGCTGTATAAAAAAAAGCACCTAATTTTTTTCATTGGTAACATTTGATTTGGAGATAAACGTCATTGTTCCAGGCCAAAAACCCAGAGAGTATATTTAAAAAAATAAATGTCAAAACGGTGAACAAAACAAAACAGCTGTTTCTCGGTTTTTGTTTACAATTTTAGTTTTACTTTCTCATAAAAATGAACGAAGAAATAGACGAATATGATATTTACCATCAAGATTTCACCACAGTCTCCGAGTGGGAAGTATTCATTGCTCGAATAGAGGAGGTACTCAACGAATGGCGACTGTCTAAATCGAAAGTACCAAAACCTTCTGCGGAATACACAAAGAAATGGGTGTGTAAGTCAGAGAACATTCGCTTCCACAATCAGAATTTCACACTTTCATATCATATGTTAGAGCCTGCAGTAAATTCTAATAGCGCAGAAGAAGCCACTAGCCCACCTTTGTTAGTTGATATGCAAAATAACCTTTGGGATGCTACATCGCATTTTATGGATGACGTCGACGGTAGTCCTTTCCCTATCTCCCACTGGTTCGGCCTCAAGAGGTACCTGATGCTGTGTCCGAGCAATCCGTTAGTGGAAGGTAGTGTTATAAAACTTGTAATGAGTTCTGTAAACATTGCATTTGCGAATGTAGATTGTGGTGTTCCATTGTTTGTTAAGATCAGGGAGCACCGCCAGCAATGTTTTCTTGGATTCTATGAAGATAATGAACACAAAATCAGCTTCGACACTATACATTTGAAGCGAATTTCAAATCAATGTTCACATCTAAGTGGCCTCGTAAGTTTGTTTAAATCCAAGATTGGTTCACCGATTGCTCTTGATGCAGTAATAATTTCTGCTAAATTATCTTATGAATTAAAGGATTTTGATTCTTTCGCTTGGAAAAAGGCAATCCACACAAATGAATTTCTATCAATAGATGGATTTGATGTTAAAAAGTTAATTGAATTGCCATTTGGTTGTGAAGAAAACCCTATACAAAGTTCTTTGTTGAACGCAATATGGCCTCGGTTCCGTGAGAGCACTATTGTTGATTGTTCTACTTACTCAGACATAGATCCACTGATGGCCCCGAACTGGACAATTACCCTCAAGATGAGGGATAATATCACGTGTCAATTATCAGAAACTATTGGTAAAATAATGGATTTGATGGAGAATAACAGTTTACTTATGGATATATTAGGCCTAAGTCGTAGTTTAGGTTTGCTGAATCCTTTGCATAAAATAACTGAAGCACCTATAACTATTTCAAAGCTTGTTAAAGCAGCTATTGGACAAGGCACTAATATGACAGAGTTCAAAGGACCTGTAGCAGATGATCTTTTGATGCCACTGTTGTACTATATGTTTCCTGATGCAGTGGAAGATAATACTTTTAACTATCCTGACCAGTTTGAAGTGGAATTTAAACAGGTAAATAAAATGTGCTATCTTACTTATGGGTTTCAGACAATATAATGTACACCATTCTGCAAGCAAAACGTAGCAAAAGCTGAGTAGAAAAGTCCCTAGCAAAAAACTTCTCATTTCTTTTCGTTGTTTTATTTTATTTGGTTGATAAGTATTTTTATGGTGTATGTTTGTTTCACTAATTACATAACTTGTATTGTAATTCCAGGGTTTGGAGCCTAAGCTATGCAGTTACGTGAAGACGAGTCCTGAAGGTGGTCTCGTGTGGCGATTGTCTGTGCTTGCGGCTCGACTGCACGACGCGGGCGGACTGCCCTACCTCGCGCACCTGTGGTACGAGTTCACTCAAGAGCTGCAGTACAGATGGGAGCATCGCATTGCTGTGGCTGGGTAAGTGTGTTATATTAGCTAGTTAGACTGCAGTACTACCTTCTAGAATATTCTTTGACTGGCATTATTCAGGTGGCGTAACTTATTTAGCAGGCGAAGTGGCATTGACTTTCGTTAATGCTAGTTAGGCAGTTGTCCCACCGCCAGTGAGTGAGCGAGAAACGTACAATAGATAAAAAAGAGACGCATATTAATGTTTGATCGCTGAGCGAGTATCGCTGAGCGAGTATCGCTGCATCTCTTTTGTTTACACGGAATGTACTATCTATTGTACGTTTCTTGAGCGAGAAAATAGCCGATAGTTACTCGCCGGCGGTGGGACAACTGCCTAAATAATATAAAGGAAAATGTATAGGATTTACATTTGCTTTTTCGTTAGCAACAGTCGATTAATAAATACTTAAATAAAATAACGTTTATTTTCTCACCACAAACAATAATTACATGGTATATATCACAATTTTGCATGCAAATTTAAAAAGCTTGAGGTAAGACTGATCCACTAGAAGTTAACCTGTATATTAGGACATAAGGCTCCACCAATAAATCCCCTTTTTCTTTCTATTCTACTAGCGTTAACGAAAGTCAATGCCAAGTTGCTAGGCAGGCCATTAGTAACTTCTCTCAGTAGTTGTCTACATCCTTGTTCGGAGAATGTACTCGTATGTTGGCCTGTTTCCCGATAAAGTAAATGCAAATAAATATAAGGATTATGTCGTTTAATGAAACTATGCGGAAGAAAAATATACAACAGTTTAATTACAAAACTTATGTAAATACCTATCTATATATAAAATGTAAATACTTTGATATGAACTACATATTATGTACATTTTACCATTTGACAATAATTGTCAATAACTTTATTTTATATTATAACATAGCACCATTTGGATTGCGCTTCGTTGCATTTTGGTTACTTTAAATACATAATAAACATATTTTTATTGTCTCTCTTAACTAGTATGTACACAACTTACACAATTTTACCATAAAATAAATAAAATCAATACTTATAAATAATAATAAAATTCATACACTCTACAAGGGCCATGGTAATCTGAACAAGTCTAATATAATATTCTTAATTTATGTACTGAATAATTATGCAATTTATTTTAATTTAATTTTACTATAAATTAGGGCAGCACTACGATGGACGTGTCCTTGGTTTGATTATTTATTGCCACTACAATTTGGAGAAATTCAGTATCTAAGGCCGAGATTTATAGACAGTTTTGAGTGCCACCTGAGTTTGAGCTCGTTTTTACAATCGTCAGATTTTATACAATTTTGACAATCTTAAGGGCTCACTCACTCACGCACGCTAGACTCATGCCCAAAATTGTTTATGAATATCGGCTAAAGTATATTTTTGAGAAGCGTATTGTGATATCTAGTTGACAGAAAATTTTGTGACTAGCTCTCACTAACAAAATTTTATAAAATACAGTGTAGTGTGTGTACTTTTCGCTATATTTATTGCATAATACAGTAGTTCCTTTTTACATTGTAACAATTACCCCCTAATCTAAAAATTACCTAAACATCGATGTTTCCTCTCAAAAAGTAAATTAAGAGGAAACACCAAATTACTGTTGAATTATTTTCGTGAAACGAAGGAAACCGTGCTATCGGCTAAACGGTTTAGCCAGACATCGCTGTAATATATTCATATTCAACGCAATATTTACCGGTAACAAGTCTTTACCTAGTCTATCGCAAGGCACCGATAGGATTCTTCTAGATCTAGTTCGAAGTCATCGGTGTTACTTGAGTTGATTCCACTGCGGGGCGATGCAGTCGGGCTCGTTGCGGCCGTGTCGCCCGCGCCCGCGCCGGTGGCTGTGGTGTCGGTGCGGGCGCGGGTGCGGGCGGCCGCGCGCGGGGGCAGGCGCCTCGTGCGCGCACCACGCCCCGTAGGCCACCCCGCGCGCCTCCGAGCTGGCCACTCGAGAAGGCGGCGCCTGGCCCCGCGCCGAGCCCCGCGCGCGCTATAATGGCACCAATCCTCCTCGCGTCGTCGGATTCCGCGCCATGTAGATGTCCATGTCGTGGTCGGTCCAGTTGTCGGAGGTGTCGCAGTAGCCCATGCCCAGCGAGCCCACGCTGTACCGGCTGGCGGGGCGTGAGCGCGACCGCGGCCGTCTGCGCGACCCGGCAGTGCCACCGGTCGCGCCGCCCGCAGCTCCGCTCAGCGAAAGACGAGATGCCCGCTCCGACGCCGCTCCCAGCGATTGCCTCGATTGTCGAAGATCTTGAAACAGAAAAGCAATGCAATCGCCTCCATGTTCAACTTCGCGTGCACATCGAAGAGGAAAGCGAGAAGAGTAAGCAGAAATAAAGCGAGTCTATGGATAGTCTTACCGGCTCTCGATCCTAGGAGGCTGCCCGGGTATCCGGGCATGCCGTACCGGCCGGAGTGCGAGTAGCTGTGTTGGGACTGTCCGTCGGCGAGAGAGCGCGCGCGGCCGGGCCGGCCGGGCAGGGGGTCCGGGGGAGCCGGTTCAGTATAGGTTCGTGCTCGCGGGATCGATCGTGCGCTATAGGCGGACACTTGATCCCACTCACGCTGCTTGCCGAACGCGCCGAGGGTCGCGAGCGAGGAGAGCGGCCCGCTGGGGCTGGGCGTGCCGGCGAGCGCGCCGCAGCACGGGTTGGGCATCTTCTCCGGCAGCTGAGTGTGCAGGCGGTGCACGGTGCGCGCGCGGCGACGCGACGCGGCTGCGAACACCAGCACGGCCACCACGATGGTGCCGCAGATGGCTGCGCTGGCAGCGATCGTGATCTTGTCCATGTTGGAGGCCGCCGCCGACACTGTGCGCACCTCGCGGCACTGCGAGTACGGCACCGACTCGGGACTCACGTGCACCTCCTCCAAGGAGATCACGCAGACCACGATACATTCCTGTCGATATGAAAATGAATATGAACGGCTGGGCATTATGTAAATTATTTGCGCAAAGTAAGAATACCAACCTGCGAAGGAACGTTTTTAATTTTGAATTCCCTTTCGCTGGCTTCCAGAGGCGGTCCTTGTTTAAAGGTCTTATCTCCGAATAGTCTGTATACGACTCGAAAGCCGAGTATGTTTGCCACATCTGAATCCCACTGGATGATAACAGAGTTATCCTGTCTGTAAGCATTTTTCACGATGACTTCGTTATCGTCTGCTTTGGGTTTCTGTTGAGGAAAATTCATGACAAGAGGCGGCCGCTGGTGCGGTGCGTGGCGCCAAGTGGGCGCGGCGGGTTTGACTGATGGGACGCGGTTGGGCCGAGCTGTGCTAGTCGGTGGTTCATGGACTGTGACAGGCTTATTTCCGACATCAATGTTGTTGCTCGTTACTGGGCTTGTCGAAGCCGCCGTGGAACTTTCTAACGTTGTCTGCACAGTCGTGGAGGTGGAGGTTTGACTTATCTTCCAGTCGTTGCTCTGCTTAGGTGTCAGTGGTTGCACTATTGGCATGATTGTGGTCTCGTGTTCACAAGCCAACTCCTGTGGTTCCAAGCTGTAAAAGCCTCTCTCGCGTAAGTGTGGAGGATTGCCGCAAAATTGAGGGTTTCTCTCTCGAGAAGTCACTTGCAGTTCTCCGCTGCGTATCCATTCAATGATCCAACGCATACGGCAATCGCAGTTCAGAAACCGTCCTCCCAGGCTCAAACCTCGCAATGTATGATTCAAGTGTGCAAAGGCCTCCTCCGGCACAGTGGGTAGCGGATTCCCGTCCAATGCTAATAACGTTATAGACGGATTTTTCGACAATGCATCTGTAGGCAATTTATTTAACAAATTAAATCCTATATCTAATACTTTTAAATCCGTTAATGTAGCAATCGCTGCTGTTGGAAATTCGGGCAAAAGATTATTCAGAAGACTTAAGGAGCTCAATGAGGATTTTATTCCTTCAAAGGCGTCTTCCCTCAAGTTGACTAATAAGTTTCTTTCCAAATTCAGCGCGGTTAGCGCACTTAATCCCTCAAATGTATTGCTGCCATCGGGACCTGGCAATTCCCTGATGCTGTTCTGAGATAGATCGAGGAAGGCAAGGCTTCTCAGATTCCTGATACATTCCGGAACTGCTTTTTGCTTCGTGCCTTTAAGATTTAGATTTTTCAACGAATTATCTAATCCGGTCAGAGCATGAGTTGCTAAGGTCACGTTGTTGTCAGATATCTTCAGGGTTGCAAGTTTACGAAGTGTGATGAAGGAGTGATTTTCTATATGAGTTATTCGGTTTTTGGATATGTCCAATAAAGAAAGATTTGTTAGTATCTTCAGAGCCTTGACTGGTACTTGGGTTAGCTCGTTGTCTTGCAGGTTTAAATTCTTGAGGAATGGCCCTTGACCTCTGAAGGCATCATCTTCTATCTTCTTGATTTTGCACCCAGATATCTGCAGGTTGTGAATTCTCAGGTTGCTGAACATGTTGTCATTTAGCGCAGGAATTGTTGAGTTGTTTATGTACAGAAGGTCTATTTGGATGTTTCGAGCGCTGGTGTTTAACGCCGCCAGTAGAGCAGGAAAGCCCACCTGAAATTAAAATATATTTTGTTTTATCTCTGATAATAAATTTAGCCGAAAATGTAACAAAAGTGTGTTGAAAGTCGTCATACCTGGTCACATTGCACGGAGAGGTCTCGAGCTAAATTAAAAGCGCAGACGCACGCTGCTTGTAGGGTAGAGCTGCCTGTCCACGGGCACTGGCCGTGAGCGCTCTGCAGGGCGGCTAGGAACAGTACTACTGGCAGCCAAGGCCTAAGACGAGTGCGTGCGCGCTGACCCTGCAATAGAAACAATATGGAATATTAGTAATGTGGTTTGCTATTGTTTGTGAAGTCAATCTTTACGATTTAAATTTTTCTTGTATTTGTATCATGCTAAGCGAAAAGGAAATGGTCATTCAGAAGCATGAAGGCACTCTACCAGGAACCCAGAGTCTGGTAGTGACGATAATTTCCTGCTTATTAGGTTCAAAATGAGAATCGCCCTATTATACTTATGTTCAAAGTTCGAAATATTTCGTTTTACTTTTTCGCTTTTTATCTTACATTATACGAGTATATTGCTTCCAAGTTGACAGAGATATGATAAAAACATGGGCAACAATTTAAACTGTGTGGTGTGATGAACTTAGCATGTGTGAAAGCGTCCAAGACGAGTGTCTATTTGAGAAATTGACACTTTTACTTTACGCAAGAGACGTTAAATATTTTATTACGCTAGTTATGTTGTACTTTTACTATCTTAACTTCTATTAAATGTCCGTTCATCTAATTAAAGTGTACGTGACGATATTATGCCGCACCTGGGGTTATGACACCTATATTGATGCAATATGCATATACAGGCAGGTACATACTGCCGTATGAGGTCTATGTGCTCTGTAAGTATATAGAATATCGCGACATACCTCAGAGGCCCATTCCTCTGCAGGAATGCTCAGTTCAATATAGATAACAGCAAATTTTCGCCGCGAGGAATTTGTGTGGCATCGATTAGTATTGAAATCCTTTGAAATTGTAACATTTATGTACAAAACTTTCATTCAACGCACTTTACCTATGTCACGCCAAACTTTATATTTAGCCAATTATATGATCTCCGATTAATGAAAATACTTACTTGAAGTAGGTATATTTATTTGAAATGGTCATACAAATATACAAATCTATTGTCGATATTATGACTTCATATTTCATGACTTTATATTTTGATATAACAGAATTGTGTGCGAGAGTTTCAGTATCAAAAGTTATGGTGTATGAGAAATTAAAATTATGGAATCGTGTTTACCTTGTTTGTCTTATATCACTCACCCGTGTTTGTCTCTAAAGCTCTGTTTACGCGATTTTAAATTAAATATGAGTCTCGCAACGTCTGCAAAGAACGTCTGTAATTAAATATTCTCTTAGCAAACCCGATTCACGGAGGCGCCTTAAGAATTCGCGAGTAGTTTAATTGGACAGGCGGAGAGGCGGAATCGTGGCGGAATGGCGTAGACTCGCCGGGAGACTCCGGTGACATTTTCTCCGCACATGGGAATATTTCCTGCTCGCTTAGGTTCTCTTGGCGTGTTTTAATAGTATGACGTCATGTGGCTTACACTTTGCTGTCTGGAATTAAAGTTTGGAAGAGAAGGTGAGGGTTAGCAGTTGTCTTGTGGTTTGAATTATGCATGTTGGAGCATTTAGTTTTTATACGATTTTAACATCGCGAATGTAATGTATGCGTATTTTGTAACCTATAGTTGTAGACCTCTTCATGGGCACTCAATTATGTGTATTCCACCTTTGCGTACAGTGACTTAAATGATGAGCTGGTTGTCTCTTGACTTTTCATGTCCTTAGTTTTTGCAGTGCATATAGGTAGATGAGGTTAGTTAAAATTTGATTAGGAAAGTGCTGTGCTGGGTATACGAAGTCGATATTCAGTTCATAATGATGAGTTCGTCGATAGTCAGGAACAGGGATTGATGAACCTAAATCGATACGGGCAATTCACGTATAGTGGTTAAACAATCCGTCTTCTGGTGTCTGAAAGGGTAACTAGTGACAGTGACAAGTAAATGATTCCCATTGCTGGGTTTCATTAGTATAATTCGATTCTGTCAATCAAATACATTTTATTGTAAGAAACATCACGTACAATTTTAATTTTGGCGGCCCTTTCACTAAATGTTGTTTCTTCCAGGCATTATACAATTCTTGATACGGCAACCGAACATTGGCTGTTATGTAACCTAACAATAGGCCCGCTGTTCCCATTCACATTTTCTAGTCGTCAGTAACGTAATGCACTTTCTCATAAACTCCTTAAACAGTGATTACCCTGTTGTCCTGATCTTACAAATAACAGTTGGTATACCCTTTAATTCGAGCTGGCGCTCGCCTAATCGGCGCTTGCGCAGCAACAAATGACTGTGCTGTCACGGGCGGCGATCATGCGGCGCACAGACCGTTGCATCGCGAAGTGCAGCGTGGCGGCCACGGGCTACTTGCACCGGGTAACTGTGGCTTTCCCCACACTTGTGTTCATAATAGTTGTAGTAAAATCATTCGCAGGGCATTCGCTTTCTAAGGTTCGAGCTTTATAGGTCTCACCCACATCACTTACAATGATGGACCGGACCGGTGTTGTGATGCGTTTCAAAGTACTGTTAGATTATTGTCTGAAAACTGCAATGTATGTTTTTACCCCAATTGGATTTCGCGGCTTATGCCTTGCGATTCTAATAGGATTCACTCTGTGCCAACTTTGTGTACCTATGTGTAACTTATGTCGAAAAAACGAGAATATCTCATTGGTACCTACATGGTCAGCCTGGAGATCGAACCCCCATAACGGGAATCCACTAACTACAGCGCCATCGAGCTCTTTACATATACCAATAAGACTATTGTTTTATGAGTCGGAATCGAAAGTCTTAAAATTTCCTTCTTCTTTTACTATCATATATTAAATAAGTAATGTGTCTCCAACCAAAGGATAAGTGCCCTTTGTAAGATCCCCGCTATTAGTAGATAATAGAAATAACCGAGTTTTGTTTGCCATATTTATGTTCGTAAATAGTAGCCTGTAATATAATATTCCTTTATCCAGGCTACTCGTTATGTCGTCACCTTTGTTCTAACACACATAAACACTGATAGCAAACGTTTGCCGATGTCCAGAAATAAACGATCGCCCAAACAGTAGTGTCGGGTTACTGGAGGCTCAGTGCTGAATTTGGGGAGCACTCGGCCGCGCATACTGTCGAGCTTTGTGGGCTTAAATAGGTCACATGAGATAATACACGGGTAACGATCGAGTACCTACCAGTATAATGACCGGCCGTACGATCTAACATACAGAGAAAAGTATACGATGTGAGGGACTATTTAGGGTTGAGATTGTCTCAAAAACTCCTCGACTGATTGCTAAAATTCTTTTACAGTTACAGTCATTTACAGTAAAAGAATTTTTACAATAGATAATCTTACAGCATTTAATTATAATGTATAATAATAAATTTAAAATAGAGCATACCAAAACAAGTTGTTCAGTCTCCATAGCCAAGTGGCTTTGACTTTTGTTAACGCTAGTACTCGTAGAGTAGAAGGAAAATGTATGGGATTGACATTTGCTATTGCTAAAGAAAATGCAAATGTAAATCCCCATACGTTTTTATTTGTATTTATTGGCTGAATCGATAGCGGCCATCGGAAAGCCGAACAATCGCCACGGGTGGAAACGGGGACGGATGGAATCGTCACACGCCCAAACGAAATATAACTTTGTATTATTCTCACTAGAAGCTTATTGGGAACGAAATTTCTAATCAAAAGTCGAGGCGGTGCCATATGATACGGTTGAACGTGCAGGTGTTAGAGAGAAATCTCCCAAATCGAGACTCGTTAAAACATATGCTTAAAACGAGGCGGCACAAGATCGTAACACTGGCCCATTTACATCAGTTAACTCACAGTCATCGGATTCCGCTGTTTAAAACGAACGGTGAGATGCCGCCCCATATGATGTGTGACTTGCCGAAATCTGATCGATACTTATTGGTTACCAAATTGGTTGATATTACCAAATGGAAATTAGGATTGAAAAATGTAGTCCAAAATATTATTGTTCTACATTTGTATACTTACTTACAATAACAAGTCTAGAGTTTGGATTTTAAATGTGTAAGGGCTGAGCTCTGTAACTTTTTCTTGTCCTTTTTTCAGTGTCACGCTAAAATAATTATGAACTGAATTGCTGCCAAATAAAATAAGTACTGAAAAATTAGGCGGTGGTTTAAGGCCTTTTGCTGGATTTCGGCATACCTACAAAATCGTTGTTTCATCAACCTGTCATTAAGCAATCGTATATATATTTGAACTTTGTACATAATTGTATAATTTTCTAAATTTATATTTATTTAGTTATAATGTTTTCCAATGTGTCAAGGTATTGGTTAAAAGGAACTTTTTTTGGACAAGTGGCTCTCCTACAGAAATAACGGTACCTACTTGCCCGACAGGTGCCGCATATTGTTATTTTTAGGCTATAATTAAGTACCGGTTTTATTCTGCGGTTATGTTGGGGCAGTCCCCACTAACGACTATCACTTTCACGTTGGCCTTTGAATCTCTGCTGTTTAATTTATTTTCTACAGTTATTGTTTCTTAACAAGAGCTAATAGTTACAGAGCGTGGATATTTCTCTATGCATTGAAATTTCCATAGATTCCAACCTCTATGGTTTCTTAATCACAATTTTATTATTGCGTAATTTAAGTAAGAAAATCGCGATATGAACTTTAAGTACAAACATAATGCTATACTTAATGAACTTTAAGTACAAACATAAAACATAAATGTTTAAAAAATTGGCCAAGGTTTATTCCAATAAAAAGTGCTGAAATCTCAATCAATGCCAAGTTTTATCGAGTTCGAGCAGTAACTTCTAAACCTTAAAAGATGATGACATGTAAAACTACAGTAATATTAACTTTTAACTTGGCAGGTTTTCATAATAATTAAATGTATTTATTAACCCTAATTACCAATAACCTTAACGTATCTAAATTACCGCAATTGAAACCTTCGGTATCGATATCGCGCTTTTAAATGACGCGTAACGTAGCATGTTACAACTGCGGAAGTTATTTTACAGCAATTTACTTCTTTAAGCGTCTATTATACGTACCTAACCTACACGTATCACGTTATGCGTTCTATTACTACATGCAGCTAGTGACCTAACTAAACGTAATGTAAGTCGGTCGGATGGACAGATAGATAACTGCCGTGGAAGTATTTACTTTTGTATTAATAAAAGTTATATATATCTTGTCTGTGCGCTTATAACTCTTAAATTAAAACGCTATCTGAAATGATGTGGTGACCAATTTTGTCTGGCTGTCTTATCGGCGGCGTTGGGAACAAAGATAGATTATATTCACTGTGGAACTCTTTGACATGGGTTCAGAGAAAATATCTCTTGTTCCTATTGTAAACCATATTAAATAACCAGTTTTCTAACAAGAAAATACTCTAGAAATTCAAAGACAGATTACATCCAGGCCACAGACTCGGAGTATACGTGTCCAGTAAACAAACCCGGAACCTTTCGCACAGCAGATGGAGCTATAGGAAGGATGTCGCGAAAGTAAGCGATATTTTACAAGAATTTAAACTGACCCTTTTGTTTTATGATAGCGTTATCCTATCGTAACAATTAACTAAAGGCTACTCCATGAAAGAGTATTAAAGTGTAATCAAATCAATTTGGGCTTGTACAGTCGGGAACACATTAAATGTATCGCTTTGGGTCTTACACCGTTCTTATTGTGTGCGTCGTAAGAGTGGAAATCGTGCTTTATGTGTTGTCGTGTGTACCAAAGCAGCCGTACCCGCGAACCGTCTCCTAAAATCAATTATTCAAAAGCTGTGGGCGCGGCGATATCTCTGATTGAAACATCAATTATTGAGCAGACATTTCTTTCTCTACGGGTTTCGGTAACTGATGTGTATCTAGCGAACGAACATATCGCATACCATACTAATACCATCATGTTGCTATGTACTAGATTGATTTAGTTTTAAATAAAAGCAGGTAGGTAATTAGTTATTAAAATATGTAATTATTATTTCTTTACAAAGATGTATATAGTGCTGAATTTTGTTGTAACTTTTTCTCCTCAGTCCTCACCGCTGGCACTTTTTTCTCACAAAGTTGTGTAAATTTAAATTGAAGTTAAAAAATCTACATAATGTATTTATTGCAATATTGCAATAAACAATATGAATCTGAATGTGATGTCAGATAATAAGAAGTGACGTTGCTCGAGGAGCGATAAAAGTCTACATGGTTCACTAAGGTTTTGCTTTTTGAAATTTGCTCAAGAACTACTTGACAAAATTCTATTATAGCAGATAGTTTCGAGTACACATACACACTATATATACACTACGATAAATGTAATTTTTGAGAATGTCTCAACATTAAAGACTATTGTATACTTTAATCTTTGTTAGACCGTATGTCCAATTATAGGGCTTGTGGCTTCAGTGAAAGTGCTAGAAGAATGCCTTCATCACAGTCATCAAACAAAACACCAGTTTGTTCCGCTCCGACGGCCAATTGCTCTACACAATCCGATTTGTGTGGAGAAAACAAATTACCTAACCGATAATGATGGTCATTACATGAAGCAGCATCGCGATTATTATTAATCAACTTTTGTTCTCTGATTGGGCCACGAACGCCGCAGTCGCGATTTAAGAAGGGCTTTTGTCGCTAGATAGAAATTGTTATCGCTCGCTACATACAGTCTAACACAAAAGTATACGGGAGAGTCTTTAAGACCTATTTTTAAAGCACCTTTACAATTACTAGTCTAAATTACTACTAAAGTAACTAAATTATCTACATACTAGTGAAGGAATTTTTACAATTGGTTAAGTAGTTTTCGAGAAAATCTCATCCTTATTGGTACACTCTGTATACGTTACTCTGTTTTAGATGTTCCCGTACCTCCCTCATCCCAAAGCAAGTAAGGGTATTATGCATTTTGTGAAATATGATTGTCTAATTACCTGTTGTGGTGTAGGTAATACCGAAGGAACTGATTGCTTAACTTATTTGTTGATCATTATGAAAAGTTATCGGATTTAATATAGCGAAAATTTAGTTTCAAGAATGTAAAACTATCGCACCCGGAAACTCTATGACGGATAGTACTAACATTCTTTCATCGGAATGCATTGCAACTGATTGCAACAGTCTTAAAGTACCTTCATCTCAAATTGCATACGAGCCGACTTTTCATCATTGTATTTCGCCTTAAATTAAACTGAACATTTCGCAATTCGACCGAAGTACAGTTGAAGTTCTATTCTAATGCTGAACTTTCAACAGCGATTTCAATATAGTGCGCTGAGAGTCAGGCGGAGCGTCGTAGGCGGAAGCTAAGACACGGGTACCCTCGACAGCACGTCATTTGTTATACTTGAAGTATTTCATCTCTTATGGCGTAGACAATAAGCACGCTACAAAGTCCCAAAGTTTTGCAATTGTTGTGCATGTCGTCCGTTTGTACGAACGTAGCAAACAACTTGGCCCCAAACAGGACGTCGTATCTACTCACTCTCATAGTTTGCTAGTAGAGTCTAGCTGGATGACTACATTGTTTTGTGTTTAGTTTCAGTTTTTGTTAGTTTACCAGTCTACTCTACATTATGCCTTCTTATGCCTTATTATGGTTTCGATTTTCTGAATATTTTAGCGATTTTAGAATAGCTCTTTTACAACTTATAGTCTGCACTCGAAATAATGTGAGAGAATTTTGGAATATATCAAATAGTTTTAAACAACTTTGTCACCTCGACACATCCTCGACTACTCGTAGCGAGAAAATAAACCTGAGCCATTGAAGTCGTGGACGAAATAGTAAAAGACACATAACAATGACTTCAGTGAAATTAATTGATGAAGTCTGTTCCACCTACATTTAAAAATAAATAACCGTAAGTATTGTGAATATCGATGAAAATAAATAGTGAATAAAATTACAAAATTTAGAGTGATATGCATGAATCGAAATCCTTTATGCTATCCTAACTTTGCCAGTTCGCAAGTAAGAGTCAAGGCTGAAACTTGGATATTAGGAAAGTTCCCTTCACAAAGCTTGAACCGTCGGACTAGCTTATGAACTAAACATGTAACTGGATGTATTTTCGTCCAAGTTCCAGGATAGGACGTCTTCCTTGTTCACGGAGATTAATTTGGTGTAAGAACAGTAGATGCTCATCTGTTTTTCCACACGGCTGATTTCAATTCACATTGGCTTTCATCTCGTCCTTTCACGTCGCGTAATTCGACTTAATTTCTCTTAAGATTTCGCCAGGGTTGTAAAAAATATTTTCACAGTTATGACATAGTATTTTAAATAGAAAACAAAAAAGATGGTAATGATTTACCATCATCACCCTGTTTATCATATCATACCACCATGTTTTTGCTTGGCTTGTGTGGCTTGGCGGGCCGCATCGCACGGACGCAAATCCGCCTCGCAATATTGCAAGCTGCTGCGGCCCGACACAGTGTGCGATAGTGCATAAAAATTGTAAAGCGATTTGAGCGGATTTCTGCGCTCCGCCCCGACACGCTGCGGCCCGCCATAATGTGCTCGAACCTTAACGCTACAATGTGTATGAGTCATATTTCACCCGAGCGAAGCCGGGTTCTCATCTAGTAATTAATAATCCTGTTTGAAGGTATTAGAGTTCAAAGATTTAGAAATGTAAATAAAGTAGATTTGTTTGAAGACCTCAGGACATGCGATAACGCGACAGCGCTGCTTAGACTTATTTTCATTCGACACAAAACAAGCAAAAATATTGCAAATGATATTTTACCGTGACTGTAATGAAACATTATTCCATTGAAAAAAAAAACAATTAAAAAAAAAGTATTGAATGTTTAAACACGTGTTTTAAACAGCGCCAACCCTAGATTTCGCCCACTGGCTGCCCTTGAGTGGCAGATCGATTAAACTTTTAGGAATTCCATCAAATCAATGTCGGTATATTAGCTGTGCGGCTGCAAATTTTTGCGGAGCTATTTAATTTTGGGACATTTCCTTGACATCTGGGATGGTTGTATGACAACTAATTTCTTTTATATTTACAAAGTTGCTATCTAGTTAAAATATTATTTTCCAAGAAGAGGGTTAATTTTTGCGACATCCTATCTAATCGTAAATGAAATCTTACGACATCTCCGGTTAGACTGTCACTATTCGATTTATACAAGATTTAGTTTTGGGGAGACCGTCGTCACGTAATTTATTCAGTAGTTGGTGAAAGGGGTTGTGCTGTCAAACTTGTTTTGGTTGTACATTTCGATATAATTTCGAGAATGGCTAAATCTCATTCGGTTGATTGGAGTATTTCAGGGTATGTTGATTCTATTATGTTCGTTTTTGTACACAGCTACATTGATTAATCGCTTAAATGTTTAATGTTTATATTACGTGCAATATTACGTTTTTGTTTCTTTAGTGTTTTTGAATTTTTATAGCTATCATGGTTGACAATTAATAATATGGTTAGGCCATATCGCTTCAAGCTGCCAGAAAGTGTCACGAAGTTGACAGAGGAAAAAGGGATCAAATACGATCTGCTACAAACCGACGAGCGTGAATGAAGAGATTGATGAATGTGGACGACCGTAAGGTGCGGAGGGTTGCAGCCTCGCAGATGGGAGGTTCATGAAAAGGCTTGAGTTTAGTATTGAGGCGTACAATGTAGCTACTTGCAAACGGTATGATTCCATTAAATGATATATGCTATGTGGCACAGTGTTTAGGACATGGGAGGTTCCAGAGTTAGGTTCGATTGTAGTTCCGTTGAGTAATTCCATCCTTGTACCTATCTATATCATGAGTCATCAGTACATGCAAAATTAAACGCGTAGGAATCTTCGCATTGCGGCCGTATACGTGACTCTATGGACACAGCTTCCAGTACAGATCACAATTCAACCGTAATTTTCGTGGTCCTTAAGTCATTACCATAAAGTCCACTTTTACTTAAGAGCTCTCTCGGAATGTTGGATTTTAATTCGATTCGATGTCGTGGAACAACCACTGAAGCTAGACTTATGTAGGAGTATGACTTACGTAATAATCTGAAGATGTTAAACTGATTTTATAAAATCGAATGTATCAAAATAACATCGAATATAATATTTCAAAAAACCTAGCGATGTAAGATTTTTTTAAAGTATCATAATAAGTGTTGTTTTTGAAGTTATTATTAGTTTTTGTTGCGTCAGCTGCATCAGCTGTCTGGCGCACATTCAAGAGTCACGCGGATACCGAACAAGGACCCTCAAGTTTCAGGAATAGTCGGTCGACCACAACTCGTTCCACGGTACCTTATGTTATTGCAATAAAGTTACTTTCGGCAACAGCCAATATAGCCTGTGGTTTATCCCATGCGGTGCACGTCCGCAAATTACGCGGCGGGATAATTCATAACACGATCCTAGCGCGAGACATCGAGCGTGAACCGACCACCAATGTTTATAAAACACTCTGATTGGGTACAGCGTGTAGGGGACACAATCACACATGGGCTTTGAGAGCAGTTTGCGAAAATTGCCCACGAAATTGGATCAAGAATTGCTGAGGATACCTTTATTGGGACGGTAATATCCCGGGCAAAACCGCATTAGTTCTAGTTGATAACTGCCGACTCTACCTGCCAGGGTTGCCAGATTGGATTTTTCAAATTTCCCCAGATTGAAATTTTTTTTCCCCCAAAATGATACGTTTTGCCAAAAAATTCCCCAAATTTGTTTGAAAAATAAATTATTTAATATTTTTGACTTTTGAAGGTTTTTTAATAAACGGCGATAGGCGAGACCGTCATTACAAAGACTCGTGTATAATTTATTTAGTTATATTAATGGCCTCGACAGATGGTCATTTGCCAAAGTCATGTTAGGTAGGTACTTACATAGTAATTCTTTGTAATTTTTCATACACAATTTTGACAATTCTTATTTATAGTGTAATTGTACGACATTTTTTTTTACCTAATTTAAGTTCAATAAGTACGTCTTTTTTCTACCTCCAGATGAGTCGTCGAAGCGTCTTTAACCCAGGACAAAGCAGCTCAGCACTCACGTTCACTCTTGAGCTCAATAATGGTACTGAATGGGACTCTTGAATCTAGCTCGAAACGCAATTATTGCATATATTTTTTATTATTTTTAAACTCACGCCTGATTCCCGTAACGGTAGGCAGAGACGTTGGACTTCCATCTGCTGCGACCCTGGCCCACAACCCTCGCTTCCTCCACATTCATCAATCTCTTCATGCATGCTTGTCGGGTTGTAATAGACTGCACTTGGCTCTTTTTCAAGACATCGCTAATTTGGTCGACGTACGTTCTCCAATCAATTGCATATTATAATTATTCAAAAATTCCAACTTAACTTGTGACATTTAAACACAAAACTATATACAATACAATCAAAATTATCGAATAATTCTGCAACCGTAGAACGTTCCCGACATTTTCAAAAGTCCAGAGACATAAATAATTAGGTATTTAACAAAACTAATTCAGAATTTCAGCGTCTTCTTCATATTGAGTGCTATAGACGTTTTCAGAGCTGAATTTGTACATCATTTTAACAGTAGGCTGAAAGTTTAAGTATCCGCTACGGGCTTCTAAGTTATATCTCACCCTTAAATAATGATGTAAATATTCGGGTAGGCAAATATATTGAGCCATGATCTGATCATATAGAATATTCGCCCCCAAAATTCCCCACCCTGAATTTTTTTTCCCCAAACTTTTCCCCAGCAATGTCATTTCCCCAAAATTTCCCCAAGAGCCAAATTTTTCCCCAAAATTGCGAGAAAAACCCCCAATCTGGTAACCCTGCTACCTGCTATGTATCAGTTTCTCGCTGTGTAGTTTATATTTGCGGAGATTTTTTATTTCCCATTATAATGCACGTTTCGTAGACGCAGGTTTTTAATTTTAAATCGTATCATTTTCGCCAGTATAAGTAAATTTTTATTGGCATAGTGTATTTATTACGTACATAAAAATAGAGTCATCTGTTATCAGGTTTTGTAGGAATTCAGTTACACCCTTTTCACATTATGTTAGGTATCATAACATAATGTGATAACGTAAGCATATTGATAAACTTCCGACTTCAATTACTATAGTACCTGCCGCAGTCCCACACGCACAGCGTCCGCTAAGAGTCAAGTCACGCCTTCATTGTTGATTCGTAACGCTCCCTCGAATTACACACGTCACTGGATATTGCAGTACGCGCTCCGGGAACTGAGTGCAACGCTCTGCTGGCTTGTGTCTTCACGTGACCACGTTTTATTCGGACCAAAGCAGGGTACGGCTTTTTGTCGTGGACGAAATCAGCTTTTAGCGTAAATCCTGCCGTCGTTCACAGCTTCGTTCACAGCTTCGTTGAGGATGCATCGCGGTGCTGTCTTTTATCTTGATTCTTGACATGACCAGATTATTTCGTACTATAGCAATTATTATCGCTTATTTATTGATAGGCCGTAGATGAAAGTAGCTTTTAGGGTAGAGCTTGCTGTGACCACTGTATGGTAGTGTGGTGGTCTTAAATTATTAAGCAGAAGTGAGATTGTTGAATTACGAGGGTTAGACACAAAATATTTTACTTCAGAACATTTTGCCGTCTCTATAAAATCCAGGAGATTGTAGAACACAATCGTATGAAAGGACTGACTGTCCGACTTAAAGCGCGACGTATGCTCACGTTAGTCTTGCTCAGAGCTCTGTATTGAAGTGGTCTACTCGTACATTTCACAGGAAAGTAGGGATTTTAAAACTTTTAGCTTCGTCTTTCACTACATACAAGAATATAATCTACTCGTACCACCCGGTATGTTACGGAAAATATCTGTTTATGTCGGTTCGAAACCGGCATTTTACCACAGAATATTAGTACCTACTATGATTTTGCTAAAAGTGTGCCCTTCTCAGGAAATGTCGACTGGAGCGATATTTATTGTCTGTATACATACTCCACTGAATGTCCTACTCAATTGTCTGTTTAGTTGTCCATCGAAATGCCAATGATTTCGTCTCTGTCACTATTTTCACGTTTATGTCTCTGGGAGTATATTTTCATCATATCTTAAAGTGTCATATCACTTTAGGATACCCAATAGTATATTACCTATTTGTATTAACCCAGCTGGTTTTACTGTATGTTTTGAGTTTTCCGTGGGAAAAAGTACCTTGAGAATTATTTCAGTGTGCAATTCCAATATTTCCAATGTGTAAATTAACCAAGAATTAATCTATGGGCCAGCTATTTAATCTTCAACCAATCAGCTATTCGATACAAAATTAAACCTACTTTACAAAAATGTTTATATACCCATATGTAGCTTCATGTTCGTAACATATTATGCTGGGGTTCGACACATACACATTAATATACTTTGTATATTATGTCAAAGTGTAGTGCAAAAAACCTGGGGGACTGTGGAAATTGGCCGCGCAATGGCAGCCGTGATTAATATCGTGTCAGATTTCGCATCGGCCGCTATAATGGATCACCGCTTCAATATTTTCTGAAAATATCTCTACCTACGGGACGAGTAATGTGCACTTCGAGTCACTTCAGCAACCGTGGCTACACGAATTCCATGTTTTTTGAGAGTTGTCATAAACAACTTTTTACTTCAATGGACAGGGATTGACTAATTTCTCTCATTTATTTATACTATATAATATCTTTCAGTCTAAACTTTTAATATATTTACCTACTGAATTTCTTTACCCACGCAATTTCACTGCCCAATTAAAATTTAAATACGTATTATATGTTTTCTGAGATCCTAGCTAAATATAACTTCAATTACGGAGAATACCTATAATACTTTATTTGGTAGTAAACTTAGTACGTAGGAGTTAGTATTAAAAAGGTAATATCTCTACAGATACATGATAACCGGAGTCTGATTATTGTTCCTACGTGACAGGTACTGGAAACTGGGACTGGGAGCATCCATTGTGTAGATTATCTTCAAAGTCATCGTATTGTCATTAATGTTCTTTCGCTTATCTATCTCAGTTTGATCGGATAAAGTTAACCCTTTCTCGTCCTACGTCCATTACCATCACCCACAGTCATCATATAAACTTGCCGAGATAATTCAGAATGTAGCTTATCTGTAGATACATACCTTATTCTCTTATGTTCGTCACTTAAACGTTATGCATTGTTTAAGGAAAGAGTAGCTGTTTGTTTTGCAAAGGTGAGTTATTTTCTGCTCCAAGTAGTGTTGGTATGTTAAGAAAGCGTACGCTGTCGCCAGAGACATTAACGTTTCATACCACGGCTCGTTTCTGCACTTATCCTGCCGGGACTGTTCTCGTATCTTAAGAATGTAGAGAATCTCTGATTCTTTACAAGTTTCCGCTTTTAAAATCGTATCCCCTTTTAACGGCGTTTTATCTTACTGTCTTGAGATCTTAATACGAATATAAGTACCTATAAAGCATACAAGTTTTTTCCCGCGATATCGCTATTTTTTCTTCAGTTTGCTTTTACGTCGTTTCTGCTCAAGTGCTCTGCTCATCGTTTAATTGTGCTCAAGAAAAACGGCTGTCGTTTAACTGACGACAGGCGTCGATTTTATAATGCCGTTACTAAGTTTTTTTAGGTCCTCCGGTAAAATTGCCTCACATTTTTGGGTTTACTACCTTTTGTGTCATTGATCGAGTTCTGGGTTATTGATGTCGGTGAGCATTAAACCTCTTGGCTATTACTGTGAGATGAAATTCGTTATAAAAGGGAAATGTTTATTAGGTACCAGCTTTCCACCCCGCAAGATAGTCCGCGATATTGGTGTTTCCCCGGGGAACCTCATTATTTCCCTTGGTAAAAGAGTAGTTTATGTGTTATTCCAGGATCAAAGTTTTACAAAGCCTAAGGGGTCACTGTGATGTCAACAAAGGTCTGACCGCAAACCTTAATTTTGCATCCGTTGCAATGCAAACATCCTTCAGGAACCTTATGATATATTTTGGAGCGAGAGTCCTCATATCCCTAGGTGACATCAGGTTTTCTCCTATTTCTTGTTTTCTACTGTGGATAAAAATGCGAGCATTGACTCACAAAAGAAGGAACCTTTTCTCTGCTTCTATGAAAGTCCCAGTATCGTTATAGGCCTCGTTCCAAATTTATCGCGAGCCTCTAAGATATACTGAGGCCATTAAAGTTTCACGCTGAAGCAGACTTCGCCTTCAGAATGTATAAACTGTTTCTCCACAATTGGATCCGTCTGAAGTTTAACTGGATCCAAACTTGTAACTGTTTTCCGAACGATGGATGCAATGGGGTCGCGTCGTCGTTTTGGCTTCATTTATCATTGATTAAATTTGTAAGCATTTTCCGCTTCAAGTCGATTCCTCAATTACATACAAATCTTGATAGCGTAATTTATAATAGGTACAGAAGGTCTACGCATATAATTTGACTACAAAATATGAATGAATATTGACCAAATTTTAATTTCTGGTATTAACGAATCTGGATCGCGGTTGACACTTTATATATTTGTATACTAAGATACGAAAATTTCATATATGAAAATGTTCATTTTGAAACGAACGAAATTCCGCGAATTCATAAACGTGATTTAAAGTTATTCCACCGTTTAGGTAGTCTGTCCCTTTCTGCCTTAACGTTTTTAACGAAGTTTGAAAGGGACAGCAACACGGTTTAAGGGATGTGAGGTTTAATTAGGTTTATGAATAACAGCACATATGTGGAAGATATTTTAGCTTTCATATTATTATGATACGTTATATTATATCGTTAATATGAAACAACGCTAGGAGTGGGAGAAGTTTCAGTGCTAATGTTAGTTTTACTACCTCGTAAAATACGCTATTCCACCGAATAAACTTCTTAATCTCATGGGTGAAGCGCAGTAATTGGTGTGATGTGAAATAATCGTCAGACTGTTAGGGGCACGTGTGAAAATTGTTATAGCATAATGCACGCTGGGACAACTAATCACTAAAAAAATTGAGTGTACATTAAGAACTACAAATCTAGGAATTAATGAATGACCGTCAATGTCTTGGAAGATTTCGAAGCTTATTTCATAATTGAGTTTTCCCGTTTATTTAATGAAATTATAATATATTTTTCTCAATTTGAAATACCTCTCCGCCCCCTTTGATTTCTCGGTCGAACTAACATACGATCGACACCGCATATTAATTGTTGCTATTGCTACATTTACTTATAAGTATATAAATTAGGTTCACTTTCTATACATCTTCGTCTTCTTTGTGAACTGACGTATAAGTATTTATATGCCTTTGTTCAAGAGATGATAAATGAGTAGTAATTAATTATCGCTGTGATTTATGATGACATAATTTAAAATTTGTTAAACGTTAAATAGGGCTATGATCTTGCAATAAGAAGTTAATTTGTCACCTCCGTTAGCGAAAGTCGTGCCGTGACTCAAGCGGTCTGACACGATTCGAATATCTCATGGTTCATCCTTGTGCCTTTCTCTCGTGAATCACCGTTTGTTTTCCTGACATGTTCATTATCTTTATCTTCTTTTAGGAGACAATAATATTCTTCAGATTTTTGATTTATATTATGCATTGTAGTCTTGCCCAATTATACCCCCCTTTTCGAACCGACCACCTGAACTGTCCACCTGGTTGGAAAGTTAGTAACAAAAGATACTACCCGATCATCTACAAATACTTCTACATATCTGTCTTTGCCAGATAAGCTAACCTTTAAAGAACAATATAATATATCATGCCACCTGTCATGCAAGAAACCTTGACATAATTGGATCCTATTAGATCCGTACAACATCCTACTAGAATCTCTGGCTAGCTCGCAAGGGATAAATTAATGCCGTATGTCCATATGCAGTGCCGTTGAATAGATAACTCGGTCAATGTGCTCGAGACCGTGCGGTATGCGCGGCCCACTTGCTTCCAAGACACCTGACCAGTCCTCATTTATGTGAAGCTGATGTGTTTCTTGTAATCTTGAGTAAATCTACACTTTTATTCTTAGAAAACCAATTTTTGAAATCTTTTGAAATCTTTTGAAATCCTAGTTCCAAGGTTGTTAGTCGACATACTCCTTGTAGAAAACCAATTAATTTTCGATCTAACGTAATTTTTTTCTTACCCTTACATCGTCGTTGACTATTTGTGTATGTGAACTCACATGCATGTACCCCTAGTGTGCTAGCCCAGTATTCTATTAGAATCCTTTAAGACTACAAAGTACAAATCTTCGTACTTAGATAGAATTGGTACGAGTACATCCATATACATGACCGAACCGTGGAATATAAGTTGGGCATCCGTAACGAAACTCCGTGTTCTAACCACAACGCTACCGGATCTCAATATGAGGCTTGACCGTTAGGAAGCAGCGAGAAGAAGAAAGATACGACGACGTTTTATATAATATATTCTACCGAGATCGATAGAATACATATAAAACTATTGTTCGGAACCTGAACTTTGGATTGTGCTTGGAGTCCAATGACTGACTCGCTCCTCGATTTTTCCGCGGGTAACATTTTTTGACACATCCGTTCAGCATTTATAACATGTAGGTATATTGATACTGGAAGCCTGAGTAAACTTGATATGGTAAACCAACGTGGCATAAGGGGCATCCAATTGCCAATACGCCGAATGAGCGCAGCTGGAAAATACCGCAGTGACAGTGTTTGCTTAGGATCCGTCGTGCCTGGCCGGACTGCCGTATGATGCTTTCGTCTTGCTCAGGGTTACTTACCTACTTGTGGATTACATGAAGAAATGTCGACTAACTTTAGTTTATCTATTTATTAACAATTGGCAGTCACCTTGCGTCAGATAAATGATTTATTACGTATGTCTGACGCGACGGTTGTCTATGGTTTAGATGTGTTTGCTGTATAAGAAAGATCTAACTAACCTCTACTACGGCTGATGCAGGTCGGTCACATTTATTAGCATCAGTAAAGGTAAAATATTAATTTAGAGTAACTTTTCAATAACAGCATCGTCCGAATGTATGTTGCGATGATGATTTATAGGGTTATAGGGAGTTTAAGCAAAACCATTATCTTCGAGAGACTCGTTATTCTGTCTTGATAAGTATCTGCTTTTGTAATAATATAAATATCCTATAATTTTCACAATTTCGTTCGATGATCTTCTAATCTCTGCAATTATTGTTTTCAGTATTATAGTCCGGTTTCTAGAAAAACAAGGCTTACCGATGTTGAAACTACATCAATAAATAACTTGACTAATTGTCGGTCTGTGTTTGCAGGTGTAATTACCTGCCTTGATATTGTTTATTCAAGCATAAGTAGAGTCTACATGTGCTGAATTTATGAGTATTAAATTGCAGAGTGTACTCCGTGCTGAGTATCATTGTAGAATTCATCATATCGTTCATAACTTTCCAAGCACACTCAAACCCAAAACTATGCTGGCAATTGTTTTCATATTGACCTGTGTTGCCGGTTCTCTCTTTGTGTGTCTAACGAGAAATTTCAAGCTTCCACTTTGTTTTCATACATTTCGCAGCCTGTCCCCGTCACTTTCCGTTGTCACAAAATGATTTCAGCTTTTGTTTATACGCTATTAGCATATTGCAAAAGTTTCTATTACATCTAACAGTTTGCGGTATGTTTTATGTTGGATATCGAACATTAAATTGAAAGTGGGTAATAACTCTTAATAATGTAATCGAATACTCGTACCCGTAAGTGCAGTGGCGTGTGGTGAGGTGACTTGTGACGACCATAATGACACAGTAAGCTTAGAGCAATCAATCTAATGACGCCGATGGTATGATTCCATAGCAGTACCTATACACCTCATTAACTGTTCGAATAACCCACTTGGATTGTTAGACTTTAAAGGAAAACTTTTGTTTGTGAAATTATCAAATTCACTACCCTGATCGGTAATGATGATGACTTTACCAAAAGTCGGTCAGCAGTAGAGGAATTCAATTTATTACAACGTGATAGCGAGCAATAAAGGTAATGATTTGGCTTGTCTCGACTCGAGGAACACATAATAAATCAAATGAACATAAGTATTCCGTATTGATGTTTTCGTGTTGGAAGATTGCTGCAATCAGGCTCTAACACATTTTCAAATCTTCATGGCTTTTTGTTGTACACTATGATAGCTATTTTTACAAATGATTATTAATGATTGATAAGGCATGACATGATCAGACTTATAAGCTGTTAAGGATACATGTTTTAAAATCTGCTTTCGCTTTGTATAATTATGACATCTAACTTCTAGAATATGCTGAATTTGTGCATTAGTATCATAGTAACAGTTGGGTGCGATTCAAACTCGCAATGCCGTTATGCGCGCGCGCACCGCTGCCGTTTGTGCGGTAGGGCTTTTATGTCTACGTCGCTACACATTGACATAGATTTATGAGCCGCGAAATGCAAAGTACAGTCATAATGATGTATCTATGCTTACTGTACTTTATATTTGTTATATCAAGAATTGAAAGCGATGAAAATTGATCAGTATTCCAACTAACTGTATGGCATATGTAATGCTGTACAAAGTTGTTGCTAATCTAACATCTATGAATAAAAACAACATTGGAGAATATATGAGGCTCTTCATGTGGTGATGGGCACTCAATACGCTTGTTGCGCGGGGACGCTATTGGTCAAATGGGTTGACATAATCGTCACCTATAAGTATCACAAATTTCATCTAGGTATACTAATATCATGGTCATAATCATGATCAGTACTTAGTGCAATAAAGACGATATGAATTGACGACGCAAATGAATTGGTTATCACTGTCTTTGATGGAAACAAACAATCGGGCTTAGTGCTATTCCATCACAAACAGGGGCCCATCTAGACGTGAATTCAATTACGATAGCAAGCGGTGCACGATAGCGGATTATACTCTTGATTATGTCCCGTCAGTGGTCGCCTGCACAGGGCTTTATCACGCCAATTGCAGCTACTGCATTAATTTATTCTGTTTCACTGAATTATTGATATTTTAGCTTTAATTTATTCACGTTGCAGATATCTCTTGTTTGTTTTGGTTACATATTTTCCATACTAATTATATGTATGCTTGTTGGTGAGAATTTAGGCTCTTCCTCATGTATCGCATCACCCTTCTTTAATTCTTTACATCCACTTGGATCCATTGGACTTTTTAGCCCCTTGGATCCATTAACTTGTTATATTGAAATCTGCATATTATTCGTACTTCACGTATTCATATTTCTAACCATATGTTACGGAAAATTACAGTACAGAGCACTTGGTTAAGTCAATAACAATTTTGTATAGTACAATGAAACAGGTCCCCGATCTTATTCAATAACTAGAACCTATCGAGAACTTTAATAACTGTACACTTAACTTCCCACCTACTTAAGTTACGAGTTGCGTTAACGCTTTAATTATCACGTGTGTATCAGAAGCAGAAAGAAAAGTGTGGGTTGGTATCGGTTTGAGTAACTGTAGTGGTCTGTCGTGGCTAGAAAGCGCGACTCCCTACGATTAGCAGGTACGCGCAGCCGTGTATTGAGGCCGGCCCCCCAATTTGTGAAGTTTACCGTCTTGAACTGAACATAACACCCAGGTGACCGTTAGCGATATAAAATAGGATAGCGTAAGCGGATCGTCACGGTTCATGTAAAATGTATGCGGTAGAAAATCGGAACACATTCCCTGTGAGGTTGCCTCGTGCCAAGTCGAGTACACCGCGCAGGTGCACCGCGAGGCTATTACCTAAGCTAAAAATGACTTGCAATTTAGTGAGGTCAAGGATATTTCCCTAATAAGTTTTACTCCAAAGTAAATTATGTATTCAGTCTTCAATTTCATTCATAATTCATTGTCGATATTGCTTAATTCCCATCGGATGCCTTAATTGTACCTTCTTAATTTC
This sequence comes from Tachystola acroxantha, assembly GCA_963506565.1. Classification (NCBI taxonomy): domain Eukaryota; kingdom Metazoa; phylum Arthropoda; class Insecta; order Lepidoptera; family Oecophoridae; genus Tachystola; species Tachystola acroxantha. The sequence continues at coordinate 11,567,720 of OY735871.1, forward strand.
TTCGTGCTGCGATATTAATTATTTCACAGGTGACGTTTCTCCAACGGCCTAAACAACACATTCCCGAGTAAATGGCTTACACGAAAATTGAATATCATTCTCATCCAATTCAATGAACGTCTCCATTATGCGATTGCGTGCAAACAATTTGAGTAACGAGTAGCGTTATGGTTAAATTGCAACATAAATTTAACTTCTTATCTTTATTAGGTACACTATTAATACGTAATTATGAGCAGCCGCGCCTTCTTTTTGCTCTCCAAATACAGCGAATAGAACATACTCGTAGTTAAACCAATTATTTGCAGTAAAATTGCCGGTGTATTTAATAGTTACTTAATAAGTACAGACGACAGCGTAATGGTAACGCTGTAAGTGCCAATTACAATTCTTATGGCGCAGATAATATGGACGCTGGTAGGTTCAAATTGTTGCTAGTCGAAAGACTGTACAGTCCTAGAGAGCTAGACAATATAAGTGGGCATTATTAGGAGGTGCGCTGCGCTCTGGCAGGAAATATGCCCAAAGGGGCACAGTAGCTCACTTTACAGATTGTTGCAGAAATCAGAGCTTATTTGTAGTTTATTTACTTCCTTCGTACATCAGGAGCATTTTAACAATATTTGTAAAATATGCCGACACTATTATCACCCGACCTAACCCGACCGAAAGGGGCTCGTAGGCCAGTTGCGAGTACAGTTTGAAAACGATCGTACAAGTTAAGCAACGTGGGGCGAGGTCAGGACCTGGACTGGTCACCGCTAGTGACACTTTCATCTGAGCCCCTTCGTGCCTCGGAAAGCACGTTAAGCAGTTGGTCCCGGTTGTTGTCGCTTGGCAGCAGTTGTTAGGCCACGTCAAAGGCCTACGGGCGGCCTGAATAACTTTGACAAAAGGTTTGGTAAAAAACCACACGAGAAAGAAGAAAGAAGATCACCCGACCTTCACCCAACATTTTCCACTGTCGTTGAAAATGTTCATACAGTCGTTCAGACGTTTTCCGCGTATTTTCTTTTTCGGCCAGCATTTAGTGGGGAAACAAGGAGGTAACATGGAACCGCGGGAATAAGCTCGTATATATCAGAAAGAGAATTCAATCTCAGATAAAAAGTGAGTTCGTTCAACGAATGAAACAAAAGCAATACGCATTGAATGCCGCAAGATTTTCGTTACACCATATAGGTACTTAAATAACCGCATGTAAGTATCTACTTATGACTGTTTCCGTCTCTTTTAACATAAGAATATTCCATTTTGCATCCTTTTCTCTTGGTATGCTGAGATAGCGTGCATTCCGGATCCAACGTATTCTGCCTGGGTGTATTAAGGGGGAGATGGAGAGCTGCTGCCTTATAGAAATTATTATTGCAACGCAACGAAACCTAAATGTTTTGGTACCTAACCAAATATTGCAAACAAAAAATGTGATAATGGTTGTATAATTATGTAATTGCAAAGCTTGGAATTTATGTAACATTCAATGTATCCAAGCTATGCATCTTGTTCCACAGCACATCAATAGTAACAATTGAAGTACGATTTCAAGTCTTACAGCACATACAATAAGAACGGCACAACAACGTCGAAAGTTACACTTAGGCCCACATGCACTAAGAGATAAACTGAGAATTATGGAATTTACCCATGTAAATGCAAAACATTTTTCTTTTTTACCCCGAGTCAAGCACTAACACTTGGTGCAATAGGCCCTTAATATGTTTTGTTTTTATCTTTGTTTTTGTCGATTAGCTTACGTGTGTTACGATGTATATTTTTTTCAGGATAGCCCCTCTCGTCTTTAAAAAACTTCCGTTGAGATTTTTTCGATGTAATTGGGCGCGACGAGAAAATTGCGTGTGCGTTCGTTGCTACGATATAAATCCTTCGCGTGTTTCCTCTAAAAATCTTCAAAACTGCGAGTAATGAGAAAAGTTCACCGAAATATTTACATATTGAACGGATTTGGGGACATGCGTGTTCTAATTTAGTTTGGGAAAACTCTTGCATCGTAACATGCGCGTTCTCTTTAAAGCTATTAATATTTTCCTTTCCATTTTAAATGGTAAGCCAAGCAAGCAGAAATAGTACCTAAATTTTTAATCAATGTGTTATACAAATGTCAACGAAGTTACATTGGATTTAATTGATTCGTTTTTTATTTTAAATAAAAATAAATAAGGTAAGTGTACATATAGCCGTCAATGTACGTATGCCCGTCAAGTCAACTTAAATTACCTATATCTCACGAAAATGGTAGTTTATTTCGTTTTCTCTGCAATATTATGAAAATAAATACTGTTTTGCTGCTAATTAACTGGCAAAAATACAATAAAACATCAAATAACATAATATAATATCACTTTATAGTTTGTGTTCACGTTTTTATAAAAAAGTTACGAAGTTCGATTACTAAACTGCTGTTTTTACTGACTACGGTTTTTTTTCAACGCTGGCTCATGTATTTACTTATTTGTAAGTGTTGATGTTTAAAATGAAACTTTATTAATATTAATATCATTCTGTAATTTGATTTGATGCCTATTTGTTTTAAATAATTAAATAATAACATTTTAAATTCGTTGACGGCTATTGGTTCAACCAAACAGCAAAATGTACCAGTACCCGTCATCTATATGATATATAGATAACTATAGAGATACTTTCCACACCAGTACCCGTAAAATAATATTTTTTAACTTCCCAAAACACAAAACATCCCCAAATGCACAAAAAACGTCCCAAACATTACGATGTGTTTTCTTATGGTTTAGGACGTTTTTGTGCATTTTATTATTCATTTGATAGACAGGCAGCACAATGCTGGTGTGTCTATATCACAGTGTTGGTAAGTTCAGTCTATGTTGTCTAATGTTCATATGATTCACTACAAATATTGCTTATTTATATTATATAAATAAGCAATGTTTGATTTTAACCACATGTCGAGGCGATTTTTAAAAGAGTTCACTGATGGTGCAGATACTACATCATCAGACAGTTTGTTCCGTGCGTGGACAACTCTGTTACTTAAGAAGTGATGAGCGATTTTGGTACTGGCGATAGTGCGGTAGATTTTCATATGGTGTCCTCGCAATGGACGTATGTCTTTAGTCTCAAAGAAACGGTGGACATCTGGGAGGTTATATTTGTACGTGAGAATTTTATATGTCTCAATTAGATCACCTCTGAGTCGACGTTCTGCCAGGGTTTGAATACCTAGGATTTTAAGCCTTTCTTCATAGGATATTTTTGCGCAGGTTATATGGAATCTTTGTTGCCTTTCTTAGCACGCTCTCAAGTAGGTGATGATGATGTCCTCCTCGTCGTGTCCGACGACGGCGACTCCCACTAACTCCTGGCGTGTGCTCGAAGGTGGCTGGCGAATCCAACTTCGTCTTGAACACTCGGTCGCACTGAGCACAGAAGAGCTGTCCGGAACTGTTCTTGGTGTAGTTGTACGAAGGCTTGGGGCGGGTCTTCCGTATATGGCGCTTTGCGTCCAGGTCCTCAAGTCGAAGCTCCTCGAAACTGTCAAGACCTTTTTTGACGGCCGAGCGCCATCCCGAACGACACCGCGCCAACTCCTCCCACCGATCATAATGAATACCGCAAGAGTTAAGGTTCCGCTTCAGTACATCCTTGTAGCGCAGGTATTGTCCGCCCGAATTCCGTTTCCCGCACGAGAGTTCCGAGTAGAACACGGACCTAGGCAATCTGCAGTCATGCATACGGGCAATATGGCCACACCATCTAAGTTGACCCTTCGACAGAAGAGCCTCCACACCTGGCATCCCCGAACGACGTAGGATTTCTGTGTTCGGAACACGATCTTGCCACTTGACTCGAAGGATGGAGCGCAAACATTTCAGGTGAAAAGCTTCTAGCCTTTTTATATCTGCCTTGTACAGGCACCATGTTTCAGCTGCATACAATAAGATTGGCAAAACTAAGGCTTTGTAAACCAAGAATTTCGTCTTTAGCTTCAAATCATGAGACCTCCAGACGCGTTGGTTCAGCCCGCCGAATGCGGCGGCTGCTCTAGCTATGCGGGTGGGAATTTCCGACGCCAGGCTGTTATCACCTCTAACTTGGCTACCAAGGTACCGGAAACTGGGAACTTCTTCAAGTATTTTGCCACACAGTTGCACAGGAGTGCAGTCCACATTACAGCCTCTAGGTGGTTGTTTGAGGACCTGAGTTTTGGATATACTTATTACCAATCCAAATTTACAGCACGAGTCTTGCAGTGCATCCAGATAACCCTGAAGAGAGCCCAGGCAATCCGCCATCAAGCACACGTCGTCGGCGTATAGGATCTCAAGTATGGATAGTCTTTCGACCCGAGACTTGGCGCGAAAACGAGAAAGGTCAAATGCAGATTTGTCGGTCCATCAGGACTGAAAGATAGAGCTTAATATCAATTAAGCTCTATCTTTCCACCGCATCGTGTCAAAGCGTCGTTCATCACAGCAGGGAAATATAAGGCAAACAACGTGGGAGCCATAACGCACCCCTGCTTTACTCCGCTTGTCACTGGGATCAGAGAAGTCGTTTTCATGCTGAACCTTGGCTGTCATATTTTCGTGGAATTGACGGATTAGGTTGACGAATTTCTCAGGACAGCCAGTTTTCCTTAGCACTTTCCAGAGAGCCTCGCGAGGCACCCGATCAAATGCTTTTTCTAAGTCTACGAAGCACATATAGAGGGGACGGTTCTGTTCTAGACTTTTCTCCTGAATTTGTTTTACAACAAATATTGCGTCTACTGTGCCTCTGGACGGACGAAATCCACATTGCGTTTCCGGGAGAACGCATTCTGCGAGTCGGCTCAGGCGGGTATTCATAATGTGTGCTAGTACTTTGCCAGCGGAAGAAAGAAGAGAAATGCCTCTGTACGAGCTGCAATCTGAGATAGCACCTTTACCTTTATATAATTTGCAAATGGAAGCGTTCCTCCACTCCTGCGGCACTACTTCTGATTCCCAAATTTTAAGTATCAGATCATAAAGGTTATTCTGAATATTGGGTCCACTATATTTGTAAACCTCCGATGGCAGGCTGTCACCGCCGGGTGTTTTGCGATTCTTGAGTTTTTGAACTGATTTATAGAATTCATCAAATGTCGGTGGATCAGCAAGCGTGGCGTTAGTAGGCAGGTCCTGAAGCCCATTTATGTAGGGCAAGTCAGTAGTTTGTGCGCATGGGTTCAGGACCTCGTTGAAGTGTTCTGCCCATCGAGAGAGGATATCTTTCTGTTCGGTCTCACTCAATGCAGCAACATCAATATTATATCGGGACAGCTCCCTAGCAATGAGAGCAGTTTTCCTCTCTGGGCACAGGTTGCGAGTATCATCAATTAATGTTCGGACATTCCAGGCTCCTATGTGTAGGTTTTTAGAAACATTCTTTTTGTCATTTCGACCGCGTTAGATCGGTGTTCAAGCGCCCGCGGTTAGCACCTGAATTTAGGGCGAGACGGACTATGTTTAGGCCTAGAAGCCCCTCCCCGGATTGGGGAAAGCAGAGCGATCCTAAATAGGGCTGCTTTGTCATCAGACGTGCTGCCGAACCCGTCATCCCGCCTCAATCGACTTCAGGAGCGACCACTCTCGTCTAATCGCCTGCGTGCCAAGCACCAGCTAAGATCCGAACACACCGTGATTCTGACCCCACCACCAGCACTTGATCGCCGCAGGACTTTCGAGTCTCGTGTACCAGTGAACACAGCAGGAGTCATCCGCGCGTGAATATATTATAGTGAATAAGCAGGTGCGCTGTTGCAGATCCACTCTCTTGTCGACGACGCCCGGGTATCAATGGATCGGATGACCGATACGATTGATAGGATGCCGAATATGCAGTGACCGGCTGCATACAATTCCGAAGATCCTTATATGCGCCCTTCGAGGTACATCACATGTGCCTTGCTGCCCCGCCGCAGTAGCCGGAACGTTTGCCGTACTGACATGTCCGCCTCATACACCGGGGAAGTCTTCGTGTACTGTGCGGGGGATCACCCGACTTCTGGCACTACGTCCGCCATAGGCGTGCGCAACCCCCTCCAACTAGTCCCTGCTGTTCAGCCAGGTCTCCGTGACAATTGTAATGGATGGCTTATTGGTGTTTACATATAAAAGAAATAGGTCAAATTTTAATGACAGCGAGCATAAGTTGGTGTATAGGAAGGTAAGGTCAGTGTAGGGGTTGTTGTTTTAGGCACTTGAAATAAGGCCTCGCGGCAAGGCGAACACAGAAAGATAAGGGTGCGTTTGGATTTCAACCCCATGACACGAGCCTCGCTGCTTGTTAGGTTGCTGCAACTAAGACATACGTTCTGTTTACAACCTTGGCACACAAACAAGTTTGCCACAAAAAGTCGTTAATTTTTCGTAAAAAAAGGACAATTGGATTTTACACTATGTAATGTCGGAGTTTTTGCGAGATAACACTTGTCCACTATTACAATGCACAATTTCACTAAATAACGTGTTTTTGGCGTAATTTAGACACATAAACTAATTATTTAATTAATTTAATACAAGACACAAATTCTAACACTGTTCACTTTTTGAGGGTAGAGAGAAAAAAAACATCTTTGGGTGCATTAGTAATTATAGGCATAATGACCTGAATTATATATACTGGCTGGAACAGCAAAAATGAATATTTTGACTATTTTGGTTTAATAGTGATTTGAGAAATGTCGGAATGTCGAAAACATAAAGCTTGTCCAATCAGGTGTTCCGTTTACACTATAACACTTTGATCAATCATATATATACGTCATACATTACCTACACAAAAACTATATACATATATGACGGCTATTGGGACATGGGTATGTCGGATATCTGTACAAGGACATGCCGGATACCGGGCAAAGGGGTATTATTTCATATAAGTCTAAAAATAACTTATTTAATCTTAAAATTAAATAAACATTATTTAATTAAAGAAAATATAAATAAATTGTTTATATCTTTGCACCATTTCATTCCCTGTGGGTCTTATACTACGGCCGTGGCTACAAAATCAAAAGTGAAAAGTTCAAAAAGTGACGGTTATTGGGACAGTTCCCTTACTAAAAACTAATGAAAACCTTTATTTTAAAAATTATATATTTTATATTTATTTAATATAATTCCTTCGCGCGCAATGTGCCTTGCGGCCAAAGTGTGAACGAGCCCAGTATTCAAGATAATATATAATTCTAGTGCATTATCAGAAACTAACGTTTTTTGAGACACAGTAGGTAGCGGTGTTTGGAATTTTCTATTATCTAATAAAATTACAATAATGCCTAAAATCTACCATCAAGCCGATATTTAATAATTTTTAATTCGTTATGCGTAAGAGAAATCGCGTTTTTACCATATTCTGTGTGAGATTGAGTTGAGACTGGCAAAAACGGGTATGCGGTGATGCGTACCACCGGCCGCGGCCGCCACACACTGATTGGACGGCAAGGCGATGGAGGATGGAGCCATAGTAAAATATGAAGAATAGGCTATCTCCGTCCCATTAGGAAACTTAATTACCTGCTTACTAGGTCCTTACATCATTATTCCATTGTAATTTTAAATTTAAATTACAACACGGGCGAGTAAGGAACTAAAACAGGGCGTGCATAATTTGTACCTGCGCGGCCCCGACTTACGTCGTCTGGCTCATCTGTCGTGTCGCTGTGTGCGTGCATACGACACTTGCACATTCAACCCGCGCAATGTACCTTTCCTTGAAGATAGCTTACTTTTCTTATTTTACTATGACGGAGCCTGCGCGTGCGCTGCGCTCGTGGCCGCAATGCCGAGCGGTGCGCGACCGCGCTGCCGGCTTGACCACGATTATGGTAATGCCGATGGATATAAGAATAATCGTGATAACGACATCGACAATACTTTTTATCAACATCTGTGGGATGTTTGCGAAATGGGGTAAATGAAAGAAAATAGCTTACTATAGTTTTCCCGTATTGTCATGATTAAATGCTATTTTGTTAGTCATAAACCTAATTTAACGTCACCTTATAAACTGTGTTTTGTCATTTTCTTTCACACTTCGTTAAAAGAACGTTAAGTTAGAAAGACACCGTGGACTAACTTTTGAGTCATATTTATGGCTAACAGCTTATATTTATGCTTATTATTTTATGTTATGGTCTGTCCAATTCTTAACGTTACCGGTTTTTAACCAATTCAACTGGTTCAGATTTATTTTCAATGGGCATTTACATTTTAGAAGAAATAAGATATTCTTCAAATAAAGCACTAACATGTACACTATACAGTCCATCCTAAGGTATTTCAAATCTTTGTGAAAATATGTGATAGGAATTCAAACAAACATGCCTTAGCCTAATAAAATTGGTAAAAATATCTTTTAATAGCCCAAATTGTCTCTATTTCACAAAAGTAATTTGCGCATATCTCATAAACCGCATCCATTGTCACGAAACCCTAACCCAATCTGAACCCCTAATCAGCAATTATTTAACTTTGTTTTAACCGCCAAATAATTATTTCTGAGCGTTCCGACCGCAATCCCTTGAAGTATTATTGGTGGATGGCGTTGGCGCCGAGCCGAGCCGCAATTGGGAAACTTTAAACTTTGCGGCTTTAAAAATGGCTGACATTTATTTAGGTTGACATCGGATCACTCTGCAGTAGCAATATTCCATTAATCGTGTCTTTTTCCCGTTAATCTGGCGACTGTCTTGTCACGATGACGGCTCGGCCGGACAGGGGCGTATCTAGGCTGGTAGATATTTGACTTAACTCTCTTTCTATCTGTGTATGTTAAGGCTGATGATGTTCATATTTTACCTTTCTTTATTCATCAATTACTTTCTTTCACAAATTACTATTGAACCAAATCGAAATAAACTTAGTAACAGTATTTACTGTAATCACAATGATCTGGTAGTCTAATCGGATAATAGCGTCTCGGATATTTTATGTTTGTATATTTATAAACACTTCTTAAAATGTTTGATTATCACACATTTCATTATTAGAATTTCAATAATGAAATTGACTTGGTAGTCAAATTATTTAATGAAGTATTAAATTTTTTCTCGCTGTCAACTTCGTAACAGTTTTTCTACATCGGCATTAGTATAGTAGATTATGAGTATCTAGCTGGAGGCAGCACCGGCTCTGGTATCGTATCGGCAGACTGGCACTAATGCATCGGCCGCTAACCCAACGGCAGCCCGTGTCTGAAATGGATGACATCGGCGCACCTGCGCTGCGCTGAGAAAGTTCAATAAACTAAGCTACGTACTTCCGATGCAATATGCCACATTCTTTCTTTAACGACTTCTTTATGTGCCGGTCTTTGCGGCGAGTTGTATGCGATAAATACTTTACGACTTCGATATTGCTGACTTTTCAACTTTAGACATTTATCGAGGTCAAATAGAAAGTGTTATCTGCGGTAATTGAGCTATTAGGTACCTTTCAGTGACGCTGTTTTTTTTTCACCTGTGATATAATGTACCTTTTTGCTTTAGCCGAGGTTGCTAGTATGATCGGAAAGCATTGTATTTTTTGGTGCGAACATAATGGATGACCGCTATGGCATTATCGTCATAATGTATCAATGTCTCCAAAATCGTTGAGCAACTGAGCTGGTTGTTGTGTTTAGACAGTAGTCTAGGCGTGTCAGAGCCCTACTATAATGGATTGGGGCGGCATAACTTTGGGTATAGGTTTATCATATAACTATAAGATATGATACCTGTGAGTCCACTCACATAAACATATATACTCTCATAAGTACTTATAGTATCAATACCAATCTGCTGAAAACATAGTCTTTTTACTGCGACGAGTGGGCTCTTCCCGTGCTGTCTGATGTAGTTCACTGAATATGATGTTTAACGTGCCTTTTTTGTTCTTATAACTTTTTTATACCGTAACTATCGAACTTATCCAGTAAATTCTATATAGGCACCTAGGTACATTCAAAAGAATCAATTACAGAGCTTTTTGTGATTTCCTTAATGTCCTATTTACGACAACTTCCACTTCTGTCCGTAAACAACATGTTGTGTTCTATTAAAACTTTATTGCTCTATAATTTTGTCATCGTTGTCGTCAGCAGTGTGAACTATTCATAAAGTTTCAATAATGTAGGCAGTTAATACGGGTTCACGTCTGTTTTATTATAATACATGAGCTAAGTTTGTACATATAGGCTCGTAACTGCGTATATGTACATATTTACTGGTATCATTAATCATTATTATAATATCGGGCAATTTAACTTTGTGGATTCAAATTACAAGTTAAATTACTTATTAGACATACGATAGTATCGTAGTTATAGATAGCGTTTAACCCAGTCCGTTTTAGGGGCAAAAGCTATAATGAAGGTGAACATGTTTCGTGAATAATATTGTTTTACCATTGTCTACCTATATTATAATGATAGATTATAAGAACGTAGGTACATCGGATTTTCAATACCATTTTTGTATATTCGCAACCTATGTATAACCTATGTATTCACAAGTTATATACCTATTATGATTATCTTTCGAGCAATTTAATTGTTTGTAACAAAGGTACCTTTGCCCTTTCAGTGTGGCAAGTTCATTATTAATTTAAAGTGGCTGGAAATAGCGGCAGGCGAATGGCCGCCATTCCACTTGGCAAGCGAAACTTCCAAATGGATGTTATCTTGATGATTATCGCCTGGCTAATGGGTGGATTAGCGCCAACCTCTGTTACTTACATGCTACTTTATTTTGCTTCTGTACTCTCACCATTTTATCTCTAAAACGGGTCTAAAATCAAAATGTGATCGCGGAAATTGTGACGCGGCGCGCCGTTATAAGATTTTATCGTTCATTCTTCGTCAGATAGCTTTTAGGGTTTCGTAAAAAATGGAAACTGTATTATCATTTATCCTTGGATATTTTATTATATCATCTTATCTTATTATATTATTCTTTCATCTCTCTAAAGTCTAAATGGTTTATACGATCTAAACTAATACTCCATTAATACATTCATTTGCAGAGGTTATAAGAAAACATTGGGTAAACACGTAAGTAAAAGTAAAGTAAAAATAAGTAAAAATAAATTATCATTTGGGATTAAGTTATGATTTTTTTGACGATTTTTCAAAAGCATGTAACATAACTAATTTAGCTGTCAAATAGATATTCGGTATTTTTATTTTTTATTGTGCCAACATCAAGTTTTTCAATATTCCGAAGATTTACACGTGAAAATAAATATCGACCAACATTGACAGAACACAAACGTTGACATCACATACACTATGCGGTTGTTTTCTTTTATTGGTACCTATCTTAAACTTTGATGACAGAATTTTGTATCCGTGCTTTTGGAAAACGGCATTTATAGAGTTAGAAAGCGACCCCGATTAGTAATAGCCACTAATCGAACCACGTGTATTAGTTATGAACGAGTTTCTTTTATATTCTTTCTCAACTCTACGGAGAGTAGAAATTGATAAAAATATATTTCCCCGTTCCGTTATACGTGACCGTGATCAATGGCGGCATTGTGAATCGAAACTGATAATCATGGCACACCCACGGCGACAATTCGCATTATCCGTCCAGCGATTTGATGGAGGTATAATTTATTTTAGGAATAATTTCTATTATTGTCATACTTGTCTTGCTTGGGTGAAATCTTGTAGACGCGTAACTTTCATATATATACTACGACTAGATACTTATTAATAAATGATTGACTTGTTATACTGAATTCTACTGTTTATATTTGATGACCTAGCCCAACAGAGAGAAGCTCTAATACTGAAATTTTTAATGTTTACTACATTAAATAAGAAAGAAAGTATGAAGGAATTTAACCTGTTGTCATAGTAAATAGCTATGGTGCGTTCTCCATGCGATTAGTAGAACAACCGGGATTTTTTGAACGAATAGTACCTAGACCACTTACGTCTACTTTTCACGGACTTCTTATTCGAAACAAATTCTTCGAGTGGTGAAGCTCCAGGTGGTCAATCGAATCCGCGAATCGATATTCAGCAATCAACAACGGGAATCGATCTCGGAAAAATCTATCTATCTATAAAAATACATATGACTATCTGGAAAAAGCACTGCTAACTCCGCCAGACGTTGTAGCGTAGAGGATGTTATACTTAATAAACGTTTTCTATTATGAATCCATTATCACCCCTGTAGGTAGGTAGGTACTGATGCAAAATCGGTACACTTTTTGCATATGTCAGACGGACGAACTAATTAGTTTGCGTTTCTGCATGAATTGATACGGATTTCCAGCCAATTGAATTGCTATAAAATTTGAAATTTTTGTCTAAGGAAATTGGTTATTAGTGCAGGCAGTCTCAGTTATTCTGTTTTTAATCTGCCCAAAAAATCGAAGCGTTTTATGTGAAGAAAGATACATTTTATACTATGAAGTCGAATAGTTATTACCTAGACGACACAAGTGGAATCAGCTCGTAACCGCGTCTTCACGTATTCTGGTACATCCTCTGTATAGGCAATGTAACTAAGTAGATACACTCCGTGTGCCATAAAAGCTATGGAATTCAGCACAGACTAGTCACCTCGGAACTTGTTCACACAATGACTGGCAATCTTGGGAAGAATTCAAAAATTAAGTGATTCAAATGGTCGTTTAGAAGCGTTACAAGCTGATGCTGTGTTGTCATTAACCTAGAACTATGTGGCACGTAGTATATGTTGATGATGTTCATTCATTAATCCGGGGAGCGACGGGCGCGGAGACAATGCACGCAAGGCACAATGGCATGTCCCACGGCGCGGCGCATGCGTCGGCCGTGTAATCATCGGCACAGTTAGTCTGCCCATTGTCTTGGGTTCCGTAGGGTTTTTGTCCAAGCTTCGATCTCCGGTGAAAATTTACGAGCAAAAACGCAATGACATTGACTGGGTAATTAATGTCCGTCCGTACCTTTGTTTCTGTTACGTTTCTGCTATTTCTACTGCAGAAAAAGTTCTGTATCCGTAGGTGATTAACCTTTCACTTGCAATATTTATTACATAATCTTCTTTATCCGAGAAAACAAGTTCATATTTTATTTTTAAATCTGTCATCTTTATGAAACAGTATATAAGATTTTATGAATGCCGGGAATAATGAAGGCGTGTATATTGCGTGTAAAAGCGGGCTCGGCGGTCGAGAGGCGGTATTTACGAGGTGCGGGAGGGACGCAGGCGGCAGGACCTCACAGGCCCTCAGCCGCATCTCTCGGGGGTGATGCCGTCTGCCCAAATAGCCTATAAATAGAAGCTTTCAACCCGAAAGTTATTTCGAATTTACGGTATCGATATACGTGCCCGGCTGGAGGCTAAGTCAATTGTACTCGTATCTACATATCTATAACCGATATAGTGTTACTTTGTTATGTTAGGGGATAGAGCATGCCGCCTGTGACTTTGTCCGCGTGGAACTTCCGTACAAGTTTTCATTCATCCATTTTAGGGGATGATTTTCAAATACGCTGAAAGTTATTCTTAATTTCCAACGTTGCGTTGATGAATGATGTATGAACTATATAGGAGGATTTCAATCTCCCCTGGTTCCTCGAACCAACTCTTTCTCTCTGATATGGTAATTTTCACTGAATCGTTTCTATTTCAGTATATTGCAATACTTTTTTGAGAGTCAATTAATTAGACTATGAAAGTATAGATCAGTACTGCCCACAGCAAGCGCGTTAATTAATTTCATCCGATCAATTAGGCAACTTTTTACTGCCGCTCTACCTGAAACCGCAATAAATCCATCTCTGGCTACATCCCTGGGTGTCTCGCAGGCAGTGTAATGAATGTGACATCATTAAAAAGTGCGAAACGGTTGGCAACACAGTATGTGTGTCGGACAGAGCGCAGTGTAAACTGTAACGAACGAAAGTTCATTCAATTAGCGAGTTGGGTGGATATGCACAATTTTCGTAAAAGCCAATTACCTACGACGAACTACTAACTTTGGGCGCGCACGGCCAACTCTAATTGAGTTGTTGGCGAAAATGGCGAGAGCGCTGGATTTCGTGAGAAACACCTTTGACAGTTGAAACGTCGTGCTCGTGACGTTATGTAGGAATCGATACCTACCTCAAAATAATAATCTACGTAAGTATACATACGATACCTATTTAACAAGCTCTTCGTATTGTACCAGGTCAGAGCTGAAAGTCAAATATAGGTAGGTTCCTCTACCATATTTAAAGTTGTCGGTATTGTGAGAACTACATCATTTTACAGGCTGTCACATAAATGTTCATACATAAATATATGAACTGATGCCTGTTTGCCGCAGCAGTAAGCGGATACAATGGACTGGCTACGATCCTGGCATGCCTCCGCATCATTAATCTCTTCATGCATGCCGCGTCGTCGGCTGTAGTGAGGTAACTGCATTTGGCCCTTTTGACAGTGGCATGGACAAAGGACGTGTCCTCCTCGATCTCTCTCTCTATATATCCCATAACAAGTTTGAAGTCTGTCATTATTGTTTCGTGACTCTTCATTCATTTGTTCCAAGTGCTCAAACCAGTCCAACATTACTCAAAATACTTATTTATGTATAAGATACACTGCACCGCCTCGAAGGTTTTTCGCATTCCTCTTATGTTGTCAGCTAAACCAGCCCAGCTCACTAAATTCTGTAGCAGGTCTTTCCTGTTGACATCCCCACTGTTTACGGTTTTGGATGGCGGAAGGGTGTATCCGTCTTCATTCCCATTCCTGATTTCTTCAGAAGTTTCGATGGATCGTAGCAAAAATATAACGAAGTACTGAATTTGAATGAAATGACACAAAATTGTAACCAAATGAGGCAAATGATGTAATATATTCTTCGAAGAGAATTCAATTTACAATGCCATTACTCTGTGAACACTGCCGCTCGATGTGCTGCTGAAATAATGGGGTGCGCCGGAAATGAAAATGATGTGAAGTGACGTCCACAGCTTTAGAATTTCCCATGGGAAATATATATTTTATCGAGGGAAAAAGTAGCCTGTGTATTCCGGTAGGTAATCTTTATGTTTGCAAAGTTTTGTATAGATGGGTCAAGAAAGTGGTTAGATAATTGAGTAACAAATA
This sequence comes from Tachystola acroxantha, assembly GCA_963506565.1. Lineage (NCBI taxonomy): Eukaryota > Metazoa > Arthropoda > Insecta > Lepidoptera > Oecophoridae > Tachystola > Tachystola acroxantha. The sequence goes on from OY735871.1 coordinate 11,582,823, forward strand.
GTCAAAATTTCGCATTTATGCTATACGAGGTTGCGTCAGAGGTTTCTCATAAAACCTCCTTCGTATCTTCTACCCTAATGTGCCTAACACAAATATAACAGGGAGGAAATGAAGGCTGTATGATCACTATTGTGAAATGTGAGTACTATTCCGGTGGCAGGTAGGTAGGATATAGACTATAGATGGGGTATGCTATGCTTAGTCTACGATCCTCGTTTAGAAAATCATTTTTTTTTTAATTTAAGCACTTTCATTGCTTTAATGATATATTAATTAGTGGGTACTAAGAAATGATGTTCGTATTAATTTAGGTTAGGGTACTGATATGCTTTATATAAAAGCCCCTAAAAATAAAGATTAAAAAAGTATTTTCAGCAAAGTGTTCAAGGATTTTGCTTTATGCCCCTAGCTAGGATAATGTTGTTCGAATAGACGGCTTTTAGCACGAAGCAGGGGCAATCGAATTAGAAGCGTGAGACGACGGGGTTTCGCCGCCCCTTTACCGCTTTATCGTTGCGTCAAAGCGACTGAACGCTACATCCCCACAGGCTCTCTATATTTTTATTTCGTTTTATACCTACTAAGCAATGCCCCCGGCGGTTTCACCTGCGGAGAAAACATATTTGGAGCTAATTGGACTTAGATCTTTTGCCAATTAGTAAACAGAACCAATTCCCTTTTAGCAAATTTCGATACTTTTTAGGGTTCCGTGCCTCAAAAGGAAACCCCTTATAGAATCACTTTGTTGTCCGTCTGTCTACCAAGACCTATCTCCAAAACGCGTGGACGGATCAAGTTGAAATTAATACCCAATTACTCAGGTCTGCAACCTATAGGTCCTTCTTCCTTTTTCTAATTTCATGATTCTAGGTCCTAGAATCATGAAATTTGGCAAGGAGCTAGGTCTTATAGCACAAGTGAAAGAAAAAATCCGAAAACTGTGAATTTGAAATTACATCTCCCCAAAAATATTATTGACTCCGTAACTTAATTTCGAGAGACATATGTTCGATGAATGGAATATCGACTGAACGATTGTGCGAAAAGAGTTTATTGCGAAACAACTTATTGTCGCCAAACGCTGCTTCGACTCGACTGAACGATTCTTCGAGTATTTAATTGTGCGAAAAGAGTTTAGTAGTTATTCTTATAACCTTCGAAGTTTAAAGAGCGAGCTTTATTTAGTTCCAAACCGTTACTATTATTTTTATTCTGCGACCGTGGCTTTTACCTGTGTTACACATTTTTGCTTCAGTCAGACATTGAAGACTTTTAGCGCGTAGTGAGAGCTCCATTTCTCTTAGTACTTGTAAATTAAATGGTCAGTTTCCTCGTATGTTTATAGTTGTTGTCCATTAATGACATCATAAACTGGATTTACAATCCTCTGGGTAAATACGACGTGGTTACGTACGTAATACTTAAATTTTAATGTGCCCGTAACGACTTGATATGTTATAAAATTTCAAATTATGCATGTGCTAAACAAGTTCACTATTTCAAATACTTTCACTCGGGTCGCTTTCGCTTCTAAATAATAATTATTTACATAAATCAATCTTCGCGTATCTAAAATTATCTTCCAAGCCTATAGCCGGATGTAACAAGCCGACCCACACGGTCGCATCGCACGTGCCATTAAATAAATTTCAATATGTAGTTTGTATTATATGAAACCCAGAGGTCGATGCAAAGCCCAAAGGTCATGCGATCTCAAAGGTCAACTGCAACTACACAATTTTATATTTCACCCCAAGACCTACGTCCTTAAAGAATCTCCCTGGGTCAATCCTTATCTTGGGCGTAATAAGCAAAAACGCCAACAATAAGAACAACGTTGGCAATCAGTTCCTCATTTTTACCCCACTAATGAAATGAGAAGGGTAACGATTTAGTGTGTCTATGTCGCGAGGAAATAAAATATTTATCGCACATGTTATTTTATTGTACAAAACATGTGCTTTTCATTGGAAACCCACAATAGGCTTTTTATTTGGTTGATTCCTCAATTTCTCCGAGTGCGGATAAGTGCTCCCCACTAAAATAGTTTTAGGTAGTCGTAAGCACCTCTTGTGGCGAGTGTAGTCAGCGTGAAAACGGTGTCGTTAGTTAGCTTAGGTGTCTACGTGACGAGACCTCACAACACAAAGCACATATAAAGCGAGGCGAGATGGAGGAAAGGGAAAACGCGAAAATTGGCGTAATGTGTTTTTGATATCTGGTGGGGACCGCGTAATGTCGTGATTACGATTGTCGAGTAACGTTACGCATGCAGAAGTTGGCTATCGTCGCCATTATCAAGGTGAGGTTAGAACATTGCTATTAGCCTATGCCTTATGCTAATGACGCCATGGTTGGGGTGTGGGACTGCGCAAGCGGCGGAGATTCGATCGCAATCTCGGGGCTATGTTCTTATGACTATAATTATTTTACTTAAAAACAAAAGAGATAACAAACTTCAGATGGGTGAAGTCTTTGACTTATTTTTAGTAGGTCAATGGGTGAAGTCATCTATATTATACACGTACACAGGGTCATATGTAGTCAAAAGGAACTAAGTAGGTATATTATGGTAAATAAACGTAAATGCACAACCAAGTTTTTAATTACCTCTTTAAGTAAAATAGTCATTATTAGTCCGCATCAAAATTGTCGTTACTTGTATTAGCTCTATGTAGGTACATTTTAGTTTAGTAATTAATTACGTAACCCACCAGTTAAGTGCATATTAAATAAAATTGCTGCGCCGCCATGTTATGGTTAAAAACTATTTCGTGTAAAATAGTAGTAATGAGCTTGTAAAACTATAAGTTAACATGGTGAAGTGCCTGTGGCAGGGAGTTAGGCATAGGTACATGGGTAGACGCTAGGCGGTCTGTTAACCATCTGACTACACATAGAAAATATAGGTAAGGTACTTACGTTAAGCCTTCTTTATGGTGCAACATAATGAAACCATTCTGAAGTGATAATGGATAGAATATGACATAATAAAAGTTGACAATAGGTTGCACAATAATAAACAAGAAGAAATAGTAGCTTTAGTGCTTTTCCTTCATGTAAAGATTCAAAGTTAGATCAGATAACACAAGGAACTGACGTCTCGGCCTCCTAGTGCGATGCCATTTCCATAGATGATATTGTTTCAGAAACAGACAGATATAACGAAAATAAAACAGCTTTTAATTTATTGAGATTTAACTTTCTATTTATAATTAAAACATAAGCTTTCTAAGTATTATGCCATAGCCTATCCTTTACTACCCTCCCAGAAAAGAAGGAAGGTATCGTGGAGGTACTTTTAGAAATAAAAGGGTACGCGGCAATCTTGCATAATATTAGCACCTGTTTTCGCACGTTAAACGTTCGCGACATGTTTGCTGTTTGGAAAATGGGATTCGTGTTCTTGGCTTATTGTTGTGTACTTATTAGCATTGTTTGTTTAGGACTTGCGAGGGCTTTGCTCCTGCTAAATTATAAGTTCACCCAAAATCTTTTTCAGAATTCTAAGACATACTTATTTCTATTTGTATATTTTTTACGTACAGTATAACCCTGAATAAGATGGCTAGATTACCGATCAAATTTTTATATGCAATAAAAACTAGTTTTAAAATGTTTATCCTCGGGAATAGAGCTCCGATCGTCTACGAGCTATTCCACTCGTAAATCAAATAAACTAGTCTGACGGATGAACAAGAAATATATACAGTCGGTCAGATAAATGCAAATAAGAAAGCCATTAGTGTAGCTGGGACGCGAAATAGGAGATCTGCTGGACTGGAGTGGCTACCGAGTCAGAGGCACCGAGCGAAGCCACCCTCGCCGAGAGCCGAGGGGTGAACGCCCCGCCGCCTCAGCAAACACACTATTAAGCTAGCACACAAGAAAACTTTGCCGAGTAAACAAACCGACCAAAACTATTAAAGAAGGCAAACGGCCTCCCGAATCGATACGATATCTCACCCGAAATCGCGTCCCGAACAACGACAACTCGTATTAAAACCATTGTAGTAAACAATGGTTTTATTGTGTTGCCATAAAAGTAAAGTGTATTAGAGTAATAGAGAAAGTGCGTGTTTGACATAGTCACACTTGAGCGCGCGGGGACGATGCATCTAGCGAGATCTGCGCCAAGATACGCGTATCTGCGCGAAGAATGCGCACGCTTCTCTAAGAAAATATCACTGATCCGTGACTTCCTCAAGAATGACGGTACCGTCTTCCTTCTTTGTACGCTTGAAAGTTTTCCGTTGAACTGTAAAGTATGCACTATCTTGCAAATCTTGCAATGCAATAAGCTGATTTATTTGCATTTTATATTCTCCGAAAACGCTATTACGGGCGGGCATTCCAAATGTTCATGAAACCGGATAATACTATCTCGAATTTACGACGCCAGTTTAGTGTAGTCATTTGTATATGCAGAAAATATGCGGCATGTAAAATAATTTCCACAAATGCATCTGCGGGTCCGTCGCGTCGTGTCATCCTATTTCTGTTTGTGTAGTCAACATCTGACGTTGAGGCTTGCATTTACTTCGCTAAAAGCTGTTATTCCATGTTGATCACATTTTCGTGGATTTGAGCTCTCTTCAAAGGATGTTTATTATTGTTTTCTCTAACTCTATCCCGGACTCCAAAGAGCTTGTTTGTTATTAGCAATATAAATCGCAGATAAAAAGTAATACCGGTACAATGTATACAGAAGTAGCTTTAAGCGCCACTTTATTGTTCGTGTCGATCTTTGAAAACTATATAATGTAGTAAGTATGTAGGTTGATGTACGCGCCGAGATTTTCTTTCAACCTGTCTGGGAACCTTCATTACAGAACACTTACCATTGTATCCTTTATCCTGTGGAGCAATCGGCAAATCCTTTGAAACTGGCCACTTTCGACTGACACTGTCACGTAAATTTTTAATTATTTTTGTAAAATCACCGATAGTTTTTCATCGTTGGGTCACAACAGTGGGAAAGAGGTCACTTTCGATTTACGTTTCGGAACGGGTGTTGGCTAGGCCATGTCTGCGCGTGCGTGCTGCGCTCGTGGCGCTCGTCGTCGGCGGACTGTGCCGCCTGCGTCTGCGCAGCGGCCCCCACCAGCGCCTGACCTACACCCAGATCCGCGGCACCGGCTCCGGTAAACAAACGGTTCAGCGACCGATTACACGACGCGACGGCAACAAGAAGTGTGCGCGACGAGACTCGAAGCTCGACGTGCGCCTCCCGACCATCACCACACATTTGTAATTCAATGTGATAACGGTTCCGTGCCGAGAGCGTTCGCGCGTTCAGTTTAGTTCACGCCAATTCTGGGTCGCGACACAAATCTCCACGAAATAATTTCGTATACCACTGGCTGGCATCAGGTGTGTTTTATCCAAACGTGACAATTAAATATCTACTGTAGCAAAGATCCGCTCTTCTCGAGTTGGCTCGATACGCAATTTGCATATACGAAAGAGAAAACGTTTCGCATACTGCTCTGTCCGCTGAGAAATACTCATGATTTATTTGCTTTCTTTTCGGGTCGTGTATTTGTCTCCTTAAAATTGCCTCCGAGTGAAAGTTTGTCGCTACGTGACAGTTGTTATTTAATGAATACCGTAAAAAATGCGAACCGACGAGGTAAAAGACTGGTTGTGAAATATTTTAGATTTGTCTTCAAAGACACGGTGCGGTTATTTCCGAAATGGAATTTTGATCGAGCATCCGCATCGAGTATCCACCTAAATATCAAAATCAGGCGTGGCTTCATTAATTATAGGCTGATGATACTTTAATCTACCCCGACCGTTATTAATTCCAATCACATACACTTAGGTTAGGAATACGCTGTATTTTAATGAGTACAATTTGTATTCAGGTCTGGCTCGTTGCAAAATAGATTACCATGGTTATATTGTCAACAGTGTGGCGGATGGGACACCCAACGCGAGGACTTGCTTGCTGCACCAGAAGTTGCAGCTCCTGAACTGTTGCATTAGGCGGGCTCGGGACGGCCCGGGCGGTGTGGCCGGGAACTCCTCCGATGACGAGGACTTCTTCGATTGCTCGGAGGGGGAAGGCGGGGAGGATCATCCGCTGTGGGACCGGCCCTCGGGCCGCCTCAGTCGGCTCGGCGACGCCACGCTCAAGAATGGAGCCCCCCTTTACATACCGTGCACTCAGGTATGTGAATACTGTATTTCCATATTTATTGAATATACGAGCGCCCATGCAAGAGTTCGTTTTTCCTTGTTACGCGTTAGAAAGCAAATATACGCCAGGAATTCATAAAGCGCTTCTTTTTACACGTGCCTCGCTCTCGGTCGTAATAAATAATTAATTTTTAAATATGTTTTACCTTAGTCTGTTTCTTTCGGAAACGGCAATGTACCTACCTAAACGTATTAAATCTAAGAAAACTGAGGATATCCCTTAAAACTTGAAAATTACCGATATACGTAACTTATAGCCGACATTTTTAGTTTCCTAAGATAAATAATTATGTCGTATGCAGGATCCGGCGCCGAAGACCGAGGACCAGTTGGAGGAGGACGCCGAGCTCATGGTGCGCCTGGGTGACGACGCCAAGGCTTCGGAACTGCGAGCAAGAATGATGAGCGCGTCGCTGCTATCAGATATGCAGGCATTTAAAGCCGCTAATCCTGGCGCGGAGCTGTGCGACTTCGTGCAGTGGTATTCGCCTCGCGATTGGAAGCCCGACGACGGAGGCGCGCTGGGGGACCGCATGCTGCTACCCGCCAACCCTTGGGTGGAAGCGTGGAGCGTGGCCCGCCCTGTCCCAGCGGCCCGGCAGCGGCGTCTCTTCGACGAGGCGCGGGAAGCAGAGCAGGTGTTACACTACCTGCGCTCCAGGACAGTAAGTGCTGTCGCCGAGCTGGTACTACCGGCGATCTTGCGAGCTGGAGCAGCGAAGGCGTTAGACGAAGGGGTGCCTAGTGGAACTAATTCCGTCGGCGGAGTAGATACACGACGAACGTTTGAGATAGCGGCGCGGGAATTGTACGAAGCTGAAAAGGAGGCTTGTAGGTCTCTATGCGCTCGAACAGTGCTCGGTGACAGTGTGGAGGGGCAGGCGTTGGACGTGGCCGGCAGGGCGAGGATACTCAAGGCCGTCGGGGGCACCCTACCGCCGCCGACGAGCAAGGAATTCACTCTCCGAGTTAAAGACGCGTTCGCGCCGCAAGTGATGCGTGCAGCGCTCTCTACAGACATGACCATTATAGGGGCATTCACGGAACGCATCGTGTGTTTGTAGCTGTCCTGGTGATCGCGAACAGTAGGGTTCCTAGCCTATGTTCGCATTAGAAAGTTGTTGGGTAACATAATGATGTAAATAATTGAGAAAATGGAAATATTGTTAACCGTTATCAGAGTTTTTAGGTAGATAGTAATTGTTAAAACTACGTGCCATGTGCCTGTGCGATAGAGGGTAAACCTGACATCGAGTAAATGCTGTTACAGTTGAGTCCATTTCTGTTCTGTAACAATTCCCGTTCGATGTTAGAGATAGATGGTAAGTATATTTATAGCCAACATATTTTATTCGCTCGTAAGACTGATCTTTCATTCGTTTTTGACCAGTTGTATTTGTTTTTCAGAAGAAAACTGAATTAATTTTTTAAATATACTTCATAAATTAAATTCACGCAAATTTCAGTGAATTCTTGAAGTCTTCAGTGGAGTCAATCGGCTCAATTTTGATTTGACTTTTAACAGCATATTCATCTTGTATTCAATAAGGGAAATAGTTACACAACAGCGATGGAAAGCGGATTCACCCTGTGTAGGTACAAACGATCGTTGTGCAATTAAGAAACCAAACGAATAGGATGCTAGTTTAGTGTTTAGTGAAAGCGCGTATACTAATTAATAATTAGAAATTCTTAACTCGTTGCACTCTAAACTTGTCCTTGTAAATTAAATTTACATCGAAATTATGTAATTAATTACTAAAACCATGATAGTCCAATGGCTGGGACACGTGGCTGCGACGCAAGCGACGCAGATTCTAATTCCGTCTCTGACTATTGTTGTGGTTATTAAAAGTTGGGGAGGAAAGGAAAGGTATCTAATGTTAAAACATAGTTAATTTTTATTTAAAATAAATATTTGTAATATCACGACTTACTATCATGAACATATAGGCATTAAGAGCTCACCGGAACGTCTCAGTGGGACGTCGCCAGCTACGTACGCGGCAAACCGTCGCCAAGTGAGTGAGCTGCCACATTTCAATATTAATTGTTTGGATACGTAGCTGGCGACGTCGCAATGACATCCCGGTGAGGTAGGGCTCTAAAGGTCGGCCTGTATCTGACCGCCCGGCACTGCATTTTCCCGTCACTCTACCCCATTGCATGAATATCGTTCGTTAGAGCACGGAAGTGCTCTCGGCTCGCTTACAGCCTACTCTGTCATTTTGTCGTTCGCTCTGTCTCTCTCGCACTTATATTTTCTCGCTTCCTATTCTACTAGCGTTAACGAACGTCAATGCCACTTGGCTAGGGGGCTGATATTTCTGAACCAGGTTTTTTGTGGTTTACTTGTTAATAAATAAATTAAGCCGGTACGCGGCGGTCAGATATGGTCTAGACTTGCGTTATCTAATTTACTGACACATTTTATTGTTTTGTAAGTTTTATACAATGATTTATTGAATTACACGTAAAAACATTACAATTTGCTCAGTGAAATGCTTTGTCATTTAGGTACTCGGCCACCCGCCGTACTTCTCGGAGATCAATTAACTTTATGTGGAAAGTTCCTTCACTTACAAACGCTATGGCGTTTAATGTCCCCTGATATCGTCATATGGCTATAAAAATACCAACGTTTCCTTAGATTAAAAATACGTATAGAAACTTGGTCACTGAAAATTGCACTAAAACATTAGTAATCTCGCTATCAGTCGTGTGGCGTAGCCGGTCGTGGGAAGTTTCGCGAAATGAGCGTTGAATCAAGGAACCGCCGATGGAGTTAGCCATATTTACATCGCAGACTCAGTTCTTGCATGTCAATTTTTCGCGTCTTTACCATTCGCTTGTTTTTCATTGTTTGAATTTTCAATAGAACATATAAAAACAGAATATGTCTTTTTCTGATGTATGAGAGTGAAAATGACCACAAGGGCGGAGACCTGCCCCCATACAAAATATACTTTAGGCTATTACCATCGCATATCAATTCCAAGGCGATTTTTTTCCTTCATGGTTCAAAAGCTAGTAAACACTTGGGCCAGTCAGAAAACCTTCAATTATAACGACTAAAACGACTGACGCGCGAGACTGCACTGTTTTAGTGCAATTTTCGTTGTAGGTGTCATTTCCAGCGCTTACGTGGCATCTATAGTATTTTTAATCTAAGATCGTTTCCTCGTCATACTACTGGCATATAATATTAAATGTAGGTACACCTATATACTGGCTTGTATTAATAAACGCGGTTTAAGCGTTATATGAGGTAGTTTAAGAGTTAGTGGTTAAAGGATTCCACCATACAAAATTAGGTAGATGCATGATTTAACTTGCGTTACGATAACAACTTATATTAGGCGACAGCTATTAGTCTCCCTTAAATAAAGAGTTTAACACCCGCGTGAACCGGGAAACAATGCGGTCCCGAGCGCCGCTCAGACCCGAGGTTGTCGCCGACAAATTATGTATTGTGACGACCCCTGCAAAAAACAAAGCCTCTAAATTGCTTTTTAATAGCTCCTCCATAACACGGACATTTTATACAGTCGAAAGTTTGCTTGCGCTAAATTGATACCGACAAGAGATTCTTAAAGGCTTTAGGGGGTCTCCTAACAAAAAATATTACCGCAACACAATTTGAAGCCTGATCGATATAAGTATAAATTAAGAACTAATATATTTAATTTCCGATAAAAAGATAAAATTAAGAAGTTATAGATCTTGCAACTTTATATATATCTCCTTCTTATAGAATAAAATCAACATATTGGTATCCATCGGATTTCATGCGTTGTATTGCAGTTGTATGTCGTAGAACTGCGTTCATGAATTCGCATCAGGGTCAGTATTTCCACTAACAAAATCCGTGCGTACGATCGATGCGATACGCACTGACATGTCTTTAGTCGCACTCAGCAGATGCGTATCCGTCGCGATTCATTCCCAGCGTCTAATTCAGAGATCCTTGGATCAGTTTTATTTGCGGGTTTATGTGTGTCTCATTGGCGTTAATGAAATAAAGCACAATATACGAGCAGTCGACTCTACGGCGTGATGCTTGTGAGCGGACTCCTGACGTCATTTTTGTGATCCTTGTACTATCAGTGACCGCGTACTGTGACCAATGATGAGTGGCGCGAGACGAATCCTAACGCAGCGGACGACACACATTGCGACTTCTAGTGCTGTGCTATGATATTAAGTGTGTGCCAGCCAGAAATGTAAAGATGCTTGTGTTCGGTCGGCCAGCAGCGTGGGTGTCGTTGTTGCGGGCGCGCATGCGCGCGGTGCCCGCGGCCGGGAGCCTCGCGAGACCGCTCAGTGGTGCGGCGGGACGCCCGGTCGATCCAACGGGCGCGCGCAAATATACCAAAAAACCGAATGGTCCGTAAATTTTATATAAAACCCGTTAAAATGCCCTCATAAAATCAACCACTATCGTAACGCTTCTTGATATAATTCGAGTTATTTCAAAATTTTCCAATGGTCTGAAAGTGTATTGTGGTAGATTTAACGGTAGATTTAGTTCCATCTTGATAAAAAGGCACGGGATGGGGTATATCTGGACACCTGCTGTCATGTGACAATAAAAGCACCTGCTAAGTCGGTAGATCGTGTCGAATGTCCACAGATTAACGATCTATCAGTATTTACTTGACAATTGAAGCAGGCGGGAACTTGCTCCTCATTGCCGTTACGTTCGTGTCGACGGTTGAGGTTTAACAGTGTACGTTTGATTCAATCTGTTTTGTGTTAACTTTGATTACTACTCTGATTGAAGACAGACGAAATGAACAGCGAAGTTTCATCTGCGAAGGTAAGTTTTATCATGAATTATAAATGTCTGTAGTTTCTTTGATTGTTAGTAGGTAGGTACCGGTACGCGAAAGAAATGAAAGTAAGTATAAATTTTCTTTCTTTAGTAACATAGACGTGGGAAACCTGAACGATATTGGTAATAAGTAATCAAAACTTACTGAAAACGTATGTATGTACGTGTAGAACCTATTTTTTTTTGATTCTTTTAATATTATTGAAAGTACTTAGATGATTTCTTTAATTCACATTTTCACAAGACCAACATGTGTTACGATAACGAAACGATATACTTACCTATCTGACAATTAGTCCACGGCTGAAGCAAATTGCACTGGATATCGCACTATTGGTTTTGAATATTAGCGCTTCGGACAATACCGAAAATCGTAACGAAACTCATTTTTACCCGACTGCCGAAAGGAGGAGGGTAAATGTTTTTTGTATGTATATTAGGCATGTGTGCCTCCTTTGCCTCCTGTTACCAAACGGCTTGGCTAAAATAGCTAACAGTACTTCATACACATACATCATCGTTATTCGTCATAAGGCTTGAAGTTCGCGGAGTACGGCTTCACCTCAAAACATGGTAATTCTTATCATAATAAATACAGGCTGGAATAAACGGACCTGGAAAAGTACCTACCTTAATAAATAGGCACAAAATATTTTTTTTTTAAATAAAGGAAGATTTCCTTTGAGTATTATTTGGCTACAATATTAAGGGTATACTTTCCCCTCCAGGAACGGTTTATTCCACCTTGCATATGTTTACAAACCGTGTAAGTAACAGTAAGTGTAAAAAGTAACAGAATACATACATCGTTCCATCGTGAACGAACCGGCAGCTGTGTCTTGACTAGCCTTGAGCGGAGCATGCAAGTGAAATGGGGCGACACGACTCCCCCGTGTCCAGCAAGCTCAGGCCACTGAATGTACCCAATACAGCGTTTCCCAAACTTTAAACCGCGGGCCCCAGCAGTAACTGCACACTATGAATATTTTCGGCAAGCTACAATTGAAACGGTTAATTCCAATAATATTTACTTACTCGTAAATCTATTCTGCAAATGTTCTTAATGTTCAAACTCCCCCTTCGGGTAAATGACTATACATAACAGGAGTTGTATAGATACTCCATTCACAGCTGACTCCTATTATTATATAATTATAATACCTATTTGTTTTTTATTCTCTGTACGAAATTCCACATAGGTACCTATCTCCATGGCAGCATGAAGGAATAAAATCGACTGGGGTTGGCTGCCAAATAATCGTTCCTTCAAGTTCGTTCGTTCATGACAGTGATTTTGTATGAGAAACAGGAGCGGAGTCACCAGATTTATTCGAATTAGTTCAGAACTTATTAAAAGAGCTTAATTTAAAAAAAATCTGGGAATGTGTCCCGCACTTAGGTACCAGTAGTTTTCTACACTCTTCGTTTCTCCTTTATCGATAACGACGTGCGCATAGAGTTCTGTACTCGGATTCTGTGCTCGGATGTAGCAGGACAAATTTGTAGATACAAAGAGTGTAGATAGTCTCTCATTTTAATATAGAGATTGTCCGCGAACTCAGGTTGAGAAACACTGTATTAGTGTATAAATAGGCACCATTATAAGTCTAGCTAGACTTGTACAATGGACTTAGACCTTCCACAAAACGCCTTGTTGTTTGCCTTAGAATAGAAACTTATGCCATATGGACGTATCGCCGAACATACCTAGGGGCCATCCGTAAATTAGGTCACATTTTAATTGGGACGGGTTCACAAAGTATGACAAGGGGGGAGGGGGTGTCATAAACTTCGTGACGTCACATCTATTAGAACAAAACAAAGCCATAAAAATCTGTACTTACCTGTTAAGAAGATCGTAATTAAGATGTGCTAAAATCATTTTAGGAAGCATTTTAAGCACGACTATTGTTGAGTTGTTTCGTTTGGGTTGCAAGCGGGGCTTAGACATAATATAGAATTAAGGTAGGCGAAGAGGTGACACCCCATTATGACGTTATCTTAACGAACGTTTTGGAACCCGATCGATTTCAAAAGTTAAAATTGTTATTTGAACAAAAGTATTGTACAACTATGTATAACAAGTTACAGAGCATGAAAACTTCCCCATACATAATTTTTCAGAAATAACTTTTTAATGACCTTGCGTTTTTCTTTTGTTTTGCGGAAATTACATGTAGGTACGTATCACAGTAGTTCATGAGTTGTTCTTAGATAGTCTCAAACTATTGCCTTTCTATTTATATTGTCTGTCACGGAATGAAGATCGCAGGTTCAAGTCCTGCCCACGGCAAGAATTTTTTCATCATGTTCTAATTGCCTTTCTAGTTGTACTTTCTTAGTACTAAGTAGGTACCCACTTACACTAAGGCCGAATTTCAATAACAATTTTGAGCACAAGCTTAGTATGTGCTACCTAACTTACCTAGTAACCGTACGACTCTTGACAGTAAAGTTATAAAAGCGAAAATTGTATCTGAATCTCAGCTCATTATTTACTCCATTCTTGCTTGATCGACTCTACTATTAAAACTAATTAAGCAACATTTGGTAAACATATCATACTTGGCACACATCATAATCACGGGTTTGCTTTGCGTCATAATCATAATAACGACGTGCCTACAATAATATCGTTAACAGCTCTTTATTTGGTGCTAAAAATTAGGTGCCCATTTTAGATACAAACTTACGAGTAAGTATTAGGAAGGTACTAGCTTTCCATCCGTGGTTTCCCATGACTACTTGGATGTGTGCGAATTGTTGGATTCGTTTTGATGATGTTCACATGTTAAGCCAAAATAGATACTGTGTTTAGTTTTTGTAACAATTCATTTGTTTCTCTTGGTCAAAGATAGACTCACACATTCGGAATCCTAGTTGATTTATGTAAATCTGTCGAAAAATTAACCAACACACGGTCGAGAAATTGTGTGGTAGATTTTCTAATCTAAGTAGGTAATCTCTACGTCTTGTGTTTTGTTATGTATTAGATCGTTTGTCCAACCCAATGACATTGTGACAGGGATATAAAGGATCGATATTACATTGATATCAATCTATATTCAAAATGTCGTTGTCCTTACCTTCTCGACTGTGGTCGGTCTCAAAGATCTATCCTTTTAATGAATGAGTTATCCATTATCTAAATTGCCTTACTGATTTAGATATGTTCGACACAAACTCAATTCGTCCAATTTGCAACTCGTCACAATTTTAATTTGTCAGCCATTTGGCCAATGTGAACATTTTTACATTATTGACAAAGCTCCAAAGTCGGCCGCAGCTTACGGGCGGGCGGGCATCGGCCGGGCGAGTTCTACGCGACTTCGTCGGCAAACTTCGCGATTTAATTCCACAATCAAATAATTCAATTATTAAATTAAACGGTTCATTTTCCTTCGTTTCGGTGTTTTAATGCTGTTATTCTTATGACGACTCTACTTTTGATCGGTATATGTAGAGTCGATTTTTATTATTATTTTAAAACAGTAATAAAGATAAGTAATGTTTCAAAAGAGCTTCTTAAAAGACGTCGTATGTAGCGAATAACCTGGAACTATAGCTGTTAGCCAAATACCTCCCTTTCCTTAAACAGTGTTATTGTCCCTTTCACGCTTCTTTAAAAACGTTAAGTTAAAAAGGGATCGAAGGCTTTAACGGTGGAGTAACTAAATCACGTTTATAGCTAACAACCTAGTAGGTAATTTTACCATGGATTGAATCGATTTCGACGGAATATGTTTCGACTCGTACGTATCAATAGTACAAGGATACACTTCATCACGCATTACAGAAAGATGAATACTGAAATGATAAAACGTTATTCTCGACATAATGCCAATATTTGTGTCAGTTATCCAGCCAGCGACTGGATGTTTGCATGTCTCAAATACACTGCGCTCCTCCAGTAGCTCCTGGCGACCAGCCAACGGCTGCTTCCACCACGTAAATTATACATTGACGCTCTGCTATCAACGGAGAAACTAATGGCCGTACAGGAGCAGGCTGTGGATTACGTACGGAATATATTAACCAACTGGAGCGTTCATCCTGATCGAAATTCCAGCTAATATTATTAATTTCTGTAGTAAATCTGAGAGATTCTGAAATTATGCGTTCAATAATCTGTTTACGCGTACATCAGTAAAACTCGAGATGAATATTGGTCTGTTAATCTGTTTACAAGGCGAAGAACACAGGATTTATCTGAGATGAACATAAACAAGTGTAAGTACAGGAACTTTACTTCGCGCTTTTGTGGAAATTAGTAATAGTCTTAAGTACGATTTCACTATAAATTTGTAGAGGTATCTGATGGAGGGACCAAAAACATGGTGAAGGAAACATTAAAAAAATATACTTTAGCCCATGACTGTAGCCCATGCTCTTGTCATATAGATTTTTATTGGACCCCTATTTGATTATACTTAGGTTTGGTATATATTTTTGAAACAATTTCAATATTTGAATTATGGCTACCACCCCTGAAAAAAGTAGCCTGTTCTATTTTTCTTAACAATTAATTAACAAAGACGTCCTTCCAGAGGTAAAGTGGCCTCCGGTGCTCTCAGCTGTTGTTCATTATGTAAAGTTGAGGCGGCTATAACAAGTGCTAAGTGGCGAAAGAGCGGTAGGTACGCAGCACCTCTTAAACAATAGCTCTCTGCTAGCTTTATTCCGTTCCGTCACATAGGTACATCAAAGTGTACCTACCCACTTCTACACAAAATTGTTATCCTAATCATAATGAATTAGCCTAGACGTAGTACCTAATTTCTCTCCTTGCTCATGGCCACTTGCACCAAGCTTGTGTAAAGATATAATGCCGTTGCCGTGTCAAATCACAAAAATACTCCATACACTTTTGTAATTTAACAAGGATTAATAGCTCACGGTTGGCACAATTGGGCTTTTAGCTACTTTGCCACCAGAGATGTACCTACGAGGTAGGTAAAGCTAAGCTACTACGAAGCTACGTGTCTATTTCCACCAGAGCAGAGGCGGGAGATGTGCTTTAATGCATCACTAGTATAAAATATTTTGACGTGCAAAAATGTACACAACGTTCTTACTTGCAATAAAGAAATTTGACTTTGACTTTTGACTAACGGTTCAACCGTTTTCCACCAGTGCTAAGCTAAGCTATGAAAATGAAATTATCCTATTGGTTTATCCTCAGGTGGATCGCATCATCATATCTTTTGGAAAAACATATATTCAGACGTAATCAGCTGCTCTACACCGCGGCGTCAAAAAGTGCCTGAACAATCGGTTGAATTTGACGGCAAAACGCTGTTCGTGTGAATTAAACTAATTCATTTTCATACAAATTAGCGCCCGACCATGTATTGTAGTAGTCGTGTGGTTGTGGTACTTCTGAAGCACAGTCTAGCTAGATGTACCAATTGTCATTATGTTTAGAATCCTCCAATGATTGTCCCAGATGTCAATCGTTCCGATGCCTAGTTCCAGGAACGTTTATTATTCATTGACCTGTTACCTGCAAACCCCCTTAAATAAAATGTTCCACGTGGAAATCCTTCGCGGACGAGGGTCGTATGAGGTATGGCGACTTCCGCGGGCCCTTGTGGAGAATAATGCGGGGTCGTACGCTCGGTAATGACATCCTGCCCGGAATAGTGCCTTTTACAGGGCCCTTGCTCTTTGCTCCATTCAGAAGAATTACAGAGCCTTGTCACATATGAATTTCAGATAGATACATTTTCTTTTCATCATGTTCAACTTTGTAACTATAAGCTGTCTTATCAAGTTATCATTGTTATTTAAATATATTTTTACATAACAATTAAACACACATTTTGACCTCAAATTTAAACGTAGTATTGTACTTATTCTTTGTGACATCAGTGATAAATGAAGAAGTCGAAGATGACGAACATAGGTACGGACCAAGGGTACCTACATAGTAAAAAATAAAGACCGTATTACAGACCCCTGTAATACGGTCTTTATTTTTACCTACGCACATAACATTAAGATAGAGTAAGTATTGATATCTTTATAGGCTGTTCCAGGGCTGGACTTCATAGCTTCATGAGGTGACAGTCTTACCGCTGAAAATATATCTAATACTCGATAGATTAGGTACTTTTGAAAAATCGGTATTCCAAAGCCAGTTTCAGAGTAGGTAGAGAGAATGGAACACCACCTCGTTGGAGTATACAGGGTGTCCTTGAATTCATTCGACAAATTGAAACTGGGGTTGTACTCATAAATAATAAATTGGTAAGATTTTTTAGTAAATTAAAACGGTGGCGTAACTTTAAATCACGTTTATGAATACACGCCTCTACCTACACAGTCCCGACCGGTCCCGAATAAGTATTTTCAGCCTGAAAAAATACTTAACACGATCTCCACGGAGGATTTCATGAAAAATAACAAAAATAAACAATTTTTGGCAGCTGCTTTAAGTGCCTATATTTTTATATGTAAATAGAGCATTTAAAATTATTTATTGAAAAAATGTTCGACGTCCAAACCTGAAACGATTGGCCCACTTTTATTCGCACCAAATATACGCACTCGAATTGCGTTTGAGGTTACTCGATCTAAAATACTTACGGCTTCGTCTCAATAATGTTTATTTCCGAATTTACGCGTCGTAACCTCGCTCCTCGAAGGTGGCAATAGCGGGGACCCCAAGACTCGGAACCGTTTATCGCAATAAAAAGTGAACGTGGTGCTTTCCTTTTTGTTTACTGAATTCAGGTGCGAGCGACATTTATTAAATGAACATCGTCTTCTACGGCTATCAGAATAGAAGACGACTTCGGTCAGGAATTCTGTTGAAATCACATTTGGCTAACATACGACAGGCGACAGCTTACACCAAGTGCTTACTTTGTGGTGAGTATAGACTGGAGCATTTACTTATAACAGAACAACTCTATCTAACCAAACGTCATGGAAATGCTTTGGAAATTAAGCTTTTACCTGTATTGTACCATTCGTAAGAATGTTACATTACATAGAAATTCTCGAGAAAATGCTCTAAGTATATAACCTTTATGCTATAGAAATACGACCTAGATTGAAATGGTTTTGTGTAGGTTGATGTACTGTCATATATAGTGAAAATACCTCCTACATCTGAACTATACAGGGTGTGTAAAAGTTAAAGGTTAAACTGATAGGATTTGCTTTGCAATTAACGATAATGAACACTCTGTATCACTGAATGAACAAGGTATTGTTCATTCAGTGATACAGAGTTATTTACCTAAAACTCTTGTGCTGTTATTCATAAACCTAGTTAAACCTCACTTCCATTAAATCGTGATGCTATCCATGTCACACTTCGTTAAAAAAATTAAGATAGAAAGAGGCAGAGTGGCTAAACGGTGGTGTAACTTTAAATTACGTTTACGAATACGCGCCTTGATTTTCTACTAAATAATACATTGATCTAGGTACCTATGACATTGTATATCCCGATCAGCTGATTGATTTGATTTGTATGCGACATCGATTTCTTTTTATTTTCTATCGAAAAGTCGTTGAACAAAACTTGTTCAGTTACATACTGATACTTACACCATCCTTTCATTGTTAAAATCAATGCATTTTATCTGCTTTATTGGTAAATAGTCTTAATGCCACGAGTCAAGCCCGTGTAAATTAGCACCACCAATCATTCCAATTTTTTTTGTCTAAATATCTGCCTATCTTGTTTCAGTTTCAACGGGTACGACAAACAAAGCTACGAAAGGTCAGTGGAAGAGCCTCTTTTTGTGGCAGGTTATTCGTTTACTGATGATGCCACTTTAACCTTTTAACCCGTCACGACATTACAGTCCTTTTAGTAAAAAGGCGACCATATCCGCCTATAATAATACCTACTATGCGCAACGAAAGAATTCAACGGGCAAGTGGTCCTTCAACTAGATACCTAAGACTCCTCATATACCTAGTATTTAGGAGACATGTAGATATTAATAAAGCGAGGCTAGACAGCTCCTGGCGTTTGCAACGTGAAATACAGCGCTACTTTTTAGACTGTGATTGAGCTAAGCCGGAGTGAACCAAACAGACCAACACTCTTTCGAAATATTTGACTGTCACATGAGCTTCTTTAGAAGTTGAATCTACAGCAAGCCTATTAATATTTCAAGGCTAGTTATGTTAGTCATTCAGTGCATAGTCATTCGGAAGTTATCACATCATCCACAATACCCTTATCTTTATCTTCTTTATTCGTGTGGTTTAGTGACCAAACCTATTTGACAGAGTTATTCAGGCCGCCCATAGGCCTCTGACGTGACCTAACGACTGCGGCCGAGCGACAGCAACCGGGACCAACTGCTTAACGTGCTTACCGAGGCACGCAGGGGCTCAGATGAAAGTGTCACTAGCGGTCACCCATCTAGGTACTGACCTCGCCCAGCGTTGCTTAACTTGTACGATCGTTTTTAACGAGTACTCGCAACTGGACTACGAGCCCCTACAATAACGAAGAGCACGCAGTTTATAAGTTCAGTGGACAATAATTTCGGAAGAAGACACTCCGGGTTGAAAAACATGCGCAGCAGTTTGGCGACAGACTTCCGTATTTCGAGCTCCTGCGTTGTAGTACTTGTAGTGTCTAACCACGATGCAGTCAAACCTTCTATAGATAAGCGGTAGGAATGAAACCCCAAGAAGGACAATAGTCTGTTTCGGTTTTCATATAAGATTTACAACAACATTGCAAACATAACCAGTATAATGGGTTCATAATTTATTTGAAATCATTAGTCATCCGTGCCATGGTCTTCAGTCAGTGTCCCTAGTCGATGGTCATGACGCTGGTGTCAGGCTCGTAGTCGGGGTTTAGAGCGCGCGTGCGCACGATCTCCTTATACACGAAGGCGGACTTGCGCGGCGTGCGCGGGCGCGCGGGGTCCGAATAGTCCACCTCGTACAGGCCGAAACGCTCGCTGCGGAAATAGGAAATTATCTGCGAGAGTTAGAAATAGAAAGTTATCAGAGAGAGAAAAACAATAATATTTTGATAATGTTTACTTAGCGATGTAACCCCCCCCCCCCTCCACACCCCCACCAAATGAGAACTATGCATCATTAATTTTATGAAATGATAATATTCAAGTTTCACCAAGAAGTACAGATACACCTACACAGTAAGATAACAATGTCCATATCGTTCTCCTAGAGCGAGCTCTAAAATCAAATTACTTTAGATATCTTTCGATAAACCTACGTATATCCAGCTGTCCACTCGTAGTTGTCCATAAGACTCCAAGCAGTGTAAGCTCTGATATCGGAGCCTTCTTCCACTGCATCCAACAAGGCACCAAGATATTCTCTGTAGAACCTTACGCGGTCATTGTCCTCCAGGCCACCGTGAGTTGCGAAACCATTTTCAGTGATGTAGATCGGTGGATTATTGTATTGCTCCCTTATTTTCGTTAAAAGTGTTTTAAAACCCCACGGTACATTCTGAAAAAATATTTACTGATTTCTGTGTTTTATGGGCATTTTTGTGCGGGACATGTCGCCGCGAGTTGATGCTTATAGGTATGCTTATATATATACAGGGTGTAACGTAAAGTGTATATGAAGCCGAAGGGAGGATGTTCAGTAACGGCAACTGAACAACTTTTGTTCTACGGCTTTCGATTTTCGCGAATTTATTTTTTGACTTTTCATACAATACGCACCGGTCAGCTGATTGATTTGTATGAGACATTAATTTATTTTTATTTTTTAATCGAAAAGTCGTAGAACAAAAGTTGTTCAGTTACCGATGCCGATACACACTCCCTTCGGCTTCATATACCCTTTACGTTACACCCTGTATATGTTGAATGGAGGATTAAGATATTGGATATCGACGATAATAAGACAAGTTCACTTGAATACTATCTGATAAGTTGGAATTATACATTTACCATTGTATAGTCGGATTCACCAATTTTCCATTCAGGCAACTGATAAGTTAGAATTTCCAAATCGTCAAAGAGGGATGGTGTATCATAGTAACCAAATACAGACTCATTTCTGTAAACATATGCTGTGGTGTAGTGGTTGAGACCGAAAAAGTCAGAAGTTCCTCGTACATACTCCTTTTCTTCTGGAGTAAAGTCGGGTAGTCTAGATCTTGGAAACCCTTGTGCTGCACTCTTAGCTGCTATCCGCTCTTTCATGACGTCAGGAAAGTCACCGTTCTCAGAGAAGATGGGATGTGCATATTGTTGCCACTGAAACGTAGAGACGAGTATGATGTATTATATAGATTTTTTTGGTTTCAAATTGCTTGTAATGTGGATGTATGTGTGTTGTATAATTTACTGCTTAATCATAAGAACAAATGCACATTGGACCTTAAAAAAGGTTAAACTACTTACCGTGAATTGATGGAAATCTTCAGCGGCTTCAATATCGTTTTCTGTAGCGGGCTCATAGTTTTGAGCATCCAACGTGATACCAATTATTCCACCCCACTTTGGTTTGAACTCTTCGTTGTAAATACGATATGCTTTCGCATGCGCCAGAAGCAAATTTTTTGCGCATATATATTCAGCTATTCCCTGTATGTTTACTCGTGGCGCTACAAGTTCCGATCCATATCCATAGTAGCAAATTACATTTGGCTCGTTCATAGTGATCCAATATTTAACTCTATCGCCAAACAGCTCAAAGGCAGTGCTCGCGTAGTCCGCAAACCAGTCGACTATGTAGGGATTGGTCCATCCACCCATTTCTTGCAGTTTTTGCGGCAAATCCCAGTGAAACAACGTGATCATGGGCTGGATATTATATTTCAGCATTTCATTGATCAAATTATTATAGTATGAAACTCCAGCTTCATTTATTTTATCAGGAAAACTGGATGGTATAATTCGAGTCCACGATAAAGAGAACCTGTAGAAATCTAGCCCCAGTTCTCTCATCATCTCGACGTCCCTCTCGTACTGATGGTAGGAGTCGTCGGCGATATCTCCATTAGAGCAGTCTTTTATCGAGCAAGGATCCTTGTGGGTCATGTGGTCCCAAATGTTTACCGATTTACCTAGAATAGCCAAGTAAAATTAATTACCGACATTACTTTAAAGCTATACATGACTATGATAAATAGTTTTAGAATTCACATCTTTGAGAATAATTGGGTTTTATGAGCATATAATATTAGGTTGTTGCTGGTCTTACTGGAGCATACAGCGGTATTTGAAAGTAATTATATCTCAACGTTTTAATGTGATTGATTGAACCCGGATCTTTGATCCGGTTGGTGGTGTCCAATTGCGATAGATAACTTGAACATCGGTGAGATACTCGTATATGCATACATACATACTCGTATGTGCATACAGATCTACCGTCTCTGTTACTCCTCTATGTTATATTATTGTTATCTTTACGTACCATCTTCATCCCAAGCCCCCTCGATCTGGTAGGAAGCAGTAGCGGTTCCAAACAAGAACCCATCCGGGAACTTCCTTACCTCCTGTCTGTCTGTTGACTTGCATGTTGATAACACAATACAAAGTGAGCTGTAATATAATAAATTGTCACTCCTTTCTTATATGGGACGAAAGGGTCCAACGCAGGATGTTGCAACTGTCAATACTTTACTGTTAGATCTTTTAATAGTAAGTACCTAATATTATTTATATACTTAGGTACTCAATTAAGGTGATAGCTTATAAAATTAAGAATAATAAACAAATTAATAACATTTTAAATAAATTATATCAATTACAATAAAATAATTCAACGTAAAAATTTCATTGAAAATTGCAATAGTGAATACAATACTTACAATATACTTAAGTAACGCAACATAATATTTTGCATTAGGTATTCACATCTACTTAACTAGTGATATTGTTGTGAAATGTGACCTTATACTCACATACTCATTATCGAATTGACATGAGTTGACATGGATACTCTTACAGATTGACGTGATTAGATTGCCTACCTCATCAAACACTCCTGTAAATTTTCTCATGCGATGCTCTACATGTTACATAACAAGATTTATGAGCAGAGACTTGATAGAGGCTGCACTATTACTATTGTTAATTTGTTAGCATACAAATTATAGGTACGTTTAAAATTCAGTGTCCCTCGTCAATGATCATGATGCTGGTGTCGGGCTCGTACTCGGGGTCTAGAGCGCGCGTGCGCACAATCTCCTTGTACACGAAGGCGGACTTGCGCGGCGTGCGCGGGCGCGCGGGGTCCGAGTAGTCCACCTCGTACAGACCGAAACGCTCGCTGCCAAAAAGGGTTCGCGTATTTAAGAGAATAACAAAGTAGTACACATTTTCCAACCGTATTCATAATACTTCTTACGTATATCCTAGCATCCACTCGTAGTTGTCCATGAGACTCCAGGAGGTGTAAGCTCTAACGTCGGACCCCTCGTCAATAGCGTCCAGCAAGGCGTCAAGATATTCCCTGTAGTACCTTACACGATCGTTGTCGTCTAAACCACCAAGAGTTGCGAAACCATTACTAATATATATAGCTCGACTACCACTGACTGACTCACTGACTCACTGATTGACGCGCCCGTTTAGTCTGAAGGAGTTCCCGGAGGTGAAAGTGATGTAGGGGGGAGTTGTATAGTTTAGTGATTGGACCAGAGGAAAACTATAGGGAAGTGAAAAAAACAAGATGGCGGCGGGTCACGTGATGCCATCTCCGCCATTTTCCAACCGATTTCGTTCAAATTTGGAACGAGTGTCACATGGTCCACCTACTTTGTGATGAAATTGAAAAACAAAAGAAAAACAAAATGGCGGCGGAAATATAGCCGATTGAAAATTTGGACATTTCAGACCAAACTTTGACGAATTAGCTGGCCTAGCACGAGCGCATGAGGAATATCCAACCAATTCCACTTCGTAGCATATATGATGTAGTATACCAGAAAATTGTCATTTTTGGGAAAAACAAAATGGCGGACGAGCAGTAAACCATAATATTTTCTCCATAAATTTTCCTATACGAAACGAAAGGATTGCTGGCGTGCGGTAAATATCTATCAGTAACTATAGCGAGGCCGAAGGCCGAGCACCCTCCCGCGAGGCCGAAGGCCGAGCTCCGCGTAGGGCGAAGCCCGAAGCGATAGAACACCGCGAGGCCGTAGGCCGAGCTCCGCGTAGGGCGAAGCCCGAAGCGTCCCCTTTGCCAAGCAGAAACAACTCTCCACCTTCCAAGTAACTTTTGCGAGGCCATAGGCCGAGCTCCGCGTAGGGCGAAGCCCGAAGCGTCCCCTTGCCAAGCAGAAACAACTCCCCACCTTCCAAGTAATTTTTGCGTGGCCGGAGGCCGAGCCGGCCTGCGAGGCCATAGGCCGAGCTCCGCGTAGGGCGAAGCCCGAAGCGTCCCCCTTGCCAAGCAGAAAAAAACTACCTACCTTCCAAGTAACTTTTGCGAGGCCGAAGGCCGAGCCGGGCTGCGAGGCCATAGGCCGAGCTCCGCGTAGGGCGAAGCCCGGAGCGTCCCCACGCTACTACTACGATAATGTTTATTTAGTTGCGGCGCCTACAACACGAAAACAAAGCAGTCTCGCGGGCCGCGCGCGGCCCGCGCACCATGCAACACCTAGTTTTCAGTGATATAGATTGATGGGTTATTGTACTGTTCTCTTACTCTGGTCAAAATATTCTTAAAGCCCCATGGTACGTTCTGAAGCAATAAGTAGTATTTTAATACAGGTATTATATTCCGGATATAGAGTCTTATAATTAGACTTTAATTAAATACATATAAATACAGTGTCTGCTGTTATTAGTCAAGATTAATTTTACCTTCGTAAAGTCGGATTCACCAATTTTCCACTCGGGGAGTTGATAGCTCAATACCTCCAAATCATCGAACATTGAGGGTGACTCATAATAGTCCACAACAGATTCGTTTCTATACACTAAATACGTAGTATAATGGTTCAGACCAAAGAAATCTGAAGTTCCTCGCACAAAATCTACTTCCTCAGGAGTCAGTTCAGGTAATCTGGACCTTGGAAAACCTTGTGCGGCGCTCTTGGCAGCTATTCTGTCTTTCAAGGCTTGAGGGAAGTCTCCCGTCTCGGAGAATATGGGATGAGCGTATATTTGCCACTGAAAATAATTAAATAACCTCTTATCTCTTGACACTGTCTAGGCATTCTTATTTAACGTGTATTTCTTACCGTTGTTGTATTTTTTATTATTATGGCAAACTTTCTTACCCCAAACTGATGATAGTCATTAGAAGCGTCGATGTCATTTTCAGTGGCGGGTTCAAAATTCTGAACATCCACAGTGATACCAATAATGCCACCATGCATTGGTTTGAATTCCTCGTTGTAAATATGATAAGCTTTCGCATGAGCCAGTACCAAATGTTTAGCACACATATATTCAGCTATTCCTTGGATGTTTAGTCTGGGCGCTTTAGAAGTTGCGCCATATCCAGAATAACAGATTGGATACGGCTCGTTAATGGTGATCCAGTATTTAACTCGATCTCCAAAAAGCCCGAAGACAGTGCGCGCGTAGTCCGCGAACCAATCAATTATATAGGGGTTCGTCCATCCACCCATCTCCTGTAGTTTCTGTGGTAGGTCCCAATGATATAACGTGATCATAGGCTGGATGTTGTATTTAAGCATTTCATTTATTAAATTATTATAGTATTGTACCCCAGCTTCATTTATTTTGTCAGGGAAACTGGTGGGCATAATTCGAGTCCACGATAAAGAGAACCTGTAGAAATCTAGCCCCAGT
This sequence comes from Tachystola acroxantha, assembly GCA_963506565.1. NCBI lineage: Eukaryota > Metazoa > Arthropoda > Insecta > Lepidoptera > Oecophoridae > Tachystola > Tachystola acroxantha. Next base: position 11,608,605 of record OY735871.1, read on the forward strand.
TCTCTCATCATCTCGACGTCCCTCTCGTACTGATGGTAGGAGTCGTCGGCGATATCTCCATTAGAGCAGTCTTTTATTGAGCAAGGGTCATTGTGGGTCATGTGGTCCCAAATATTCTCAGATTTGCCTACAAAATAAACCAGTGGTGATAAATATAGGAATTCAATGTTTTACGGTGTTTCTCTTTGTGTACAACTAAAGTTTATTGTAAGAAATAATTTAATTGATATTACGATAATAATTATTACATGTATTATTACTTACCATCCTCGTCCCAAGCACCTTCGATCTGGTAGGAAGCAGTAGAGGTACCAAACAGAAACCCATCTGGGAATTTCCTTACCGTCGACGTGCATGTTGATAGTGAAATCCACAGAACGCTGCACCAAAATTTTCTGATATAATGACTTTAATCACTTAAATTTCAAATACTCTTAAAAGTTTGCACCCGTTGATCACTTCTAGAAAGGAATTCCTTCCAACTAAATGCATACATAAAGATATTCTGGAAGATTAGTTGGAATAACAGAATATCTTTATGTCCCTAATATTATCTATATATTATCCTACTACCATCCATTTTGATATTTAACCCATTTGTCAGTTGGTACTGACAAATGGGTTAAATATCAAAATGATTGTCTGAAATATTATTAATAAAATCATAATCTAAAAATACTCACAAAATATTTAAAACGACGAACATTGTCTTGATCATTCTTTGAGAACACTCTACGAAACACACGTCATTCTAAAAAAATGATAACATTTAAATGCGTTACTCCCAAAATAACTTATTAAGTAAGTATTGGCTTTACTACATCTTTTATCAAAATGATCTGAAGTGGACAACTTAACGTAGGCAGGCACTCGTATATTGATGTGACGGAATGAGATTAGATTTCAGCATCTAGGTCTCCCGCGGACTGTAAATCGCTTTAAAATCTTTATAGGTTTAGAAATCTGTACAAACGTGTAGTATGTTTGTGTGGTAAAGTATTTTAGTAAGTGCTCAAAGTGTTCATTCCACTATGTACTTAGTTACGTCAAATCTTCATCCCATGTACCTACAGTCGACAGTATATCAACGGTAACACTTGCAGTATGATTTCAACTCTTATGACGCAGACAAATAATAACGGTACAAAGTCCAAAGTGTTACACTTGATGTGCTGTCGACTGTACTATGTTGGTTAGGATAATAAAATTAGGTACCTATATTTTTGATTACCTAAGTCATATTGGATGGGTTTGCTAGTAAATGTGCGTGTGTATACATAATGGATGGGTGACGAGACCAAATTTATTTAATTGAGGTCAAAATTACCGACCAACTGCATCCTAATCCTCAACCTCTATAATAAGTATGTTTTAATATCTTACGAGAGAATTATTTTTGGTATAAATTGTTTTAAATATCTTATCTTATTATTATTACACTTGCCTTTGCTTTCTGCGCATGCTAATCAGGATAATCAATTAACGGATGGTGCCATAACAAAACAAAAAAAATGATTTTATGGTTGCGAGGGATAGGTAGGATTTGTGGCGAAAACTAGCTTTATTATTATAATATCAGTTATATTATATTAAAGATAGGTAGGTACCAAAAAATTGTATTTTCATATTAAGTGTATATTTATTTAACATGTTCATACATTTGCGCTTTCCTTAAATAATAATTTAGTAGGAAACATAATATTAAGATCTATAGGGTCTCGTCATCGTAAATCATTACATCAGTCATCAGTGTTGTGATCCTTAGTGTCCCTCGTCGATGGTCATGGCGTTGTTGGTGTCAGGCTCGTAGGCGAGGTCTAGAGCGCGCGTGCGTACGATCTCCTTGTACACGAAGGCGGACTTGCGCGGCGTGCGCGGGCGCGCGGGGTCCGAGTAGTCCACCTCGTACAGACCGAAACGCTCGCTGCGAGAATAAAAGTCAGCTTTTCAGTATTTTTCGCCATTTTCCAATAAAACATTATGTAGCATTTTGATAATATAATAATGCAAATACATTTGTATACTTACGTGTATCCTTGCATCCACTCGTAGTTGTCCATAAGACTCCACGCGGTGTATGCTCTGATGTCGGACCCCTCATCGATGGCGTCCAACAAGGCATTCAGGTAGCCCCTGTAGTATGTTATGCGATCATTGTCTTGCAGTCCGCCGTTTGTTGCAAATCCATTTTCAGTAATATAGATGGTAGGGTTATTGTACTGTTCTCTTATTCTCGTTAATAAATTCTTGAAGCCCCACGGTACATACTAAAAAAAATATACAAACGTTTTTCATAAATGCAAACAAGACCTATGTTTCCTTATACGGATTATTAAAAAAATTATTTGGTCACCTAGGTACCTTAGTAAAATCCGATTCACCAATTTTCCATTCAGGCAATGAGTAACTTAGGATCTCTAAGTCATCAAAGAAAGAGGGAGAATCATGATAGCCTTTTACAGATTCGTTTCTGTACACGAAATATGTCGAGTAGTGGTTGAGACCGAAGAAATCAGATGTTCCTCGTACGAATTCCACTTCTTCGGGAGTGAATTCGGGTAGCCTAGACCGTGCGAATCCTTGCTCTTCGCTTTTGGCTGCTATCCTTTCTTTCATGACTTGAGGAAAGTCACCGGTCTCAGAGAATATAGGATGTGCATATTGTTGCCACTGAAATCATAAATTATATTATAATGTACTTAATTAATTGTTTTATTAATTTACATTGTCGGCAAGCTGCTAAAAAGAACGATTAAAAGTGGTACTCACTATCTTAAGGTACATGATGGGGTAAAATTTATTAGCTTAATATTTCGTAAAATATATTGTAATAATTTAAGAACGTCATACCGTAAATTTATGGTGGTGATCAGCCGCTTCAACATCGTTTTCAGTAGCCGGTTCATAGTTCTGAGCGTCCAATGTGATACCAATTTCTCCGCCATACCTTGGTCTGAATTCCTTATTATACATGTGGTAAGTTTTGGCATGAGCTAACAGCAAATTTTTAGCGCACATGTATTCAGCCATCCCTTGGATGTTGAGTCTAGGGGCCATATAAACAGATCCATACCCATAATAGCAGATTATATGCGGCTCGTTAAATGTGATCCAATTTTTAACCCTGTCCCCAAAAAGCTCAAAGGCTGTGCGGGCGTAGTCTGTGTACCAGTCTATTATGTATGGGTTCGTCCATCCACCCATTTCCTGCAGTTTTTGTGGTAAGTCCCAATGATATAATGTGATCATGGGTTCAATGTTGTACTTGAGCATTTCATTGATCAAGTTATTGTAATATTCGACTCCAGCTCCATTTATTTTGTCAGAAAAGCTACTGGGAATGAGGCGTGTCCATGATAAGGAGAATCTGTAGTAGTCGAGGCCTAACTCCCTCATCATCTCTACGTCTCTCTCATACTGATGGTAAGAGTCATCGGCAATGTCGCCGTTTGAACAGTCCTTTACTGAGCAGGGATCGGTATGGGTTAAATGGTCCCAAATGTTTTCGGATTTGCCTAAAAACAAAGACAATATATTTAAAGTGTCGATTAAAGTTACTTTGATTGTGTGATAACTAACAGTAAAATTACTCACCGTCATCGTCCCAAGCACCCTCGACCTGATAGGAAGCGGTAGCGGTCCCAAACAAGAATCCATCCGGAAATTTTCTTACCTCTTCTTGCCTGCCTGTCGATTTGCATGCGGTTAACGCAATGCAAAGTGCACTGGTAGAAATTAAAAATGAGTTATTAATTAAAAAATATTATTAATGTGATTATAATTTAACAGATAAATAAAAAATAAAAAGGCTTTAAAATTTGGATAAAATAAATACGAAATATCTGGCCGCTATATACCACAAAGTATTACCAATAATTATTATTAAAACAAATATTATGATTATTTAAAAAAATCTTACAATATGCTAAGACAACGCAACATCTCGTTGCATGTATGAGGAACTTTAGGATAACCCCCCAGTCTGAGTGAGTGCTATTTAAATGTGTTCTTATCCCAAAGTCCAAACACATTTTTCACTGTTCTTGACATTGACAAACATATCTATGAGATTAGATTGCCAATTTCAAGGGCTCCTGAAAGTTTGCGCGTGCGTAATAGTTAATACTTCATACAAGTACATATAACTTTTTAAATAATATATGTTTGTTAACATGAACATGAAAATAGTATAATATTGGTAGACCAAGTGACCCATCACATTCATATGCACTAGTTTTCGGAGTTCTGTTATATTGTATCACATGATCTAAATAGTTATAGCTAATATTTTATGCAATTTATGCTATGACCGATCGAAACCAATGTCCCTTACAAATTGGTCAAATTGTGATCGGTAGAAAATGGCAAGACTCCTTTTTTTGTGGAAATAAAAAAGTTGTAGGACAAAGTTGTTAATGGCCTAAACTAATTAAAAGAAATGACACCTAGTAATGTTTACCTATCCTTTAACTATTGATTTGTGTTTGTTATAAATAATTAAAACCAGACTAAAGTAATTACAAGAAGTAATACTTATAATATTGTATACTTACCTATTACATTGGTTCAATTAATGTAGATTTATTCTTAAAATAATGTCATTGATCTCTTATGAATGAATAAACATGTTTATATACATAAAGACAGTACTTATTTCAATAAACATTCCCGAAATTTCAGAAGTAGTCTTAATGAGAAGTAGCCCTAATGAGAAGTAGCCCTAATGAGAAGTAGCCCAAGTGAAAAATAGCCCTAATGAGAAGTAGCCAAAATGAGAAGTAGTCCATTAGCGAGTCGGTTGCCATAATGAGAATTAGCCATAATGCGCCTAAACCACCACTTCCCATCTCTGCTTACCCTCCGTAACCTAACCTAACTCTACTTACTGTCGACTATTTCTAGCTACTCAATTTAAGTACCTATCTAACAGGAATTTCTTCCATTGATAAATTTTAAAGAAATAACGTCACGTTTGCACTGAATCTGCTCCCATGAATCGAAACCTTGGGTTACTTAATAAAATATCGGCGTAGTCCAAGCCAAGTGTGCATGTTTAATCCAGTTGGATAGTCTGGTTTGTTGACATTAATTGTTTACATTCATAATTCATTTATTCATTCCTTTATGTGGTAACATGGTTGTTATAATAGTTCAATACATTTACAGTATTTCAATACGTACTTTCCTTAAATTGTCTGATCTGTACGTATATAGTGCTCCATATAGGTTCATTCATACAAACCACGTTGGAAATTGTTCGAAATTGGTACCTAAAAGATGTTACTGAAAAGTCTTTTTAGGGTTCCGTGCCTCAAAAGGAAAAAAAAGAACGCAGACTTGAGTATTTGCTATTAATTTCAACTACAGACAGACGGACGTCTGTATGTCTGTCAAGACCTATATCTCAGAAAAGCGTGGACGTATCAAGTTGAAATTAATCGCAAATACTCAAGTCTGCAACCTCATGCTGCCGTAAAATCAACCCTCTACGTTAACGCAATCAAAAGATATGGCCGTATATGTCGAATTTTGGCGCATATTTGTATGAAAACGCAAAAAACTCAAAACCTATATTGTTCGTCGGACACGACGAGGAAGACAACATCATCATCATCACCTAAGCCTATTATGATTGTAGATATTAAGAGTTTTCGTATCTTTCATTATATACTTATGGGAAGAAGTGTTATTTGTTGAATAAGTTTGAGTAGGTACTTATAATTAAAATAACTTATTTATGTTTTGTTTATAAGTAAATATTTTAATGTACATTGGTTTGAAGGTTTTGTTTGGTCTTCATTCTCCTTTGGTCACATCTTCAGTGTCCCTCGTTGATGGTCATGACGCTGGTGTCGGGCTCGTAGTCGGGGTCTAGAGCGCGCGTGCGCACGATCTCCTTGTACACGAAGGCGGACTTGCGCGGCGTGCGCGGGCGCGCGGGGTCTGAGTAGTCCACCTCGTACAGGCCGAAACGCTCGCTGCGAGAATAGAAGTCAACATTACAGTATTTTTATATTTTATTATTTCATCATGTGTACGTTAAACTTACGTGTATCCTTGCATCCACTCGTAATTGTCCATGAGACTCCAGGCGGTGTATGATTTGACGTCACTACCCTCTTCGATTGCATCCAGCAACGCGTCCAAGTATAACCTGTAATACTGTACACGGTCCTCGTCCTCCAAGCCCTCATACGTCGCGAAGCCATTCTCTGTGATGTATATAGGAGGATTGTCGTAGAGCTCTCTTATTTTTGTTAGTAATCTGTAAAAACCCCACGGTACAACCTGAAAAAACCACAAATCAATTTTCCAGATGTCGCTTCCCTAAACCTATGTTTTTAAACTACTTTCTTTATTTAGTCATCGGTAGATATCTATTTATACAGTTCTAGAAATTAAATAATTAATTAATTCTAGAAATGTTCAATACATACATGGTTCAATACCTACCTTTGTAAAATCAGATTCACCAATTTTCCATTCTTGCTTTTGATAAATGATAACATCCATGTCGTCATAATAGGAGGGCTGTTCATAGTAGCTCTGTACAGATTCGTTTCTATACACTACGTAAGTTGAATAATGATTCACTCCAAAGAAATCGGAAGATCCTCGGACGTAATCAATTTCTTCAGGAGTTAATTCAGGCAGTCGAGATCTTGCGTAGCCCTGTGCGGCACTCTTAGCCGCTATCTTCTCCTTCATGATTTGTGGAAAGTCACCGGTCTTTGAAAATATTGGATGAGCGTATTGGCCCCACTGAAATATATATTACTTTTAAGACTTTACCTAGGAAATTAGTACCTAGATATTTTCAGTTATTAGGCTAATATTATTATTCTATTCACCTGAAATTGATTAGATTCGTCAGCCGCAACAACGTCGCTGTCAGAGTCGGGCTCATACCAACGAGCATTCAGTGTGATCCCGATAACACCATCTTGCGAAGGTTTGAATTCTTCATTATAAATGTGATAAGCCTTTGCATGAGCCAAGAGCAAGTTTTTGGTACACATGTATTCTGCTATTCCTGAGATATTTACCCTCGGAGCCATACTATCTGCACCATAACCATTGTAGCAGATAATTTGAGGTTCATTCATCGTAATCCAGAATTTCACTCTATCGCCAAATTGTTCGAAAGCTGTACGCGCGTAGTCTGCAAACCAGTCTACTATGTAAGGACTTGTCCATCCACCCATCTCTTGCAATTTCTGTGGTAAGTCCCAATGGTACAATGTGACCATAGGCTCGATGTTATATTTCAACATTTCATTAATCAAATTATTGTAATATTGTACTCCAGCTTGGTTTACTTTATCAGGGAAACTAGTGGGCAAAATACGTGGCCAAGACAGTGAGAAACGGTAGAAATCAAGTCCCAGCTCTCTCATCATCTCTACGTCTCGCTGATACTGATGGTAGGAGTCGTCGGCAATGTCTCCATTGGAACAATCTTTTATAGAACAAGGGTCTGTGTGAGTCAGATGATCCCAAATGCTTTCAGCTTTACCTGTTGAAATGTGTTTACAGTTAATTAAATTGTATTAATTTTTTGAGGCATATGGTTTAGACTATACGCCTCAAAAAGCAAAGTTCAATCTACTTTTGGAGGTAAGTTCCAAGTAGTTCTCTTGACGGACCAAATGGGATTTTTCATATGTAATAAAGTTCAAATACCTACCTTATTTATAATTTTACAATTAACTCACCATCTTCATCCCAAGCGCCCTCGACCTGATAGGAAGCAGTAGCGGTTCCAAATAAGAAGCCATCCGGGAATTTTCTGACTTTTTTTCTGAGGTCACCATTTCTCGCACATTCGCACAACACGACGAATAAACAAATGAAGGCACTGTAATCAGAAGGGTATAATCGATTCAAGTAGCTCCCTAATATGTTCCTTTGAAATAGGCATATTTTATAATACTCACAGTAATTTCATATCGCCTGGCATCCTGCCTTTTATCCGGTGGGTTTTATATCTGTGTTGTAATACACAAACATTTAGCTTAATATATCTAGTTTAGGTACATCTAGCTGCAAGTCTGACCGAATATTTATCGTGTGGATTTATCAACCACGAGTTTTCCTTCTAAAGTATACGTGTAATCTTATCATGTAGACATAGGTAGTATGTTTTTATTATTATTAAGGTTTTGTTGTTTTTGGTTATTATTTAATTCACACTGTTTTATCTTGAACTAAATAACAGGTCTAAAAATACTATACCTACTAAGTAACTTTTTGTTTCATAAAAAGGTTTATTTAAAAACTCTGACCTCCTGATTTATTAAATAATATCCTATTTTATTTTTCAATATTATAACTGTATGCACTGTCGACTGGACATCAACCTGCATACCAATCTAAGCTTAGTGTGAGCTCTCTCTCTTACAACAGTACAAGATTATACAATCAGTAGGTGATTTGGCTAGTTAATTACAAAACAACCGGGCCAGGCAGGAGTACCTAGCCAACTGGGATTAACCTTCGTTGACGAAACCTATAAAGAAAAATATACTTTTTCTTTATAATCTAATCTAACAAAAGTCAATGGCACATGACTAGGGGCGACTTGAGTCTGGAAAGTACAGCAACATAATAATAATACAAATTCGTCTTTTTGCATAGGTGGTAGTATAATTTTACATGTGCTCACATTTATACAGGCAAATTGGTACAGACGCCCACCCAAAATGGGTCAATTTAGCTGCCGCGAACTATACTATTGAAGCCTTCAGTGTTCCTCGTCGATGGTCATGATGCTGGTGTCAGGCTCGTAGTCAGGGTCTAGAGCGCGCGTACGCAAGATCTCCTTGTACACGAAGGCGGACTTGCGCGGCGTGCGCGGGCGCGCGGGGTCTGAGTAGTCCACCTCGTACAGGCCAAAACGCTCGCTGCGGAAAAAAATTATAAACTTTTCATGTGTTTCTTTCGTTAATGCTTAGAAACTACCAATATCAATTTAGTTATAGAAGTATATAAAGCGAAGCTTTTATTTTTTTATTTTAAAGGTATTTTTTTGGAATATGTTACGTACTTATCCTTTTAAAAAAACCTTTAAGACAACTCATGCATGGTACATGTCCGACCTGGGTTCGAAACCCGTACCTCCGTAATGGAACGATTGAACGAATAACTAATTTGTAGTAAACTAACACATATCCCTGCATCCATTCGAAGTTGTCCATCATGCTCCAAGCAGTGTACGCCTTGACGTCAGAACCCTCTGCAATGGCATCCAACATGGCGTCAAGATACAGTCTGTAGTAGTTGACGCGGCCTTCGTCATCCTGACCAACGTCAGTGGCAAAGCCGTTCTCAGTAATGTAGATTGGGGGATTGTTGTACTCCTCTCTTATGTGCGTCAATAGTTTATGGAAGCCCCAAGGTACAGTCTGCAAATAAGTTTTATGTATATACATAAGTATCTAAAGTTGAGTTGTAACGAGCTAAGGAATTGCGGAAACCGCTAATCCACTGACCATAACATAATCCGAAGGACCAATATTCCATGCACTATCCTGATACATCCGAATCCCCATGTCATCCCAATACGATGGGGTGCCATAATATCCTGAAACTGACTCGTTTCGGTACACATAGTTAGTAGAATAATGGTTCAATCCGAAGATATCGGAACTTCCTCGTACGTAGTCTAGCTCTTCAGGAGTGAATTCAGGGAGACGAGATTTAGGGAAACCCTGTGCAGCGCTCTTGGCTGCAACCCTTTCTTTCATGGCTGGAGGAAAGTCGCCAGTCTCAGAGAATATCGGGTGACTATATTGTTTCCACTGAAAACCAATAAAATGACAGGTTATGTTCTGAAACGGCAGCATACAATTACATTTTAAAGTTTACCCAAATATAATACCATAAATTGATTAGTTTCGTCGGCAGCAACTACATCATTTTCTGTGGCAGGTTCATACCACTGAGCACTAAAGGCGATGAAAATAATTCCACCCTGAGACGGTCTGAACTCCTCGTCATAAATGTGGTATGCCTTAGCGTGGGCCAACAGTAAATTCTTAGCGCATATGTAGTCAGCTACTCCCGAGATATTCTTTGCCGGTGCTTTAGTTATGTCCCCATATCCTTGGTTGCAAATTTGATAAGGTTCGTTAATTGTTATCCAGTATTTAACTCTATCGCCGAACAGTTCAAATGTTGTCCGCGCATAATCTGCGAACCAGTCGATTATGTAAGGGTTGGTCCATCCGCCCATCTCCTCCAGCTTCTGGGGCAGGTCCCAATGGTACAATGTGATCATTGGTTCAATGTTATATTTGAGCATTTCGTTGATCAAGTTGTTGTAATATTGTACTCCAGCGTCATTGATCTTGCCGGGAAAACTCGTGGGCAGAATTCTGGGCCATGATAGTGAAAATCTGTAGAAGTCTAAGCCTAGTTCTCTCATTATTTCCACATCCCTCTCATACTTATGATAAGAGTCATCGGCGATGTCTCCATTTGAACAATCTTTGATGATACAAGGTTCATTGTGGGTCAGATGATCCCATATGTTTACAGCTTTGCCTGCGAAATAAGATATCGTTTAAAAATAAAATAACCCACAGTATGAATAGAAGGTATTGTGTTTTAGTCTGATTAATTATGTCATTTACCATCCTCATCCCAAGCACCCTCGACTTGATAGGAAGCGGTAGCTGTCCCAAACAAGAATCCGTCCGGGAATTTTCTCACATTTTGTCTGGCTTCACTTGTTGCTTCACATTCGTACAATGCGGCCGTAAACACGAGGACACTATAGAGGGCACAAATTATAAATTAAAATATTTTACCACAGAAGTAAAGCACTACAATTCTATAGTAGATATAACTTAGATACCAAATACTCACAGTAGAGCAGGATGAATTAACATTTTGTTAACTTTTATACTCGTAACATTTATTTTTGGCAACCGGCAGGTAAATATTTATAATATTTTCAAGCTCTCTTGGCTATCTAGATATCATTGATGCTTTGACAAACACATCATGAACACTGATACCATAATATCGATTCTTATCTTGCAGCTAGGTAGGTACTCATTTATCGGTAAATAGCAGACAAAAATTAAGTTACAAAATAAACTCCTGTAGCTCTGTAGGAGTCAGGGTTCCCATTTAATAAGTGTAATCATTTACCGGAAAAGCTAATTTTTCAATTTCCTTTGTGTGCAGGGCTGTAGCGCGAGGTGAAGCATGGGGGCGCCGTGGGCGCGCGGCGCGTGCTCTGCGGCGTGGGCGCTGGCGTGGTGCGCGTGCGCCGCCGCCGCGCCCGCAGACCCGCCCGCGCCCGCGCCGCCTCACACACCCGTATACTGCAACCCCGTGATGCTGCGCGCGCCCATGCCCAAACCACACGTACGTACTCGTAGCTCTACAACATCCTGGAGGGTGATCGCAACTTTCATCGTTTCCGTAATCGCTTTAAATTTGACACATGGACGCTATACGATTGCAATATTTTTTGCTAGTTTTAACAAACGACAACGAAACGCAGTAATGTAAATTGAAGTCGCGGTCGGGCTTCTGTATGACATAAATTGACTATAATAGACTAGAGATAATGTAGTGTTCCTTTCCTTTTCGTAGTTCTTAGCGGGAATTGCTCCAACTTCAGTAAGTTAATAAAAGTAAATCTATTCGTAAGTATTCAAATTCGATCGAAATTTTGGCATGACAAATACCTGTAGATAGCAACGGAAAACCGACAAAATAATGTTACCTCAGGTTAAACTCTAACTCGTGTATGTCGAATTAACTATCATAAAACGCAATACACCTGCTGGCACTTACTTATAAAATGAGAATAAGTTAGCGTGCGATTTTTCGCAATTTACTGTTTGATAATGGTAATATAGGACATTAGGATTATTCTAATGTTTCCTCAACCAAATAATTCGATATGCCTTCAAAGTTCCGTTGTATCCGAGTAAGGTAAATATTTCATTCCGGTGAGTTTCAAAGTATAAATATTAATTCGTCGTCTAAATTGCTCCGGTGAAGCGGAATGCAATGCAGAAGCGGCCGTCAGCCAAACTTGGTGAAATTAATTTGAAGGCGGCCATTTCACGAGGCGAGACTTGCGACGCGAAACTCACGACCAAATAAATGGTTCAGTTCTATTTCTTTAGTCGCAACGCAACACACCCGGGAACAGGGACGTAGCGAGGCTGGGGGTCCTCTTTTAAAGAAACTTCTCCGTTTTGGTTGTCGATGGGTTGATGGGGTGATTTTTTGTTTATGAAACGGAGCTTATTTATTTTATTTTACATTTTTTCATTTAGCATGTGTAATTGACAAGCACAAGTATTCACCAGACGAGATTCGCGGATAAAGGGTAATTCGGACTTCATGAAATGGTAATTCGGACTGAACTAGGTATTGAATACGATAATTTTAGAATACTTACTTGTTTGTTTATCTTGGCTAGATACCTAATACTTTGGTCTTGGCTCTAGTAACAATATAAATTCTATGAACTGTCGAAATTTTGGCGAGGAAGGCCCAAGATATTTTTAGAATACCATCCGAGGAAATATAAGACAACGTATGTCTTACCATCATCATCAACGAGTCGTTTACTGCACGTCGTCATTTTTTAAATTCATATATTTTAGGTCCTCGATGGCAGCTCCGAAAATTATTCAGAGGCGATTTTGAAAGAAACAATGTTTTACGGGTCCGCTGAAGTTATTAGCGACGAGGCGTGCTTAATCTACCGTTGCTGAACTGAAAACACAATTTTATTGTTTGATTACGCAGGATGGCTGGGAATATTTTAAAAATAATTTGGTTTTGTTTTACTTCTTTTGCCTGTTATATTTTGAGGAAATAAATAAGATCGTCGATTATTCTTCAACCAAGTCAATGAATATGATTATCTTGATAGGCACAACTTCACCGATTTTTGAAATTATTTTATTATTTACTAGCTGCTGCCCGAGACTTCGTCTGCGCATGATTATAAATTGTATCCTATGTGTTAGTCTGATGTATGAGCTATATTATTGTTAAGTTTCATTAAAATCCATTCAGTAGTTTTTGCGTGAAAGAGCAACAAACATCCATCCATCCATACAAATTTTCGGGTTTATAATATTAGTAGGATAATAATTTTTATAATGCTGTCAAGTCGTTTAAAATCTGCTGTAAATTTTAGAGTTAAATATACGTTCGCAGAACGCGTTCGAGTACGAAGCAGCAGTGGTGCACGCCGCCCGTGCATTGTCCGACCTGGTGGAGCGGAACGAGGCCACTGAGGAGGCCGCAGCCAGCATGGCGCGCCTGGTCGCCACCACGGACCTGGGCCCGCCGCCGGCAGCAGTGGCTCTCGGCGCACCGAGACTGCACATAGGAGTACTCTACCTCACGCACACGCAGCGCCTCTTCATCTTCCAGCAGAACAACACTGATACCCTCAAGCAGTTCTGGCGGACGTTGGCGTCGCCGTGGAATGCCAGTACTGTGGTTAGTTTTGTGATTTTTGTGGCGATTGAAGCGAAACTGTTGTGCTCTGTAAGGTTTCGTGTTGAATGTATATTCTCCTAAGCCGGAAATCTTACGTATGTGTCTCAGTATCTTCTAGAATATAAGGCTGATAGTCATAGACATTTTTGAGCACAAACTCAACGTTATTAAAATTTACAGTTGTAAGACCGAACTCAGACTCCATATTCATACTGTCTATGACTATCGGCCTAAGACAACACACTCAGGGCATAAGGGTGCACCGCTCCGCCTCACTCGATAGTGGAAACGCAATAAGAAGGTGGAATGAAAACGTCGACTTTAGCAATGCGTCGGGCCAAACTTCGATTTACTCGGAGACCAAAATTATTACCGTGTTTATGGAATACGCAATAAAACAAAGTCTTTGGCGGTAACATTTATTTAAGGCGAACATTATTTTGAAAAATATTTCTTGCAACTAATCTCGATAAGACTGAAAACAAGATAGACAAATTATTGTATTAAAAAGGACTGGTAAGGTACTTGTTTTGTTTTCCGGATACACCAGGCATTAATTTCTAGTGTCCTTAGATACCAAGTCAATCCTTTACAATGGAACCAAGACTCTTCTTTCCCTTGTAGCTATGGTCCAACGGTTGGCTCGCCTGTGACGAGCGCGCCGGTTGGTGGAGCGGCGCGGCGGCTGCGCGCGGCGCATGGCCCGTGCGAGCCGCCGCAGCACTCTTCTACCGCGCACCCGCCGTGCCCTGCGACGCAACGTACGACCACGACACGTTCCTCGGCGACAGGCCGCCGGACTGCGACATGGAAACGTCGCTCTGTGAAGCCGTTACGACATTTGTAACGGATGCTTATAGGCTAGAGGTGAGTTTAAAACAATTTTATAGGTACTGATTTCTGATTGAGGCTTTCGTATATAAAATAGTCAGAAGTTAGGTGTAGTGCAGTGGACGTAGGTATATCTTCCACTTTTGAATGAGTTAACCACTTTCCAACCAAGTGTTTAATAGAGTAGGTAAGTACCTAAGGTGTAATAAATGAGACTTCCACTGCACAATTTTTTAATCAGCAATGAAGTATGAAATGTAATGTAAGTATGTAATGAATATCATAAAATGCAAAATATTGTCACAAACACTAAATTTTGATACACTTAGGCAACTTTTTGCACTGCGGTTCTTTTCTGCCTTGATTTATTTGGACATGTCAACCGAAACATTGCTTCTGATAGAAATGTCTTGACTTAAATTTAAAATCTCGACCTACCTATTTTAACCACACACATATACACGTACCTATTATTACGTTCTTTGTTCCAGTACCGATGTAAATGTCGTGCCGGCTACTGGCACCCCGAGGGCGAAGGTTGGTTCAACACGCACCTCTTGCCTGACCGCGAGGTGGGCGGGCGCTTCTCGTGTATGCCTTGCGAGATAGACAACCACGCGGCATGCCTTGGCAACATGTACAGAGCGGCGCTCTTCGCAACCAATCTAGCCGGCATGCTACTCTGCCTCATCATCGGATTCATTATCTTCAAGAAACGGAAGTGTAAAGTAAGTTTTATGACTATACGGAATATCTAAATCGAATACATAGGCCTCAAGCCAAGCATTAGTTTTAGCATGTGCCATAGTGGTTGGCGCAGACCTTTTTTTTTACTTGGGGAAATGCTTTTCGCATCTCACCGCGCCAATGAGGAGGGGCGCGCGGTGAGTATGTGGGACTCCCGCCAGAATACGATCCTATACCCACTAAAACCCCAAGGTGTTCAACGCATCGCGTTTGGAACGAGGTTGTGGGAACGCAGCGCCTAATACCACAACCTCGTCCGCGGCCGCCCTCGTGGGCCCTCGGGGGTCTACCCCTATACCTCCGCTTAAGGCGCCTCGGAACACAGGACGAGACGCCTTACAGCTCGGGACCTCTAAGCGGGCGCCGGACCCCCCGACCCGACGCCCGCAAGTCCCCGTTAGGGCGGCAGGCGGCGGACATACGCCCGTCGCCTGCGGCCCGCTCGCCGTCGGCGGATCGGGAACGAGAGGCTACCCCCAAAAAACTCGAACATTCCCTTGGCGTTAGGTATCAACGTATCTCGTGCATGCCTTGCGAGATAGATAACGCGACAGGTCTCGCGAGGTTGACTATTGTCAATTACGTGATTACGCAGCATGCCTCGCGAGATATATTACCATGCGGGATTATATTTTAAGTTTTAATAATATTATTTATCCTTTCAGGCAGTGGCGATGGGGATGTGGACAGTATTGGAGGTGGTGCTTCTAGGCGCGTTGTTGATGTATGGTTCTGTAAGTGCTATTAGTTTCGACAGCACGTCAAGTGCACTATGTACAGGGGAGATTTCAAGATGTTTTATCAAACAAACTCGCGCGTGTTTTCACTTGAGATTGTTGAAATAATCTTTGGAAGTCAGACGGCTAGAGATACGCTTGTCAATGCCGCCTTCAACGACCGGCACGCGAACATATCTACACCTCAAGTGGTGATCACCAGCGGTGTCGATACATTAACAGCTGATAAGCTCGACAACACTCACCGTTGCATTTATCTGAAAAATTATGCAGCATAATTCTGGTACCTATCTGTATTTCGAATATGTCCCTAGAATTCGAATTCAATAATTAAAAAAACCCGGCCAAGTGCGAGTCGGACTCGCGCACCGAGGCTTCTGGTCAAACAACTTACTTAACCCCGTAACTTTGCTCTAACGAAAAGATAAACTAGATTTAGAGACCAACTTAACTTTGCCATTATCAAAATATTATGTCCATACATCGACATACTCCTGATTAGTTGATCATCTGTAAATATAAGTTTGTAATAACAAAAAAAATACAAGTGATCCTATAAAAGATATGAATGAACTTGACCAAGTAGGTAAAGACTAAGGCCGAATTCGTGATTAAAACTGTCTATAACTATCGATAGTCATAGACAGTTTTGATCACGAACTCAGCGTGAACTCGCACTTACGACTGTTAAAATTGTATGAAAACTGACACTTTTGTAAGATCGAACTCAACCTCCACACATACTCCGAACGGCTTTAGGTAGAGTATACACACACACGTACACTCTGAATGATTCGCGGGATTGAACACAGGCCTTGACAGGCCTGCCCCCTTACCATGAACTCTTATAGCAGGATTACTGCAATAATACTTTGTTGTTTCGTACCATGGCGTCCTTAATAAGCTTACTTTAAAGTCGTCATGGTACGAAGTAACAAAGTATTATTGAAGTAATCCTGCTATAAGAGTTCATGGTTCCTGTTTAAGAGCGCCTATTCCCACTGTTATGAAGACAAAACTCTCGCGCGACCTCTTTGAGAACATTTGAATTTTGAAGCATTCATATACGGCCCCTGACAGGTGCGTCGATTGGGAGGGATGTTAGATGGGTCATGTCTGGTCTGTCTATGGACTATCATCTGGTCCGCGACGGTGATGGCTAATAGCCCCCATTATATGTACCTCCTTTGAGAACCTGTTACCTGATAACATGGATACTAAAAGGAGCTAATGTTCCTAAAGGCCGCCTCCCAGTACATATCCTCAGCTACGTGGCGTTGCGTGTCTGGCGCGTGGTTCCGTGAGCTGGGCTTCGTGGCGTGCTACGGGTCCGTGGTGCTCCGGCTGTGGGTGCTGCTGGCCGAGTTCCGCACCAGGAAGGCACATCGGTGGACGCCGCGGGACTCAGAGGTAAGGCAATACATCCCATATGTTATTATTGATCATGTGATGGCAAACATAATAATTTTATATAATATTTTCCCCTGTTTCCAACTGTACTTGATTCACACTTACCACCCACACCACAACCGAAGCCACGCGATAATTACATACTGGTCGCTCGCAGGCGCGGATTCGGCCCCCAAAAAGGTTGTCGTCACAGCCACCCGAAAATAGGCCCAGTGCTAGTCGGAGTATGAACTCGCTCATCAATAAGCATTGGAGATGTTTACAAAATATATGACGCCCTGACCAAGATTTTGTACAGTGTACAGTAAAATGTTAGTTTGTTTGCTCACGAAAGTTACAAAAGTACACATCGTCACAAGTCTGTTAGGGTTGTGGGCATGCCCATCGTGCCCACAACGGTGGATTCGCGCTTGCATGTTTGCAATGCGCTAATTTGTATGAAAATTAATAGTTAAAATTCACATGAACCGCATTTTACCGTCTACTTACTATCTGCTAAGTAGGTAGATAAAGTACGAATGGCTGATTTATCTATGGCGGTGTTATGAATATGTTGATGATACAATACATACATTAAACGACAATAGTCCGAAATAAATATATTTGTACTGTATTGTAAACTCACTCCTGTCTCCCATAGGAGCTAGGCAAGAGACGTCGGATTTAGCCGCCCGCTTTTCACCTATACGTGACATGTGTGATAGATTAGATAGAAGAGCAGGACCTCATTTTCAGAGCACTTGGTCTTTACTATAGTTTTGTTACTTACCACACATTGCAGGTGTTACGAGTGGTCGGCGCGATGTTATGTGGCGCCACGTGTTACCTGGCCGCGTTCACCGCAACCGCCGCGTGCGAAGCGAGCGAGGCGGGCGCGGAGGGCGTGGCGGGGTGCGCGCGCGCAGCCTGGCACCACGTCACGGCCACAGCGGAGCTGCTGCTGCTCGCCGCGGGCGTACGCATCGCGTATGCGGCCAGAAACGCGAATGTACCATTTCAGGTGAGAACGGGGAATTTAAATTATACCTCTTTTTGCAAGGAAAAGTTGCTAAACGCTGAGGAGAAAAAGTGGCATAAAGCTCTAAGCAGAACATCTTTTAAAAAAATCAATGCATATAAACTGCACTGATCATAGGTTCTTTTGATGTAGCTGCCAGGCGATGGTGACGATGATGGATCGTAAAATGCCAGTCTATTATAAATTTAATTATATTCACAAAACCAATTATATTTAAAAACAATCGTAACACAATAGCGGTACTGCTACAATGGGGGCACTACCCTGCTGGCCTTTGAATCAGCAGATGAGAATATTAGAATTAGAAATGATAAGTTTTCAGATCTAATAAAACACATGTACGAGTATCAATCAAGATCAATAGGTATGCGTCGTACTTAGCACCTTCCACTGGACACATGAAAATAGATACATTCTCTAGTCTCTATCTCCCTGGTCTCAACGACGACTTGAAATGTTTCCAGGAGCGTGGCTGGCTATCGGCCGCGCTGTGTTGCGAGGGAATTTGCGGGGCCGCGTGGCGCGTTGCGGCCCTCGTCGGTGCCGCGCCGGAAAAGTCGCCACTGGCGGCTACGGCCAGGGCGCACCTGTCCTCCGGTGCGGCCCTGGCGTGCGTGCTCGCCCCGCGCCTGTGGCACGGATACCGGGCCAGGTCGCTGGCTCAGGAGGTGAGAGCTTTTCGACATTCTGCGATCCTCGTAGGTGTTCTACTGGTGTGCTTCGGAAAACCACAATCAACCGCCACAAAGGCCTGCTGGCGTAAATACAAGCGAGGTTTCATCTACCTTCAGCAGTGACCTGATTTGCGTGTATGTTAACTCAAGCAAGAGGTGACTTTTACGATATTCTGCGGTCCTAGTAGGCCTGCTGGCGTTAATTTATCTATTTTTAAGAATTAGCTGTAAATGCTCCTAAAAGTACATGAATAAATGATATAAATAGTGATGGCCCATCTACTTCCAGCAATGACCCTAACTTGCGTACTCGCCAACGCCCGACTACAAGGCCAGTATATTAGGTCCAGAAGTTTACATACTTTTACTATATTCTGCGGCCCTGGTCCAGCCAGAGCCAACTTTTGACAGCTCGTGGGTGGAAAAAATACGGCAAAGACAACTTTTCTCTGAAAAATGAGACTACCTTTACGTCATTCATCTTAGTAATAGGCGCTAAACTTACTACGTCACTTAGAGCATTTCAATGGAATCCGTGGACCAATGGAAAACTTTTGCATATGACGTAGGTTATCAATGCTTCAGCCTCGCCTTGACATTTAGCTAGAAAGTGACACGCAACAGATTGTTTTATTTTTGTTTACCCAAACCCGTGCTGATAATAATGTCTCGATATCCATCATCCGAGACAAATCGTCTAGAGTGGTTTATTATTGATGTTATAGTTGATAAGGTCACCGTACCGTTTCTTATGTAATTGCTGTAATTGCTACATTGCTACATACATACGTACCTACATTTACCGGTTGCTCTCAAAACGGTGAAAGTGAACATCGTGAGAAAACCTAAATGCCTTAAAAAAATCTAATGACATAGAACAAAAAAGTAAGGCACGTGTAATACACCAATCCGCACTGGACCCGCGTGGTTGATAATGACCCATCCTCCCTAGATGTAAGAGAAAACATGTCCATGCCCTAAAAGTGTGGACATATAAATAAGTAGTAGAATGATGATGATCATGTAGTTACAAATTAGACTTTAATCCGTTTCCTACTGTGAGTAGTAGGTTCAGACATTAAGTGACTTCATGACCTTCATTAACGCTAGTAAACAGAAAAAATATTGGTATTTACATTTGCTTTTTCTTTACATTTTCTTTATATTCTATTACCATTAACGAAAGCCACGTTTTGGCCCTCATGTTTAGAATCGCTTTCATCCGAATCGCCTTGTCAACCATCTGGCCCAGGTATCGCGTCGTGGCCCCGCTGAGGGCTTCGGCGTGGAGGGGGAGGAGGAACCCACCTCTGAGGAGGTCCGTGCCGAGCTCAAGAGGCTGTACGTGCAGCTTGAGATCCTGAGGAACAAGACCCTCAGGAGGGACAACCCGCACATCAGCAAGCGGAGGGGCGGACGGAAACCGCCGCACAGACGATTCTCGTTGCAGGTATTCGAATATGTCCTAAGTTAGAATTACTTATAGGATACGTGATACAGGGATGGGAGATTTATAAGGTTTTTAGAGAAGCTTTTGAAATGAAAGACTGGATAATGTGAGTGAATTACATTTTCCGACAACTAATTTGACCCAAAAATGACGGCAGTTTCTGAAAGTAGACTCGACAGCAAATTAATGCACAAAGTATGATTTCAATCTTAGGACGCCGATAATAAAATATTATAGAAATATGGAGTGGAGTAAAGAATGAAAGTTAATGTTCAGTTAGTCATCATATTTGTTCATCACATCACAACGATCATGCAACAACATCCACATTTATAGCGCTAAAAGGTTTAAGTTTTCGGCAATTTTTTGGCTACTTCTACAATTTTACGATGACAAAATCTGCGGCGTCTTATGACATGAACAGGTGTTTCTTTGTATGCAAGTTTCTTCTAATTTTCTGAGAAAGCACAGGTCTGATAAAAAATATTACATTTTTGGAGTAGGTACTTACCTACTGAGAGTTAGCTCTACACAAACGGTTGAAAGAAAATGTGAATTTGACTAAACTATCTCGAAAATCATGCTCCTACATGGAATCATACATAAAAATGTGAACTACCTAATTAGAGTTGTATGTACCTATTGCTATAAAATATTAGATTTATATGTTGTATCCAACTATCCATTGTGTTGTTACACTTCCTATAAGTACTACTATAATTTCTACCTTGTTATATCTCATTTTCAATTGTTTAATTTAGTTTAGACTTGATGTGTACCTTCTTTCTATCTGTTCTTCCTTCTAATCTTTCTACTGTTTTGTTGGATCACTGTCCTAAGAAACCTGAGTTTTGGGTGTAATACAAATTGGACCTACTTCAATGATAAGGGCTAAAAACCTTTATGGTGTTTGAAAATATGTGCTTACTGCTATGGATATACGTGTTAATGTACATTGCTTACTCAAAATTCAGATTTAATGGATATTATAGGAGTACAACCTATACTACAGATAACACTCTATCAAGTTACCCACATTGTTTCACCATTAGCACAAAATAACCCACGAGAACCTAAATGTCTACCGACCATTAGGTATGCCACGGCGAATGATTGTGGTAGATGTCCCGCCATTAGGTACACACACTTCAACCCCAAACTCTATCAGTGTTCTATCTTCATTCTCATTAATTCAATGTTTCATCTTCCATCCTACTCCGTTAGAAAAAGGGCAGTCGTGACAAGGTAAGGAGGTGTGAATTTTAACGCATGCGCACCCGTGGAGCACCCGCATGACCCCTGTGGATGTCTGACCCGACGGCCTTGACCTCACAGTAGCCAGTGACCTTGACCTGCAGACACCGGCAGCGGCCCGCGATACCTCTGCACCGACCCCAACCCGTAATTGGCCACCACTGCAACCTGTTTGTCGCAATGTTTCAGATGTCTGCTTTCTCTGTTCTTCTCAATCGATACTAATTTGATATTTAACCGAGTTTTTGGTCTCTCGGTAATATTTAATCTACAGTCTACAGAATTGCAGTTTTAAATTTCTAAATGGGCACTATCTCTTGCCTGATGGCTTTCTCTTGTCACGCTAAGGATTTTATGTTCTTGAATTTTGGATGGTCTTTTACGTCACGATCTCTTGTTCTTTTAAGAATTCGGCTTCAATCCCGGCTACGTGCTACGTCAGTAGATAGAAATTAATTATTGAAACCTGTTGATTTTTGTATCACGCCGATCATATTTTGAGAAAAACTGACGAGCCAAGAGTACCTATATGTTACCTACTCTCGTACAACACAGTTCGGCTTATCGCACTCTACACTCATTATCTTCGAACATTATTAACATCTAATTAACGCGTAAATCAACAAGTTTCAAGCCAACAACCAAATGTGGACCTTGCAATTTTTGACTCAACGTCTATAATTGCAGGCTTTGCAAGCTCGTCGCGGTGGCAAAGGGAAGGCTGGTGGCAGCGCGAGCGCAGTGGAGGCGAGCGAGGCCGGGGACGCCTCGAGGACCCCCGAGGACTCGGTGTGCTCCAACGAAGGCCCGTCCCACTACACGGACGGGGACACGCAAGCGTGATGCGAGATCCACCTGACGGTCCGCAGTTACCGTGATGTTTACGTATGAACGTGAAGTGACTTTAAAGACAAAAACTGTAGTGGGAATTTAGTAACTTGCGGATATCTTCCGCAATCGGCATGTGAATGATCAGCATCTGCTGCCTGGATGTGAACGCTTGGGGTAATCTGATATCTGCCAAGTTATCTGCAATAGGGATAGGTTGTATAAATGTGACGTGAGCTTATACATCCCTATCTGTGGATATAGGTGGAATCTCGTTATCATCGTGTAAAAAATGACTCAATAGGTGGAAAGTAAAAGCCTCGCACTTATCCCTTCTTAGGGTTTCTACAGATATCAGCCTCCTGGTTTCAGGAGCTTATTACCCTCTTCAAAAACTACAGGGTTGATGAGATAGCTAGGGCTCGTTTTACCACCGCCCTGTTTCCATCTCCGAGGGGGATCGGGAAAGGGAGACCGGCACTCTCCTTCTGGACCACAACTGTCTCACAGAAGGAGATTACAGCTTTCCTTGCTGTGTAGGTGTACCCTTGTGTCTATGCTAATAGGGCTAAGAGAGTACCGGGCGATGCGAAGTGGTCCGCATGAGACTAAAAGGATTAATGGCATTGTACCTAACCTTTGTTCAAATATCAATCTTTAAAGGCATCTGGATTTAGAGATCGGGTGTTTATCGTAAATTCATATCTCATCGAGTACCATGATGATTTTATTCAGCCCTCAGAAGGTTTTTAGTGAGTTCCTAGTTTCACTAAATAAACATTGTACCAAATGACCGAGCTTTTGCCACTGGAATGAGCTTTCGTAAGGGCAATCACGGGTCACATCTATTTATTTTATGTTACATACTATTCTTTATCATTTCAATTATTTTATTACTCCCAGAATGGTATCAGACCTCAGTGAGGGTACTAGATGGGATACAACTTTACGATGTACGCCTGATATATTTTTGTAATAGATCCATGTTGTGTAATAAATATTATTGATATAATTTATGCACTTATTAAACTTGTGATGCCTTTAAAGAATGAATCGTTTTTGTAAAGTAGGTTGATATTAAAATTGTTCAGGCATAGGTCTGAAAATGGCAAAACTCTACCTAGAGTTCGGCCGTATAGTAAAAACCTCAAAATGTCTCTAGTGAGTTGACTGTTATTTATTATTAATACTAGTCAAAAATTTTGTTACCCAAAAATTTAGAATAAGCATACTTAGTACAATAATTTTATTATTAAGGGGGACGGAGAGGTGCCGCTCCATACAAGTTGTTATCGCAATCGACGTTAATAAAACTTCTTTTCGAGAAAAGAAAAATAATATTAAATAAAATGGTTGCTGTTTAGAAATTTTTAGCAATCTTGGAAGGAATACTTATTTTTTTACAAGCTATGCAAGTTCTTAATAACGCAACTTTTACAGCTGAAATTATATTGATTTTACCTGATTGACGATAGATATGGATAATATTTTTTTGTAATACGATTTGATTTCCAATATCGATCACATGTCACCGTGCGTTGCGATAGCAATTTATTAGACAGGTGGCCCTTCTCCAACAGCCTTGAACTATGTATAGGCTATAGGTGTAATTTTTATACCTTTATCTAGCAAGTGATTTTCTGAATATCAGTCAGTGTAGGTAATCCTTTCAATGTCGCCTTTATAAAGCTTAATGTACACTGTATTCGCGTGTTTTTCAATCGAATATTTAAATCTTCCTCTGTACAAAGTCCTTGAAGGAAATGTTGATAATATTTGAAGAAAATACCAATGAGTACTACCCTAATCATATGAATCAGGGTACCGTCTGACGCAGAGAAAAGTCTACAGGAGAGTCTTTAAGGGTGTTACCAGCCTAATCGATGGATAATTGAATTAATTAATGCTAGAATATAACAGTCGACGTCGATCGATAGTTTCTACTAGGTAACTAGACTAATAGATCGATTGGTGTGGTAACACCCTAAGGTTGAGATTATCTCAAAAACTACTTGACCTATTACAAGAATTCTTTCGCTGTTACATAGATAAATGTTAAAACTATATAACTGTAAAATAATGATTAAATTCGTTCCAATTGTTTTTGAGAAAATCTCAACCTTATTGAGGCCCCCTGTATACTTGTCTGTGTCTTCGTGTGTACCTCTCGCCTATTGACTATGATCTATCATCATATCTATCAAGCGGTTTGCTTTGCTCTTAGGCCGATAGTCATATACCGTTTTGATATAGCGTGAGCTCGCACTTACGACTGTCAAAATTGTATGACAAAGTGACAGTTGTAAGACCGAACTCAAACTCCACTCATACTCAAAACTGACTATGACTATCGTGCCTAAACATCTTTGGCCACGTGCACAGAATCGAGTTAGCCCTTAACCCGAGTTTAACAACAAACATGTATGACGTTTTGGCCAGGGTTTTTGTCGAAGTGGCTCTTACCGCGGTATCACAGTAAATATAATTTTGCTCAAAAATGCTTACTTTTGGTAATTTTTACAACCAATGGGATAAAATGATGACACTATTTTTTTGTAATACAATATAGATATTTTTCCAAAAAAAATTAAAATGTACGCGTCGGAATCGCAAATGTTGACCGAAAAGTCATTTGATATTTTTTTTTCTTTTTTCTCTCTAAATTTTTCATAGCCCATGCTAGGATTGCCGGTTCTATGGGTCCAGAGACATGTGATCACAAATTACAGCTAGACTAGGAGAAGTGATAATATTTCAAGCAAAATGTACAAATAACAGAATACCAATCAAAAAACCAACACAGAACCCCTTCTACGGAAGGCACCAGCCAACTAGGCTAGGTCGTCAAAACTTTTTTATATTATCGGCATATTAATTGAAATAATGGGGTACTAGGTTAGAAACGTGTACATAATAGCGCTAAAGGTTTTGTATGTGCATTGTATGGAAGGGCAAAGTTTTGTTCCGATGTTGTTGTGTTGAGCTTCGTCGATGTTCGCGAATGCGTTGTAAAGCCAAAGATACATTATATTATAATTATATACATTTATTGAATAAATGAAAATGTTCATATTATTTTAGCGTTTCTTTTTTATACGATCATTTTCCCATTTACCCGCGCATATTACCTTTTTAATGTGTAAAGCCAATGATAGCCGACCTGTAGTTTATGGTCCACTAAATTCCATTGCCATTTCCATTCGGGAGCAACGGGTTAAATTGAAAAACAAAAGAAAATCACGGAAAATATTTTCATCGGATCAAATATGGATCTTTTCTGTGCACTCTACGAACCTCTACGATGCGTAGACGGTCTACGGATTGCCGTAGCATACTGATTAGTATAATTTATTTATTTATTTTATTAATGGACTCGACAGTTCGTCATTTGCCAATGTCATGTTACAGAAAATTCAATATGTAATAGTCTTCTATCTTCCTCCAGGGGAGTCGCAGTAGCGTCTTCACCCTGGGTAGCCGCGTCTTCATGTCTTCGTCCAGAGGAGACGCCGTAGCGTCATCACTCTGGACGAAGCAGCTCGACAGTCACGTTCACTCCCGAGCTTGTAGCGGGAACTCTTGATAAAAGCTTGAAACCCCAGATCTTGCTTAAATTATCCAACAAATTCACCATACTGTCACTCGCGAACATTTTCTGATTAATTTAACGTGATATTAAACACAAAATAGTCCCTGTAGACATTAAAAGGAAAATTATCAAATAATTTCGCAACCGTCGTTTCCCGCCATTTTCAAGAGAACCTAGTATAATTCCACAGGTTGGGGGCATGATAAAAATCATGCATGAATAAACGTATATCGAAGCCCAAATCAAGTATCTTATTTTGTAAACAAAAACTACTAACTGTAATTATTGCATAGTTATTTTTACATTATTAGGTCGGAACACTTTATTTTCACAATGATGAACAGGGTTCAATCAATCAGTTCCTTCAGTGTTACATCACAACAGATAATTAGACGATCATATTTGTTTACAAAATAAGACACCTGATTTGGGCTTCGGTATAGGTACAGTCGAAGACAGAGATAAGTATACAGGGGGCCTCAATAAGGTTAAGATTTTCTCAAGAACTACTGGGCCGACTTTAATAATTTTTTTACAGTACATAGTTTTAACTTTTATCTATCTAACAGTGAAAGAATTATTGCAATAGGTCAAGTAGTTTTTGAGAAAATCTCATCCTTAAATACTCTACTGTACACCTTTCTCTGTCTTCTACCGTACGTATTTTAAAAACTTACAGGTTTCAAACGGGGCGGGATTTATTCTTCAATGAAATGTAAACATTTAGCCGCATCGAGTAAGTTCTATATTTGATTGGCATTTAACAATTGCCGCAACGTCGCAGGTTGGCAGTTGCCTAGTTACCGCTACGAGGTACCGATTACCAGCCGTAACTATGAGTAACTCGTAGTTAACGAATTCCAGTAAACAAAACATTTCTTTTTGTATTATTTATTATTGTCATCATGGGCAGGAATGTCGCATCGCGGCGTAGCGTGGCAACCCGCCCTGCGGCTTTTCGCTGGGAACAAAGGAATAAAGAAAATGTAGGCTTTAGTTACAAATAAACAGCTTCAGGAGAACAGCGGCTAATTTAAAGTGTACGAGCGAAATGGAGTGATACGATGTCAGGTAAGCAATTAAAGTACCTACCTACTTATTGTCAAACGTCCGTCTTTATCCTAAAATATTATTTATATACAGTGCAGTTTATATGCAGATCGAGTGTAACATTTCCCGTCCCGGCCGTTCTTATTATCTGCGTCGTAAGATTTATAATCGTACTGCAAGTGTTACCATTGATCTGCTGTTGTACGTACCATCGGTGTTCAGAAACATTTGTCAACATTTACAAACAGCCGCTGTGTGAGCAGTACACATATAGTAAAACAGTTTCTAATAACAGTTTCCATCAGTTGTAAAGATCCGGTATATAATTTTTGCCGCATATAATTTCGGATGAATGTCGCCACGGGCCATGATCCACCACGCTGACCCAGTGCGGATTGGTAACGCATGCCTTGACATAATTGAATTGCTGTCAGGGGTGCAGGTTTTCTTGCACTTTCGCTGTTATTCGATAAAATTTATTTTTTGGAAAAAAAAACCACGGCGAAAACTCAAGTTTGCGAGTACAAACTTGACCGGCGATCGAACCTGGGACCACAATATCGTGAGTCCAGTATCTCAACCATTGCGCTTAGTACAAATAAGTACAGGCCGCGTCATGTAAAAAGAACGCTGGAAGAAAGTGGAGGGGGGGGGGGGGGGGGTGTTTGAGCATGGGCACATGGGTAAAGCAAAGGTCGACTGACGAACCAATAGCGCAACGGCAAGCATGCAGCGCGTGACCCGCCCTTCGCGCGCCGCACCTCATACCACCAAATAGACCGATAAATCGCCTAATGCGCAGCTTGACCGCCAGCGTTCTTTTTACATGACGCGACCTATATTATTATAAATAAAGCCTGTGATTAACCGTGTACTTACTCGTATCTACATTGTGCAACTAAATCGCTTAGACCGCGTGGTTGCGTGACTCCAAACACCTTGTAAGGAATTGCTTCGTACACCTATGCACAGGAAACGTGTGATACGGATATGCCAGGGCCGGAGTAAGAGCTACACATATGGTGCGGATTCAGATAGGACGCAAGTAAGAGGTTATCAACTTAAAGTCAAATTCTTGAAAAGGCAAGTGCAGACAAAAAAGATTCAGAATGTAACTTAAAGGGTAATAGTAAGCCGAAAGGGTGGTGTTCAGTATCGGTAACAGAACATAATTGTGTTCTATTCCACGACAATTTGATTCATGCGAATTTATTTGGAGTTTTCTTTTTCTTTCTTATTTGAAAAGTCGTAGAACAAAAGTTGTTCAAACTTATATTAACTACTGATACTGAACACGGAGATCGGCGTCCTTTTCCGTTACACCCCTATGATATATGTATTAGAGGTTAGCAAACCGCCTTTTTTGCCCTAAAAATGGTGACGTTGATATTAAATTATAAATGTACGAAGCATTCTGTTACTGTAGAACTCCTGAGAGGCTCACTTGAATGCTTTTGGAGAAATCATCATCCAAAGTTTCATGTCCGGTAATTTTAATTATTTAATTATAAAGAATTCTATAAAAATAAACAAGATCTTTTCATTTTGCCATGAACCGATTAGCATAATGAGTTTTATGGCCTATTCTCGTATTGTTACTGTTTATCAATTCCGAGTAAATAGCAATTTAGTCATATAAAAGACATTGCCACATTTCAATGGAGCTTTGCCGCACCTACAAAACTACGTGACCATTTAAGCTGTAGGTACCTACCATTTTGTTGGGGACTTATTACAGGTTTCATATTGTATAATCATAATCAGTATCATTTTCTACTACTCTCGCAACTCCTATAGAAGAATAACAAAAACAATGAATAAATCGCTTCGATTTCTTACTATTTTCTGAATTAAGAAATTAAGCTGTTTTTTTTCAAATCGCAACTTGTACAAAACTTTCTTTTAAACCAATAATTTTAATAAAAAACGGAGATATTTTTACATTTATTCGTAATCTTGTACAACTAGCGGTTGATGGTGGGGCAGAATCTGGCATTGTCATTTCAAGTTTTTTTCCTAGCCTGAGGACTACAACCACAAAAAACGACGCGCCGTTATTACCGCTTGCAATGCGCCACCTTCTCATGATACCTATCAAATCGACTATCAAAATGTCAACTTGTCATAATGGTTGGCGCTTGCAAGCGGTTATTTTGGGAAGTTGGTATTATGGACTGAACATAGAGAGTTGTTGCCCGTGGTCCACCTCGGTGGATCACGGGAAGTTTTTCCCCGTGCTACACCCAGGTGAACCACGGGAAATTATTACTGTATTTTACTTAAAATAAAACATATGTAGGTAACGTGCAGTAAAATTTATTAACGACAAAATATTAAACTAAAGACAGTAAAATGTACTTTAAAAACAAACTACTTATAAATAATAAAAAATATTAATGTTGGTAACTATGTAGATAGGTAAGTACGTAAGGTAATAAGTATGCATTTCGCAGGTATATATTTAATTTTGTATGGAACAGATGATATATCAGTGTTGGCCTCATACATTGGCGAAGCTAGGTTGTTCATGAGTAGTGAAATTGTTTTAATTAATTTACAACTAAGTAGCTAATCTAGATTTTAATTTTATCTACCTACTTAGAAGTTGGTAGATATATTTTATATGCTGTCTCGTACACTTTTATAAGAATTGCTAATATCTAAGGTTCCTACCCAGTTTGTGTTCGTAACTCGTGACTAGAAACTATTTCCGAATAAAATGGGCACTTATTTTATTACCTACCCCTGCCACCTCACATTCAATTATAGGCTGCCGATAGGTTTGCAAACATACCTAAGGTGCAAGTCTCGGATATACTTAACACTAAAAATTATTATTTGGAGACGCATTTTCTCTACCACGTAAACTCCTACACGACTTCTATGAACAAAATTTCGAATTAAAATACATAATAATAATAAAAGTGGATACATAATGCTAGTGAATTAATTATCCGTGAAAACATTTAAATTATTTTACAAATTATTATATTATTATATATTATACAAATTTCACGTATTATTATACAAATTTATAAATACTTGCTCAGCTGGTATTTTCTACAATCCTAAATTAACAGATTTTCTATACTTTCTTAACTTTATTTGCTTTGGTGAAACATGAAAATTAAGGAATCACCTTAATTTGTGAACCAAAAACAAACTTTTTTTGTATATTACCTATTAGTACAGTCGACAGCAGATCAATGGTAACACTTGCAGTACGATTTCAAGTCTTACGACGCAAATGATAAGAACTGTCAAAAGTAAAAAGTGTTACCATTGATCTGCTGTCGACTGTACATCGACGGCTAACTTTCGACTATAGGATTTACAACGTCGACCGCCACCGTAGAGTCAGCTTTACAACTTGTTAACATTTCAATTGGCTGCCAAATAAGACTATAGGAGCCGGTGGCGATGCGATGCGATGGCGTGTCTCAGCAAAACGGTTTTCCTTACACTTATCGCGAAGGAAATGCCGTCAATCTTGCAACCTATTTGTAGCTTGGGAATTAGAACCTAGAGCTCAGTGAGAATAGGAAGCTAGGCCAGCAAGGTTGCCTAGGAATAATGTTTACGATGTCGGCTCAAATGGACAATCTTGACCATACGACTATTTATGGGAGAGATATTAATGGTAATAATTGAATTACCTATTTATTTAAAAAAGAGATACTTAGGCTAACTTAAAAAAAAATCGTTGCAAGAATATTAATTTCCATTACTTAATCAATCAATCATAAATTTTATTTGCATGAATACGGATGTACAATACTGGTCTTTAGTAGTTCCATACAATATTCAACAAAATAAAATAAAAACAATTCAACAAAATTTAGAAAAGGTCTTAGGTTGGGCTAAACAAATGGTCAATGGTGAATTTTGTTACTAGGTTACTAAGAAAATTATTGTAACAATATTAAGCAAATAAATAATATAATGAAATTAAATATTAAGCAAGATTGCAAAACCAGAAAATAACAGATAGATTTCTCCTAGATCGAAGGACTATGAAAAAGATTTTCATCGTGTTGTATTACTATGTCCTACGTCCAAAATTGGAGCGAGAGAGCTCGCTGCAAGTTTCTGTAAATTACGAAAGATACTTCAGTGAGTTCCTTTGTTTTTCCTAAGTTCACTAATTGGTAACAGATAGCGAAGAAAGCGATGGAGAAGGTGGCCTGGGAAACTTAAACCGATTGATAGTCCGTCCACCCGGCCACAGTGGTAAGGCCAAGCGCGGCCAGCTGTGCTTCGATGCGGCCTTCGAGTGCGGTAACCTGGGCCGCGCTGACCACATCACGGAACTGGAGTATGACCTGTTCATTAAGCCTGACACCTGCCGCCCGAGGTCGAGGTTCTGGTTTAATTTTACTGTGGAGAATGTTAAACAGGATCAAGTAAGTAGTACAGAAGGACTTTCTTTCGTTATGATTTTGATACTGGATGTTATTACTGCGTTTCTTTATCGTTTATCAAAACTTGCGAAAATATTGCACGTGTATCTAGTCCATGTGTTAAATTAAAATGAAAACTATGAAAGTCGCGGTCGACAGAAAGCCACGAAGAAAGAATTCGATCACACAAGTCTCTCTCGATCGCACTTACACACATACACACAACTTACGTCGTTATTAGCGTCGCAATTTTTTTACTCAGGGCACTTAGACGACCTGTTCTCAGCTTCGGCCTTATCCCATTTGTAATTTCAGAGAGTGATATTCAACATAGTGAATTTGGGCAAGGAGCACACTTTATACGACGATCACATGACACCATTAGTTCGGTCAACGTCACGACATAAATGGTAAGTATTTTAACTAAGCTCTTCTCTACGTCGTTAGAGTTGAAATCGTAATCTAGTCATAACTGTACCTACAAACTGTTTGAAGGCAAAAGTTTGTAGCGTTCACTGTTCTCGTTAGAGTATATATTTTCTTTGGTTCACTGTCTACGCCAAGAGATCAAATCGGACGTACGCAAATTACTTGGCACTAAGTATTTATTTTATTTATTTATATAAAATAAATTTATATAAAAACAGCTAAAGTGGTTTAATTTGACCACCGATTTAAGTATGGCAAATCCTTAAATGATGGCTAAGCGCCTAACTTTAAGTCTCATTTAAGTTGAGCACTACCAACCTACAACCTACGTGTAATATTATTGCTAAGTATATTTTATTTACGAGAGTATTGGCTCAGAATAAATTAACTTGAATTACCACCTCTCTTTCGCGAATAAACCACTCTGCAACGGTTAAGATATGACTGCTAGAAAGATGATAGAAGGACAACCGGCCAACAGAAGTAATATTCAATTGTTTCATGTTAAAATCTGGCTTCGTGGTTCACCTAGCATGTCAATGTTGCCAGTTGCCTACTGTTGGTGGCGTAGGTTGGTGGTATATCATCCTTCGCCACAATTGCCACAGTTGACAGCGACATTGTAAGCGTTTGCACATTGCGCTGTTCGTACAACGTCGCACCTAGCACCGATCGCTAATCACTGAATTAATTAACTTGAACGCACGTGTGCAATGTTCTCTAGTTAATGTAGGGTGCGGTACGAATAACCTATACTCACCTTATATCCTTTAAAAATATTATAGTCGAAAAAAGTTTTGCAAAACTTAAATTATTTATGTAACTTAAATTATTTACCTAGTAAGTACCTAGTCTTGAAACCAAAAATCTGTTTTCCAAGGCTCTACATTTTTTTTAGCCCGACTTAAAAATAAGTAGGTGTACCTAACTACCTACAGCTAATGGAAAAAAAAGGTTTTAAATAAATCTGTTTGCTACTTAGCAAAAAAGAAACTGGTCGGTAAAATAAACGAATATAAGTCATGAGAAATAATGAAAAATAAATCATTTCTTTTTATATATTAAGCCAGTTTTGGTGGCCATTACTAAAATAGTTGTGAGGAAAGAGTTCTTATGCAACTCTTTCTACAAAACTCGTTAATTTAATATTGCGAAAATAATGCAGTGAGTGAATGCAAGCCGAGTTTGACGCTAATATTCATAGTTTTGAGCATGAGCTTAGCGTGAGGTCTCTTACAAGTTATGTCATGTCTATGTAATTTGAGATTTCAATTTCAGGCAGCGCCTCCCCCGACGTCTGATGTTCCACCACCGCTCGCTGCTGCATCGCGGCCGCAAGGTCCTCAGCCTGGCCTTCGCGTTCGACCGCGAGGAAGACGTGTACCAGTTCGCTGCAGCTGCTCCGTACTCATACTCCAGGCTTCAAAAGTACTTGGCGGTGTGGGAAAAGAGAGCTGCGGCATTCGCTACGAGGGAGGCTCTTGCTCAGACAACGGTGCATTTTTCATACAAACTTTATAGAATTATTTACTCTCTCTCTTCTCGTGCGGTTTAGTGACCAAACCTAATAGTCAAGAGTTAGGTGGTAGTCAGTCCGATCATAGGTAGGCGTAACCACGGGGCGTGATCGTATTTATTGAATTCAAGTGCCACACCCTTTGTACGAAATCAATCAACAATTAAAGTTTTATTAACCGTCATCGAATCGAACTAAATCGATAATCGAATTAAGAAAAGTACTAAATCGATTTAAAACTTTACGTGGGTGGGTGTCGATTCAGAGGTAGGTAAGTAAGTTTGGCGCGCTCAAAAGTTTGAAGTACCTACCTACCTATACCTAAACGTCCGTGTCCCCAATCTAGCTGTTAAAAATGAGCACGTTCTGGAATCGTCACATTTAGCAGCCGCTGCTAATTCATTTAACTTCAATGAAACAAAACTTTTCCAGCAAAAACGCCGCGTGGACCTCATAACAATCGGGGACTTTGCTTTGAAAGACAAAGAAACAAGAGAAATAAAGGAAGACCTAACCAAGGGCAAAGGGAACGAGTTGAAGACACGAGTCGTCCTCATCATAGCGCGGAGTCACGGGGGGGAACAACCCGCTTCCTATATTTGCCAAGGTATAACTTTCTATCTTCAATCTACACCGTGGTAGAGGTAACGTTACTTTATGTAACTAAAGAACTGTTGTTTAATTTTATTATAGTTAAACAACTCAATTGCTATATGACTGAAATTCGTTATGGTGTGGAAGGTATAAGGCATTCTGCCCTCCACACACAGCAGCGATCTGCGATCAGTTGAAACGCATGCCCCGCCTCGTTTTCTGGGCATTTTAACGTCCGGTAGGTAGCGATCTGAGTCATGCGTTTCAAGTGATCGCAGATCGTGGCTGTGCGTGTCAAGCTTTTAAATGGGTTCTTACATATTTTATTTTTCAGCTGATTTCAATTAGGTTTTCATAATTAACCATCAATTTGACACTTATTGATTAGGAAAATTATGACTCTACCAACAGTCAGCCTACCTACTGATGATTTGGTGATATTACAGGATTCTTGGATTATATGCTGAGTTCGTCAGAAAAGGCATTTGCGTTACGAAATGGAATAGTGATAAAGGTAGGAAGGACTATTGAATATATAGTATTGAGTATACTTAGGTAAGTAGTACCTATATGCGAGGAATTTGAGTCCATATATCAAGTCTAAATAAATCATCATCATCATTAGCCTTCCTTTACACCGAAGGAAAACGGGCCATTCCGCCATTATCCACTGGACTGGTGCATTACACATGTCTTACTTTTATTCTCAGGCATTTTCCTCACAATGTTTTCTTTCCTTTTCGAGAGCAATCGTTAATTGGTTCAGCCGACCTGGGATTCGAAGCCTGGCCTCCGTAACGGCAGTCTAACATCCCAACCACAGCTCTACCGAGGTGTCCATCGCCATTTTTGATGGGTAGCTCCGTCAATGCCGTTTCAAGTCAATTGCCGTTTGCCAGGTGATTCCAATGCTGAACCCCGACGGCGTGTTCCTGGGCAACCAGCGCTCGGACCTGCTCGGCGCGGACCTGAACCGCTGCTGGCACCGCGCAACCACGTTCGCGCACCCTGCGCTCATCGCCGCTAACGAACTCGTCAAGAAACTTGCTGCTGAAAAGGTAACCTAAGTTTGCCCAATTAAACTGACGAATTGGTGAAAATTAGATAATTTCTATGCAGGGTACCTAATATAGGTAGCTATAGGTACCTACCCTACCTACCTATAGTAAGCCCAAGGACTAGTGATATGTACCGTAGCAACTTGAGCTCTCAAGAATAGTCTCGGAAAGTGTACAGTAAGCGGAAAGGGATGTTGAATATTTGGTAACTGAAAACTTTTGTTTTATCTACGACTTTTCATACATTTTGTACCGAACGATCGATTGGTCCGAGTCTTTTTATTTGAAATATATTGGACACCCTACCCGTTACGCCCTGCATTTTTATTTCATTTTGTATTATTTGCAGAGCATCCAACTGGATTTCATTATCGACATTCATTCGGACATCAGCCATGAGGGTGTATTCGTCAGAGGCAACTCGTACGACGACGTTTATAGGTATGGTATGGACAAGACATGCATACGGTAAAAATATCAATTCATAGATCAATACAGTCCGGCAAGCATGGCAAAGTTAACCGCGGCTGACTTATTCTGGTCACGTAACTGTTCCAAAAAATTTATCGGAAGATGGCAGTCGGCTTTCTGTGTGACGGGAAATCGATTCTCATTTTACAGCGCCATTACCATTTCATACCTAACATTAGCATTAGCACCAATCTCCGCGCTGCAGCATCCAACATTCATCTACGTCTCTTACCTGGATGTGAACACTACGCCAGACGAAATCGTGCCACACATCCAGAGGATGAAGCTCCGGGTTGAGGAGCCTCTCTTAGACGACACCTCTGGAGTTGAGAAGATTTTAAGACATTCTTGCTCCTTGGCCTGTCCAGAAGCGGAACAAAATCTCTAAAATTAGTCAAATTGTTAAACAATATTAAGGACTGTAGTTTGGAAATGTGGCACAGCAACCGAGCAATGGGTTGTGAAATGGGAATCCCTTACCTACATGTCATCTGTCACACACTAGACCTGTTGCTCCGGCAACACTTCGCCCTTGTCAGGTTCGAGCGTCACGCGGTCCTTCCCAAGTTCCTAAGCGCGCGCGTGGAGGCGTGGCGCGCCGACATGTGCCTGTACAACGCGGACGGCGGCGTAGCGGGCAGCGCACGCCGGTCACTGCCCACGGGCGCTGTGGACGCGTACACACTGCTGGCGTCGCTTGGGGGACGCAGATTAACACCCAAAGGCCCATACATACATTACAATGAGGATGCTTGTATCCTTTGTAAATAACACGACGTCGAGTGCACGGTCTACAGAAAATATAACAACTGACAATCCGTCCGCCATTTTGCTTTTCTTAAAAAAAATCAATCCTAATCCTAAGTGCATCTTATAGTGTTTGCTGCGATGTGAAATTAAGTACTTAGATATTCCTCAAGCACTAGACCATGAAACTTCCCAAAGTTTAGTATAAGTAAAAGTGTTAAAAAAAATAGTCGGCTATATTTCCGACACCATTTTGTTTTTCATTTCTTCACAATTATGTTACATCAATCGATTCAGAAATGGCGGAGATGACCGTCACGTGACCCGCCGCCATTTTTTCCGCCCTTTCCTATAATTTTCGTCTGGTCCCATGGTTAGACTGTAGGTACCTACAACTCATCCCGTTGAGAAAGTAAGTAATATTAACTCGCCCTTAAATTACTTTCACCTCCGGGTTGTGCTCCGGGGTGGCTCGTTTATCCAAAAAGGGCAGATCAAACAGTCAGCCACTGAGTGCAGAGCGGTAAATCGAACCTTTCCAGGTTGACCTTAGATATTAATAAATTAATAAACCACCATGATCTCTAAAAGGGCATGTTTTGAAGTGCGATTAGTGCGAACTCCATAACTCGACTGTGCCTACAGACTTCAGAATGGGCCGATCGCTGGTGAAGTCTCTGTGTGACTACTACCGACACATCGGCGTGATTCCGCCACGCATCACCGTCTCCAAGAAAAAGGAGCCGCGCGGCAGACGACGGCGCAGAAGACCTGCCTATGAACGGGAGAGGTCAGAAGTAATCCAGTATCACAGAAAATACATAAGTATACCTACTCACGCCCCTCTCCCAAAGGGTAGGCACGGACAGACAGACCACGGTATTTACTATAGATATACTTGGTCTCATTTTCAGTGATCCCACGAGCAAAGTTAAATCACTACAGAAAATCGATCCATGTTCTGGAATCTAGAAGGTTTATTTCATCAAGAGTGTTACTTAGCTATGATTTTAGAATTTAAACTAATTTAAAAATGTGAAATGACATTGGTTTGAGATATTTTTCATTAATCACTATAAGCGAGTAGGTATCCATAAAAGTGATTTAGTCATTCGACCGTTTAGGCCTGCTGTCCTTTTCTACCTTAACTTTTTTTAACGAATTGTGAAAGTGACAAGAACAGGGAAGTGAGGTTTAACCAGATTTATGGGCAACTCACGCCTGATCGTAGGGGTAGGTAGAGGCGTTGGATGGACTTCCATCTGCTGCTCCTGGCAAACAACTCTTGCTTCGTTCATGGTAACATCGAAGAAGTACTTCAATGTCATTGCAGGTCTCCAAGCTCCTCCCCCGAGCGCCGCGTGTTGCCGCCGCGCGTGCTGTCGCCGCCGCTGCCGCCCGCGTCGCCGCCGCCCCCGCGCGCGCCCCCGCCGCACCTCTCCAGGCACCACGTGCTGCGCGCGCGGCCCCGCACAGTGCACGACATAGACAATATACTGCCTGTTATTACTGGTAACTACATCGTGATTTTACTGGGCATTTGTAAAACCACTGCAATCCTAGCGTGTGCTAGAGCCATCGGCGTCGCGCGAAACTCTCAAACGCCTTGTAATTAAGTCTTTTTGACGCCCAACGATTGCTGCCGCTGACCGATGCTACCAGGTTAAGCTTCATTCAAGTACATCTACAGACAATGAGCATGTCCGGCACGCACAGCTGAGTTTATTGAGGTTGTGATTTTCTCAAAAACTACTTCTTACTTACCTACCTACGTAATATAAAAGAATTATAAAAAATCGCGGAAGCCTCGCGGAGACAGCGAGTCTTCCAGGTAGTATGGAATCGCGCGAACACATTCACATTTCACAGTGAGTGAACGAGCGGGCGCGGCTACTAATGTATGCACGGCAGCCCGCACCCGCGCTATAGATGTATTTGGGGCCTTAGAGTGCAGACTACGTAATATAAAACAAATATAAAAATCCGTACATTTTTAAATTTGAATCCTAAAGGAGGCTTCCTTTTATCTCTTTTCGAATGTATTTTTCTGTGGTCCAGGTACATCCGTTCGTA
The DNA here is from genome assembly GCA_963506565.1 of Tachystola acroxantha. Taxonomy (NCBI): domain Eukaryota; kingdom Metazoa; phylum Arthropoda; class Insecta; order Lepidoptera; family Oecophoridae; genus Tachystola; species Tachystola acroxantha. The sequence continues at coordinate 11,646,966 of OY735871.1, forward strand.
CGCCCCGCCTGACAGTGGTTGACCTGAGCGCGCACATCCGGTCGCCCGCGCACGCCCGACCCGCAGCGCGCTTCCGTCCGCGCCTGGCGAGACCCCCGCGACCCACACACGCCAGGATCACCAGCGACGAGTACGATACACACGAGTCTGACTCCTAAAGATATACAGACTAATCTAGAAATAATAATGAAGCATAAAAGTTTCACTGCGCTCTATGAAGATACCATAATTGAAGTACATTTTGTATGTGGACAGGTGGCCTAGCTAAAAGACCTTTTTTTAGGCGCTTAAGTCGTGTCAAAGTCTACGCAACAACGTCGTGTCAAGCGCGAACGAAATTTTTGTACAAATCTATGGTTTCCCAAACTTTTAACTTGTGAGTGGCTAATGCATGCAAAGCCAATATTATATAAAAAAAAAATTATTCGCCTAAATTCTGACATTGACACGTCTTGAGCGCTATATTAAAAATCGTCGCGGCTCTCCAGGTATCCGCCATTGTTGAAAGAAATACAAAGTTGACTAACCCTGTTTTTACCCGACTGGCCCAGAAGGAGGGTAATGTTTTTCGGGTGTGTGTATATACGTATGTCCATTCCTTCCTGCCATCCTGTAGCCTAAACGGTATGTTGGATTTCGCTGTATGAGGTATCGTTAGATACGTCTTGATTATGGGAGTGTCACATGGTATAAAAAAATTAATCAAAAGGGAATAGATTTTTGCAGTCGGGTTTTCTGTTTTTTGAAATAATTATATATTCGACTTCATAAAAACAAATGAGTGGCAGAGACGCTAAAGTCCAGGGGCAAGCTGCAACATTTTTTTACTAGCGCTCAAGTCCTGTCAATGTCAGATTTTTGGCGAAAAATATTACAAAAATTTCCTTCGTGCAGACTTTGACAGGACTTGGCCGCCTAAAAAAGGCCGAGAAGTTAACCCCCAGTGTTTGTTTCAACCTTTTCTGTGAGTTAACTGTACTAGACGTGTATGTGACTCATATCGCGTTATAAGGATCACTATACTAATTATCGGCTTCGTCTGACGAGTGAAAAGACGTTTTCATGTGTGCCTTATTTTCTAATATACTAGTAGTGTTTGTATGTTAATAAACGAATAAAACCAGTACTTGTTTTATTTAAATGTATAATGTTCAAGCCTTCCATATTTACAATCATTAACATCTAACTAATCATTCAGTCATCTCTCGCTTAGAACAAATTCTTATTGAACACTATTATCACTACAAATTCATCAATAACGGCAAATGAAAACGCGACTGAGTATCGTTACAGTTATCGAGATTAATTCTCATCAACATTTTTTTTGTAATTTCTTGTCTATTTTGGTATCGACGTAAACGACTCGACTTCACCTACGCACTAGGAGGTCATAGGATCACGAAAAATAATACAATCGTACGAACAACAGCAGATCAATGGCAACACTTGCAGTACGATTTCAACTTTTATGACGCAGATAATAAGAACAGTCCAAAGCGTTGCACTTGATCTGCTGTCACATAGAAAAAGCGCGAGCGCAAAGCACCTCTTCTAATAAATATCTTTGGCATGAACCGAACAGCTCGCCGACAATTCACACGCGATTGCGCTGGCAACCAATAGTTACTTCACGCCGCCCGGGTCCGAGCGAGTCACAGCATAGGGAACGGTTAACATCGACACTGGCTCACGAGACTAAAAACACTAACCCGGACACTCGGAGAACGTCTTAAATATTCACATTTCGTCGAACAGTTTTTAGTTCACTGACTACCGGTGCGTCTCCGGAGTATGGCTACCCCTTTGCGGGGGTCGTCACTCCCATGCGTCTGTATCGGAGCCTGCGTCGTCGTCTGAGAGCGTGACGAGGTGCATGGGGTCGTCCGGCTGCTGCGCGGGCTGCGGCGCGGGCGCGGGCGGGCGCGCGGGCGGCGTGCGGGCGGCGCGGCGCGCGCGCAACACCTCCTCGTCGGCGGGCGTGCGCGGCTTGCGGAACTCGTACACCAGCGGGAATATGCGCTCCACCGCGGACTGCACGTCGTTCACGCTACGGGCTGTTAGACAACACACTATTAGTTAACTACCCAAATAACAGTCCCAATGCGTTGCAAACCCTAGCGGTAACTTTGGACTCCCATTGGCAAGGTGAAGGACAAGTTTGTATAGACTTTGCCATTAGGTGGGATGTTTTTATAACACATGAAGAAAATTACTGATTTTCTTCTCAGCCACTTCACATTTAAATTAGTCCAGAGGTGTATATTGTATATGTCGCGTTGACTTTAGAAATATCAAACCTTTCGCATTCACAAAAGTCAACTGTGATGTTTTATACGCCATAATGATTAATCTACTAAACTGTCTAGTTTGGTTGAATGGTGTTGTTGTTCAATTAAAGGGCTAGCCGTTCAATCAAACGTCTATTTCAACCAGTTGACTGCGACATTAACATTCCTAATGGAATAGTGTCCAAAGACGACCCACAAATTCTAAGGCCACTAACGCCAACTTGCCGAAGTTTGGATTTCCATTGGCAAGGTGTGGAAGAAGTTGGCATAGGTTTTGCCGTTGGGTAGGATGTATTTTATAACAGAATAACTGATTTTCTCCTCAGCCACTCAACATATAAATTAGTCCAGAGGTGGATATCGCATCTGACGTGTCATGCATGAATTTACAAATATCAAACCCATCGCATTTACAAAATTATTGGGGTTAAATTGAATGACGAATTGTTTCGGCTGTTTACATTATTTAAATACCTAGCAAGTACCTATTAATTTGTTGAATTGGGTTTGTAAATAAGGAAAACTGAGGGAAAGGTTTCCTTGCGAAGTATGGTAAGTAAATATAGATTCTAAAAATAGTAAAATGTTGACATTTAAAAATATAACTTACAATAAACGTATTTTTGTCAATCTAACCTGTAATAGTGACTCCGCCCGTAGAGAATATCTTCAGTGTGGCTTTAGGATCGTACAGCTTATACGTAACGCCCGGATGAAGCTCTGGCTCATAGCTGGAATTGAACAGTTAGGAGACATTACTTTGGATAACGAATAACACTATTGGTGGTCGCTGGAAGAAATCTGTCATAGAGATAAGTCTTTTAGGCCGCATTTCAATTTACAAGAAAACTTCAGCAAGAAGTGTCCGACCGCAGATTGTAAGTGTAAACTGCGTAGCAAGTACAGAGTTAACACTTGCAGGCTGCCGTTGGACAGACTGTCCGGCTTTTTTTGCAGGTGGAAATGCGGGGTTATTATAAATGAATGTATAAAGATGATATATTGTAATACAAATATATAAATATATGTAATATAATATCTAAATAAACATGGGTATGTTAGTTTGGATAATTAGGCCACATTTTATAGACAGTTTTGATTGCGGGTTTCAGTTCTTTTATGCAACTATCAGAGTTCATACAATTTTGAGTCTTCACGAGTGATCTCATGCTATGTTCGTGCTCAAAACTCTCTATGAATTTCATAGAGCAAATGAATGAAAGAGTGGCGAAATAAATACAGCGCGAATAATAGTGCAAAGATCAGAAGTATAGTATACCAAGGACATAAAGTTAAGTAAATTGGTGATGTTTTAAAAAAAGGCAAGTAGGTGCAAGTAACTACAAATTGAAAAGATGTGTAAACAGATTGATGAATGTGAGAGAAGTGGAGTGCCAAATCGACTTTGCTTACCCTATGGGAAACAAGTGTGTATTGACTGACGTTTTTCAAGTGCAACTAAGTAACAAACTCACCGACAAACATTTATAATATCAGCTAAATTGTATTTGTTGGGTTTGATTATAAAATAAACACATTCATTCATAATGGCGCTAAAGCATTGCAAATCTAGCAAAATGAGATTTATTGTAAGTGTCATGGGTTATCTAGTAACTTCCACAATATTTTATTAATTAGGCAGCGATAGCCCTCGTACTAAGTAGGTGGTTCACTGTTATCTATTTACTGGAGGTAAATGAACCCTACCTTTACATAAATAACAACTGTGTGCACAAAACTACAATGTCATGGTGTCATTGCCATTTGGCACGATTGAGATTCTTTTTTGCACACTTTTACAAAATTTACCATGCCATAAGCATGTGTATTTTACCTAGGTATACAATATACATCAAAGCAGATCAAGTGTAACACTTTAACCATTCCTATTATCTGCATTGTAAGAGTTGAAATTGTACTGCAAGTGTTACCATTGATCTGCTGTTGTCCGTATCTACTACAAGATATTTATTTTGTGAAAATGGTTATCCATAATGTTCTATCTAAGCCATTGTGCTCTTTATCAACTTGAATTTAAAGGTATATTTGGTAACTTTATCAATAACTCGACTGCCATTTCAGCATAAAATGTATAATTATGTCAGTCCCAGTTAAATCTAATGATACATACCTTATTTCATTCAAACCTACAAATCCTTCAAGCCATTTAGACTACAGGAGGCCACAAAACAACCGACCGAATTTTTTTAGCCCACTCCTCTCCACAGTTGTATCAAAAGCAGTGAAACATGTTAATTTTGTAGATCAATAATCGATGGGAATATGATTGGTGCTTAGACATAGAGATTATAAATAACAGCTCACACTCTAATTTCCAATGGAAAAGTAGCACAACTTCGTGGGATTAGATAATTACAGCCAACTGTGATCGAGGTCATGGAAGATTAAATTTTACAAAAAAAACTGGTATACTCACTCTGCTTCTTTGTATTTGTTGGAGAAGGCTATGATCCTTATGCCGAAGGGCATCCGACACGTTCCTAATACATTGACTACCCGGAAGTTTTGAAAGCGCACTTGGAAGCCGAGCTTCTGAAGCGCGCGCGCGTACCGCCTCGCCGCCACCTTCGACTGGTCCTCGCTGGTGGCGCCGGTGCACGTGATGCGTCCCGACGACCAGATCGAAGCCGTCGTGTAAGGCCGCCGCAACTTCATGGTAACCATCCCATTCTCCCGTCGAAACTCCACGTTAACACCATTCAATGCTATCTGTCTGAGGTTTAGGTGGCACTTAACACTAAAACTGCACACGACATTGTTTATCATGATATCTATCTCTGGCGTGTCTTCTTCTTCCTCCTCTGCAGCCGGCGGCGCGGCCGCAGGGTCGCCGGCCACGACCGGCTGGCCTTCCACAGGCTTGCCCGCCTCGCAGTACTCGTGGTCGGGCACCATGTGGCTCGGGACGCCATGAGACATGCCATGGTTGGGGACCCCGTGGGCGCCTTTACTCAGCTCCTTGATGCCATTCTCTTGAATCAGCGTAGCCATGGCCGCCACGGCGCGCTGGAATAACGAAAGTAGAACATGTGAAGGTAAGTGTAAAAAACGGCAAAGCTAAGATGTGAAAGGACGAATCTAGGTTACACAACATACCAATATTGCATGCTTTTTTAGTCGTAAAAACTTGTTTTAATCAATTTATGGTAGTGGAGTGTATAAAAAGGAGTAGACATACAAAAAAAACTATTTATTTTGCTAGTGAACTGTTCATATTATCATGAAAACGCCTTATCTCAAATCAGTATTAGTGATTTGAGGAGTAGGGGAAATTATTAATCATTGTTTTGCTAAGCTATCATTGTCTTGTTGTCAGACAACATAAAAATAATGCTAGATGATACTAATAAATAACATCACAGTTAAAGTCATTGTGTTATGTTACCACAACATGTAATTAAATCTGATGAATATTATTGGTACCCACCAAAAGTCACAGTAAATTCATAACAAAAACTAAAAATATTAAGTAAATAAATAATTATATATAAAAGATATATTCCAGTGCGTCGCATCGAGGCAACATGCCCCGTAAATTAAAAACAACTGCTTAGGTAAGTACCTACCCCAAAAAAATACCCATATTTTAAAAAAAGGTTTGGGAACTCAACTTTTACTAAATTGTAAAAAATGTAGTCTTTTCTTCCTTCAAATAACTTATCCTGATCACTTGTAATATCCTTGGCACATTTAAAATACTGGCAGCTGCACTGCAGGAAATGAATCACACTTTAATCAAACATTGATTAAACATATTGAGAGTGAACATAGTGGTTATCGGTAGTTGCTAACCCATAAAGGACTTTATTGAAAATTTTTGATTGCACAACAATGGCCAAAGCTAAACACACACATGAAACAATGAAAACATGAGGAACTCAGCATGGCTACAGACGTAACATAACTGACTATGCAACATTTTGCTTTCCTTCATTTTCATTTGTTAGCTATACAACACATGCATAATGTTTACATACATGAATATTACAGGAATTAAATCTTATCAGTTTTTAAATCTGTATTATTGAGATCATATGTATGTATATGCAAGGACAGCATTTCCTTACAATACATGCATGGTCTAAGAAAACAGATCAAAGAAAAAAGATAAATCTGAGGCATTGGGTTGTCAATAGAATGAGACAAGCTGATAAGATACTAACCTACTTTTAAATCTTAAAATAGCTATAAGATGATCATACAACCCTAACTAAACTTAAAACTTGCAGTAAAGGACATGGACAATTGAACACAAACAGCCACTGTAATACCTTTAACTAACTAATGAAACTGTTCCACTGATCAGCTGATCACTGTATTATAGTATGACAGGGAAATTAGGTCATTGGAAGCACATAACTTAGTCAAAAGATCCAACAGAGGGGTAATATAGGGCACTTCCTACGGCGGCGACGCGGTGGGAGTGCGATGCGGGCGCGGTGCACGGCGCTGCATGACAATCCGCACAGCTGACTGCCGGATGGTCACCGCCCGCGCCCCGCCCCCGCCGCCCGGCCGTGCCCAGCCGTCGCACACAACCTTGAGTCCTTGCACTCCAGGGCGCATGTTGCACATGCCGATGCGCCCATAGACAGTAACACCTAAGCCCTTTATGCACACATACTCCAACAACGACGCAGAAACTAGCCCCCATTCTCCACATGACAGGTTATTTTACGATAACTTTTGGACAAATCTCAATGTCATTTCTACCCTATTACGCCGTAAGTCGGGCGATTAGAACCAAAATAAGTCGCAGACAGCAGTTATTGACCCCATAACGACCTGGGGATCACACGTGATTGGGGATCACAAAGACATAAAAATCGTCACTGTGGTCACCTGTGGTGCAGCGAGACGAAGGGATGAGGTGGTCTGCAGCTAAACTAGGACTTCGTAGATTGTGAGAAACCTGATAGTATAACCGTTATAGAAATTAAAATTAGTAAAATAGTATGGGAATGAACTTCAGCCAAAATGGGGCACACATGCACACATACAAATACAGAGACGAAAAGACAGATTCCACTTTGGAATAGGGTGTCTAGATTGAAAGAATTTTATAAATAGGTATCTAGAATACAAAATAAAACTATATTTTACCTGAGATAATGTGTTATATTTGTCACAATTATTTTTATACCAGCAACGAAGTAAGAATTTTCATTGCAAATCGAATGTCTAGATAGCAGATCACGATAACAGGACAATTTTTGCACAATAATGATTTTTAGTATACACAAAACTAAACGAAATACCAGAAATATGTAAGCCAATTTCGCAATATAGTAAAAAATGCAAAAATCAAAAACTTATGCACATCCTGCTTAGCACCGCCATATTCCATTCGAATGAATGAATGAATGGATTGGGATTGATTTGGGAATGGGATGAATAAAATGATATGAAGTTAGTCACGATCGATTAAATGAGGATTGTCTATGATTTCCTACTTTTTTAGAGTACAGTATTACCATCTTATGAAAATAGTTTCCCCATTTTGAGATACCATTCGGGAAAAAAATCCCCGCGCCATCCACCTACAATGGAGGGAGAGGGTCTAAAGTTCTAAACTAAAGTATTGTATATCTTGTATCACTTTCACTCTCATACCAATCTCATACACATGAGACATTCACAGTCACACTCATCAATATATATCGTGAAACGTATCGCGATATTGGGTTTTATCAATACTTATTGATGGTGTAGTATCTCAGAGAAATAAGGACATCATTATTTCTCTGAGTGTAGTATGCAATGTTGATGGATCGTGATCCGGATCGCAGATTTAGCTTGATTTTCAAGATTCGTGACCTTGATATGGGTCGCGACAAATATTGAAGTTGTATGCTTACACATCAATATTTATCACATCCGTAAATGTTCACCTAGCAATGGAGAAGGATAGTATTTATGCCGCGGAGGCATGAATATCGTTACATACAACAAAACACCTCGTACAACAAAATTCATCAAGCCATTTAATACATACACTCGAAAATCATTTGTTATTTTTGTACTTCGTATTGTCGTGATCCAAATCACGCGTATAGGGTGCACTTAGATCTGTGATCCCAAACGCGATTCGGATCACGATAAATATTAATGTGTGGACGTCGCCGTTTCATCCGGACTTGGGGTGCTTGCATAAAGAAACAGGTTTCAGGTACAGATTTTTTGGTACGTATCGGTACCGACCCGTACAGGTAGAATATCCCCATGTCATCCTATGCACTCACACATAAAGGGTCAGAGTGTCGCTAAGGGGGCACATTTTTTTTTAATTTCGCTAAAATTATTGTATAACCATAAAACCGTTCTTCATCACATTTTATGTCTCTTAAGAATAATTGATACTACAATCCATATTTAGTTTTTTTCCTATTGATGTCAGAAACGCTAACTCTTCTTTTTTACATTTATAATGATTTCGAGAAGTAACAAATCATTGTGCGATAAGGCCGCCAAAATTGTACATATTGTTTTGTATTTCTGTATTGTAATTGTTTGTGTCTTTTATGTACAATAAAGTGTATTTGAATTGAATTGAATTTGAATTGTCCGACTTACTGGAAGCCATGATGGTCACTACGAACAGATTTACCTGTTTCTTTATGTACGATACCGATCGGTACCGATACGTGCCGAAAAGTCTGTACCAGAAACCTGCTTCTTTATGCAAGCACCCTAAATGTATGTGTGAGTGCATAGGATAACATGGAGATATTTTACCTGTACGGGTCGGTATCGACACGTACCGTCAAGTCGGTAGACTTTCTTTATGCAAGCACCCTTGCGATGTAAATAATATGGTCCGTCGGCAGCCGTTCCTATCTTCATGTTTATATATTTATTTTTTATTCGTCTATTCAATATCCGGGATTAAAACTGGGTTATAGTATGCCTATGCATTTTAGTGTCATTATTTTTCTATGCACCTTTACTTATTTATTTTTTTTCATTAAAAAGGGCAAAATATTTACTAGAATATAAATATTCTAAGTAACATTAATTTGTGATGATTTTGAGTTTGGCACAAATTACTCTGCGTAACCAAGTCAGGAAATAAATAAAAAATACAATGTTTTTTTTATTCACCTGAAGTTAGATGAAATATAGATTATATACAAAGAACTTGCGAAGAACAAAAGAAATAAAAACTTTAATTGCTAAATTTATTTAATTTCCAGCAGAATATGACCGGCAAGTTTACATGAAATATAACCTAAAGTTCCAGTCTTTTATATCAAGAGTCCACGTTAATAGTCATAAAGATCATTTTAATTTGGCATAAATAAATGGTACTTTTAGCTAACATTTTCATACCGTAAATTTTTTAAAGTTGCCATGCATTATAAATCAACGGAAATTATTATTATTACTGTTTTTGGAAAGTTTATTTTACCTTTAAAGTAATTTTGTCGAATAATATCCTTAAAATTTACAATAACTTATTAAATGAATAGTGAAATATGAAATTCCATCTTTCTTTACCTATAAAATACTTAAAATTTTGGCACTTTGGCAGTCGCCATTGCGAACTTCGCAAAGTGTAGCTGACTTCACACTATTGTTCGCTCTCGTCGTTCATCTTTCAAGCGGTTGATTATTTCGTAATTTTACTATAGTTTTTTTCAATATTATGTCAATAATTGTTTCATTTTAATGTGGCAATGCGATTAACAACCCTAGGGAAAACATAAAAGTGGATTTTGATCAGTTTTTATTTGCAAACGTGCATATGCTTTGTTGTGAGAACCACCTTTATCTCCTGTCATTCTGAGCTGTAGCGACTCAATTTTTCGATAATGAAACATAAGTTACCGCATTGATCGGTAGTGTAACGAACGAAGAACACTGTAGGGTCGACGGGACATCGTATAGTGAATGTGTCGTGATGAGGGCAGTGTTTCGCTTTTGAGTGATCGTCGGGAGAATGTGCGGTGGCGTTTAGTGGCAGAGGTCAGAAACAGGGTAGCATGGAGGCGGCGAAGGACGAGGAGCGCTTGCGGCGGCTCCGCGCGCTGGAGGAGCGGCTGTGCGACCCGCGCTCCGCCGGCAACGTGGACTGCCTGCTCGACACCGTCACGGCGCTCGTGTCGGACTGCGACCACCCGGCCATACGCCGCATGAAGAACGTGGAGGCATACACCAGCCGATGTGAGTGCAACAAATGATACATGTACTATGGTTGTAAATCTATCATCTTCGTGCCACATGGTTAAGTGGCCAGATCCGTTGAGTTGTTCAGGCCACCTGTAGATATGACATGGCCTAATGACTTGCTCAAACAACAGCAACCAGAACTTACTGATTAACCTTTGGTAATCTGCATTGTTTTATAATGTAAACAAATGTGTATGTTGTCATTTTGGGCAATTTATTTGAAAACTACTGTAATAAAATTTACCATAACATATTGAAATGATGAGTGTCTCAAGTCCAAGTTAATTAATAATCAATAGCAACACTGGTACTCATCCCAATTGGGTGATATTGGTTGTTGCAATGTGTCCTCAATTTTGATACTACTCTAAACATTGATTGGGGACCATATTATTTAATTACAAGTCATGTTTGTCTTTAGTAGACAGTGTAATTTGGCCTAACAAGCATGTCCCAATTAAGCTTGATATGAAACTGCTGATGTAAATAAAACAATGTTGATAAGATCAATTCATGTTATTTAACTACAACACTACCTATCTATTTTGTGTAGTCTCCATTTCCTTCTATCATTTGATTATTTATTTAATACAGTCAATAGCAGATCCAGTGTAATATAGGCACTATGCAGCACTAATATGGCTCAAGATGCATTGTTTTGTATAGGTTGATATACAGTTGATTGATAGTATACTATGAAAGTTGTCCAACTTTATAATTTTCTTTATTGTGAAAACAAATGCCACATAAAAGTATTGAATGATTTCATGATCAGCCCACCTTATAAGTTTTTATAGAAGAAAGACTTCCAAATAAGTTACCAATTGATCTTAACATGGTGAAAGAAAACATCCCACACTGTGCACATGGGTTATTCTCATTTAAAATAGCATAGAACTTACCATTTATAATATTTAATAACAGCTAGCACTTGAGAGAGCAAGACAGATTAACATATACAAAGTAGATTATATCAGGTAGAATCAAAAAATATAACAGCAGCATTGATCCCTTGCAGATAAATCATGGCTTCAAGATTTGTGTGTGAGGCATCAATGCTGCAAACAAGAAAAAACATACACAAGAATGTTGAATTTTATTTTATGTGTATAGGTATTTGAGTAAGTTCTTTTTTGTTATAGATGAAGTGTTTGCTTCTGAAATAGTGGATCTGCGCATGAAGGCAGCTGACTTCGACTTAATCAAAGTGATTGGCCGAGGAGCATTCGGGGAAGTACAACTAGTCAGGCACAAATCCACTCACCATGTGTATGCCATGAAGCTTCTCAGTAAAGTGGAAATGATCAAACGATCCGATTCTACCTTCTTCTGGGAAGAAAGACACATCATGGCACATGCCAACTCTGAATGGATACTAAAACTACACTTTGCTTTCCAAGATCATAAATATCTCTACATGGTAATGGACTATATGCCTGGTGGAGACCTCGTCAGTCTCATGTCTAACTATGATATACCCGAGAAGTGGGCAAAATTCTACACCATGGAAATTGTACTAGCTTTGGATGTAATTCATGGCATGGGGTTTGTGCACCGAGATGTGAAGCCAGATAATATGTTAATTGATAAGTATGGGCACCTGAAATTGGCTGACTTTGGCACATGCATGAGGATGGGACCTGATGGGCTAGTGAGAGCGAGCAATGCTGTTGGCACCCCCGACTACATATCTCCTGAAGTGTTGCAGTCACAGAATGGTGAAGGAGTTTATGGCCGGGAATGTGATTGGTGGGCTGTGGGAATATTCTTATATGAAATGCTAATAGGTGATCCACCATTTTATGCTGATAGCTTAGTAGGAACTTATGGCAAAATCATGGACCATAGAAATTCTTTGCAATTCCCCGATGATGTAGAAATTTCTAAAGAAGCGAAATCCCTCATTCGGGGCTTGCTGACAGATCGAACGAAGAGACTGGGAAAGAACAGTGTTGATGAAATCAAGCAGCACCCGTTCTTTATCAACGATCAATGGAGTTTTGAAAACCTTAGGGACTCTGTGCCTCCAGTTGTACCAGAGCTAACAAGTGATGATGATACAAGAAATTTTGATGATATCGAAAAATCTGATGCACTAGATGAATCTTTTCCTGTGCCAAAAGCTTTTGTTGGCAATCATCTACCATTTGTAGGTTTCACTTACAATGGAGATTACCGATTGTGTTGCGATAAGAGAGCTACAGATGTAGTGGACACAATCTCAAATAACCATATAAATAATGTTGGATCTGAAGCTATATTGCAGTTAGAGAAACTACTGGAAAGGGAAAGAGACAGTAGACGTAAACTAGAAGACAGACAGATTACTTTGTGTGCTCAACTGGAGGAACTGTCCCAAAGGGAAGCTAGAAGTAAGAAAATAATAGCCGACACTGATAAAGAGCTAGCTCTGCTCAAACATGATCTGAAAGAAAGTCAGCGTAAAGTTGAGATAGAAGCAGAGTCAAGAAGAAAAGCTGAGATGAACTTTAACGATGCAAAACGTCGCCTCGAAGACGAACAAAACAAACGATCTAAGGAAATAAGTTACTTGCAGACATACAACGACAAAATCAATGCGCTAGAGAAGCAATTGACTGAGTTGCGTGAGAAATTGAAACAGGAATCGGAGGCGTCGGCTAAATCGCGGAAGCAGGCGGTGGAGTTAAGCGCGGCACAGGCCGCCGCCGCCGCTGCGAACGACGGTACTGTGGCCACTCTGCGCGCGCAACGGGACGCCTTAGAACGAGAACGGAGTTCCCTGTCAGAGGAGCTCGCTGCAGTGAAGGCATCTAAACAACGTACTGAGACTAACATCGCTGAGGCAACTGGTAGATTGAACGCTGCTCACGCAGAGCTGGAGCGGTCGTCGGCGAGGCTGGCGCAGATGGTGGCTGATAACCGGCAGCTTTCCGAGCGCGTGTCTTCGCTGGAAAAGGAATGCGCTTCACTGGCGCACGAGCTGCGTGCCGCGCAACATTTGTATCAACAAGAGGTCCGTGCACATCAAGACACGCAACGCTCGCAACTACTATCCAAGCAGGAGGCCAACTTGGAACTAGTTAAGGGTGAGTTGCACCTTATAATCTGTCATTTATTACCTGTATTACCCGACTTAGACTCATGCTACTTTCCTTTAGCTAAGTAATATCCCAATGACATAAAATTTATATTTCAATTCCCTTTTGCATGCCTCAGGAACATTGGAAAAATTATTCAAAGGTATTGTGCAGTTTGCTAATGTATATTTTATATGTGTAGACAATTATTGTAGGTAGGTTTTAATTATCCTCATTATTTTCATAACCCTGTCTATGTCCTTCATCCCTTTATTATTATTACACTATCCATTACACTATAAATAAATATATATTCCTAATTCTCCCAATAAAACAATGTTACTCATTCACTTTTACAATATTTATTTACCTTATGTGGTTATTAATTAAACGTTTGTTTTAAAACACACAATACCTACACTTGACAATTTATTTCTTAGAACGAAAAGACTAATGACCAATTCTTGCCTCCTATGTATTTTATAAACTAAACTTTTTTAGGTAGGTACTTCTTACTCCTGTTACCTTGTCACACTGACGTCACAATTTATTAATGAATTTTTTATTCCAAATCACCACAAATACTGTACCGTGTGACCCCTAACCACCGCTGTGAATTCACGACGACGTCAGTGCGACAAAAGAACAGTATCATGCTTTTCTATACCTTAGCATCTTCTTTGATGTATAACCAGCGCACACTAGGGACTTTTAGTCGGCTGATAGTTTCATCAGCATCGTTCGCCGACATAGTCCACTGATTCTTAAGACAGTAAATTCCGGCACACTACAGATTCACACTGATTGGTCTACTAAAAGCATGAAGGAAGGAATGGCTGTGGGAGTAACCCTATTCACATCGCAAGGGGCAGGTGTAACATGACAACCTTCGCATGTACGTCACTCTCTTGTTTTTTTTCATTATTAGAATAAAATTTTAATAGACATTGAGCACTTAAATAAAACACACTGTAGACTCTTTTTGTATAAGAGTGAGAGTGACAATAAGTGGCGGCGACCTGCCCCCAAAATATTACTTTACTCTCCATAGGACATATCGATTTTCTTTCCTTCATACATGGTTAGCCATAAACGTGATTTAAATTAATTAAGGTTTAAGCCTACCATACCTTTCTAACTTAACATCATTTAACAAAGTGTGAAAGGGACAATACACGGTTTTAGAAATGAGGTTAGACTACATAATTGGCTAACAAGCAAATGTCTTTAGTGTGCGCTGGCTTGTAGTATAAAACCGCAATCAACTGACCTGTTTTCAATGTAACATCAGTGCCTCTCCCGGCAGCCCTGCAAGGTAAACTGAATGAGGAGAAGGGTGGCCGGCAGCGCGCAGACGCCGCGTGCCAGGAGAAGGAGCGACAGATGTCCATGCTTAGCGTCGACTACCGGCAGATGCAGCAGCGGCTGCAGAAGCTGGAGGGAGAGCACCGACAGGAGAGCGAGAAGGTACGACTGTCTCACATGAACCATGGTCTGACCTATTGTGTAATTTTTATCTATTTAGGCAATTGTGATCATGCTGAACATACTCGTAACATATGAAATTGTTTTTTTTTGATATTCCAATTAACGCCGAGATATTGATTGTTAATGTTGTTCTTCATCCCTTCTTGGTAAAACGATCTTAGTTATGTAGTTTGTATGGAATTAGTAAGATCATCTCACTGATTTTCAAATAGCTGTAACTATTTTGAACTGATTGCAATTCTGTTTGAACAGTTGACTTTCAAATTATGTCTATTTAATTTTCATTAGTTGTCAAATGTGTGATCTGCGAGCTAGATGCAAGTGTCTCACTCCAAGCTCAGCTGCTTTGTCCAGGGGTGAAGACGCTTCTCCGACTGCTTTGGAGGATTCTTTCTCCAAAAACAAAGAAAGAAGACTATGATGTACTAAAGAATACTGTAGCATGACATTGGCAAATAGCGAACTGTCGAGGCCATTAATAAACTAGATAAAATTGTTTATGTTTTTCATATTAAGTACGCTTTGAGTTTTACTACTAATGTGTAAACATTGATGCAGGTGATTGGCCTGGAGGCTGCATTGGAGCAGGAGCGCGCGGCCCGTTGCGTGGCCGGCGGCGAGGCGGCCGTGGCCGAGGCTGCCGCGCGCGCGGCCGCGGCCGAGCGGGACGCGCGCGCACGCGACCTGCAGGCCGTGCGCGCCGCGTTGCACGAGACCTCGGAGAAACTGGCCGCGGCGAGCGCTGAGAGGGACATGCACTATGCTAGGGTGAGTGCGAACGCTAGGCTCCGTTCAAAACTATCTCGCCATAAACTCACGCAAAACACGTTAGTTGTGAACTTTTTAAAAACCAGATGCAATAATTGTGAAGTTCTACTGTCGTTACTTGAATATCACCACATTATCAAATCTTAAATTCAACACTACTCCAATAGTACGGTCGAAGACAGAGAAAGGTGTACAGTACAGTTTTTAAGGATGAGATTTTCTCAAAAACTACTTGACCTATTGCAATAATTATTTCACTGTTAGATAGATAAAAGTTAAAACTATGTACTGTAAAAGAGTTATTAAATTCGAAATTTTTTGTTCGCCGCAATGGCTTGGTAAAATATTAACATCAGACCAGGCTGTATGATGCCCTAGTTGGCTTTGCCTTTCCCTCTGGGAAGGTTTTTACAAAAAAAAATACAACCCTACATAAAATAGTTTCAATTGAAATGTAACTAAAGACACCCTTACCACCTCTCTTATAGCAGTATTACCTTAATATTACTTCAACTATTTAAACACTGCCATCCTTTTCTTTTACTAATATTGAGAAATATATTGTGGCTACTTTTAGTTGGTTTAGTTTGGTAGAAAGCATGCACCATTCTGATTATCAGTGTAATAATCTAGCAATTCTATAATACAATACACCAGTCGATGAACTTAACAATTAACAAGGCTTTTAGTATATTACTGTAAATTAATCATAATCTCATCGCGCCGAAATAGAATGTCCTCCTACATTACGACACAGTGACTCATTGTCAGTGGCAAACAGTCGACTCGGCTCACACTCACTCGCACACACATTGAAACATCCGTCAAGCGCGAGTTTGAGTTGCGAACCGAGAGTTCCGTACCACAAACACTATGCCATTGATTATTGTGGTAATCATAAACTATCAAATCTAACAAATTCGCCATAGTTTTTCTTCATCGTTTAGAGAACCTAAAGACCCAGATTTTTTGATATTTATTCCAGTAATTTCGGAAATAAATGATGTACACATTTTTATACTACATTTTAATTTTTCAGCAATATCTCTACATAAAAACATGAATGTCCAGTGTAAGATCTTTAAAATCCTACTTCACTTACATGTTTTTTAAAAATAAATTTTCGTCGAGCGAGCGGGACAAACCTGTGACGATCCAAAATCCAGACTCCTAATTCAGTCTGATATTATGATGTGACAAACACACAGACATCACAATTATGGCCAAAACTAGTATTCCCCATGCTATGAGTCCATAGACATACATTGAAACGTTCACAAATTACACCCAGCCTCGGAAATAATGATATTTCCTTCATTGGGAATACAGAGGGTTTTATTTGCGTAGCAAGTTCCTCTTGAGACCTTTCTACTTTACCTAACAATGAACTGCAATTAATGGAAGAATCGAACACGAACGCTTTGCACAGAAGGCTGACGGCCATACCGTTTTTACTTTCTGACCTACGGATCCCTAAAACAGCATTTGCCTTATGCGCTATACCTGCGCGTGCGGCGGCGGCGGCGCCAAATAAATAAACACTATTACGTACACAGCGGTTTTTCTACTACACTACCTTAGTCATTGATGTGATGCGATCTGCACGTTTAATAGAATAATTTATTCATACCAATTCAAGGAAGGTTGCTATCAGAATAGACGCAAGGTACTATTAATAAAAATAATTCATACTTATAGTCTGTAATGAAATGTTAATGAGGAAAGGATTCCGCAAACCATGTACAGTAGGTAACTTTAATTTGCAGTCTATCTAAGGTAGAATATTGCAAACCAAACGTATACCAGGACGAGACAATAGCTCGACTACATGATTTTAATCTGACGACACTGGTGTAATGTCAGATTTCCCTTGTGTCACCAGTGACGTCAGATTACAATCATGTAGTCGAGCTATTGTATGATGTAGTATTTAATTAAACCCCACAAGACGTTAAAAGCTTGAGGTTGGGAGGGCTATTATTTAAAAAAAATCTATGGTAGGTAGTTACTGATACCGCTTTTTTATTTTGATGTAAAGTATAGCGTGAAAGATAACCTCTTTGCAAAGAGACTCCATTCGCTAAATTAAAAAAAATATATATTGATTTTGATTTCGCAAGATATAGCAAAAGCGTGTTCTAAGAAAGCTTATAGGCAACGGGTAGTAAATGAAAGTTTGCGATTGTACATTGTGGCCTAAACGCGTGCCCGCTACTAAATATTATTATTCTTGATAGAACTGTAAAATAGCACTCGCTAGACCGTAAAATAGACGACCGCCTACGGATTCCATATAAACACGTACAAAATTGAGCTGCATTTGGAAATATTAAGTTACGTACCGAACAGTACCACGAACCGACTAACTTAACCTTTACACAACAACTGTTATATTTAAACACCAAACGGCTTGATAGTGATAAAGTTACAATGATTTGATTCACTACTTGTCTGCCTTTTCGTTGGCCTTGATATTTATGGCAGAAACTTTTGGATGTAGCTAAAAAAACTATGTACAAACATATAACGTCATCGTCGTAAATCAGTTTAATCACTTATTGTGATGTGGACGAGGACGTCTAGATGTCTATTTGGTTATAACGAATCTGGAATAATAGAGAATTTTATTTATGATTTAATGAAATTTATAGTATTTCGCTATCTTTTCAAAACTGGTATTAATTAACCATGATAGTCAATTATGACCACGCGATCGAACTTGGGCCTCCGTAACGGAAGTCCACTGTGTGAACCACAGCACCATCGAGCTCTGAAGATCTAGTGCCCAATTCATAGACAATATATTCGAGCCTGGATGTTTGGAATCTCGCTAAATAGTTTTGAGTACGAACTCGGCGTTAACTCGCACTTAGAACTGTCACAATTGTATGAAATCTGACAGCTGTAAGACCGAGCCCAAACTTAGTCTCACTCAAAACTGTTTACGACTATACGACTGTCTTACCCCCACTTGCAATATAAGATAACATTTATGGAAAATTTATGGAATATTCTCGGGTTAAGTACTTAGCCCAGTGTTATCGCGATATTGCCAGAGACCCTTATAGTATGGACAACAGCAGATCAATGGTAATTGCAGTACGATTTTAAATCTTACAACGCAGATAATAAGAATGGTCCAAAGTGTTACACTTGATCTGCTGTTAGCTGTACTTATAGTCTGTAATGTTATATAATTAAAATTGCATAGTGATTGTTTGAGTTTTCCGCAATCGCAGGTCAAAGTGTAATAGAAACCTCTAGCCAGCTATTCTCAAGGCGAGTCTTCCTGGAACAACACAGGTTGCTTGTTCAAGAATTGCGATAACTGTTCCTAGAATCTGAACGTATTAGATATTGTTTACTAAACTTTTTGCTGCGTTTTTTGTTGCTAACACGTTGTGTTTGCGACAATTTGCTTTACTTTAAAAAGATAGCTTATGATAAGAATGAAAATAATATCTAAGTCGTGTCGTGGTATGTTTTATTTATATGTTTTATACTAGGCTGTCGTACGTAGGAGGTACGGTGAAACAGATAAATGTATGTATGCAGGAGTGTCATTAAGGTTGTTATTTTCCCAAAAAATTCTTGACTGATTTTTAGAATTATTTACAATTAAATAGTGTATATGCAAAACTATACAGGCTGGCCTTGAATTCATTCGATAAAATTAAGTGAATGGTTAGGCTTGTGACATACATTAATTCTGCACAGCGTTTAATAATTTGGGGAAATATTAAAAAAAATCAATAAATTCAAATATCAAAAAAATATCTTAATTTGATGTTCATCGTTACTGTACTATACTACTACTGTATTTTAAGGTAGTTTTAATTTTCTGCAATGATTTCTTTCAATGCAATTTAACCTAATGGTAATTATTATCATTTCTAAGATAATTGTGATGTTTTGATTTGATAAAAACCTTACCAATTTAATATTTATCATGAGTACAAGTCCCAATTTATATTTGTCGTATGTATTCAAGGACACCCTGTATACTAGTAAAATATTGATTGCAATCGGTCAAGTAGTTCTTGAGAAAATTTCTACCTTAATGAGACCCCTGTGTGCATTTATATGTTTTAGATAGTACTTTAAGTACAGTCGACAGCAGATGAATAGTAAAACTTGTAGTACGATTTCAAGTCTTACGACGCAAATAATAAGAATTGTCAAAAGTAAAAAGTGTTACCATTGATCTGCTGTCGGCTGTACCTAACCAATGTATCGAAAACGTGTTCGTAAAAATGTCTCTACAACTCTGCAACAAATATTGCTATACATAGAAACTAAACAATACGTTCAACACAGAAAGGTGGCCCTGACCTAATCGATAAAGTTCGATATTAGACAAATACAATGTAATAACGTTTGGGATATTTTTACAAAAGTACAATCTATATAAAACCTTTTGGGCACGCTGCCTATAGTGGGGGACCTGGGGCAGGTTTTCTATCTTTAATTTAAATTTATTATTATTATTAGTTTGTTATTATTAATTTTACTTATCGTTCTAATCAGATAGATTTGTAAATACTTAAAAATATATATATATATATATTATTAATTTTGCAGCGTGCCCTCTCTAACAGTGTCATCATAACGCGAGTGGTTTATAGACCTGCGCCGGTTGTCATTGCCACGACTGTCGTTAGCCTATTAACTGTAGTTATTAACGAATGACATTAAACAAATAACAACCGTCTGCCGAACATAGACTAGATATTCTATATTTTCTATGTTCAGTTTTATATATATATATATATATATATATATATATATATATATATAGTCTATGTTCGGCAGACGGTTGTTATTTGTTTAATGTCATTCGTTAATAACTACAGTTAATAGGCTAACGACAGTCGTGGCAATGACAACCGGCGCAGGTCTATAAACCACTCGCGTTATGATGACACTGTTAGAGAGGGCACGCTGCAAAATTAATATTATCATATCATCGTTACAATCTGATCTATCTTACATATCCTAGTTTGGAAGACGGGCCTTTTCGTTCGGCAAATTATAATTGAAATTAGGTGCATTTCATTGCATTTAGGCTCATAAAAAATAAGTAAGTGATCGATGGCCACTATGATCTTTAATTTATCATTTGCCTATGTTGTTGCGAAATATAGAGCTATTTACTTACTATAATCAAAAAATTCTTAAGTTTAAGATTAAAACAAAAAAAAGCTTTCAGAGAAATAGCAAGAAGTAAATTCATAAAGTTGCGCTAACGACCACACAAAATAGCAATTTTATGGCGACAATTTCACCAATCAGAGAAGTTCAGATTGCCATGCACGCAAGAAAGACAATATATTTAGTTGTCGCGATGACAAAATGTTATGGGGCGGCACTCACCGTACCCTTAATGTATAGGATAGGAATGCGTTAGTGCCTTCTGATTCCGCCTCATCAAGTAATCATTAGTTGTGTTTATTTAGAATTAAGTTTATTGCTGAATAATGTTTCTAATGGCATTTATGTGGGCATAACATCATTGTGGCCATGTTAGAAGTCCTTGTAAGCGATAAATACATGTAATTTAATAGTAATTTTATAGTTTTATTAGAATACTTGCTTTTACCCGCGTTTAAAATAGCGCATTATGGTGCTCGATGATGGTACTCGTATATGATACTGAAATTTAAATATTTAATTATTAAATTATAATTTTGAACGCGTGCTCATACTAATGCCGAATAGTTATAGACAGTTTTCAGCACGAACTCAGCGTGAGCTCGCACTCATGACTGTCAAATTGTATGAAAACTTACAGTTGTTAGACCGATCTCAAACTCCATATCATACTCAACATATCGGCATAAGTTGCTTCCCGTTTTTGACACTTTCACTTTCAAAGGGACCCAATGGTTTTAAACCGTGGAATATCTATGATTTTTGAAAATTCCTTACAATGTACACATATTGTGTGTATAAGTACTCTAAACTATCTGCTGGTAAAATAGTTTTTACAATCGATTAAGTACTACGTACTATTCTCTATTTTCGATAAATACCCTAAAATAAATTAATTTAGTGTTTTGGCAGGCTTATGTGTCCAACAGTACGGGCTGACGATGATTATAACCATAGGGTTATAATCATCGTCAGCCCGTACGTGTTATAGAACAATGCTCCTGCTTTCCCCACAGAGTGAGGAGCTGCGTTCTCAGCTGGAGAATGAGCAGCATTACTGCCTGGTGTACCGCAGCCAGGCGAGCGAAATGCGCTCGCAGCTGGAGGAGAGCTCGCGTGGCACGCGGGACCTGGAGCAGGAGCGCGCGTCGCTCATGCACCAGCTGCAGCTGGCCATCGCGCGCGCGGACTCGGAGGCCATTTCCAGGTCAGTGGGCTGGGTGACGGGGGATCCAAAGATACCTACGGTCTAGGTAAGAATTTTACTTTTCCGAGGGTTTTTACGGAACGCGCCGCGCCGCTCCGTAAACTCTGTTCAGTTCGAAACATAACCACTTTCATGCTAGAATTATTATTATACAGGGTGCAACCGAAAGCTTAAGACATAGGGGGGTCTTCAGAATCGATAACTAAACCAATTTTGTTCTACAACCTTTCGATTAGATAATAAAAAGGTTCAATCAAAATTAAGGTCTCATACAAATTGATCAGTACATAAATCGAAAAGTTATCAATATTGAGCTTCTGTTCGGCCCTTTCATTTACACCCTGTATAAATTATTACAAATTAAAGCTCCTTTCATCAGTAAAATAAAAAAAATGTTATACTTACTAAATCATAACATGTTTCATACAGATCAATAGCCGAAGAGACAGTGGGCGAGTTGGAGAAGGAGAAGACTATGAAAGAACTAGAGATGCGTGACGCGCTGGCAACGCATCGCAGCGAGCTGGCAGCGCGCGACGCGCTCGTCCAGGGGCTGCGTGACCGCGACCACGAAATGTGCGCCACCGTCGACCTGCAGCGCAAGGTAAGATAGACATACAGCTAAGCCGAAAGAAGGAGCGAGATAACTTAGTAGTAAAATATGCCTGCCATGCGGCCAAGACACGCAGCGAGCTGGCAGCGTGCGAAGCGCTCGTCCAGGGCTACGTGAACACTACGAGATGTGCGCTAGCGCCCGATCTGCAGCACAAGGTGAGACAGACATACGGCTTAGTGTGGGAGGGAAAGAGATAACTTAGCCAGGAGACCCGTGACGCACTGGCAACGTATCGCAGCGAGCTGGCATCAGATCGTGCAAGGGCTGCGTGACCGCGACCATGAGATGTGCTCCACCATCGACCTGCAGCGCAAGGAGAGACCGAAATACGTCCCAGCGGAGAGTGAGAGAGAGATAACTTAGTAGTCTGGAGATGGGTGACGAGCTGACAACGCATCACAGCGAGCTGGCAACGAAAAATCATTCAAGAGGTTTTTTTTTCTTTTCTTTTTGTCTTACTACGCTAAATCTGGTTTGTATCTGATTTGAGGCTAATTTCGTGCTTTTGCGTGATTAGGTTGCTAGGCAATGACATCTACGGAAGAAATCTTTGTGGTGTGAATTTTTTAAAAATTCTGTGGTAATTTATATATGTGTTGTTATATGTACATTTCGTGTTTTTAGGGTCCACTTGCACCAAAAGGTAACCTGTGAAACGTCATATATTTTTTTTATATTTAACCCCGAGTTTAGCACTAACCGTTCTTGGTGCAAGTGGCGCTAAGCTTTAAGCCCGATTTTCATTGAACGTGTCAGGCTCATGCAAAATAATATTCTTCTATACAATGTGTATGAACGTATTTATATCTACCGAACACAACCGCGCAGACATTGTATAAGGTCCGGTATCCACCAAAGCGGAGAGGAGACGAGAGGAGATGCCTTTTGAATAACCAATCAGAATTCGTTATTTCCAAATTACCTCTCCGCTTAGGAGAAGGAACGAAATCTGATTGGTTATTCAAAACACGTCTCCTCTAGTCTCCTCTTCACTTCGCTTTGGTGGAAACCGAGCCTTATAGTATGATTTTGTCAACCACTGATAGGTATTTAATATTGCTCAACAAGCTACCAATTCTCTACCCAAAGTTTGTCTGGAAGTGATCGCTTTGAGCGATAAGACCGCCAATTGTAATACTAACTGTATTAGCCTATTTCTTTTGTGTAATTCTTTTTTTGCATTAAAGAATATTTTATCTTATCTTATCACGGCACGTGTCTGACTCGCTCAATGATTTTAGTTGTAAACGAAGCTTTACTCGTTAATAACCAGCTCCAGAGTGTTGTGACTAATGCACGCGTGTTCCCAGGAGGTGGACGAGCTGCGTCGCAGCAACACCGCGCTTGCGGAGCGCGTGGCGGCGCTGCAGCGGCTGCAGGAGGAGGTCGACAGGCTAAACAAGAAACTCAACTCCGAGATCATGCTCAAACAGCAAGCAGTCAATAAGCTCGCAGAGATTATGAACAGGTCCGCTAAGATCGTCTCTTTGTCTTGTCGGTAGTGAAAGGGTCTTCTGTGTAAGAGGTTCTGGGTTAGATTCACAGTCGGGAAAGTTCTTGTACAGTCGAAAATAGGGGAAAGTATGCAGGGGCCGCATTAAGGTTGAGTTTTTTTGAACCTACTTCCCTGAGCACAGAGAATCCTAGTTTGGGCCATTAGTGGGATGTCTTATTTAAAATAAATAAATCAGTCACTTCCACATGACAATTGGTTCATATACCACACACCTAAGAAGCCTACTGGGCGTCAACATCTATGACAATATGTTTGCTTAGTGACCACACGACAAGAAGATCTAAATTTTCAATGATTTTATTTATTGTACAATTGTCAACTACAGCTACTACGCACCTAATTCCCTGATAAACAACACGAAATGAATATTATACAGGGTGATTGGAAATTCGATACATTCCTTGAAAGGGGCGATACTAGAGGTGGTTTGCAACAAATTAGGCCCTATTAACGAGGGGTCGAATTGAGTGGTTTCTGAGTTACGGTAGTTTTAATTTTATTTACTTGTTCACAAAAAAAAAATTGTGTTTTGTGTTGTTTACAAAGTAATTGAGAAAAAAATATCTTAAGGGCCTTCCATGAGCGAACTAGCGCCGCCAATCTTAAAAAAATAATATCTATATGGAAGGCCCTTAAATAGGCAAATCTATCTACGTAGATAAATCTTAAATTATATAGGCACCTATCCATACAAATAAAAGCACAAACATAGACTGTTGTAGCAAATTACGATGTCGCCGATAAAAACACAAATTACACTTCTAATTATTTACTAACATTATCGTTCTTACCGCACAGAAAAGACATGAACCCCGCTACCACAAAGAACAAGAGCAAGATGTCCGTGCGCAAAGACAAGGACTACCGCAAGCTGCAGCAGGAGCTCACGCGGGAGAAGGAGAAGTTCGACCAGCTCACCGCCAAGCTGCAGCGCGACCTGCAGGACACACAGCAGCAGCTCGTAGAGGAACAGCAGACCAGGCAGCGGCTGACCATGGAGGTATATACAATTTAACGGAGAGATTATAAGCTGTCGAATATTAATGCGTTAAATTGGAGATTTTATTGTCATTCTCAATTTGTCGACGCGCGACTCGGGGGTGATAATATACACGATACTGATGCCAAAAATATACTTTAATTTTTCATGCAAAATTCCAAAAAAAAAATCGTTACCTACTATGCACCGCCTGTCATTGACAGCGTGATCGGGCGGCGGGCGTGCGAGACGCGGTAACTTGAAGACAAATTGAACATACATTTTTTAAATAGTAATAATGTAAAAAATAATAAAAAATACAATTATAGGAACTAAGATTATATAGACTACCCCTGAGTTGGGGCTCGCTAATAAATTTTTTCGAGTGTATTAGAATTAGACATTACCTAATTCTTTGGCGTACCCTGCATCCTAAACGGCTTGATGTATTTTAACATTTAGATTAGTCTTAATTATAGGAGTGACATAGGCTATAAAAAATTAATCAAAGTAATGTGGAAGTCAGTTTTTTTTTAAATAATTAAACCACACGTTCTCACTCCAGGTGGACAGCAAAGACGCTGAAATCGAGCAGCTGAAGGAGAAGTTACTCGCGCTTACAAGCGAGACCGCGTCCCAGTCGTCCGCCGACGCCGAGGACGGCGAGACGGAACAAACCCTTGAGGGCTGGCTCTCAGTGCCCTTCAAGCAGAACATACGCAGACACGGCTGGAAGAAACAATACGTAGTCGTCTCATCGAAGAAGATCATTTTCTATAACTCCGAGAACGATAAACAGAATACTACTGATCCTGTTATGATTCTGGATTTGAGGTTTGTTCTTTGCTTGCTCGGGTGTTTTGAAACAAAGCATGGATTTTGATTGGTTTAGGCCGGGACAGGCCTTCCCAAACTGTGAGTCTCGACGTTTTGGGGCGCCGCGGCATTATCCCGGGGCGTCAGAGTCCGCAAAAAAATGGCAAATTCCGAGGGGCGTAGTAAAAATTAGTTTTAGGAAGCCCTGGATTATAATATTGGGCCATTATAACGACCTACTAGTAGCTATTCTAGATTGTGTTCACTTAAGATTAGTCGCTGTTAAGCGAGACGTCCCGCTTGCTCTTATGAGATGTAGCATATGAAGGACAGTAACAGTTGCGATTAGGATTCGGTTTGTTACGATGTGGTCTCTTTCGGCCGCTTGTAGTTGAACGCCTAAATTAAAAAAAAAAAACAATGTTTTTATAAAAAGAAGCTGTCATTTGAACTTTTCACTTCGATTGGAATTCGATTCATTGATTTTTCTTAGTGTTACGGAGTGAACTTGTATATTTAAATTAAAATAAGAAATATACGGATAAAATTGGGTTTTATTGCGTTACAGTAATATTTTTAAAATCTTAAAAAGGTCGGAAGAAAAATCAATGAACCGAATTCCAATCCAAGTGAAAAGTTGAAGTGACAGCTTCTTTTTATAAAAACATTGCTATTTTTTAATGTAGACGGCCAACTACAAGATGCGGTCGATAGAGACCGCATCGTAACAGGTTTAGTTGCCGCTACAGAATTAGCTACACTGTTGTAGCCACCAAATCTAATCCTAAACGAAACTGTCCCTCATACTCTCAATGTCAATTAGTGTACGTATTGTGTCATGTTCCAGCAAAGTGTTTCACGTGCGCTCTGTGACGCAAGGCGACGTGATCCGCGCGGACGCGAAGGACATCCCGCGCATCTTCCAGCTGCTGTACGCGGGCGAGGGCGAGGCGCGGCGGCCGGGCGCGGGCGACGCCACGGACCAGCCGCAGGACGCGCAGGACCACGCAGGTACAGTCGAAGACAGATATACTATACAGGGGGCCTCAATAAGGTTGAGATTTTCTCAAAACCTACTGGGCCGAATTTAATAATTATTTTACAGTTACATAGTATTAACTTTTATCTATCTAACAGTGAAAGAATTTTTGCAATAGGTCAAGTAAGTAGTTTTTGAGATATTTTCAACCTTAAAAACTCTCCTGTACACCTTTCTCTGTGTTATTGTTGTTAGACCGTACGGTACGGTTTTCCTGTTGGTTTCCTGTAAAATTAAAGCGGGCTCGAGCCGGGCGCGGGTGGACTTCGATAGATGTAATTTGAGATTCATTGATGTGTCATAAGACTCAAATTATATGCAACAAATTTCAACGCGGGTGCTACGCGCGTGGCGCGCGCGGTGCGGGCGCGTGCTCGTCTGAACACGGCCTAAGCATTGTGTCCTCGCCCGCCGTTGCTTCTAAAGAAGACATTTATTTATTGCCATCTTTCACATATAATATACTTAAATGTAAATTTGAACCTATAAAAAAACTAGAGTACCGCGCACATGCGAATGGAGCAGGTATCCTTCCCTCTCAATACAGATGAGGAGGGTCGCGCCTCCTCCACGCACCTCGCCGAGCTAAGCTCTTACCTAAACAAAGGATTGGCAATGGGTGGGACTCAGTGTCTGCTGGCAATTGCTTCACGAATGAAGCTAATTGCCAGCACTGGTTTCCTAAAAGTAACCCTATACGTGTTATCGCAGGCAACACCGTGCAGCACAAGGGCCACGACCTAGTCAGCATCACGTACCACATCCCCACCGCGTGCGAGGTGTGCACGCGCCCGCTGTGGAACATGTTTCGGCCGCCGCAGGCATACGAGTGTAGACGTGAGTAAAGCGACATTTACACAATTAATGTATTTCCAACAATTACATTAAATATGAATGTAAAGTGAACCCTCTCAAGTCTTCCAAATCCTTTGATATACATACTTTAAGGGCATTACACGAGACAACTAGCGCCGCCAATCTTAAAAATAGAATATCTTCCAATTTAATCAATTTTATTAAAAAAGCTATGTACACTATCTTTATTACGATAAATACTATTTTTCAATATACAATACATGGCATAATAATTCCATAGAATGCAATAAATATATTGAGTATTGAGTTCACAAATATGCCAAATACGGCCGTTTTTCGCAATTGTGTGAACTACAACTTACCGAAATTTAATCACGTTATAAGCATTTAAAAATAGTATTTATCGTAATAAACATTTTGTACATAGCTTTTGTAAGGAGGTGTGTAAATGTATGGGAGTAGATTTATGTAGTGATTGTGTGTTTGTGTTTTCTAATGGTGAGTTATATTATGATGATTGATTATATTCATGATTGCGATGACAACGTTATGGCACAGGTTGTCGTATGAAGATCCACGCTGAACACGTATTGGAAGGCGAGTCCGGCGGCGTGGGCGTGGCCGCTTGCAAGCTGCACGCGGACCGCGCACGCGAGCTGCTGCTCCTGGCGCCCGCCGCGCAGGAGCAGCGCCGCTGGGTGGCGCGCCTGGCACGACGAGTGCAGCGCTACGGGTACCGCGCCGCGCACCACACCAACCACGATCACACCAAGCTGTCGCCAAGGTAACGATCTTAACAGACCTCATGAGTGATATCTCTAGGGGGTAGGACAGAGTATAAAGGAACCTACTCTCGCAATAACTACGACCACACCAAGCTGTCGCCAAGGTAACGAGACATCACAGAACTCATGAGTTACATCTCTAGAAGATAGAGGATTACTTCGTGAAGGAAGGAGTATGAAGGAAAGGAAAAGGCAACGGGTACCGCGGGGCGCACCACACTAACCACGACTACACCCAGCTGTCGCCTACGTAACGCGCGCTGCACGTGAATCTTAAGGCGAGGTGTTGGGACGTTTTTAAGTTTTTCGATGAAGGCTACGGCACTAACTACTGAAATTAAAGGCCTGAAAAAAATATATATCAATCTTGGGGTATCTATTTAGGGACTGTTGGCTCCCGAAACACGATTGGACAAACTTCGCTCGATAGAAAAAAATCACAAACATACCCCTTTCCTGTCTTTTCACTGAGTAGTGTGTCTAAACTAAAACAGTTATTCATACAAACTATATATCAAAATGTAGGTTATTATAAATAGAAGAGCTTGATGAGATGAAAATCTGTTGTTTGTAACGTTTTTATTATACCAGGCAAAATTTAAGAAAAAACACAATTTGTATAAATACAAATGCACGGCGCTACGAGCTTCAGTGCGCCGCTGGGCGCTGTCGAGGTCGGACCTGTATCGATTTTTGCCAAATGTTCCACTTTGGTCTTTACCTGGAATGCTCCCACGATCGTCATAACGTAATAAAATTTAAAATAATACGAGTCGAATTTGGTCACACCTATACTTTAAGATTATTAGTTTACTAATCACGGAATGATTGTGCATCGTTTTGAATATAAAAAGGACTCATAACCTAAAACAGATATTCCTTAACACAATAGATTTTTCGCGAACCATGTTTTTGAAGTCATCATATTACACGCGACACGAACACCAGTGTCGAGTGTCGTATATTGGGAGCGAGCAGTGGTCTGATAATTGCAGATGAAGACAAGTCGGCTAACATTACAGTGGGGCTATAACATTACGGTTCTCAAAACGATCAAATCAAACCATGTCATAGCGGCCGTGAAAGGGACACTGCTATTGCATTGGTATAGCGGCGTCTCTGGTTGGCGCGCCATGACATGGTATAATTTCATCGTTTTGAGAACGGTAATAGGGGGGCTGATCAGTAACTTCCAAATTGACCAAAGTGGAACAGGCCAAAACAAATGACTATTGACGGTGATTTGTCCCACAGAGCAAACAAACAAACAGCAATCGAACTTAAAATAGTTTATACGTAGTTGCTACTTGTAAAACTATGTACAGTGAACATCACATAAAGTTTGCCACATTTTACTCTACGCACACTCGCACAGTGATAATAAATACGGGCCAGATTTCAATAGCTATGCAAGTGTAGCTGTGGTTTGTAATGTGGTGTGCGATATATACCTGTTTTACTCTAAGCACAGTGATAATACGGGCCAAATTTCAATAGCTACGTAGTTATAGACTGATTCAATATACACTGTGCCTACTTTTAAAAGTACAGTCAACAGCACATAATGTGTGTCATGTTTTACCCTACGCAGTGATAACACGGGCCAGATTTCACCATCACTGACGTCACACCTGACACCAATAATAATACTTACCTAACATCACGTTAAAAAGATCGTCATTTATTTAGTTTTATTGATACACTTGACAGTTTGTCACTTAAATTTGTCAAAGACAGATTTGTTGTAATGTAATCTCTATGGTTATTACCATTTTTTATTAAATCGCGTGAAAGTACTTTCAAAATATATTCCCCTAGCAAATAATTTGATTATTCCAATTTTTCACTTTTATTGATTTTGTTACAACAATATTACCTAATTGACATTCCTATTATAACAGGTCTTTTTTTCCGTCAGATTAGTATTAACATAGTATTTTATTCTACTACGTCATACTATCATACGTCAATATAAATAACTTAAAAAATAATTAAAATATATAACCTGTAGACGCGAATTTGATTGCACTGAACCCACTCCGGACGGTCGGTTTAACGTATGTCTGCTTATGACCTTCCGTATAAATAAATACGTTTAAAAGTACAAATTGCTTTACTTTATTGTCAACTAGCTTCTGCCCACCACTTCGTCTGCGCAGGATTATAAATTATAGCCTATGTGTTATTTTGATGTATAATATGAGCTATATTATTGTAAAGTTTCATTCAGCAACATCCATCCATCCATCCAAACTTGCGCATAATATTAGTGGGTGTGGTATGGGATAGTCACGAGCACAGCCCGTGTTAGGGCCAGTGTAGAAGTTGAAGCCTGGTTGGCGGCGAGAGGTGAACAGGAGGGGTGATGATGATACGGTTCCGAGTTGACATAATGTGCGACAACATTTAGTATAGACAAAAGTTCAAGATTGAAAGAAATATTTTCCGACAATCGCGAAAATTGAAATAAGTAACTCCGAAGCTGTGAGACTTGGGATATCCCTCATCATCAGTCTATTTATATTGCCCCACTGCTCGGGCACAGACCTTCCCTTACATCGAGGGAGCTCGGGCCATAATCCACCACGCGGGCCCAGTGCGGGTTGGCGGATTTCACATGCCTTAGATTTTTTTTTCTTCTTCTACGACATGCAGGTTTCATCACGATGTTTTCCTTCACCGTTTTGAGAGCACTCGGTAAATGTACGTAAGTTTTTCCGTCGAAAAAAACGAGGATAACTCATTGGTACATGGCTGCCCTGGCTGGGAATCGAACCTGGGACCTCCATATTGCAAGTCCATTGACCCAACCACTGCGCCACCGAGCTCTGCTGGGATTTCCCTATTTGGCATTAAATGGGTCGATAATGTTGGCACCGACAAGTGGACTTCGATATATCGTCTATCCGTGGGACATTCTGTATATGTATTATTATGGGTAGCGAGCTGTGACGTCACAGTGAGGACACTGGTTACGATTACTCTGTGTACCTGCGCGAGTAATGACCCCGATCAATGCGCGTCATCCCTCTCTCGCCCCTCCCTCGCCCCGCACCTCACCCCCTCACTAGGCTCAAATGGCCCAATGGCCTCGCCTTAACAGACGTCATGAGTTACATATCTAGAGGGAGATAAAGGAAAGCGCTTCGGGTACCGCATAACCACACTAACTTTCACTAAGGTAAACCCGGTCCTCGTTGGCACGACCACACAACACCGGCACGCTTATCGATGTAGTGGCGAGATGCTGCTGAAAAGTTATAATGTAATTAAAAATAAATTCGTAAATAAGGACGTCAATGTTCACGACGTGCGGGTTGAGTGGGTCGAGGCATTCGTATTAAACGCGGTCATTATTTCAAGCATCTCAAGGCCCGCGAAGTTAGGGTAGGTTATTTTTTAAACCTCTTCATCATTACGTCATCTTTATAAATCGTATATCTGTATAAAATTCTAAAAAATAAAAATTAGTAATGTCCAAAACCACTTTCTCCAAATTGCCCCCAAAACGGCCCGCAGGTCTGCGGTGAGCTCTGCGTCTCTTTGCGCGCACGACCGACGGACGTCCACCTCCTCGTAACACATATTGGCTCGTCGTCTCAGCGGTGAGTTTTATGTGACCCTTCGTGCCCTGGCCAGGACCTTAGAACTGTAACATGTATAACTACTGGATTTTTTTGTCTCGGAGAAATCAATAATAGCTGAAACATGCACCTTTTGCCACACCACTTATCATAACTATATTAGATCATAACTTTATTCCTTAATTGATTTTTTGTAAGCTTATGTAATTGGTAAATAGCAAAAAGCAATAAATTCTATTCTATTTTATCTAAAACGAAATGAACGAATTTTTAAATCAAACATTTTAGACACTGGTGAAAGAATTTTTACTATCAATGATGGGCGTCAAAGAAACATGGAACTAATTTGACTCGATTTATTTACAATGTAAAACTGTTTAGACTTTTCTTGCCACGCACAGGTATTATGATAATCTTTGCTGTTATTCATAAACCTAGTTATACCTCACTTCCATTAAATCGTGTTGCTATCCCTTTCACACTTCGTTAAAAAAGGTTAAGATAGAAAGGGACAGGGGGCCTAAACGGTGGCGTAACTTTAAATCGCGTCTATGAATTCGCGCCCTTTATTTTAAGAACAATGTATAGATATGTCCACTACCTGTCCCATTTATCCATACTATTGGGCCATGCAACGCTAAGGAGACGAAAGACCCAGTAGATCCACATGTACAGTTCTATGGTACTACTGACCTTAAATTATGTTGTATCACTGTGTAATTGTGTAAACTCACCCCTGTTTAGTCAAAGACGATGGACTTCCATCTGCTGTGATCCTGGCACACCACATTCGCTTTTCCACTGTTATGTACGTATTATTAGTTACCTAAGGTATTCTAGTATGCAATAAAGTATGTTTCTGTTTCAGAGATTCGATGCGATCGAACTTAAAGGCGGCGTACATGAACGCGTCGCAACGCAGCTCCACCTTGCCAGCCAACGCCTCGTTACCGCGCCAGTGAGCAGGTACCATTAAGTCTCTCGTCTCATCTCTACACACACTACACTACTGCAAAACGAGTCACTATTCGAATAATAATTAAGAATAACTACATGTAATTAGACCTCGAAATAAATAGGGTTTGATATTAAAAAATTGTTCTCCGTGGTTTTCACCAGTGATGAATATTATACCAAACTCATGCTACATATAAATAAAATAAAATATTATACTCTTAACATGATAGGAAGTTCTCAAGAATAGATATTCGATTCTTTAGAACCGATTCTAAACGAGTGCAACTGGTATACAGGGTGATTGGAAATTTGATACATTCCTTGAAAGGGGTGATACTAGAGGTGGTTTGCATCAAATTAGGCCCTATTAACGAGGGGTCGAAAATTAGTGGTTTCTGAGTTACAGTAGTTTTAATTTTATGTGCTTGTTTGACTTGTTTCCAAAAAAAAATAGATGATCAAAAAAGCATTGAAATAATACTTTTCTGAAAGCTGATAAAGTAGAGATTACCTTAAAAAATGCATGCCTAAAATTCCCATTAACTCAAAAATAAAAGGTCATAAATCAGGTTTGAATTTTTTTTTCGACCCCTGGTAATAGGACCTAATTTGTTGCAAACCACCTCTAGTATCACCCCTTTCAAGGAATGTATCGAATTTCCAATCACCCTGTATTAAGATCTAAATCAAAATTCAAAATCCAAATCAGTGCATAAATTAACTAGTCTTCTAAATCATTTGTCGAAATTTTCTGTCGGCTGTAGAATAGTAAAATATGTACTTACAAAATCGAGTAGCAGAGTCCAGGGAAAGATCGCTCAAAAATAAAGATGATACAGATCTTAGGGATATAATTTATTTTGGGTAGCATTTTTTTTTTGTAAACAGAACATCTCCTAACTTATTAAAATATAATTAGGTAGCTTTGAATCTGAGATGAAGACTATCTGTGTTGTGGGAACTAGAATTAACTGTACTAAATCTTAATTAGTGGGATTACGAGTCATTTTAACATCGGAACTTATGACTGTTATGTCTGATCTCTCCTTCCCTGGATTCTTCATACTATGAAAATTTTATCAACGATATTTTTTTAGTTCTCATTTTGAATAATTCAATTTAGATTTTGTAAATATTAGTTACATTAATTGTGTTGATATTACAATGATTTTGTATTTGGCTTGTATCATAAATACGCGCGTTTGGTTTAGATGCAAGTAAAAATAATTTTATCATTTGTATTTGCGGTGATATGCTTTTAGTTGTTTGATGCGTGGAAGGTTAGGGTCTGTTTAGACTGGCGTGTGCCTGCGTTCAACCGACAGGCTTAGGACACAAGGTTTACATCGTGTTAATTTATTATTGTGTCCAATGAATGCGACTTAAGCGCATACGTCAGTATTAGGATGGGTTAGGAATACGCATTATTGTAGGCAAATCAGAATTGCTGAAGCGTAAGCATTGGACGATAAGCTTTATTTCTTTAGGCATATCGCAGATGACCCACTGTAAACGGTCCAACAAGGCATTTATTATCTTACTTCAACGCAAACCTACAAATAATCGTCTAAATCTACAAAAAAATCAGACCGAAGTCGGTTAGACTCTCACCATTACGAGCTGAGAAAAGTAATTATGTGTAAATTAATATTATGATATAAGTAACTAAAATAATGCGCCAATGCAGTCAGCTGAGATTGAATACAGTAGTGTTCGCGTCTGTAGTTTACGGATGACATAAAGAAAGCGTCTTTGGACGTGTGCGTTGAGTCGGTAACCGATTAAATGGTCATCTGCGTTGGGTCTAATAAATATACGCTTTGGTTCAATGCGTCACGTTTTGGCAAGCTTCATAAGCTGACTAAACCTCGTTTTGATTGAGAATGATGGCATTGCGCATGCGCGTGCAATCATTGCATTGTCTTTATTTACAAGTAGTTATCAGGTAATAATTAGTTTATGGCAAATTTGAGTATTTTTGTACGATCATTTATCAACCAGATGAGCATTTTATTAGAAATTATTTTTGTTATTTTTTTGTACGTTGAGCATTATTTTTTTCAATGACAAATAACCTACATTCTTACCTGAATGTACAAAAGTTCACTGAACATTAATGTGCAAATGATTTGGCGGTATTCGTATAGATAAATTGAGAAGTCTTATCTGCCTGTATTGACAGGAATCGAGCAGTGTAACTAGACTAAAACCTAAAACATTTGCATATTTTAGAGTGAGGCTCGCGCTCTGAGACCTGAAACAGGGACTAATGATATTTTTACAAAACAAATATTCTAAACACACTTTTTACTACATATTTGCACTGTTTTTAATGACCATTTATTAAAATATCGAGTAGCATTACATGTAGTTTAATGTAATAAAGTAATCAACTAAATTGGAATTGACTATCACTGTATAAGATTTATATTGACACAGCTGCACTGGTTACTATACTATTTCACATGCATCGGCATTCGTTTCGTGATTTCAGTTATGATTTAGAAATTATAGATGTGTATGGATCTGAATTTACGTAATTGGCACAGGAAATTGTTTCATCCCAATCGATGTTGGTTCTAAGTTATAATTTACATTCGGATATATAAGTATGAGGGGAGACCTTTGCCCTACAGTGGGAAGATTTATCGGTTTAAAAAAAATACGGACGGACATATTTCATCCGTCTTCCTTTTTTCAATGTTGTTTAGAATAGTTTTCGTAACGTTGAGACACTTATTACTTATTTGGAAAGTTGGTATCCTGATTCCCCCCAATTCCTCGTCGTGATTCTGTGCCGCCGAATCCATATGCATCGATAATTAGCACCAAATAATCACCACTCCAGGTATCCCTTTCGTTAGAATAAGTATGATACACTCCATGTCACTAACAAATTGCAAGATTAACGAAAAACCGTGCCATAAGTTGTTGTAGTGAACTCTTTTCCAATAGTTGCTCAATGAAATAGGAGTATTAACAAAATTCAGCGTGTTACTTAATTATGTAAGACTCTCGAACGGGCTTCCTCGAATCACATTATCAATTTATATTAGTATACTATAATTAGGGTATAAACGGGTAGTAAATCGCATGTACTTCTTGGATTCATATAGTGATCGTGTCTTTCAAATGTAGGGTAAATTATTTAGGCCTAAATGCTAAATCGGCCTCATTGTCACTTCAAATAAATTAGATCGAAGTTAAATACGGGTTTAGTCTGAAAAGGATCTGTATTGTCTTTTGCAGTGAAATGCCATGTTATAAGACTTTATTTTGGGGGAAAATACCATATGGTAACTAATGTCATTCATTATCATTCATGTGTAATGATAATGAATGACATTAGTTATCATATCAATGGTGTTGCTTTTACTTGTCAAAGTAGAGGAACAATGGTTTATTCAAACTGAGAGTTACTTGCAAATGATTAGCACAGTTGTTGTTTATACCTGTATAATATTTTGATAGATTAGAATCAATAGGTATCCGTTAAAGGGTGAATGTTGAAAAAGATGTTTCGAAACCCAGTCCAAGGAAAAGGTCTATTAATTATGATGCTAGTAGATATTTCTGACCAGCTCTGTATTTCTGTATTGATTTAATAGAATTATAATATTATAATTTGTTATAATGACCAATGATTTTATTATGAAAGCAATAAAAAGAATCGGCGTCTTAAATAAGTTAAAATGTGAAGTTCTCAGATTTACGATTTGCGTAATGAATGTTTTAAGAAAATTCAGGTGCCAAATCTATATCCATAATCGTTCGTGGTTCCAATTGTGAATGTACAAATTTTTCAATGAATACATGTTTGTG
Source organism: Tachystola acroxantha (assembly GCA_963506565.1). Lineage (NCBI taxonomy): Eukaryota > Metazoa > Arthropoda > Insecta > Lepidoptera > Oecophoridae > Tachystola > Tachystola acroxantha. The sequence goes on from OY735871.1 coordinate 11,684,047, forward strand.
AATTGTTCCCTATCAATGGTTGTGTGACTCGACACCAAATTGAAATTATGTAGAAATAATTTTGTGGAGATAGCAAATTCATCCTCGTCATCGTCTTAAATCAAATGTTAACTACATGCTTTTAGTTGTGATATAAAAGTACAAAACTAGATGTTGGAGTACACTCTGGGCCACAACTATTGGCCAGATGTAAGCACGGCTCATTTAACGGTGAACTCGCGATTTTTTCGATATAAATATTAGACAACTTTACAGAGACTGTCGAAGGAAAGCAGACTGCGATTAGTAAATTGAGTGGAAAATCTTCCATTTTGGTTTGTAATAAGGGGTCGTAAATAGGTAGACAGGCTACCTAAGGATAACCGTCGCCTGTATACACCTATACCTTCTAAATAGTTGCAGGTGTCGTTACATCGCTATTAACCAGCCTTGAATCATCGCATTGAATATTTAATTCACAAGACTAGAGCTCTCTGGCTCTGGTATTTATATCGAGAATGAAGCGACTTCACTAATCCTAGTTTTGCAACTGATTAGAATAGATATAACGTAGAGAGGGACAGACGACCGTTTAGTAGCGTGCGAAGGCCCGGGATAGCTGTGATAAATAGACGTGTCTATAACACCCGTGGTGCTAAAGGGAAGCAGGCCTACGACGCATTGTTGTTACTAGTGGTTCTTGTTACACTTATAAAGCGCTGTTTATTATTGCTCTATCGCGCAGATTTACAAACCAAGGCACATATGAGATTTAGGGTGTAAGACACAGAACCAACGCGAGTTTCGTGCCATCTCATCTCGTATTAGTCTTTTTCACTTACCGTCTCTTGTAATATATAAATTGTCATATTTCCAAGATATACTTGATTAAATTCAAGGCACGTTTTGTGCAAACCGAGAGTCTGCAGCTTAAAATATAGTTCTTATCTTCCTTGTTTGTAAATCTGCGCCTTACACTGTTTACATTCCTCCAACGAAATTTATGTTGAGTTTTGTTTATATTAGTTTATATTGACTCAGGTTCAATTCTGTCGCTTGTCCAGTTATCGCTTTGTGTTTTTTTTAGATTTAAGTCTGAAACAATCTCTTCGTTCATGTACTGACTTACGAATTTCAATTTTACGTACTTAAGTGTTTCATAAATTGCATTCACCGTAGTTGTACACGTATTTTTTTGAGATGCATTTTGAAATTATATTTTTGTTAGGGCAGCTATTGCATTGTTCGTGTTGTTTCATTCCATGTTGTATGTATCTCTTTGTCTCAAGCGTTCGGAATTGGTTTGTTTGCCAAAGAAATTATGAGAAACCAGAATTAACAAAATGATTGCAATTTATTTCGAATTTTAATAGTCCATGTTATATTTCCATGCTTGTCATTAATGTTAATTCAATGTAATAATAATATCGTTCGTTATGCATAATTATTATAAATCTGATTTTATAGTGTGACACTTTGAGAGAGTGATGAACGCATCAGAAATACTCCAGTAATGAACAATGTAAAATCATAATTATGTAAATTATTTATTATTAAATTACAGTTCTTATTGTACGCTTTTATTTATCTAACTAAATTTGTAAGTTCCTAACTAGCTAGCTTCTCGCTTGTAAACATCTTGTAAAGGATATTTATCAAGTAGCTTCGCTCATTCGTAACAGTGTCTATCATTTAGTGGGTATATTTTACACTATTATTATACATTGTATTATTGATGAATCTATTATTTCGATCATGGTTAGGATTTAAATTATCGCTATGATTAATGTGAGTGTCAAAGCATTTGGGTAAGTTCACACTGGCATAGCGACGTACGATTTTAAAATGATGAAAATTATGTGATATTTCCAATTATAATTTTATTCTTAGTTTGTTCCATGAGAAGTAGACTTATGTGGTTTTGAATTAAGAAAAAAGTGATCATTTTCTTCTGTGACGTCATGTTCCATGGAACCCGCAAAGGGGTAGTTCCCATTTGTGGTGCAGCTAAAAGACATTTCTCAGTAACTTACTCTGCAACATATTTGTATCATTTTAAAACGTGCACTATTCCGCTATACCAGTGTGCGCCGCCCTTACCTGTGTCATGCAATATCTATACTAATAATAACACGTGCCTTAGCTACGGCCCTCACCCATATCACCTAGGCATACTATGTTATATGTATCAATAGGTATAATGTACATATGTTTTGAAATAAACCAATATTTTATGGATTTTTTAAGGAATTTGTATATTGTAAAGATTATTAATTTTATCATAAAAATAATGCCTAGCTAATAAGTGCTACATTTGTGAAAAATAAATAATAACATTTAAAAAATCTCATTGTTTTATTTCTAAATTCACTTATATTATAATTGGAATTAATTATTACAATAAATAACGCTTCAATATGTTCATAATTCAACGAGTGGTAAAAATATCAATAAAAACAACAACGTGAATATTAAAATGCATCACGAATTATTGTGCAAAACGTACATATTGTGAGTCGCTTAATTTAATGTTAAAATACTGATGGATACTAAACACTGCTCACCCTAAATCATTATTAGAATACAAAATCAAGTTAACTAAGTGCATTATAAAATCTATGTTTCATTGAATAAATTAATGTCGGTATTGTATTTCGAGAATTTAACGCTTTTCGCCAACAAATTTGGCCTCTAATAAATAAAATTGCGTATTTAATTGTGGAATTATTTATGCAAATAAATTGAACTGTTTTACGCAGTGTAAAGAATTAATAACAAAAGCCACTATTCTACCCTACTTATAAGAATATCTAGTAAGAGATAGTGACGGTTGGCTAGAAGAATGACAGGAGTTCGGATTCTTGCAGACCGTTCTAGAAGAGTCCAACAGCTTTCTTGAGATCCTTCTGCTTCCAGCCGGGCAGACCGCGGAACTCGCTGTATGGCATGCTGAATGTAGATACGAAGTCGTCGTGGGTGAGATAGAGCTGGGCAAAATACACAATGCATTAATATCAGTCCGGCTAGAAAAACCCAGGCCAATCATTTCAAATTTTATTTTGTTCAATAACAGATAGTTGCATATGTTATTATAGTTAATTAAAAATAAGGTAGGTAGTTAAAAGCCTATATATTTTGGCGCGAATTCATAAACGCCATTTAAATATACGCCACCGTTTAGGCCCCCTGTCCCTTTCTATCTTAACCTTTTTTTAACGAAGTGTGAAAGAGATAGCATCACGATTTAATGGAAGTGAAGTTTAACTAAGTTTATGAATAACAGCATTTATCTTTAAGAATACATAGCACAGTGAAATTTTGGTTAGAACAGTCAACACTTTTGTGCCATCCCCATGGAATAAATTCCAAACATGCGGGATGCCATGGAAGACGCGCGCGTATTATAGGTACTTAGAGTTTGATTGATTCAGCATAATATAAATTAATATAGACATTGCAATATCGCCCCTACCTCCTTAGCCAAAGGGTCGACATCCGGTGGCAGGTGTTCCTTGGGTCCTCGCAGCACCGCCAGCGGGTACTTCTCGTGTTGGTCAAACCGATTCGCGCTGTTGCCGCTCTGCAAAGCGCTGTTGCCGCCCTGAACGATGGCTTTGCCTTCTAGTGCGCTGACGATCGCGCTGAATGTCTTGTGGCCCTGGGTAAGGTTCAGGAATTATATACTTGGGGATAACGTTGGGTAAATTACGCTATAGATGTTTTTGGGTCAATTGGATGGCACGAATTTTGTGCCATCAGTATGTATTTAAAAGAAAACTAGTTGAATTGATGGCGCGGCAAAAACTAGTTCAAATGATGAAGATAAATTAACCCAATAGATTTTTTGAAAAGATGTGTTGTGAAAGTTTTTTGCCACTTTTTCTCCTCACGTGTTTACTTGCAATAAAGAGAATAAGTATATGATTTGATGATTCCAGAGTAATCTAAGTCTCCATACGATGGCACGGAGTTCGCTCACTACAAACAAACTACATACTAAAAACCGTTTTGCTAAAAAGAGATGGAGCATCACTCGACTTAACAGCTTAATATCTTCGGTATTAATTGCGACATCGAAAAACTTATTTCACAGTTCTCTTCAGCAGGAGTATGCGAGTTTATTGATGCAATAAAAAAAAATCAAATACCCTATTCCAATTAAAATATATAGGCGTTAGCTCGTGTACTTACTTTCCACATGGAGTGTTTCCAGTGCGGGAAGAAGCCGGTGAAGTTGGGCGGCTCGCGGCTCTGGCTCAGCACCAGCACGGGCGTCTCCGGGTCGCGCGCGGCGGGGTCTGGCAGCAACGGTAAGATACATTATAATTTATCATTAAAGTTATCATAGTGCATTAGTTTAACTAAACTATCGCAAACATGGGCCTTTGCGGCGCGGCGGTGCACAGATTACGAACCCAAAAGCGGACTATACACATCATATATAAAGTAATCCGGATCGCGATCCGCAGTATTGTGTCAATATCAGCGTTTATGAGACTCTGATCCCACCATTATAGACGTCTACACCTAAGCTTGGATTCATAACGTCAAAAAATCGCTGAAATTGACACAATATTGGCTAGAAAACGCAGATTTGGGATGATGATTCTGAACTGACCCATCGGATCCGGATCATGATAACTATTGATGCATAGCGAGATAGTGTACGTCTAAAATTAACGCTGTAGTTGCGTTCTTAGGTTGTTATTCATAAACGTTATTTAAAGTTACGCCACCGTTTAGCAACCTTGTCCCTTTCTATCTTAACCTTTTTTAACGAAGTGTGAAAGGAATAGCAACACGATTCAAAGGAAGTGAGGTTTACCTAGGTTTATGAATATAGCATTAGAGGTTATTTTTAATTAAAATTAATCGCGTAATTTTTACGTTAGCCAAAGCAGACGTGACTCCGAGTACCGACCGCGAATGTCTATCATATTCGTTGCCGTTTTTGTGACATGTGTGTGTATGTCTAACCTTGCGCGAGGTACGTGGCCGCAATGTTGCGCGCGTCCTCCTTGGCGCGCGGGCAGCAGTGCGCGCCGAGCCACACGAACACGGCGCAGTGCGCGTCCAGCACCGCAGCCATCTCCGGCGCCAGCTCGTACTGGCTGAACGAGATTATCTCCTCAACTGCACACACATGATTATCATACATTTTTTATCACGCTTGCACAATTTGAAACATTGAAGAAAAGAAAGAAAACAACAACTTATTTAAGGTATACCGCAGCCCAATACAAGTGTATTATTCAGTAAACAAATATGATCGCCTAATTACCTGTAATGTGATGTACAGTCGAAGACAGAGATAAGTATACAGGGGGCCTCAATAAGGTAAAATAATTATTAAATCCTGTACCGTAATTCGAAGCCTAATAAAACAATATGAGAATAACACTCTTGATTTCCGCTTTCCGAAGTCATAATACGTCACGTCCGCAAGCCCTTTCCTCCCACGCGCACCCCGCACCCCACCACTACCGACGGCAGCTAGGCGGGGAATCGCCATTTCACTTCATTGGCATTAAATTTCCCGACCCGTACGGTCGCCTAACCTAACCTAGCGTGAGGTTGACCGAATTTAATTTATTTTAGTCATATTATACGTAGCAAAGTATTTGCAAATCTTTACTTATAAAAGTGAAAGATAAAATAATTTCACCACGTTTCTGTGGTGCATATTTTTAACGGTGTTACCGTTCGGTTTGATTTTATTAATTATAAAAGTATTAGAAACGTCCGGCCCGCCAGCAGGAGGAGACGAATACGGAAGATGGAAGGATAGCAGCAACAGGTGTGTTTAACATGGCGCGATATTATGTTCTAACGGCGGCGCTCGCAAGCAACGTTGCGTTAAGGAATGTTCGCTAAACTGTAAGTTACATCGCTCATTACTTTAAGCATGCAAATTGAAGTTGTTTTCTTCAGTATTGGGGCCATTAGTGCTACGCAACTCGCAAGGCACACCCGAGTCCAAACATAAGGGTAATTAACGGGCACCCGAACACGTGGGTACTCGCACCCCCAGAATAGGGTAACTGGCCCAGGAGTACTGAATTCAATCGCTCTGTGCGCACATATTGGATTTCAACTATTTAACCTTAAAATACCCTCGTTATTTTCAATATTCATATTAATTTGATACACGTGGTGTTAATTTGCTTATACAAGAACTATAAGACGACCACTCATTAGGGCAGCGAAGTGGACAGAACACGATATTTTATTTCATTTATATACTTAACGTGATTTTGTCTTAGAAATATGCATACCATGCAATACCTAAATACAATACTCGCAATGCACGTACATTGTGGCAACATGTTGGCGACGCTAGCTGGCATTCTACGGCAGTCTGACGCCACTATCAAGGATTAACTAACATTAGGATAAGCTTTTTTCCAGGATTAACTAATTTTTTCAGTGGAGTAAGTCTAGTGTACGAAACATTAAACCCTGTATTCTGTTGACATCGAGGGAGTAATACTGTTTTACAGTAATGTTCAGTGTAAAGATGGATTCGGAATCTCGAATACGCTGAAATTTCAAAATGGAAATCGTGGCAATGCTGATTACCATACACTGTTGCTGATTGGCTGGCGCGCAAATTGTGGCACGAGTTGTTGGTGTGAGAACGCAATCTAATAGTTATTGTGCCGCGCAAACCGTGCCGCGCACGTGCGTTCTGGTTTGACAACACATGCAGCGTCGCCACAGGAAGCTGATAGTATGAATAAATACTAATGACAAGGATTGCATTTCCTGTGCACCACAGAAATATCCTTTTCCCAACTTGTGGGTCAACATCAGTAATGGTGCAATGAGACAATTGGAGAGGGGTAAGTAAGTACCGAGTGACTAGAGACGTTCTCCAATTAACAGATCAGAGCGGACTCTTCCTCGTCCCACCGGGTCAGGAGAGTCGCGTCTAGCATGAGTCCTATGCTTTTCATGTCGATCAGTTGAGCTACCACCATTGGGAACAGAACGGGCTCCGCCCTACATTCCTATACCGGCTTCTACCTTATTCCGGTCATGACATCATGTTACGAGGCTACAACACCAAGGATACACCGCGCCTCACAGAAAGAAAGCACAACGAGCTATTATCCCAAGGGGTCCTACAGTACTTCCCCAAAGGGTTTCCTAACTGATGAGTTCAATTAAGTCTCTTAAACTCAACGAGTGTCGGACTTTCGCGTGACTCAGAACTACTACGACAACAAAAGTATTTGGATTGCCATCGTGTACCATTGGCTTCACCTACAGACGCTGTCTCCGATACGTCTACAGAGGCGGCCTCCATACCATATTTGCCACCCGGAACCCGAGTTACGCTCTGAGATCGCCTGGCGAATGGGTCTTTCATGTGGCTAACAAGTCGAAATATAATTTGAATAAGAATGAAGATGTATTGTCATTCCGCAGACATCGTAGAAGTTAATTTGATATTAATAAATTGGCAAAATGGGAACCAGTTTACCAAGGACTACCCACAAGCAAACCTCATAATCCCCACGGGACTAGAGTTATGTGCTATCATGCCAATCGAACTGCTGAAAGGCGGCGAGGACCACTGCCTAGGTATGCTGAGCTGGTATGGTATAGAGGTCAAGGGACTACAGACTCCCTCTCGGACCCACAGACATCTGTTGTATTGCATTGATGTACTTATCATAATAGAAACTACCAATCTTGGTTGGAATGCGGAAATTAGACCTAGATCTACTCCTAGATCATGATTACCAAAGCTAGAAAAGTACTGTTCACATTGTATTACATTCTAATACAGAAGATACTATTACGTACTATTACGTCATCCATACTTCAAGCACCAACACCCGCGCTTTGCGGTTTCGTATTACGCCGTACTATACTAGTACGCGTATTGTGCATAATATGACATCTCCGTTCGCCGGGTTATTAATTTCCGAACACTTCGACAGACCCTAAACGATAACAACATTGTCGTCGCCTACCCTCACAACGAAGGCGCGACAATACGTAACGCAGAAAATGTAAACAATGCAATCTACTTGCAATAAGTGATATGAACCTGACTACATGATTAAAATCTTTCAACTTACAACTACCTACATAAAGACATTAAGATAGAAAATAATGTATGCATATTATTATGGATATACGGCGATCGATTGCTAGAATCGGATTTTAGCGAACAGAACTCCATCGTCACTGGTCACTCCCCCGGCGGAGCCAGTACATGGTAGTTGGCGCAGCACAGGCAGGTCGGCCCTTACATGTGCCGTGTTACGATACTGGAAATAGAATAAAATGTAACTCAATTCTAATTATGATTCTCGCCCCAATGGTTTTCGACCTTTGTCAGCGTGTAACAAAGTATCAGAGTTATATACGATAAGCTGGTTTTTGTAGCAATTATATCCGTCGTGTCGTGTCGTGTATATGTTGCCTACCAACGGTGAGAGACAATAACATACAAACTGATTTGTTCTACCCACAACATCAATAATGTTGTTTTGTTTGAATCCCTACACTATTACAATTATCATAATTGTAGGTAGTGAATTTATTAGGGAACGATATCATCGAAAAATTATCGTTACATTTCTACCGGTGATTTCTACCTGAAAAGGCTTCAAAGCGAACGATTTTTAAGGCATGATGATTGTGGTTTTGTGACCAACCCTATTCCATCTAAACCTGTCACAATTGTCTAACGACCGACTACTGTTAAAAGACAACAATCCGAACCGATTGTTTTACGGTTCATACGAAAATTTATCTAGCGGTCACCCATCCAAGTACAAACTGCACCCAACATTGGTGAACGTGTACCTACGATCCTTTTTAGCGCGTTCTCACAATCGGACCACGAACCTTGTGACTTGAAGCGTGGCACTGTTTGGTATATAGTGTACAGAAATTATATGTAGTGCCAGCATTCTAACAGCTATGTAACTGCGGAGCGTCGGCTTCACTTAGCTGCGCTTCTCGACCATATATTCGAATTCAAAGTTATTTTCTTGCCGGCTACGCTGCGCATATTATACCTCCCGCCCGGTCGGGGGCTTCAACGTACAGTCAAGTTTTTTATTCCCATAAATCGAGTATACTTTAAATTATGCACTAGTTCATAGAAAATAATGAAGAATAGACATGGAACGGACTTAAACACACAAAAATATATATAATGTTCTAATTTGTTCACCGAGCATGGATAATGCGTAATACAAATTCGTTTCTAACCCAATGTTAGACGTGGTTGTCGGAATACTACTACTATTGTCCGATAGATGGATTTGCATAACATACCCTTTAAGTATGTATAATACGATGAAGATTGTCGGTGGACGTGGCCTGTGGTGGCTCAGTTGGTAAGAGCGCGACACGGAATGGCAAGGTCGCAACTTCAAGTCCTGCCCACGGCAAGAATCTTTTCATCAGGTTCTAATATATAGAATATATATATTTTTTTCAAAGATTTTACTTATCACGGCCGGTTCCTTGTGCCGTTTGTTGCAAACAGCGCCGCAGTGCGGTGGCAATGTGCAACTTATTCCGGTGAAGTTTTACAATACAGTTTATGGATAAGGTTTAATAGGAATGGTTCAAACAAAACTCGCCACCCAGGTCAGTTTTCGAAACCAATTCTTAAAATCTGTCGATTTAATTAATTAAACCGAATCAAATAAGGCCTCTAATATATAGCTCGTGAACGCCATTGTTCTCCATGTTATGCGAGCGAGACTCTAAAACTTTCCTATCAGATACTAAGAAGTTGATGGGAGATCCACCGAGGTGAATGAGGATTTTCATATTGATACAAACTCTCTGATACATCTATACATTTTGTATATTATAGAGTTTACACCCAAACAATTTGGCGAATTTGAATCAGGGGTTTATTGTGTAACCTAACATCAAGTGTATAATACCTACTTACGGTTTACCTACCTAGAGGTATACATTGTGAAAATTGTATTTTAACTCAAGGCGATGATTTATAACTAGATTAAACTGCACAGCTGTAAGTACAGCAGGTGATGAGAAATTTGTTGGGTAAATTAACTAAGGTACCTAACATGCCCGCAAGCGGCACCTTTCTGTCAATACCTTCAAAAAGGTCAAGATATCAGATTTCATCACCTTTCTGTCAATACCTTCAAAAAGGTCAAGATATCCGATTTCATATGAAATTAAGGATATTTTCTTTTTTAATCGATTAGATCAGCGCAAAGGCATACCATAGGTACAAATGTAGATAAACTGACAATCAGTTAAGTATTTGTTACACAAGTTACAAATGATATGGGTACCTACTAAAGGATAATGATTGTTCATAATCGTACTATTTCGATGTATAGAGTATGGCTCTTTTTGCTTATGTATTAAGATAATCTAGTATGCTCCCTCATACTACAAGGCTTTACATATTTTGCTTAAATCAATTAAGCAGATCACATTGGCATATTTAATTGGTACCACCACCACTACCACCAGGCGATAACAAACACGTCTCTCATATTGTTTTATTAGGCTTCGAATTACGGTACAGGATTTAATAGAGACGTTTTACCTGAAAATAAAACGTTTATTAAATACTTACCTAATTCGAAGCCTAACACTTTCTAATTCTGCCTGGTGGCTTTTATATGAGAGATGCAATGAAGTGAAATGGCGATTCCCCGCCTAGCTGCCGTCGGTAGTGGTGGGGTGCGGGGTGCGCGTGGGAGGAAAGGGCTTGCGGACGTGACGTATTATGACTTCGGAAAGCGGAAATCAAGAGTGTTATTCTCATATTGTTTTATTAGGCTTCGAATTAGGTAAGTATTTAATAAACGTTTTATTTTCAGGTAAAACGTCTCTATTAAATTCGGTCGAGTAGTTATTGAATTAAATCTCAACCTTAAAAACTCTCCTATACACCTTTCTTTGTGTTCCACCGTACCTAACACTGATCGGAACTGATTGATTGAACCTGTTCATCATTGTGAAAATAAAGTATAATAAATAAAATAAAGTATATGAAAATAACTTTGCAACAATCACAGAAAAGCCTAAAAGGTTAGTAGTACAAATGGTAGTAGTTTTGTTTACAAAATAAGATATATGATTTGGGCTTCGGTATAGGTACTTCTGAAAATGGCGAGAACGTGACTGTTGCAAAATTATAATAATGTTGATTTTATTTTCTAAAGTGGTTATTGTGTGTTTAATATCACGTTAAATTAATCAAAAAAATTCCAATAATTATGTAGAAGATCTGCAGTTTTGGGATTCAAGAGTCCCACTACAGAGATCGGGAGCGAACGTGACTGCTGGCCTGCTTAATCCAGGGGTTGAAGACGCTTCAATAACTCCTCTGGAGGAAGAAAGAAGACTACGATAGAATCTGATAAGAATCACTTTGTAGCATGAAATTAGCAAATGACAAACCGTCAGTCCAAAAATAAAATTTAAATCAATTGCAGGTCTCCTTACACGCGTACTGTCCCGGCCCGCCGAGCGACACGTAGAACAGGCGCGGCGGCAGCGGGCGCTCCATCTCCTGGAGGGGGGCCGCGACCAGCAAGTGGCGGCGCTCGCCCATCGCAGACCAGAAGTTGGGCGTCTCTTTGCCTGCAAACGTGAGTGTTTTATAATTTTTAAGCGGTCATTTGTTCTTACCGTCTTCCCGGGCAGCAGTAGCAACGCATCTTAACCTTATCCCCTCTCTCCTGGGTATTCTCTCCCCTTAGTACCGTCTCCCCAAACTCCCTTACATATATTATATTACGAGCGTATATCCCGCTCGTCCCCCCCCCCCCCCCCCCCCCCCCCGGTAACAATAACGGCGCACTACACCCACACACCCTCCCGCACTTCTGTGTTTCTCCCCTTAGTACCCCTCCCCACACCCCTTCTCACTCTCCTCCACACTCTCCTGGGTACTTCTCCTCTTAGTACCCCCCTCCCCACCACCCATCACTAGTGTATGCTCGGCCGCGGCCATGTTCTTAGCGACTCTCGTCCCTATGCGGCGCACCAAACCCGACCCTTTCGCACTCCTGTAGTCTGGTGTATCTCCCCTTAGTACCCCTCCCCATACACTCTGCACCTTCTTGGCGACCTCTCTCTCAACTCCTGTGGCGGTGGCAGCGCACCACACCCACACTCCATCTCACACTCCTGGGTACTTCTCTGCTTAGCACCTCTCCCCATACCTTGCATGACGAGCGTATGTTCCGCCGCGGCCATGTTCTTGGCGACCTCTCTCTCGTCCCCCGTGGCGGTGGCTGCGCACCACACCCACACGCGCGCCCCCTCGCGCACCACGTAGCACGAGCCCCGCCCCGCGCCCTCGGCACGCGCCTCCACGCCGCGCGCCTCGCGGGCGTACTGCCCAGAGACTCGGATGAGGGCACGCGACGGTGGCGCCACGCGGCGGCCGCTCGCTGGGAAGAACGGTAATGATAATTATAGTAACCATAGATACATTAATTCAAATTCAACGATTTATTGCAGTCGCAAAGACCATATCAGTGTTAGTATACCGCAGCCCAAATCAAGTGTCTTATTTTGTAAACAAATATGATTTAATTACCTGTTGTGATGTGAGAGAGGGGATAAGGTTAAGATGCGTCGCTACTGCTGCCCGGGAAGACGCTAAGAACAAACGACCGCTTAAAAATATACATTATACTTATGTAACTTACGATCGTAGTCGGTAGCACTGCCAGTGTAAGTAATCATTCTTCCCTTGAATATTTGCAAGAAGTGTGCCGGCTCCTTGCCCTGGTACACCCACGCCTGGAAAAACGACCGCGGTGAATAAAGTTAAAAATTATCTACTTGTACTATACTTGCAGATCAGGTAACACTTGCAGTACGATTTTAAATCTTACGACGCAGATAATACATACAATGTAGTAGTTATTATTGTGACTAATTATGATTATTAATTTTGTGCAATTATTATTGTGATTGGTTATTTAATTATTATGTACTTGACATATTGAATTTGACCTGTAAATAATATTTTACCAATAAAGAATCTGAATCTAATAAGAACGGTAAAGTGTAAGGTGTTACACTTGATCTGCTGTTAACTGTACCACAAAACAGAGGACGGTTAAGCTTCTTACCTGGACGGGAAGACGCCCCAATTTAATGTAGAGGTCTTTGGCTTCTTTTGCTCCCAAATTCCTCAAATCATTTGGCGAAGAGCCACCCTGAAACAACAATGTTACCCTTAGGGCCACTTGCGATAAGGAGGTTTAGCGCTAGACCCCGGGGTAAATAAGAAAATGTATGGAGTTTTCACGGGTTACGTCGCTATAACTCTTTGGTTATCTTTTATTGCAAGTAGGGACACTAACGTAGAGGTTTTATTATTACATCTAATATAGTTCGCTAAGGACCTTTTTTGCCAAGTTCATTCTGGCAACAAGGACGGAGTAGGTACAGTCGACAGCAGATCAATGGTAACACTTGCAGTACGATGTCAAATAATAAGAACTGTCAAAAGTAAAAAGTGTTACCATTGATCTGCTGTCGACTGTACATACTTCAGTTTAAATCAAGATCCTGCTTTTCTTTTACACTAATTTATTTGTTTTTATTATACTTTCCTTTTAGAAGTTTTACGCAAAATTACGAAAAAGATAAGTGTAATAAGCACAACCCCGAATCGGGCTTATTCGATTAATGAAATTGTCACTATAAAAATATTATAATAATACATTGCCAGTCGAGATCCTAGTCATCTGAATATACGTCTAGCTAATTTTGAAAAGGCTACAATATGAGAAAGTTTACATCTGGCTTAGCTATTATTGGGGTCAGTCCTAATTCATAACGAACAAATAGGTTACCATCCAGTAGTACAGTATGGACTGGTCGCCCGTGGGCGCGTGGTACGTGTACAGCGCGATGTAGCAGTCCCGGTCGTAGAACACGGCTGCCTGCGGGCGCTCCACCTCCGCCAGCGCGGCGCCCTCCTCGCCGCGCCGGCGCACGCGCCACACACGCAGCGCGCCAGAACCGTCGTCGGGCAGCTGCGCCTGGGAGGTTTAAATAATAATAATAAGTCTTATATATCTGTTTCAGGTGTAAATCCCACATACAATATAAAATACAGCACAAATATCGTAAAATTAAATATAAAAGTAGTATTAAGTAACTATCTAAGTATCTCAGATCGTTATTTTTTATTCGGGCTCCGGTGGGCCGAAAGCCAATACTTAAAAATGGGACTTGTAAGATCCTCGGACACAACCTGTAAAATGCTGTTGCGAGAGCTCCGCAATCTATCCCAGAAGGAAAGTTTAAAGTTCGTGTACATGTATGTGTGTGTTAAAATACAGTAAATTTCAGTTCCTAACTAAATGGGTTGGAACTTTTCACTATGGAGGTTGGGCATAGTAAGGTGACGCCATCTGGCGGATGTTGGAAAACAGCGGCTCAGGATGAAACCTACGTATATCGATTGGGGACATTTATTTGAACATAAAATGTCCCGGGGACCCATGTCCTAAAGTGTCACGTTTCCGAGATATAAGGCTTAAAATATCGTAAAAAAATAGTATGACCAAATCGATTTTACCTCACTATATAATCGAAATGTGATAACCACGTCATTTACAACACACATAACAGCAAACAGTGCCAGCGACCACCAATACTGGATGTTAGTTTGACCGCTGACCTTGAAACTGGATAATCAGCATCAGTTAAATTTGTGTGGTCAAGCTGCCACCTAAGTCAGGAATAGTGGGACCTAACTAAGGTGTGAAATTGAACACCTACCTCAGCAGCCAGCCAAGCATTGGCCGCCAGGCTGACGGCATCGAGCCTTGTAGTGGCGGACCTCGCAGCGCGCAGTCTGACGTCACGTCTCGCGTCGCACCAGCGCCAGTCGCGGAACAGCGCCGCGAACTCCAGCGGCTCGCGGCCGGCCGCGGTGACCGACACCGGGCCCACGTGACGGCGTGCCCGCGCGAGCCCACGCGCCGCGGCCAGCGCGCCGCGACCGGCCGCCGCGCCTGCTGACGGCCCGACCCAAGCCCACACGCCACGGCTGCCGCTGTCTACTACGAACACTCCCTAGGAAGAAATGTTTAGTGAAGTTGGAGTTACAAAAAATAATTTAAAGTACATAAAAAAGTGTATTGGTTACTTGTTTATTTTTCTAATGTGAAATCGCGCGGTGGAAAATATCTCGAAGCTAATTATAGTCATAATTAAATGTGAAGGTTTTCTATATCGCAGCATGAAACCATGCTGAAACGTTTGCGACCCCCTTATTCGTCAGAAATCTGAGCTGAGAAACACATTTAGGTGTTTGCACAGTAATCTACGACAAAATTGAAAAAAAAAAACCAAGGGGATTATTTCAGATCTAGTTAGACGTGGCCACGTGGCGAACGATGGCAATAAATCACGAATCACTAAAACTTAGTGACACTTGCTTAAATATTTGTGATAACACGGGTGAATTAGCCTACCATCGGTGCAGGTGTACTTACATCTTCAGCCAAGTCATCCCTGAACAGCGGCGCTCGTTTGATCTCCTCCAGCCTCGCCGCCGGCCGCTGTGACGGCATGGCCAGGGCCGCCGCTCGGGGCGGTTGCGTGGCCCTGTACAGGCGGGCGGGGCGCGGCGGGTCGGCTGGCGGGGCCGCGGGGCGCACGGACCGGACCCGCAGCTCTAGCAAAGCGTCCAGGAGCCCGCGGTCGGCTGGCGGTAGGGTCTGCTCGTAGCCGTCGTGGGCGATGGCGATGCGGCGCGCTGTCATGCCTTTGTCGGCGCCACGGGCCATACGGTACGCGATCTGGGGTTGAGAAGAATTCAGAAAACTGTTGTTATCTTTATGATAGTCTTCGATGGTGGAAAGGTTTCAGCCCAAAATGCGATGTCTCTAGCTAGATGTCGAGATCAGAAACGTGTGCCAACTTTGCTTCAGGAAACGTTTGACATCGGACACATAAGCCAAGCCTGGATCCTAATAATCGTCTATCAGAGTACCTATTTGGTTTTGTAGCCAATTATACCTACCTACATATCTTTAAGCTATCTTTGATATCGGGGTTGCAACTCAATGGCCCAAATAAGTATGTAGGTACCTACTTAATCCGGCTAAGTTGTAAGATACAACCTCGCTGACTGAATCGCTCAATGCAGTTGACGCAAGCCTCAAAATCTAAATTCATTATAACCACTGTAACCTACAAGTTATCATAGCGCCAAAAATCTATTCGAGAACTCAGCTTAATGCTATTGACAGGAGTCAAGCAACAAAGCCAATCTCAAATTCTAAATTCCTCGTAACTATTGTTACCTTAGCGCCAAATATCTTCTCAATCAGATTAGCTGTCCTTCCGAGCCACAGCACGAGCAGCGCCGCCGTGTCGAGCACGAAGACGCCGTCGGCGGCCAGCTGCGCCCACGACACGGGCTCCAGCTGGACCAGCACCGGCCGGCGCCCGCGCACGCGGTACAGGCGCGCGCCGCCGTTCAGCGTGCCGGTGCCACTGCGCAGGATCCTGGGCAAATGGTATGTGCAAAGGTGTGCTATCATTCATTCTTACATTGTTTATTTAGACTTTTGTCTGTTTTGAGATACCTACAGTAATATTAGAGCCATGGCTGGCACACGAACAATAGTTCACCAACTCATCTTTTCAGTTGGCCTTGGACTGCTTCTCCGAAGAAATAGCGCCATATTATATCAAATGTATCCCCATAACTTTCTGTCAGCAACTAGGCAGTATTCTCAACTATAATTTTGGAATTTTGCTCAATTATTTCGGCAGAGTACAAAATTAAGTACAGATTCATTATTTAGCAATATTATTTCGTAATCCCTGTGTACTTATCTGTTTACGACTGTACAAAGACAAACTCAACGTTGACGTAGGCGACGACGAACTTGCATCTGCTTCACACTCACAATATCTCGCATCCATCTACGTACATTCATCGCAGCAAAACGGCTTAGACTAAATTAGATTGTATCGTTTTAAATCAAGGTTCAAAATTTTTATTATTTTTCAACTATTAATGTACTAACCTGATACCATCTCTGAAGTATGATAGAAGCCTCGGCGACTCTTTAGTTGCAGCCTCGCGGTGTATGACCACGGGGGCCCCTAGGTGTGCTGTCAGCTGGGCCCCCCGACGGAGGGCCACGGCGGACAGGGTCCCACTGCGCTCCCCGGCCCACGCGTGGATGTGACGCTCTGCGCATTCTCCGTTCTCCTTTATTTCGCGGCGCTGTTTTTTTTTATAAATAAGTTTGTTTAATACCTATATTACGTCGTATGTAAATCCTATCTCAGCCTATGTAGCACTGGTTTCATATGGTGCAAACTTTATTACTTTCCTAAGACGTATTTAGTATCAGTGACTGAATAACTTTTGTAAAACTAATCGATACCTACTCGCGAGAAAACAAAAATTGCACCTTCGTATTTTTTTGTATCTAATGGTACATAGTATGATATTTAAAACTTGCCGCCCAAGATTCGGCTAGTTTTGCTGCATGCGAACTAGTCGAATCTTGCTTATCTTATACATATTCCCAAAAATCTAAAGCTCGCTCACACAGTACCCTAAGCAACATGTATATGAGAATGTTGCTTAGGGTACTGTGTGCGCGAGCCTTAGATTTTTAGGAATATCTGATATCAATTGGCGTCTTTTCGATGAAGTATCCTTGGGTCCGCAATGTTAATGATATAAGTACCTAGGTAGAAATACTTAAACCCTATTATTACTAGTAGTATGAAGACGACTCACAATGACGTCTGGCCCCGCGGGCTGTCCCGGCAGAGACGAGGAGTACACCAGGTATGCCTCGGCGTCGTAGAATGTGCCGAAGTGCGTGCGAGGCAGCAGCTCAGTGGCACTCTCCTGCAAACACACCATCAAACACTCAAAGTCAAATGACAATGCCAGACTCTGCCCCACCATCTAGAGTATGATGAACAAGATATTTTAGAATTAAAACTATAGTGAGCCATTACTACAAATTATTATATATAAACGGATATCACTCACTTATATTGTTGAATTGTTATTGTTGTGCGCGAAGAATCGTCACCGGCGACGCGGGCGTGGCGCGCTCACCTTGAAAAAGATCGTCGAAATCGGTCGAAACTGTCGGTCTAATTGCCGACTTCAACAATATAAGTGAGTGATATCCGTTTATATATAATAATGAACAAGATAACAAATAAATGTAAAAATATCTCCGTTTTTTATTAAAATTATTGGTTTAAAATAAAGTTTTGTACATCAAACTAGTCGAGAGCAGCACATCTTTGTACATGTTTCTCAATAATGTAAGTAATTAATACTGTATTATGGTGTATTTATCTTATCTTTTAACTATTATTATTGTTAGTAATCTACACTTTTACCTAAACATCAAATAGTTTAATGTTATGAAGAGAAGCGTTTTCGATACAACGATCCTGGCACAGTCATGCCCTAACATCAAGGGAGATTGGGCCATCAATCCATGATCCACCACGCGTTCCCAGTGAGTATTGGTGGATTACACATGCCTTAGACTTTGTTATTGTTCTCAGGTAGGTATGCAGGTTTTCTCACGATGTTTTCCTTCACCGTTTTGAGAGTAGGTACTTTGTAAATGTACGGTCTATTACCCGTCATAAGTATGCAGGGGGCCTCAATAAGGTTGCGATTTTCTCAAAAAGTATTTGACTGATTTTTTAAAATTCTTTACAATTACATAGTGTGTGCTCTAAACAATCTACTAGAAAAATATTTTTTGCAATCGGTCAAGTAGTTCTTGAGAAAATCGCAACCTTATTGAGGCCCCCTGGATACATCTCGGATAGACTGTACGTAAATTTTCCGTCGAAAAAAAACCCGAAGAAAAACTCATTGGTAGGTTGGACATGGACATACATGAACTGTATATGGCCGAACTGGGGTTCGAAACGTCGAACCCAGGCCTCCGTAATGGAGGTCCAGAATCCTGACCACAGAGCCACCGAGCTCTTGTGGTCTCTTTTTTCTATTAAATTAAATTGGTCCAAGCATGTAGGTATCTAAATACATATTTGTTTTACAATAGAAGTACCTACCTAATCGTCGAAGTCAATAGTCAAACTACTTTATTCTTAACCTTCTAATACCCGACCCTGTATTAATTGGCCTTCTTAGACCTACGACTCGACTAAAACTTAGGCTTCATGTAGACGTGCAAAAAACTAGAACAAAATAAAAATAAGGTCAATGATTTCTCTAATCAACAATCGTCTGCAAAACAAATAGAAGCACGGATCGAGTGACTTGGTGCTATTAATCTCGATACGTCAAATGCGCGGACGCATCCACCGTTAAAACAAACTGGCCATTTATTTCCAGCTAATACTATTGACGAAATCGCTGAGATCTATTATTATGATATGATTTATCGCCACAGCGTATTACGTCCACCCACGCAGCAGTGGTGAGCAACTTTCTTTTCAGCGACAGTGGTTTGTGATTTGCATACCTATCTAATAGATATTTGTGAGAAGTTGCTGAACATTTATAAGAAAGTTTTATAAGCCCAAACATGACTTATATCGGCTTCCCATTATAAAATTGCCGTCCTGAGTTACCGTCATGAATTTCAAGATGCTTTTTGTAAGTGTTTCTAACCTGAATTTTTTTCAAAATATTTTCGACTTATCGAAAGCTACCTAACGGTCAAAGATATCAATGAAATATCGTAACGGAAACCGTATATGCTTATTCGAATAAATACTTTAAATACCTACTTATGTTTAAATGCAGATAAAAGTAGGTATACAGGGGACGGTTGAGATTTTCCCCAAAAACAATTGCTGGCCTGATTTTTAAGGTAATCTGCGCTGTAATCCGCCAAGTACATATATACCTTGCATGTTTCTCTGCACTTGAAAGCTTTAAAATATATCATCAGACGTGGGTAATATATAGCTAAGAAACAATTAACCCTGTTATCGGAAAAATATACCCCTATTTATGCACACAAAGTGCGCTATTTTTACGATGAAGGTATTATGAATTCATGAGTCGCAACACTGGGCCGACATACCTATGCATCGGTGCATAATGTGACTGCAATTACCCAGGCACGCGCCTTCAGTGACGCTCACGACAACCGCTGGATTAGCCGGAGCCATCATTTAATCACGATCGATGCTGTTTTTGCCTACGCTTTCGACTGTTTATCTCAGTCATTCAGATATAGAGATGTTTTATTATTGTTTGCAGAGATCGTGTTATTTTTTATTTTTCGTATGGTCACGGCGACGTGACAGGAGATCAGACCGTGAGTGGGAGGCTGTCCAGCCACTCAATCACGTCCTCGTCAGCCTTATGGATCTTGACAAGACCACCCTCAATTGACCATTGCGGACAGTTGTCGGTGACGTGTGACATGCTCTGGATTTCGCCACAGGAGCAGTGGGGGTCCGACCCAAAGTGCCATCTGTGCATGAGTTCTGCGCACCGGCCCTGTGATGTTCGGAACCTGTTTATTTGGCTCCAATATTTCCGAGGCAGGTTAAATCCGGGAACTTGGGTATTGGGGTCCGAGATGAGGTGGCAATTCGGCGGCCGCTCCCTTTTCCACTCTTCAGACCATTTTTCTTCAGCCGATCTGCCATCGTTTATATATTCCCGGGCCAGGAGGCCAAAGGATCTCCTCGATTTTAGGCGCAGGTTCGTGCTCGTTGTGGCAAGGTCTTCGCCGATTGGCAGATGAGGCATCCCTATTATTTTGCTGTATTCTTTGCGCACCGAGATCTCCCTACGCAGCTCCGGAGATAAGAGATGGCATAACACAGGTAGCCAGACGGAAGCAGTAGGTTGAACTGTACCCGAGATGGTTCTCATGGCAGAATTTAGCTCGACATCCACTAAGTTGGTGTGGTGGCTACCTGCCCAGACTGGCGCACAGTATTCCGCCGTACTAAAGACCAAGGCCAGTGCAGAAGTTCGCAGCGTGGGCGCCTTACATCCCCATGAAGTCGCCGCAAGCTTGTTTATCAAGTTACACCTGCTGGATACCTTTTTCTTAACCTTTTGCAGGTGAGCTTTATAGGTCAGGGTTCTATCCAATGTCACCCCCAGATACACCGGATGGGGATCTGGTTTGATGGGTTCATTGCAGAAGATCAGCCGAGCGTTGTCTTTTGCTTGTCTGTTGTTAAGGTGGAAACAGCAGCTTATCGTCTTGTTAGGATTTGGTCTCAGCCCCCATTCCCCAAAGTATCTTTCCAGTTTTAAAACATCCGTTTGCAGTGATGTAGCGGCGGCCTCTATGGTAGGTGCCTGAGCAGTCGCCGCGATGTCATCGGCATACATAAACCGGCGACCAGAGATCTTTGTGTCCTGTATGTCCCCGAGGTAAATGTTAAATAGCATTGGGGCGAGTACAGACCCTTGCGGTACGCCATTGTTAAGGACTTTCGACTTACTCTGGACTCCGTTCAGGCTAACCTGTAGGACTCGGTTGGACAATAGGGCATCAAAAAGACTGTAGGTCTGTTTGCACTTGAATATTTTGGTCAGCTTCAGGAGTAAGCCTTGTTTCCATACTGTGTCGAATGCTGAACTTAGGTCGACGAACACCGCTACTGTCTTAAGTTTCTTTTGAAATCCCGATTCGATATGTGAGGTGAGTGCAACGACTTGATCACAGCAGCTTCGGTTTGGGCGGAATCCTGCTTGTTCAATGGGGAGATGTTGCTCGACCAGTGGGGTCATGCGCGCCAGTAGAATTCTCTCAAAGACCTTGTATGTGGTACTGAGAAGTGAGATCGGTCTGTAGTTCGCCGGGTTGTCAGCAGTTTTCCCTGGCTTAGGAAGGGCTATGACTCCACGGACCTGCTCGGGTGTCCGAGTGGGCGGAGAGGTGAACTTCGACGTGGCGCGTCCCCAGGTGGCGGATAGGGGAATGCCCGCCTCGCGGCGGGTAGGAGCTTGCTCCCGCGGACCAAACACTATTGGGGGGTTCCTCCGTGTGTCCCTCTGATTAGCAGAGGGCAGTGCGGATGGAACCAGGGGGGAAGGAGATGTGGCCCTAGGGGACCACTGGGTCCTACCAGGACTGAGACAGTGCAAACCCGCAACCCAACCCGCAGGCGTTGGGAGTGGAGGTCGTTACCACTGCGGTGGGGAGGAAGGCAACCTCTGGAAAAATGCCCCGAATCCTAAGCGGCCGGTGCAGCGTGATGGGATGAATGACTGAACGGATTTCAGTCGCTACTGCACCACCGTCGAACTCTGGACATTAAACAGAGTCGTCAAGCTCTAGACGTTAAACGGACAGTTATGGCGGAATTAAAAAATAAATTACCCCAGGTCGGTACCCGAAAGGGAGAATCCGACCCTCCTTCGGGAGGCTGCCCCTCGTATTCTGGGGAGGGCACAACCCGCTCCGCGGAGACCGGACCGATCCCCCCGGTCCCGCGAACAACTGAACGAACGGCACCGGCGACTGGCACGGTTGGCGAGGAGTCTGACACTTCCTCCTTGCTGACCGTTTCCAGTACTGGTAGTCAAGGCTTGTATATGGACGCCGATATGCCTAGCGATATGGATGGAGGGCGCCAGTTAAGGCGCAAGCGGCTGAGACCGCAGAAGAGTTCGGGCGCGAACAAGGGCGAGAGCTCTGGAACTGGGTCGGATGAAAGTTTTATCCCGCCCCGGACAAAGCAGCCCAAAGGCCCCGCGAAAAAACGTGGTCGGCCACCCGCAGCCGGAAGGGCCGAGTACATGAAGCTCAGGCGCGAGGAGCTAGAGCTCGAAGGCGAGGAAGAGGTGGCCGAATTGAGTCGGCGAGCCCGAAACCTCAGGACCCACCGTCTCTCTGAGGCATCGCCGGCAGGCGGCACTCAAAATGAAAAGTCGGCGCACTTGCTGAGGGCTGAGCTCCTCAGTCACGCTGACGTCATTTCGGGAGTCGCCGCAAAGTCGAGAAACCAGAAGAGCACGCTTCAGCGCGACCTAAAAGAATCGGCGAAGGCCGTGAGAGAGGCGACGGAGGCTCTGCATGGCCGCACAGTCTCAGATGAAACGAGGAGACTGCAGGCGGATAACCTGCGCTTGCAAAATGAGCTCAGCGAGCTTCGCAAGGAGTTAGCTGAGGTCAGAACGGAACTGCAGCGACAGTCGCTGCCAGTGAATAACTCGGAGGAGCAACGCCTGCCCACGGCCGCCCCGTTCGACATGGATGCATTTGCTCGTAACATCATAGAGCAAAATGGCTTCATGATCAACGCGCGCTTGGCGGCCATCGAGGATCGGCTCCTCCCGGAGCGTCGCTTGCGCCCCCCATTGGCTGCAGACAAACGTGCAAAGCAAATCGCCGCCGAACCCCCCATAGAGAAGGCGCGATCGAAGAAGGCCCCGGGCTCATCCACCATGGCCCACGCAAGCACATCCGGCAAGGCTAGTGCCCCTGCCCCTACCGAGCCCCAGCGTAGCAAAGGGAAGAGGGCAAAGAAGGGCAAGGTATCCGCCGCTGCGAAACCCGCTGCTTCAACACTGTCGCGCCCACTTCCGCCGCCACCCGCGTCTATGGACGAGGGTTGGAACGTGGTTGTTGGCCGCGGCGCGAGTAAAAAGGCACCGGGCGCGCTCAGACAGTTACCCCCAAAGCAAAGGCCGGTGAAACTTCGTGCCCCGCGCTCCGCAGCAGTGTTGCTAACGCTAACACAGGAGGCGCGGGAGAAGGGGGTTACGTATAATGCGGTCCTCGCCCAGGCGAAGGATCGCATTAAACTGCCCGAACTGGGTATCGAAGGCGGTGTGCGGTTTAGGACGGCAGCCACAGGCGCCCGGGTCCTGGAGGTTCCTGGTGCTACGAGCGCCGCGTTGGCTGACTCCCTCGCTGAAAAGCTGAGGGAAGTCTTAGGCGCAGAAGTCGTCCGAGTAACCCGGCCCGTGAAGTGCGCAGAGATGCGTGTCACGGGCTTGGATGACTCGACGTCTGTGCAAGAGGTGACCGCGGCTGTCGCGAAAGCCGGGGGCTGTGACTCCTCGGACATAAAGGCTGGCCAAATCATACGGGGTCCTTCCGGTCTGGGAACGTTGTGGCTGCGGTGCCCAGTTGTGGCTGCCAAAAAGGTGGTGCAGAGCGGCCGTGTCCTGGTAGGTTGGGTTTCGGCCCAAGTCAAGATACTTGAGCCGAGACCCACTAGGTGTTACAGGTGCCTCGAACTGGGCCACCTAGGAGCAAAGTGCTCAGCCGAGGCTGACCGCAGTGGGTTGTGCTATCGCTGTGGGCAGCCCGGCCACAAGGCTAGGGAGTGTTCTGCCACGCCGCACTGCGTTATATGTGCGGCAGCAAAGAAACCGGCGGAACACTCCATGGGGGCAAAAACCTGTTCCGCCGGATCGGCTCCTCGAAGGAATGGGCGCCGTAGAGGCGCCAGAGGACGAAAGCGGATGGAAGGCAACGATGGCCCTAGGGCCCTCTCGCTGCAGTCCCGGGGGATTGACGTCGAACCCCACGCGGAGGACCCCATGGACACCGCCCAATAAATGGCGCTCCGTCTACTACAGGCGAACATCAACCACTCTGCCAGAGCTCAGGATCTTTTGCTTCAGACTATGGCAGAGTGGTCGATTTCTGTAGCCGTGGTCTCCGAGCCCTACTGTGTTCCCCCTCGGGACAACTGGGTGGGGGATCGGGATGAGTCTGTGGCTATTATCGCCGCCCAGGCGGCCACTGGCTCACTGCCGTTCGATAAAGTGGCTTCGGGTCGAGGGTGCGTGGCGGCCGCCGTCGGCGGCGTTGCAGTAGTAGGGGTTTACTCGTCGCCAAACAGGCCCATCGCCGACCTGGAGCAAACGCTCGCCGATGTGGGCACCTTGATGGCGAGGATGCACCCGGCCCCCGTGCTTGTGGTCGGAGATTTCAACGCCAAGTCTGTGGCGTGGGGATCTCCGGCGACAAATGCGCGTGGAGTAGTACTGGAGGAATGGGCGATGTCCATGGGGTTGTCCGTTCTCAACCGGGGATCGGAAAACACATGCGTACGACGACAGGGCGGCTCAATCGTAGACGTAGCGTTTGCAGGCGCCGCTCTAGCTCGTCGTGTGAATGACTGGAGGGTCGAGGTGGGGGTGGAGACATTATCGGACCATCTGTACATACGGTTTGATGTCTCCACCTCCATCGTGATCCCAGCGGGGGGAGGCAACCGATCCCCGGCTGCAGAGAGGACTCGTTGGGTTCTGGCGAGGCTTGACCGCGAAGTCGCCAAGGAAGCCGCCTTGGTGGAAGCCTGGTCGATGGACTCTGGTTTCGGACATCAGGACGAGGAGGTGGACGCAGTGGCGGACCGGCTCGGCGCGGCCTTGGCTCGTGTCTGTGATGCGGCCATGCCTAGAGCAAGGCCGGTCCCCCCGAGGCGTAAGGTATACTGGTGGCGCCCAGAGATCCGCGAATTGAGGAAGACCTGTGTAGCGGCGCGTCGCCGGTATACCAGAAGCAGGAGGAGAAGTGTCCGAGACCTGAGTCTCGAGGCCGAGTTATACGCGGCGTACAGAGCCGCGTGCATTGCCCTCCAGGATTCCATCAAGGTGGCAAAGAAAGAGGCCTGGGAAGAGTGGCTCGAGACGCTCAATAGGGATCCGTGGGGGCGCCCATATAAGGCTGTGACCAAGAAGCTCCGACCTTGGGCCCCCCCACTAACCACAAGCCTCGAGCCAGGCTTTGTGGAGGAGGTAGTGGACACCCTCTTTCCACAACGCGGGGAAAGGTGGGTTCCTCCGCGAATGGGTTCGACGGAGGGGCTCACCGAGGTAGAAGAGGTTCCACCCGTGTCGGAGGCGGAGCTTGGGGTGGCGGTGTTAAAGCTTCGTGCGAAAAACACCGCCCCTGGTCTGGACGGAGTACCAGGCCGTGTCTTGGCGCTGGCCTCCGTGGAGTTGGAGGCCCAGTTACTGCACCACTTCACGGCCTGTCTGCGGGGAGGACGATTTCCGACACGATACAAGACCGGTGGTCTCGTTCTCTTGCGCAAGGCGGGTCGTCCAGCGGAACAAGCTTCGGCCTACCGGCCGATTGTGCTTCTTGACGAGACGAGCAAGCTGTTTGAGCGTATCGTCGCTGCCCGTCTCGTCAAACACCTGGAGGAGGTGGGGCCGAACCTCTGCGACCGCCAATTCGGCTTTCGCAGAGGGCGGTCGACCATCGACGCCATCTCGGCGGTGATGGCGATTGCGAAGGAGCAGGTGGCCCAGCGGGGGGTGTTGATGGCGGTGTCACTAGACATCAAAAATGCCTTCAACACCCTTCCCTGGCCCACAATCATGGAGGCACTAGTCTTCCATCGCGTCCCGCAATACCTGCGAGACGTGGTGGCGGACTATTTCGCCGACCGGGCGATCGAGTACCCGACCAGTGGCGACTGGGCGAGAAAGGTGATGGCGTGCGGTGTTCCACAGGGGTCGGTCCTAGGTCCGCTCCTGTGGAACATCGGTTACGATTGGGTGCTGCGCGGCGACAATCTCCGGGGGGTCGATGTAACTTGTTACGCAGACGACACCCTCGTGACGGCTCGCGGCAGCACTCACAGGGAGGCGGCCATTCTCGCCACGGCGGGAGTCGCGCACGTGGTGCGGCGTATCTCTGCGCTAGGGCTGGAGGTCGCGCTGCACAAATCCGAGGCCCTGACATTCCACGGACCTCGGAACGCGCCTCCGGCTGGGGCACAAATTGTTGTTGGGGGGACCTCCATTGCTGTCGGTAAGGCGATGCGGTACCTGGGCGTCGTCCTGGACGGGCGGTGGAGGTTCGACGAGCATTTCCGGCGACTGTCACCAAAGCTGGTGGCCTTCGCCGGAATGCTCGGGGCGTTACTCCCCAACATCGGGGGCCCGAGTGGAGCGTGCCGCCGCTTATATGATGGTGTAGTTCGCTCTATGGCACTCTACGGAGCGCCAATATGGGCGGACTGCCTGAGCGCCCGAACAGTGGTCCTGCTGCGACGTCCGCAGCGGGCCATTGCGCTCAGAGCGGCTCGAGCGTACCGCACCGTCTCCCGAGATGCGGCGTGCGTGTTGGCCGGTAGCCCGCCGTGGGACCTAGAAGCCGGGGTTCTGCAGGCGGTCTACCGGCGCTGCGCGGAGGCGCGAGAGGAGGGCTCTCCCCCACTCCCGGAGGAGGTCAAACGCTGGCGCGAGTTGGCTCGCGATGACCTTTTCCGCGACTGGGCAGAGCGAATGGTCGACCCGGTGGTAAGCCGGGAACTTTTGGAGGCCGTTCGACCTGTGCTTCGCCCATGGGTCGAACGAAAGTTCGGGTCTATGACCTACCACCTCGCGCAGGTCCTGACGGGGCACGGTTGCTTCGGGAGGTACCTGTGCGAGGTGCTGGGTCGAGAGCCGGACCCCCGGTGTCACCACTGCGGTGCCGACGTGGACACGGCGCATCACACCCGCGCCGTGTGCCCCGCATGGGCCGAGCCGCGGCGGGCCATTGCGGCCGCCACTGGAGACGACCTCTCGCTGCCCGCCATCGTGCGAGCTATGGGCAGCGAGGAGGGATGGAAGATGGTGGCGGACTTCTGCGCCACCATAATGACGGCGAAAGAGTCGGCGGAGCGGGAGCGCGAGAATGATCCCCTCTCGCTCCCGATCCGCCGACGGCGAGCGGGCCGCAGGCGACGGGCGTATATCCGCCGCCTGCCGCCCTAACGGGGACTTGCGAGCGTCGGGTCGGGGGGTCCGGCGCTCGCTTAGAGGTCCCGAGCTGTAAGGCGT
Source organism: Tachystola acroxantha (assembly GCA_963506565.1). NCBI lineage: Eukaryota > Metazoa > Arthropoda > Insecta > Lepidoptera > Oecophoridae > Tachystola > Tachystola acroxantha. Next base: position 11,711,774 of record OY735871.1, read on the forward strand.
CTCGTCCTGTGTTCCGAGACGCCTTAAGCGGAGGTTTAGGGGTATAAACCCGAAGACGGGCCCACGCGGGCAGCCGCCGACGAGGTTGTGGTATCTGGCGTTGCGTTCCCACAACCTCGTCCCAACGCGGTGAGTTGAACACCTTGGGGTTTTAGTGGGTATAGGACCGTACGTACATGACGGGAGTCCCACATACCCACCGCGCGCCCCTCCTAATTGGCGCGGTGGGATGCGTAAAAGCATTTCCCCAAGTAAAAAAAAAAAAAAAAAGGAAGGGCTATGACTTTTGCTTTCCTCCAGAGCTTCGGGAGTTTGCAATTGAGCACCACATATGAGAAGAAGTCCGCCAGCCACTTTTGCGCGCGAGCGCCTAAGTGTTTTAGGAATTCCGGTAGCAGAGATCGTGGATAACATGTTGCTGCATAATTATTAGGCAAATGCACTAAATGTGAATACTGAAACACAGAAGGCGTGTAAACGCTGTTTCTGGCTGTGATTATGAATTTAGCTTTAAGGCACGCGTTTTTCACGCGAGCCATCGCCAAAGTTTTACGCAAATTGCGCAAAAACGCCACATTTTTGGCGGTAATCTGTCCCTACTCGATGAGATTGCATTTGCATTGATGTAGGAACAATACCATATTCCAGTACCATAAAAGCACGAATGACAGAAGTAACTACTGTATAATGGACGAATTTCTTTTCGTCATGCATGAGAGCATACCTACCTATTATATACCTATCTAGGTGCAACTCCGAAACTTACTCTTTGTTTGACTGTTGAAAAAACATTTCCGGTAGGTATGTGGCTGGTTAGTAAGGATGGTATGGAAGAATATAACTGACGAATCTCCGTCAGACAAAAGGAGAATCGCGTTGTTTCATTGTGGAACGATGGTACGGGTAGTTCACCGGCACATCGGTCACGGTCTAGTGGAAAATGATTACAACAGTGAGATAATGATTTCTCGAAACATTCGCAGTTACATTTCAATGTGCTTTCTTTTGTCAGTAAGTCATGCTGTTGCGTGTAGGCATGTAAAACAGCAAGAGATTATTATCCACACACATGATTCGATAAAACTATTATCATCATACCTCCCTAATTATTGTAGAAACCGAACTAATGCCGATAAAGGCTTGAATATTCAATAATTTTAAAAATATATATCACCGACGCGACGTCGCGCTGCTAAAATATGGTGATACCTTATCGACCCTTCGAGATCATTTGTCTATATAGTCTAATAACTGCTTTCATACTAGAGTAAGAGCAATATGCAAAACAATATTGGACCGCAAGGATCCTACGGTAAGTGTCCCTGATAGCTAGTTGATAGTACACACCAAAAAGTTAATGGAATATGAGAATTTGCGGTAATCAATATGTTTAAAAAATTAAACATGGTAATAAATAAAGTTATACTTAAGTTAATTAACTGGACAACCCATACAGTAATAGGTAAATAAAGTAGGACCATTGCGCTGTTTAAATCATATTCTTATAATTTCTACATGGTACACCTATATAAGGTAGGTATTCAAAGGCAATAAACATTAAAATTTTGCAAATAATATCTCTAAGTACCAACTCCGGACATATTTGTGATTAAATGTTAAAAACTAGTAAGTATTGGCACTTATCCAAATAAAGTTAAATTATTTGAAGTCCTCATTTGATTTAGTAATTTTATTTATATTAGAGAAAACATAAATGCGCCTTACCTACTCTACTACCTACGTAATGTCCCTACAACTATTTTATTACACCATGTAACTAATGTAAAGTAAGTTATAAATTGTTAGGTCACGGTCGGTTGCGGGCAGCTTCCCCACGTAGCGGTAACTGACTGTAGGATGACTCACCGGGTGGTCCTCCGGCGTGAATCTAATCGCCGTGCAATCGGTTTAGCAGCTACATTACCTTGTATTTAGCCTATGACTCAGCTATCGAATTTTACCGCAATTTCGGGAAAGCTAAAGTAGCGACTCGAAGTGAATTTGAAGCTCAGTCGCACGCAAAATGACACGTTCGCAAAATGTCCACAATGCGCAAACATCCATTCTCATAATAATATTACAATAACTACTTAAAAATATTTAAAATACTAAAATTTTTTTTTTCATAATGTTCATTTCGCAAAATATCACGTTGGCAAAATATCCCTTTTGTATCCTGATAACATGGCATTGTAATTTTTAATCACTGCGCACTTTAATCTTCAAGTGCCCTACATTTTTTATTGCTATATAAGGCATGCATGTTTTTTCACGATGTTTTCTTTCACCGTTTTTGAGAGCATTCGGTAACTGTTACGTAATTTTTCAAGGAAAAAAACTCCCACGAAAACTCATACATGGATAGACGTGGGTTCGAACTCGGGCCTCCGTAACGGAAGTGTCGACAGCGCCACCATGATCGTTTCTATTTCATTCTATCCATATAATACCTACAGGGTGTACTGAGGTGATATGTAAATCCCTCAATAGAGATCGTTAAAATATCGTACAATTAAATAGTTTCATCGCATCTCAGGCAATCGTTTTATTAATTTAGAAATCAATTACAGACATTTGATTTCCGTTGTTCTAAAATTTCGCGGTAAATCATAGCATCTAATTGGTCGGTGACAAAAGTTTTCAATTTTTTATTGACTGCGCCCGAGTTTCGAATTTCACGGTCACTTATTTTATTACATGGTTTACAAAATAAGTTAGCAATCCATTTTTGTACTCACCTAATTAAAATGTTCGTTTTAAACCAATAAGCAGTAGTTTTGTAATTGAAAACGGATGTATGATTTTTATCAGCCATGTCGACATTTTAAGGTGCATTTTACGAGTATTTAATATTTCCTTTGAGCATTTTTACCAGACTTATGTTTAATACATGAGGTATCCAGGATACCATAACTTTCAATTTATGTTTAAGTAATCTTACTGACAGTTATCCGCTTCCCAAAATATCCCATTAGATACCTACTAAACGTTTTCACGAATGAGGGATGTAATTAGACCTTCTAACCTAATAGTCGGTATAGTGCGCATGCCTTCTATGCAAGGGGTTATCAATGGGTTCGATTCTCAGATGGGAAGGTTTGCGCCTAAGGTCTGTGCCTACTTTTTTCGGGTCTGGGTGTAATTTGTATGTCTCTGGGCCCATATCATAGAGGTGAGGTGATCCTAGTTTGGACCATGAATGAGTGTGATGTCTTCCCTTATCTATGAGTAGGTAACTACCTACACCTATACTGAAGCCCACATCAAGTGTCTTATATTGTACACAAATATGACCTGTCTAATTGCCTGTAGTACGTGGAACACTGAAGGAACTGATTGAATGAATCTGTTAATCGTTATTAGAATAAAATTGTTATAAAATAATTATGCAATAATCACAGAAAAAGCTTATTATGATAGTAGTTTTTGTTTACATAATAAGACATTTGCTGTGGGCTGAGGTATACGTACTTCCATACAGCGGACAGCCCTGGGTCCTACCTATAAATCAAATTGATTGATAACTTTACAGATTATCCAGTAGAAAGTAGGCAGTGAACAACACCTCATAAATGACTAAGTAGTTAAGTATTTATTACACTGTGGCTATAAGACAGCTATTAGAGGTACTAAGTAGGTAGGTACAACAGTGTAGTGCATTGGACTTTGTGTACAGCCTTACCATACACCCTACTGCAATTTTATTTCACCGCACGGTGAGGCAAATACACTTTCTCTGGCCACTTAGTTTGTGGAGGTTAGGAAAATGTGATTATAATGTACTTTATAATGTTGATGTCAAGATTATATCTAAGAGGTAATGTAATAGTGACTCCATTAATCGTCAAATAAATAGGTACAGTCGAAGACAGAGATAAGTATACAGGGGGCCTCAATAAGGTTGAGATTTTCTCAAAAACTACTGGACCGAATTTAATCATTCTTTTACAGTTACATAGTATTAACTTTTATCTATCAAACAGTGAAAGAATGTTTGCAAATAGGGATAGCAACACGATTTATTGGAAGTGAGGTTTAACTAGGTTTATGAATAACAGCAATTGGCTTTAAATACAAAATTATATGACAAATATCCCTAATTTTTAAATAAGGAAAACCAAAACCAAAATGTTCCGTTAGCTCGAGTTGATGTTTGATACTCGCTCCAGACAGGGTTGGCTTACTTACCCCGTATTTTATGGAAAACTACGAGGTACCTACATTACCTTGAACGAACAATTTTTTTATCCATGTATTTGTGGTCGACTTGACATCTACCTTTTTTCAAAAGGTGGCTGCTCACCCATCGGCCGAGATTTGTGTGGTCGAGCTGCCACCTGTCGTAAATCTTGTTGAAAAAATTGAAAGTAACGTCTCGTCACGTCCCACGGTCCCCGTATGAATCAACCTCAAAGTGATAAACTAGATGATATTTAAAAGCTATTTCTAGCAGTTTACCCATTTTATATTATCAATCATTATCGTCGTGCAGTCAGCATTAACTTTCCATAACTCGATCGTGAGCCGATTATGTAAAATAGTCGATTTTGAAAAGGTGCAAAGCGGTGCAAAGTGAACAATCGCTTACTCTCAATAAAACGATTCACATGGTGATGCCAGATTTGAACATTCACGGTGATTTGGGAAACGGTAGTTCTTAAGAGAATCCATAAATTTTTATCTTTCATACAGATGACTTTTAAGTTTTATTTCAATAAACTCCTACCTAAAATCATGTATTAAAATATATCTTGGAAACTTTAGGTATTTCCTGAGAAATAAGTAGGTACTTAAAATAAAAGATTTTAAGATCTAAGTAAGTTTTAGACCGCATAGGTATGACTTGAGTAATTTTTGGAGTCTGCAGGAATGATCCAATTAGGTAGTACTTACGCTAATTAATGCTACGGGTTTGAACTTCTGTTATTTTAAGATTGCGAAAACAATTATATTTTAATAATTTAAATAGGTATCTACGAATATTAAAATATTTATTTCCGAGGTCAACAGAATATCAGTAAAGACATGTCGATCAATATTAAAAAAAATGCTCTGAAGAAAAAGTATGAAAAAGAAAAATTGAGAAACGTCTTAATTTAAATAAATCATTTTGGTGAGAACGCCCAGTATGTTTCTGTACAGTGGATAGCACGTCAAAGTTCACATTATCGTTACAATCTAGGCCGTATTACCATCGCGCAAAGTACCCAGTACCCACCTCCCATTTATTACACTCTGTGTTGTCGACTATATGAGTGTGGTGACCTTTCACACGACTTCCAAACATGAAGACAATAAAGCAGACGGATAATGTTTTCTTCCGCCATCCGTTCCGCCGAATTCTCACGTGAAACTCTCGCTCTGATAAAGTAGGTAGATTTGCTTTGTTTTCACTTGTTATAGGATTATTATAAGTTCACTTGTTTATCTAATATTAGGAGACCTAAAGTAGTTGACAAAACTTTTTTTGTTTTTGTTTTATATAAGATGCGATGTGGTTTCGATTAGACAACCTAAGACAATTCACACTATAATCATTATCGCCGTAATTTTGTCGTGTCGCGCTTTACTGATGGCATTAAGCTAAATTCGTAATCTCAGACAACACTGTTAATTTTCACGCCGGCATTTCAGTGGACGGCATTGCCAAATACTAATCACGCAAGAAACGCGACTATTTACGTTAAATCTGTGGTTGTTAATTTTATTATTTTATTTGGTATCATGGTGTTGGTTGAAGTCCAAGGGTCACTGCGACCTTAAAGGTATATTTGTGACTGCGTGTTACAATCATGAATGCACCTTTAAGGTCCGCGCACATTTTGCCGGGCCGCAGCGTGTCGGGGCGGAGCGCAAAAATCTGCTCAAATCGCTTTAATACAATTTGTATGAACTATCACACACTTTGTCGGGCCGCAGCGGGTCGCATTATGGCGAGGCGGATTTGCATCCGTGCGATCCGGCCGCCCCGCTGCGCTCCGATACAGTGGGCTATAGCAAGCGGATTGGAGTGCACGCGCGCCCGTGTTCATTTTACGATATCTGGCAGTACACTGTACTAAAAATCCGCCAAGGCGCTGCGACCCGGCCCGTCACTAATGTGCTAAGTAAGCATTTTGCGCTGCGCTGCGGCCCGCCCCGACACGCTGCGGCACGGCATAATGTGCACGAAACATTATAGTTACTGTAATTGTGACGTCACCGGCCACTGATTGTTGCATCTAATTCGTGGTAATGTGTATAGTCTTTACAATAATAATATGGCACGTTTAGAGTCTTTGTCCTCTATGTGAAAGTGAAAAAGAACAGACGTGTAGGTATGACTTCGCGTGATAGGTCAGGTAAATGATTCATTTCCTACAGAGAAATATGATGGTAATATTAAGTTAATTTAAAGTAATGGCTTTAAACTTATAAAGGAAACGGTAATATGGTTACATATATGGGTACATATGGGCGTACCCACAGGTAGGGGCATAATGTTGACGTCCCTACTAAGTATCTTATCTAGTACTTTTATCGATAAAAATTAAGAAAACGAATTTTTGGCCCTTTGTTTGTTTGCAATACAATATTTTTACAACTAAAAATTACGCGGCGCGTTCGTTCTTTCTATAAGCACCTAGCATATAAATAAAATCTGCGCAAACGCTCCATTCAGGTAGAGTATCTAGATCAATTCCATTACCTATACTAAGTATAATATTTTTGTGTAAAGTAGTTACACTAACCGTGATTCTCCACACGAGGAATGTGGTGTGGTCTCTGGGCACGGTCCGGAACGCCGCGTCGGCTGCGCGCGCGCCGCCGTCGTCCTCCTGCGCACAAACCACAAGTCAGGAAGTTTGCTTCACAGCGCAGTGAGATATCTATAGGGTGCCATATGCTATAAAGGGTATAAACGGGTCTCCAATCAGGTTCGAACCCCAGGGCCATGTAGTAATGAGTTTTCTTCGGTTATTTTCGAAGGAATATTTACGTACCTTACCTAAAACGTTTATCGAAAAACAGTGAAGAAAAATATCGCGAAGAAACCAGCATGGTTGAGAACAATTAAAAAATCCAAGGCAATTATCTTAACACGTTCACAGTCTCCGTGCAAAAAATGTTTTGATTTCCTTGTGAGTCCCGCCTATTATTTAAATCTCTATACAAGTCGAAATACATCTGTTATGGAGCACTTCAACACTGGGTGGAACACTCTGAGCACTCTTTTGAAGACAATAGGACGTGTATGGTCAGCAGCATCCACCAAGGACATCGTATTTACTTACCTTCAGAAAAAAATACCCTTAGTGCGGATCTGGTAGGCACATACTTTTTTCATCGTGCCACATATGTGGGGTTGGGGTTTGTGAAGCTAGTTCGTCGTGCTTCATATATTTCCATTTTATTAGCAAAGTTTCGAAAGTCAAAGACACTTGTCCAAGGGGTATGGCCCGGGGTACCGCTGGCCATACCCCGGGTGGGTCAGCAATGACTGATTCGGACAAAAATCTTATTTTGATCACAAACGAGCCGCTCAGTTAATTAATTGCTAGCATAAGCAAGTCACAATAAATCAAAATGAGCCTTGCTCTTATTCCGTTTTTTAGAGCTCGTAATAAATTATGAAGAGATTAACTTGCGGCGATAGCGTGTGTTAATCTAAGCCTAACGGTCAACTTGGGATAGCTAATCTACCTACTTACCTATATCGAACGTTGCCAATAATAGGTAAGCTGAACACATTAACTGTACCTAACAGTTTGTTTTAAATACCTACGTAGCTAATTGCTATTGACGTCTTTTATTCAGAAGGTGTGCACCTAGGAGATAGGGTGCGGATAATTTTATTAGTAATAGGTGTAACAAAACATATTTATAAAGTAATCTTTAAAGGTGTCTGGTAGGAACGGACAACTCTGCAATTGAAGTCGCGATTTTTTAAAAACTTACATTTTGTACCGATCTTCTGATATAAGTAATCCGTAATATCTCATACAAATTAGGCTCAAAGTATAAGACTTTGATACCTCTCCGATACACGTACACCACCGAGATAGAAACTGGAATTATCGGAAATATCCTCAATATATTTAAATTTAATCATTTATCTCTTTACAAAACCTAGGCAATTTTAGTAAGTAGGTACCCTATCACATACGGCAGCTTAGCTATAAACCTACTACATACGATGAAGATTAATCGGACAAACCTATAGTAATCTGTATAATGCAAGTAAGGGGTTGGGCGCTATTCTATAGGTGGGGTGTGCCCAAGGACAGTGCTTTGCGAAATGGTTTCATTCTAGTTGGACAAACGCGACTCTACGATTGATGGGACATTCTAGGTTATGGCTACAATCAACGACCGCACCCGTTTCAGTATGATTATAGTAAACATTGGAAATGGACAGAAATAAACAAGCTTTTGCCCGAGTTATGTAAAATAACTACAATGACCTACTAGGTCTATGAACAGTGCCGGATTATGTGTTTTAGATGCCCTAAGCAATACAAAACTATGGTGCCCCCTTCAGACGAGGAACAGAAGACGAGGAGGCATCATTAATTCCTGGCTAATTTTGCGTGCGTATTTTAAAAATTTAGGCGCGCAAACAATTTATTTGAGGCTTGCGAGACTGCTGAAAAGAAAATGGGTAAAGCTCTTCACTTGTCTACTCTAGTCTGTGAACTTGGTAAGGTAAAATGCCTTTAGTTCTATCAATGAACTGGGTCTTATCAACTAGACTGCAGCTGCACTCTATTAGCAGGCAGCACTATATTAGTTTCTACAAGATTTCGTAAATTCATATATATTCATCATTATCATAATAGATTTCCTAAAATCACACCATACCTAGTCCTCAGTAGCTAAAGTTACTGTAAGCTGCGTATAAATGGGTAAGCCTGGGGTAACACAAACCGTGTCAGATTAATTAACGAAATGAATAGTTACATTCAACACTAAAGCATTGAATAGGAACGTGAGGATTGAACTTTTACTTGCGAGCTTTCACTTGCTGTGATATACTTAAACGATTTTGATACAAATTAGGTACTTACCTAATCAATTACGAAATAAAGTTACGAGTAATCACAAGTACTATTCAAAACAATCTTCTACGACATTAATAATTAGAAAAATATATTTATAAGAATTCGCTAAATGGTAAACAAATAAGATCAACGCTTGTCGTTATTGCTGGAAATCTGAGGTGGGAATAAATAAAATATAGAGTATTTTATAGTTAGATATATGTAGGTACTTTTAATATCTCTCGAGTAGGTATCTACCCTCACATTACACGGAAAAATATTTCAAAGATCAAGACATTGAGAATAAGAATTTAATATGGCTTAAAGTAACTGATCACGACTTTTTATAATCAATAGGTAAATATAGCTTTCCCTTACTCTAGGAAACATGTTTATTTGTTATTTACTTAACTAATGGAACCTCAGGTAGGAACTTCATTAAACTATAAGGTAACCCAAAATAACAACCAAAACTCTTTCACACATCGCCACTTTCAATTTCACTGTTTGTAAACAAAAATCACATTACTTGTTCAGCACCAATCTCCAGAATATGCATTTTCGTGTCGGTGGTTAGGGGCGGACTGCCATACCGAGCTCGGACCAACTCCCACCTCAAATCACTCAAGCAATCACTTTAAACCAACAAGCCAAGCCAAGACGACTGCAGCGTCCGTGCGGTCTCCACAGACTAACCATTGCATCGGCCGGGTGTTGTGAAAAAAGAAAATTGTTTCACGCTTCTTGCGCTTACATATTTTAATAAAACCGAGAGAGAAATAAATTAATTCGCGCGAAAGTCTGGGCGAGCGAGTCGGCCGATTGATGGGTTGGTGCAATCGCGTTTTCATCTCGGCTTCGGCAGCTGGCTAACGACTCAATTACAGGTGAACGGTAATTATTTGGATCAATATTGGATTTTTTGTTAAGATTGTTTTGATTTGATACATGAACGCTTGGGAATTATTTGCAAAGTTGCGACTCATAGTGTATCTTCCTACGCGTATTATACAAACAATTAAGTTTGAGTACTTATTAAAAAAAACTTTGACGTAGTATCTACCTATTCGTTCCACAAAAACAACGAAAGTTGCGATGACAATTATATTGGAGCGACCCTCTCCTCCTCTAAGCAGTCATCAACATACACAATATAAATTATGTAAGTAATAAAAAATATTATAATAATTAAACTCAACACGAAATTCCACAAATTCTTAAAAATAAAACCGCATATTTAAAAACCACTGTCGACTATTCGAGGAAAATTTGGCCATGATCCACCACCCAGGCCTGGTTCGGATTGATGAATTATATGACTCATAAGACTTTTTCAATTGTTCTCAGATTTCCTTCACCTTTTAAAACGTCCTAAAACTAATTGCAATTTAAATTACAATACTGGCACCTGATATGCATCCATCGTCGCTGCGAAAACTGGCTTTCTTATTCACGTCTGGTATTCGATCACTATCAAAGCGGAGGCAAATATACGTTGTAACTTGCAGGCCAGCGGGCCTCGCGGCTGTGCCTGAACTGACTGGCTTGGCACTGGCTCACGAGATCTGATGCGGGATAGATCCGCGACAGGATCCACGCTCCGACGCCCGCTTTGTTGTCGATGTGACCACATTCGCTTTCGTTCGTCATAGACACGGTGTGTCATGTCCGTAAACATTGCGAAGGTACACAGTACCTAATGGTGACCTAAACTAAGGCATAATAAATAACATAGTTTTAGTATGGAAATCTACTTTGCGCACAAAAGATCTCAACGGGTTGAAGTGACGCCACACTGGCACCCATCAGGATAAGATGGAAATCCACAGTATTGTTACTGTAGGTAGGTATCCTGATGTCTTTTGGCACAGTGCAATGGTTGAGCATTGTCTCAACTTGCGATTAAGGAGATCCAAGTTTCGATCCCAGGCCATCCAATTACTTTTTTCGAATAGAAACTCATATTCAATTCATAATATTATCGATACATTTACCGAATGCTCTAAAAACAATCACGAGGAAACCTTGCATGCCTGTGAATAAATAACAATCGAAAACCATGTAATTCCCCACTTTCACTAGTCCGCACTGGGCCAGCATGGTGGATCATCCCGAGATCCTTCGATATAAGGGAAGGAAGGCCTGTACCTTCGTAAACAGTGGGGACATTTATATGGGCGCTGATAAGGTAACTATAGAACAAAAGTTGATCAGGTACCGATAGTTACTGAACGCGACCTGTATGTTACCAAGTGGTACGGTACACCCTAGTAGATTATGTGTAGGTAAGTACCTAGTTTATAAAATAACCCAATAGAAGAAAGATACATCTTGAACAAAATGTTAACGACGATGACTGTGCGGTTGATACTATGTACCTACATAACACATAATCTTATCTTCGCTCGATCGATCTGCATCCATCCAACTGGACTGCGCTTGCGCTGGTAGTTACTCGTATTTTCTAGCGGCTTCACGCATCTGTGCTTCATTATTTCTTTCTTAGTTTTCATACAAATTATCTGGCAAACGAGATAGGCCGTAGCATCTCATCATCATCATCATCAGTCTATTTATATCGCCCCACTGCTCGGGCACAGACCTTCCCTTACATCGAGGGAGCTCGGGCCATAATCCACCACGCGGGCCCAGTGCGGGTTGGCGGATTTCACATGCCTTAGATTTTTTTTTTCTACGACATGCAGGTTTCATCACGATGTTTTCCTTCATCGTTTTTGAGAGCACTCGGTAAATGTACGTAAGTTTTTCCGTCGAAAAAACCGAGGATAACTCATTGGTACATGGCTGCCCTAGCTGGGAATCGAACCTGAGACCTCCATATTGCAAGTCCATTGACCCAACCACTGAGCCACCGAGCTCTCACCGTAGCATCTCTTGAATGGAAAAATAATAAGTAGATAAATGAAACTAGTATCCTCTGTGATATGTCTCTACGATCACAAATTACATCCAGACTCGGGAAAAGTTGTTATCCTAAGCCAAAAGCACTCCCGACTGGAAATCGAACCCCAGAACCCCTTGCACATAAGGCAGGTACACTACCAACAAGTCTGGAAGGAATGGAGAGCCAGTTAAAGTTTTTTAACGTAACGGACATGGACGAATTATGCACTAACGAAGAACCCATCGAATAGTTTACATTCATCATCAGTATATTTTTATGTCCCCACTACTCGGGCACATAACTTCAATTAATCGAGGGAGCTCGGGTCATGATCCACCACGCGGGCCTAGTGCAGATTGGTGGATTACATAATATATTTCCTTCACTTTTTGAGAGCATTCGGTAAATGTACAAGTTTTTCGTTCGAAAAAACCGAGGAAAACTCATTCATAGCTGACATGGCCGGGGATCGAACCTAGGAATAGTTTACATTACCTACTTAAATTAATTAAACTCCAGCCAACAAGCCGCAACGATAACTTTACGACGAGTTTCAGAACAAATCATTATATCAGTAATGGAATAACTTTAGCTCTGAACGTTTTTAAATTCACAAAATTGATCGACAAAAACATCCAATCAACTTTTGCAAATAGCTATGGCTATAGTGGAACAAGACTTACTTTACTATTTAGTTACACCTGTAAGTAGCTACTGGCCTAGATTATCATACAGTTAGTGTTAAGCTGTATTCACAACCACCGACAACACCGGGATTTATTGCCGCAATTTTCACGTCGGCCAATCAAATGACAGATCCACGTTCTCTGATCTCGTCCAGACGCGAAAATTGAGGTGATAAACAGTAGTGTTGTATGTTGTGACTGCAGAATTAGCATCAATATACCTACCGACCTATGTGCGACGCGACGCTACTGAAGTGGCTTGAGGCGCCGTGAAGTGGGGTTGAGACGATGTGAAGCGAGTTGAAGCGCTGCTGGGAAGCGAGTTATGGCGCCGTGAAGCGAGTTGAGGCGACGACGTAAGCGGCTTGAAGTGACGCGAGGCGGTGCGTCAATATTGTATGGAAATGTGCAGTTTGCATGTCTTGTCGCTTCGTCTTCTGTCTCTTAACTATGCCTTATGCTACTCTGCGTAACTATAGACAATTTACCTATGTATCTAACACTTATTCAACAAACCATTTCTCACGGTTTGAATTTTTCTTGAATGTCCGCTATGCGAAACGAATATATATTTATTTTATTACATCGTAAGAACATATGGGAAACTCCTGAAATAAATGATTTTATTATTTTTATTATATTAAGGAGAATTTTTCGTCCAAATATGGAGAAAGACTTTCGCCGACCCTAATATGAGTCACGGTAGCTCTGTTGGAATAGGGCGTGCCACGAAATGACGAGGTCCCTGGTTCGAATCCCGGTTGTGACGACCCACTACAAGTGTTAGGTTAGATGTCGACCATACAGTGGCAGCATTGTATTATGTACGCCGCTCCGCCAGTGAGAACTGAGCCTTATGTGTAATACTCAATACACAGCAGCACAATACATGGTGTCCATAAATCGATTCGATGCGGTCGAGTACGCTCAAAATGACCCACATAGGGGCTGGGTGTTGACAATGATCAATGACCACACAAATGCGATAAAAATAGTAGTTTAACTTCCGTGTAACAAAGTGCCTTGATTCTACTCGTATTGTATGACAAATTATAGTGTAATAATTGCATTGCAGTAGGTACGATTTCAACTTTTGGCGCGGAAATGAAAAATTTAAATGCGTGAAACTCCTTCGAATTAAACTTTTTGCTACAAACCTCTTTTCTCTCCCGCAAACTGTTAAAATATGTTCCTTGCTGTCAAATTAAAAACAAATGACGGAGTATTGTAAATTCGCATTTCGCGTTTTTTTATTGAACCACAAAATATTTGTTTATTGATTTAGATTTATGATTTCAAAACTTCTTATGTATACAGACGAAAATTCGGACAAAGAAAGCGAGTGTGACGAGAATAATAATGACGACAGTCCGAATGTTACGAAGAAATCTTTGTCGACCGTCGGATTTAGAAATGCGCCTGAGAGCGACTGCGTGCGACCTTTAGGACTCCGAGCGACGCAATCCCTCAGTGGAACAGCGGAAGACCTCAAACTGTGTAGTGCCTTTCAGACGATCGACATGTGTAATAGAGTGACCACCACACCAAGAGTCTCCACGCTATGCCCGTGTGGCTGCCTCCTGCGACCAGCTACCACTGGACCTTTCAGGACTAGAGAGAAAAACACATTGGCCTTGCATGTAGTCTCCCCAGAGGTACTCACCCATCACGGATACAATTTCGAACCCAAACAAATAGCTATGTTCTGGAAGAAGGACTGCAGAATGTTCTTGTGGAAAGGCAAAGCCAAAATGAAGAGTGTTGTCCATGCTGAATCTCACAAAAAATAGTTTTTCTAGTTATATTTAGTACCCTACATTGTTTAATTAATAAATACAGTTGTTTCAATATAATTATATCTAATTTATTTTTTATTACTTTTGTAAATATAATAACAATAAATAAAATTCATAACATAAATAAGCTAGGATACGTCCTCACATTCACTGGCATTCATATTTTGGATACTTTAAGTACATACCTATTTGATTTGTTGGCTGTAATAGCATGGATGGTGTAAACTGAGATATAATATGACTGTGACATGGTACCAAACATGATTAGCTTATTTCCCCAAATTAAAATATTTATGCTATTGGATTGATTGATACTTCTCAGGAGTGTTAAAGTTCATAGGAAGTAGGATGCTGGATCCCGCTTTCCACTAATACGTCCAGCAGAGAACTGACTGTGGATACTTATTCCACTCTTTAAGACTGTTGATTTAGAAATGCGAAATGCGCTGATTTGTAAAAGCACCCCTTATCCGGTCTTGTTTGTCATATTTTACTAGTAGGACCGTAGACTGATTAAGTAGGACAGAATGAACCAAAATTTTCCCGTTTGTACTACTGCCCAATTAGTTGTTAGGCAGTTGTACCCGTAGCAGTGATTTCTCTTTACGTTGAATTCCCGTTGCGGTGACTCCCGATCGCATGACATGTCTCAACTTTTTTACGATCAGAATAAAACTGAACACTCCTACAAACGATCAATAAATGTATTTTATACTCCAACACTCTAATATTACTGCAAAGTTTGAACTGTATCTAACGGCTGCTTTTCGACACCGGGCATACTAGTGTCAACTACTTCACCACACGAAAATCTAATATAATCTATTATTTCTACATTATGCTCCTTCAAAACTTCTTCTACTGTGAACGAGGGATCTAGTAAGTATTCTTGGAAAATCAAGCACGTTTCGTCATCAGAGTTCTTCGCGGGCTTGTCAGAGTCTGTGTTGCCAATTTTCTTCGGGTCACATCCAACGATGTGCTGACAGAGTTGTCTGCCTATGTCTTCGTGGTCACCAGTGTGTTTGTATGCTAATAAAGCCCCATACTTCCCTGCCGAGTATTCCGCTACGGCCGCCGGTGAAGGGTGAGTGTACCCAGCGATTTTGACGTCTTTGTTATTAGATTTCCAACATTCAGCTCGTCTCAACACCGCGTTCTCGCCAACAGTGCCTATGAATAGAGCGAGTATTTCCGAGAGCTTTTTACCGCCTTCGATTGAGAGGTTTCCTAATTGTTCACTGTCCAGTTCCATCTGTAAAATGAAAATATTATAATTAGGTATGTTAGGACAGCAAAGCAGGTGTGGCTTCGGTTATTGTTCTGCCGTTCGTTAAGAAACATCTTCCGGGTAAGGGGGGAGGGATTATTTCGGTATCGTCTGTTAATTAGTTTAATTATACACAAGTATCAGGTAACAGGGTGTCGCAAATATCGCAGGTAGATGCCACCTGTGAGCTCGGTGGTAGTCTGCCTAGCACAAGTTTTTAGCTTAGTTGAGCGAAATATACATGCTCGCCGAGTTGAGGGCAAAATCAGTAACGTGAATTTATTTCTTATTTATCTTACAATTTTTTTAATAAAATCTGAAATTATTTTAAATCATATTTATATTACAGTTACCAATGATGCAAAAAGGAACGCGGCGAAATATTTTCATTCATACAAATGATAAACTTTCGATTTTTTTATACAACAAGGAACGAGTTGAATGTACTATAATACCAAATATGTAAATGAAATTAAAATTACCTTTGTAACTGGTCCCTTTGACTGCATATGGGTGTGCGCAAACTTGAAGCAAGCGGCCGTAGCGTCTTCCATCATTTTGTGGAATTTATCATTCTTGGCCACGAAGTCAGTCTCACAGTTCAGTTCCACCAGTGCTCCGTGGTTAGCGTCAAACTTCACGGCGACGAGACCTTGGAGTGCCGTCCGGCCTGCTAGCTTGGTGGCTTTGGCCCAGCCCATGGCTTGAGCTTGCTCGTTCAGCCATGTTTCTGCCTGCAAATGATCGAAAATCAGATAGGTAAGTATGAGTTCCATTACAAATGCTAAAGACTCACATTTTTATAGAGTTGGTGCGGACATTATGAGAAAACGGATTTTTTGGGAGGCAGACATTATGAACCTGAGGGGAAGAGTCTCTCACACCTACTAATGTCACAGAACCAGATTGTCAAGGGCAGATGCTAGGATCATTAAACAATTGGGTGCTCCAATGACTATTTAATGCTATCAAGTCAAAACATTTACAATCTTGCATGAATGTAGGTACAGTCGAAAAGAGAGAAAATAATACAGACAGAGGGCCTCCTAAGGTTGAGATAATCTCAAGAACTACTTGACCGATTGTAAAAATTCTTTTTCTAGTACTTAGTTTAGAGTCCACCATTAACAATAATCAGAAAAGTGCTTTTTGAGAAAATCTCAACCTTAATAACTCTCAGGAGACTTTGTCTGTGTTAGACAGTAGGTACATGTATAATCAGTAATAAACGTTTGTATAATTAAACTGTTAAATACAGTCAATGCAAAAATACATCTGCCTTTTTTGATCGAATATTGAGAAAACAAATATTAATTATAAATAATATACCTTGTCTGTGTCATTGTTATGCATCTCGAGGGCTTTCTTGCAGTTAGCGATGGTGTAGCCAGTCTTCTTCCTGAGCTTGGCCAGGAGGGAGGACTCGGCAGCTCGTGAGATCAGGCTGCTGTGGAAATTCCGCACCAACTGGAATATCATCTGGAATGATTAGATTAGAATATTAGAAATTCCTGCTGATAGTACAGGCTAGTCTATCTAGTTCAAAAACTTAAAAGTTTTAGGTATTTCTTCCAAGTACGCCATGCAAGTTATTTGTCATATATTCTGATTTAATAGTCAAATTGTACAATAGACTATTAAAAGTGAAGCTGTTATAAAGTATGTGAAACGAAAAGGAAGTGGTTCCTCCATTTCCATTTTACATACTTTATTATAAACCATTAAAATAACACTTTTATCCAGCCCTATTCCCTTAATATGAAATAGATATAACAAAGGAATAATTAATTTCTTGTTAATATTTCATTAACACACTTACACAATTAAAACAATGACATCACTATTAAAACTGTGAAACAGTATTCAGAAAACAAATTCAAATCCATCTACCTACACTCATGAACAAAAGCTTTCATCCTACTAATATGAACCATGTCTCATTGTATGGGCCTCCCCTCCATAAAACGGCTTCATCTAGGCCAGGAATGACATCATAATCTATTATAAGCCATATAGATACTGTTTGTTTGAGGCAAGGTCAAATCAACAATCAATTTAGTTTATAGAGTGGCAAAGTGGTAGAACACTGGGCACTCAATACTGTGGTGCCAGGTTTATTCCTCAGGTCTGTCATGTTCCAATGAATAATTTTTTGTTCTTCGAAAACACACTGTTAGGCATATACCTACCTAGTTAAACTTCACTTCCCTTATACAATGTTGTCTCTTTCACACTACTTTAAAATATGTCAAGTTAGAAAGGGATGGAATGCTTAGACAGTAGAATAAATTTAAATGGCATGTTACATATAGATTCCCTCCGTGTATGCAGTATGGCAATTCCCAACATGGGAGGGCCAGTGGCTAATATTATTTTACTCTACTCGCTTGCCCTGAGTAGATATTTACCTGAACCTAGTTATAATATCTACTTAGTTATCGATCTAGAATAAACTTAAGTAGGTGCCTATTAAAGTTTACTCAATGAAATTAAGTTAGTCTCATTTTTATGGATACTTTAAATTACTCCGTAACATCTTTGGCTCAGGTATGGTCAAACACAAAGAAAGTTGAAGGTTGAGATTTTTTTCAAAAAGTAGATGTCCCTACTCAACTATCTAGTGCTAATAAAACAATTTTTACAATCAGTCAAGTAGGTAGGTAATTCTTGAGAAAATCTCAACCTTATTGAATAGGTACACTCTTCTTTGTTTTCGACTGTACATAAAATAGCTGGCCGGTATCTTTGGCCGGTAGGGAAAAAAGGTTTACACCAATCAATAAAAACAAATGAAGACAGTTGCCATGGAGAAATCAACAAAATATCGAATATTTTCCATTATCGGATATCGTTTCGTTGGGTTCTGAGATAGAAAAATATTTATTCATTTGCTCATGTACAGTATGTAGGTAATTATTAATAAGCAATATAATTACGGAATTGTGTAACAAAATCAAAATATCAATACTAGACATAACCTACCTTACACCGCGATCGTGAAAACAGGTAAGTAAAAAGATAAAATACTAATTGGTCTATGAATACAATGTTAGTGTATTCTTGGGATAAACACTGATTTTCAAGTAAAAATACAATAAAACAATCCCAATATTCCCAATTTCCTAATCCCACAAAATTATAACCTCTCAAAAATAAAGACAAAAACAAACTGTCAAAAAGAAAGTGCGTTTAGTTTCCAAGTTATGACCAGAATTTGCCAATTTTTATTAAAATATAATATGTTTTAATCAGTGAACTTTTCTTTAAGTTTAACGTATACACTCATTTAAGTAATCATGTATACTTATTGTATTATCATGTGAAATGAAATAACAAAACGCCAATTGAATATCAAAATACATACGCGCGATTTTTGAACTTAATTTCCCAACTTTTCAGAATCATGCAAAAAAACAGACCAACTCGAAAGAAACGGCAACCTTCGCCTAGTTCTTCTGACGTGAAGCTGCCTAAAATCTCTAAAATTTCAATGCCTGAGGACTTTAAAATTAGGACACAACCATTATTTTCGCTCCCGGAGGAAGTTTTGAAATTGCCACCGCCTAAGTCTAGGGCAGCGAAACTACAGGCTGCGAAAGCAGCAAAAGCACCTGCTAGAAAGAGATCAACTGGTATGAAAGGCTTCATTATAAACCAACCCGTTTCAACCACTTGACTTGACTTGACTTATAGTGTAGATAGTCCAAATTCTTGTTTTAGCAGGTGGCGGATTCGGGTTTGGGCAAAAGTTAGGCTTGGTTAAAATTAGGAGAATTTTATCCTTGACTTGACGGGAGATTTATGATTTGGCAACTTTTTTCATACCTATTGTTGGCTTTGGGTCTTCTTTAGCTATTATAAGTATCTAATATACTTACTCAACTCTCATTTAGGTCGGAGAAGACCTTTATGGATGCTGGTTTCTATACCGTTGTAGCTTGTAATATGGTCACGGTAACCTAAACTAAATTACTTAAGAGCAGTTCAATCTTTCGTAACAATATTCGATGGTTTCAGTAATGAAAAGCTTCACCGCCATGAGGAAAGCTCGAGAAGAGTTCAGACAAAAGCTGATGAACCTGATCTGCCAGGACGTCCCTGGTGAGGACGGAGATGCGCTACCGTCTGGTGAGGAGAAGAATATGCTCCGTTACTATTACTACTTGCGATATGGAATAGACACCATTCATGTTGCGCCTTTGGATAACAAGATTATACTTCGGTAAGCAACTATAGTAATTTGATCTGAGATAGTAATATTAGTCATTTGTAATCCACCAAGCCACACCGGGCATGCGTTGCCGAGCTTCCTCGAAGGTGCTCGAAACGAAAATATACTTGTAACGAAATATACGAAAGTAATACTTATAAGTTGAGTTTCATTAGGTAGCTAAACCATTTCGTTATTTAGCTGGTAATTGATCCGGAGAAATCTATGTTTATGAATAAATTTCCATCCAGTTTTTAGTTGCTGCTCAATGTTTTTCAGGGTTCATAACTTAATATCTCCAAAACTAAAGAAGTGGAAAGAAAGCTTATTCACATGCACAGATGAAATGCGAGAAGACTTCATGATGAGCATGAAAAAGGCTATCGTGGACTTCGTTCTGAAGGATCCCAATACGGTAGTAACTTTCAATTATGACGTTACGTTATTTGTCTGATGTATTTGCCTGATGTCGCTTTGACACAATGTAACAACTCGTGTACAATGCTTTTCACAATGTGGAGCAGCTGCTGTTGACTATATTTACTATCAGGTGATTCGTTTATCGGATACTTATTAGACTTACAACTCAATATTTAACTTAACACTATTTAACTTAATATCGAACATCAGGAGGAGTCACTCGAAGAAGAGGAAACTCCTTTGAAAGCAGAGTTGGCAATGAAGGACGATGCGTGGAGGAACCGTTACGTAGTCGCCAGAAAGTACCTCACCAGGAACCTGTATAGCGTGAACCCGTGCATTGCGCAAGTGCTGCAAATATGGTGGAAGCAGTTCAAGTAAGTTTGATAACAATTGAGATGCTCCATAAGACTAAGGTATTCTTAAGATAGACTATGACAAACGAGATAGGCCGCCTAATTTCTTCTAACTAAGCACGTTAAGCCGTTGGTTCCCGGTTGATGTCGATCGGCAGCAGTCGTCAGGCCGTGTCAGCGAGATATGCGGAAGGCCTGAATAACTTTGACAATAGGTTTGGTCACGATACCACACGAGAAGAAGAATACAGCTCCTAAAACTCAAACAACCGTACCCACACAATATCAATCATATGTTTGGCTTAATAAGACGTAATTATCATTCATATGTTGACAGTGACTTACGACTGATCAGTATCAAGGATATGCAGACGAGCAACGAGCCATATGAGTTGCAAGACTTTAACTTCATTTGCAAGAGGCACATCGAAGCGGCAGGCAACGTGCTCACACTGCAATGGATACCCACAATTCAAGCGGTGTTCTTGCAGGTGTGTGTTGGTGCGGAGTTTAGATCCTAGTCTAGATCAAGGCATACTTGATTATCCTAGTTTAGGTACTCGCGTCATTGATTTGTATTGCGCGACTAAAAATCTAGCAAATCCTAGATCTTATCGTTCCGGTAATACCAAGTACGACGGATGGGCGATAGGACATTATCTGGTATATACGGACAACAGCAGATCAATGGTAACACTTGCAGTACGATTTTATATCTTACGACGCAGATAATAAGAACGGTCCAAAGTCCAAATTGTTACACTTGATCTGCTGTTAGCTGTACATGCTTGTTTAACCGTGGGTCTTTCTTTTAAGATGCCACTACGCGTCATCCAGCTAGCGCAATCCGCATTGTTTCCAATTTAGCCTCCGTTTTCCAGTACCTACTAAACGTGCAGAACTAATATGATTACGAAAAAGAATTTTCAGGGAAGTAAAAAGAAGCAAATACCAGATCCAAAGCAACTGCAGAAAATGAAGCGTTTCTACAATTGCTTGGCTTGCATCATGACTTACAATCTTCAAACGCTTTGCTTGAAGTCAATGAAGGAATACACGGATTACATAATGGATGTCGGGGTATAAATAATTTCAAAGTACCTACTAAACCAAGTCGGTGACAATTTGAAACCTAAGAGACAATTCTAATTAAAATTACTTTTGGCTTTACTTTCAGGGAATGAATCAAGGTTTTGTAATAAACCTCTTGTTTCAAAACGAAGCTATTGAATTTGATCCTCCATTCAAACAATTCAAGGACCAGATTTGCCTCATGTACGATTATTTGATGGACGCATGTAGGCAGTGTTCTCGACTGGAAACCATGCTGTATCAAGACTACGTTCCTACTACTAAAACTTCCAATCTCAGGGTATGAGTGTTTCAGAATTATCATTGGCCCTTGCCATTTTCTCTTTAAATAAATCTAATATAAGGATAAAAACTATAAATCCTCTCAATTTTGTACTGTACAATTTGCCGATCATGTGTTGTGCTAGTTCTGCTGTTATGAACGGTTTAGCTACGGAATGACTCCTCTAATTGCTGAATAACCTGCCCAATTTATATTACTTTTTAAGAACATCAAATAGGTAAGTATCTACTTTCTGCATATATTTTTCTAGCCAATAATCGATAATGATCTGGTAGAAGTTTACAAGCAACAAGTGAGTGTATTGATAAGTGAGCAGAGGATTGGTCCTGAGCTGAGCATTCAAGACTTTGACGACTACATCTGTTTGTTGAATGGAGCGGTAAGTCTCAATATATTGTGGTATGTGGGTTTTTAATTTGTAGCAATTAAGTTGTTTAGACTGTCTGAAATTCTGTGTTATCGGAGAGTTTACGAAAAAGCTACCATATTCTTCATTATATTAGCTTTGTATAAAATACTTAATTTTTGCACTTACAGTCTATGAAAAAAGTCGAGGATTTCTTAAACACATGTCCAGAGAAGACCTTCGAAGAGTACTGTGTTGAATCGGTGAAATACGTGGAACTGGCCAAAGAGATACCCTCGAAACTGGAGGGTACAGTTTATATTGGGATGTATCGGATGCAACGGGCGGACCTCATTGCGTCTCTACGTGCATCAGCGACAAGACTTTCCAATATGTTGCTGCGGAGAATGACTGAGGATTACCAGACTATTATTAAGGCGTTAGTTTGTGTTATTTCTTAGCTTAATACCCTATTATAAGGTCAATTGTCCCATTCTGAGGTCAAATAGTCCTTGTGTCTAGAGAAGTTTGAACAAATCTATAGCTGCCAGATGAGAAACATTCCTTCAATAGTACTTCAATCATATTTTAATGCTTGTACCAGAATATTTGACGAGTACACCGCGATCGCGAACACTCTGCTTACTCCGCCGCCGGATACTGCTGCCCTGATGGACCTCATGTTATATTGCAAGAAGGTCGAAGACGTCGTTCTCAATGAAATGGAAGACAAGCTGCGAAACGTTCTGAGATACATCACTTTTCTTGGCGATTACACTAATTTCACCCCGTTGGAGATGAAAGCTAACAACCAGTGCTTCCATTGGTGAGTTCTACTTCTAATAGGTGGCACAATGGTTGATGCTTTTAGTTTTAGTGATTCACCTTCGATATGAGATCATTTACAGTAGCTTTACTGCGTTTAAGAATGTGCTATTGTTCTTCATCTACTTCATGAAAATGTTAAATAATAATATAAAGTTGGATAACCAATAGAATGAGTTTGATTACAGGTACTCTCGAATGCCAGGTGTTATTGACGAATGCAAGATTATTTGCGATCAGAAGCAATTAGAATACCAAGAGTTATTGAAGGTAGCCTAGTAACTTTCGTACTGTGTCATCTCATTACAGATATTATAGTATCGAAATAAGAAATACTTTATTCTTTCAGCTAGTTGAATATCCCAATTCATGTGCATTCGATGTTTAAGGTACGAATCGCGAAGTTCATCGAGGACCTGGATGTGTACGAAGTGCAGGTCAACGAGCTCCAATTCTGGGGTGATATCGACGAGTTGCCAAAATACGTCACGCGCTGTCACCGTGTCGATGAAAAGTTAGTTTGAAATTATATTGTCTGATCTACCGAACCCTAAGTTTGAGTTGCTAATGGGGCAGATTCAGCGCGGATTAATTATTCTGTATTTCATCCTTCCATGAGGATAATATTCGGTCATATTAATAATGAAGTTATAAATCGTAACAGGTTGTCAAATGCATTAGCGAAGATAGATCAGTTCAACGAGGAGGAAGCTTCTTTCGGCTACGAGCTCTCCCAGTACCCAAAGAGGAAAGTGTTGTATGACAAAATGATGCCGTTCAAAAAATTATTCGACGCTGGCTACGATTTCATTAATAAGTATAATAGCTGGATGTCGGGTAAGGTAAGTGTCACCAAGGAGAGTACAAACTTACTCTTAAGATCATGAAAGACACGGAATATCCATTTTAATTTATCAGGTCGGAAGTTTCGATCCCGAAGAAATAGAAGGTGACGTTGGATACTTTTACAAGATAGTGTACAAGTTGGAAAAATCCTTTCAAGAAGTTCCGGAAACTCATAAGCTCGCTTGCTCAGTGAGGTAATTATCTAGCTTCAATTTTATGCAATTGATAGGTGCGTTTTACAATTTTACCGTTTTCCAGAAATAAAATGGATGATTTCAAGACACACATGCCAATAATCCAAACCCTTGGTAACCCTGGCATGAAACCTCGGCATTGGGAGAAGATTTCGGACATTGTTGGGTTCCCAATAGTCGTGGACGAAGAGTTGTCTTTAGAGAAAGTGATTGATTTCCAATTGGACGAGTACATTGACAAGTTCGAGAGTATCTCGGAGGCTGCCACCAAAGAGAATAACCTGGAGAAGGCGCTGGATAAGATGATGAAAGAATGGGCTGATCTACGATTTGAGATTCTGCCGTACAAGTTAGTATCTACTCATTTCTGTTCTCAAAGTTTTAGGTTATTTTTGTACCTATTTCAAGAAAACATCGTAGGTACCGAGTTTTTTTCTGGGATTCAATAAACATACGATTTATTTTTTAGAGACACTGGAACCTATATTTTGTCAAGCATTGATGAAATTCAGTTGTTATTGGACGACCACATAGTTAAAACGCAAACCATGAAGAATTCACCTTACATCAAACCGTTTGAGGAAATTATAGTGTAAGTTTCTAAACTTATGCGACGATGTATCAATTCATTTGAAATTTGCATCCACTATTAGTACCATGATCTTAATATTCCAGAGATTGGGAAGGGAAGTTAGTGCTCCTACAAGAGATCTTGGATGAATGGCTGAAGGTTCAGGCAACTTGGATGTATCTGGAACCGATCTTTTCATCTCCTGACATTCAGCAGCAAATTCCGGAGGAAGGACGCCGTTTTAGTGCTGTTGATAAGGTGCTCAAAATGAAACCATTTTAATTATTTAATCCTGCATATTGCGCTTTCTAACAGGTCTTCAGAAATATGAAGTCTATATGGCAGGTGTAAAATTGTTGTTAGTTATTATTATAATAATTCTCGTACAATAAATTCAACGCTTTTCAAACAGATGTGGCGAGAAATAATGAAAGCAGCATTCAGCGAACCCAGAGTCTTGGATGTTATCACGATAGAGAAGATGTTGGACCGACTGAAGAAGTCCAACAATCTACTGGAGATGGTCCAGAGAGGTCTGAACGCGTATTTGGAGAAGAAACGTCTGTACTTCCCGCGATTCTTCTTCCTTTCCAATGACGAATTGTTGGAAATCTTGTCGGAAACCAAGGATCCTATGCGGTAAGTAGAACTTAACGTGGTATACGATACGTCTAAGTATAATCCTGACAAACTTGGATTTATTTAATCTTGGATCTTCTTCTGGTAGCTAGAACCGGTAAATTATCTTTTACTATAATATTGAATTACAGTGTCCAGCCTCACCTAAAGAAGTGCTTCGAAGGCATTGCAAAATTGACTTTCACGGAAGACTTGGTGGTAACGCACATGAAATCTTCAGAAGGAGAAGTCGTGCCACTTACTATTATTATTAATACTGCCGCTGCTAGAGGACAGGTGACGTTATCTTCCTAAGCTGTTTCTCAAAACAATGTGGTGTTACTCAAATATATTTTTTGGTATGCTAAGGAAACGCTTACAATTTCTTCTAGCTAGCTTCTTTTAAGCGAAGATATCGTCTTTATTGGATTCGTGATATTTTAATGAACTACGGTTTTTCATGATCAGGTGGAGAAGTGGCTTCTGGAACTCGAGAAAGCGATGAAGTCGTCCGTCCACAATGGCGTAGCGCTGTCTTATGACGACTATCTCAATCGACCGCGCCAAGATTGGGTGCTTATGTGGCCAGGACAATGCGTACGTATCTACTCAAACTATGACAATTTATTAAGATGTAAGTGTTGCAAGCGTCAACCAATGATTGGTACAAAATAAGTGTACTTAAAAATATATTTTCTTGTGATTTACAGGTGCAATGCATAGCAATGACGTTCTGGACGTTGGAAGTGACAGAGGCGATCCACATCAACGTACCGGCGATGCGAAAGTATTGGGACAAGTGCAATTATCAGATCTCGAAGATCGTAGATCTGGTTCGCGGGGAGCTCAGCCTGCAAAACAGAATTACACTTGGTAAACATTTTAGCAACTAAGAAGTTGGTACTGTAATACTGTGTTACTTCATTATCATCGCCCGTATCACTGCTGGACGTAGGCCTCTAGAAAAGCACGCCACTCAACCCGTTTCTAGGCCCTTTGCAATCAGTCTCTGCCAGCCTTGCGAATGTCATCCCTCCATCTGGTCGGGAGGCGTCCCACGCTACGTTATCCGTTCGTAGCTGTGTTACTTAAAATCTGAAATTGTAATTCCAGGGGCTCTTGTGGTACTGGACGTCCATGCGAGAGATGTACTCATGATACTGATAGAGTTCGAAGTGCAGCATGATAATGACTTCAACTGGTTGTCACAGATTCGATATTATTGGGAAGTAAGTGATACTCATAATGACTTGCTGTCTATGAGTCTATTTAGAAATAACAAATATATGTAAATAATTATAAGTAGTTTAGGATAGCGCTAGTAACTTGTGACGTCAATGCTCACTAGCGACTTTTGTTTGATATAATTAACGAAGTTCAACCGGTCAACACGGTCCGAATAGGTAACTTAGTACCCTAAGCTATTATATGTTGACTAAACTTTGACTATACAGTGTGTTTATTCTTGTGAAAATTTTGTAGTGAAACGACGGAATCCTATACTTACTCGTATTATGTTACAACAGGAACAAGAAGACAAAACAATGCAAATCGCAACGCGCATGATCAACTCGCAGCTGATGTATGGATACGAGTATCTGGGCAATACGGGCCGTCTCGTCGTTACTCCACTCACTGATAGATGCTTCAGAACCCTATTTGGAGCTCTGCATTTGAATTTGGGTATGATTTCTTTAGTTAATTGATGGAAGCGAAACAGATTGCTGAGAATCAAAACTACGCATACTCATTCATGATTAACGAGCACAACAAGCTTCCATGCATATATGAACCTTTTAGCTAATGTCTCTATGATTTTAATAAAACTAAACCCGCAGTAGAGTTCGATCTTGCCTGATGTCGTGATACGTATGAGCATCATCAGTCTATTTTTACGTCCCCATCACTGCTCGGTCACAACCTTCTTTTTACATTGAGAGATACGCGCTCGGGTCATTATCCACCTATGAGCAGGTGAAGATTAATGGACAGATATTGAGCGTTTGTGGTTAGTTTGGCGGTGTAATATACCAAAACGCCGTTGTCGAGGCCAAACAATATAATGTAAGGTGCTCTTTTGGATCTTCATTATTGTTTGGGTTTGTGCGATTATTCACATTAGTCTCCCGAAGGTCTTGAGGTTCGTGTGGGTGGGCTTGTTTCCAGATTAGATATGTTAGTAATGTTATTGATTATGTTGTTTTTAAAGGAGGAGCCCCCGAAGGCCCAGCTGGTACAGGAAAGACGGAAACTACTAAGGATCTGGCTAAAGCCGTCGCCAAACAGTGCGTCGTATTCAACTGCTCCGATGGCCTTGACTACATCGCACTGGGGAAATTCTTCAAGGTAAAGAGTATATTAATACTAATTGTGGTTTATATTCGTTTTTTTTACAAAATTGTTTAAGGAGCAATGAAATGGCATAACATTACCTACACTATGAATACATCGATGACAAGATAACTTACTGAATTGACGAATTTAATTCGTATATCCCAAGATAGTTATATCTTTCGTGTCTAGCCGTTACAAATAATTACGTTTTTCTATGTTATGTAACAAAAACAAGAATACTGTTGACATTGGTTAATTTTATACATTGTAGAAAATATACCATGAATAGTTTGATGAAGATTTTTTAGATAGTTAAGTATTGCGAGATCACTGTAAATACCACGTGAAAGTGAGAAGCAGAAGTCAGGGTAAACCCAATTTATCGATGAGATAAGCCATGTAATGACTCGCTTTGTGCTCTGAGTCGTAACTTAGTGGGCAGTAAGTACCGATTATTAATCCATCTGTCAATTCCAGGGCCTAGCATCATGCGGCGCGTGGTCGTGTTTTGACGAGTTCAACCGCATAGATTTAGAAGTGCTATCTGTAGTGGCGCAGCAGATCCTGTCTATCCAGCGCGGCATCAACTCGGGTTCCAGTGAACTACTGTTCGAAGGCACTTTGCTGTCTCTGGACAAGTCATGTGCCGTGTTCATAACTATGAACCCGGGTTATGCTGGCCGCTCGGAACTGCCGGATAATTTAAAGGTCAGTTTAATATACTAGGATCCCTCAAATGGTGATAGCGGATTTTTTTAACATTGGCAAAAAAGCAGGGATAAAGTTACTAGAAAAGAATAGTACAACCCCATAATTATTCTGCTAAGATATTTCGAACAGAGTCGAGCGATTACGTAACCAGTATAAAAAAATTCCGCGTTTGTAGGTTACGAAACTCTGACCACGTAGGCGGCCGAAGTGTATAAGCTAGCTAGTCTATGTAATATTAGAAATCAAATTAATTTAATAAGACAACACCTCTCCTTTCCAGGCCCTATTCCGTTCGGTAGCCATGATGGTCCCAGACTACGTGCTGATTTCTGAGATCGAGTTGTACGCGTTTGGGTACCTGAATGCGAAGCCATTGGCGGTCAAAATCGTCGCCACGTACAAGCTATGTTCGGAGCAGCTTTCTTCGCAGTGTCACTATGATTATGGTAATTTTTAATTCTTTTTAGAACATGTGTTCAACAAACATAATATTCGTTATTTATCACCAAAAGTCATTAGACTGCATCTTCGATTCTATTATTTGAAAAATTTCAATATTCTGCGACAGATATGACCATGGTGTTGCCATGAAGGCACAATAACCTAATTGCTAGATGTTAGTATCAAATCCTTCACTATAAAATCGATGGTACAATCCTCACCTCTATACCAACTTATAATATGTAGCTTTGTTGAGAGTAGTTGAGGAGAAAAATATCTGTAGGTACTTGTGACTGCGATATACTGACGGCATATTCATAACGTTTTCCCAATTTTCGAAGGTATGCGTGCGGTGAAGTCAGTACTACGCGCTGCTGGTGCTCTCAAGCTAAGATACCCGGATGAGGTCGAGGACATCATCTTACTACGCTCCATCAAGGATGTCAACTTGCCAAAGTTTCTGGAACACGATGTGCCTTTATTCATGGTGAGATGTAACACTAGATTAACTGGCGGCCATTGTAATATTAGTACACACAAAGACATAGAAAAATATACAGGGGGTCAAAATAAGGTTTTTATTTTCTCTAAAGCTACTGGGCCGAATTTAATAATTGTTTTACAGTTACATTGTTTTACCTTTTATCTAGCTAACAGGGAATTCATGAAATAGGTCAAGTCTCAGATTAGGGAAGGTCAAGTAGTTTTTAAGATAATCTGAACCTTAAAAACTCTCCTGTGCACTTTTCTCTGTGTCAGACCGTACCTGTAACTGAAACCGCGTTTCCATTATGTAAACTTGCATTGGAAACATGTCTACCAGAGTTCGTACTATACATGCAGGTATAACGTCATGCTTACGGGCAAATGTTTCCGCCAAAACTTGCTGACAGGTTGACGCTTCCACTACTGAAGTTGCAGACTACACTGTGGAGAAGTTATACAATACAGCAACGTAGGTGCGATAGATACTGAAAAAGGATAGTTATTATTGATCGGTATTCATTGTATTACTGCAGGGAGGATAATCTCATGCAAAACAGATTGGAAATTGTATGCCCTCAAAAGATTTGGCGATGTAGTTTAGTTCCAGATAGGTACACACGAAGACAGAGATACAGGGGGCCTAAATAAGGTTGAGATTTTCTCAAAAACTACTGGACCGATTTTAACAATTCTTTACAGTTACATGGTTTTCACTTTTATCTATCTAACAGTGAAGTTTTTTTTACAATCTGTCAATTAGTTTTTGAGAAAATCTCAACCTTAAAAACTTTACTGTACACCTTTCTTTGTCTTCGACCGTACGTAAGCATTTGAGGGTATCCTGATGTAAATACATTATTAGATGACCTAATGTATTTCCAGGGTATCATCGGAGATTTGTTCCCGGGCATGCCGTTGCCTCTAGCAGGCTTGCCGTTCCTAGTGCAATGCCTCAAAGAAGTGTGTGTTCCTTTGAACTTGCAAGCCAATGATTTCTTCATTGAAAAGGTAACATTTGACTTTGAGAAATGTATATTATTGACATTTTAGCTGCATCTAGTGGGTCTTTTATGACCACTGAAATGACATTGCCACATTTCAATGGAGCTTTGCCCCACCTACAAAACTACGTGACCATTTAAGTTGTTCGTATCATTTTGTTGGGGACTTATTACAGGTTTCATATTGCATAATCATAATCAGTATCATTTTCTACTACTCTCGCAACTCCTATAGAAGAATAACAAAAACAATGTATAAATCGCTTCGATTTCTTACTATTTTCTGAATTCTTAATTAAGCTGTGTTTTTCGAATCGCAACTTGTACAAAACTTTATTTTAAATCAATAATTTTAATTAAAAATGGAGATATTTTTACATTTATTCGTTATCTTGTACAACTTGCGGGTGATGGTGGGGCAGAATCTGGCATTGTCATTTCAAACTCATGATCAATTTGGGAATGCTATCATTCGGGAGTGCATGAACCTATTCCGTGACTTTACTGACAAAAGTCGACGAAGGATATTTGTGCACGTTACACTGGCGTTAAATAATTTCAGGCATAAAAGAGACAACTTTTTTATTTTGTCGATCTAAAAGCGATCGTGTAATGAATGTTTGATATAAATGAAACATTTTTGACAGGTGCTACAACTGTTCGAGATGATTCTCGTACGACACGGCCTCATGTTGGTAGGATTTCCCTTCTCCGGCAAGACCAAATGCTACCATGCGCTCGGAGCTGCTTTGCAAGCTGTCTCTGAAAAGGTTTCCATACATTTTCATTTACTATTTGTTCTAAAGTTGTTGGCACCCATCCTATAATACAGGAGCTGAATGTTTATATCTCTTTTGACATCTCTTTCTTCCTTTTCTTTTGTTATTTTGTGACTTACAACCGGAGCTTCAAAGAAATATTTATTCCTAGTGTTCAGTTCATTTGAATAATAACTACTAGCAATGTAGCGTTTAAATACATATTATTTACGAATATCTTTAGATCTATATAACCTCAACTTTGTTCAATTTTAACCAGTCCCTAATGGACGAGAACGCCGTGGAATGGATCGTGATCAATCCGAAGTCGATCACGATGGGTCAGCTCTACGGGCAATTCGATCCGGTGTCCCACGAGTGGTCCGATGGGATATTGGCAATCAGCTACAGGGCATTTGCTGTCTCGCAGAATAACAACAGGTGAACAATGTGAATGTACATAACACAATTTCTTAAATGTTATTTTTAAGTTTTAGAAACTTGAGAATATTAGATTGACCTAAGTAAATAACAAAAGAAAGATTGATTTAATGGTTACTTGACATAGAAAATGGCTGATATTCGACGGTCCAGTGGACGCAGTATGGATCGAGAATTTGAACACAGTGCTTGATGACAACAAGAAGCTTTGCCTCATGAGTGGCGAAATCATTCAACTCGCCCCCACTACCAATCTGATCTTTGAGCCAATGGACCTTGAGGCTGCTTCGCCAGCAACGGTAAGTGGAACAACAGGACAAGGATATGGACGTCAGGTAGGTAGTATATGAAGCTGCTGCCTCAGACTGAGAGATGATCTTAAAACAAAGTTGCATGTGATGAAATGAGATCGTGTGGAGTTTTTCTCTAGATTTCTGTAACTAATTATATGCCTATCCTTTGTCTTATAACTACAAAATCGTCTGCGTATTGTCACCAGGTATCGCGTTGCGGTATGATCTACATGGAGCCCAAGGGCTTGGGCTGGAAATGTCTGTTGGAGTCATGGTTGACCACCCTCCCTTCAACACTTCACAATGTCAACCGACATCTGATTCGCACTCTGTTCTGTCGGTTTACGTCGCCACTCCTTTGGCTCGTTGAATACTCTGGAAAGACAAAGGTACTTATAAGGTTTGTTGTTGAGGATTTGAAATGCGGAGTTTGGAGAATGTCTACTTGCTTTTGCATGTCTTACTCCGCTGACTAACGATCCCAAGTGCATGCATCATCCCCTAGCTATATCTTACAGTTTTATCGTACCCTCTAACTTCTATTCGCTCTCCTGAAAGGTTCCAGGATTTTCTTCAAAGCCTTCATTCATGTCACCAAGAGTTCAATTGATAGACTTTTAAATACTATAATATACGTTTATGATACTAAGTAATATTTACAATCCCACTTATTAAGCTGACACTGTTCCTCTTTCCAATTATTGTAAAAAAAGTCTAGTAATAACTAGCAATAAGTAAACACGGAAGGACACTGATTCCCGAAACACAGGTCACCCTAGTTCGGGAGTCAGGGTTATCTAAAATCGTGCTAATGATAATGCTGCCTCTGTCATACTTGCACTATGTTACATATTAAGCACATTGTAACCACTCATTTTGTGAAAATAAATATTATTATTATTAATAATAATAATTAAATCGTGAAGTATCTGGTTTGATAATATTTGCATTATTTTCCAGCAAATGTACGTCACATCTCGAAGTAACATGGTGGCGGCATGTATGAATCTTTTCGATACTTTCATGGACGAGTTTTACGATGAAAAGTATGTAGAAGGACTTTCGGATCTCGATGTCAGAGCGCAACTGGAGGTAATGTAATATTAGGTAATATTTTGCTAATTCCAAGACAAACTTTGAACATTTTCCTATGCAGGGCGTATTCTTCTTCTCGGCTATCTGGTCCCTCGGGGCGACGCTTGAAGCCGCTAGCCGAGCGAAGTTCGACATGCTATTCCGAGGACTACTTGAGAAAGAATTCCCTGAAAAGGTTTGAAGCAACTAATTCCTTGCCATGTTTCTGTAGAATTCCCAAGTCTCAGTTTCTTGGTATCTTCTAATTTAAGTTTACGTTTGTTACTATCTGTTAATGCTTTTGGAATAGGTACAATATTTGGATACGTGGGGAATTATTTACACTTTGCCATATTTTAACAGCTATACGAAGTATTGGGTTATCCTAAAGAGATAAGCAAGCCGGAGAAAAACTACATATTTACGATCCCAAAGGAAGGACTCGTGTATGACTACCGTTACATCAAAGAGGTAATAGAATATAAAAGCAAGGTCTGTTATATATGATAAAAAGAAGTTTCAAAACTTCAAATTGTGCAGGGCAAAGGAAAGTGGAAACCGTGGCAAGACGACGTAACAGCTGCGCCTGCTATAAGCAGGGACACGCCACCAAATCAAATTCTAGTGACAACTTTGGACAGTGTTCGTTATCTGGCGTTGTTCAAGCTAATGGTGACCCACAGCAAGGCGGTCATGATGGTAGGACCTACGGGAACTGGGAAGTCGTCTTATATTATTGTGAGTTCATTTTCGATTGAGATAATAACAATAATTTATCAATGATAGCACCATGTTTGCATTATATGCTTCTTTTTAGGACTTCCTTGTGAAGAGAGTTGATACTAAGATATACAAAGCTCTAATTATGGCGTTCTCGGCACAAACCAACTGCAATCAAACGCAAGATATCATTATGGGCAAGCTCGACAAGAGAAGGAAAGGTAGGTTTTCTCCGCAAAACATTTTTATCTTAATTAAACATATCTATTTTAATTCAATCAAACAAGTCAATATAACTGACTTCTCATGCTGCCTAAATCTACTTTAACACTAGTCAAATCCACTGGCTGAACAAAATCACAGAATACTTATCTTAAAAAGACGTTCACTAGATCGTGCTAGTTCTCACGTATGTTCATTTATCAGTATCTTTAATTAAGAAAACTAGTACATCCGATATTATGTGAACATTTTCAATGTTGTAATTCCCATTTATTTCTGGGTCATTTCGTAGAGACAATTACAATTTTTTTTAATTGTGTATAAATGGTATGTACCAGGCGTGTATGGACCTCCTATTGGTTGCCACTGTGTGGTATTTGTGGACGACGTGAGCATGCCGCAAGCAGAGACGTACGGTGCACAGCCTCCTATAGAAGTACTTCGTCAAGGCATCGACCTTGGTCTATGGTATGACAGGAAGACCAACTATGCGATGCATCTCATTGACGTGCAGGTTCGTCTTCCTAATATATTTTCCTGAAAGATATCGTCTATAAGAGTTACTCCGCTGGTTCTGCAACCTGAAGTAAGTAGGTTTAGGCCTCTTATGTAATATCACCATTGATCCCAGTACCTACTGATGTGTATCTCACAAATTGAGAGATTGAGATCTAAGTATACTTAATCCTTTCGTTTCAGTTTATGTGCGCTATGGGCAAGCCGACTCCTGGTGCAAAACTTGTGACACCGCGATTTTCACGACACTTTAGTTTCTTCTGTATCGATGAATTCGATGACGACACGCTGAAGGTCATCTTCTGTAGAATTATGCTATGGCATCTTGATACAAGGTATAGTATAAAATAGTGTTCTACCTTCTAATAAATCTCACGTAACATATTTTGTGCTCGTTAGAAATGCATTGGCTCTTGAAAATGTTTCAGAGGATTCTCTAAAGAATTTGATCCGTGCATCGATGAGATTGTGGGCGGCACATTGGAAGTTTACAAGCAATGTCGACTGAACTTGTTACCGACGCCCTCAAAGTCACATTATACGTTCAACTTGCGAGATTTCTCCAGAGTGATTCTAGTAAGTTGCATATTTTTGGATGTGGAATTTAGTTTTAATTATGACCGGCGATTTTATGACGTCTCAAGAGAACATCAAGTAAGGCTCATCAATTCACAGGGTGTACTGATGTCCGTGCCAGAAGTAACGCCAGACTTGCCGTCGATTAAACGCCTATGGGTTCACGAGTGCTTGCGTGTATTCTCGGACCGGCTGGTCGAGGATAAGGACAGGCACTGGCTGGTGCAGTGTCTGCGAGAGTCCACTGCTTTGCACTTGAATGACGATTTCGATCGGATGCTCTCTAGGTTGCTGGATAAGCCCAATGAAAAGGTACGTAGGTAATCAATAAGATGATTTTATTACTTTGGGTTTGTGGTTACCTTTGGTGATTATGTCCTACCAGGTATGGGAATAAAATATAATCTCGGCTGGACTGCACTAATTAATCGAATTTGTGATTTTGCTTGCCTGCAACTTCACCTTTGGTTAGTACCTACTATTTTTTAAATTATAAATGGAAAATAATAATTTACAGATAACGGACCTTCACTTGCGTAAACTGATCTATTGTGACTTCGCAAATCCAAAAGCCGATACTCGCTTCTACATGGAGACAGTAAACATGGATCACCTCAACTCTACTGTAGATGCGTTCCTTGTTGAATTCAACAACATGTCTAAGAAACCTATGAACCTCGTGCTCTTCAGGTGACTATTCTTCTATTTGTGCTCCGTTCTATTAACGATCGACGAAAAGTGCATCACTTTTAGGAATCTTTAGGCAACTGTTCTTCTTGTCGCTGAACTGGGACACATATATTTTTTCCTGGTGGTTTTGACAAACATGGAATTTGAAGCTTCTGTAAGTAACTGTGTCATTATTAGTGTTATAGACCCAACATATTTACTTAAGAAGCTGTTTATGTACAGATTTGCTATAGAGCACGTGTCTCGAATTTGTCGGGTGCTAACGCAGCCGCGATCTCATGGATTGCTGGTAGGGCTTGGCGGCTCTGGAAGACAGTCGCTCACTCGTCTCGCAGCTCATATCAATGAATATGACCTCTTCCAGGTAATGTAGTTTTATAGGAAATTCCAGTACGCTTTTAAGTTCATTGTCCATTAACTTTGGAGAAACAAATATTTTTCTTCTAGTTTCAGTGTTAAAGCATTATCATTTCCTCTGGTGCAAGTTCGCTTATGGTTTTATCATTCTGTTCAAATTATTGCAAAGTACACTAATTATTCCTTGATAGGTCGAAATGAGTCGAACGTATGGAAAGAATGAATGGCGAGAAGACTTAAAAACTTTACTACGCAAATCTAGTACTCCAGAACAGATGATGGTGTTCCTGTTCATTGAATCGCAAGTAAGTATTTATTGCTTTATATTTTGTATATACGAATATATGAATCTGTGCTAATGATAATATTTTATCGATGCGTATTGATGCTTCGTAGATCAAGGAGGAAGGTTTCTTGGAGGACGTGAATAATATGCTGAATTCAGGAGAAGTGCCAAATATATTCGGTTCCGATGAAAAGGCAGAGATATGTGAGAAGATGAGAGTTGTGAGTATACTAAATAATTATCTACGTAGCAAATAACACTAATTTTGATCCAATGTAGTCAAGATTTAGAAACATTGCACGGTAACGACAGGGGGGTATATTTGATGACTTGTGATACTTAACTTACCAGGTTCAGATTGAGAAATATGACACAAAGTAAAACCCGGGTTTGCAGATCGACAGGCAGCGCGACAAATCGCTGCAGACGGATGGTAGCCCTACAGCACTATACGCATACTTCGTATCGATCGTGCGCGACCAGCTCCACATTATGCTGGCCATGTCTCCGGCAGGCACCTCGCTGCGCACACGCATCCGCAAGTTCCCGGCCTTAGTCAACTGCTGCACTATCGACTGGTTCCAGGTATCATTAGCCTTGAGGTTGTTGTCTTAATGTAAGCTGATCAACAGATTTTGAAGTTATTAGCTGACCTTTAGAATATATTTATGGCAAACGTATTTATTTTAGTTTAATTCCCGTATTTTTTCATTCCTTACAGCTGTTTTCGTCATTTCTTTTCTAGTCTGTTTTCGTCATTACAATTATTATGTCATTTATCAGAGCTACATTTGGAAAGTGAACCATATTTGTGTGTCCTGCTGCTGCTAATATCTTGATGCGTTTGCATTATCTGTATTCAGGAATGGCCACCAGATGCATTGCTGGCCGTAGCGACGCGCTTCCTCAAGGACATCGAGCTGACAGACCTAGAACGCGAGACTGCCATCTACCTGTGCCAGGTGTTTCACACGGACACACAGGAGCTCACGAGACTGTTCCTTCTTCGTCTCAAGCGATTCAACTACGTCACACCTACTGCCTACCTCGAGCTTATCAATATGTTCAAATCGCTGCTAAACAAAAAACGACAGTCAGTATTTTTTTACATTTGTTTCTAGCTACTGTAGTCTGTGATTGAGTTTTACCCCGATGCCAGAAATGTGAGCAAAACTTTGCAAATATGCTGAAATTCGATGTTCATTGACGGGTTTTATGACGTCATAAATAGATTCTGTACAAGCCTTTCAACGGTAGGTAAAGTTTTGCAAAGATGCTCAAAAATCTGGCGCTAGCTTGATCCCATAATTCTGCTATTATTCTGCATTTTTCCGCTAATATTTTCAAATCAAATCAATTCAATTTATTGCTTCATGTGGTACATATATGGTGTTACATTATTATTGACTCTCACACGAACCCTGCAAGATGATTTTGGTGACGATATTCATTTTCAAGTCCCGAAGTAAGACTCCCTTATCTGAAATTGATTTCAAATACGAAATTCGATTGCTTACACTACCAGGGAGTTATTAAACGGTGAGAAGAGATACCTCACGGGGTTGGACCAGCTGGCCATCGCAGCCAAATCGGTGGCAGCGCTACAAGTGGCACTGGAAGTGTTGCAACCCAAGCTGGCGGCCGGAGCGGCAGCGGTCGCAGTGACCACTGCTAAGGTGGAGAAGGAGAAGGAAGGGGTTGCCTTGATAGAGGCTGACGTACTGGTGGATCAGGCGGCTGCTGAGGAACAGGTGAGTCTTCCTCTTTAGGCTTGATTTACATATCACACAACACCACAACCGCAACCACGCGACAACTACAATACGTGTTCGGTTCGGGCGCCTAATTTTGAATAGTTTAATTCACACAGACCGTATTTTGCCGTCTATTTTAATACCTTCATCCGGCCACAACACAGCGGCAAGTTTTTGTCGCTGCAGTGTGGTGCGGCTGTGGTACGGGTGAATGAAGCACTTCTAAAGACAACAGACTTGAACTTATCAAATGTATGTAGATTTGTAATATAATTGATACGATTTACAATTTTGGTAATGATAAATTAATAGGCGGCGGCTGCGCAAGCAATAAAAGACGAGTGTGACGCCGACTTAGCCGAAGCGATGCCAATCCTGAACTCCGCTCTGGCCGCGCTGGACACGCTCACCCCGCAGGATATCACCTTCATCAAGACAATGAAGAGTCCTCCACGTGGCATCAAGCTCGTTATGGAAGCCATTTGTATATTGAAGGTAACCTCAATGTGGTATTTAAACAAAAATCTGCAAGTAACACTGGTGACTGACACATTTGGTAGTTGACATAGGCATCGATACAAGACCTGAGAAGATAACACACAATCTACTCATCCAGATAAATGTGTGATTGATTTTATTTATCTATAGCTTGACTTGATTACTTAATTAGAAATAAAATATACCTATACATATCTACTTACCACCAATGAGACTGGTCTTGATCTGCGCTACCATAGAACAGACCAGTTTATACAGATGATTGCAACCTCATTATCTATTATTCTGATGTAGGTGATTCATTAGAACCAG
The DNA here is from genome assembly GCA_963506565.1 of Tachystola acroxantha. NCBI lineage: Eukaryota > Metazoa > Arthropoda > Insecta > Lepidoptera > Oecophoridae > Tachystola > Tachystola acroxantha. The sequence continues at coordinate 11,750,682 of OY735871.1, forward strand.
TTTATCTGACTTCTTCAATCTGCATAGTACGTCCTGCAGACAAAACTGACATGTGTGTATAGTAGAGCTTATTGAATTTACATCTGATGGATATATTTTTTGTACTTTTAATGCAATAACTCCAGTGGGATGACCCGGTAAGTTAAAAACAGCACCTGCTTTGTGTGGAAAGCTTAAGAAATATTTTCTGTCTGAGCTTACGTAAGTAGATTAAAACCAGTCCATCTCATAATAAGCAGGACATTATTTCTATTGACACACTCCTGTACCTGTAGGAAATAAAACCGGACAAGATCCCCAACCCGTCAGGCGTCGGCACCATAGAAGACTATTGGGGACCATCGAAGAAACTCCTCAACGACATAAAGTTCCTGGAGTTGCTGCAGAATTATGACAAGGACAACATCCCTCCGCCCGTGATGAAGAAGCTACAGACAACCGTCATGCAGGACGAGGGTTTCGTTCCAGAGAAAATCAAGACTGTGTCTGTTGCAGCTGAAGGTAAGAATTATGATGATATTGACATTTTAGGTCACTAATATTCAACTACTAAACTATACTTTTGGCACAGGAATGTGCAAGTGGGTAATTGCAATGACGAAGTACGACAAAGTTGCAAAAGTTGTAGCACCCAAGAAACAAAGATTGGCGGCTGCCCAAGCAGTCTACGACAAGGCAATGGGTGCTCTCGCTATCAAACAGGCGCAATTGAGAGAGGTAACCAATCACCTCAAAGTTCATCTATTTATATGAAACTGAATATTAAAACATATTCTTTTTTACGCAGATTCAAGCCAAATTAGGAAAACTGGAAGACGCTCTTGCCGAACAAAACCGTCAGCAGAAAATATTAGATGACGAAGTGATGGATTGTAGTAATAAGCTAAAACGCGCGGAAATGCTCATCTCTGGTCTCGGAGGAGAGAAGACAAGATGGACGCAAATCGCCAAACAACTTAGAGAGACATACAACTCGCTCACAGGTATTGGAAACTTCGAGGCTCTTAGACGTGTACCCAAAATGGGTTTTGTAACTATTTGTAATTTGTTACAGGTGACATTTTAATTGCTGCTGGCATTATAGCATATCTTGGACCATTTACAGCATCTTTTAGATACGAGCAGGTTTGTAGTTGTTTTTTATCAAGTTTAGTTAGGGTCCATAAATAAATAACATATTATAGGTACAAGTTTTGAAAGACGTTACACAAAGGTTTTTAAATCAATACTTGTCTAAGTTGTCGTGGCTAAGATATGATTCGAAATGACAATGCCAGATTCTGCCCCACCATCAACCGCATGATGAACAAGATAACGAATAAATGTAAAAATATCTCCGTTTTTTATTAAAATTATTGGTTTAAAATAAAGTTTTGTACAAGTTGCGAGTAGAAAAAACAACTTATTTCAGAAAATAGTATAAAATCGAAGCGAATTATTCATTGTTTTTGTTATCATTTTCTACTACTCTCGCAACTCCTACTGATTGTGATTATGCTATATAAAACCTGTAATAAGTCCCCAACAAAATGATAACGATAGCTTCAGTGGTCTCGTAGTTTTGTTGGTGGGGCAAAGGTCCATTGAAATGTGGCAATGTCATTTAATCGGTGTCCATTGATGATCATTTGCCAGTCGTCCATACCCTCTGACTATTACATGTTTTCAGGTAATGAAATGGGCCCAAAATTGTCACGACTGCGGTATCGTGTGTACGCTAAATTACAGCTTGATCAAGACGCTGGGGGAGGCGGTCACCATCCAGCAATGGAATATCGAAGGTTTACCGTCCGATGACTTCAGCGTTGAGAGCGCCATCATTATTATGTAAGAAGTTTTTTTTTTTTTTTTTTTTCAATTTATTTAGTTGGAACAAAAAACAGGTTACAGTAAGGATTACTTAATTATTTAAACTTAAGATATTTAAGGTAACTGTATCCCCAACAACATTGTTCACGGATAAGTATAGATGTTACATGATGCTGCGACAGCTCGAACCACACAAAACAGGTATATGTAGGTACGGTCGAAGACAGAGAAAGGCGTACAGTAGAGCCTTTAAGGTTGAGATTCTCTCAAAAACCACCTGACCCATTGCAAAAACTCCTTCACTGTTTCATAGATAAAAGTGAAAAAACTATGTAACTGTAAAAGAATTCCTAAAACCGGTCCAGTAGTTCTTGAGAAAATCTCAACCTCATTGAGGCCCCCGCACACTTATCTCTGTCTTCGACTGTACACACAGCAGCACAAAAATGTACCACACTTAGGTACTGTATTAAAATGATACATACACTTGATGCGCCTACGATCGCACCCACACACCTGACGTATTTAAAAATTAAAGATAAAAATTTATTTTAACAGAAATAAGTTAATCTAGTCTTAAATACTTATACTAAGTATATAATAGATATATATATATATATATATATATATATATATATATATATATATATATATATATATTATACTATCTTAAATACAAATATGTATATATTAAAAAATTACATCAAATATTAAAACTGGTCATTCTTAAGAAATTCTATGATTGACTTCCTATAACTGGCTTCGGTCAGTAAAAATATGTCGATATCACAAAACTTGACATTGTAATCAGTGACAATGCGTCGCAAGGGCGCGCGCACGCCGGCCTTCGTCCGACTGACATCAGACGCAAAAAGGCGGCGCGGGCACGCCGCTCGTTGAGCATTTTGATACGTACGGTAACATAGCTTATTATTCAGTGCAATACAGTCATATTTACCATGGCATAAACCATAAAGAACACAAGTGTCCAGTAAATACCTACGAGAGTGGAGAGTAAGCATTGAGTACTTTTTAAGCAAATCTGCATAAGGTAGATTATAAGAACGGTGACATCTATAGTGCATAGAACGCATGAACTTTTTCTGAACTGACTCAAGGGCATTTATATATTTCTTATAATGAGGATTCCAGATACTGACAGCATACTCAAGCTGTGACCGTACCAGAGATTTGAATAGTAATAAGTACGTCTCCGTCCGCTTGAAGTCTACGCTGGACCGCATGACAAAGCCATACATCTTATATGCTTTGTTAATGATAGTTTCAACGTGCATATCCATGTGTAACTTAGAGTCTAAATTCACGCCAAGGTCTCGGATCATAGAAACAGTCTGAAGCGTAACACCACACAGCGAATAGGGATAGGTAACATTATTAACTTTTTTTGTAAATGAAATTTTTTTGCATTTCGGTAAACTTAAATGAAGTTTATTATTCAAACAATAACTAGTAAATTTATCTAGGTCACTTTGAAATTTTCTGCAGTCATCAATAGATTTAATGGGATAAAATATTTTTAGATCGTCTGCATATAATAAAAAGTCACAGTGATCGAAACAAATGCCAATATCATTAATGAAAAGAACAAACAAAAGAGGGCCTAATATTGAGCCTTGTGGTACTCCGGAAGTAGCGATGAAGTCATCTGACTGATAGCCATTGATAACAACTCTTTGAGTCCGGTTAGAAATATAGGAGGAAAACCATCTAAGTAGATCACCCCTGATACCATTAAATGCAATTTTGTTCAAAAGCAGTGCATGATCCACTTTATCAAATGCCTTTTTGAAATCTGTGTATACTGCGTCGGTCTGTGTAAGATTGTCCATATTTTCAAACAAAGTATTACAGAATACTAAGAGATTGGTGTGTGTGGATCGTCGTTGCACAAAACCGTGCTGTTCTTGAATAATACTGTTATGCAATATTGGATACAGAGCGTTATGTACTAATCGTTCAAAAAGTTTAGACATTGTGGAAAGTATTGAGATTGGACGATAATTTGCAACGTCATGTCTACTACCATCTTTATGAACGGGTGTTATATTTGCAGTTTTCCATATATTTGGAAATACTCCCCCCGAGATACATTTGTTATAGAGAATAAAAAGGGGATGTGAAATTGATTCAGCAGTATTGACTAAGAACAACGGGGTTATGGTGTCCGGACCAGGGCCCTTGGCTAGATTTAGTCGTTTAAGTTCTTTGTAAATAGTGTCACGTGAGAAAAATAGAGATGCTACATGTGTGTTAGTTTCTAAAGTGTCCTGGGGAGGATTCCAGGTCAAATTGTTGAGGCTAGTGGGTTCATAAACTGACTGAAAGAACTTAGCAAAAAGTTTACATATGTCGGTAGGGTCACTGGTTCGGGCACCATCGTAAAATACACTAGAAGGAATGCTAGACTTCTTTTTCTTGGAGGAAATATACGTCCAGAAATACTTAACATCTTTCTTTATACTGTCCTCTACGTTACTTAAATACTTGTTTAAACACTTAGTACAGTCCCTCTTAAACTGGCTACGTAATTTGGCAAAAATATCATAATCAGATTGGTTACTAAACTTTTTCCATTTTATCCAGTATTTGTTTTTCAGTTTAAATAGGTGTATTAATGAGGAGGAAAACCAAACGGGGAAATTGCTGGGTTTAATGACAGTAACAGGGACGTGTGCCTTAATAATAGTGAATAAAGCTTCATAAAAAGTCGATACAGCCGTTTCTGCAGATAAGGGGTTTAATATACTGTCCCAGTCCACCAGTGCAATCTCAGTATTAATTTTGGAATAATCAGCTTTATTAAAACAATATCGTCTCCTAACGAGCCTAGTCATGCCATCAGTGTCCAACGATATGTCAATGTGAGCCTGGAATGGAGTATGGTGAGTATCGATAGGTACCAGGGGCCAGGAAGCGGCAGAGCAGCCACAACGACGATTTGAAATGAATAGGTCTAGGATACGCCCAGAGCTATTTTTATTGTAATTTAACTGATAACCATCAATAGCAGATACAAAATTTATCTTAAGTTTACTCGCGGGGCATAGGTTTTCGATCGAGGCTGGGTCGACTCCACCGGTTCCATCGTTCCACTCGATATGAGGTAAGTTAAAGTCACCGACTATATAGTAAGTATCCACATGATCAGTACAAAGAAATTCCTGGAGCGAGTCGAACAACTGCTCATATACAGCGGCCGGTTGCCGCGGCGGTAAGTACAGCGCACATACAGCGTGCGCGCGGCCACCGCCGGCAGCCACCTCCAGCAGCACGTAGTCCACGAGCGCGGGCAGCGGCGGCAGCGCGCGCGCCGAGCCCGCCGCAGCCGCCAGCCGCGTGACGCGCAGCCCGCGCCGCGCAGCCACCAGCACGCCGCCGCCGTCCGCGCGCCCGCTGCCCGAGCGGTCGCGGTCGCACCGGTACACGGTGTAGCGGTCGTCAAGTAGCTCGCCGTCATTTATCGCTGACGTCAACCATGTTTCGGTCAGTATTATAATATCAAAATCCATCGTAAGAACATTAGTAAATAAGGTTTTTAATTTAGTCCTAAGCCCTCGGCAGTTCTGATAGTATATTGCGATGCGAGTCTGTTATTTATTTTACCATTGAATGTAAATAAAATGAGAGTAAATAAGTATAGTTATAAGTTGTAGTATACGGGATATATGTATGAAATAGATAAATCATGGTTCTATGCACATATAGGCAGTGATTGAGCATTTTGTAGAAAAACTGTAGCGATTCCTGAACGCGCACGCCAAATTTAATCGTCGCTGAGCGAGGTGTCTCGCCAATTCTAACAAGTTGTAGCATATGAGTGACAGTGATAGTTGCGTTTAGAATTAGATTTGGCGGCCACGACAGAACCACAACTACTATCAAGCTTACCATAGGTGATACGCACTTATATTGCACTATATAGCGATAATAAGACAACTCGTTTATATTAGCGTTGTTAAATATACATACGTCTAGTACACATCGCATACAGTCACCGAAAACCGATGAAAGGCAGGTATAGGAAGTCAAGCGATAGTTACAAACTATTATACAAGTAGAAAGAAAAAGCATGGCTATTATTTCAGAAACACACAGTATGTTGAGGTAGGATTGCAGCACAATAGCATAACATGTTACTATGTATAAAAATAAAACATAGGCAGTATTGTATAGATTGCATATTGCGATGCTTAATATGTTTGTAGGCATATTATTATCCCGGCAAGCGGGCAGGCGAGCCAAGCTAGGTACTACATCGACTGCGCGCACAGCAATATATGTATAAAATGTATAGTTTAAGTTAGCAATGCTCACGCGCAGAACATAGTGATTATAAATTATAACCACAGCAGATACAAGCAAAATAAGTAATTGGATTGACCAGACTATCGTACAGAAAGTAATAATACTATTGCATTGAGTAATTGAATATATGTTGGAAACTACGAATTCGCATAATAAAAGATATAAATACCGTAACTTAACGAAATTATTGCGAAGTTTTGCGAATTTTGTCGATGTCTCGTTCTGATCGTATAGCATGAACCGACGACTTCTCACGCTCGCGGACCAGTATGGTGCCGTGTTTGATCCATACAAATTTGTAATCATGCTTCTTTGCGGTTTCCCGGGCCTGACGAAACAATTGCTTGTTACGGAGTGTTAGATGCTCGTTCACATATATCTGTTGCTGTTTACCCGTAACGCCAAGCTGGTCTGACATAATTTCTTTAGTCCGGCGGGCCGCCGTGACTACATTATCTCGTAAAATACGCGTAGCAAACTTCACGATGATATTCTTTGGCTGCGAGCTGGTACTGGCATGCGGCACACGGTGGACTGACACAATGTCCTTACGAGTAACCGAGACCTGGATCACTTGCCCCAGCCTCTCCACCACATCGAGCAGGCTCTCGTCCCGCCGCTCGGGTAGACCGTTGATTTCGATGTTGTTGAGGCGGGCCTGCTGCTCCATGAGCTCGACCTTGCCCTCCATGTTATACAACCTGTTGTGTAGCTGTAGGCATTCCTCCTCACAGTCTTTACGCACAGAGGCGAGCTCCTCGGGAAGGCCAGCATACGCATGTTCAAATTCGTCGTGACGCGCACTCAGAAACTCGACACATTTCTTCAACTCGCACAGCTCACCCTGAACGCCAGCGAGGCTCGAGTCGATCTTTGAGATCAGCGCCGATGTTAACTGATGGAATTTGGTGTCCATTGTAGCGAGAATGACGTGTAAGTCGGGGCTGATGACGCCGCAAACCTGCTGGGGTGCGTGACCCGTAGCACTGATTTGAGGGCTGCTGATACCCGTGGTCGAGGTCTGATCCAAATCACTAATTTCCATATTATGGCGTGTGGATACAAGTAGGCACAAATAATAATATCCGCGCGGTGGTAGGCGGACAAAGGACTCGTGCGGGGCGAGCTACGTAACAACACAAGTGAACGGCACGAGCGCGCAGCGCTGACTGAAAGTTATTTAATGATTCAACATTATTTCATCAGATTAGAAAACTGTTGATCGAAATCTAACACGAAGTTCCATTGTGAATATCCATGTAAATCGTTGTTAAAGATGAATTATGAATAGGTTGATGATCACGTCGTATTTTGCCTAATAACAATTCATTATACATAAATTTCTGTTATCCATAAACAAAGTTAAACCTCACTTCTCTTAAATCGTGTTGTTGTCCCTTTCACACTTCGTTTAAAACGTTAAGGTAGAGGCATAAGGCCTAAGCGGTGGAATAACTTTAAATCACGTTTATAGCTACGCGCCAATGACTACTTAAATGGTTTTAATGTATAGGACGGCGCGTCGTTGGCCGCTGATGATCGATCCCCAAGGGCAGGCAAACCGCTGGATCAAGAACCTGGAGAAGCCAAACAACCTGTGCATTGTTCGAATGACGCAAGCCGACCTCGGTCGAGTGCTGGAAAACGCGGTGCAGTTTGGACAACCGGTACCTATATTTCAATTTAAATATTTGGTTGGATGAATTTGCATTATTGTTGTTCTGTAATGGATACATCGATGTCATACAATAGTCTTTATTCAAATCAAAGAACATGAAACTATCATCAAATATGCTTATAAATAGCTTTATTTCAATAGGTTTTGCTAGAAAATGTATTGGAAGAACTGGATCCAATGCTGGAGCCACTGTTGCAGCAGCAAACTTTCCGTCAGGGCGGTGCACTTTGCATTAAAATCGGCGATACCATTGTAGAATACAGCAAGGATTTCAAGTAAGTTCCCATCACACGTTAAATCAGAAAAAATTATATTCTTATCGACGGGAGTGATATATCCCGCAGATTTTATATACTTAACCGGAAGTTTAAGTACACGCCAAACTAAAGTACTGTATATTCACTCATCTCGCAGGCGAAATTCTTTTCCATATATCTTTAGAATCGGCAAAGAAATAATGTATCAAAATTATTTTGTCCGACAGATTATACATAAGCACAAAGTTAGCTAATCCGCACTACCTTCCCGAAGTGGGCGTCCGTGTGACTTTAGTCAACTTCATGCTGGCCAAAGACGGTCTACAAGCACAGCTTCTGTCCCGCGTGGTGGCTCGCGAGCGACCGGATTTGCAGCAAGCCAAATCAGAACTTACTACGCAGAACGCAGAGCACAGGAGGCTACTGCAAGAAATTGAGAGGAAGATCCTGACTGTCCTGTCCACTTCCGAGCATTTGTTGGAAGATGAGGAGGCAGTTCAGGTGAATATTTACATATTTATTTGATTGGGATTTGTATAGCTGATTCTTTATCACGTGAAATGATCGTTTGATGCTAGTGAAATTCACTTTGTCAAACTTTATGTCATCAGAGAAAGTGAAAGTTAAACATGGTTTTACACAATAAAACTAATGACTTATTCATTCCACATATCTCTTATGTGATTAGGCTAGGAGATATTTTTCACATATCTTTTCTTCATCATGTATGCTCGCCTTTTGGGACGTCTTCACTGTAATTTTTCTCGCGGTCTTACTTTCCATAGATTCTGAATTCCGCCAAAGACACATCAAACGAAATTAAAGAGAAGCAGGAAGTGGCCCAGGTTACCGAGAAGGCTATTGATGAGGCCCGAAACGACTACGTGCCCATTGCAGTTCACTCCACGAATCTATTCTTCCTTATTGGTAATACTCTGATACAATATGCGTTTGAATGCTTGGCAGTAACACAATTTTATCCTGTCAATGTAGACTGGTCTCACATTGTAGAATTTTATTATATAGCGCAATAAAAACGGCTGACAGTTTACGCGCCTTTGGGACTTCGTCGCTCACATCACAACTTCCTGTTTTATGGCACCGTCTTGCCTCGGACGGTGTGTTGATGTCGACCAACTAATCCGGAATTCACTGCTTTGCCCGTATACGCTTTTAAAACAACTTTGTTGTTACCTTGTGTTTGTTATTTGAAAATACAAAGTTGTCTTTACGTACAGCATCGCTCGCGCATATCGACCCGATGTACCAGTACTCACTGGGCTGGTTTGAGGGGCTGTTTACGGCTTCAATCGACAACACAGAGAAGGTGGAGGAAATACCGGAACGGCTCGAGATACTGCGAACTTACTTCACCTATTCGCTCTACAATAACATCTGCAGGAGTCTTTTTGAGAAGGTACATTAAATAATAGGCGTATTAACATATTGCCTGTGTTATCATGTAATTATTATTAGGCTGTGGTGGCTATTAAGCCACAATATAAGTCATCATCCACCTATTCAGAGTAGCGATCTAAAAGGATGTCATCATCAACGTATTCAGGATTCATTAGTTTGCCCATTAATTTTGGTTTTGTTGACCATACTGTCCATAGTCAATTTGAACAGGTGTTACTATAGTAAATTCGAACACCTGTTCAAATTGACTATGGACAGTATGGTCAGTATGAACTATAGTTCAATAAAAACCTAATGTGAAATATGATTTCAAATCACTTTCTTCAAACATACTGCAAGTCCTCAGCACAGGAGGTGATTTTTTTTAAAGATCGATCACATTTTGTATTGGTAACAAATTTTAAAGACCTTACGTATTTAAAGGACAAGATGGTGTTCTCGTTACTGCTGGTGGTGACGATAATGGTGGCTGAAGGTGACCTGTCGCAGTCACACGTGCTATTCCTGATGGGTGGCGCACAGCCGCGAAACGTGCCTGACAACCCCGTGCATTTCCTTAGCCCGCAGGCGTGGGCAGAGTTTTGCGGGTTAGTGCCCTTTGCTTGATAAATTGGCGTGCTCATTTGGTTGATTGTTTTTATGGAATTTGGTATTTTATGATTGATGTTGAGCTTCGAGTAGTTTGATGATTTTTGGAGCTCTGTCTGTATGAGAACCCTCGAGAAATTTTGAAAGAGCACAATCTTTGCTTACATCCTCTTTTTTCTTAATCCTTGAAGCCATCGATGTAACGATTTTTTGGCACTAACCCGCACGTTTGAACAGCTTGAATGAAATTGAGGAATTCCGCGGAATCTTGGAACACTTCATGCGCAATATACCAGCGTGGGAAGCTTTTTGCGATACCCCGGACCCACAAAACCAGCCGCTACCTTCGCCATGGAACGAAAAACTCAAACCTTTTGAGGTAATATTGTCTGAACGGATTAACTTTTCCCTAGACGAAATTATCAATCAAGGTAATATTGCCATAACCTGTTGCAATTATTTCTTAGAAATTGATGGTGCTACGTTGTATGCGATTGGATATGATGGTTCCAGCCGTCCAGAACTTTGTTGAAGGTGAGTGTATGTTGCAAAGACCATTCAAAGTAACAACTCAAATAATGAATGCGATCTTACATTCTATTTTAGGACAAATGGGCCGTCAATTCATTGAACCTCCATTATTCGACTTGGCCTCGTCATATTCGGAATCACATTGCTGTATACCACTGCTCTTTGTATTAACACCTGGTTCGGATCCCATGGGAACACTGCTTAAGTTTGCTGATGATCAGGTATAATAATGTCCTTTATCATTGAAAGACTCATAGTAGGATTATTAATATTATAATGCGTTTTTCTCATATACAGGGTTTCGGTTCTTCTCGCCTGTTTTCACTATCGCTAGGACAAGGTCAGGGACCAATAGCTGTAAAACTCATCGATGAGGGCATTCGAAGCGGAACATGGGTCGTGCTTCAGAACTGTCACTTGGCCAAGAGTTGGATGCCTATGCTTGAAAAGGTATTTGGCATATTTGCATCTTCTACTCTGTCTGTAAGTTTGAGTAACGAAAAACTTGTTGGTTTCAGATATGCGAAGGTCTAATGCCAGACACAACGCACCCTGACTTCAGGTTGTGGTTGACATCGTATCCAGCGGATCACTTTCCAGTTTATGTTCTGCAAAATGGAGTGAAAATGACTAATGAACCTCCTCAAGGTACAATATTAAATTTTTCAATCACTGACCTTGCTTCTTAGTACGACAAAATTGGTAACATTCTTTTAAAAACTACAGGACTGAGGGCAAACATCGCACGCTCGTACCAGAGTGACCCAATCAATGACCCAGAGTGGTTCGAGGGCAACAAGCAGTCGGAAAATTTCAAAAAGTTACTCTTCGCATTGTGTTTCTTCCACGCTGTGGCGCAGGAGCGGCGGCAGTTTGGCCCACTGGGCTGGAATATCCGCTACGAATTCAATGAGACTGACTTGCGTATTAGCGTCACGCAGCTGTACATGTTCCTCAATGAATATGAGGTAAATTGACTGTATGTATTATATATTGTGGTAGGTTTTTTTTATTACTTTATTCTTTTATTATCCTCATTTACAGGGTAATAATCAATTATAATTAAAGTTAAAACTATGTACAAAAAATATTAAAAAACAAAAATTGTGGTAGGTTGCATTCGTCGTTTTGGACATGTGTTACTTCCAGCATCTCATCTAGGAGATGAAGCATATATACCGCTTTATGTTTATCGGGCATACCTATTGCATGTTTAGGCCACGTGAATTTCTCTTGTCAGGATGTGCAATTTGTCGCTTTGCGATACTTAACCGGCGAGTGCAATTATGGCGGGCGCGTCACCGACGACTGGGACCGCCGTTGTCTCAACACCATACTCTTCAAGTATTACAATCCTCGTGCCATTAGCGTCGACAAATATCCTCTGGATCCTACCGGTAAGCCTTATCATAATATTTGGGTTTAATAGGTAATGCTTGATTGTGTTCTATTAGACCTATGCTTACTTATTTCGTCCTTACTTTCGATCTTGATTTATCGTCATGTTATAATAATCGCAACCTTGTCTTATTATCCTTTGAGTTGAATGTTGATGGTTTACTTCTTCTTCTTCTTCTGGGCAAAAAGCTTACCAACATAGCGGTACATCACTGCAAATGTTTGCAATGTTTAGGTATATACCACGTGCCTACTCTGAAGGAGCACCAAGACTTCATAAACTTCGCCCGCTCCCTGCCGGTGGCGACGCCTCCTGCGGTGTTCGGTTTCCACTCCAACGCTGATATCACCAAGCATTTTCGTGAGGCCGGCGAGTTGCTCAACACTGCCATACTAACTCAGGTAGGTATCTATACTGCAGCCCAAATCAAATGTCTTATTTTGTAAACAAATATGATCGTCTAATTACCTGTTGTGGTGCAAGACTGAAGGAATTGATTGATCGAACCTGTTTATCATTGTGAAAATATAGTGATACGATCTTATAATGTGAAAATAACTATGCAATAATCACAGAATAGCTTAAAATGTTAGTAGAGTAGGGTAGTTTTTGTTTACAAAATAAGACACCTGATTTGGGCTTCGGTTTACCTATACACATTTCTAATGTTAAATTGACAAACTTATTATGATAGCGTAAGTGTACATTTTGATTTAAATTTCTTCACAGTTATTCATAATTTATTCATTTGATGTAGGTAAGCACTTAAAATAATATTAATTTCATAGTTCCTACTTAAATAGCTTATAGTAAGTTATAATGTTGTATTGGTCATGTTATCATTTTTGTTTCATTGTTCGCGAAAACGGGGGAAAGGATCGGAAGGTAAGTTTCAATATTTAGATGTAGCTTAAATTGTTCATTTTTTACGTATGCATTTACTGAATTTAACTTATTTGACTAATTACTTTCATGCTCAAAGGATTTGGCGTTGAAGTATCTGGTAAGGATCATTAGAATATAGATCATTTGTTGCTATCGGGGTACTCTTGCATTGGAATATTATCGAGCTTATATTATCTGTGTCTATATGCTTTTGTCCACAACAATAGCTCTCTGGTGTTGCTGGTTATTTAATATTTTGCCCGTGATTTCCGTTTAGCACTATACATACAGCTTGCCTTGAGCGTATCACTATTTAAGGAGGATGCGACACTGATGCACCGATTTCACAATCGCATTTCCCACTGATTGCCGGATCACCTCAGCGCACTGAAATAGCACAGCAGACATACCCACTTACATATGAACGAATATTCTTCTCACCCATTTGAGGTATTGGTGGTGAATAACCGTTGCTTGTATAGGACACGATGGCGTCTGGATCGGCGGGAGCCACACCGGAGCAACAAGCGATGGCCATCGCCGAAGACGTGCTCGCGCGCCTTCCCGATAAGATCCTGTCAGGGCCCTCGCACGAGGGCGACATCAAGCCAGCGGACATGACACCCATGTCCATTGTGGTTATACAAGAAGCCGCCAGATACGAGCGACTCGTTCAAGTCGTGCGAAGCAGTTCGAGGGCCGTCATTGGGGCCGTGCAAGGTATGTTACTCAAACGCAACCAAAGACATTGATCGAATTCTTATAATATCCAAGCTTGTTTCGTATTCGACGTGACTTCGAAGATGACTTTAACAGAGGTAACGTCCGTGCCCAATGTCGTCATTCAAAAGCGTATATAGAAATCCCTCTTGGATGACTACAATGGACATGGCTGCTACCTAAACTACGGATCACAGCTAAGAAAAGTTTCTTGACATCACTCAAGCTAATGCAAGGTATCTCCTTAGAACATAATATATTAAGTATAAGTTACCTGTTTTACTTTCTGTACCTCGATGAAAATGTACAAGGATCTTAGGTTCTTGAAACCACCGAGATGTCAAAATTGTTTTATATAGATTGTTGTTCTGTTTCACTGACTGCATTATCGTTAGAGATCTGGCTTAGACAGGATTAACCTATGACAAGTAGTTTATTCCCTGCGCACCTTTATGAATTTTCCAATAGAACTAAACTTGATTATAAAATATGTGGCTAACAGGTGTAAGCGTCCTTACTGACATAACAGAAGAGGTGTTAACAAGCATGGTGCGCGGGCGCATCCCCGCACTATGGGCCGGAAAGAGCTATCCCTCGCTCAAGCCACTCGCTGCATATGTCAACGATCTCCTGGCTAGACTGTCGTTTTTGCAGGTATGACTTTGCATTTTCAGATTACTACATACTAGAAGAATTATCTATCTATACTAACAACAACCGGATAATATGTTGAGTAGTATTTTTTCTAGAAACCTTTTTAGTGCAACTTTAATTTCGGAGCGTGTGTAATGCAAGAGCATCGGGTATTTATTTATTATTCGTGGGTTTATTGGCAACTAACAGTGACTTGAAATCGTCTCCTATTATAAAGTCCACTATTCGGCTGCTGTGTCACTAATTTTATAATATTACTTTATTTATAATCCAGCAATGTTCCTGTAATATTGGAATCGTTTTCTTGTCATCAGCTATATAATATTTCAAACGTCTTCCTCAACAATAATAATTTCTTCTTAGAACTGGCATCAGTACGGTCCGCCGGTGGTGTTCTGGCTGTCCGGCTTCTATTTCCCGCAGGCATTCCTCACCGCGGCGCAGCAGAGCTATGCCAGAAAGTACAAGATACCGATTGATCAGCTTGCCTTCCATTTTGAGGTAAACTATACCAGCGCGGACAATGCACGAATATCGAAAGCTGAGATATAGGTACTACATTTTCCATTAAGTGTGAAGTATGGGGAGTTGCATTTCGATGCGATTGGTTGTAGATATCTGTCATTAATCAGAGAGTGCGAAATTCCCCACTAATTTAACTCAGAGCTCAATAACCATTGCCAAAAATGTGTCAATATATGTATATTTAAACGTTCGTAAATAACATTTATGCATGCCTTAAGAATTCTAGCACGATTGTAATTTGACTCTACCTGTTAATTTTAAGATTTTTCTTGTAACGAAAATCACCTACCGCTTTGAGGCTCTGTAATTGATTGGATTTGTATTCACTGATTGCTTTTTTACTGGTTGGAAAATTTGCTACACTTTTAGATCTACTCAGCATCAAATGTTGGAAATTCAACCACTTGTGCTCCACAATATACAATGTTGCACAATACAGAGTTTGAAGAATTTCCATTCCCTAGCTATTTGTACGCGAGGTGAAACCATGCAATCATTTCGTACGAATACGACGCAGAATATCAACGAGTATTGGAATGGAATATCGATTCCGTTGTTGGAGACATAACAGGAATTCTCATATATTTAATACATTGAATAAATTATTTGTCACTCGCTAGGTGCAACGGTCGAACAAGCATGACACGCCGCCAGATGAGGGCGTGTACATCAACGGACTCTTCATGGAAGGTGCTCGCTGGAACATGGACGCTTACATCATTGATGAATCTTTCTCCAAAGTACTGTACGACGAATTTCCCGTGGTGAGTAATTTAACGAAATAGAAGGACACATTTAAAAATATTGCATCACTACTACAGGAAACTGGGGGCTGTACCTACTCATGATAAATATTAATTTGGTAAGGTTTTTTAGTAATAAAAAAATAGAACTAAGTACGTCACAAGTCACACAATGACCTTAGAAATGACCATTAAAGTCAAATTCCAGTGAAAGAAAGTATAAATACCTTCAAAAATAAAACAAAAACTCCAAAACAAAGTAACGATGCACATTATTTACAAAAAAAATATAGTTGAATTTATTGTAAATATTTTTTGTTTTTCCCCAAATTGTTTAATTTACTTAATGTAGGTACCTATGTCACAAGCCTAACCATCCATTTAATTTTCTCGAACGAATTCAAGGCCACTTGTATATTGTTGTGAGTTAGATAATGTGAGGTGAGATACTCATAACCGCTTTGTACAGTAAAAAAAGGATAATCTAAGTTAAGCAAAGATGACTGCAGTCCGAACTAAGATAGGCGACCATTTGTGGAATATTTATATCCAAGTCACTCCGTGCCTTTGACAGTACGTTTCTCTTTTTCAACAGTAATCGTTATTCATGTAAGATATCTATCTAGGGTAGGGTCCCATGACGCTACAAAACGATTAGCTGGTCGGTTTTGAACAAACATCATTTCAAGTTTCAACCACAAACATAGAACAAGAGGATTGTTCTATCATAATCATGCCTGACGGAGCATTTGTCGATGAAGATTCTTTTCATATAGGTGTGGCTGATTCCTATGAAGAGAGAAGATATCCCCACCGACGTGTTCTACAACTGCCCTCTGTACAAGACGGGCGACCGACGCGGCGTGCTGTCCACCACGGGACACTCCACCAACTACATTCTGTTCATGAGGCTGTCCACGTCCAAGGAACCGGACCACTGGATCTTGAGGGGCGTGGCGCTTCTTACTCAGTTACCATTCTAAAGCGGCGCTTCAGGTCGGCACAGAAAGCGTTTATGTAACTGACGGACGTCGCAAGGAAATGAAGTCTTTTTGAAGATTATTACAGGGCTTCATCAGCAACATTACCATTTATTGCATAGGAATCGAGCAATGCTCTTCAAGACTGGAACAAGCCTTGAAAATGAGCTTCATTTTCTTGTATCAGTCAATGTGTATTTAAATTAGAAGAATCGTTATTATAATTAGAACATGATGAAAAAAATCATGCCGTGGGCAGGACTTGAATCTGCGACCTTGTTATTCCGTGACACGCTCTTACCAACTGAGCCCCCACAGGGGGGTTGTCTCCACCGATCCCAGGATCCGTTTGGATTGGAAACGGATCCCGGCAGTTTGTCTCCACCGATACCGGGATCGGTTTCCAACACAAAAAATAATTAATGTTTGTATCCACCGATCCCGCGGCTACAAGAAATAAATTATATTAATTGTGGAAACAGATCACGGTGTACAGAGATAAGAAAGGAATTATATTATTTTTCCAAAAAAAATCTTTTCACCTAATTTTCCAAACAATAGGAAGTTATAAATAAAACATATTAATTAATTTCATGAAGTTATACAGAGTGTTGTTTTGATTAACGACGAGCGGCGACTAAGGGGTGGTAGTCTAAATAATCTTAGTTCCAAAAATTGTGTTTATATTATTTTTAATTAACATAATTACTTTTAGAATTAAAACTATAGTGAGCCATTACTACAAATACTATATAATAAACGGATGTCACTGACTTATATTGTTGAAGTCGGCAATTAGACTTCAACAATATAAGTGAGTGATATCCGTTTATACCTATATAATAACATAATTACTATTAAAAAAAATATTTTCTCTTTAAATTATCGCAGCGCATGGATACAATATAATAAGTAGGTACCTAAGAGATCCTTTATTTAGGTATGTGACTGATAATTTCTGTGATTTTTGATTAAGTATGTAAGTTAAAAGATTTTATTGTTAATTAATATACAGGGTGTTGTTTTGGTCAACGATGAGCGACTTATGGTTATATACACGACACTAATGCCCAAAAAATATAAAACGTATAACTTAATTTTTTTTAAATCCACAAATAATAAAATTTGTTGTCATACATTCGTGGGCTATGGCCGGGCCACTGACAGCGTGCGTCGGGCGTGTTTGTACCGTACAATGACAGCGCCCATGCGCTGCGATAATTTCAAGAGAAAATATTATTTTTAATAGTAATTATGTTATTATATATAAACGGATATCACTCACTTATATTGTTGAAGTCCAATTGCCGACTTCAACAATATAAGTGAGTGACATCCGTTTATATATAATAATTTGTAGTAATGGCTCACTATAGTTTTAATTCTAAAAGTAATTATGTTAATTAAAAATAATATAAACACAATTTTTGGAACTAAGATTATTTAGACTACCACCCCTTAGTCGCTCGTCGTTAATCAAAACAACACTCTGTATAACTTCATGAAATTAATTAATATGTTTTATTTATAACTTCCTATTGTTTGGAAAATTAGGT
Organism: Tachystola acroxantha; assembly: GCA_963506565.1. Classification (NCBI taxonomy): domain Eukaryota; kingdom Metazoa; phylum Arthropoda; class Insecta; order Lepidoptera; family Oecophoridae; genus Tachystola; species Tachystola acroxantha. The sequence continues at coordinate 11,768,752 of OY735871.1, forward strand.
GAAAAGATTTTTTTTGGAAAAATAATATAATTCCTTTCTTATCTCTGTACACCGTGATCTGTTTCCACAATTAATAATAATTTATTTCTTGTAGCCGCGGGATCGGTGGATACAAACATTAATTATTTTTTGTGTTGGAAACCGATCCCGGTATCGGTGGAGACAAACTGCCGGGATCCGTTTCCAATCCAAACGGATCCTGGGATCGGTGGAGACAACCCCCCCACAGGCCACGCCGAGCCCACCGAAAATATTCATAATAAATATTATTATAAATTATAATAGTTATATAATTTATAATTAAATAATTGTTAGATAAAGACCGCTTAAATTATTATTATAATGTGTATTTTCAGTATTAAAGATCTTATTTCTAAACTTTATGTCGTTTTTTAATGACTAATGATTTCTTTTAAATTTTCCCCATTTCATAATGTAAGTAGGTAAAAATTTTCATAGTTTTGGAATATGATTAAAATATTGCACTACTTATTTCAGAGGCATCTTCACCAGAGATATAGGTACTAAATTCTGACTAATTCCCGTATTATTCGGTTTTCGTGTAACCTCCTTATTAAAATAAATAAAAATAAAATAAATTTATTTTCAAAAACACCAGCATATAAATGATGCAAAAATAAGGTACCTCCTAGTAGGCAAATTAAAAATTCGCCTGTGTCAGGAGGGCCCACTCTTTCTTACGTCTAGTTAACTTAAAACTGGTACATCGGTTCCGAAACAGCAAGCATTGGTAATGAAAAAATAGCAAGCATTGGTAATGTAAAAATTTGTTTATTAATGTATCAGGGGGCTGAAACGAATGGTAACGTAACGATAGGTAGAGATAACAAGAAGAGCAGCTCTTCACTCCAGGCAAAGTACCAAGCCAACACGCTCTAGCGTCTACGCCCATGGCAACCTATCCTAGCCGACCTACTACTTAACATCTTAGTTACCTACATGTTTATAGGTACTTCATTACGACCGCCCCTATTGCAGATTGTAAACGATTCAAAATATCCATTAGACATAAAACGAGAGCCTTTTTATTACCGATGAACTAAGTACCTTTTGATTCGAGCTTCACATCAATTCTGTGATTTATTGCTTTTCATGAGAAATGTAGATTGAAGTGAGGTATTGTCGCGAGGCCCCCACACCAGACATTGTATACATGTAGGTATACCTACACCAGCGCCTCGCTACACTCACAACAATGGACCGAATTAATTCGTCCGACAGATTGAGTCCTCTCGAGACAATGCCGCACTGGTTAGTCGAGAGCCCAGCCTCGTTATCAGCAAGAGCGACGAGCTCCCTTTGTTTATCGCGTAATTCCTTATCAACCTCGACATTATGAAGCAGATGGAGAACTGCGACAGATACGATTAAGAGAGATTTGTTTAATAAGGTCAATGTCATCGTCAGCCCAGCCAAGTCACAAGCGACGTCGGCGTTTTGCCTTGATGGTACCCTGTCATTTTAGCATGAAAAAGCCAGTATCCCAGATACGGCATGTATTAAATCATAGGTTCTCAAAGTGGGCGATATCGCTGCCCATTGGGCGTTAAGCACATAGGTACCTGTATGGCAGGGGCCTGTAGTGAGCTTGGAGTAAATTGGGATGCATTGAGATAGTCCAGTATCCATAAGAGATCTATATAGAAAGAGGATGCTTTAGATTGTTATTTTTATCGTAGTAATAACCCGTAAACTTTGTTGGGGAAAATGGCAGGAAAGTGAGTAGCAGGAATAAGCTGCAGGAAATCTTAAAAACTGTGGGCCAGTATTTCTCTAGTACTTATTAGTAGTAACAATTACTCGAAAACAGATAGGTATTATTTTAACATCTGACCAGGCTGTATATAGTTGGCCTCGCCTTTCCCTCTGGGATGAATTGTATTATTACTTATAAAAAAATGGTTCGGTTCGGTAGGTATATCGATCGGTGACTACTCCATAATTTTCTTTAGTATTACAATGTATAATGTTATGGACCTTCTGGTGTACCACGGGGAAAAAAATTCTTCCCGTGGACCACCGAGGTGAACATCCGAGGTGGACTACGGGCAATAACCCTATTTTTCGTAGGGAGAGTATTTTTAGAATTTTAAGGCAATTGTCCCACCTCCGGCGAGCCAGTAGGTAACTATGGGCGAATATGTTTTCGTTCAAGAAACGTACAATAGATAGTACATTCCTTGTAAACAAAAGAGACGAAGCACACGGAATGTACTATCTATTACGTTTCTTGCGCAAAAAATAGCCCATATTACTCGCTTAACTCGCCGGCGGCGGTGGGACAACTGCCGACGTATAATTATTAAAAAGTTTAGACTTTTACATAACTTAAAGATTTTGGCGAAGATAGAACATCGTCCTTTATAGTAACAGTAGGTATAGTAGTTTTAACAGTAAAATTTCATTGTGCTTATATTACTCCATTGTACCGATTGTACGGCACACGGCCATTATCCTTTCATTTGCTTGAAATCTCGTTTTACATTTAGTTGGAGGGCGCTGAGATATTTTGAATTACTGAGTGGGCTACCCAAAAAGTTTGGGATGCTGTATATTAAATATAGCGAGTAGTAGGCAGCGAAGGGGATGGGCCGGGGGATGTGGGTGCGTAGTACGGGAGGCACTCGGTCTGGCGAGGCGTCACCTCGGCAACGCGAGATATTGATCTGCGCGGCCGCCGCCCGCCGCCCGCGCCCGCCCCGCGGCCCCGCGGCCGCGCAGCATCCCCCCCGCGCGCGCCACACAGCGCCCCGCGCCGACCCCGAGCGCCCTTGATTCTGCTCGACCACCACCACCCCCCGGCACACCCTGCCACCCCCATACAAATACTTAGTACACTTCGCACTACATACTCCGCGTAATCCAATGAAGAAATTTCACTTATGCTACACAAAGTGGGAATGTACTAACCTGACTCTTGATTAAATTACGAACTACTACTGGGATTGTGTGGTGTGATATCACAGAGGAAGTTACGTATAATAACAAACAGTATAATCATCTTTCTGGGGCAAACCGTACCAAGATGGTTAAGACTTTAAGAGGTCAAGAATTAAATTTGTGTCATAACATGAGTTAATCGAATTTGTCTTATTGCGTCTTCTGTCCCAAAGAGTAGATAATTAAATCACCTATATCGAATCATCATGTTCCTACCTACTTCGAATATAAAATTGGATGATTTCATGTAACTGTTGATATAATAAGTAGTTTTCAGTAGAAGCTACCTCTACGAATAATCAGTACAGTCTCTCAATACTTAGCAAATCCAGCGGTCGAAAATTTTCCTATTCTCAAAATATACCTACTTAGATATTTTTCAAAAAATTTAAGAAACAGAAAAAAATACTTACCTAATCTATTTTGAGGGTTGGCAGAGATAACAACGCAACGTCGCACATACATCTCAATTTTGTCACCTCGTTTGATTCGTCCAATGTTACACTTATAGTTATATAGGTATCCTCTTTGACTGTTAGGTACGGACCCAGAAGATCAATGCACGACTATTTTAAATCTTACGACGCAGATAATTAGAACGGTCCAAAGTGTTACACTTGAGCTGTACCTACTCATCGTTTTATGCATGTTCGTTTAAGAACGGGTGCATATCAAACTCCTCACTACAACATGTTCAATGAAATATCTACGGTTACATTATCCATTATTAGTTATAACTATTTTCAAAATGTTGCTTTCAAACTGGTAAATATCCAATTAATTGAAAGCGGAGATTTTTAATTATAATATAATATTGTGAGCCCCGTATATTCCCACCCACCCCCCACCGCCAGCGGAGCTCCGAGCTGCTGTTCACGCTCGCACACTTCATTGTCTCATTCCACGTTGCCATGACGAAACATTGCTATTCAGAGAGGCACCACCCCGCCTGGCAAACAGGATTACAGTTAAGGTTCCGTATATTTCTTATAATGAGAACCCTCAGACAGCTTTTCATGATGGTTGAGTCTGAAATAAAGATATATTTATTCATCATTATGTATGTGTCGCAGTCAACTGGTTGGAATAGACGTGTGATTGAACCTGTTACTAAAATTTGCAAATTGACATTCAACCAGTCCGCTGAGCGTCGTTCAGCTGTAGTGTTGAACGTTGTGTTCAGCCACTCCCCTAATTGGCACTTAGATGTTTGGTTGGATGGCGTCGTTCAATTAACGTGCTAGCTGTTCAATCACACGTCTATTCCAACCAGTTGAGTGCGACATATGCATCATGGTAAGATGTTATTCGGCATATGCTTCAGCTACTACCGGTTCATCATCATCAGCCCGTCTCAGTCCGTCTACTGCTGGACAATAAGCCTCTCCCAGTTGTCCCATCTGTATTTATTGCTCTATGCAAATAAATACTCAATGGTACGCTAACAATCTGCTGTTAGTGAAACACTTTGGACCGTTCTTATTATCTACGTCGTAAGAGTTAAAATCGTATTGCAAGTGTTACCATTGATCTGCTGTTGTCCGTACCTATACATACAATGTAACACTTTACATCGTTTGGTATTTGAAGAACGAACTTCAAATAAACAAAACAAAGCCTTTGATCCGTTAGATTAACGAAACGATCAAGAGGTGTTTGCGCTTCACTGTATTTTCGATTCCATTGTTATTGTGTGTCAATAATCTGGGATTGCCACCACACTCATTATGTAGCAGAGCGTTCCGCCCGCTATCGGGTTTTCTGCCGCGTGTGAGTAATGTGCTGTGTCAACAGCACACCCGATGTCACGTTTTGTGTTGCCGCCCGCTTTATTAACCGTTCCACCTTTTATTTGGCTTTCCACTGTAAATAACCACATTTCAATACCTACTGCACTGGAAGTCCATGTTGAATTTTAAATTAACAATAACCTATAAACTTAGTGAGTAGTTGTATATGGTTAACAGTACAAAACAATACAATAACTAATCCAATTTTTGGCATAAAAGTCTTTGTCAGTCCCGTGGTCAAGACAGAATTAACGAAGCCTCTATAAGTAGGTACAGTCGAAGACAGAGATAAGTATACAGGGGGCCACAATTTTTGCAATAGGTCAAGTAGTTTTTGAGAAAATCTCAACCTTAAAAACTCTCCTGTACACCTTTCTCTGTGTTCCACCGTACATAAAATTTTATCAAACCGTTTTGGCTACAGCAGGCCACAAATAAATCGATGTAGGTAGGTATCTACTTTATCAGAAACATACACTCGAAATAATAAAATATATCCTTCAGGGATAAAAAGACGTAAATTTATGGAAAACTGTGAAAACAAATAATTACTTAGGAAGCATTTCTAGAAATCCAGGAATCAGCACACTGCACACCATACTAATTATCACTGGCTGTTGCCAGGAGAGTATTATTTTACACGCCAATCTTTTTGACGTAAGTATAATAATAATAATAATAATTTTTTATTTGGAACCAGAAATTTGTACAGTTTTACTTAAATCTAGATACAATTAATGATCACTTATATTTTAAGGAGTGTAGCTAACACTCTAGTCCCCACACTAGGATTCCCTGTGTCGTGGGGACTAGCGTCTTCCCAACAGGTGCTTATATAATAGGTAAATATATGAAATTGGAAGGGATAAATAATTACTGTTTACATATTATGTCTTAATCAAATAAATAAATAATAGAAAATGTTATAGTTAAGTATGAAAGATATAGTGGAAAGAAGTAATGTGAGTGTAGGATGCGCCCGCGCCCGCGCGCGCGCTTACTTGTGTGTGCCGTGTGTGTGCGATGGTGTAAGAGGGTGTGTAGGTGTGCGTGAGTGTGTGTGTGTGTGTGTGTGTGGTTTATGTGGTGTGCGGTATATGTATCTACTGAGTTCTGTGTGAGAGTAGTGTGTTTCCTGTATTAGCGTGAGTATTTTTATTATATAAATTATGTATGTATATTATTTTGGTATCTGTAAGATTTGTTCAGTGTCGTGGTAGTTTAAGGGTAGTAGCCATTCATCCATTTTCTTTTTACAGGTGTACCTTGAGCACATCATAATGGACAAGAGTTTATCAGCTATAGTGTACAAGTAGGGTCCCAAACGGGACGGTGCTCTCATAGCGAATTTTGTTCTCGACTTCGGGGCACTCCAGCTGTTATATCGAGCAGATCTCGTCGGGACATTGACGGTGTGTACGGCTGTTTTGTGGAAGCGAAGGATAGTCGACTTAATACAAAGCTGCCTCACTCTGAGCACCTTGCAATCGCCATACAAGGAATCAGTAGGATAGCGAAAAGGTTTGCGATAGGCCACTTTTAGGACCGCCCTTTGGGCTCGTTCAAGTCTAATGAGGAAACTTCTACCGGCGGACCCCCATGAGGTTACACAGTAAGTGAGGATTGATTGACATAATGCCATGTATACTGTCCTCAAAGTTTCTGCATCTGCTACTGCTCGAAGCTGCTTGAATATATATATAAGTTTCCTCACTCGACCGCTCAGTGCCTCTATTTGTTTAGCCCAGGTAAATCTGTCATCCAATATCACACCCAAGTACTTCAGATGTCTCACTTGTTCCAGTTCCGGACAACTGCAGGGGTTGTTTGTGCTTTCACAGGTATGTATTTTGATACACAGCGACTGTTGTGGGGCTGTGCGCTGTGAGATACTGAAGGCAAGAAATTTGGTTTTGGTCGAGTTAAGCGTCAGTAGATTATACTGTAGCCAGTGGGCCACGTGTTGTAGTCCATTTTGCACTACATCTTTTAAGGCATTCCATGATTTACCGTGAAAGATCATTGCAGTGTCATCGGCAAAGGCAAAGATTTTGGCCTGCGCAAGGTTAAGTAAGCAAAGGTCATTGATATATATCAAAAATAGTGTAGGCCCGAGTACACTTCCCTGCGGGACACCAAATGACACTTCTGCATAGGCACTGCATTGATCTTCCACGCGTATCCGCTGTTTGCGATTCGAGAGGTATGATTGGAACCAATCTAGAGCTACTCCGCGTATACCTATAGTCTCCATCTTCTTCAAAAGAATTGGCCTAGAGACGGTATCAAACGCCTTTGCAAGGTCAAGGAAGACGCCAATGCATTTTTGTCCAGAATCCAGTTTGTTATTAATATGATCTACAAGGTGAGAAACGGCGTCTTCCGTTGACTTCTTCATTCGAAAGCCGAATTGGTTATCAGCCAGAACTTTTGCATCATCCAGGAATTTAAGAAGTCTCTTGTTCACTACTTTTTCTATGATTTTTGAGAGTGAAGTTAATAGCGAGATTGGTCTATAATTTGATGCTTCAGAGGGATTTCCAGCTTTATATATTGGGCAGACGTTGGCCATCTTCAAGCAATCTGGAACTATACCGGTGGACATACTTAAATTGCACAGGTAAGTAATGGGACTAGCTAGGGAATGCTTGCTTCTTTTTAGGATTTGGTTGTCGATGCTATCCCACCCAGGTGCAGAGTTCACTTTGAGGGTGTTAATAATTTTAGTTACTTCGATCTCGTCGGCTGGTGAGATAAACATTGAATTCGGGGGCGACTTCTCTGGTTTATAATCAATTGTCAATTCATCCTCTGTCTTATTGATTTTTCTAAGTATGTCCTCTGCCAAACTGTCACCAACAGTTGTGAAGTACGTATTTACTTTATTCAAAGAGTCCATTGGGTTTGTGCTGTTTCGAATTAAGTTGGTACATGCTGTTTTCTTTGTTTTGATGTTACAGATTGTTTTAACTGCCCTCCACGTCTGTTTGCTGTCACCTTTACTATTATCAAGTAGAGATTTATCATGCTGATTTTTTAAGTTTTGCAAAATATTGTTACATACGTTTCGGTATTTTTTGTACTTTTCTTGTAGACTAAGATCTTGTCGACATTTTCTTGCTTTCGCATGCATGTGGTCTCTGCGCTTCATGCAATTTAGAAGACCAGGGGTTATCCAGTCACGTCGTATAGATTTGGAATTTCGTACTTGTATATTTTTTTTATGTTTTACCAATTTTTCTTGCACATTGCATATAAACTTATTCGCAGCAGCATTAATGTCTAATGTATCGTATAATTCTGACCAATCTATTTTATCTATGTCCATTGCTAGTTCTGTGTAGTTAATTTTGGTGATAATTTTATTTGCTGAGTTTAGGCTGGAGTGTTTTTTATCAAGTCCTATTATTACGGTATCGTGGTCTGTGATTTCTGAACCACATACGACTACTCTGGCCGGTAGGCCCGTTCTTATGAATGCATGGTCCAGACAAGTGCGCCCATGTGTAGGTAAAAGATGGCCTGGGATAAATCCGTAGTGTGCAACAAGGTTAAGGTATTTTTCTGCTTTAGTGTCCGTGGTCTCAGCTCCTATATCTATATTTATATCGCCTGTAATAATAAGGGTTTCACCAGTTGTAGAACACATCACTGTTTCTAGAGAGTCGAGAAAACTGTCGATATTGGTTTTAGACGGTGATCTGTATATTGCTATGATAGTACAACAGTTTTCGACCTGCACAATCAAACAGTTTGCATCTCTGAATGGAGGTTCCGTTACGTGAATATGTAATCCTGCTTTACTGTAGATAACAATGCCATCATTTTGGTTTAGGTATTCGTTTGATTTATGGTAGGTGTAATTGTCGATAGCTATTGGAACTGTAAACTTGTCTAGCCAGCATTCTGTTAGCACAATAATATCCGGTAAGAACTTTAGTCTGGATAGCAATACAATTAGGCTATCGAAGTTTTTACGTATGCTGCGTATATTTTGCGACAAGATAGTAATTTGGTTATTTGTATTGCCTAAGTTGTACTTACATAAGGCAGGTTCAAAAATATGCACATTAGGAATGAGTTCTACACAATCAAGTTCATTTAAAAGCATTTGGTTATCAAATTTTGTAAAAAATAAAACTCTTGGATCTGATATAATTGTACAAAAAAAGTTGGTTGTCGAAATATGCAACATTTTTATGATTAAGTTTCATTTGAATTTGTTTTTGTGTGCATGATATAATATAGATGGGTAATACGTATCGTTTGGATTGTACATACGGGTATAGTGTGGTTTTGTGTAAAGGTAGTAATGTATTTAGGGCATATACCGTTTTTGAGTATATAATTAGTTGTTGAACGAACGGAAAATTATTGTTAAAAAAGTAGTAGGTATTTTGCAAACTTTTGTTTAATGATGGCGTCGATTGTGGAGTAATGGTTTTAGTTACGAGGAGCATGTGTGTATGTGGGCATGTATATGATGTTATGGCATTATGAGTACTTTGTAAATGTGTAGGTGTGTAATAATTATAGTACAAGTTTGTTTTGTATTTGAGTTGTGGTTGCGTATATGATATAGTAATTAGTGGATTATAACTATTAGAATACGTGTGTAGATTTTGGTTATTCAGTATGTGTGTGTATCGTGATTTACAATTTAATTGCATGCAGTATAATATTAGATTTAAAAATATATTAGTTAGTCATTTATTTTTAAGGGCAGTTATGTCGGCTTCGTTTCTAATTAGAATAAAACTTTCACCCTCTTTTTTGCGTAGGTAAACACGGCCATTTGAAATCCAACAAAAAGCGTACCCTTCTGTTTTGGCCAGGTCTCTGGCCAAGAAGTGAAGACGTTTTGCTTTGTAAGTCAGATATTCTGATAAATATATTTGTTGAGGGGTGCCTTCAAAACCTAGGTGTTTAGAGGTCAGATTTTTTGGGTCATTATCTCTGTTATATTTCCTGGCCGCGTCGAGAATTTGTTTTTTCAGCTGTGTGTTAGACAGTTCAGCGACGAGTGTCGAGTTTGGTTTATCTGGGTTCATTGGTAGTCGGTATATATCACGCAGGTCACCCGCTTGGAGGGAAATATTTAAGTTTGATGTAAGCTTTTGAAAGGCGCAGAAAAGATCCTCTCTGTCTCCTTTTTTCCGTTTCGGTAGGTTCCTGATTTCTATACATGTTTTTTTGCTGTTTCGTTCAATTTCTTCACATCTTTCTTCCAGCCTTGACATGTCTTTAGAAATCTTCTTGCGGTCTTCTTCCAGCCATTCAATCTTATTCTCCATTGTTGTTATTTGGTCCGCGATGAAGGTAATAGACTTCTCAATATCCGAGTTAGTTTTCTGTATAGACGTCGTATTAGATTTGATTTCTGACACATTTTTTTCCAGTGCTTCCAACCGTTTGGCATGGGAGTCTTGATAGGATTGGAGCGACTCAAACATTTTCCTAATTTCCGCACGAAAACCTCGTTCACTAGAATCCTCCTCTGATGAGGAGGAGCGGACGCGTTTTTTACGCGGGTTAAGATCCGAGCCACTGCCTTTTTTCGGGCTAGCTGTCAAGGTGGGGTCTGACATAGATAGTGATTTTGGCGAATGCATGACCTTCTTCATTTTAATGGTACCTAGTTGTTTATGAGCAGCGTTCCGAATATGTAGGTATTAGCGATTCGATGCTCAATTCAAAGTCTCACAATAGATAGCTGATAGCGATATCAATATAGGTAGTTATAGCCAGGTCGGTCGGCCGGGTCAGCGCAGGTAGCAGTGGGCGGGGCTTGTGTGATAGCAATTGCAAGCGCAGTCGTTGTGCGCTCGCTCACGCCCGTTCGCTCAGGTAGGTAGGTACACCTCTTATCTGCAGCTACTCGTGTGGGCCCGGTGCGTTTTTTATACCAATAATATTACTGTTGACTCACGTGTAGATCGATCTTGTACCAGGGTCTCATAACACGGCAGAATGTTGGTATAGATAGACAGTTGCGGATTGTCTATCTTCTTGCACTTCCTTATTTCCTATTATTTCACTACGAATTGATTTTAACTTTGGCACTGTTTTATTTAATTTAATTCGATTAAGAAATACATGGACACGTCCAATCACTTCTGCGTACGGCGGGGGAAGGTTCTGAATATAGTCCTTCGCCCTCACCTCTCATCCACTGATAGGTAGATACATCTGCGACGAGACGCATGCATGACTAAGTATATTCAAATACCTACGTCAAAAAGTTTAACGCGTAGAAATAAGTAAATACTATTAAAATGCAGAGGCAGCTAGAATCATCATTACCAAGGGAGACGCGTTGGCTCGCTGTGTTTTAAACTGTACTCCAATTTTTCAGCGCAAGAGCACGCCAATGGAAAAAAATGAGAAATTCCGCATCACAGCCAGCGCTATCTCTCGGCAACTCTCGACGATGGGGATTTAATTAAGGCTGAGAGGGGTCTCATGCAAATAAATTATTATCGCAAACTTTCGTCGGAATCTGATCCATTGATAATCATTACATACCTACATTTATTGTAAATTAATTTACTTGGGGATAAAATAAAATGGTTACAATGACAAAGACCTTCTCCAACTTCCAAAATATTTACGGAGACTGTACGAGTACCTACCTAAGGTGTATTTTTTCCGTAGGTATCTGGGGATCATTTGTGATCTTTTTGTGTATGTCTCTGGACCCATATCACAGGGAATCCTAATAGGGATAGGAGTGTGATATTTTATGTAATTTACAACGATCACTACGGGCCCTTAATAATATTGACAGATTTAACATGCTTTGCATGACTTCTTTATTACTTGATTTTATTATCCGGCGAGCTCATGCCCGCGTAGAGAGGACTTCTCCCCGAAATGATTGGTAAAAAGACGCGGTCGTCGTCGTCGCATGATATAATTTTTTTATATAAAGGCAGTCCTCCGTCTCTTTAATTAAAATGCATCGCTTACAGCGTTACACCGCGAGCGAGCCTGCCCACTCGTGCGGCTGTCCATGCCCATACAGTTAGCTGCCCACTCACATTGCCTGCTCTCGCCTACCCTTTTAATTAATGGGGACGTAGACAGTCGCTCGACACAAGTTGCTATCGAAACGCATGTTGAAATCGTTAAGTTACTGTAAAGACAAGAATTGGGTAATTGCAATATTTCCCGATGGATGTCGCTGTCGTCCTTAAGTGTGAATGATTTCGCTGATCTGATCAGAGTCACGGTAGCTCTGTTGGAATAGAATGTGTCACGGCCGTGGTGAAATTTTTTTTCCATTTAGATGTGTTTTATTCGTAAATATTAATATTTACGAATAAAACACATAATTTTTGCATAGAAAAGACAAAATTGTTGAAAACCGTTAACTACTTCGTCATTCTGAAAAATTCAATGTATGGGGAAATTGTACGGAAATTGTAGCTTTACATAACATTTTGGTATTTGCACTGCACATTGTTTTCGAGAAAAATATGTTTTGTTCATTTATTTAATGTTATTTCGAGTGTATGTAGGTAGGTATGTCCGTTCCTTGCCTTATGGGATTTGTTTGATATATTATTATTAGGTGTCGTTAGATCAGTCTGAATAGATTACGCTCTACAAATGCTACATTATATGCCATAAAAGCAAGGGTTGTTGAATTTTCAATAGATCACAGGTTACCGCGAGAAAAAGCAGATTTCTTCATGTGTTGCCTCAGAGAAATAAGGACGTTGCTAAAAGTAATATTTTTGTGACGTCATTGGCGACTTCGTCAACCTCATAAACAATTCGGACAAATTAAAACCCGTACACTCGTTTGTTGTTTAGATAACCATTTCTTTGAAGTCAGCTTTATACGCAATATAAACCGAAATCATAATTGTCCAGCCTCAGGGGAGAGGTACAGTTGACCACATAAAAGGTAATTCTTGCAGTACATTTTCAACTCTCAGGATGCAGACAATAAGAGCGCGCGGTCAAAAGTGTTACAATTGACGTGATTTCGACTGTGCGATGGGAGGCCAGCTAAGTGAGGGCCGTCTGAGCCGATAAAAGCGTGCGCAGTACCCGAGCTATAATATTTAAGGGGGCTCATCGATTCTCCTCTTTCATCCCATTACTGTGAGCTAACTAACGTAACTACTTCGTCGTAATATTTATGGCTAGTTTTAAGGACATAACCTATTTGAATAGTTCGTAGGGCAAAGTGTTTATCAAAATCTTATCAGAATAATGAATTAATTATCTTTTCTAATCAAAGTCTAATTTCTTTATTGCAAGTAAGCACGTTGTGTACATTTTTGCACGTTAACATATTTTTGAATTTACATTTACACCACTTTGCAAGGAAAAGGTGCCAACGCTGAGGAGAAAAAGTGGCAAGAAAATCTCAGCTGCACATCTTTTAAAATGGTAACACAATTACTTAATAACTAGGTCTAGGTCTAGGTATCTTTCCATCATAATCATGTCTATCTATACCCACATAATTTGACTAAGTACCTAAGTAAGACCAAATTAATTTAGTTTATAATTTGATTTAATTGACATTAAATCAAATTATAAACTACATTTCTCCGTAATTAGAGTTCAATATTCAAAGTTATTTGTTTTCATGAAAGAACAGAATTAAGCAATCGTAATTCTTGTAATTCAGATGGTTCATGGATGCATTACTCGAACAACCGAGCCAATCCATAGACATGTATATGATAACTAATACTTCACATACAATAAGTTCTGCTGTGAAATTCGTATGAAAGTGAGGAATTGATGCATCGCCTTAAAAGCGAGAGTAGTTGGTTCATGGATGGCACAATATCGGCCGGCCACAGAGCTCGAAGCGGCGAACCAATCGCTTATTGGGATTGGAGGCAAAGCCTTTCGGATGGCTGCGGTCGCCAGCAGCCTTCCAATTTTAATGTCATGTAACAGAACCGAATTAATTCAGCGCTCGCCCTAGGGTTACTACGACTGAAATACGAAACCGGAACCCGGACCCTAGACCATATATTTTTTTTTTTTTTTTAAAGATTTTTCGTCGAAATAAAATACAAATTAACAATTTTTTCTATTCCGGAAAATATTTAGGTACTTTATATTTTGATGTGATGGTATAACTGTGCAGAGTTCAATACTAAAAGTGATGCACGAAATAATTTTATATGGAAGTCCATTTCAGTCGTTCCCCGTTAACTTTAAGGCACGTATTCATAAACGTGATTTAAAGTTACGCCACCGTTTAGGGCCCCTGACCCTTTCTATCTTATCCTTTTTTAAAGAAGTGTGAAAGGGTAGCAACATGATTTAAGGGAAACGAGGTTTATGAATAACAGCATAAATGTCCCATGGTGCACCGGTGGACTACTCAGGTGGACTGACAGGCAACCACCCTTTCACGTCATGAACATTACACAGAGTATCTACTGAAAATTATTACTCAGTGGACTAAAGTTAAGGTTTGGATGAAACATATTACTTAGGTACTTTTATTAATTCTACAATTTTTGTTTGTCTTTTTGCCAGACAATAAATATTGTATGCCTGTTAAGGTACTTGAACTGTGATGAAACATTTATACCACCATGTTCATAGAATAAAGATAATTTCAGATTTCAAGTCTCGTTTGTCCCGAATTTGGACAAAAATCCAGTCTAACATGAAATGCTGGCAGCGTCCAGTCTAATATCCGGTAAAGACCAGATTTGTCCGGTAAATATAGCATTTATCCGGTTTAATGGTAACACTACGTGCCGCCCGCGGCCGCCCCGCTAGTTCAAACACTCGCTCAGCGATCCAATTTCGAGTAAATATTGCTTTTTAAATGTGCATATAAGAGTTGTGGTGGATCTCGTAATTAAAATACTCGTTCAGCTTGAAAATGTGGTTTTGATACACTGAAAGCTTGTCGCTACGGATTTAATTACATTGCAGAATGTATTACTATTTTCAGCGCAAACATGATGGTACAAAAATGAAATCAGACTTTCTGAAAGTTAGTTATTTTGCGCTTTAGTCAGCCTGCATACAAAGTCGTTCTGCTTTTTAGGCTAATTGATCATGACTCAATTTACAATATCATTATTATATTAGATACTTACGTATCATCAGATATTATATTACGGTCAACGAAATTTTTATTGAAAACGCTTCAAACGTCGTTAAAATAAAAATAGAAATATAGGTACTTATCTGACACCTAAGTTTTAAAAACGGTGGGCGCAGGGTTCCTCACATTCTCTACATTCTGATTATCTCTAGATGAAAGGTGGGCGGGGTGAATTTTTCATTAGGTACGGTCGAAGACAGAGAAAGGTGTACAATAGAGTTTTTAAGGATGAGATTATCTCAAAAACTACTTGAACTATTGCAATAATTCTTTTACTGTTAGATAAAAGCTCTGTATACTTATCTCTGTCTTCGTGTACTATGTCTACTCACTGATGTTTCTTACTACAATAAAATGTATTATATCTATCTAATCTTCTTTTGTTTCAAATTGCAATACCCCATCCGGGATGCTGCTATATACATTATGCGTGTTCGTCATTGCTGAGAGCGTGAGAATCATTGTTTAATTGCGAGCGGACGCGGGCGGGTGGCGGGCAGCGGGGAGGGCGCATCGATCGTCTCGCGTCTCCATGACAACGCGGGGGGTCGCCACCACCCCGCGCACCACCCGATTCATTTGTAATCATTTGTTTCGTGGCCGTCGAATAATGTTGCTCGTCAAACGTGTGAATTTGATGGATTATGCCCGGGCACATAGGTGACGCCTGGGAATCATACATCAGTATCACATCACGTTACCTACATTATGTAAATTCCGCGTCGCAAAGCAGCCTTTATTGAAACTCTCTCAAGCGTAGATGTTATGCAACGTGGTTAGGTTTTAAAAAGGGTGTAACAGAAGGGTAACATAAAGACGAAAGGGTGTTCGGTTTCGTTAAATAGAGAACTTGTTCTAATATTATTCCAAATCGCGAAAAAACAGTTCACTTTCATTTAAGACCGCATTTAAGTCGACAGCAGATCAATGATACCACTTTTTACTTTTCTCAGTTCTTATTATTTGCGTCCTAAGACTTGAAATCGTACAGCAAGTGTTACCATTGATCTGCTGTCAACTGTACAGTACGGGCAACACACACAGAAAAATATGGAGGAGAGTTATTTAAGGTATTTTTAATTTTATGCAGCGATTTCTTTCACTGCAATTTGACCTAATGGTCATTTCTACGGTCGTTGTGTGACTTGTGACGTAATGAGTTAAATTTTTTTGCAGATTTGATTTATTAAAAATCTTACCAATTTCGTGTTTATCATGAGACAACCCCCAGTTTCAATTTGCCGAATGAATTCAAGGACACCCTGTATAGAAAATTATAAAAGTAATATATTTGTGGGTAGATTTTTCAAGAACCAAGCTTTCAGCGGTTATCTTTGCTAGCTGCACGATACAGCAGTGAGCTATTTACATTGCAAAGTCAAGCCTTTTTGGCGCACCGTACCTCTCTCTACTCTAGGAAATTGCCTTCATATGAGATCACCATTTATATTACACTACGAGCGTATGCATGCGGTGCTATTCGCGCATGAAACTTCGTCCTCTTTGGCATACCTAACAGTCCAAGGAAACGGAGACTGTATGGACTGAAATACTTTTGCCTATAAACTTAAAAATAACAACAAAAGAAAATGGCTGACGTTATTTTCATTGTCGTCATATTTAACAAATGTTTTAAAAACAAGAACTTTAAAATTACTTGCATCGTAACGATATTGCAAAACATGCATATTGCGCGATTTTTTGTTTGTTGAAAAATTGTTATTATAAATCTTTGGTTGTGTCTAAAATATTTCACATTTCTAAAACATTGTTACTTTTCGGCTTAGGGGTTCATCATGACTTAATGTTACATTGAGTTAACAGACAGACAGATATTGAGTTTTATAAGCATAGAGATCTTGAGATACAACTTTATCTCATCAAAACGTAGACGTGGTTTGCGTAGCATTCGTAGCCACGTAGCAGTTATAGCGCTACGCCGCGCTACTCGTAGCAAGCAAATCAGAGAGGGTTGTTTATTATGTAGGTTTTAAATGTTCATAGAATAATTATTTTTGATAAATATAAATATAAGCATTGTCCGTCTACAGACCAAACGATGAGACCACTAGAAGCCACTATTAATCATTTAAAATCTCATTTTAATTAGCAAACGCCATTTTGAATTCGATACCAGCTACCCACATGAAGTAAGATCTAGATAAATTTACTAGGCAAGGTACAGTCGACCACATAGCAACCTACATAAAACCAATGCAAACTACGCCGTATAATCGCCGTATGATGTGGTGTTGACTGTACATAAAAACAAAATTGAAACGCTATTGTTCAATTACAAACGTATCGATTTGACGGGAACAAAAGAGCTATGGAATTGAGTATAAAATATGGAAAATTGGAGTGACGGACGCAGAGGGCCGTTCGCCTGGGGCGCTGGAGGGGGGCGGGACGCGGGGCGGAGAGCGGGGTTTTCTCAAATAATTTTAATAGATGTCCGTTGGGTGGCCGGCCACAGGGTGGCAGCGACAGGGTTGCCACTGCAAGGGGGGAGATAGTTCAGTAATCATAGTACGGTCTAACACAAAAAAAAATACGCAGTAGGTACCTATTAGTTATTAAGAGATTTAATACAAACAACACTCAAAAAGTGAGATAAAATTGGTCGATTTTTAAAATCCATATCATATCAGTATAAGGATAATTTATATCGGAAAATATGTAGGTACCTACACCGAAGCCCAAGTCAAGTGTCTTATATGTATGTACGTAAGGTTAGATTTGTCTTGATCACATGACATATTTTTGTGACCAAACAAATTCGGTTTCTTTAATAATAATTATTCCATCTTATGGAGCTCGTTGGCGCTGTGGTTAGGACCCAGTGTCCTATTTATCGGATTTGTTATTCATAAACCTAGATAAATCTCACTTCCTTTAAGTCGTGTTGCTATCCCTATCACACTTCGTTAAAAAAGGTTAAGATAGAAAGGGACATAGTGGTTAAACTGTGGCGTAACTTTAAATCACATTTATGAATAACAGCCTGGATTCCGTCACAGAAATCCGAGTTCGAATCTAAGGTCAGTCATGTACCAATGAGAGTTTATCAGAAGTTTTCCGCTAGGAAAATGTATACCGAATGGTCTCAGAGACAACAATAAAATATCAATCAGCACTGGGGCCGCTTGATGGATCATGGTCTGAGCTCTCTCTAAGTTAGGCCAGAGTCTTGGCCCCAATAGTGGGGACATAAGAATAGGATGATGAATGATCTTCTGTGTCTGAAAATATATTCATTAAGTCCAGATGGTGTGTGTCGCCGGTTCCTCTGCTGAGAGTTTTTGTTACTTTTTCTCCTCATCGTTGGCAACTTTTCCTCGCAAAGGGTGTAAATGTAAATTCAAAAAAATATGTTGACGTGCAAAAATGTACACAACGTGCTTACTTGCAATAAAGAAATTTGACTTTGCCAGAATTAAATCCTATCTGTCCTGTATTTCAGCCCTAGCAGCCTTTCAGTTGGTGTGCCCGCGGGGAGGGCGGGCGGGTCGCGAAATGAGATTTCCTTTGAGCGCGGAGCCGCTATCCGCGCACCGAGCGAATCATATCGCCTGTACTTATGGCGGGCGTTCGTCGACAAGTAATGTCTCATCGAGTACCATCATGGAGCATTCCGAGGTGATAAAGGATATATTCCGTTACATACCGCAGGGCTTTTTTAGGCGCTCAAGCCCTGTCAAAGTCTGCATGAACGAAATTTTTGCGATAGTGAAAATCGTCGCGGCTGATAGGTTCGGAAGCCTGCCTGAAGTCGATACAATTCCTTCTCTACCTCGTCCGGCCGTTGGAAGGATACAAATAAATTAGTATCCCGTCTTACCATGGGCTAGGTGCATTTATGGAAAATATAATTAATATTTGTTAGAGCAAAAAGGGAAAATCATTCATTCACCAATGCCAAGAAAGTTCGATTATATTGGTAAACTCGACATCACATAAAATGTTGTACGCGCCTAATTAGGTTAGGTTTATTTTCAATTACTTTCGACTGACGAACGCTATTAAATGTTATATTGTATTTTGAAAGAATTATGTAGGTATAGTATTAAAGGTTTTAATATTTATTAATTAGATAAAACGGGAATTAGTACCGTGTTAAACATTTATTATTGACTAGCTGTACCCCGCAACTTTTGCGTAGAGGAGGATGGCGGAGATCAGGAGACAGATGTTCCTCTCTGTATCCTTGTTTTCACATCACATACAGCCATGGCTTATAGCCTATGAGCTGTCCGGATATTTCAGCTATCTCATAGTGAAACTCTCATCAAAATCCCTTCATTAGTTATGGCGTGATACTTGCACAAAGTCACAGACAGACAATTCTAAAAATTAGTGTTTTGGCATCAGTATCGATCCTAAAACACATTTCAATTATTCTTTTCAAAAAATATCTAATGTACAGACACAACTTTTTACAGTCTTATTATATGTATCAAAAAATATCCAATGTACAGACACAATTTTTTTACAGTCTTATTATATGGATAGATGTTTCGATATTTCGACAGCATTACAGCCATCATGGTCACGAGTAGACTGATTAATTAATTAATTAATGCTGTCCGAAGTATCGAGACATCAATAATAAATGTTAAAACGGTAATTCCCGTTTTATCTCATTAATATGTATACAAACCGTGTAAGTTTAAAAAGGTTTTAATATTAATTACGGCGCTCAATTTAACTCATGGTAATTTAGTTCATGACTCTCTTTATAACTCGAAAGGCACACCGATAGTATCATAAACAGAATCATATCGTTATTCCATTTGTATTTTTCAGGTCATAATTTTTTAATACGAGTGTGAATATAACGACCATCGTCTGTTACTCAATCACCAATTACATTTTAGAAAACCAATAGATTCCCCAACAATCAAGACACTACATAATCATAGTGACAACATTATTAAAATTCTGTCATCCGACTAAAAGGAAATTACCCAAAAAATCTTTGAAGGAAACTCAATTTCCTAGAATAAATAATAACAACTCAAAGGGAGCTTTGATGTAAAGGCAACTCTTTGACAACAAACTGAAAAGAATTACACAACACGAAAAAAGTGGAGAACCGGAAAGGCTTTGACGGCGGCCAATGTTCTGTGAAAATTGGAAGAGAGGAGCTGCCAGAACGCGCTCTTGATTTTAATTTCATCGCAACACAAAACGAGCAACTCTCTGTGTAGCGAGAGCGAACTATATTAGAATTCTTGTACACAGCGCTGGCATTTAATTGGAAATTTATACAAAGAGTCTCTCTGCGTCCTTTAGGTATAGTGGATTTTTAATAAAGTTTCCACGGAGTAATTACTGACACTCTTCACCATAACATGTATCAGACCACTGCTGGGTGTAGGTTTCTCCCAAGACGCGCCACTCAATCCGATTCTCAACTCTTTGCATCAAATCCTTGCCAAATATCCTATGCAGATCATCCCTCCATCTGGTCGTCTCCACTAGAGAACTTGTCAACTCCATCGGTTGTTGGTTCTACCGTCCACGACAGACGTGAATAGTTTTGCTAATCATTATGAGCGATATCCACTACTCTTGTACTCTAGCGGATGCTCCATCACAAACATTACTCCTTCGAGGCGAATATTATAATTTAAATAATGTTGTTTATTTAAACATGATGAAAAATTTCAACCTTGTCATCAAGATTTTCGGTGGGCGTGGCGTGGCCTGTGGCGGCTCAGTTGGTAAGAGCGTGTCACGGAATTACAAGGTCGCAGGTTCAAGTCCTGCCCACGGCTAGAAAATTTTCGTCATGTAGCATGACATACCTAATGCATAAAACAATCATCTGAATGTTGTTTATACAAAATGTAGTATTTGAAATATATACATATCATAATTATAGAAAAAATAACCTAGTAATTAATTGTTTAAAGTTATTTGATAAACCCTTGCGGACGTAGCAATAGGGTATTAGACAAAAACTTAGGGAGAAGTTGGAAGCAATGTAGGTGTTATGCGTAAGGCCTAGTTCATACTACCTACGCCGTGAGTGGCGTAGGTAATTTGACCTGAGGGTCAGATAGGTCAATTTCGCCGAATATCTACTCGATCTGTTGCGCCCACTTCGCCGAACTTTCACTTCCCCGGACACACTCGTTAAAGAAAAGGTGGCAAAGGATCACGCGTTATCTCGCTTCAACGTCATTGCGCTAGACATCTTTCCACTCTTCCTTTCAAGGATACAATAATAATAATGTACATATTAATAGTGTGCTCTGGTTTGTCAGTGTGGGCTAAGCCTTAAGCATAACCTCACTGCCCCCACCTCCGCCATCGAGAGACCCATTAGAGCCTGTATCGGGGAGGGATCCCACTCAATCACGCCGGATGTCAGTCAACTTTTGTGTGCGACCACCGCTGCCGGCGGCCTTTTAGATATTACTCGTGGCCCTCTCGGCCATATACGGCCTCCGACTAATTTGGGAGAGGCCGACGCAAATTAAATACGTGCTGTAGAGCTTTATTTGATGTCTAGTTTCATTTTAAGAGTACTCGTAACAGCAGAGAGAATGTGTTGGTGTTTTGCCGGTTTTGCACGATTTATTCATTCAAATGTTTTGATATTTTCTTGCATGTGCGCTATGCGAAACGACAATATAAATATTAAGTATTTTTTATTAAATAAACTGCCATGATTGTATAAATGATAAATGGAGAAAAATTTTCAATTTCAAATTTTTTATGGGATTCGAAACAGGGACCTTGCCATTCCGTGGCACGCTCTATTCCAACAGAGCCACCGTGATATCGTACCCTTTATCATTTAGATTATTCATTCATTCTCATTTATAGTCAAGTCAATCCCGATGCCCGAAGGTCATGCTCGATTTAAAATCGTTCATCGAGCTGTCAACAAAACACCTTCATTCGTTTCTATCCTCAGTGTATCTCAGGGCAGTGGCCACCGATAGGCAAATTCATAACTTGATCCACCCAACGATTCTCGGTGACTTTCCGCGAGGTCCCTTTCCATTGACTTTGCCAATAATAAGCATGTTCTCTATATTACCTGGGTCTCTCTGAGCGATATGCCCAAAGTAAGTAGTTCAGGATTCTGTACACATATAGCATAAAGTGTTGAGAGTTTTCGTTTAATCCGAAGATTTGCGCCCTGTGGCCTGAGGATTCTGCATATAGAGAGACATCGGACAACAAAATTATCCCATAAACTAAATAAGTTTCATTCCTTTTCTTTTGAGGTACAGAAACCTGAAAACGTTCCAATATGGCGTCGCTATAGAAATATAACTCCGCACGGAAAATCATAATGGAAAATGAAAATATACCGCGAGCACGCGAAGTCCGCGCGATGCTTCAACAAAGCAACATTTCACTCCGCCGAAGCACAGATTGTGCAGGTACCGAAGCAACTACAAGCCGCCGAACAAAGAACGACACGGTTCACATATTACATGAAAGTTTTAAGCCCTACATGTTCACGTAAGTTGCGAAAGTTATTCTGCGCCCGCCATCCAGCTTTAGCGCAGTTTGGCGTTAAGCCACCTGAAACCCGGTGGCTAGTGTACGAATAAATCATTGGCTTTGGTTTCGGTCACTTTTGTTCGCAAATTTCCTGCAAGAATTGAATTGATGAAAAAATAAAATCTCCATTTTATTTTATTATCTTTCTTTGGGCTGCTTATGTAACCACAGTTACGAATGAGGAAATAATGATATTCGTACGGTATAATACGAGGTTGAAATATTCTCAAAAATATATCACCGATTTTTAAAACTCTTTTACAATTACTGTCTGCACTCTAAGCATTATGCTAGTGAAATAACAGTTTTCACAATCGGTAAAGTAGTGTTCGAGAAAATCTCAACCTAATAAGACCTACACTTATAAGAACTTCTGCATTCGGTTCATATTTGGCTTGCGCAAATATGACCATGTCTCCGAATACCGGACTAAACTCAAGTGGCTCTCCATACGTCGTCGCAAGGACGCTCACATTCTCTCTCTTTTATATTCCGTTCTGTTCCACCCCTCGACTCCTCCTTACCTAAAGCATTGTTTCCAATTCCTTTCTTCTTTGCATGACCGCAATCTTCGCTCCAATGAAGAGCTCATCCTATATCTTCCTGTCCACTCTACCAAGTTTGGTTTGAATTCCTTCAACGCCCACGCTATCCGTCTATGGAACTCCTTGCCGGCTTCGATCCGTACTGCCAAATCTCTGGATATTTTTAAGGGTCAGGTCAAGTCTCACTTTCTCGATCTTTAATTATTAATTTGTTACTATCTTACTTCATGATCAGTATTTGTATTGTACCTAAGTAGTCTATTTTATATATGTATGTATATATTTATATTTATGATAAGTACTTATTAGTATGTAATGTATTAATTATATAATATATTATTATTACTCGTATTATTATTATTAGTAGTAGTATGTAATATTTGTAATATGAAAGATTGTTACTTTTATTTTTATTTATGTAGGTAGGTACTTAACGTAAGTACCGTTAGTGATATATATTTATTATTGCTCAACAAGCTACCTATTCATACGCTGAATTCTCTACCCAAAGGTTGTCTGGAAGAGATCGCTTTGAGCGATAAGACCGCCAATTGTAATATTAACGATATTAGCCTATTTCTTTTGTGTAATTTTTTTTTCTTTTTTGCAATAAAGAATATTTATCTTTATCTTTACCTACTGCATACTTTTCTCTTTCGAATTAAAATCATAAGCAATAACGATAAAAGCGTACCCACCCACTCATACCATATGACAGTGATATTTGCATTTAGGTTTAGTATTAGATTTGGCGGCCACGATTATGTAATCACACATATTTGACTAATTATAGCGTTCGGTTTCAACTTTGGCCCAAAACGATGCTCAAGCAGACTCTATGGCAACGTTAGTGCATGTCTCCCACGGTACGTGCACCTGACACCGTCTCACAAAGGACTTCCGTCGGGAAGCCGGGAAACATGCATTTTTGGAAGATCCTCACAGTAACAATGACTCGCGGCGGAGATCTTTTATGCGAGGAATACAGTAGAGGTTATATTTTAACGATAAGAAAAATATAAATGGAGACTTGGCATAGATTTAGTTTAAGGATATTAAAGCACAATAAGCACAACTGTCACATATGCTACAAGTAAATCGCGCGAATGTACATTCGCATATCGACGATTAATTTAGCATGATACATTAAAACAGCTACTTACAAATGTTTAAAAATTAAATTAGGTCTTGTTACTAGTATAACCCGTAATGTGTATTTACAGTTATCATTTTCTGCACTATAATGAAATCGTACTTCATATAGACGTCTCGTCGAGTCGAGTGTACTTGGTACATAAGCCAAATTAATAACTCTATTCGTGCAAGCTCCGGTCCCTTTCAATGCAAAGTTACAAACCCAACTGCGGGTGGTTCCAGTCCAGTTCGAGTTCCAGTCCGATTAGTCCACAAGGATTAATAATGTCATTACTTTGTTATACTTGGGTTATCATCAAGTTATAAGTACAAAAACACATTCGAGAATAGTTTAAAAACATATTTGGTACATAAGTTAGACATCACACTCAGTCACACATAGCGCAAACTAGGATTATCTGTACTTACTAATGGTTAAGACACCTACAAATATGATAACATATAGTTATATTTTAGGTAAGCACCTTCCCGACCCGAGTTCTAGATGGAACTATAAAAAAAATTCCTATTCAGGGAAAGAAAAATTTGGCGTCGGTCGCCAATTTTTGGATCAGTTGGTCCAAAAAATCTACGATCGGGAAAAAATATAATCATAGAATCGGACAGCACAATCGGACCCCACGGAACAACCCTAAAGTCCTAACCAACTAAAATTGTTATTAAACTTCTGCAAATGGAAAATTGTCAGCCGCAGCAGCTGTAACGAGCATGCATTTAATGAAGTTGCACGAACACGAAACTCTCGGTTACAAATTGAAATTGAAATTCGTTTCAAAGGTTGAAAGCTGCAAAACTGTGCGGAATGCATGCGAGTGCTCCACACAAGCGCAGCTTAGCGTGTCTCGTGTGCAGAGAGGCGTCAGCGCCATACTGACGGCTCGCGGCAAAATGAATAAAATGAATACAGCCTTTTAGTTATGCTACACTAATTTTTGAATGCGGCTTTGCACATAAATGTTGCTTTGTTCTTTGATAATTAATGGTTTACATCTCCTATGATGTATTGTTATGGGCATATAATATAGTATGAATGGAAGATACTGGGCAAAAAATATATAAGTACTTATTCTTTAATACTATGTCTTACTTTAGGTATCAAATAATTTAGTTAGACATTTTGTCGAATAAATTTGAAGCAAATAAGAAAATTGCCGAATACCTCCTTGTTCAGGTAGGATCGCGAAATAGTAACCAATATTAGTAATGAAAAGTGGAATAACTGTGGTAAATTAAGATCTCAAACGTCAAGTAACTGAGCTCTGGAAATCCGTATCCCTAACTGCCACTAGCATGCGCCAGCGCAACGGTAGCGATCGGCGCGCCCACGCCGCGTAGCTGTCACCTTTGTTATTAACGTTTGTTTGGCAGCTACGCGGTATTCCGCCGATCGCTACCGCTGGCGCGTGCTAGAGGAGAGCTGACTATGTCCACTCTGATAGGGATAAGTGGAAACAAAATTACAGTTTTGCACCCTAGAGAGGATGGGAGGATAAATGGAACCGCCGATTCATACATAATAGCGCGTATACTATACACAAATAATTTAAAGTTATTCTACCGTTTAGGCCTGTTCTTTTCTATCTTATACTTACTTTATACTTCTTCTACCTTATCATTTTTAACGATGTGTGAAAGGGGCAACAACATAGTTTAAGGGAAGTGAGGTTTAACTATGTGTATGAATAACATCATCCAATGTGCATTACTACAATATTCTGTTTACAGATTGACCACCGAAATTGGCAAATATGTTGCTTTGCATTGGATAACGTGATTTGCATGTAGATATAGCTAGTGTTCCGGGAATTCTGTGAGCTAGCCCCGCCTCCATTGCCTGGATGCAGCCCTACTGACAGCTCGCAGCGACGCGCGGCCCGGGATGGAGGACGGCAGCAGTAATATATTTAACGGGGACGGAGCGGTGCCGCACCATTTAAACTGCTTATTACTTTTTGTTGACTTGACTTAAGGGGATCGTAGTCCAGTTGCGAGCGAGTACACGTTGAAAATGATAGTAGAAGTTGAGCCACATTGGGCGAGGTCAGTACCTGGATGGGTGCAATGACCGCTAGTGACATTTTCATCTCAGGAGGGGTCCATGCCTCGGCAAGGACGTTAATCAGTTGGTCCCGGTTGCTGTCAGCAGTCGTTAGGCCACGTCAGAGGTCATGAATAACTCTGACAATAGGTTTGGTCACTAAACCACACGAGGAAATAAAATAATGTTGACTTTAGTGCTGTTATTCATAAACCTAGTTAAACCGATACAGTGTTGTTGTCCCTTTCACACTTCGGTAAAAACTTTAAGGTAGAAAGGGACTGAAGGCCTAAACGGTGGAATAACTTTGAATCACATTTATGAATACGCGCCTAGGACTGCACGGGGTAGAATGGCGTGGCACAGTATGGAGGAGGCATATACCTAGATATGGGCGCCCATTAAATAAATAATAAATACACTCAATTTAACCCACACTTCATTTTACACTTACACAATCTTCAAATGTCATTTCAGCTTTCGTCTGAGTAAAGTCAGAAATTCCTTCATGGGTAATGGGATTAACTTCTATAACAAGATTCCTGATGATATTTTATGCCTAACCGAAACGAAGTTTAAAATAAATAAAGAAAACCCTAATGCGAAAAGCATATTATACTACCGATGACTACATTACTGACAAAGAAGCGTGGTGCTCCCCGAATTCGGTCTAATACAAGTATATTCTGGTTTATTATAAATGAGCTATTTTTATTAATATTATAGACTTATATTTTTAATTGAATGACATTTATAATTAATTGAATGAATTTATATTTAATATTGAAATTGGTTAATTTTAGTTTTTGTATTGTTGTATAATTTTTATTATATTTTGACATGAAAAAGTATTCATAAGGATCTATTTTCAGAATAAATATTGAAGTTTGATGATAAAATTAGGTAAACTTAATTTTATATTGCGATGTTTTCATTTGTTTTGAGTTAGAAATCGAATGATCAAATGATGAATGTAATGGTTGTAAAAGACTTTTTTTAGTGTTGAATCGTGCACAAATGGCTCAATTTACTAATTTATTCTTAATCTATTAATTTATTCATTCATACTATTTATTCATAAACATAGTTAAACCTCACTTTCTTTAAATCGTGTTGCTATCCCTTTCACACTTATTTAAAAAAGGTTAAGATATAAATGGACAGGGTGGCTAAACGGTGGCATAACCTTAAAGCACGTTTATGAATAACAGCCCAATAGTTTAATTATGGCTTTAAAAATTAAATTAAAAAATTACGTGTGTGTTGTTTCCTCTGGATCTTATGACTGTATGCATGTCTAGCAGACTGTGAATGATGTGTTTGTCACCTCCTGTGGGATTTCCTCCCAAAGCAGACTCTAATTCACGTATGTCCTCTGGGAGGGTTGGGGATTCAGTTCACATTTGAGCAAATGTTAAAAATAATTTAATTTTCAAAACTTGCCAACTTTAAAGCTGTTATCATCGTGTGTTGCGATAACATTCATATTGACAGGTGTATCTCCAGCAGCCTTCAGCCGACATCTCTATTTTCCGCCCGCCCCCCGCCGCGCCCCGCCCAGGCCGCAGGTCGATCAATGCAGCCAAATAAATGGTGGACGAAAGGTAAAATACGATCAAAATTGCTTTTCAGTTTCATGCGTTTCATTTTCCTAACATAGGTGAAACTATAAATTGGTTTTTGGCCGTTACCTACTCTAAGTAATTAAGTAGAATACAATCAAACCTGATGTCGTGAAAATTTAAGTAATACGTAAACACCTGTATTTAGTTGCAAAGAACAAGAAAAATTTAGAGTAACGAATCTTTAAAATATAGTTTTGTACTTACATTTTTATATATTTTTATTTGTACATTAACATTTACAATATTAACAGTTTTAGTATATTTCCTTTAGTTTAGTTTTTAATGTTACATACTTAAATAATCCATTCTAAATAAATAAATAATTACCTACCTAGGTATTATTATCGCTTTTGGCTAATTTTGGTCTGATTTCAATATAATACAGAATTACGAAGAAGCATATTTATTTATTTGAAAAATTGAAATATAAAAAATGAATATGCTTGAAATTTCACATTTTAAGTAAGAATTCAACATTAAAAGTTTTGTGTAAAAGCTATTAGGATAAACTTCGTAAATCCCCTAAAGCCAACAAATATTTAAAATTGTCTATTTCGGTGGAAAAGGCAAGGGATCTTCGCTTAATTAATTCACGTTTTGTCAATATTTGTACAACAAGTCAATCTCGACAGTAGCAAATTAAACGCACTTCAAACAGCTTCCCACTCCACGTGATTTTGTGCAGAATTTGTTATTCCATTTCACCTTGGAAATCCCATCTCCCGTAATTGCTTAATCCGGATTAAGCGTTGCTTTAAATTATTGATAACATTGATTCACTCAGGGGCTCTCGAATCGAATGTTCAATTTGAGTAGGGCTGCCTCCTATAAATCGTAATAAAGTTATCATGTACGTATTAGAATATACTGGACCCATCAGGTAAACAGTTTGCGGCTAACTGTCAGCTAGCTGACTCGCGACGCGTAGTGTACCTAGTCGGTTTCCTTGCGTAACGCCGGCGCAGTAAATAGCGAGCGCGTAAATTTTATTAGCGCGCCGTGTGAAACAAATGAAATGAACGAATATTTGCTACAAATCGGCTGCTGACTGAATGAGTCGGCAAGCAAAACGTTTTTTGACATACTTTTTGACAGTGAGCCGCAAACTGTTTGCCTGATGAGTCCACAGTCATATAAGCTTACAGTGGCGAAATGGTAAACGTGGCTGGCTGCCGAGCTCGATCCGCGGCGATTTGGGATAAAATAAATTATGGCTTAAAGAAACTATATTGTGATCGACTAAACAGATTTCACATTGTATTTATTACACACGCTTCTGTATTGACTAAACCCAGATAAATCGATTTTATCAATACGACGATCCTTGAAATATGTCTTAAACTACCGAGTAACTTTTAAATTGCGATTATTAGGTGTTATTCAAAAATATATATTATGTAAAGTAAAAATCATCTTATTTTTAAGAGGCTTTTATCACATAGATATCATTTGTCTTTGTAATATCGTGTTTTTTTTCTTAAAGTATTAACTTTTACTTACTTTAAAAAAAACACGAAATCTTTAAATTGATGCTTTGACCTGGTTTTCCTATTCCAGAGCATCGTCGTGTTCCTAATTTATAAAATGTCATCCCTTAATTTCAAGAGAAAGTCGGCGTCTGTTAATAATCGGCTTACATCCGCCCCTCTTTCTACCCATTTACTCCGAGAGAAATTTCTTTTCATTTGGAACATTTCTCTCTATATTCTAGAAATTATTAACAGAGATAGGTAGTATTCTGTTTAGACGGTGTACAGTATGTAGTGGAAGGGGACGAAATATTTAGTAATTCAAATTCAAACGATTTATTGCAGTCACAAAGAACATATAAGTGTTAGTAAGTACTTAAAACTATGTTAGTGTTTACACGAGGTGTATTACGCGCTATGACATGCGACTAAGGGTACCACTCATGGGACATGTAAGTGTACCCAGTGTCGCATAATCGGACTGTCCATGTACTGTAGTAATGATAACTGAATAACTTTTGTTAAGTATATAACTTGCATACATTTTGTACCGATCAGTTTATATGTATTTATCTTTAGACATTAATTTATTATTATTTTTTTCGAATAGTCGTATCATAAAAGTTGTTCAGTTATCGATATTAAACACCCTCTCTTCGATTTACCATTCGATATACCATGGGCAGATGATATAATTTGTTGCCATTATAGCAAATGCGAACAAGTGAGTTGTATTTCACTAATAAAAAAATCTTGAACGGATAATAAAACGCAAAAGAATAAACTGTATATAATTATGCAGCTCTCACTTCATAAGGTATCCGGACACTTCGTTAAGTGGGATGTTATTCTAATAAGGATCTACGCCATATTGCCATGTACCGTCAGGTGCCTACGATGCGGCGGTAGACGGTGTAGCTGCGCGGCGTAGCACACGCGTAGACCTTACTTTTACAATTTACTGATTATAAAATCACAGTACAATGTACAAGCAAAGTTCTTCTGGAACTAAATACAAAGCAATCCTTATGGGTGGTATATCATTATTAAGGAGGTATTTCTCAGGTATTATTGTTATACCTATACGTTCATAAATCCATGTGTATACCGAAGCCCAAATCAAGTGTCATATTTTGTAAACAAAAACTAACAACTATATCGGATCACTTTATTTTTACAATGATGAACAGGTTCAATCAATCAGTTCCTTCAGTGTTACATCACAACTAGTAAATTAGACGATCATATTTAATAAGACACTTTATTTGAGCTTCGGTATAGGTGGTTTTTTTTTTCGATAAAATACGCGAACAAGACATGACGCAGTATCAAATGTGTTTTTCCATTATCATAAGAAAACTTATAAAATTCCAGGTAAATGTTTTGCGATAAACATCCTAATTATAGAAGGTTTCCGAGGGTCACCATAGCAACGCAGCTCGGAGCCTGCCCGGGCCGCCGCCGCTGCCTATTCAAACCAGAGCGAGCTAGAACCAGGACGGAACGCACGAGTAATTCTCTCGGCGCCATATTACATACATTTATGTACCTAGGTTACCTCTATTGTCTGCTTTGGGAACATATGTAGGTATATGTAAATCTATATGTAGAAGAGAACCTTTATACTGTACTCGTACCTATTATTTTATTGATAAGACTTATATTATTATTTATAGTATTATCATTCTCACGTTTTCTGAAGAGTGTGCCAATAAACTATTAAATTCTTTATAAAAAAAAAATTATTTCTCGCAACAAAGTTATACATACATGGTATAATTACATCAATACAAAAACAAGAATTGTTTGAGACTGGTGTAAGAACCAAGATTTAACCTGTATTTCATGACATCAGAACCCACTTAATATATTATTTATTAGATACAGTGATATAAGTATTTATAGTATTTATTATTATTGCAGTCTCGTCCGTTCATTCTCACGTTTTCTGATGAATATGCCAATAAACTATTAAACGCTACCATATTCATACAATAAAAAATTGTGACTTCTGAATTTTGACAGACGTAAGAACGAGCTCACGTTGAGTATTACTCATCGTCTAACTATCGGCATAAATGCCCAGTGTCACATCAAAGCAGATCAAGTGTAACACTTTGGAATTTGGACCGTTCTTATTTACTGCGTCATAAGAGTTGAAATCGTACTGCAAGTGTTACCATTGATCTGCTGGTGTAGGACCACGAAGGCAGAGAAAAGTATACAGGGGGTCTCAATAAGGTTGAGATTTTCTCAAATACTACTAGACCGAATTTCATAATTTTACAGTTACATAGTTTTAACTTTTATCTATCTAACAGTGAAATACTTATTGCAATAGGTCAAGTAGTTATTGAGAAAATCTCAACCTAAAAACTCTACTGTACACCTTTCTCTGAGTTCCACCGTACATTAACAGTCTTACCAAATATAAGCTTGTGGGTGTGGCTGGCGCCTGAGCTAGGTAAATAACACCAGTGCCTAGGTCTCCAGATAGAGATAATCTCAACCTTAAAAACTCCTGTACACTTTTCTCAGTGATAGGCCGTATCATACAGAAATACAGTAACATCAATACGTATTCAAGTGTGTAATAATGTCGGAAACTTTCCAGTCTCCAGTGAAGTGTAGTGTTTTGCTTCTATTTGCTTGTGTATATTACATTCCGCACGTCACCATGGCGACGAGGTCTGCCCGGGCCGCGGGAGCGCCCGCCCAGCTGCCGGCCGCCCAGTCAGGCTTCTCCTGTACCACCTGTCTGTGGCGCACACACACACTCACTGGAACGGGGATGGATTGAAATTATATTGGGACCCCATTGATTTTAATGGTGATTGATTATGTACAGTGAAAAATAGAGAGAAGTATACAGGGAGCCTCAGGTTGAGATTTTCTCAAGAACTACTTAATCGATTATAAAAATGATTTTACTTGTAGATAGAGTGGGTTACCACACGGTCGAAACACTTTTGATCGACAACTTTTCATCGAAACTACTTTTTATCGAAGCTACATTTGGTCGATGGAACAGCTAACTACAGAACAAGTGTAACACTTTGGACCGTTCTTATTATCTGCGTCGTAAGATTTAAAATCGTACTGAAAGTGTTACCATTGTCCGTACGTTTGATCGAAACCACGACATGTCGTCAAAAATTACAAGAACTGTCAGAGATTGACAAAACTGTCAAAACTGACAAGAACTGTCAGATAGTTTGTCTGTCAAAGATTGACAAGAACTGTCAGATATTGACAAGAACTGTCAGAGATTGACAAGAACTGTCAGAGATTGACAAGAACTGCCAGAGATTGACAACAACTGTCAGAGATTGACAAGAACTGTCAGAGATTGACAAGAACTGTGGCTTAAACGGTTAATAATTTTTAAGTTACGTTTGTGGCTAACAGCGTGTATATTTGGTATCATTTGTAATTGAGAGCAAGGCAAATAAAATTGAAGCAGAGGGGGGGGGGGGGGGGGGGGGGGGGCGGCTTTCAAATAAATTGTTAACGCAACATCATTCGCCAGCCCAATTCTATAAAAATATTTGGATCGACCGATTACGTAACCAGTATAAGCTGGTCCGGCCCCAGGTAACTTCGTCGTGCTATTTATACTAGTTATGTAACGTTCGACTGTGTTCGATCCAAATCTCTTAGCAGAATAGGGGGGAGTACCATTTATGCCATATATGCCATACCATGAGTATGCTCGCTAGCTAGTACGTAAAAACGTTAGCTACAGCTTAGCTAAAAGCTACGGCGTTTATCTAATAACGTTAGCTACGGCGTAGTCAGTAGCTACGGCGTTAATACTCCCATAGCGAGCGAATTCATGACTGTAAGTCAAGAAAATATACTTATTAAAAAAACATTACTCTTCTTCTTTCGGCAGTGGGATAAAAAAGAAAACTGTTGTGTATTAAAATATGAAGTAAATAAGTAAAAGTATTCTGTTAAGTAATATAATCTAGTCCATGTTCTATACTTCTATGACGTCACACTTCTATAGAAATTGAATCACCGATATTTCTTTGTTAATTTTTAAGTCCGTGTTCTTAATTTACACTAATCAAGGTCTGAGGAAACTAAAGATTTTGCGATCTTTTTGATAAAGTTTAATAACTGAGTGCATATAACAACTTTTAAATCATGAACGAACCTTTTCATCCAAAGGAATCAGTGACCACGCAAACACTTTCTTATTGATGCGCTAATTTTCAAAACGGGTCCATCATAAATAATAATGTCCCTAAGTACCTACCATGTAACCCAAATAAGTAACTGCATACGGCCCACGTACAACATATGCAATTATGCATGTACTGGTATCGCAAGTGCACACACGTTACATGCCCTACATTGCACTTACAAGCTCGTGCATGTGACCTCGCCACCTAAGGAGAGGTTACACAGGACGAGTTGCATGTGAGGAGGATCTAGCCTATAGTGACTGTGAGGAAGAAATTGGTGGATAAACGTTTTTTTTTAATATTCTTTAAACATAAGAAGAAGGTAAAAGTAGATTAAAAGTATACGTTCATTTCGATCTATAAAAATACAAGTAATTATTACACTTCAATATTATATTAGTAGGCTATTTGGTTATTGTTATTGCTAACACGAAACTAATCAACGATCCAGTCCACCCTGAGTCATTATAATAAGAGCACAAATCTTCACAAACACGTCTTATTTGGAGTACTCCAATAAATATAAACATTCGCAAATATTTCCTGATTAATATATCACGAATCACCACAGTTCACAATGGAAACGCTAATATGTCGATTAATGCGTTTTTCAGAAAAACCTTCAATCACTACTTAGCTAGGATCGCCCTGGCCGTCCCCGGGTGTGATCACGTAGCGCACTCGTGAGATTTCATCGTTTTGAGAAGTTAACTTTCGAAATTCAACATTTTAGGAATTAAACTTTCTGGGCTGAAAGTTCCGTACAGCTACTGCATCATGCATGCCTTGGCTGCGACAACGCTATGTTGAGGTAGCGCGCCTTTGCTGGCCGTCAACAGATATTTTATGTTTGTATGATTTTTTTTCAAATACTTAACTTCAGACGCCACCTTCTTCTGGCACATTCCAATTAGGCAACAGCTCTCATGTAACTGCAGTATGCGCCGTATTATGTCAGCTACTGTTATATCCGAGTCGTTCATTAGTTTGCATCCCAGTTAATACTTCTTTTCATTCGTCAAGCAATCAAACCAACGTCAATAGGAACTATTTTGAGCGATTAATAAAAGTATTTGAGCTACAGAAGTGCGAGTAGCTGTTTACTGACTGATTTGCCAGCTCGCATGATTACATACAAGGTGAACCAGCTTACGACACCTTGTAAGTTACACCTTGCATATGAAAAGAGTTATATAGAATTCCGAATTCATACTGTGTAGCATATCCCTTATAGCGAGCGCACACGTAGGTACTAGTCTTACTCGTTTGCAACGCACACTAGTATCCAGGCTCGCTGAGGCCAGCGAGGTGCCTGGATATTTCCGGATGCCCGGGCTAGCCCGGGAATACTAGGAAATGGCTCGCGTTTGATTCACTGCTCCGCAATTCTGAGATTGAATTCTGTCAAGGGGCGGAGTTGCTATAGATACGCAATTTCATCGCAAGTCACGTTGAAATTTTCAAGTATATTAATTAAGTAAGGGGTTTTCTGTTATCATATGCGGGGTGTAATTATTGCCACATAACAAGGCCTTACCGGTAAAGCGAAAATTGCCACCATGAAGGCCTAAATAGCAAGAACGTCACGTACAGGGTCACTAAAGCGCAAATATATGACTCAACTTTTTTACCTATTTAAGGGCCATAGATTAGGAATCACTTTAACAATCAATACGAATTATTTTATTTTTCGCAAAGAAATTAAGACAAAAACAAAAAAAATGTGATACAATTTAAAGTATATGATATTGATATTAAAGAAAAAATCAATAAACTTATGGGAAAAGTTATATCGATCGATAATATAATAAATAACCAAAAGTTATGACGAGACGCAACAAACAAAATTCATAAGTTACGAGTGTAAAGTCAGATGAAAACATCTGATTTCTGTAAAAATAATTGATGCGCACTGCACATTTTGTTAGAGTTTCACAGACTTCAAAAATATGG
This sequence comes from Tachystola acroxantha, assembly GCA_963506565.1. NCBI lineage: Eukaryota > Metazoa > Arthropoda > Insecta > Lepidoptera > Oecophoridae > Tachystola > Tachystola acroxantha. The sequence goes on from OY735871.1 coordinate 11,804,107, forward strand.
AAAATACCTATCGGATCGAATAACAAAAAACCGGCCAAGTGCGAGTCGGCTGTCGGACTCACGCACCGAGGTCGAAGGTTCCGTGCAACTTCACCATAACATTTGCTGTAACGAAAAGATTTAGGGACTAACTTATCTTTGCGTTTTCGAAACTGATAACGTCATACATCGATATACCAACTGCAAATATAAATTTTTAAATACAAAAAGTAATTATTTCGTGATAGAACCTCAAATTTACAGTTTTCGGAATTTTCCTTTCCTTCCTTTATAAGACCTAGCTCCTTGCCAAATTTCATGATTATGATAGGTCAACGGGAAGTATATGAAAATGCAAGAAAACCAAAACCTAGGGTAGGTTTTGGTTTTCTTGCATTTTCATATAAATATGCGAGAAAATGCGACATAAACGGCCATATCTTTTGATTGCGTTGACGTAGAAGTTTGATTTTTTCACGGCTGCATGACCTGAGTATTTGGTATTAATTTCAACTTGATCCCTCCACGTGTTTCTGAGATATAGGTCTTGATAGACGGACAGATAGACAGATGGACAGATCTTACAAAGGTTCTTTTTTTTCCTTTTGAGGCACGGAATTCTAAAAATTAGTAATTTAAACATGTTATTATTTCCAACCTATTACGTGACGCAAAACGAATCTCAAAATCCCATTTTTCATTATGATTATTACAGGCCGGAGGCAGCGCAAGGTGGGCTGAAAGAAGATTAAGGGGTGGCTCGGGTGAATAAATTAGTAGGTGCCATTATAGCGCAAGATGCCCCTAACAGGTCGTTTATGGGCATTCATGGACCGTTACCGCCATCGCCTCCGCAGCAATTTTCGCCTAAGTGAATTAGTGGGTTTGACAATTAGGAGTTAGCGAACAAAGGATTAGGAAGAGTGCTGTAAACTGAAGGAATGCTTTTCGACATGTGCAAACTGCTTTTCTATCTTCACCAGAATCATAATCATTTATTGTAAGTAAACGTTGTGTATATTTTTGCACTTTATATTGTTACTAACATAAATGTACCTAGTTGTCTGAATAAATAAATAAGTATCTCTCCAGGTTTCACGGGTTTAAGAAAACCCTAAATTAATAAGTATTATTATTATGTATCTCCCAAGGTTTCACGGGTTTCAAAAACCCGGTCCTTTGAAAGGCTTGCACGGAGACATAGATCCAACGTGTAAAGGCCCCTTCAATTTCAATTTCAATTTCAATAGCCATTTATTTCTTCCAAATATAATTACAATTCATTTACTTTAGTATATTATTTTATGTCATCTAATTTTAAATAATATTGTATATAAGTACCTAGTTAGTTCACATATTATATTTATCATATTATATATAAATATTAAATTTATCACTTAGTATGTCATAGTCATATTTATTTATTTTAAACTTTGGAAGACCCTTTTAGGGTATAGGCCTCCTCCAGATCTATCCATGCATTTCTGTCTTGTGCAGTGTCCATCCAAGTGCTGCCCGCTTCGACCTTTAGCTCATCATCCCATCTCGCGTATGGTCGACCTCGTTTTCGTTTTCCGTCTTTCGGACCTTCCCACTCTGTTAGTGTTCTTGACCATCTACCGTCAGTTGTCCTTGCCACATGTCCAGCCCATTTCCACTTCATCCTTCGTATGTATTCAGACGCGTCAATTACTTTTGTTTGTTCTCTTAGTCTTTCGTTTGTTATTTTATCTAATCTACTTTTTTCCTAGGATGCTGCGCTCCATAGCTCTCTGGCATACTTTTATTTTTTGTACTGCGTGTTGGGTTAGAGTCCAAGTCTGGCAACCATAAGTAAGGCAGGGCAGCAAGCAGGTGTTCATAATTTGAGCTTTTATATATATTGGGAATTTTCCCTTTAGTATTTCTTTGTTTGACCAAAACTTGTTCCATGTTATTTGTATTCTTCTATTTATTTCTTCAAGGTTACTATCGGTTTTAAATGATATCTGTTTCCCCAGGTATATGTAGCTGTCCACATATTCTATCTCTATATGGTCTACTTTGATAGGTATTCTGATATGATTTGTAATTGTTTTTGTTTTAGTGAAGTTTATTTCTAAGCCCACGTTTCGGCTGGCTTCATTTAATTCCACAATCATTTCCTGAATTTCATCTACCCTTTCATGCAAGAGTACAATATCGTCAGCAAAACGGAGATGGCTTAGGTACCTTCCTTTGATATTTATGCCCTTATTTTGCCAGTTTAGTTTTTGAAAAATAGTTTCCAAGACAGCTATAAACAGTTTAGGTGACAGAGGGTCGCCTTGTCTTACTCCTCTTTGTATTTTTATTTCTGGTCCAGTTCTTTCAAGTTGTATATGGCTACTGCATTGTTTATATATTGCCTGGATTATACGTGTATATTTGTCGTCGATTCCTTGCTGGTCTAAGGCGTTCCAGATTGATTTGTGCGATATTGAGTCAAAAGCTTTTCTGTAGTCAATGAATACTATGTATAACGGTTTCTGGAACTCGTTATATTTCTCAACTATTAGAGTCAGACTGTGTATGTGATCTATTGTACTGAATCCTGATCTAAAGCCTGCCTGTTCACATGGTTGTTGTGCTTCGATCTTTTTACTTATTCGGTTTAGTATATTAGCCGCAAACAATTTGTAGACGCAAGACATTGATGTTATTGGTCTGTAATTGTCTATAATCTTTGGGTCACCTTTTTTGTAAAGTAGTATAATCTTTGATTTCGTCCATTGCTGGCATACCTTTTCTTCAGTAAGTATGAGATTAAATAGATTAGTTATTAAGTCCAGTAATACAGGGTTTCCAATTTTTATCGCTTCGTTTGTTATTCCATCGGATCCTGGACTTTTGCCATTTTTCAAAGATTTTATAGAGGTTAGAATTTCTCCACTAGTAAATAAGTTTATTGTGGTGTTGTTTATTTCGTTATTACCTGTGGATTTTTCACAATTCATCTCTTCTGAAATGCTGTACAGTTCTTCATAGAAGGATGTTGCTATGTTTAATATTTTTTCCCGATTTCCTGTCCTTTGGCCTGTTTTATCATTTAGCTCTGTGATCCATGTTTTGCCTGTATCAAGTTGTTTATATGCCTTTTTAGTGCTTCTCTTTTCTATGAGGTTTTGTTCTATGATCTTAAATCGATGTGTCTTATATTCTTTTTTAATAGCTTTTGTTATCTTTCTGTACAACATCGATATACTTTTCTTCTCTTCTCTTGTTTTTTGTGGTTTCATCTGAAGTTCGTATCTTTTTATCATTAATTCTCTTGTTTGTTGTGATATTATAGGCTGTTGATTATTTTCGCACTTTTCATGAGCTCTTAATGATGCCGTTATGAGGTTTTCAATTTTTTCATAATAGGTTTGTACTGTTTCGTAATTTTCAAAGATCATTCTTTCTCTCTGCTTGTTTAGTTCTGTCAGAAATAGTTTCCGTTGCCCCTCTGTCTGAAGTTCATTTTTGTTGTTCCCATAATGTTTCCGACTTTTCTTTGCATTATTATCGGTGTCGACTCTCATGGTGCATCGCACCATTCGGTGATCTGTTCTGAATTTTATGTGGTTTAACACCTCTGTGGTCTCAATATTGTTGCTATTGTTTGTTAATATGAAGTCAATTTCGTTTTCTGTTACTCCATCAGGTGATTTCCAGGTCCAGTGTCTAGATTTTTTCTTTTTAAAAAAAGTATTCATTATTTTTAAGTTGTGAACATTGGCAAAGCTAATTAAGGATTCACCTCTTTTGTTTCTGGTGCCGTATCCAAACTTTCCTAGTACTCTTTCTTCTCCTTTCTTAGGTTTGCCTATCTTTGAATTGAAATCTCCCATTATAATCAAATTTTTCGAGGCTTTTGTTTGGGCTTTTTCAATTTGAGCATAAAAATCGTCTAATTCTTCTTCTGTCGCTGTCTCTGTCGGAGCATAGACTTGAATTATTGATAATATGTATTTTCCAAATTTTAGATTTAGAAGTGCGACTCTATCTGATATTCCTACAAACTCTAAAATATTGTATTTATGTTCTTTCTTAACTATGAATCCAGTACCGTATTGACCTTTTGTCTTTCCCATGTAGCATAAAATACACCAATCTGTTTCTATAATGTTTGTACCTTCTCTTCTTATTTCTGCCAATCCAATAACATCCCATTTAATGTTTTTTAGAGCCCATTTCAGTTCTAACATTCGTTCTGTTGTTGATAGAGTTCTCACATTGTATGTGCATATTTTGAGTTTCATTTCAGGTAAGTCGTAATTGTCATAAGTTGAGTGATCTGGAGGGTTTTGGTCTCGTTTCCCCACGGTGACCGGCCGGGTTGGGGAAGAAAGCTTCGGTTGTTGGTTCGATGTTTTAAAGCATGTGTGTTCTTTGTTTTCGTCAGGGGGAGGCCTAATTAATTGCTAATCGTTCAGTTCTATTGTACTTTGCTCATTCATGGTGGGTAACATTTGTGTTAGATTTTCTTCCTGGGTATACTCGTTCAAATGGGGTTGTCTCCACCGATCCCAGGATCCGTTTGGATTGGAAACGGATCCGGGCAGTTTGTCTCCACCGATACCGGGATCGGTTTCCAACACAAAAAATAATTAATGTTTGTATCCACCGATCCCGCGGCTACAAGAAATAAATTATATTAATTGTGGAAACAGATCACGGTGTACAGAGATAAGAAAGGAATTATATTATTTTTCCAAAAAAAATCTTTTCACCTAATTTTCCAAACAATAGGAAGTTATAAATAAAACATATTAATTAATTTCATGAAGTTATACAGAGTGTTGTTTTGATTAACGACGAGCGACTAAGGGGTGGTAGTCTAAATAATCTTAGTTCCAAAAATTGTGTTTATATTATTTTTAATTAACATAATTACTTTTAGAATAAACACTATAGTGAGCCATTACTACAAATACTATATAATAAACGGATGTCACTGACTTATATTGTTGAAGTCGGCAATTAGACTTCAACAATATAAGTGAGTGATATCCGTTTATATATAATAACATAATTAAATTACTATTAAAAAAAATTATCGCAGCGCATGGATACAATATAATAAGTAAGAGATCCTTTATTTAGGTATGTGACTGATAATTTCTGTGATTTTTGATTAAGTATGTAAGTTAAAAGATTATATTGTTAATTAATATACAGGGTGTTGTTTTTGTCAACGATGAGCGACTTATGGTTATATACACGACACTAATGCCCAAAAAATATAAAACGTATAACTTAATTTTTTTTAAATCCACAAATAATAAAATTTGTTGTCATACATTCGTGGGCTATGGCCGGGCCACTGACAGCGTGCGTCGGGCGTGTTTGTACCGTACAATGACAGCGCCCATGCGCTGCGATAATTTCAAGAGAAAATACTATTTTTAATAGTAATTATGTTATTATATATAAACGGATATCACTCACTTATATTGTTGAAGTCTAATTGCCGACTTCAACAATATAAGTCAGTGACATCCGTTTATTATATAGTATTTGTAGTAATGGCTCACTATAGTTTTAATTCTAAAAGTAATTATGTTAATTAAAAATAATATAAACACAATTTTTGGAACTAAGATTATTTAGACTACCACCCCTTAGTCGCTCGTCGTTAATCAAAACAACACTCTGTATAACTTCATGAAATTAATTAATATGTTTTATTTATAACTTCATATTGTTTGGAAAATTAGGTGAAAAGATTTTTTTTGGAAAAATAATATAATTCCTTTCTTATCTCTGTACACCGTGATCTGTTTCCACAATTAATATAATTTATTTCTTGTAGCCGCGGGATCGGTGGATACAAACATTAATTATTTTTTGTGTTGGAAACCGATCCCGGTATCGGTGGAGACAAACTGCCCGGATCCGTTTCCAATCCAAACGGATCCTGGGATCGGTGGAGACAACCCCGTTCAAATCTATATTGTTTACATAATATTGTTTAATAGAGGTTTGATTTTTGTTCCCATTTACAGATAGTCTGTTTTTCTTTGCAGCTTGGTAGCCTTGTCCCGACCTATCCACATTCCCACTTTGTTTTCCTGTTTCATATGGTGGCGAGGTCTCTAGTTCTCTCTTCTTTGTTTTTGGGGTAGCTTTCCTTGTGACTATTCTATTTGGTTCTTCATTGCCTCTCTTCTGAACTTCTTTAATTATAATTTTGTCATACCTCAGGAATGCTATCTTGCCACTGTCTCTTTCCTTTTGTAGTTGTTCCTGTAGTGATTTTCGGGCTGTTAAAACATTTTGTGGAAAATCCTCCTTTATGTAAATTTTTTCGTTTTTTAAATGGTGCTTATTTTTAAGGATATCTATTTTTTTTCCATATGTAGTTAGAGTTACGTTGATAGGTCTTATTTTGTTTTCTGTTTTCTTGCCCATTCTTCTTATTATTTCCAGTTCGTTTTTATTGCAATCTATTTTAATCAATGTTTTTATAATATTTAGAACTTTTTCCTCTAATTCTTTATATGACTTTTCTTCTTCTTCTATTCCGAAAAATATTATATTTCTAACTCTTATTTCTTTCTCCAACTTAGATATCCTCCTTTCTTGATCTTCGTTTGTTTTGTTTATTTTTTCTATCTGGATTTGCATTTCGGTAAATTTCTGGTCTATGTTTCTATTTATATTTGTTGTAATTCTGTCTTCCATTTTTTCCAAAGAGTCGTGTAAATCTTTCTTCATATCTTGTCTTAAATTCATAATAAGTTTTTCTATTGAGGATGTCATCTTGGTCCTAGTTAAATAATAGTTATTCTTATTATATAACTATGTTGGAAATGTCAATCTGTGATTCTATTCTATTTTTATATGAAGGGCTCTTATTCAAGAGATATAATTTCGCCAACTTTTAGAGTATTCATGCAAATAGTCAATTAAACAATTAAAAAATCACGCCAAAATCAAAAACGATTTACGGACCTTATCTTGTTAGCACGTCTTCTTTTGTTCCGCTAATTACCGATAGGTGGATTATGAACACTATCGCGGCGGTTTTTTGAACGCTCGTCTGCACAGTCAGGCGTTTTGATATTATAATCTATAATCTATATTGTCTGTGGCCGACTTTTGCCGTTGAGCATGTAAACAAACATGGAAAATGTGCATACCGTCAATCTTAAATCTTTTCACCTTGTACTTTTCAAACTTCCCAGTGTCCAATTCGAAATTTGTCTGTATCTTTGACTTTATTTATGTGTTGTCAAACTGCACTGGTGTTGATGATAACCAAAAATGTAGTGTGTGTAAAAGGCTTTCACCGACATCGATAGTGTGTACAAGCTTCGCTCACAAATATCGTTCGTATAACTTTTGCCCCATGGTTGTCTTCAATTGCACTTGTATATTATTCAGTTTTTATTTCATGCACCTTAGTTATATAATTTGTTATTTTGTATATGTGTACATTATGTATTTAAGTGTGCTGTATTGTGCCAAATAAATGTCTATTCATTCATTCATTCATTCATTTTGCGCACTATAATGTCACTTTCACGTGGGTTTATGGGAAGAAATTAGCACAAAACACTTTATTCGAAAAAATAACATGCACTCCGAGAACTGACACTTTTTTTTCCCCCTTAGAGAGCTTTAATTTAAAGGAATATGTGATGCACCGGAGCCGTAGACCTGAGCGCATCTGAATGCACTTAATGACAGATCCCGTCGGGTGCATAAACTATCATAGCATTGAATGGAAATTAAAACTTAATTGGGACTATTGGTTTCGGGGTGTTGGTGGGTCAGTAAGTCTGGTCTATAGAGTGAGATGTCGATATTATTATTATAAGGAAAAAGTGCCAACGCTGAGGAGAAAAAGTATCAGAAAACTTTCAACAGCACCATTATGAAAAGCGGACGTTATGGGAAAAATGATTTTTTGAGAAGCAGACATTATGTACGGACAACGGCAGATCAATGGTAACACTTGCAGTACGATTTTAAATTTTACGACGCAGATAATAAGAACGGTCCAAAGTCCAAAGTGTTACACTTGATCTGCTGTTAGCTGTACCTGAGGGTTTTAAAATAATAATAATTCCTAGCATGTCTTAACGACTAAGAAATTACATAATTTTTTATTATTAACAATCTAAACTCAATCCTTCATGCTGCTGTTGGTGTCGGCTTGGGGTGCCTGGAATAAATAGCTCTGACCGATATGTCCGCCAGTCGAATACAGAGAATAGCCTCAATAAAGTTCATATTTTCTCAAGAACTACTTGACCTATTGTAAAAAAAATTACTCAATTTTTACTTTATTGAAAATAATTATATTGAAAATGCAAAAGGGTAGTCTAGCGACAAACGAGCGTCACCATAAGAACCACTGACTAAACCCATCACAGGAACGCCATACATCTTTGTAATTTAGCACACCTTTATTCACTAACACACAGATTATTTCTTTTGGCGCAAGTTGGGGCATAAGGTATAAGGCTTAACACCGCACTGTCTAAATATTACAACATTGTCGCCCGAAGAAGTTAGTTTGATAAAGGTCAAAGGTCAAATTTCTTTATTGCAAGTAAGCACGTTGAGTACATCTTTGCACGTCAATATATTTTTTGGAATTTACATTTACACCACTTTGCAAGGAAAAGGTGCCAACGCTGAGGAGAAAAAGTGGCAAAAAACTCTCAGCAACACATCTTTTAAAACAATGATTACTTAATTACTATACAGTACGTAACTATTACTATTGTTAGTAAGTTTATCCCTCATGCGGAACCGGCGACACACACCATGCATGTTCATCGTTTAAATAGTCATCTATCCTGTAATACGCCTTCTTAACAAGTGTTCCTTTAATGAAATTTTTAAATTTCCTCTCTGTCAACGTCGTGACACTTTCTGGCAACTTGTTATAAAAGCGAATACAGTGCCCCATGAAGGATGTACTAACCTTACGTAGTCTGAATCCGGGAAATGCAAGTTTATCTCTATTTCTTGTATTATAACTATGTGTGTCACTGATTTTTGGAAATAGAGATATATTTTTGCGTACGTACATGATATTTTCATAAATGAATTGGCTAGTTACCGTCAGTATATTAATATTTTTAAACAATTCCCTCAGAGATTCTCTACAACGCAGATTGTATATAAATCGTATTGCCCGTTTTTGTAGTATAAAAATGGTCTCGATGTCGGCTGCCCGTCCCCACAGAATGATACCATACGACATGATGCTATGGAAGTAACTGAAATAAACCAACCTTGCGGTAGCCACATCTGTCAGTTGTCTAATTTTTTTGACTGCATAGGCGGCTGAACTAAGTCTATCGGCTAATGACGATATATGTGGGCCCCATTGTAACTTTGAGTCTACAGTAACCCCAAGGAAGACCGTGCTTTTAACAAAATCTAATTTATCATTATCCAGGACCACATTATTTTCTACTTGCCGCACATTCGGTAGGGAAAATTTTATACATTTAGTTTTCTTTGAATTAAGTACCAAGTTATTTAATGTGAACCAGTTCATAACTTGTGAAAGAGCATTATTTATTTCATCAAGCTCTTGGGCCTTCCTCTTAACCTTGAAAATAAGTGATGTGTCATCGGCAAACAACACAATATCTGATAGGTGCTCCACGAGATAAGGTAGGTCATTTATGTAAACTAAAAATAAAAACGGACCCAATATTGACCCTTGAGGTACTCCCATCCTTACCAGTGATCCTGGGGACTTTTCTCCATTAATCTGTACTTTTTGCACTCTATTTTCTAGGTAAGATTGCATTAGGTCGAGTGACTTGTGGTTTACGCCATAATGTTTTAGTTTTAGCAGCAAGGTAGCATGGTCGACGCAATCGAATGCTTTTGATAAATCGCAAAAAATACCAATCGCATCGCTAGAATCTTCCCATGCGTTAAATATATGTTGTATTAGTTTGATTCCGGCATCAGTCGTACAGCGTCCCTTTGTGAAACCAAACTGTTTACTATGCAATAGACCTTCCAAATTGAAATGACTCTGTAATTGATTAAGAATAATTTTTTCAAAAATTTTGCTAAGTACTGGAAGAATCGAGACAGGTCTGAAATTACTGGGGTCTTGTTTATCACCTGATTTGAAAAGTGGAATGACCTTACTTTGTTTCATTAGGTCCGGAAAAATGCCTTGGTCTATGCTTTTGTTAAATATGTACGCTAAATATGGTGCTAGTATGTGGATAACAGATTTTAGAAATGTAACTGACATGCCCCATTGATCTTCAGACGCTTTTAATTTCATTGATTTATATACTTTAATAATGTCATGTGGATCCACGTTTATAAATTTAAAATTAGTGTTACAAGAATTAGTATTGTTTTTAAGTAATGTTTCAGCAAGGAACGCCGATGACTGTAATTTCTCGGTGGTTTTAATCGGTATGTTAGTGAAAAATGTTTCGAACTCTTGAGCAACTTCTGTGTTAGACGATGTTGTGCCAGATTCGGTTTTAATAATGTATTCGTTATCTCGAGGTTTGGTGTTGGTGGTCTCTTGGTTTATTATTTTCCAAGTCGCTTTTATTTTATTATTGGCCGATTTTATTTTGTTACTTATAAACATTGATTTCGCAACGTTACAAACCTTTTTAAATACTTTTGAGTAGTTTCTAACGTAATCTCTAAACTTATCATCGTGCGTATAAGTCTTTTGATCGTATAAATCAAAAAGGATATCTCTGCTTTTGTAAATTCCTTTAGTTGCCCAGTCACAAAACTTGAATTTGGAGTTAATTTTTTTATTTTTTATTTTGAATGTTTTATTGAATTCTTCACACAGCACCGAGAAAAACTCCGAGTAAACTTTGTTTGTATCTTCGTGGTCGAAATTAAGTTGCGGTAGTTTGTCTATTAACGCACTTTTATATGTCTCTATGCGGTATTTATTTACGGGTCTTATAGGAACTTCAATAATCTGTGTTTTCATAATAATAGGAAAAGTTACACTTTGCCCACAGTGATCCGATTTCAAGCAATTTATAATTGCCTGATCCGTAATTTCGCAATTACAATAAAAATTATCTAAACAGGTAGCTGTGTTTTCTGTAATTCTAGTTGGCTCTAAAAATATGTTAGTTAAATTGAAAGATTTGAATAGACTAATTATCCTAGTTGTAAGTGAGCTTTTTTCTAGTAAATCTACATTGAAATCCCCACAGATTATAATGCTTTTTTTACTTTTGCTGACCGTATTTAGTACATCCTCCATAATTGATTCGAAATTAGAGTAATTAGCTTCATAGGGGGGCCTATATACACATACAACAATATGTTTCTCCAGCTCGACGCACGATAGCTCCGCAGTGCCTTCAACCGAGAGTCGCACGATATCTTTCCGTTCTTTAGCTTTAAAGGTGTTTTTCATAAATATCAACGATCCACCGTGCTGCTTGTGCTGTCGGTTGAAAGAACTTGCTATGTAATAATTTTGGTAACCAGTAATTATCTGGTGTTTTGTGAGCCAATGCTCTGTTAGACATAATATGTCAACATCGGGATATTTATCTAGAAATAGTTCTATTTCTAATTCTTTGCCAGAAAAGCTTTGTATGTTTTGATGAACAACTCTAAAACTACAATGCTTTTCCTTTGTCGATTTGGTTAGTTTAAATGTTGAGATGCGTGTACATCTCCAGTCAAGCCGGGAGATTCAATCTCCTCAGCACCTACTCCTACACAAATATTTTCCATATATGGACTATTTTGAATACAATTCAAATTATAAGCTACCAGAGTAGCTATATCCCGTTTTGATTTTAGGTTCAGATACAATGTATCTTTCGTCAGTCTAAATCTATCTACAAACTTATTTGTATTAAAGAATAAAAATGTGTCATTATGACGACAAGTCAATGTATATATTAGCATATTCAACGAATGAATATGGTCGTTTTGCTTATCCGTTAAGCAGCTGGCGTGTGGAAATGCACATAGGATTACTTGCCGTGCCCCTGATGACAATAAATATTCAAACGTGTTTGTTACGTCCTTCTTGCGCGCTGTCAAACTGTTTCCTATGAAAATTACTACATTGGTGTTCGTGTTAATGCTAGACTGTTTCATTCTGTGTAATATTTGAGCATAGGTAGCCCCTGGCATACAGTAATTGCATATCTGGCCCTTCACCGCGTTGTGTAGATGCCTGCCAAAATCCACGCCGATACTATCAGAAAACACCATAGTAGTTTCCATTGATGGCAGACTATCCTTCCCGATGACATCCGCTTGTGGTTGAAATTCGGTGTTTTGATTTTCGTGATTGTCAGTCGTGGTATTGTTACATTGACAATCGCATATGTGGTTGTTAACCAGCGATTCAAATAGATAGCTCCACCAGCTCAGTGGCAGCTTGCAGTTGCTGGTGGAATTCTCTCTCTAATAGTTCGGATTTACACTCAGCCTCTTGAACCAAATCCTGTAAAACTGTGATTTTGGCATGCAGCTCCTGGATGTTCGCCTCGTATGCTATTCTATTAGATTCTAATTGGTTTTTATGCTCAGTTACTTTATCTGTTAACACTAAACAACCTTTTTTCAGAATATTGTTCTTCCAGCGATACCCTTTTTGTTTTATATATTTTTGTGTTTTTCTAATGACTCTGTTCACCTTTGCAGAGTTTTTGCAGTTTCTACGATTTTGTATTTTGATTCCAGGATTAGGTAAAGTAATACAGGAGTCACCAACCAACTCGTCATACAGACTTTGGGTGTGTTGTGTCTGTTGCTGCTCCATTTTGTCTTCGAGCTGTGCAACTCGTTGCTGTGACTCACGCAGCTCGCGCTCCAGGTGCTCGATGCGGTCCAGCGCCTGCTCGTGTGTGTCACTGCATACTTGAAATTGCTGCATCGCCTCCATTAGTTGGTTTCGTTGGTCTATGACATCCATGTGTTGTATGTCTAATTCAACCAGCTGATTCTTAAGTTCAGTGTTTTTCCTCACGATATTATATACCTCCTCCTCACTGTCCGCACGCTCTTGCATCAGCTGCTCGTTCAAGGCTTTCGTAGTTTTGAGTTCCTCCAGTGCAAATCGCAGCTTGGTCTCCATCTCTACTGCCTTGGCCATGCTGCGTGTAGTCGGGGCCATCGTGTGGTAACAGGTATTCGTACTTCACTGGCACCTGGAATGCATGTGCGAAAAGCTGTACTGCCAATATAATAGTAATAATAACTGTATCGTAATAGCTGTACTGCCTAAATAGTAGCAACAAATAGAATAAGTATTTTTAAAAAATACTTGTCCATATGAGTCTAGACAGTTATGACAACAAAAGGTTTAACAAGTTACGTTAAGATATATGATATTTAGCTATCCTATGATGCTATTTTAAATTGAAAGCAAATACTCAGCTGCAATGTCACGGTATATCACAGATTCTCAATGGGCTGTCCGGCTGTTTGCTGCGCTGACCTTTGCCTTTGCTCCAATGTTATGAAGTTTTTTGTGCCTGAAAATTATAAAGGAACAGCTGAACCACAGTAAAAACACAATATTAGATACCAATATTACTAATCTAAGATGATAAGATATATCTACTATACACTTCTAATATATTTATGTTATAAATAGGTTCTTTTTTTTTGGGGGGCTCTAAAATTGGGGTACTTAAATAATTATAGCAAAGTAATCCTCGTCAACTTTACTTCCACAGAAAGTAAAGTGAGAACTTCACAGTGCTGACAGATTATTATAGGACAGATCTCGCCTATACGTATCTCACAATTACTCGGTAAAATTAACTAGCAATTGCGGATAGCAAAACGAGATTTTAGTCGGGTGTAGGTAGGTAATGTCTAAATCTACAGTATAAGAATTATAATTATCTATATAACACAATACAAATTAGGTAAAAGACAATACTCCCCAGGTTATTCCTTGTCCGTAAAATCCGTATCAGCTCTGCAAGTATTCCAACACTCCGTTGAAGTTAAATTCGGCGTCGTAGGTTATGTCCGATAGCCGGTAATAAGTTACACTTACTATACACTATTTTACATCTAAACTTAAACAAAATAATAAAATTAAACATTTACTACACTGAATTTAACACTTTTTATGCATAAATATGTATTTAGAACATATTTAATTTAAAAAATTATTAGCTGGTTCGCAAAACACAGCTGACCGGCCGGTGATAATTAAGAGCAGTGGCGCGGAGGCGGTCCTAATGGTCTGTTTACTGGCTTTTATGGCCGCTGGCGTGCGCTTGCGATTTAATTGTCGCCAGACTTTGTGTGAGGAGGCCACGAGCTTAGGGGGTACCTACTGTCGGCGCAAGTGTAATAGGAGCACTTTATACGACGGTAATATAAATTGAAAGTACACAAAGTACCCTTTATGTTGCTAATGTCGCCCTCTGTAGAGCTTGATTCATGTGGAGGAAGTTTTGTGACAGTAATTAGGATCGAATCAGATGGAAGTCCATCGTCTCTGTCTACCCTTTGCCCTTTGATTTGTCGAACGCCAAATCAAAGTTAGTAGCGAGTAAATTAATGGTTTGTGTACGCAACTTTGTAAGTTATATGTAACAATTAATTCTTCTTGATTCTTTGTTGAAAATATTACGTAAAATATATATACGATACTATTTGATTATACTCGTGGAAGGTACGTGGAAAGATCACCGCGTCACAGATGATTGATAACTTGTCATAATCATGTCATATAGTAATCTGTGCATGTTATTTAAAAAACCAAATATATCGCTAAGCGCTGCTACGAATTTGCTACGAATTCCACTACGAAATATAGCTGAAACTAATGTATACTGTAAATATTTACCGGAGGATTCTATTCGTGCATATTGGTTAACTAAAATGATACCTACATTCAAAGGTAAAGGAGGCACACGCCTACACTTAAAGGTAAACAGTTTCAGAGATACGACCCTTAAGGATGAAATATAATATAAATTACACAATTTTTGGTACTGTCATCTTGCTAAGTTTCATGAGGTCGGTTTATCTCATTAAGTAAGTAAGTAAGTAGGTAGGTAAATTAATATATTATTTATACCCGATTTTTATGAACGGATTGATCGAGTTCGAAAAATTGATTATGACCAAAATTACTTATACATGGTGGCTGATGGATAGTTCCGTGAGACAGGGGTTGGGCAAAAGACTTGCGATATGGAGGTTCCAGCTTCGATCCCGGCCAGGGCAGCCATGTACCAATGATTTATTCTCGGTTATTTCGACGGAAAAACTTACATTTATCGAGTGCTCTCAAAACGGTGAAGGATAACATCGTGATGAAACCTGCATGCCGTAGAAGAAGAAAAAACTAAGGCATGTGTAATCCGCCAATACGCACCCGCGTGGTGGATCATGGCCCGAGCTCCCTCGACGTAAGGTAAGGTCTGTGCCCGAGCAGTGGGGACATATAAATAGACCGATGATGGATGATATGCGGGGCTAGCACGAGCCGCGGAGCTGTCAAACTAATGTCAAACGCCTTGTAATAACGTCATATATTGTTGAAACTGTCGGTCTAATTGCCGACTTCAACAATATAAGTGAGTGATATCCGTTTATATATAATAATTTTGACAGTCAGATAAGTGAGCTCACAGACAATTTTCAGCTTAGTCTGCGTTCTCATTATAACTGTCAAATTTCATACAATTTTGACAGTTGTAATGTAAGGCCCAAAGCGAAGAGTAGATGTGTTTTGAATAACCAATCCGATTTCGTTCCTTCTCGAAATAACGAAAATCTAATCGGTTAATCAAAACACATCTCCTCTCCGCTTTGGTCGATACCGGGACACCGTTTTCTCTGCACACGCCTAACTATTTGTAGATGGAAGAGAAACATCTTATTAACTCTACTAAAGTAGACTTTCCTTTGTGAGCTCGGATATGACTGTAACGTCTCTGAAATTCAATTTCAGGCTTTCCTTTATCCTCTCCAATTACTGTGGGGTAGAATTAAACGACATAATATCATTGTTGGCAGCTCTCTGAGGCCGTAACGAGTACTGCGAACCCTCTCGAGGGAGGAGTGCTTTGCGGACATTGTTGCTTCATTCCTGACTCAAATTATTGCAGTTACGATGGCTGGTGCTTTTATGTGGTAAGGTAAGGAATAAGATAGTAGTTGTAAATGCAAGATTGTTAAACTAGAGCTAGTTTTAACTGGCAGGGTTCTATGCAAAGTTTGCCTGGTGGTACGGAGATAAGTATACAGAGGGCCTCAATAAAATTGAGTTATTCTCTTAACTATTTGACCGATTGTAAAAATTAGTTTAATAGTAGATAGTTTAGAGTATGTACTATATAACTGACAAGGTCTAACAATTATTAACAGAAATACTAATTTCAAAATTTTGTGTCTCTGAATACGTTAAATTTTTATCAGAATTTTTTTGTAGATAAATTCCGAAAAAAAAATGTTTCGTGTAAAATTAGGCATTCCGGAAGTACTGTGGCTCTGACGTAGCAGGCAAAGGGAATCTAACCCATACAGCCAAGTAATACATTGTATTTTGGTTTGTAACACTTTTTCAATGCTTTCTAGGTAGTCAGAGTCATATTTGGCGAGTCCACAAGAAAAAATGCAATGAACACACTCTTACAAATACCGAAAACGTCAGAAACATGGGTATTCACCGATTTTGGAACGACACTATTTCAGTAATGTGACGTCATCGTCACTTACGCCCTTTTTAATTTTCACGATCTTAACTTTTTTAAATAAATGAAAATGACGTTATTTTAATAAAAGAAAAAATATGGGTCCCTTAATTTCATCTATATTTTCCTACGATATTTTCATAAAAAATATAATAAATTGGAGTTTAAAAAATTAGACCTTGTCAATTGTAAAGAATTTCCAAAAATCTGTCAAGTACTTTTTGAGAAAATCGCAATGACAATTATAACTATTCTATACACCTTTCTCTGTTTTCGATCGTACCTACCCCTTAGAAATAAAGGGGTATGCCTACCAGACTGCACAAATAAGGTGTGAAGGGCAAGGTTAGGAGTCAAAGCCAGTGTTATCAAGGGCACCTGCAACTTCTGTTATAGATGTCTATAGACGACAGTAACCACTGCCATCATGTGGTTTACCAGGTTGTTTTCATTGCTTGTTTTTGCGTGTGGGCCATGCGATGAGAAAATAAAAAAAGGACGTTGCCCACAATTGCATGGAACACAGTTTCGCTTCATTTGATTTATAATTATAACCCTTTTGTACAAAATAGGAGAGATATCGTACTTACAAAGGTGTTTAGGTTAGTTAGGTAGACAATGATGCCCTTGTGTGTTTGTGACTAGAAAATGGCGCCTTCAAATAAAAGTCGATTTAATAACTAATTTATTGGCTTTATCTAGCTAATATGAATTCGAAATACAATTTCTACCAACTGATATAGCAGGAGCATGAAAATGTAGGATGAATAATGAATATTTTCTTAATAACATTACAGTTATCAAAAGGGTGGGCATTGGATTATTTTTCTCCTTTCTTCACAACCAAAACTTGAACCTAGGTTCTTCGAATCCTTGATGTCGTGAAAATTATTCTCTACAACTTTGCAAAAGCTAAATCTAGACCTGATAATTTTATCACATGTCAAAGATATAAAACAGTCCTTTTGTTTCACACCTCATGAATAACAGGGATTCGTGCGTAGACAAATGACAAACTAGTTGTATCCTTGTCCCGACAAATGCTTTGTTTCTCACAAAACTGGGACGCCCGAAGCCTTCGCAAATCCTTCTTTTATTCCGCCGAATAGCAAATCAAGATTGATGGCACCATTTTGGCGATACGACGAAAATATTCCACAGGTCTACGGCGCGCCGCCATCGCTGTTCGTGGTATAAACGGAAATACCCACGACTACCAATATCTATTAACGTCTCCCGTTAAATTATTCAAATTCTAGAACAACGTTGAATGCAGCTTATGGACTGAATAATCGATGAACAAAAAGTTCAAACGCTTAGATTAAAGCTGTAGGCTGAGGTTCAGAGCCAATTTCGCAAAGAACTTGCGCTCAAAATTGATTCAAAATCTTGGCTTCGAGACAATATTGAGGGAAATCTTGGCCTTGTAGGGAATTCATGGGCGGTTGGGCACAAGTTGTTACGATACGGTCGAAAAGAGACCGCATCTTATATTGGCCGCCTAGAATAGCAATTTAAAAAAATACCAGTTGTCACTTTTTGGATTGGCATTCGATTTTATGTTTTAGGCAGGTTCTCTTGAAAATGGCGGGAAAAGACTGTTGCAAAATTATTTGATAATTTTTGTTATGATGACTACAGTGGCTATTTTGTGTTTAATATCACGTTAAGTTAATTAAAAAATGTTCGCGAATGACAGTATGGTGAATTTGTTGGATAATTTGAGACAGATCTGAAGTTTCAAGCTCGGTAGTGAACGTGACTGTCGAGCTGCTTCGTCCAGAGTGATGACGCTACGGCGTCTCCTCTGGATGAAGACATGAAGACGCGGTTACCCAGGGTGAAGACACTACTGCGACTCCTCTGGAGGAAGATATAAGACTATTATATATTGAATTTTCTGTAACATGACATTGGCAAATGACGAACTGTAGAGTCCATTAGTAAAATAAAATAAATGTTTTAGTTCCACCGCCGGCGAGTAAGCGAGTAAATCTCAGTTTTTTTTGTGCAAATTCTTGTATTTATGGACACAGGGATTTGTGGCAGTTGGAGGCGATGGATAGCATACTACTTTTGCGAAGGTGCGACGCTAAAAATATATTAATTAGTAAATTAGAAAAAAAAATTCAAAAATCAGTTAAGTACTTTTTGTGAAATTCTCAACCTTAAAAACTCTCATGTACACCTTTCTTTGTCTTCGACCGTACCATTAAATCCAAGTTTTCTACCTATATTTCCGATTTATTCATCATACTGGTTAACTGTAATACTGGCGCCCAACGTGGGATCGTGGGTTTATTTTTGGGCGATGAGCCTAAGATCGCTTTAATAATACCATATTCCATAGACGTTTGGCAGTTGTAAGAGCTTCAGAAAGGCCGAGATTCATACATGACATTGGCAAATGACGAACTGTCGAGTCCATTAATAAAATAAATAAATAAGAAATGAAGTAGGTACAATTTTAATGAAGAGGGTTCTTTACTCGAAAATTCTTCATAAAAATCTTAATAAGGTTCATGTTTTATCAAAAACTATTTTTTCACTAATAAATTTTAAAAATCGGTCCAGTAGTTTTTGTAAAAATCTTACCCTTTGACGCCCGAGACTCAAACATATTTCCACATAAAAGTACTTGCCCAGAGATGGCGCGCTTATTTATTGTTTTAAATCAAAGAATGTTTGTGAGATTTATAAGCATTCATCTAGACAGCCTCCCCCAGACGGCCATAACTATGATGTATGTAATCCTAACTGTTCTATAGAATAATGCGATCGGTGATAGAGAGGTCGTAATGAAGAGCCCTCAAAGGCCCGGGCCGGCGGCGGCGGCATCGAGGCTGGCATGGAGATGCACCGAGCTCCGAACAACCCTTAATTGAATAGCCCGGCCGGGGCTAATCAGGGCTCAGCTGAGCGGTGCAGGCGGGGTGTGTGCGGGGTGCGGGGCGGGTGGCACGGGGTGTGGGCCGGGGCGGTGGGGGGTGGGGTGTTAGCCGGGCTCGCTCGGAGCCACGCGGGCTGGCCGCGCCCCCTGCGCGCGCCGCGCCGCCCGCCGGGCTCATTCAAGTTGCGAGCGCGCCCCGTGCCAGCCGCCACCCTCCAGGTATGTTCACTCTGCTTTTGGTGTTTGCACGAATCGTACGTTCCCGTGGTGCGCTCCGCGAGTGTGGTGCTGTGTGTGTTCGGTGCCGGCGCCTGCCCGCCGCCGCCGCGACGCAGCCACCAGCCGCAGCCGCCGAGGTACGTAGCTTGCACGCTCGCTGTGACACGCTCAATGTGACCCATTCAAAAGCACCCCGAAAGTTCACGTGTTAGAATATATTAAAAGTGAATAACGACTTGTGATTATCGCACTTTATGACACAATTTCAAATCTGACCGACGATTTTAAATGTTTTGTTTAGGAACTACGGCGATCTGCGGCATTTATTTAAATTTCTGAATTGTGACTTATTAATTGTCAATTTTATTTCGTGACTTCAACTTTTAAGAATTTACATTTCATGATAGGTGGATTTAAAATCTACGCACCGCACTGACCCTTCGTACAACGTAACAACCACAAAGCTACATATTGTGCTTCTTGTTTTGCATGATAAATGTCTGCTTTCTTTGTTAAAATCGTTGCAAATATCTTAAATAAATCGTCATTTTCGTCACGGTTTAACCATACTTTTAATTAAAACCTTTGTCCAAGAACAATGGAAAGTTGTTTTAAGCTATTAGAAAAGATATCAAATGTGTTCTTCAAATAGTACCTACTTTACATTTGAAAACATCGTCAAGATATTACCAATTTCTCCATATTCGTTAGAAAATACAGTTCTTGGTAAATTTGCCAAAAATAGTACGAGTACAGATCTGTAAAGTAAAATCAAATTATAAACCCATTCGTACCATAACTCATTCCTTCAATCATTTTTATGATTCGAGACGGATTCAAATAACCTGTAAACTGAAACTCATATAAAGAAAATCCAATTGAGAAAATAACGACGTCATCTGAAAGCAGATTTCCATACAAAACAGAGGCAAGCGACCACAGATCTGATGCCAGGGCCGGGCGCAGACGTAGACATAAGCTTAAGCGTGTAGAAACAAATATACAAAGGCGAATTTTTAAGATGATTACTCTATTATCAAGTTTCATACAAAGTTCCAATTTTAATGCCATACTAAATGTAAAGTATCATATTCTTCGCAATTGAATGTTAACTGATCTCGGGCAAGATGAGACGTTTTTATACATTTGTATAAAAATGCCAAATGAACAGAATGTCGAGCCCGGAGAATACATTGTATGTTTTACTTAGGGAGTTAATATTTAAAAAATGCATAAAAAAGATGAATTGATAAATAAATGCAACATCTTCTCCTATGTTAATATTTCCTAGTTTCTTTTTTCGAATTTTGACCAAAATTAAATTGTCGTATTTAATACAGGTAACTACATGTTTGCTTAAACTCAAAGATGATATTTAATGCCACTTTAAATGATAGAACAAGCAAAACATAGAAAAATACTGCCAGGAGAGATATGTAAATAAATAATAAATAATATCTGAAGCCGTTACGTAACGAGAATGGAGTCGTTGGCTATTTAAGAATTCTATTTAGATAACAGTGACTTACGTCACCCTAAAGAAATTAACTCGAATTCATATACGTTTAATGTTTATGACCTAGATTAATAGGACTTCAATTGCGTGGAATACATGCTTTACATTATGATTTGGTAATAAAACTGTGTGCGTAGGAGCGAAGTATTGAGGTTATCTTGTAAAGAAGGTATGAAAAACGGGAATTTAGGAATCTCCTTAACTCTAAATAATATTTCAAGATAAAACATTTTAAGCTAAAGAAGTCCTTTATATTCCATCTACATCTGAGTCTACCACAAAAAAATGTACATATTTGTATGGAAAAAAGGGAATTAAAGATTCTCTTAAGTCTAAAATAAAATCAAAAATGCACTTAAAAATAACAATCTCTTTATGCAACTGAGTCTACAGAACGGCCTCTTTTTGTACGTAGGACTTCAGTATTAAAAATCATACTGTAAAAAAATTAGGCAACTCCCTTGAATCTAACATATAATTTAAAAAAATTTTTAAAAAAATATTTATATTTTTTCTACATCTGAGTCCACTTTAGAAAGGCCTCCGTTGGGGCCACGAGATGAGGGCGAGAACTTTCACTGGCGCCGCTACTTCACCTTGTCTCCTGGCTCCGTGCCAGCCTCCCTGTCGGCACCCCCCTGCACCCCACGGCTACCTCCCAAACCCCCGCCCGACTTACGACAGGCATAACGCATTTATATAGAGCTTTATGTGGCTTGCTCGACGTTTTATTTATTATCTTGCAGTCGATATAAAAATGTATACGTATAGATTTTTACGAGAGAAAATTGAGGCTGTTGCAGAACTGTCAAATGAATTGGTATTGGTATTAAAAACGGGAATTTCTCTGGAAATTATGTTTTTGGTTCTTAATTTACATTAATTTTTGATTGCCAATATGGATTAGGTTTCAATGTCCTTCGCGATGACAACTTGTATGCAGAGACTGCTCTCGATCCACCTTAATTAAAACAAATAAAACATAGAAGTCATTGTCTCTTGAAATTGGCGGAAAACGACGGCTGCGAAATTTTAAAGTCTACAGTAGTTATTTTGTGTTTAATATCACGTTAAATTAATCAGAAAATGTTCGCGAATGACAGTATGGTGAATTTATTGGATAATTCATGCAAGATCTGAAGTTTCAAGCAATTATCAAGAGTTCCACTACGAGCTCGGGAGTGAACGTGACTGCCGAGCTGCTTCGTCCAGAGTGATGACGCTACGGCGACTTCTCTGGATGAAGACAAGAAGACGCGGATTTCCAGGGTGATGACACCACTCTGGAGAAAGAGAAGACATTGATATCTTGAATATTCTGTACATGACATTGGCAAATGACGAACTGTCAAGTCCATTAATAATATAAATAAATAAATAGAAGTCATTGTTTCAATTATTTTCGGTATACCAGTAAAGCTCTATCGTAGCGCTTATTATCCGTGCGTTCGTAGCACGTAGCAGGCGCTACGCCGCCGCGCGCCGCGTATACGGCGTTCGCACTTCGATAAAACCATTTCGTAGATTTAATCTATACTATAACTTTATTTTATAGATAATAAAAAATGGAAAAATGTTTATTCTCAACAGTACAGATTTAAATATATCAAAGATTAACGGCGACTCCCACACTAGGCTAGGCCTGTCCCGTAGCAGCCAATACCAGATTAAGATAGATTAAATCTATATTGCTGAAACAAACATAGGCAATAAGAGGAATGGATTTAGGACAGTACAACTTAGGATTGATTTAGGATTAAAAATTAGTGTCGAACGATTCGTAACTTAAGGTTTTCAAAAAAAAATTGCAGCATATTTTTTTCAGCACTAAAATCGACAACATGAATCTTTTCAACAAGCTATACAGAAATTTGACATACGTCTTCTAAACAAATTGTCAACGAACAATTCGATTCTGTAAAGATTACGAGGTAAAACTGTTTATATAAAATAGCCGTTTCAATTTTGACCCATTTTCACTAATTTTATGTATATTTGAAGGTAGTAAGGTAGTCGTCGCTTTAAGGGTAGTTATGTAATTAAATTAGAACTGGATTGTACGAGTATGTTTATTTACTAGGTTAAGAAAGCCACGCACGCACGTAATGGTTACGCTATCATTCATTGTATTTAGGTACTATAATAAATTGATAATCAACCTACGCAGAGAGAATCAGTGTGCTGCGGCTACTATTAACCATTGGCCCTGATAAATAACACCAAATAACCCAGAATTCAAATTTTTTGCCACAATATTTTTTGTTCAAGTACTATTAATAAACTTTATTTCAATTTAATACTAAAAACGAAAGAATTTATAAAAGGTTTTTTACTCTGATAATGTCAGTCAGCGTTCGGCGCTCGTCTAGTGTGCGCGTACGCTTGCTGTTACCATCCCACCGGCCAGTTAATTACTGCATTAGTGATGTGACACGACACTATAGAACATATATCGATAGTGAGAAGAGTGGAAGAAGAAGAAAAAAAAAAAATGGACAAGTATCTAGAGAGAACTGGATCCAACAGCAGTCTAAATGCAAAAAGACCTGCAGACGAACTAGATGAAGAGTGGCGTACTGCTAAACGCACGGCTCATGCGAAAGACAAATCGAAGTTTGATAAGGCTCGTGACTTACCCTTGCAAAACCAATATGAGGGACTCACTGTCGATAATGTCGCGGAATCAAGTACAATATTCCAAGATGCCACCACCGTCAAGAAGGCTGGACATATTCCACCAATCATTATGGAGTTAAAAAAAGAATGGACTCACGAGTCCATTAAAAATCTAATATCACAATATACAAAGCGTTTTCACCTCCAATATCGAGGTAAGAATAAAGTTGCTATTTTATGCTATACGTCTGAAGCCCATCAAGCTGTCAAAGAAGGACTTCGAGCAAACGATGCCGCGTATCTTACCTATACACGCAAGGACGAGAAAACTCCAAAAATGGTAATTAAAGGACTGCCATCATACGTCCAAGAGGATCTTCCCGACGAACTGGAAAAACTGGGATTTCCAGGAGCTACAGCCACAATCCTAAAATCACTGAGAGAACAGAAAGTACACTGCCCCCCGTATATTATACAACTAGCAGCAGACACGGACGTTTCGAAATTCCGCAAGATTAAATATCTCTTTAACTGTGTTGTAACTATTCAGAAATACAAACCTAACCGCTCCACTGGCACACAATGCTTTCGTTGCCAGGGATTCGGGCACTCATCTAGGAACTGTAACATGCCCGCACGCTGCGTCAAATGCACCGAACCACACTTTACTACAGAGTGTCCGAAAAAAGACCGTCAAGAACCTGCACGCTGCTGCAACTGCGACCAAAACCATCCCGCTAACTACCGCCAATGCAGTGCTCGCCTTGACTACTTGAAGCGAATACAACATAAAAAGGAATTAGAGCGCAAGCCTCGTTTGCCTCTGCCGTTTATTTCTAAGCCCACCGCCAGTTTAAGATCCTGGGCAGCAGTGACCGCGGGCAAACCGCCGCCACCATCACGACCTCCACCACCAGATACCGAAGATCTCACTGAACCTGATGACCCTACTACAAAAGAGATGCTTGAGATTCTAATAGTTATCAAGAACCTTAAAACACAATTTACGGCATGTACATCCACGCTTGACAAAGTGATGCTTGTGATTACTCATCTTGGACAATATGTTTGATCCAAATGAAATCAGATTGTTATCCTGGAACGCTGATGGCCTGCGTTCTAAACTAAGCGAACTACACGATCTTGCGGTAGGTACCTTATCTGTTGATATCATCGCCGTGTGTGAAACCAAACTTACACATAATATCCAGCTTACCTTACCTGATTTTGTCTTCCATCGTCAAGACAAACATCACAGTGGTCGTGGCCAAGGTGTTGGCATCTTTGTTAAAAATAACTTGGAACACTCACTTGTCACAGTACCAATAACTAAACACATTGAGGCAGTTGGTATTAAAATTGTTATATCTGGTGTAGACCATATAATTCTCTCAGTTTACCAGTCCCCAAACCTACCACTTTTACACTATGATTTAGACATATTGTTTGCATTAGGTACCCATATCCTCATTTTGGGTGACTTTAATGCTAATCATGAGCACTGGCACAGCAGTTATAGCAACACTCGTGGTAGAAATCTTTTCCGGCACATGCTCGATCATGACTACGTCATACACGCTCCTGACGCACCAACCCAAGTCAACTATCGCGCTGATTTTAACCCCACGAAACCGGATCTTGCACTTTCTCTTAATGTTAATAATATCGATGACGTTCGGACTATCCCAGCCTTGTCTTCAAACCATTTCCCTGTTTTTCTCACAATCGGAGGAATTTTTCGTCGCAAGCCGGGAATACAATATTATCATTACCGCGACGCTAATTGGAATGGTTATCGCTCCTCGCTAGATGATAATATTTTTCTTACATCTAAAACCTTCAAAACAGAAGACGAAATTGATACCGCCGTTAACCACTTCTTCCATTGTATCACTGAGGCTAGAGACAAACACGTTCCGAAAGGTTCTCATCAAGCTAAAACAATAGCAATACCCCGGCACATAAAGAAATTAATCCGATTTAAAAACCAACTTCGTCGTAAAGAGCAACATCTCCCAAGTAAAGAATCAAAGAGGTACGTTCGTTCATTGATAAATCACCTTCAATATACAATTCAATATCACCTAAAAACACACCAGGACAGAGTTTGGGAAAACAAACTTGCCAAAGTAGATAATCCCGGCTCTGATATTTGGCGCTTAGTAAAGTCCTTAAAACCTAAATCCGGGACTATACCTCCTCTCAAGCTTCCGGATGGCACAACCACCAAAAATACTATGGAACAGTGTAACATCTTAGCGAGTGCATTTCGTAATAATATGAACCTAACAACGAGCTGGTTTAGCCAAGATATAGAGTCGGAAGTCCAGCGATCCATCGCTGAATTAAAGAGTTATTCCATCGCTGAATTGCCCCAACACACACGCCCTCTAGAAATATGGAAATCGATTCGTAGGCTTAAGCCTCGTAAATCTCCTGGTGAAGATGGTATACATAACCTATTACTTAAGAATCTGTCCCAGAAAGCTGTTGTATACTTAACCAAGATGTTCAATGGCTGTCTACAACTTAGTTATTTTCCACGTCTTTGGAAAACAGCAAAGGTTATCGCACTGAAGAAGCCTGGCAAAGACGAAACTATACCAGTCAGTTACCGGCCAATAAGCTTACTTCCAGCACTTGGCAAACTATTTGAGTCCATTGTCTACACGCGACTTCTGGCATCATCAAAACATATTTTAATGGGAGAGCAATTCGGCTTTCGTTCCCTGCACTCCACAACCCAACAGCTCGCTCGGGTATCAGAGCATATCTCACATAACTTAAACCTCAAACAATCAACAGGAATGTTCCTACTCGATATAGAGAAAGCTTTTGACACCGTTTGGCACGAGGGACTGCTACATAAGCTTATGTCTTGCAATATACCAATATATTTGATCAAACTCATGCAATCCTACCTCGCTGAACAAAAATTTATGGTTCACATAGGCGACGATAGATCCTCATCCCAGACGGTGCCAGCCGGCGTTCCCCAGGGATCAATACTTGGACCTTATCTATTTATATTGTACATCAACGATGTTCCAATACAAACGCGTACAAGTCTCGCTTGTTTTGCAGACGATACAGCATCTTACACATCATCCGACGACGTTAACCTTGTCATTGGCCGACTACAACTGTCAATTGATTTGCTTCACTCGTACTTCACTAGGTGGAAGTTAAAACTAAATGAAGCAAAGACAGAAGCAATTTTGTTCACTCGTCATCGTAAGCCTCCATCAAGACTACTTAAAATTGCTGGACTCGGCATACCCTGGAGCAACTCGGTACGTTACCTCGGTGTTACAATGGACAATAAACTGAATTGGTCCAAACACGTGGCTAAACTACGTACCAAAGGCTCACAGGCTCTCGGAGCTCTAAGTCCTATAATGAATAGGAAAAGCAACCTTAGTCCCAAAACAAAACTTAGAATATATACAACACTTGTTCGACCCTGTATCACTTATGCCTGCCCCGTGTGGAGTAGCACTTGCCTAACAAACTATCTGCTACTACAGGTTATTCAGAATAAAGCTGTTAAAATATCATACAACACACCATTTCGTACAAACCTTCACAGACTGCACATCGCAATTAATCTTCCTTTGATAAAACAATTTATACTAAAACAAACATTAAAATTTTACTCAAAAAACAAATTACACCACAACAAATTGGTTTCACATATTGGCCAAACGTGTATCTCCGACTTACCGTATATCGACAGGTACGGTACCTATCGCCTTCCGCATCACTACGTATTGTTCTCGCGCAGTAGCGATGAATGCACGCAGTGACCACTGTTGCAACGGCTGCGATCCGTCCAATCTTTTCCCCTTTCGCGCCATATAACTGTGAGACTGCGGGGGACGAGGTAGGTCGCGACTGCTTGTTGCGTTCACACACCTACAAATTAATCTGCCGTGATATCAAACGCCGGATCGGAATTTATACCTTTTAATGAAGGTAATCTTTCTTTTGCTGGACATGTCAATGTACTGGCCGTATATTGTCACCCGCATTTTCTATAAAATCTCTAATAATGTATAATTTAATATTTAATTATATATTTGCTCTTCACATTGATGTACACTGAAATAAGTGAAATTAAAACAATAATTTCACACTAAATAACCACAATTAAGCCCTAATTTAAATAATAACTAATTATGTTTCTAAAAGTACCTACCTAACTAATTACAATGCAGAAAACTTTCAAAGGTGCTAAAAGCCTGATAAAGTGTAGTAAATCGGATGTTTAATGTATAGCTGTTAAGATAGTTATATTTTTA
This sequence comes from Tachystola acroxantha, assembly GCA_963506565.1. Lineage (NCBI taxonomy): Eukaryota > Metazoa > Arthropoda > Insecta > Lepidoptera > Oecophoridae > Tachystola > Tachystola acroxantha. Next base: position 11,832,298 of record OY735871.1, read on the forward strand.
TAAGAAATTATGTCAAATAAAGAATTTTGAAATTGAATTGACTCTGATAATGTAGCCAATTACCCACCAGTGATGTATTGTACGGGCGATGGGGGTCCCAGAGAGACGACCAGAGTGCTGCCACTACTACCATCTATGGACCCGGATTAAGACCACCAAATGATTAGAATTGAGATTATATTATTTCGAACTTAATTTACGGCGGCAGCGCTACCGGAAGCACAATGAAATATTTTTTTTATAACTTGTATTCTTATAGTTAATTTGTTTCTTTGTTCCATTAAATACACTAGGATTCCCTATGCCGTGGGCACTTATTATACGCAAATACAATTTTTGTATAATTTTTAAATTTAACAGAATAATTATACAATCATTATGTTATCTAACGAACTTTCCATTCCTTAAATATTTTCATAATCGATTTTTTACATTTAATAACCGCGGTGTGTACTTATCTATCTATACATTTGCATATGGATATCATTGATTTACTACGTTTTCCAGGCAGATTCTAACTTTACCAAATTAACCTATTCAAAAATAATAAAACATATTATTCAAACGTCGTTTGGTTTGGAAAAGCCGAAGAAAACTCCGACCGAAGACGTCTGTACCCTCTTAGTGAGTCTAGGGTCCCAATTATTAATCCAGGACCCATTTTTTTTTAAAGACATCCCTGTTACACAATGAACCGTGTATCAACATAATCGATACTGCTAAGTGGCTATATCGATGTATGATTCGTTGAAAATTCATTAGCTTGGGGGAAATGCAGCAATACCATGCAATAATGAAACTAAAGTATGGATTAAATATGCTATTTAATTAAAAGGGACCGCTCCAGTGGCCATCCACATAAAGTCATTATTGAGAGACGCATTGGATGAAACCTAATCGATATATGGTAATCAAAATACAGTAATCTAGTTTTCGCAACAAAATATGCGATTTTTAGGTACTTTACTGACAGTAATGTGTGATTGATTGAATAGATATTGTTCAAGTTTCAACATTACGATAACAATATTTGTAAAGCGACTCCCTTTATAACATTCTAAAAAATACGCAATATGCAATGGTTTTCATTAAAGTCTCGTATGAGTCATTCATGACAGAAAGTTACTGAAAATTAAGATCTCATAATCTAGTTGCGAGTATGAATTGAAAACGATCCTACAATTTAAGCGACCTTGGACGAGGTCTGTACCTGGATGGATCATCGTTAGTGACATTTCAAACTGAAATCTTTGTGTTATTTCAACAGTTTTGGTATTTAATCAGTTGTGGTATTTCGGCATCAGTCATTAGGCCATATCAGAGGCCTACGAGCGACCTGTTAAAAGATGTGCTGCTGAAATTTTTGCCGCTTTTCTCCTCAGCGTTGGCACCTTTACCTTGCAAAGTGGTGTAAATGTAAATTCAAAAAAAAAAATTGACGGGCAAAGACACAACGAAGAGATTTGATTTTGACCTGAACAACTCTTACAATAGGTGGTCACTATAAACCACACGAAAAAAAGATCAAAAAATGTAATAAAATACGTTTGCCAACGTATATAAAAATTTACATTCGGGAAACATAACAGACATAGGGACATTCGTGGAACAAAAGCTTTGTAGTATTGATAAAATAATAAAGAGTTATTAGTGTAGTTACCTCAGTACAGCTGATTACGGCGCTATAGTGTTATTCTTATCAGTCATCGATCGTTGTGATAAGGCGACACGCGGAAACGAAAGCAAGGGGTGACCGACCCAACCGTTTCTTGATTATGGCTTTAGTTGTATTATAGTGAAATATTGTACAAATGAATTGACCTTTTATCAATACAACTTTAAAAAAACCGAACATTGTACTTTTTAGTAGTTTCAAATCAATTAATGACTTGGTTGATACATTGAAATAACATGGGTACGACATCGCGGTGGCTCTGTTGGAATAGAGCGTGCCACGAAATGGCAAGATTCCTGGTTCGAATTCCGGTCGTGATGAAATTTTTTCTCCATTTATTATTTACATTAAAATAAAGTCAAAGAAGAGAGTTAGAACTTGCATTTTTATAGATTTTTCATGATGTCGTGTTGTATTGAATATTAAATTTTGAACTGACTCCTTCTTTAGTAATAATTTTCGAGTGGAAGTGTCTATTCCTTTGTCGAATCCTGTAGCTTATAACGAGCTGTTGGTTTTTGAGGTAGGATCATTAAATTCGTTTTGATTTTGGGACCATCATAGGATACATTTATACGCCAAAGAAAAGCACCCCGGACTTTTTGGTATTAACAATAATCTGTAGGCGTCCGTGTAATATAAGTTAGCAATATTACTCAGCGGAACCCTCCTGCGGCGACCCCGCGCACATTGCGTGCCGCGGTGCGCACGCGCCGCGCGGCATGTGTGCGAACGTATCAATTTGATCCGCGCCCGCGCAGCTGCGACCGACGACCCCTTCACAACGTCACTGGCTCTCAAACCTAGCGCAACCACTCATGTTGTTTATTACGTGTTGTCAGAGCAACGCTAGATCGGACTTGCACCAATTAGGTGTGACAATTAGTTGCACCAATATTTAATAAAACATATAACCTATCACCTTAATTTTTAAAAATTTGAAGTTTAGAAACTGCCTTTCTAGCAAAGTGGTATAAAGGTAAAAAATGCTGATGTGCCAAACATAATATCTTGCTATAAAAGACATGTCTTGAATCTGATTTACATCGAGGACTTATTTATTCAATTAATCACTTACTTGCACCTATCTTATACGATATAATTTATTGTAAGACTAGGTGCAGCCCACGACTTCATCTGCGCAGGATTATAAATTATAGCCTATGTGTTATTCTGATGTAAGCTTATTGTAAAGTTTCATCAAAATCCATTCAGTAGTTTTTTGCGCGAAAGAGCAGCAAACATCATTCCATAAATAAATAAAATTTGGTGTTAATAATATTACTAGGATAGGATGAGGTTTCGATTTTACAATTATTTTATATGACTTATTAGTTGTTTTTATATATATATAAAATTGGTTTGAATAAAATATACAGATATTTAGAAGTTGTGCAATTTATATTATTATGCGCTGCTCACTTATTAAAATCAAAAATAAAACTCAATTAACTTTAAACGACATTAACCATCAAGGCATGACATGGGTTTACATAAATACAGGGTTTACATAAATGTTCAATTGAATTAAAATGTTCTGTCCATCACACCACAAGTGAAGGGAATTGTTTGAGAGCCCCTGGCATAGTCCATTCAACTCTGCCAAAAAACACCCCATATTTTGGGTGATTAATCCAGCTCGCTTTGTCTAGGACTAAAGCTTTATTCGCCGCCAGCTATCTGCAGCAGAATGCATTAAAATGCATCTATTGTGCTACTCGTACGTATATGCACGCGGCTTTAGGCATATGGCCAGCGTAAACCGGTTGGATACGCGCGATGTAATTAATATTACAAACATTATGCATATTAGCTTAGGGTTTCCGAATTAAAGCGACTTCTCGAATCTATTTTTCATACTTGAACAATGTTAGGGGAAAAATAATGTTAGCTAGTGGTCCCGTATATAAAGCTTTAACATTTCAGATATTATGTAACTTTCAGTACCTATTAAACTCATACGCAAATTAAATACCTAATCAAAATATAACCGCAAGTATTTTGCTTCGTTCATTATTGATAAGCTCCAAGATTGAAGTGCTATACCTATTAGAAATCGGAAAACACTTAATTATATAATTGGTGCTTATCGCGATTCTATTACACAATTTATTTTTATGACAAAAATAAAAGTAATATTGTAAAGTTTGAAAAAGATTTAAATAAACATATTGTAAATTAATTTGTGCATTGACTAAACTCGTTTTAATACTTAACGATTTTTATATTATCATTCAACTTACTCTGAATTTAAATTAACTCTTAATAGGTACAACCCTTTTGAATATTAAAAAGTAACCTTCACTATTAATTCACTAACCTAACCAGTTTATATCATGAATCTTAAAGTTTCCGTTAGAGTACTAACGTACAAGTATGTAAGTTAACCTACTACTTCTAGTTATCATCCTTTGCGAGTTAAGGCTAACCCGATTCTAATTAGATCTTGAAAAATATTGCTATCACGTCGACAATTTGTGTCGATGTAGAGTGCCAATTTATATCAGATTGTTATCGTAAACCTGACTAATCGATAGTTACAGTATTTAAAATATCTAAAGTTGCAAAAAAAATCTAGTTCAAACCAAAAAAATAATGTAATTTAAGGTCCTTGTTAACAATAATTAAACCCAACACTTGAGGAGTTTTCTCAATGCGAGCATGTGTTAAAATTTCGCTGATACACACACGGCGGCGGTTCAATTTGGCAGTTGCTGATTTTGTATCGCGAAACCGAGCGAAAATTCCAAAGCCAACTGACCACATGCGCCTTAAAAGTGGCGTAGGTCGTGAAGCGTCTAGCCAGGTTACTACTTATTTGAATTGTTTCGACATGGCGATTTTAAATGGACGCCATTAACAGTTGATTTTGATTTATAATAATAAGAGGACACGGGTCCCGGTTCACACTCCGCGACAAAAACCGACTGGAACAATCGGATAGGAACAATAAAACATCGTGAATCGAACAATCGATCGAGTCCATATATTACTGCGACAGCTGCGCGGGGTGGGACTGCCGGCGAAGTTATGACGAGACCCCATGTCCCACGGTTGACAGCCCCTGCGACTTTGTAGTGAACAGTCCACAGCACATCAGCCGTATCACACCGTCACTCTACGCTACGGTAATACAACATAGATTGCATTAGATTTTGAATAGGTTGCAGTGCCGTCGACTGTATATGATCATATTTTAGGATTTAGAATGTTGTACTCGTAATAGGTTAGAAAGTAGTAAGGAACAAGTTAAGCAGACAGTTAAGGAATGGAAGTTATGTTATTAGTTGACGGGACTCTATCTCCCACGGTTGCCTTCAACCCTTGCGTCTTTGTAGTGTATGTGTAGGTAACTTGTACAAATGGGATTTACATTGTAATGCTGTAAATTAGTAATAGGTTGTTGTAATAGCTTTCTGTTTAGTGCGTTCCTTGGACGGTGATGACGTATGTGTCAGGATTTATAGTGAATCATACATTTCCAAAAAAATCTACGCATACTTCAACTATTTTAATATCAATCACTTTGAGTAAGACCCCTAAATTTTTAGGAATTTAAATCAAACATATTTTGAAACTATTGCCAACATTGCGAAAATAAATTCATATTTTATTTATTTTGTGTATATTTGCATTTTATTTAGAGTATGATTGATATAATATCAGTAATAGAAGCGTAAATTTAATTTATAGATGTATCTTTTCTTCAAATGAGTACTAGAATTTAGTCAGATTTTTATAGGCATGATTAAGATGATTACTTATCTTTAATTAAAAAATTTAATGCGTGTTTATGCATAAGCCGAGTAACATTTTAGAAACAGAGCTACCATCGGATTAGTCTTAGAAATTATACTTCGTTTATTCGTACACATTCTATAACATCATAACAAGAAGGTAAAAGGATAGGTTCAACGTCCTAACATACGACACGCGACATAACCGTACCCCTTCGATTCCCGGCCCGTTATTATTACGGGCGGGCAAAAAAGCGGCTCTAAGTGTGCTAAGGTCGTCCGGTTTTTAAAATGAACAAAGCAAGGGTTCCGTTTTGTATTGTTCTGAAAATATAGGTTGGGAGCTATTTTATTGGGTGTTGAGACTGATGCTGACTGTTCGATAACAGGGTCATTCAGATAAGGGTGAGTTTATTGAATTGTTCAAACGGGTGGGTGATGCTGTTTGCAAATCTTCATTGGACTAAAAGTTTTCATCAAGGAACCTCAAACTTAATTAGACCGATCTTGTTTAACGCGCTTATCTATTTTTAAAATCCTATTAATTGATTATGATAGTCATAAAAAGACTAACTTATTAATATGACATCAGCCGAGAATAGAACATGGCGTCCACGGATCCGCGTAATGCACTCATTTACATTTGTATGGTTATCACTTTTTAAACTTTCACGGTTTGTATACATATTAATTAGATAAAACGGTCTTAGTCTACTCGTGACCATGATGGCTGCAATGCTGTCGAAACATCGAGACATCAATAATAAATGTTTAACACGGTAATTCCCGTTTTATCTAATGGGCGGTCAATGCGTTAATTTAGGGAAACGCATTCTGTATTACGTCAATATAGTGTTTCTGTGTTTGATAAAACCGTGCTAAGGAACATTGTATTTTGTATGTTATTCAAGTGATAGAATGACAAACAACCGGTATAATATATTTGTGCAATAAACTGTTTACCTATCTACATTTCATTCTCGAAGGGTTAATGTATGCGCGGAAAGGATAGTGATCCATCATGCGAACGGAGTATGTACTCAATGACGTCATCGTAACGGAAGTGTGAACCAAAGGGGCTTCCCTCTCTGCACCCTCAGCCCTCCCCTACACTTAGCGTTTGTTAAATGACACAGCCATTGTAATAGCGCCTATCTAGCTTAATTTATCAGATACATAGGAAGATAGGGCCGTTAGTGATAGTATGGATAAAAGATAGTATGGACTTTATTTTAGAGCGGAAATGTGTTCTTAGAAAGTTTGGAATTTTAAGAAAGGAGAGTAAGCTTAAAGGAAGATGAATAAAGTTGGTAACTGACCGCGGTGTAAATATAAATAATAATTGTAGAAGTTTTTATTCAACATCTTGTCCATTTTCGCAGAAACATTTTGTTATTTGAAACACGCATTGGTACACTCGACAGCACATCAACCTACATAAAACTATTTGAATCTAGGCCACACATACCACTGCATAAGGTCACGTCTATTTCAATTGATGTGCATTGTACATGTCTAACCTGGCAATCAGGCCTGGGTCTTCGTATCGTAGGTCTCTAAAATGTACATTAATCAGTCTTATCTTCAGGACAGCCCTTTTTAGTCGACTAATTAGCATATAAGTGATGCTATCGACCAACAAGTAACAAGCCGCATTATGCAGTTAATTTACCTGCTATGTCAGTTACTTTAAGCTGACTGCTTAATTTGAGAGGCTTGTCCGGTTACGAGAAGTTAAAAAGCGACTGTACAATATCATTAGAAAAAGAGTCTTGACAGATGGACATCAAAGTGGTTTATTTTTAGGTCCGGAATCCCAAAAAGTAAACTAGTTACATACCCGTATGCGGAAAATGCAAAAAAAATGTGTTGCTGCTATATGGAAATTTTTCCATTATTTCATGAACATTTTATTTAAATGAAATTTTTATAAGAAAGATTAGCAATGTTTTCACGTGACTAATTTTCTCCTTGAACACTACAACTAATATAAGCTGTGAATCCTCACTTTAGTCAACTAAAGTGAGGATGTAAAAATCGAACCTCCTACTCTTGTGCCCATGTCCCATCTATTGAACTATTGGTGACTTTGAGTTATCGGGTTTATCGTGAGATAAACCCGATAACTATCACATCAAACTAGTGATAGTTCCATCGTGTTGTCCCATGATGGTACAACTGACACTGTTCCGTCCCAGTCCTATTGGACAAGTGGCGAGACTTTCTTAAAAACTTATAAAAGTGTCAAAATTCTATCACAATTAGATACGCTTGTTGTATACCAATTGCCTGAAACAACCCGATCCAAAGTCCATTATTATATGGGGTTGTATCGATTCAATTGGCTTGTACAGTAGCAGGCACTCACGGCCCCTGCGTTTGGGCGGGGGCAGGTAATTGTCGGCCAGTGTTTACATTCCTTCACCATGGAGAATGCACCGAAGCCTAGGGCTACGGCAGTGGTGTTCAACCTTCGACAATATCAAACAATATACCTTCTTTAACCAAAAATATCAGTAGCGATTCTGCAACTTTATTCTATATCGATAAACAATGGTAAATAACGGATAACAAGTGGTTGTGGTAGTCATTGTAGAGATTTCTGTACCTGGTTTAAGAAAGATGAATAAGCGCCGCTGTATAATAATAAATTGATAACAATGAAACCATGTTGGAATTGATACTTCTATATACGAATAGAGACATATTCTGTTGGATGTGAAATATCGAAATTATAGTACAACCAAAAAAATCAGAACAATAAACAATAACTCGATTCGGATAGGATATTGGTCGTGCAAATCCAAAACACGTTACCTATATAAAATCACATTTCCGTGCCGTAGCTAACTTGGTAGAGTCGATTGTAACTTTTTCACTTCCACATTCATTCAAGCAAACTCGTCGGTTTCTATCAGACAGTATTAGGTCGTTTTTTAAACATCACCAATTTGATTTCATCCTCGGTCTACATTTACCGACCTCGTTCTCTCTTCACTCGTCCTATAAGGTTCAAACTGGGAGTATCGCTATAAGGAATACATAATTTTCGTTCTGTATTATGTACTCGTAGTAAGATAATTAGCATACGTCATTTGTTTATAACTTTAAAAAATGTTGAGAATGTCTGCGTTGCGTTAGGTTAGCAGGGGCAGGACGGCCGGTGCGATCAATCACCTTACCTTGCCACGACATGTTTATCAGGCGCTGTTGCCGCTTTGATTCTATAACGGGTTGGTTATAAAATCAAAAGTAGTCAAATCAAAAAATCAATGATTGCTACAATTCTAGCTTTGGTATCAGACTGCGTTATACAATAAATACAGGAGATTGTTAGAAATTCTATTGGACGCATTGACGTGTTCATTTAAGATGTAAAAGGGATTATGTTTCATTTCTGGAAAATCATAAAGCCAAATACGAAATCGGAAATTTTGGTTCCGTAATAATTTAAATCAGTAATATGAATTAATGTGAGGATAGCATCCATATACAATACGACGATAATAAAATTTATTTCCAAATTTGCTCACATGATACCTTGGAAAAAATTATTGCAATTTCAATATGAAATGGGATTATACATACATACTTTTCATATATAAAAGCTTAAACATTACTTTTTGCCAATTGTTATAGTCATTTATATCACCGAGCAAGTACTTTGTACCCATCGAATAATTTTTAACAGCCAGACCGAGTGACCGATGATTTGGCCGCGTACCAACAGCTGATTGCGATCGATAGTGCGGACAACAGCAGATCAATGGTAACACTTGCAGTAAGATTTTAACTCTTACGATGCAGATAATAAGAACGGTCCAAAGTCCAAAGTGTTACACTTGATCTGCTGTAAGCTTTACCATACAATGTCATACGCTACGCAAACTATGCCTTTATTTATGTAGTACTAACTTCTGCCCGCGATTTCGTCAGCGCAGGATCTTTATTAATTACTTATAGCCTATTTGTTATTCTGATTTATGAGCTATATTCATTAGTTTTTGCGTGATAGAGCAACAAACATCCATCCATACAAACTTTCGCGTTTATAATATTAGTGGGAGGGATGGGATGTTTAATCATAACCGTGTGTCGTGTCCATGGTCAATTCTAACTGTCTCTAACAACATCAATGTAAACTCTACATTGTAGAGCTTTCCAAAGCTATATCACTTCCCCATTCAATGAATGTGAATGAACTTTGGACATTTGATGTTATCGAATCGCGCCGATCGATATTGTGATACCTAGACCTACTTATCGATCACTCGATAATGCGATAAACAGGATGATTTCCTCGTATATATTTGTGCTGAGAGATACCTACTTGTGCACTTGACTGTATGCACCGGTCTGCTCATTGCCAATGAAGGTTATCCATCCCACAGAAGTTTTTTTACTAGTATTACTTATTTATTATATAAGTTTTTATGATTAGGATGATGACATAAATGAGTTGTTTGCTTATGAATTATTGTACTATAACTTATAATAATACAATGTTTTATGACTGATGTTCCTAAGTTCTAACATAATAATGCAATATCCAATTGGAAATATTTACAATTGTTTCTAAATCTATGAATGAAATTCCACTGAGACATGTTTGTGAATGTGAACGTCGAGAATCATACCGATATTCTCGTTGTAAAAGGTATGTGCTGCTGAAAAGTTTTTCCCACTTTTGCTACTCAGCAATGGTACCTTTTCCTTGCAAAGCGGCATAAAATGTAAAATCGAAACAAATATTACGTGAAATGTGCATATTATAAATATAACTAGGTGTGATTCTGTCGTGATCACCAAATCTAATCCTTAACTTAAACGCAACCGTCAATCTTATGCTACATCGCGTTAAATTGAGCAGCGACAGCTCTTATAGCGACGATTTAGTTTGCGAAGCTCTGGAATCGACATACCTTTGCAAACCTTCTTCTTGCGCTGCCTATCCGCTGCTGAAGATTGAGGGTCAGGTCCGAATATCTCTCAGTCATGATCCAATACGCAATGACATGAATTATAAAGCAGACTGCAATCAGCGGCACAAAAGTTCCAATATGTCCTACAGTTTATCTATGACAATTCAAACAGCTAAAACTAGACTGTTTGTACCGCGTGTCCCGACCCCTAGCGCGACGACAAGCGATGCCGCGCCAGCTGCATCCCCTGCCATTGTGCGGCGGACAATGCACCCCTGCACTGCCGCCAGTGGAGAGCGCATAGGTCGCGTCTATGCGTCTATAGACCTACGCGGTCACACGCTAGTCCTGATTATTTGGTAATTAATGTTGTCGTGAACAATCAACATCATGATAATGATAATTCACTGCTGAATGGGGGTGCAACCTCATGCAGCCGTGAAAAAAATCTGAAGTTAAAACCTGAGAATTCGGTATTAATTTCAACTCGATACCCTCACGCGTTTTTGAGAAAAAGGTCTTGACAGACCGACAGACAGACGGACAACAAAGTGATCCTATAAGGGTTCCTTTTGAGGCACAAAACCCTAAAAACTAAAAAAACTGACACGTGCCCACGTTTAACAGTATTTAATCAATTAATGAATACATGTGTTTTATTTGTTCACTAAAAGAAGGCGATTTATCGAATCTGTCCTCATGAATGGCCACTGCATCTCTTTACGTCTAGCTATTCTTAAGTCAATAACAGACAGACGTTGGGTTTTATAAATGTATTATTTCACTGTAAGCAATAAATAATTATATAAAACGAATAATAAATCACCCAAAAATGATATTTTCCTAATTAAAAACTTTGTTAGCAAACATTGATTGATTGCTTCGCGAGTACTTTTGCAAACGGAAAATTTCTTGGACCCGTTTCTAATTTGCTGGAGTTTTGCTCCGCAAATGAATAAAGTTTCGACGGCGAGTGTACCGAGGGGACTTGGGTAACAAATCGCGCGGGTACGGGGTGCCTACGAGTAACATTTTGACAGTCAATGTGGCGCCCAACGATAGACCGGTAATAAATCCGCAGTTGAAAGGTTTTCATTTCATTCATTAAGCCTCTCATCCAATAGGTTGCTCTCGTGCAAATCTTTTAATATGGACTCCTACACAATTTTGGATAGCTGTACGTCCTCATATTCTTTTCAGGACTACAAATATTAGTAAATTAATAGCACGGGCAACAACAGATTATTGGTAACACTTGCAGTACGAATTCAACTCTTACGACGCAGATAATAAGAACGGTCCAAAGTGTTACACTTGATCTGCTTTGATGTGTACCTACTTAATGTGAAAGGATGTTGCTACTAGCAATAGCAAGGTTACTTCACGCAAAATAAGTAAACATTTTGAATTTCTCAGTAACATAACTAGACAACTCAAAGGGTTCTTTTTTAGACGCATAATATTATGGGTTAATATTTTTTTATTTTAACTCCACACTAGAGGAAAATCGTTGTTATAATGAAAAGTTACTGTTAATTAAGAGAAAACCCTATTTAGTACTTCTGTACTAAATAATTTGTTTCTACAAACGCTATACAAAACCAAGTATAGACGGAATGGAAATACTACAGGAATATGTAATATTTTGTATCCAAAAGACTTTGAAACATTGACTAACCGATTTGTCCTATACTTTGTATCCTAAATTCGATATTTATGTGACTTTGAAACATTTAGTAACCGAATTGCCCTTGACATTGGAATATAATGACCTGCTTTTGGGGGTAAAAACGCGTCGCCACCCCCGTAGCAACCGCTATGCTCGCTCGTAAACAGAAAACCTCCCTTATTTATAGAATCAGGTCAAAGTCAGGAGGACATGGTTATGAAAATTAGGTCCTAAAATAGTATTTTGCTTTCTCATTTGACTACCAATTTATGTCTATTTTGTATAGAAAATTACATATACTATATACTCGTGCCTGATACCTGTAGCGGTAGCCAGACAACGGACTTCCTCTTCTCTGCTGGGTTCTTGATACACCACTCTTGCTTCCTCTATATTCCTCAATCTGTTCATGCACGCCAGTTGGTTTATAGAAGATCATACTTGACCTTCATAAGCGTTTTCAATTTGAAATCGAAAATTAGCAATAAATATGATTTTGATATGTTTCCTGCAAATACGAGTACGTACGCCTTGCTATTATTCCCGCGAACGCTATCAGTCATTTTATACGGCTGTCGCCTACGTTGTTTGCTTTACGGCCAGTATATCCAAATTAAACTGTAGTGTCGGCCAAATGTCTGTCGGGCGAAAGTCGTGTCGATAAACTGTAGTGTCAAACAAAAGTTATGTCGGTCATACGTCGTTCGGGCAACGGTCTGTCTCGATCAAAAGTTATAGAATCTTAATTCTTGAGTTATGGTATACCAAGATGCTGTTATTCATAAACCTAGTTAAACCTCACTTCCCTTAAATAGTGTTGCTATCCCTTTCACACTTCGTTAAAAAAGGTTAAGATATAAAGGGACAGGAGCCTAAACGGTGGCGTAACTTTAAATCACGTTTATGAATAACAGCCACAAGGTTTTAGGTCTCCGTGTGGCACCAATGCTCGTTATGTAAAAAAGGGGAATAAGTGATTATAGCTCTACCCCTATAGATGTTTAATCGTGGCTTTACCTCTACAAACTCTACATCAACTATACTTAACGGCAGCAGTGCCAAGGCTGCGTGGCACGGGATCCCCTATTGATGTCGATTCGTAAGTCTTTTACTTTTGTGTATTTATATTCCTATGTTCCTTATTGTGGGCAATTCAGGCAATAGTTGTACTTAGAGGTTATTTAAGCGATTACTCTTTCTCACTAATTTTACACTTTCATACAGAATTTTATGAACATAAAATAATTTAAATAATTCCGTCTTAAAGTAAGTATCATCTGTACATATGCTCTCGCTGCAATTGAAGTTCTGATAAGCTGGATCTCAAAAAACTTATATTTTCGTCTAACAATAAAATAAGATATAATTATTATTTTTAAATTAAATAGAAAAAGTTAAACCACAAAACATGCAATACAAAGTCATATAAAACTTAGACTCTACTTAGAGACAAACGCCTTTAAAATTTGAAGGAGCAATATTTCGTTACTTATATTCCACAATTATATAAAACATCATAATTGTAGGCATTTACATTCAATTCTGGATAAAATGCGACTTCGAATACTTAGTTATGATTTTCCCGTTATCCCGTAGGAATTTAATTAATTTCTTAATACAAATTGAAATCGTTGAGAAAAAATCTTTTAGAAAATCCAAAAGAAAAACAATCTTTCTAAATTCATTACTAGGTATAGTAAAAAAATAGGACACAAAATAAAACGGAGAAACTTCTTATCTACGAATGAAGCTGACAAAGAAGACTGAAGATGAAGAAGATTAAGAAAATGCAAAAAAGAAGAAATCACACAGAAGATAACAGTCCCACCTCCTCGCGTTCACTGCCGGCGCCGTTATGTGTACCAATATATCATAAGGCACGCGGTGAATGCCAAGAGAGGACGAAATCGTCGGTACAGAAGATATCAAGAGAACAAGATCTCAACATAAGAAGAAGAAGAAACATCCAGAGTTTGAAAATAAACTTTAAAAATTAATATTTCGTTACAATATTATTCATAATCGTCGTTAATAAAGCTTATTCTGTTGGTAAACCATAAGGTAAAAGCTTATAAAAGTAAATCGCAAATTCCGCCATTTTGAAACTAAGGGCTTGTAATTTAAGCAGATTTCAAGCTACCTAACCTTTTGTCTAGGGTTAAATAAAATAGAAAAAGTAGGTACATCATATTTACAACGCTTTTATTAGTTAGATACTAACGAAATAATCAAGTGTGATTAATTCAGTAGATTTATTCATCTGTATAAATTAGTAAAAAATAATAGTAAAATCCATTTATTAATTTCACGAGTTAGTTCGGGGTTTATAAAACAATGGTTAGTTTTGCAGAAGTTTTTTCTTTCTTCTTCTTTTTTTGTAAGTATTTAATGTCCGCTAGAAAAGACAATTCCTATAAGATATGGCCAGCTCTTTTTTTTTTTAAATCGTCGTTTAAATTATTTTTATAGTTTTGTTCTGTGAATCAATAATAAATTTCAATCGAAAAGGCAATGTCCGATTGTGGTTATCACCTCGATACTCTATGTATAACACTATAGTTGTGTATTGTTCTCTTCTTTGTATACATGTCTCATATACCTAGGTCCCTATAGGTACTATCAATCGGTAAACATCATATACTTACTTACCTACATCATCATATAAAATGCATTGGTAAGTAAACTGCAACGGCAGCGCACAACAGTCACGTAAGGAACGTGACCAAGGCCCATTGCATTTATCTGCATGCCCTTGTATTATTGCATCTTATATTGTGCAATTTGGGGACAAATTGATTTGATATGAAATAATTATTTAGAACTACTTATTACGATTTAAATTTTTCGCAGTGCGAAGCGATATTCTAAATTAAGTAGGTATAGGTAGGCAATTAACAATAAACATATATATAGTTGACAAAGTATCGAATATAAATATTGTTCGTTCAAATTACAAAAAGGCATCAATCATAATTTATGATTGATGGCTTTTGTAAATCATACCGCCATCATATCATTCTATCATGGCCGCTAAGTATAATCATAAATGCAACTGTCATTGTCACTTATATGCTACATGAGTCTACTGCTGGGCCTCTCCCAAGGCCACTTAACCCGATTCTCGGCCTTTTGCATCCAGTCTCTGTAAGACTCTCTGCGCAGGTCATCCCTCCATTTGGTCGGACTATGTTTGCCCGTTCGTAACCTCTAATACAGAAATCGTCTACTACTAGTCTCTATGAGCAATGTCAACTATACCGAAGCCCAAATCAAGTGTCTTATTTTATAAACAAAAACTACCCTACCCTACTAACATTTTAAACTGTTATGTGATCATTGAATAGTTATTTTCACATTATTAGATCGTATTACTTTTTTCACAATGATGAGCAGGTTCGATTAATCAGTTCCTTCAGTGCTACATCACAACAGACGATCATATTTGTTTACAAAATAAGACACTTGATTTGGTTTGCGGTATACTTGTGTTGTGTTTTCTGGCATAGGTACCTATAAACTCATTTCTTATTTCATCTACCAAAGAAACGTCAAGCCTAGGACTTAACTCGCTGAGCGAATTTGATGTTGTGGGCTAGCCTCAATTTATTCTCATTAATATAATATCAACAACCACCCACCAATTATAATATAATAACCAATACCAAGGATACATACAATATAGGCATAGCTTATAATATGTTTCATAAACTGTGTTACACGGGTAGCTATCTAAAATCACAATAACAAAAATTGCGCTCACCGGTGACGGAATCTCTTATTCATACTTATAATGATAAATAATAATAGCGAGTCCCACAATCTTATCAACATTAACAGGGAAGGCCTAGCTACTGCGTCTGTAAACAAAACAAAGGAAAACAAATACTGTACCCGGTGCGTTGTTTTACTCGATTGCCTCAACGAGGAGAGTAAAACCTACCTACCTACCTACTACTTCTTAGTAACTACAATTTACTTTATATTTGAACAAAAAATGTCGTCCTCTCTCTTGTATTGCTGTGCCTAAACAAGGTCCATAAAGAACATTGTAACATTTTAATGTTAAGTATGTGAACATCTGTATTATAACTTATGGAATGCAATAAATATATTGAGTATTGAGTAATGTTTTTTCGAGTGAATGTATATTGTTGTCAGTACGTGAATATATTATACTATTTCCAATAATTTATTTTCTTGATGACAGCTCCCTTACAAAAAACCATTTTTCCCTTAGAAAGGGTATAGTTCGTATGCCATTTTATTTTGTCGCCTACCGTAGCCTAAGTTTGGTGGATTCCGATGTTTCGCCTTTAGCCTAATTAGATTGGTAGCCAAGAGTTTTTTTTACATTATTAAGGTGTTTTAACGAGAAGGTAAGTAAATCTAGCAGTCGGGTCTAACGGTAACCGGTCATCGTAATCTAGAAACACCGGAGGAGATGCGCTGTGCTGGTTTGCTGCTTCAAGGAGGACGAGCTTTTATTACAACGAACGTTGAAAGCGATATCGGCAATGAAATTACTGTAAAATTAAGAACCTAAATAAAAGCTTTCGCAAACGAAGTAGATGTGTTTTAATTAATGAATAATGGTATCGCAGATAATGGTAAAAAGTAGAGTGTACATGCCTAGTCGTAAAGAGATATCTCGATTCTATATCCCTCGCTTCGTTCAGGATTCTCTATAGATTTAGAATCTTTCGCTGCTCCGAGATATTTGTCCCTCGAAGGAATTTTCCTTTTTCTCACATTGGTATTTAGTTTGTACATGCTATTCATCAATGTAATTACTATATTTGTGGTGAAATAAAGTGTATTTACTTACATTGTTTTGAACTAATGAATAATTGTGTTATTCTCTTTTTGCAGACTAGGGTTGCCCAAGAGAATTTCTGAAGACGGTAATGTAAAAATGTCCCGAACCTGAAACAAATGTCCCGGAACTCCAAATAATTACCTAATTCTCGTATCATGTTTTATTTAATTTATAATTAAAAAAGTAATATCTATATCATATTGCGTCCCTAAGTATTGTATTAATTTTTAGATACAATTAAACCATATTATACTTCGGTTATGAAGACAATAAGTGTCGGAGGACGTCGTCCTTCCCTTAATGATACGCAAATATCATATAGGTAGGTATGTTTTCTATTATAATGAATGATTTTTATGTCTCCATACTCTTTCTATTCATCAACCCTTTATAAAATGTCGTGGACCTCTTGGGAATAAATGTATGAACTTTAATTTTTTGAAACAATAGGATCGTGGCGTGGACCTGCTGGGAACGAGCCCTTCCAGTAACTGGGTTCGATAACTATATATTTGACATTATGTATCTACGCAATATTTATACTATAATATTATCAATAAAAAATCTAATTGGAATTCCTCTGTGTGTGTGTGTGTTTTATTCCTCCTAAATCATGAACTAAGTTTAGTTGTAAATATAGATAATTTTTATGTAAGTATCCAAAAGCTGGGCATAAAAATAAATACAGTATAATAAAACATTTATTAATTCTATATTTAATTATGCGAATCAGAGTATCAAGTTAAATAATGATCACAATTTTAGAGTTCCAAAAAGAGAAGGCTTTTTCAGCCAAGTCGTTTTAATTTCTTCACCGAAATCTGAATCATAAATAATCCTAATCACGATTTATCAGTGTAGGTATTGTGCCGTACTGTGGATACAATATAGGTAGATATACCTTGAATTCAGATAATTTAACATTGTAACTAAGGGAAATTCCCTAAATGAAACTTTAAGTAAGGCTCAATGATTAGAGCTACCAATTGTACCAACTGACACAGACGATGTCTGAACTACTGGACAATTATTATTGAATAAATAACACGTCACACTCATGGCCTAAACTAGGATTTCCTGGTGTTATGGGTCCAGCCAGAGACGTACACAGAAACAATCACACATTACACGCAGACACGGTAAAAGTTATACCTTAGACACGGTCTAACACAGAGAAAGGTATACAGGAGAGTTATTAAGCCTTTAAACTTTACATTTTCTCAAAAAGTATTTGACTGTAGTTGAAAATTCTTTACGTGAATGTACCTACTGTGTACTCTATACATCTAGGTACTAGTAAAATAATTGATATAATTACTCAAGTAGTTCTTGAGAAAATCTCATCTTTATTGAGGCTACTGTTCTCTATTTTCGAATGTACCAATCAGCTTTCCGACTATTGAAGGTGAATTTCGCGTAAGCATTTTTAATCTTCAATTAAATAAACACAATACATTGCCAGCTCTTTCTTTATTATAGCTCTAGAATGAGATATCACGATGTTTAGGTAGTGGGCATTGCTACCGAGAAATCTATCATGAAATGCAGGTACATGATAAGCCTATGACGCAAACTTTCATATTAGCTAGCATTGAGCTCGTCCTTATGTAGTGTAGAATCCGGGTAGAATCGCATCTATAAAAATGTACTTAATTATGAACGTATAACTCCACATTTACTTAATACGTACGAGGTGAGAACAAAGTGAAAACGTTTTCCGTATTTAGTGGCAAAATTGTAAAATATTAGGTTAGAGGGTGTTCAGCGGGACATTTAGTTTGTATCATCAGGACACCCCATGGCTGGACCGGGTGAAAAATTTACAACCCTACAGAAGCGGGTTAGTATTAAAACCAGATAACTATGGAAATATGCGAATTTCCGAGTTAGGGTGAGTGTTGTATGTTGCGTAATAATTAATACTTTGTGCAACCTGATTATTAATTAACGGTGATGAGATTAATTTATTGTTTAATAAATAAAGCACGTTCCTTTGTTTCAAGAAATCCGATCTTTGCTCCTTATTGAGAGAGTGGGACAAACCAACCTAACTTAGTGTAGAGGTATATCTGACAGCACATCAACCTAGACAAAGAAACTCAAGACTATATTACTTATACTCGTATGCTTAACAAAGTGTTCTTTTTACATTTTGACGCGTTAATGACTGTACCTTGTTCGTATCAAACTCAGACCAAATAAAGGAAAATTTAACTCTACACTGTGCGTATTTAGATCAACTAAATGTGTTCTAGTCTTTGGTCTGTCTGACTGGACGGGCTGTGATTTGGTAGAAATGCTATAAACCAACTGCTATCAAATCTACATACTTATAGGTTCGCTTCGAACCTAGGTCCTAGACCATTTGACAGATCGCGTCTTTGATATTTGCGTACTAATAAGTGCAATACAAATATTGCTAAATTTAGATAAAATTGCGTTTTTGGAATTAATCGTACGGAAGAATTTAAAAGCGATATTGTTATTAGATATCACATCTACTTCCCGATATTTCGATGACATTGCGGTACGAGGGTCGAGAATACCAACCTTATAATTCGTGAAGTGCCTTCTTGTATTATATGTCATTTCGGAGATACCACGATGAAACGCAGAAGGTATGTTCTATCTAGTCTTCTCAAACCGAGTGTAGCTCCGAATGACTCATTGCGTCGTTGGCGCAGCCGAGTGCTCCGGGAATTTCGCCCGTGTCACTCGCCGATAAACGTTTTGGCTGCCATTCAATGGCTAACAATATTTTATTCTTTTTGTTCTGATTAATTTAGACAATTGTTCAAGTATTTTGTTTCAATTTATTTATTTGAAGGTGCCATCAGTCATCACTCATCAGATACCATTATCACGAGTCTTTGTGACGGCATTGACGGGTCCATAACCGTCAATGACGTCACAAAAATTAGTATCGGGACAAAATACAACCTTATCTACATGGGTAGTAAAATTACTATCTATAATATAGGAAACAAAAAGAGAGCTCGCCGACGACGGGATTACATTACAGAGGCTTAGGTTCTAAACCCAAGCACATAAGAAATAATAGTGTCCCAAGTCGGCCAAGTAGGTTTTTTTAAATCTTTAAATAAATGCGTAAGTAACGTATGTAGTACGCAGACTACGCAGTGTACGTGCATTACCAATTCTCTCTAAAACGATGGAGGAAAATATCGTGAGGAAACCTGCGGAAAAAATCTAAGACATAATTATGTAATCCACCAATCAGCACCAGGCTTGAGTGGTGGATTATTATCCCTCGATGCAACGAAAACAAAAATCTAGTTTAAATACATAGTTTCATCTACCCTATCTGATAAAGGTCAGTGGATAATAATATTAAGATATTACAGTATTAGGTATGTATGATAATCGAGCAGCATTGAAAATATTAATCGCGAATCCCTAGAACTTGGAAACAAAGACAAAAATACGATTCGATGATAAGTGATAGATAACCTACTTTTTATTTGTGTAATTGTAGAGACGAATCTGGAAATTCCGATAATCAGAGTTCCTCTGTGAAATTTCCGACGTGGAGCCGAAACAAATGAAAATCATGATGGTACAGTCTAACACGAAAATAAAAGTGTACAGGAGAGTTTCTAAGGTTGAGATTTTCTCAAAAACTACTTGACGATTGTAAAAATTATTACCCCCACTTGCAATGAGATAAATATAGAGTTTATTTATTTATTACAACTACAATATCTTGACAGGTATCCCCAATACGATCATTTATGTACAGTCATTTGAAAAAAAAAGGTATACAATTAGGAACAAACACAATTAAGCCCGGTGCCTCAGGGCGGCGTCTGTGAATTCCGTAAGCGAACACTGCACCAAAACAATGGACAAGGATACTGCGTGAAGTACACATATTGCCCTCGTAATGGGAGCAAACCGGAGAACAGTTGTCCTAGCGATCGGCGAGTTAGTGACTTAAACCGAGGAATATGTATGGAGTTTTCTCGGGTTACTTAACCCGGGGTTAAGAGACCCTTACTCTGTTAGATAGATAAAAGTTGTAAAAGAATTAATAAAATCTGTCCAGTAGTTTTGAGAAAATCTCAAACTTATTGAGGCCCCTCTACACTTTTATCTGTCTACGTGTGTACGAACTAAGTTAATGTTAAGGATTATGTACACGATGTTTATAAACGCGCAATAAACGCAATGCAGCCTGCAAGCTATGTAAATATACGTTGAAGACGCAAGAAGGACGGACGTATCCAGAAAAACGTCGTGTCATTAAAAACCATCGTGTACCCTTAATCGTGACGAAACGAACATCATCATTGAGTCACAGCGATGACGAAACGGATAATCTTATATCCCGTAGTCTAACTGAAATGACTATGGTTTTCCCCCATTTGGATGACGTCATTGTATTCCCTGAACCTAAGCATCTTGGATTCTTGGCTAAAGGTACTCTTTGTGAATGAATGAATGAACGGGGGAATGAATCACTTATTCATTCCGAATGAATGAGTGAATAGATAATTTGACTTAGCATCAGTCCGTAGTCCGTATGTAGTTAAGGCTGTTGGATTGGCTGGGGGATCTGAAAAGTTATTATCACAAAGTCTCTACATTAAAATTATTAAGTAAAAACCTAAAATATTTCCCCTGGACGAGAAGAATAAAATTGGAATATCCCTGTTTGTTAAAAATCTCTAGCACATCGCTATAATACTGGTCCATTGTCTGAATATGTTATGAAGAATGAAAAAGTGAAGAATGAAGAAAACATGCCATAGCCGCTAACGAGCTCTCTGAAGGATATTATCAAGATTTTCAAAATTATTCCAAAACTGCTCTCTACATGATAGAGCCTTCTTTGTCCCCGTGAAGGTTTTCAAAGGACCGAGGTTCAAACCTGTGAAACCTTGGGATATAGATAGATAAATACATTATTAATAAAAATCCCCCTGTTGGAGGGGAATTTTAACAATTTGTATTCTCTAAGTATACCTACTACTAACACCTATGTACTTATGTATTAGTACAGTGTATTTCGCGGTACAATCAACAGCACATCAACCTACATAAAACCGTTGCAAACTAGGCCGTATTGCCATCGAGTACAGTGTCTGTGTGTTACACTGAGTGTTGTCGACTGTACATGATAGGCAATTCGGAGTAAGTAGTATAGAGACGGATTGTTCTATAAACACTTCAATTGTCAATAAAAATTGCATCGTGTATAAATAAATGGTAGTTTTCGGTTGTCTTTTCAGTAGCTATTATACGCTTGGACAAAGGAAGGATATAAGTACAAAGATAATTAGTTGGATAAAAATAGTCACGGCAGCGGGCCCTGGGCCAGCGGGCCCGGTGACGTCATCGGGCCAGGGCTGCCGCGGGGCAAGACGGGCCCCGCGCCAGTGTAGCGCGCGCGCTCCGCCCGGTCGCACGCAGCCGAGCCACGAGCCACCACCAGCCAGCCAGGCCCCGGCCACGCAGCCAGCCACCAGCCGCCCCGCACCTCACGCCCCGCAACAACCGCGACAACACAACACACGTACTGTGAGTACCTACACCTAACTACATAATGCAACAGTGTTGAAAGCTATTGTCCAACTGCAGCGATGCACTAGGCGGTGCAGATTTCACTTCTGCAACTACACTTGCACGAACTGCATTGCTTGGCACATAGGTAGCACCGAAACATTTTTTTTTAATTAACAGTTTCACTTTTTTTAAACATCGGGCCCCCACAGTCTGAGTGGGGCAACCTTGGCGCATCGTGCAATGCAGCGGAGACCTTGCAAGTCACGCGTCACAGTAACCTCGGCTCACGCCGTGCTCTTTCTCTACCACGACATCTGTCGATGAATTGGCAATGCAATTGTGTTCGAGAAATCGTCGTTCATTGCTGCGTATCTAAACGATCGTTTGCGTTTGCTCGAAGCAAACGACGCAATGGACTTGGAGAAGTATTAATACAATCGCGTAGTAGATGATCTTGTCATCCGCATAGTACGGAGACGTGTTGATAGACGCGCTATGGAACGAACACAAACAGCTGACCGCGCGACGTATTCCGTTTTTTTGATAGACAAAAAATATGACGCGGTCATACAAGGACGGTCGACCAATAAACATAAACCACTATTGAGCCGTATTTTCCGTTTTGGATACACAACGTAGGTATATACCTGACCTGACCAATGTGGTATGAAAATGACGCTTGCAGAATGACACTAGTCATTACTGTGGTTAGGCTGTAGGACAGGGAAACACCTGTCAAATAAATCGTCATCGCAAGTCGCAACGCACGTTAAAATATGTTGAAATGTTGTTTACTTTTTTAATTATTCAATAGTGTTCTTCTTTTGTTCCCATTTTCTTTACAGAGCTCGATTTTTTTCTGAAACCTGAATTGTTCAGTGTTAGCAAGTAACTTCGTAATTATTCATTCAGCTATACACGTAGCGTAAAAGAGATGTTTGTTCGAATTAATTACCTACCAGATACGAGTAGTTCAGATTCCAACATAGATCGCGATAAGGACTTATATAGAGCGTCATCTCTACGTGCCCTTAATGTAAAAGTTAAATAGGTAGATAATGAGTGGACTCGACAGTAAGTGAGATAGGCACATAATATTGCGGTTTGTGTACAGCCAACAGCACATCAAGTAGTCCCTTTGAACTTTGTATCGTTATTATTGTTTGAGCAATAAGAGTTGAAATCGTAACCTACACAAAACCACGGTAAACTTTGCCAGATTACCCTGTGCCCTATGATACGCTTGGCTTGATGTTTTAAATACTTATTTTCCTTTCATGCTTGTGTAAAATGTCTAACAAATAAGAATTTTAAATTTTTTATTTAAAACCCTTAGGCCTACTTACAGCAATTTCACAGGTTAAGTCGTTAACTCTAGCTAGCTAACTCTCGGGTTAATTGCAAGTATGCTAAAGGTATTGTTATCAAATCAAGTAAACAAAACACCCAATAATTGGGTGGAAATCGGGTTTACCTGGGTTTAAAACTTTAAACACGAGTGGTTATCAAGTGCAATGAACGGGCACTCTAGGCAATGGCAATACGACATAGATTGCAATGGTTTTGTGTACGCCAATGTTACCAGGCCTCGGCGTTTCCCGCCTTATCGCATTGGAAAAACACGTCATAATAATATGTCGTACTATGTTTGCTATCTGCGGGGCGGTGTACTGTAGAATAGATCTCGTATATTATATGTCTGTATGTATATGTAGAAAACTTAAATTTTCTTACCTTAAATACTTATGTTACTTCCCTTCATCACCCTTTTAAAACAGTGGGACGGGATCAGCTGTTTACGTGATCTCTGCTATTTATATTCATTTATTGACTTATTATAGTTCTAACACAGATAAATGTATACAGGTGGACTCAATAAGGTTCAGATTTTCTCAAGAACTACTTGACCGATTGTAAAAATCATTTTACTAGTAGATAGTTTGGACTCCACACTATGTAATATCAAAGAATTTTTTAAATCCGTCAAGTACTTTTTGAGGAAATCTCATCCTTAATGACTCACATTTTCACTTTTCTCGTGTAAGATTCGTAAGTAGGGTTATCCCGTGTCAGTAAATGAGATCGCATCGAAATTGAAAGTGACTCTGTTTCGTGGGCAAACACCTTTCTTCTCGTAAAACTTGTCTTTGGCTGGATCTTAACTGTCTCGATTGCTTATTGAAAGTATACTGTAAGCTAATTACGTTACCTATATATGTGTATGTACTTGCCTTTACAGATAACGAGTACTGTGTAACAAACGAGCACCTTACGCGACAGTATTACAGACTAGATTGCAATGTAGTTTTGTAGGATGTTGCCTTGCGTTTTTAAATAATAAAACATGATCATATTCATAGTAATAGTAAGACACATCGAGAGAGCTTGAACCATGATCCATAACGCGGATTAGTGAATTTATAGTGAATACATGCCTTATATTTTAGTTAATAACAACTGTATGATATATTTGTGCCATCTTTTTGATGCAAGACCCTTAAGCTGAGATTCAGAAACAATTTCGCTCGCTCTTACAATTATTGTCAATGTTTGCCTAATTGTCTTCGCCATTAGGGTTCAAATGTTACCTTTGATGTGCTGTCGGGTGTACGAATATGAAGCATTTCAATTAGGTAGGTTTACTTATAAGTTAAATACAATCATGTAATTAAAAATATAAGGAGAGTTGGATTATTCCTGTCTGTCCCCAGGGGGACAGAATCGGGGGAAGAGACAGGAATAATCCGAGTTTGACTGCTTTTGGTTTGATACCGTTTATAATACAAACTCACCTGGACGGACCTTTCCAAGTTTATTTTGGATAGTGTTTTATACATAGTAAAACTCCTAAAATATAGCGTAGCAACCTTGCTCTTTAATGGAATTTAACTACGAATTTACATATTTACAAAGTGGAGGCAGAGGTTAGCCGAGAGCGTCTTTGGACACTTTTTTCACCTCGCCGCGACATTGATCGTGCTCAGAACCGGTACAGTCGGCAACGAGTAGACCTACGTAAATACAACTTTATTGTGCTCGAAATAAAGGTTGCAACGGAACAATGTGTATGTGCGGTCGACTGTACCCTGGTTACCCTTCGACGAACACAGCCAATAGGACGGCGCTTATTTACCTTACTGTATATCTAAACATATACCTATATCGGTGAAAAATATAATATCGTATAATAAGCTCCATACAAGGAGCGACACCTCTGAGTAATAAACAAAGAGTACACAGAACAGTTGCATTTCTTTCAATTCCTCATATAATTAATCTAAATTCTTATTAGTTTAGACCCTATACCTAGAACCTCGGTTAGATAACCTCGGTTACAGCTCGAAATTATTGTTCAAATGCACAACAATTTAGCAAGTATCATTCGTAAACTTTTTAGTTTATATCCTAAAACCTCGGTTACCGCTCATATAAATTATTATTCGAATCTACAACAAACAAACGGAAATAGATAATAATTAAATAACATTAACTTTAATTAATATCCCCTTATTCTTTCAGAAGGCAATGGTCAGAAAATACGAGAGGATGAGCGGTCGTCAGTCCTGGAATGAGGAGGATATGGCGCGAGCAGTGACTGCCGTGGTGTCAGGTAAGATGGGTTACAAGCTCGCAGCCAGGACCTTCCACATCCCCCGCTCCACGCTGCAGAGGCGGGCCAGCAAGATCCGCTACCTTCACCCTGAAGACAGCAAACCACCAATGGGGCACTACCGAAGAGTATTCACAGAAAGCCAGGAGAGAGACCTAGTTGGCTACATAAAGAGCATGCAGAATCATTTCCTAGGTGTCTCCAGAAGAGACATCAGAGAACTTGCCTTCCAATACGCAGAAGATAACAATATGAACCATCCGTTTGACGTGAACAGCAGGATGGCTGGCGAGGACTGGGTGAGGAATTTCTTGAAGAGAAACCCCGAGTTACTCCACAAGTCAGACGCGTATGACATGGAGCCGGTAAACTTCGATCAGTTCTACCACTTCATGTGCCCGCTGTCATGATGACTAGTTTCGTTGCATAGATTAGGGTGCTGTTAGACTTGTTGATCGATGTTGCAACGATGCCACTGGTCAACATCGATCGTTTGTAATAACGCAGGACCATCGATGACTCGATCATATGTGCTGTGATCGATATCACTGCTGCTCAAAAACAGATGATTAAAGACTCCTTGATCAAACTTATAGAAAATGTCTAAATCTTGCTAGACTCTACAAAATTGTGCGTCGAAGAAGACCAAGTGTAGTTAATTCTCGCCTAACGATCAATGTAGATTGGTTTAGTGTATCGTCAGTTCATAGTACCTTACCTATAGCACATAATTACGACTAGACTAGTTTTTATAGTAAAAATGCTAGTCGATTAAAGAGAATACACATTTCCTTTTAAAATTACAAATAGATGCGCAGAATATCGAGTAGATTATATTATATTTGATTGCCATTTTTATTACAAACTACGACTACTATATCTTGCGAGCGAAGCCATCCGGTGACGCTACGGAGTTGATGTAGTGAGTGAATAGCTGTCTGTGAACTGACTTGACGCTAATAGTGCATATTGATCGACATCGATCGATGGCTTCGACAGTACAGGTCTAATAACACCCTTACCGCCACTTGCAAAAAGAGATAACCTTAGAGTTAGCGACTTAGCCGAGCAAAATGTATGGAGTTTTCTTGGGTTAAGTACTTAACCCAGGATTATCTCGTTATTGCAAGCGGCCCTTAGGTGTCAAAGGGGTCAAGTCCGAGCGTACCCGCGAGAGCCTCACGCTGCGACTCCAACTTATGTAACTTACCATTAGGTCAGGCTTCACGGCGTTTTAACTATTCTTAAGGCACAATTTTAAAATGTCTTGTTGCATCGGTTGTCAGAAGATACAGCAATAGGCCTTAAAAATCCCACATTACACTTACCAGAGTTCAAACTTCATTAAAAAAATTATACTAAAAATACTTTTACATGAATTCCAAAAATTCTGAGTGGAATTTCCTTAGTTAAATTTTAACTTTGTTTATCGGTTGAAATTAATAATAATAAATATTATATAAAGTGGGCATTATTATCTTCCGAATTCCGATGTAACATCGGTGTAATTTTAGTATTTTTCACGTTATAGATAAAATTTAAACTTTTATAAACCAATACTTACACGAATTTTAGTAGATAGGTAGATAGATAATTTAAATCAAAAATTATTAGATTTAATACATCGTTAATAGCAGTTAAGATAAAGATTTATAAGAGAAACAATTTGAACTAATCTCAAAGATTACCTACGTACTTGTCACATACATTTTTGTTTGTCTGTACTTACAATTGAGTGCTTACAAGATTCATAGTTTATTTAATTTTAGTATAAATACTTAAATGATTTATTTCATAGTTTAAATTCTGTTATTTAATGGTAAACTGCTAACTTGGTAAATTAAGGGCTGTGATATAAAGAGGAAGGTGTATTTTTGTGGAACATATCAATATAGAGATGGTATTTAATGTTTACGAAAGACAATCTTATTTAAATCTGGATTTTCTATATTTTATAAAATTAGCACAAATTGTAATAATAAAAATTTGCTCGAACTATCTAGGAACATTCTAATTTAATTGCTAAAGTAAATCTAGGTAGGATTATAATAATTTATTTTGAGAGACAAAAGAGAAACATAGGGATTTTTAATTGCATATTTTATATTAGAGTTACAAAGAATACGTAAGAGAGCCGAGACTAAAGCACTTTTTATGAAAAATAAACCTTTCTTATTCAAAACTTTAGAAATTACTTATTCTTTTCAACAAGTCTAAATTAAGAAAAGCAACATTCATTATTTATGAATGTAGTATTTTGAGCGATATTACAACTTTATTCGCTATAAAAGAAATTAAACGTGCACAAATCGTAAAATCACAAGATCACAACTACTTTTAGACATCTTAATTCCTATTGACAAGTAATTAAGTTATAGTAGATAATTGTAATAGATAATGGTGATTGGTGATATTAGGAAATTGCTCGAACTATAAGTTCAATTCAATAAGCGCTAATGAGTGTTGAGGTTAAATTGATTATTGTATAATTTAGAGCTGCCAACTTACATAGTTGTAATAGGTATCTTATAAACTGTGACCAAAATATTTTCAATTGCTCTAGAAAGATCGTTAAAATATGTTCAAATTATTTATTATATTATTTCTATATTTTTGATGAGTAATCTAATCACATAAAGTATTTTATTGAAAAGTTAGGTACTTACATATTTAATTAGAGTTTGATCAATGTTCATTTAGGTATTTTAAAAATTAAAGCTGCTTTTTATCGAATGTAAATTATTTTATGTAATACTTATACTTTTCTATCTGTAGGTGTGTTGTAAATAAGATAACATAAACCTAACTTGAATTTTGTCGTTACCTGATTTAAGTTTTGATCTCTTAAGTTAGTTTTACTAAACCGTTTATTTATTTAAGTTGGGTTCTGAAACATCTTTTTCGACATTCCCTTTTGACATTTAATTATTTGTGAAATACAATGCTACTACTTTCTCGTGATTATGGAACTGATTGTCGATGTTCCTAAAAACTATTGCCGTTACAAAGTTATATCGCCACGATAATTTTCAGCTATCAAATTATTCAAGCTGTAGGTAATGAAAAGACTTTACACATCCAATCAAGAAAGACATACCTACAATCATTTTTTGGTAGGTTAGCGTAGCGATACGGTTTTTACTTTTAGGCTTTTTACACTAATTGATATGCATCTCTTTCGTAATTTTAGTTTAAAAGTTTAGTGTGTTTAGGGTGTTTGAGAACTCAGCCTTAGGTAGGTCTCGAGATATTAGATATTGTTGGATTTTAAAATTCTAACTGGAAATAAATGCCAATATGACATAGTTATTGTTTTGAATATAAATTACTAGGTACTTAATAATGTTATTTAAGTATTATGTCCAGTGGCCTTATGTTGTTACTTTTATAGACCCTT
Source organism: Tachystola acroxantha (assembly GCA_963506565.1). NCBI lineage: Eukaryota > Metazoa > Arthropoda > Insecta > Lepidoptera > Oecophoridae > Tachystola > Tachystola acroxantha. The sequence continues at coordinate 11,861,650 of OY735871.1, forward strand.
TGAACGTCGACATGACACCTATATCTACTTATAACTTTATTGAAGAAAATAAGGTTTCAGAGAAGACCGTTTGATTCTTTGATCGATACGTTTGCGATGTCATAAAAGTAACTAAATGTGACCACAGTACTTAAAATATGTTTGAACACAAATAAACGAATTGGTATTTTTTTTCGTGTTTTATTTTAAATAATTTATAAGTATTTGTAGCCAGTTTACAGGTAAATATTAAAACACCATGTAGGTATAGTGTAGAAGGAAAATCACCTTAAAATAATGAAACAATCCGAGAAAAAACAGCGCCTACTCGTCGGTGAGAATCAAACCCGACACAGCCCTACTAATGTGGCAGCAATTAAAAAAAAAAATGACTGGACTAAAAGCTTGAAATGGTTTGTTTAAATGACCATCTTTAAAGCCCTGCTTTATTAGTCGTGGCCCCTGATTCTGCTAAGATATTTTGATAGAACGATTACCAACGCAACCAGTATAAGCTGGCCCGGGTCCAGTTCGTGAGGCTAGCTTGTAAGCTAGCAATAAGTTCTGGTAACGTAATCATTCGACTCTGTTCGATCTAAATATCTTGGCAGAAAAGAATATCGAGCCTTTTTATTAGAACTGCTTTTTATGGCTAAGCATGTAGGTGTAGTCCCGTTCATTACCTAGTATAGAAATGGAATTTACCCAATTCAATACCTACCTACCTAGTTCACAATTGGCACTTACGATTAGGTAAAATAATGTTCGACTCATCAAATATGACCTAAAAATGTAAAGCAGGTCATTGACGCCAAAGGTAAGATATAAAAATAGCTGACTGTGCCGTGAGAGCGAGTGACAATTTGCACTATGGAATCCGAGCATTTTAGAGCCACAGTCAAACAATCCGTTTCTATAGAAATACATTTCTATAGCACGGCGATTTTTTTCCATCGTAGCTTCTATAAGTGACATTAGATGTGATTCTGTAGTCAACACTAAGTATATTCCTAAACCTAAACACATTAGTCTACATCGCGTAAAAGTGAGCGCGGGCGCCTCACTTGTCGACGATTAAAATTAGCATATGTGGCACTTTGGAATCGCTGCAATTTTATGACAAAATATTATTTCAAATAATTTATTTCAGACTTGAGTGTCCATATTGAGTGTTAGTATACATTAAGCTTAATAACTATGCTAGTACTTAAAATAATCTTTCAGTTGCAAAGCAATCTGAAGGCATAATATGAGTTTTAGCCCAATGCCTCCAGATTGTGCAGCATGGTTTACTAGATACCGCATTCAGGATGCCAATCGGGCTGTTTCTTCTTACTCTGTGCATCAGGGCCGCCACTCTTTTGCGTACTATGCCATGAAATTAATGATGTTTGGACTGTTTTGGGACCGCAGACAAACATTACAATAGTTTATGTCCATTAAGTAGTCAACTATGGCGATTCCAAAGTGTCGTGCGCTAAAAATCGTCGTTAAGCGAAGCTTATTACCGCTTACTCTTACGCGATTTGGCAGTCACGATAGAATCAACCTAACATACTTACATAAGTGTTAGGTATATTTATAATGTACTACCTAATCAGATAAGTATGTACATTTCGCAATCATGAATATACCCCTTATTACGACAGCTCTCCTCTCCTTAATTCAACATACAAAGGTTATAAAGCCTATTCACTTTACATTCCTAGTACAGTTTTAAAGCCTTTTCAGCAGCTTTACGTTGACATTTTCTTCAGAAGCGAACGAAACGTATTTACTCTTTTATACGTAGTTGTTTTCAAAGGCAATTTACGGGGCGAGGAACGCCGCGATGAAAGCAAAAAACAACATAAAGCTTCCAAGGAAAGCCTTTCTACGATCACCATCAAGAGTGCGGAGCGTGAAAAATTCTGTTGATTTTACGTCGTTTTCTTTACGTTTTACAGTAATTGTGCTTTGAAAAGCTTTTGCAATTCATTTAAAGCTGTTAGTTGCACAGGTTACCTGTCAAGTCAAATATGGGTTGGAGTGGAGCGGACTTTTTCTCGAGACACGACGAGATTGGAAGATTGGAGATTTTTTAATAGTAATTATGTGAAAAATAATGAAATACACAATTTTAGGAACTAATATTGTTTAGACTACCGCCCCTGAGTTGGGCGTCGCTGATCAAAAACACTTATGTTTTGTAAATCTGTGTAATGGTATTTTGAGAGTTAAATAAATTGAATTGATACGGCAAACAAGCTGATGGTTACTGTCGCATATAGGTAGGTAGATCCCGACCCCTGGTGCCCTGAACAGTTGTATATTGTGTCATATTGACTAGGGAATGGAATCTTGCAGCAAAATATAAATCTCAGTATTTCCGAGATTTAGGAGGACAAATCTTGCAAGATCTCGGTATTTTGCGATATCTCGCTGCACACAAATGCTAATAAACATACAAGAATTGTTGTTATTTGTATTGCCACTTGTTATAAATTGGTTGGACGATATAATGAAATTAAATTTGAACGTACAGCTGACAGCAGATCAAGTGTAACACTTTGGACTTTGTAGGTACCGTTCTTATTATCTGCGTCGTAAAAGCTGAAATCGTACTGCAAGTGTTACCATTGATCTGTTGTTGTCCGTACCACAGCCGCAAGTATCGCAAAGCGGCAAAAAGTGGCCAATCAGGCGTTTGAAGTTGACATTAAGATGCGATTCGTGTGAATAAAACTGTCCAATTAGCGCACGGCCACGTATCTTTGCGTGCCCGCGTGATACGCCTGAATCAATTAATCCGATTGATCATTCTATATAATAAGTATATTTTTTATTTAATGGCTTCTCCTCATAACAAAGGGGTAATTTCTCCAACGTCAAGTTATTCATGTAAATGGAAAATTAAACAAATAGTAAAAAACCAGTCTACTATTCCAAAATGATCCTCGGATCGTGTTTAGTAGTTATAATAATTTCAAGTTATTAGATAAGTAATATTTTCTTTTTACATTTACTGCCATTCTCGGCGCAGCCTGACCCCTTTGTCATACCCGCTCTTCACGGCATTTGTCATATCTCTGTGAACACGTGAGCTTGAAAGTAATAAAAGTGCGCTCCAGTAACTTTCAGTGAACAGTTTTCCAATATTTCAGTGCTGTGCTCTCGACGGTGAAAAAAACCACGATAAATTGCATTCCATTCCGTTTGGAACGAAGCGGAAATGTCCGAGATCGTTTGAATTGGGTTTGCGGTTCTGCTACCCACATCGCTTCGCTTTCGACATCTCATTTTGCCTCTGTTGATATTCAGGTAGAAGTTTTAAAAAATAAAATGTAAGAGTACCTATACCTACTGTCACGCAGACTACGAGAAAGCCTATTATGAAACGGACAAATGAGGATATTACATTCTGTTTAGTTTTGTTATTAATGAATTAAGGCAAAAACAACAGCCGCCATTTTGTACAGCTGTCACCAATCTTTTTTTTTGCCAGCTTCTATGTAATTCCACTAAAGAGATTTTATGCGTACTTACCGAGCGGTGACGGCCACCGAGTCAGCTCTTAAAGTTCATCCTAGGTACCCAAGATATTTGTATGCATAAATCAATACTTAACTCCATAATATTTGTTTGAAAGATGCTTCCAACAAACAAACGATGCAGTTTAGTTCAAGTTAATCCGTTGTTTACTCAAGAATCTGCTGAGGCAATCCAATTATTGATGGTAGGTGCCTCAAAGGAACCGGGAGTCCGCTTCCGCGCCACTGCACTACTGAAGGCGTTCGAGAGCACTTTGAACTACTATAACCTGATCTCTAGATCTCCTCTTTCCCTACACCTCACACCCGCTACTGCCTTGAATTCACATAGAGTAGATAGGTTACTCGGTTTCAAGAGATCTTTTTAAACTGGACAGTGATAGGAACTAACAAGTACCTATCGGGTTTTATTTATGTTACTTCACTATACGATGACTGAATTTTAGGGTTGTCATTCGTTGTATTACTGTAGGGGAGCAAGGGGCTAAATGTAACAGGGGTAAGTAGTAACAGGGCTTTTTCACTAGGAATTTAAACTTTATTAACGTATTTCTTTGACTCAATCTTATCGTTATAATGCGCCACGCCACGTCATCAAAGTCAGAGTTCCGCCAGGTGGCGTATTGAGTGGGTGTGTGCAAGCCCTCCGTTGTCGCCAGGTTATGTATTATTTTGCTTTCGTAAACTTTCGATTGGCTTTATTATAATCGACTAATTGGAGCTTTCCGTGTTTTATTTGATGTTAAATTTATATATGTACGATGTCGTGTAACAGTTTTCGAGATTACTAAGTTGATTTAATAGTTATCGTTATAAATATTAAAAATTATGCCTTGGGGCTAGTTGTAACAAAATCTTGGGGTATGTTGTAACATGTTACAACTTGCCCCCATATTGCTGTATGTATGTGATTAAAAATGCAATATACCTTATTTTTATTTTTTTTAATGAGACTGTATAAGATAAACACAGAGCGGGGAACACAAAGCCAGGAGGTATACGAGTTAGCTGCAGCTGAAGTTTTAGAAAACAAGTGTTGATTACTCATAGAAAAAGTATGTTTCAGTTGATTATTTGATAGATGATTCATTTTATAGAAGTACCTCAATATTTTTCTTAAATACCTAATGATATGTTGAAAACAAAGCTAAATGTGAAGATAATAAATGATTGAAGGTGTCACATTCTCGTTTTTTATTGTTGTTACTACATGCCCCAATAGATGTTACAACAAGCCCCAAGCACGGGGTAAGATGTAACACTTCCCTCTTTTTATAAAAAAATTAATTCTGAAGAAATTAGACATAGATTTGATATTTTTTCAATTAGAATTAATTAAAGAATGGTTAGAGTACCGATCAAAGTTTAGTTAGTGGTAATTTAGCCAATATATCTCAAGATATATGATTGTTTTTAAAAAATGTTACAACAAGCCCCTCGCTCCCCTACATGTCATTCAATAGGATATCTGACTAGTCATAGAAAATTAAATTCCCTTCATTAATATTAAACATTACCCTCCTCTTTTCAGCAGTAGGACAGAAATAAACCCATAGCTCATGTTCAAATGAAGTAAAAATTAAATTGAAATTAACGATTTAAAAAATAAAATAGTTGAATAAATGAAATAAATTAATTACCTAACTACTTAATTTACTTATTGCCGCAATGTCTGCCTCTGTCATTCCATGTTGCTGTGCCCTACAGGGTGCATGTGTCATAATTTTAAGACCTAGTGTATGCAATTAAATAAATTTAAATTGAAATAGTTGCAGGGATTTATCCATCAGGAACTAGAAAATGACATCAAGATTACTAACGCTATGGCATACTGAGAGATCGTTCACCCTCATAAAAAGGATAATGAAGCCGATCAATACCTACTATCATCATTTGTAAGTACTTTTTATTTCAAAAGTTTGTTTTTCAAAAGTTATAATAAAATGTAAGTAGGTCTCAATAATTAGAGACCTACATTTTTAAATTATGAGACTGTTGTTTTTGATGTTTTTGGTTTACGGGCGCGGGGGCCTGCTCGGGTACAGACCTTCCCTTACATCGAGGGAGCTCACCACGCGGGCCCAGTGCGGATTGGCGGATTTCACATGCCTTAGAAATTTTTTTTCATCTAGGACGTGCAGGTTTTGTCACGATGTTTTCCTGCACCGTTTTGAGAGCACTCGGTAAATGTACGTACCTACTTAAGTTTTTCTGTCGAAAAAACCGAGGATAACTCATTGGTACATGGTTGCCCTGGCTGGGAATCGAACCTGGGACCTCCGTATCGCAAGTCCATTGAACCAACCACTTCGCTCCCGGCCTGAATAAATGTGACATAATATAGGTTTGGTCATTAAACCTTACGAGAAGAGGGTATCCATTTTTCGAGGCTGTTAATACTCTAACATATTTTAATATTTCCAGTGAGGTTTGTCTTAAGTAGGTTACCTACTATAATTTAAAAATATCTTTAAACTGAGAGAAAGGAGGCAACCCTACCACATTGAAAGACTTTATGGTAGAGCAGACCCTACCGGTCCATGTCAAAGGCAAAGGAACTAGCGTCGTGAAGAGTTCCCAGTTTTGCAGCTAATAAATTGGTAGAATTTCATTTATTTTCTACTTTCATTCCTATGGATTTTCTTTATATGAAGGAAGTTGATTTTTGCATGAGACGTGTACCTTACATGTAATCACAGCTTTTGGGCACTAGCCGAAATTCATAGACATAAGTACAAAAGGCGATCTCAATGCCTTGTAGCAGTCTCTACCAGGTGACATTTGGGCATGCGGAGGAGGCTGAGGTAGATGTAGGTAATTAATCTAAGGGAAATTCCCGCAAAAGAGTCTCTATACATATATAACTTAGTTAGGTATAACAACTTGAATCCTATGTCTGTATACTTATTATAAGTATCTCATTACATATCGGTAGGTACATAATATACTGATTTCCAAGAATTTCTAAGGACAAGTAAAATCCACATTAAATTACTTTCCTACTGTTTTCGTGTAACAGTAGGAAAGTATAGTATAGTAGGTATAGGTAGTGTTCAGATTTTTTCAAAAAAACTACTGGACGGAATTTATTTATAAACTCACGCCTGATTCCCGTAAGGGTAGACAGATGAACTTCTATCTGCTGCGATCCTGGTACACAACCCTTGCCACCTCCACATTCATCAATATCTTCATACATGCTCGTCGGTTTGTAGTACACCGTACTTGGTCCTTTTTCAAGACATCGCCAATTTGGTCGACGTACGTTCTCCTCTACCTCTGCCGACCCTTCCGACCATGGACCGAATTTAGTATTTCTTTTATAGTCACATTGTTTAAACTTTTACCGATCTAACAGTGAAAGAAATCTTGCAATAGGTCAAGTAGTTTTTGAAATAATCTCATCCAGCAGCACTTCGTTACATAGCAACAGACATACTTAAATTGCATTTTATAGACAGAAGATACTGCTTGAATAATAAACAGATGTACGAAACTGAAGTTAACATGAACATGGCCGTAAAGACGTCGGATGGACGGCAAGTGTGGGAGAGGTTGGGAGGAGGGGAAGTGGCAACTTCGACATCAAAGTGCACCCGATGCACAATAAAATATCGCAGAGAGTAACTCACGTTGCAAACAGCCAGGGATGTAGCTAGGCTAGGGCATGCGACGGAGGCACAACCGTTGCGGTTTCGATCCTCACTTTTAGCGGTGGGCAGTTCCAAGTACAATTTTAGCACACTTTTATTGATGAGAAAAAAAAACAAGCACAAAAAACACATTGTATTGTAGATATTACTATTGATATTACTATAGATATTATATTTACTTACTATGCACTTCTCTTTCTGATATATTTTTATAATATCCTCTGCAGTTGGTTGTCTGGAGGAAATCGCTTTTAGCGATAAGACCGCCAAAATTGCACATGCTTCTCAATAAAGTAAATTAATACTGTATTATGGTGCAATAAAGTGTATTTATCTTATTGTCAACAAACGAAACAATTTTTTTCATCATTTAAAGTGTGATAAATAAAGTGTCTTTGTGTTAAATACCAAGTAGGTACTTTCTTATAATAATAAAATAAATGTACGGACAACAGCAGATCAATGGGAATTCAACTCTTATGACGCAGATAATGCAGGTAACGGTCGAAAGTCCAAAGTGTTACACTTGATCTGCTGTTAGCGTACAGAGTAGAATTTTTTTTTCAATAAGTAGTTGGAGTGTATAAAGAGAACGTACTTAAAAAGTGAAAACATTGTAAACCATTCATAATTATAAATATCCATACAATATGATAAGTAACTATAATACCCTGCTTTATAATCCCAGTACCCCACCTTACAAAACACCATTAATGCACTCACGTATGTGTATTATACCTATAAGAGTTCCACCCCGATAATCCCCTATTATCCCTAGAGAGTATATTTCGCGGGGGCATGCTAATCTTCTCAGTTTTGTTCCCATTTTAGTCGTAGTATATATATTACGGTAATATCTCTACGACAATCTCTCAGTGCCCAGAGCATCGTGCCTATTTAATGGTGCTATCGACCAATCTTGAGCCGGGATTTCAGCGGAACGAAATCGCTAAAACAACGTCAAAATGACCGTGTCATGCCCTAATTTTAATTCTAGCTACGGCCCTGCATGCAACTCTATTTTATTTTGGTCGATCAAGAAAAAGTTATAGCGACGACAACCTCTACTTACGTACCTATGGCACGTTTTTACATTTAGTATATGGCATTATTTCCACTAACTACTATGGCTTATTTTCAAAGAAAAGGTATAACCTATCAACTCGCATAACCACACCACAGACTGCTTCAGAGGTCGTACCTATTATATCTTAGTACGTATCAATATCTACTCTACTATTACTTATTATCAGATTTTTTTTATGAAAATCATCATCAGTCCGTGTCAGTTCACGGCTGGACGTATTGTCTCTCCCAAAGACACGATATTTGACTGTTTGCATCTATAAGCGGCAGCCGTAGGTCATCTACGAACTTACGAAAACCGGTCGAGTGAAAGCAAACTAAAACTTATTCGTAAAACGCAGAGTAAAATGTACAGGTTGAGATTTTCTTAAAACCTTGGTTCACTTGCACTCAACAGTGTAACGTTTTTTCAGTCGGTCAAGTCGTTATTAAGACAATCTCAATCTAAGGCCCCTGTATTATTTATCAAATTAGTTAAGTAGTTATATTCTCAAATGTTTCAAAATATCTACTTTTATAACCTATCTTTTCTATTATTATTACGCTGTGACTGAAAATGTAGGGCGCATTTCAGTGAATATAGCATATAGCTCATAAACGTAGGGTGAGAGGGTAGGCCGGAAGGGGGCGGGCGCGGCGGCGTGCGTCGCTTCTTTATTACATTTTTCTCGGACATTGCATAGGAAAATGTTATTATATTTATGTAGGGATACCTACAAAAATGTTTTAATTACATTACATTGACAGTTTTAAGGCTGATATTACAACATCACATGGATTTCATATGACATTTACATAATCATAAATCCAAATCATAAGTAAATCACAATTCTACCACACATATCAAAATAATAAGTATTAAGCTACAGAATAAAAAGCGAACGAAAGGAACAATCGATCGATCGATTGTTCGATTCAATCGACTTTATGCTCGATGTTTAAAGCGATGTTCACAATCAGACCAAACACCAATATATAACCACAATTGGCTTTTCGGCGAGATAAAAGAGTCACGCCGAAACGTCACAATACGCCTTTGGCGAACGCTAAAATTGTGTCGCGTAACCTAAATTATTTTACATATTTTCCAATGTGAATTCAGCTTCAATTTGGTACATAGATTATTCTCATTGGTTATTGACGCAAATATCGATCAAGCATATTGATTGATGCCATCGATCTTCAGCTTCGTATGCGCGTATTTCATACGTTTTTCTACGAAGGCTACGGCAATTAGAGACTGATGAATACCGATACTTACAGGATTGGACAAACTTCGCACGATAGAAAAAAATCGCAAACATACCCCTTCCATGTCTTTTAAAATGAAGTTATATCTAAACCGAAATAGTTATATTCATACAAAATATATATCAAAATGTAGGGTACTATAAATACGAGAGCTTGTTTTAAAAAAAAGTCTGATTTTGTTGGGGTATTTTTATTTCCCTGCCAAAATTCATAAAAATACGAATATTGAGGCACTGCGCCGTACTCTTCACTCCGGCGCTGCGGGGAATCTTCTGTCCCACTCTTGCTTTTGACAACCATATACCTAGCGCCTTAAATGAAAACCACTATCGGCGAATATTTTTTTCCGTAGAACAAACCGTCGTCGTGTCAGCTAAGCGTTTTTTCAACCGGTGTGTTCCACCGGTGAAGGGTATTTCGATATACCGTAGCGAGCTCATGTAAGTAGGTATTAATTTATTTTAATGTACTTAGGTACAAAAATTCACCGGCAATGCGTCGCTCTTATAAATATGAGACGTAAGCATAATGATAAAGTTAATTATATAAGTATACTCGTATACTAATGCCTCTTTAATCGCAGAAATATGTTTACACGAAAGAAACCAATAAATAATCTTTACATTATGAGTAAAGCCTGCGGAGGCGTGTCTCGAAGCGTAAGCCTTGGATGAACTCAGACATTATGTACATCCCATAATTGTGTTTACTCTCGCCTCGTTCCACCCAGATTTCTCCTCTGACCGATCCTTTATTATTTTCCTTTGTTTTCACATCTAACAAAGCCGTAGCAATACACCCTTCAAAATAAAATTTGAATCGGCCACTTGCCAGATTTCGCATGGAGGTGAGTCGGCGTAAAAATCCCGAAAAAGTTCCAATAGCGTCATAATCTCTTTGGTAAAATACAGACTCGTGTCGAGGATGCGATTTAAAAGTTGTGCGGTGAGAAGGATATATGTATATTAATTAATACAATAATGCGATGGATATGGCTTGATGATTCATGTATCGTTCAATCATGTGGTTTTTTATTTATTCGGTTTTATTTTCATAGGCCAATTATGATACAGAAATCAGAATAGTATGGTCCGTTAAACTCATATTCATTCAGATATAATTTGCACCGTAACAGCTAATAGCCAAGTAGAATACAAACTTAAAATAAAAACAATATACAATTATCATAATAAGTATTAATTAATTAATTCCTTTTTCAAATTACAATGCTTCGTAAGACAAATTACATTTTTTTTCTTCTTCAAAATACACATTGGTAGAGCCTTCATAGGTCCTGCCCACGGCAATAATTTTTTCAATGTTCTAATATAATCAATTTTATTAAAAAAATTACAAAATGTTTATTACGATAAATACTATTTTTCAATATACAATACATGGCATAATTGCGACAAGCTAAGTTATAGTTCACAAATGTGCCAAAAACGGCCGTTTTTCGCAATTATGCGAACTACAACTTACCGACATTGAATCACGTTATAAATAAGCATTTAAAAAATAATATTTATCGTAATAAACATTTCGTAAATAGCTTTTTTAATAAAATTGATTATATTGGAAGATATTATTTTTTTTAAGATTGGCGGCGCTAGTTGGCTCTATGAAGCCCTCCTTTGAATATGCCAGGTTTTTTGTAGTTTTATTTATGAGCCATTGTCTGCAGCTCTCATGACGCCTAGATAAAGACAAAGTACATTTCAGATCGTCAATTCATGTTTAATATGAAATCTCCATTATATTAAATAAATTTCTTGCATCAGAACGGTATCACCTAGAAGAGTGAGCTCGAACAAAAAACTCGCTCCGTTGCGCAGTAGACTAGGCACGAAGCCGCGGGCCGTGCTGCCATCTCTCGCGTTGCTAGGAGACGCGGCGATCGATACAGCCTCCGCCGGGCCGCCTAATTACCCCCCGCCCGCCGCCCGCCCACCACCCCTCCCTCGCCCCGCCCGAGCAACTTCGCGCCCGCCCAACCAACCGCGCAGCCAGATTTAAATATCGAATGATAGAATTCGCATTCAAATGTTTTTCATTTCTTTTGTGAATATTTATTTTGTAGCCTTTGTTTCTTTGAGTGTTCATTTCTTTTATGAATTTTCGTTTTGATTACGGCCTTTGATATTCTTTTGAAGTTGGTATGCTGAAAATTAAATGCTTTTTGAAATTATTTGTTTTCTTACGTACGCTAACAGTGTAACACTTTGGACCGTTCTTATTATCTGCGTCATTCGAGTTGAATTCGTACTACAAGTATTACCTACCATTGATCTGCTGTTGTCTGTACCTACAGTCGAAAGCATATCAAATAATATAAGAAATAAGAGTCATAACCCAAAATAGGAATCACCATATCATGGTTCCAGAGACATATAATATAAGTACATCAGAAACGCTTGTCGCTCATAGCGTTATTTTCCAAGTAACCCCTGGCGATAGTAAACCGATGCAATTTAAGTAATAAGTATCACCTACCATTGCATAGAGTGTTAAGTATTTTTTGGTTATTGTTAGGCATTTCTTAAACTCTTATTATCAAAATATTTTTTCTCCGTTCGGCTCTCAGAGCAGGTGCCTAATCTGTGCGGATAATGTAGAGCTATAATGCATACTCTGACATATTGGGTAGAGCGCCCGCATCTGCGTCGAGCCACGACAAAATAAATTTTGCCTGCTTTCTCACACAATTTCCTCGAGGCGATGTTGGGGATTAGTTTGAGAGGTTTGTAGGGTTCCGTGAATCAAAAGGAAAAAAGAACCCTTATAGGATCACTTTGCTGTCTGTATGTCGTCCGTCCGTCCGTCCGTCTGTCCGTGTGGGCGGATTTCGTTACCAAATCCAGAGTATTTGCTGCAGCCTCATGCAGCCGTGACAAAATCAAACTTATAAAATATTTTGTTAATAGCAAAGATTAGTTAGTCTCTAAAACTAGTTATCTATTCGTTAGAATAAAGTTACGGTGTTAAGTTGCGTTGCACAGAAGCCTCGGCGCGGCGCGCGAGTCCGACTCGCACTTGTATTTATAAACTTTCGAATTGTAAACTAGAGATTCATTTTCACACCGTCATCAGTCCGTTAAAAAAGATAAAAATTTAGATATTTCTATGGAAAATTTCACCCATGAAGAAAAAAATGGGCGGCCGGCTAGTTCTATTCTTCATGATCAAACCCCTTCTAACTGCGGTAGAAAATGATAAATAAACTGAAACTTTCGCCATCTAGTAAAGAGTTCGTAGCGAGCGCTACGTGCAATATTCGTAGCAACTAGAAATTTGTTCAAGAAAATTTGTAATTAATTAACGAATGTATACTAATTTAAAGTTTAACGACGCTAAGAGAAGACAAATTTTTCAATAATAACATGTTTATAATATAATAATAATCATCATTGCCATGTTGCGTCCTTACTTTCTAAGCATTAAATTAGTTCGGGTGGAAGTACAAAACAGACGACAATATTTATTGCTTAAGTTATTTAATTTATTTATAATATGTAAGTATGTAGTTTCTTTCTATGAGGACGTCATAGTCGCTCGGTATTGTGTACCAAGTATTTAAAAACATAAAATAAAAGGCAGTTGTCCCACCGCCGGCGAGTAAGCGAGTTAACTCTCAGCTATTTTCTCGCCCAAGAAACGTACCAAACATAGCACATTCCGTGTAAACAAAAGAGAGATATATATTAGTAGTTCATCTCCGACTGTTCACGCCGTCGGCGAGTACTCGCTCGGCTATTTTGTCGCCGAGCGAGTACTCGCACAGCGACAGTCGCTCAGCGATGAACTATAAATATTATGTCGCCGAGCGAGTATCGCTGCGTCTCTTTTGTTTAAACGGAATGTACTATCTGTTGTACGGACAACAGCAGATAAATGGTAACACTTGCAGTACGACTTTAAATATTACGTTGCAGATAATAAGAACGGTCCAAAGTACAAAGTGTTACACTTGATCTGCTGTTAGCTGTACGTTTCTTGCGTGAAAAAATAGCCAATGGTCACTCGGCCGGCGTCCTTTAGCCGATCTACAAACCTATACTCGCTACTTGCTTATCGCCGGCGGTGGGACAACTGCCTCACCACCGCTGGGCAAACATTTCGCCTCTCTTTTTCCACTAATCTGTGTCATGCATGAGGCTTCCTCTGACCATCCTTCCGACTGTCGTCGTCCATTTTGTGAAGCTCATTGTATACCGTCCAGGCTCATATCCCGGATGCACACATAGAACACACGCTACGTGTAGTTCTTAGCGTTAAGAATTTGTTGAAGAATATTGCGGACATTTAGTAGAATCATAAATATTTATCAGTAAAGTGTATATAAATGTGTAAAAAATATGTTCTAGTCGTTTTCAGAGTAAGCAATAATAATTCTAAAATGACAAACACATAGTCACAATTGAAAAATCAATCTTTCTTCAATTTGAATAACTTTCTAAGAAGAGAATAATAAGATCGAGCTCGAAGTTTCGTAATCTCATGAAGAGTTCGTAGCAAACGCTACCTGTAGAAGTTCGTAGCAACTTGGAAAGAAAAAGAATGCTCAAGAACATTAGGAAAAATCATTGTAATATAACGACGATAAAATAAAATGTATCAATTCAATATTGTACAAAAAAATTACAAAACAGCAATATGTACAATTTTGGTTATCGTGAAATTTATTCTTCATAGTGCAGCACTTAAAAGCAAAATTCCGTCTCACCTCGTTTTGAATAACTTTCTAAGAAGGGAATAATAAGCTCTGCCTCGGAGTTTCGTAATCTAGTGAAGAGTTCGTAGCAAACGCTACGTGCAGAAGTTCGTAGAAACTCGGGAGTTTGTTCAAGAAAATTCCGTAACTAGACTCGTAACAATTTAAAACCTAGTTAGACCCGTGTACGTGCTCCTTAGACTACTCTTCAAAGGGTTCGTGTTGTAAGAATTTGCAATTTAAAATGAATTGTATACTTATTTTTTTTGTCATCTAGGGAAAATGGTATAAGAGTGCTTGTAGTAGTACCTTTGGCCTACAAGCCGCTCTATGTTACCAAATTAGCCTAAATACCTACCTATTATTAAGATCCCTAATATAAAAATTATAGGTAAATTATTATAAAGGTAAGAAAAGTATTTTTATTTGTAAGTAAACAAACAGGATAAAATTAGATATAAAATACATACAGTCACTAGAATATCTAAATATTGCGATGTCTTCGGCTTTTTACAACTATCTAATTAACCTTACTAGTTGAAATTATTATATATATACCTACGGATATCACTCACTTATATTGTTGAAGTCGGCAATTAGACCGACAGTTTACCAGTTGAGTTTATAAAATGTTTGAAATACTCTTGGACGTAGCTACACTACTAAGCTCGCTGTCTGCGACTATTAAATTCTGGCAACAGTTTTCATATGCCCGTATCCATGGCAGCCCACCTAAGCCAGAGGCTACGAGAGGGCACTAAAATTTGTTTATCGCATAATACCCGGTTCCCGGCTGTCAGAGCAGCCCCATCTCAGCACCGGATCGTGTCGCGCTATGAATTACGACCTGCCATAAACTATGTCTATGCGGACACCACCCACGCACTCGGCTGAAATATTGCTATACATTTTGAATGCGCTCACAAAACAGGCAGCGAGTCTTTAGGAAATACTGAATATGATACCTAGAAACATGAGTAGCGATTCCAGATTGCGTACGCTAATATTAGTCGCCGCCAAGCGATGCGACGTCCCACTCGCTCTTAAGCGATGAGCATATGAACGACAATGATAGTCGCGCATCAGTTTAGGATTGGACTTAGTAGCCGCTACAGAATTAGCTACACTAATTAAACACTACGGCTGTTTTTCATAAACGCACCGTTTAGCCACCCTATCCCTTCTATCTTAATAATTTTTAACGAAGTGTGAAAGGGAAGGCAACACGATTTAAAGGGAGTGAGGTTTAACTAGGTTTATGAATAACAGCATACGTTTTAAGATGCTTCAGGCAACTGTAGTCGCAGGTAGGTGTAAGGTGGGGTCTTGTCCCTCCCTCATATTGTCTAACTAGCAAAGGGCTATATGCCCTGAGTCCATATACACGAGATGTCCTATGTGTATAAGTCCATCAAAGACAACTCAAAGGGGAGAGGATTTAATAATTTAGCCATCGCTACTTGCAAATTGCAATAGGATGAAATTGAATACCTCCCCACATCATTTCCAATAGCACAAAGTCTAACTTTCGATGCAATTAGCGGCCGTCAGCGGTGTCGTGTGCAGACCCCGGCGAGTGCGGCCAAATGTACTTATTTGACGAGCGGGGCTCAAAGCTACCGGCAAACAGCTACCTCCCGGGACGCTGCCCGGGCGACCGAAGCACAGGCGTGTATCTAGGTAGGGGGTCACGAGTTGAATAATTTTACTTATTAGATCGAATGCAGATTGCAGATTTGAAATCGTAAACGGTTTTGACTTTTGGTTTACGTAGATGAAATAGAGATGCAAGTTTTGTAAGTAGCATCTATCTCTTATGTAACTTTAGTATAGGTAGGTTCCTAAAAAGAAAATAATGGCTCTATTTTTAGAATCTAATGCGAGAGCTTAGAAAACACAAATACCGAATTCAGGTGAGCAATTTCAAGTTTATTGCAAATAAATACATTGTGCATTATCTACACGTCAACATTTGCTTAAGTTTACACAACTTTGCAAGAACAAGGTTTCAATGTTGAAGAGACAAACTGCCAAAAACTTTAAGCAGCACATCTTTTAAAAGAAAAGAATTACTTTTGTATCACTAATTGTGTGTAGATATATATTTTTTTTATTTCAAAATATAGCTAGTTCTGTAGCGGCCACTAAGTCGAAACCTAATCCTAACCGCAATTGTCACTGTTATTCATGCTACGTCCGGTAAGAGCGAGCGGGACGACTCGCTTAGAGGCGACTAATATTAGCGTGCGCATTCTAGAATAATTAGCACTAATGAAAACTAAATAAATCAGTCAGAACTTGTACGATTTAGCATTTTCAGTGCATTTAACATTATGTAGGTTGTTGTGCTATCTGTACTTCCATCAATCGTCGTTTTCGTATAACCTGCCCTTTTCTACTTCAAAGAAGCTACAGACAAGAAAGTAAGTAGGTAAATAATAAAAAATATGAATTTAAAATTAAATAAGGAAAACACTTGAAAACATACAATTTCGTATAGGTAAGTAAAGTACCCTTACGTGGTCCCTGGAATCCCGGGAATCAGGTGAATTCAATGGCCGACGTGTGCATTGCACTGCACGTAACAGCTCAACTATACAGTGCCTGCCGAGCGATTTCAGCTCATATTTCTATAGAGTCTATGTTCATAATGGGTTTGGTTGCAGTTTATAGGGTTGTCAGATAGTAATACTAATAACTAAAGGAAAAATAAAAAAGGGAAATTAAGTAGTTGCGCATTTTGATGAAAATAAATAACGAAAATATATGCTCGGTGGCAACGTTGTTGGGATGCTGGACTTCTGTTACAGATGCCCAGGTACTTTCGATCCCTCACGAGATCAGATTCGGGGACAGTATGATGATGACATTGACTTTCGTTAACGCCTAGTATTTAGACTAGAGTGACAAATGAGCGCCTATTTTTTAGGTGACTGCTTACCACGGAATAAAAAAAAATCTTTTTCTTTTCTCCGTGCTGCTTACCCAATTTACCGTAGATAGGGATGGGCAGACAAAGACGATGGAATTTCATTAGGTACTTAGATAATTCCTGGCATACTACCCTCGCCTCCTCCACATTCATCAATCTGAATATCGTGTGCAAAAATAAATGAATGAATTCAAATTTCATATTTCAAAATATCGCATTGTATGTCCAACCCTATCGGCTGAGCTAGTTTGATGCAAACGCCATCCCACCCAGCCAGCCACACGGTTGCCAATGGTTACATCCGGGTTAAGCCCGGGCAAAGCGCCGCTGTATCGAGCTACCATCTCTATACGAGTACGATAGGGATGAACACTAACTTTTATGTGAGTTAAAATCAATAATGTGACTGGAGCGGGCGCTGAAATTATTAATATCCCCTTTTCCATGCTACATGTACATTGTTTGCATGTGTGGGGACAAATGAAGCCTTTTCAGGTTTTGATGGATTATCTACTTACGATCTCTCTGTTTGGAATAGATATGATTTGATTGAATTCGCGTAAAGTACCTAATTGCCAGCCGCCGTGCTATTTGCCGTGCTGAGCGAATTCTAAGGTAATATAGGACTATATACTTTGGAACATTAAGGTTAGTTCGTTAGGTTTTGATTATTGCCGTGTATCGCAGGCTACTTGACGATACCGAGCCATGCAATAACTCTCATACTTTGACACGCTTCCACTGTGCTTTTGCATTGCATGGGTTGGTATCTCTCACTCTCTATATACAGGATATAACGGAAAAGATATAGGAAGCCGAATGGAGGGTGCTTAGTATCACTGAACATGTTTTGTTCTACGACTTTTCGATTAATAAACAGAAATAAATCAATGTCCAAATACTGCTGGTTGATTTGTATTGGACGTTGATTTGTCTTTATTTATTATATACAATAGATTAATTAAACGCTAAAATTGAAAAGTCGTTACTTAAAACTAAAAAGTTGTTTAGTTATTACACTGACATGTTGCTAGAGCTACGTTGTATTAGAAAGATGTGTATGGGTGGATATTTTTTGTTTTACTGCTCGTAGTAAGGTGATTGTTGCCGTAACAAAAAGTAATTCTATTTTTATTTCTATTTGAATTGAAAAAAGTTATTCATCTGTGCCTATAATGATGTAAGTACTTACTTACATATTACTTTTTGTATCACATTTCTGGTATGTTTTGTTATACATATCTTGTTACCTTGTGACATGAATATCTTATATAGAAATAACAGAATTTTTTTACAAATAATCGAATAGCAAAGAACTAAGATAAATAAATTGTCTGTTATCTGAAACTCTGAGTAGCATCAGCCTCCATCCCTGTGAATTTTGAACTATGTAAGGCATCCGACGTAGGTATGCGATGCCAGCCCCTTTGTGCTAGGGTTAATTTGCGACTTGCTCGGTTGCCCGCGTACCTACAGGCAAGTACAGTCGACAACAGAGGAAAGTATATCCCCTGATGTAAGTATTCAAGTTTCAGTAAGGTTGAGATTTTCTCAAGAACTACTCGACCGATTGTAAAAGTCAATTTGCAAGTAGATAGTTTAGAACAGTATTTCTCAAAGTGTGCAATAACGCCCACTTGTGGACGCTTGGAGGCTTTTTTTTCGTGGGGAAATGCTAGTGCATACCCGCCGCCTCAGGGGTAGCGACGGGTTATGTCGGACTCGCACCGACTAAAACCCCACGGTGGCCTCCTCCGCGCATTGTGGGGACTCTGGGATCTAATTAAATTAAAAAATGTCATTGTGGTTTTTAAACAGTGGTAAATTAAAAAAAATGTGGCGATGAAAAAGATTTCAAAAGTGGGCCGTAGACGAAACAAGTTTGAGAACCTCTGGTTTAGAATATAATAATAGTTATAGTGTGGTGCATGGCGCTAATGTATGTGTCAAATTTAGCTTTAGTCTGTGCTGTCTTAGTTTAGTTTATTATTATATAAGTACTATTTTGATTAGAAGACATACAATAACTTTGTAATTTAAGCATATTGAATTCTTCTGGAAATAAAGTTCATTTCATTTCATTTCATAGCGATTCCGCCGCTAAGCGAGGCGTCCCGCTCGCTCTTACGCGTTGTATCATATGACAGTGACAGTTGTGTTTAGCTTAGGATTCGACTTGTTGCCCGCAACAGAATTAGCTACACTATGTAAAGAATTTTCATCAGTGAAGAAAATCTCAACCTTAATAAACAATAACCCCACGTTTCTGTGTTAGACCGTACATAAATCTACACAAACCCAATCTAGACCGTAATAGCATAGCGTAAATTCCACTGTGAGTGAAGTACCCTTGATTTTCTGTTGACTGTACGTTGGAGGCTACTGTTGCGCAAAGGGTGGATCCAATCTAATAAGCCTCGGGGCGCCTTCAGTATGCAATGCTGAAAATGACAGCAGTTTTAATAGCAGTTTACCCTTTTGCATGACGAATATGCATACGAGTTTGTATCTGGTTTATTTATTGATTGGTAACTACCATTTGTACTAATGGATAGGTGCCGATAAATACTTAGTGGCCAAGACCGAATAATACCTTTAAAGTTAGTATATTATTATTACTTACTTTATCGGATTAGAATCGCGATCCGAGGTAACGCTGCCTAGGGTACTCTTCCTAGGGTCTGACGCAGAATGTGCACTTCGCATATAACTCAAAATTTAAAAAATAATTTAATATAGGTTTTTAAACATTGAATGTTTCTTTTTTAATATTTTATATTGTACCTTTTTGAAATATTTTTTTTCTTACTAAACTCTGATAATAATATCACATTGCTTTGAACTTCAGTAACTTACGGCTCCCAGGAAGACAATATAAAAATATTTATTTAGTTACCTTCTAAATAATAAAAGGTTATTGTAATTTAAGAATAAAATATAAAGAAAATTGTTGTTTAATTAAATAAAAAATTACTCCCCACTTTTTATTATTAAAAAAATAAGGATTTTGACCTTAGTCTAACGTCATAGCTTACTAGCTTACCTACCACATCTTTATTTTTATCTAGCGCCACGAGACTGTATGAGTTTAGTTTTTAGGTATAAATATTGAGGAGAAGGAATAGATAAACGTTAAGTACACGGACCTCCATTAAACAAAAGCTTTGCCGAGAAATAAAGGCGTTTTATGCAACTGGCCATTACTTAGGACCAATTGCGCCAACCGCGGGCTAAAGTTAACCGAGTTAACACTCAACTAGCTAAGTAATTTACTTGTGACAAAAACAATCAAATAACTACTGCTTTTTGGTATAAATTGAAGGTAGTTGTAGTGATTCCAGAATGTTATTATATAATAACATTAATAATCGCTAATTTTAATTTTAGCTCACTTTTACGCGAAGTAGCTTACTTTTTCCGTTGGTCAATTAGCGATACTCAACACCCTCACCTATACCTTTTATACCCTTTCCGTTACAGCCTGTATGTTAAGAAATAATTGTATTAAAATCTGTCGAATGTTTTTTTGAGAAAATCTCAAACTTAATAGCTCTCTTGTACACTTTTCTTTGTGTTAGACCGTACGTACCTATATCTTATGACTTAACCCGGGATTAGACACTTAACTTGAGTTATCTCAGTGAAAGTGGCCCTTACGGTATTACCTGGCTCACGACCTAAAAGGATAAAAAGTAGAGCGTCGTTCCTAGAGGTGTAATGTTCTCAAGAAAATATTCAATCAAGTTTATTGCGCCATTCGTCTCTGCCGGCGGCGGGTGGCTTTTATCTCGCCGGAGTAGATCGTTTAGCTCACTGTAATGACTTGCAGCATCACGGAAAGAGAATCTCTGCTCAGTGATCTTTGACGGTAATCTTTGGAAATTACTATTCTCAATTCTGCTTCTGTTCCAAAGATTACTTGTTCTAACTGAACGATATTTTCAAAGTACGTATTCCCATTAGTTCTATAGAACTTTGACGTCATAGGACAGTTTTTTTTAACCCAAGTAGTTCTATAATAATACTATTTAAAATGTATTTTAACGATGAATCAGGATCATATTTTTTTTTATAAGTTACTACCTGTTGTAGGTAAAATATTACTATTATAGGTAGGAACTACTTACCTAGTTTTTACCAATAATACTTACTTATATCACGTCAAAACATATCATAAATGAAGTCCTTATTTCTCTGAGTAAATTAACGATCTTTTTACGCTTTTAAACCTTTATGAGCAGTTTACCAGATTCTCAATTCACTAGATTCACAACTAACCAAAAGTACAATAATTAAAAACAAAAATTAATAACTATTTTCAAGCAATAGAAAAAATAAAAGTTACTTAATTAAATGAAGTGAAGTCTTAGGTTCTTTACAACGGTAATTAAGGAACCCTTGTGGCTGTGCTTATCGTGCTACTTCGGCGTCCGTTCCTTTCATCATTATTTCTATAGGTATTAATAAGTAGTTATATGGAGACTCTACAGTAGAGCATATTAGTATGAACATGCATTCGAAAACGCAGTCTGTAGATTCAGAATCAGCCAACACCTTTTCGATGCAGTTTCGGAAAATAACAAATGAAGAGCGCCGTTAAATAAAGGTTTTCCGGTTTTTCGCGAGAACCTTTGTCACATGTGACGTCACGATAGAGCACCCCAGCGGTGGTGTCTTCCCGTTATCTGCGGGCGTCGGGCGCGCGGAGGGTGGCGCAATAAATCTTCTTCCAACCCACTTTGAACCCCTGCGGTGGCGCGATGACGGCCGATTCTTCTGAGCACCCACAATATTCTAAACTGCTAATTAAAAGTAAGCGTTCACTTAGGTACCTACGTTTGTTGCTGGTTCTATCGCTTAGAACTCTTCCGTTCTACCAAACCAGTTGTTCATCACAAACGAACAAATCTCGCATCAGATTACCTCCTTGAGAAATGCAATATTATTATAATTAAGTAGGACAATTCAAATATTGAAACCAGTTTCCCCGTTAAATGGAAGGGGAAAGAGGGCCCCTGCCTAACTGGCCTGTTTTATTTTATGACTAATTTTAACATCCAGAGTTCATGTCGTTTATTGCAAGTACTTAACATTGCTTATATTTTATCACGTCAATTTTTAGACTAAAATGCGCCACACGCAAAGAAAAATGGCAAAGATAATCGCAGCATATCTTTAAAAAAATACTTAACTCTCACTATAGTTTTGAATTCTAAAACAATTTTAAATTGCCTTTATAAGTTGTAGTTACAATCAAACTACCAAAACAAACCGAATGGTACCTACACAAACCAAATCCTCTTGTCAGCATAATCCGAGGGCCGGGTCCGTCCATCATCGCCGGAGGCACGTATCGCGGACAGACAGCCCCCGGCCGTGGAGTACGGTTACCATAATGGCAGGAACGGCCTATGGAATGCAGTAAGCCTAATTGCAAGGCGCCGTTGTAACATGACAATTTTCAGCGCGAGACTCCACGTAGCGAGAGTTGACGTAAAGAGAGTTGCGGTAATCGGAAAGCGACGTAAAGAGAGTTGCGCTTACGGGAACGCGAGGTTACGGGAATGAATCGCCTGTAAGTCAAGTTCAAGGTGTTTTCAAGTTTCTTGCTTTTCCACATAAAAAGCTTTGTGACATACGAGAGTGAACGTGACAACAAGGGCAAACCACCTGACACCATACAAAATATACTATGATTAGACTTTCTCCATACTTAGGGCGCGCATGGCGAATTTTTTTCCATAATGACGGTTGCCATTTCGGACACATTTCCACCGAGCAAAAGGTAATAAGGGTAAAGGGATGCTCAAGAGCAACATGATATCTCTAGAAAGGTGCACTTCGGCAGTCACAAACAGGTAGGAAAGAATGCCTTGGGTCTTGCACAGGTGTATCCTTATATCACAGGAAAGAATACAGCGGAATTGTTAACCTCATCATCAAGATTCATGATCAACGCGCATTAGTTAGTATCCTCCTCTTAGAATTATTAGATTATTTAATGTTGAACTTGAAGTGATTGTTTTCTAAGTTGCGATGGGAGTGGAGATTAACTGGTAGTAAGTAGTAAAGTTATAAGCGTTTAATAAAGATCGAAGACTGACTTCTATCCGGAAAAGCCCAGAATGAAGGCTTTATCGGAGAAGCGACAATGTTCTGGCAAATAAAAATATTTCATTTCATGTCCACACAAATTCGGACGGAGACGGTACCCCTACTCGGGAGGGGTCGTAAATCACCAATAAGATTCGTGACTCCTTATTGCGTCAATCTACCGCAGACAGCGTCTTTTGTCTAAAACTTGGTCGTCCATCAAGTGTGGGCGCGGCAGGACGTGTCTCAGAACCACACCTACAAATGTAACGAAAAATTCGCTGTGTTATATTACGTACAGCGATTGCAGAGAGTTTCCTGGGCGAATCCTCCATTTTGTAGTTAGTCCACCAGGATCCAGACTGCGGACGCAATGGCCGCACGCTGCCGCGTCGTGAGACGGAGGAGTGGTGAGTACTGGGAGGTAAAGCACACACGTTTGATGTCCGACCGATGAGATACTAGAACCCTCCGAAATGAGGGTTCTAGTATCTCAAGAATGCATCTGGAACTTACTATAGTGTCAACGTGGTGCTTGCCGCGCCCACGGGGCACAGGGTTTGACAAAGACGAGGTAACACTATACACAGACGTGCGCGTCGCGCTCGCTTGCCCTCCCGCCACACCGCCCGCAGGTCCTCCGAGACCGTATTCCTCGCCCCGCTATCCCCTGTACCCCGTGGGCGCGGCAAACACGACGTTGACGGACTATAGATGTCCGTGTACATGTTTGCAGGAATGCATGGTCCGTGCACACATGTACACGGACATCTATAGTTGACGGACTATAGTAAGTTCCAGATGCATTCTTGAGATACTAGAACTCGCTGAAATAAGATCGGACATCAAAGGGGCTAGTGACTAATCCCATATAAAAGGCAGATAAAAGGCTCTTAAAATACTCTACCTATAGGTCTATATTGGCGGTAGGTAGCTACAGTACGCCTGTATGCTAAATCCGTCACACTTCTAAAGGCGACAGAAAACAAAAGAAAACTTTGTTAGTCTCCTAGCAGCATATATTGCTTGCAGCTGAATGCTGGAACTTGTCATGCTTCTAAAAATGGCAGAAAGGAAAATAATTAAAAACCCTGTTAGTCTCGCAGCGAGAGCCCGGCAAAGGAGCGACGGGCTCGCAAAATAAAGCAAGACGCCTGGCGGAGCGGAGCCTGAAGCTTCAGAGCCGAAACCAGGGCCATAATATGATGCCACGACAAAGGGGCGCAAATATAATAATCGTCATAATGATTATCAATGATCACTTTGCACCTGCATACACTGTCATGGCCCAAACTATAATCCTAGTGTGCCTTGGATCCAGGAAGGTATGTAGTTCCTGTGTTCACAAACTATCAAAGACTACACCCAGACTCGGAAAAGGTTTTTTTTTAATATAGGTTTAGGTACAAGTACATTCCTGAGTGAATCGAACATTGCACAGAGGGCAGACGCACTGCCGACTAGGCTAGAAAGTCGTCAAATCTATCTCAATCGTTGTAAAGTTCGGAATGTGTGGTGTTCCAATATCTCTATCTACCCTGTAATAGGTATACTCGAGTGTGAAGTTTACAGCATAGTCAGATCGCTTAGCACTGATATTGGGCGATATCTTCAGAGAGCGCAAAATCGGACCTCATCACATGGGGCGCCACAGCCTAACTCCAGCACCTGGAGCTGTATAAATGCAGCACATTTCCCAGTTCCCCACCTCTCTTTATTGCCTCGCTCGGCGGCGCAAGACAAAAGAGGTAAAACTGTGCTCAGAGAATATTAATAAGAATTTATCTCCGATAGGCGAGACGGTCCGCGGCCATATTAAACATTCATGAATGTGCATAGCACCGAGCACCGTACCTATCTTATAAGAATAAAATAGATGACTTTTTCTGCCTAAATCGAAAAGGTGAATGCGCTGTTATGTAATGTAAGTAGGTAGGTACGGTACGAACAACTACATAAACATGAATATCACAAATTACAGTTAGGTAATTAAGTATATGGAAATCGGATGGAGAATGTTCCCGTGCCTTGCGTCCCAAACTAATGCCTCTAACGGCAAGCTGTCAACACGTGTACAGAAACGAAATAAATAGAAAATGCGTCGAACGAAAAAGTACGAGATACGAGCGAGCGGAGGAACGAAAGCGTTTATTGAAGTACGATGTCAATGAATGTCGGCGGCACGGTGGTCACATCCTCGTCGCGCGGCGGGCCCGTGCTCATGAGCGGGTCCAGGCAGAACAGCTGGTCGCGCAGGTCCGCCCAGCCGCCCGTCCCGCGAGGCGCCCGCACCCGCCCGCGGCCCTGCCGCGTGACCAGGCGCGCGCGCGGGGGGAACAGCGCGCCAGCTGCCGCTGCCCGCTGGAACCGCGCCCGCACCTCGCGCAGCGCCGCGCCGCTCGACGCGAAGGACCGCGTGTCCAGCACGCGTGGAGCCGCCACCACCACGGCCAGCGCCGGCCCCGCAGCCCGCCGCGAGAACAGGTACTGCAGCGAGTAGCTCCAGCTGCAGTCGTCGAATGTGCAGTAGTGCAGCGCGTCGGCCGCTATACGCCGCCACGCGCTGCGGTTGAACGCGAGCGCCACGTCGAGCGGCGGCCGCCACGGCTCCACCGTGAGCAGCTCGTAGTCGCGCGTCGCCAATGGGCCCGGCGCGCCGCCCAGCGCCAGCAGCGCGGCGCGCGGGTACTGCGCTAGAGCTCGCTGCGCCAGCCGCACCATATGCAGCAGGTCGGGCGCCGCGTACGCAGCCTCGTCCAGAAATAGCACGGGCCCGCGGTGCGCGCCCGCCCACTCGACGCCCTCGAACACGTGGTGTGCCGTCCACCACCAGTGGTGCTTGTGCTCGGCGCGCCGGGCGTCGCGGTCGACGCAGAAGGCGGCCTGGTCGGCGTCGAGCTCGCCAGGCTCGCAGTCGCTCGGGTCGACGCCGGGGAAGCGGTCCGGGTTGGCCTGCACCGAGTGCGGGTAGAATATCTGCATGACCTTGCAGAAGGCTACGGCGCGCGCGAGCTGGTCGAGCGCGGGGTCGTAGTAGCTGTGCGAGAGCACGAGCACGGCCGTGTGTATGTCGCGCACCTCCGCCAGCGAGACGAGCAGCGCCTGCAGGCGCGCGGCGTCGCGGTGCACGCGCACCACGAGCACGGGCGCGTCGCGCGCCACCGGCCCGAAGCGCCGCCAGTGCAGCACCTCGCACTCCTCGTATGTGCGGCGCGCGAGGCGCTCGCGCAGCGCGGTGGCGGCGGCGGGCGCGAGGGGCGCGGCGTGCGGCGCGCTGTAGTCGCCGGGGAAGCGCAGGTAGCGACGCAGCGGCGGCGGCACCAGCGCGTGTAGCGAGTCGGGCGCTCGGGGCCGCAGCGCACACGCCGCCCACAGGACCAGTGCCGCCGCGCACGCCGCCGCCGCGCACAGCCGCACCAGCACCCGGCGGCGGAGTCTAGCCGCGCCGTTGGGAGACTTCTCTGTCATGTGATTGTGTATTTGACAGATATTCTTACAAAAACTAGTAAACCATTTAGCTAAGACTTGGGTATCAAAAATACCACAACATGATTTGCGCCATGGATGACGTTTATTAGCATAATCACAGATTAAATTGACATGGGTACCTATATACATATACAAAGGTACAATCTAACTCTTTGATTATTATTAGAGAAGCATGCATAGAAAGAGATCGGATAAGTACCTAAATATAACATTTTTTTTTTCTACCTACTTACACGTGACAGCATATCGCATAATCGTGAACCAACATGGTGGTATGATAATAACCAGCTTGATAGTACCTACGATGGTTGTAATTCAATGAATGCTCGATAAGTACCAGGGTGATACGATTTCTGCCACTTTAAGTATGTTGCTTTAATTATTGACAATTTATTAATTAACAATTACAGGCAGGCTCCTAATAAATTGTACCTGTAGGTATTGTGCAACTCGGCCAATGGTTCTCATCCGATCCCCTTCAAATGCAAGTTACTTATTCATCGCTAAGTAATCCCGCGCCGCAAAGAAATGTTTAAGCTCTCAGTGGGTAAACAGGGTTTGCGGGTAGGAGTAGAAAGTTTGCGCTCCCTAGTGGGTGAAGTGTGTCGGCTGTCGACGGCAGGGGGTTGCGGGCAGCCGGTGGACGGGGAGGGGAGGCTGGCCCACATTGTGCGCCGGGAGATGAAGCACGCCATTCGGATTCAGATGCACAATTGTTAAAACAAAAGTTTAAATTACGTACAGATAGGCACTTATCTTTCATTATAACTCTCTCTCTCTTATTGTTACAAACTGCACCACAGAAACTACTTGGGTCATTTAAGAAATAATAACAATTTGTTAAATTATAATCAACGTTCGTTTGAATTTAACTCATAAGTTAAGTATCTACGTGTTAGGCACAATTACACAGAAAGATTTGCTAGATAAATCATATAGCAAATGTAGAGATATCATCTGTAATTGCTCTACATTTCACAAATAATTCAAATAGAAAATATAGAAAAATCCCCTGTAATTTCTCTACATTTTCTAAAAATTTCACGTAGATCGTCACGGCTCTAAGGGAAAGGGTATATGAAGATAGATACCTATATAATCTATAGTAGGTACTTTGATACATAAGTAGTATCTATCCTCTGCAAGATTTAAAAAAAAAACTCCAAACGCCCAGCCTATCAGTGTACGACATGTTGGGCGCTACTTATAATGCAGGATCGCGCCACCGAGAAATTTGGGTAATCGTTAGGTATTATCCACAACTTTCGCCTTGGTGTGCATGTAAAATTGCCTGTACGAAGGCTTCGCGCCACAACAATACGTAACTTTCATCTTAGAAATTTTCTTGCCGAGGCACACACAAAAGCCAGAAAAAATAATTCATAATTCATTTCCTTATGTGGTAACATAGGTGTTAAAGTTCTTTACGCTATATAAAGTATACTAGGGGGCCTTCATAAGGTTGAGATTAGTAAATTAGTCCGAAATTTAATCACTCTAATAAAACACTAAGAAAATTAGACCGTATTTAATAACTCTTTTACAGTCACATAATTTTAACTTTTATCTATGTACTTAACAGTGAAAGAATTCTTGCAATAGGTCAAGTAGTTTTTGAGATAAACTCAACCTTAAAGACTCTCTTGTAAGTACACTTTTCTCTGTGTTAGACCGTAAGCTATGTGAAACAAAATACAAAAAACCAACTTCCAAAATTTTTTGCCGTTTTGATCAATTTTTTTTAGCCCATGTCACTCCTACAATCAAGACGAATCTAACGACACCTCATATGTTAAAATCCATCAAGCCGTTTAGACTTTAGGGCGTGCCAAAGAATTAAATACATACTTACATACACTCGAAAAGCATAACCCTCCTTCTTGCGCAGTCGGGTAATTAAGTAGTAGGTAGGTAAGTATTAGGTAAATTGAGAAAATTACTACTGATGAAGAAGAATTCTCTCTTCTTCCTCTTCTTTTGCCTTTCCATCTTCATTTGAAACCTCCTTACCTACCTTAGTAGTTAATAGCTAATAGCTATCATACTCGATAGCTCAGGAAGTGGTTGATACCACAATCACGATACGGAGGTTCCACTATCTGTCTAGTCTGCCATTAGTTTTCCTCGGTATTTTCGAGAACGATTACGTAAGTAGATACCTGCATTTACCTTAGCACCTATATACCAATTCACAAAACGGTGAAAGGGACCTTCAAACCATCTAAGGCATTGTGTAATCTACACATAGATACCTACGCAAGGAACCCGCGGGTTAGGGTATAACTCGCCCTCTCAAAATCTGGGCAGCGGGCGAGATGTCCACTTTTTGAAACTGCTATGAAATATTTACGCGTGAATAATGGATGGCATTAGCTCCCTCGGAGAAAGCCTTTGCTTTGTTAAACAACAGGTTATAAGTAATATATAGGTACCTACCTACAAGTAATATAGTATAGGTCCTTAGGTACTTAATAGATGATAGATCAGTGAAAACACCTATAATATGTGTCGTTCGGGATCCCTTTTTTTCGCATAATTTTTTATTTTAATTTAGCATAATGAGTTAGGCATAATGTTTTTTGTCATAATCATATTTTGTCATAATTGTTTTTGGGCATACAATCTAACTAAGCATAATTCTAGTTTGGGCTAATCGTTTTTGCCCTAATTTTGATTTCCATATTGTTTTATGGCATATTGTTTATTCGTCTAATAGATATTATACATAAATAACAAAAGGCATAATTGAAACACACTTTAATAATTTAAATGTATTTATTCATAATGTTTGTTTGAAATGAATGTAATGTTTGTTTTTACTATAATTTTCATGCAATATAATTCCTTTAATTTTAAATTTAAATTTTTAGCAATAGCTTGTAAATAGGCAAGTTTTGAAGTGTATTCATTTTTATTGTTGATAATTTTGTCAAGGCGGTTATGTTTGTCTGTGTATTTCTTCTTTTTTGTTGGTATTGGTGTTGTATGTATGGTGTATTAGGTAATAGTAGTGGGCCACCCGTAAGCCGCCAACATGATTATTTTATATACAAACAAAAAGTAGGTATTAGGTATATCAGATATAACTTAGGTACCATAGTGTAATAGTAGGTTACGGTGCGGCGGGGGTGGCCCTTGGGCCACCCGTAAGCCGCCAACATGTTCATTTTATATACAATCAAAAAGTAGGTATTAGGTATATCAGATATAACTTAGGTACCATAGTGTAATAGTAGGTTACGGTGCGGCGGGGGTGGCCCTTGGTTTAATTTTTGTTTTTAAAACTTCAGGAATATATTTTTCGGCGAGTAATTAATATGATTATTACAATTATGTTTTAATATCATTATGACAAAGTTTATTTAGGCTTTATAATATTATTCTTAACAATCTTTATGCTGTTTGTAGTTATGCTTAATAATATTATGCCTATAAAGTTATGCCTAATGACTATTATGCGTAGTTATTACTAGGACAATTTAAGGTATGCCATGTTATATTATGACATAAAAATTTATGCACAGAAATAGGGAACCGTGTCGTTCCTAAAATCCTAAAGAATCTGATGAAGTCTCTCTTTCTGGGTCAGAACCCACTAGTCTTCCATCTCTCTGTGCTAGCCTTAACTTACCACACAAAGAAGTCATAACAAAATAAAAATAAACAGTTCCAACTCATCTGGAAGACAGACAGCATACAACAGAAGACTTATAAGCGTGAAACGAAATTAATGTTGTAGGGATGCCGGGTCACCGAGCGACCGACGAGAACGCACTCAACTCAATTCGAAATGGCGTCACGCGGTCTGGCAAGATGGCGGAGTCTGCCGCGGGAAAACGTACAGTAGAGAGCACATCTAGCGTAAACTTCGGACCGTTCTTATTGTCTGCGCCATGAGAATTGAAATCGTTCTTCGATATTCTAGTGGTACAAAGAGAAAAGTACATACAGGAGACTGATTTTTAAAATACTTTATAATTAATAAGAGGTACAAGACGAAGAGTGCGAGGGATATAATGTGAAGATGGAGCTGGTATGACTGTGTGTTTCTAATTAGGGTTTTATTATTATTATTAGAGTTTATATTGTATTTAATTAATGACTATTATTTTATAAGTTTCTGTTATTGTACATATTTTAAATAAATGCCTTATTTAAATACTTTATAATTACATAGTGTAGCTAATTCTGAGTCGAATCCTAAACGAAACTGTCACTGTTGTTCATATGCTACGTCGCGTAAGAGCGAGCGGGACGCCTCGTACGACTAATATTAGTGTACGCAATCTAGAATTGCTACAATTACCTACTCGAAACTATCTATCTACTGCTAAAAGAATAAGAGAAAAACTCAACTTTATTTGACTGTACAACGTCGTTATAAAGGACAAAGAAACTGATCAGGTGGACGGTATCCTGTTCCTACAGTCGACTCGACAGTAAGTACATCATGTAACAAGGTTGAACTCTGTCTAAATATAACGCTTTACTAATACGACCTACTCCTACTTATATCGCAAAAAATTGTGTATGTTGATTGATAAATTGTTGACTACTGTACCTCCCACCATTACCCAACCATCCCCAGCTCTCCCGCCTTCCACCGACCTTCCGCGACAATAATCCGAACGACTGTTTATATAACAAACTCTCATAGACGCCGTTAAATATTTTTAAATATAATTTCCCAGCTGAATTTCAAAGATAACCCTTTCCGAAGTCAAATCTGAACTGTTTTGAGAAGCTCCTTTTATAGGTACACCAAAGTAACATAAAACCATTAATAAGCCTCTTACCCTATCCGTCTAAGTCAACATCGGTGTTCTCGGAGATGCGGGGGGTGGCTGTGGGGTATCGGGCGCGTTGCCATGGCGACGCACGGGGGCGCGGACCCGAATTTTATCGATTCGGATACAGACAGCAGCCGGGCTTTCGCCTAGAGTCTACACTAACACGATTCAGCGCCCGTGTTTGCAGATCTCAGGGGTTTATACGGCTTTGACGTTTAGAAACACGTACGGTGTTTAAATAGCTATTTAATGTAACATCCCTGCGAATAGGATAGGTAGGTACTTACCTAAGTAATTTGACAATTTTTCTAAATGAGAAGTTTTCGAGTGTACGGTGGAACACAGAGAAAGGAACAGGAGAGTTTTTAAGGTTGAGATTTTCTCAAACCCTACTTGACTTATTGCAAAAATTCTTTCACTGTTTGGTAGATAAAAGTTAAAACTATGTAACTGTAATAGAATTATTAAATTCGGACCAGTAGTTTTTGAGAAAATCTCAACCTTATTGAGGCCCCCTGTATACTTATCTCTGTCTTCGACTCTACCTGTGTATGTCGTTTCCTTTTGTTGTCGTTTCATTTATCCTAAACGGCTGGATTACAAAAAAGAAGTCGATTTTTGATTGTTTTTCATGGTGTCTCAAGCGATAAGACCGCTAATTGCAATCCTAAGAATGCTAAGTGTATATGCCTATTTCTTTGTGTAACTTTTGCAATAGATACTTAAATATATTTAGATTAGGTTTTTTAAATATTGAATGGTTTTTATTTTATATTGTACCTTTTTGAAATAAACAAATATAATATATTTTATCTTCGCTTAATTATTTTCAATTTTGTTTTCACAGTTCACCATACAATTGTATGTCTATAAAACTTTTAATTTTAAATACTTGCCAATTACCAAGTAGCTGCTGAGTTAATGGGATCGGATGTTTGATACGGACTCGGCAAGTTCCGACGGAGTTTGCTAATGAATGTCATTAAATTAATTAGGAACCCGCGTTCCTAATAAGGGCATTAGCAGTAAGGGGGGTAATCGAATAGGGACTTTGCTTCGTATCTAAAAGAGGGACACGTTAACGAAATTTAATTTAAATGTACCTGGTTCTCTTGAAAATGGAGGGAAACGACGGTTGCGAAATTATTTAATAATTTTCAGTTTAACGTCTACAGTGGGTGTTTTGTGTTTAATATCACGTTAAATTAATCAGAAAATGTTCGCGAATGACAGTATGGTGAAGTTATTGGAGAATTCAAGCAGGATCTGAAGTTTGGCGCCATGGTCAAGATTCCCACTACGAGCTCGGGAGTGAACGTGACTGTCGAGCTGCTTCGTCCACAGTGATTGACGCTACGGCGTCTCCTGTGGATGAAGACAAGAAGACGCTGCTACCCAGGGTGATGACGCTACGGCGACTCCCCTGGAGGAACATAGAAGACTATTATACATTGAATTTTCTGTAACATGACATTGGCAAATGACGAACTGTCGAGTCCATTAATAAAATAAATAAATAAATAAAATATTTGTGAAAATACATATTCGTTCTTTATTTAAAGTAACTACATGCGCGCAACATTTTTGTGACGTCATCGCCGGCTCCGTTCTGCCTTAAAACATAAAAGAAATCACGGTACGAAATAATCACACGTCATTTCACCTCCATAACGTGGACCTGACAATAATGGGAGCAGTAGTTACCCGTAACACAACACTCGGAACGATTTTTGAGTAGGGATAAAAAGGAAAGTGGGGTCGCGAAGGGTCCTAGCGAGATATGAACTAGTGCACCCTTCGTCTGCGCCACCCCTATCAATTGTTACCAGTTGCGCATATTTTTACCCGCAAAACAACCCGCTTCGGGTGCCGTGAGAGCGCGCCATATTTTCGTGTTGAATCGAGCGAAGATATTTTCAAAACTTGAATAGGTAACCTATGGGCCGAATAATAAATTCTTCCTTTGTTTTATTTTGTAGGAACGAATCCAGGATCTTGGATCTTCAGATTGGTGGATTTTGTCGGTGTGCTAAGAACTTTAGAAAAAGCTCCCACAATAGAAAATAAATATTATTGCCTTAACATAGGTATTATTGTAGTTTTCAATAATATTGTAATATACGATTATATACGACGTAGTTTTCGTGTCTCGACATTTCGGTTCTTTGATTTTAAACACCTCTATGCCTTATATTTTTCTACATTTCCCTGTCGTTACGAAAGTAAGCACCTACTTAGAAAGTAGAACTATGTGAAAGAGATATAACTTTGCGAAATAATGCATACAATAGAAAAATGTAATACAAAAAAATTAAGATTTGAAATCAAAAATGGCGAAAAGCACGAAATACGAACAACTTTACTAAAAACACCAAAAATATTGAAATACTTATGCACTAGATAAGTAGCACAAAACAAGGGCGTCTTTATCGGCAGATTCGCGAGGCGCTGCGTTTTTATTGTTAATTCGCAAACTTTGTTACGAAAGCGTTTGGACGTTATTAGAACGAATAAAACTTTTGGGATAAGCCTTCGGATTACCGGAGACTTTCATATTATCGTCATGACAATTACGAGCAATGGATCTTACGATACATATTTTTATACAAATCAAATAGGTACCTACCTAATTATAACTAAATACATTTATTTTCACCCCCTTGGACTAGACGTAGAGAACAACCGTGGCAGAGAGAACGGGGTACCACGCATATTTTGACTGGATGTCAACAGCTTTGTCCATAACATTCGTCAATGCACGCAATTCTATGCGTGCAGTGAGTTTATTAGGTACCTACATGCTTAACTTTCGTATTGATCGAACGGAAAGAAACACAATTTAAATAATAACCTAACCTAACATCTTATACTTTTTGAACCGACTTTTTAATAGACTCTATCATTGAAGAGGTGATCAGCATCGTAAGATACGAGTTCTCGCCACTTACTTATACCATAAGTATAAACTAGGAACTCACAAACATTAAAAGGTATTCAAATTTTGCGATGGAATAATCCCAAAAGAGTAGGCAGGTAACCAGAAAAACTTTGCCAGTCGACTTAGGACGAGCAAATACGCAAAAAGTATCACAGGGCCCGATTAACACAGTTATCCTTGAAGATGTCGCTCGCAAAAAGGGGCATAAGGACAAAAGGGCCTGAAACATTTCTCATTGAGGCGACGGGTGGCTAGGGAGGCGTAGGGGGGCCTCAGCCTCGCCGCGTGACACCCCCCTGCGTGGTATATCCACGGTGTCCATAATTTATGCTCTCGAGCGGACCACGAAAAATAAATGAGCGCCCGTAACAAGAGGAAATGTAAAAGTACGTAACTGTTCTGTGAGTGGGTATATTGGTGATACGAAGGATGGGAGCACCTTTTTCTTTTGGACAGGTTGGGTATAGATTAGCGTGACGTGCTTAAGCTCTGGAGGGTTCAATAGGCATGCCGAAAAAAGTATGTTTTTGTTTATCGATTCGAAAGCAGATAAAAGTAAACAGGGAGTGTCATTAAGATTGCGATTTTCTCTAGAACCGATTGTATTAAAAATACACTATAATAATAAATAATTTTAAAATCTGTAAAGTAGGTGCTTGTTGAAAAAATCTCAACTTTAATGACTTTCCTGTACACTATCCTCTGTATTAGACCGTACATATTATTGTATGCGTTTGACGAATTAACTATCCAATATCATCATCAGTCTATTTATATTGCCCCACTGCTCGGGCACAGACCTTCCCTTACATCGAGGGAGCTCGGGCCATAATCCACCACGCGGGCCCAGTGCGGGTTGGCGGATTTCACGTCTTAGATTTTTTTTTTCTTCTACGACATGCAGGTTTCATCACGATGTTTTCCTTCACTATCCAATATATATGCCGGTATCCTGTGTAGGTATGTATTACCATCACGTACAGTGCCGTATTACGCTAGACGTGCTATCGACTGAACTAGCCACGTCATTCGTAAACTATTAGAATAATATTCGAACACAAACCTTATAGTCACCCTAAACGAGGCCAGAGGAGATCAACGCACGTACACTGCGTTACATAATACATCATGATATTGTATTAATTTGGGGAACTCTCGCATGGCACTGGGGGAAAGCCGGGGGACGCCTCGGGCACTTTTTAGGCAGTAATTAATGGGGGCGAGCTTACATTAAAAACACTATAGATGCGTGATCGCTGAAAATTGCACTACAAACATTGGACAGTCTCGCTCAGGCCGAGATTCATAGACAGTTTTGAGCTCGAACTTAGTGAATTCGCTCCTACAAACGTCTTATGAAATTTGACAATGGTAAAAACGAGCTCACGCTAAGGACGTGTTAAAAACTACCTCAAATGTAACTCGGCAAAGTCTCAAGAAGTTAGTTTTGTAAAGTTATCGTGCATTTTCTGCTGTTGTCTCTTACAACACTGGAAAAATTACTGTCCTAGTTACGATAGAATCCACATTATAAAAAGTGAAGTGAAGAAGCGACGACTCTGAGAGCGAAATTGCACTAGTGCGATTTTTTGTGCCATATCCAGCGAATTAACCATGCATCTATAGTATTTTTATCTAGGTGGCCCGAGCACCTCTTCGGCTTATTTTGATTCCTTGTTTTCTTTCGCGGAATTGAAAAGCGATGGACAGCCCCTGTAATTCAATCAATTCCACGAAAATTAAGGCCGCTCACTCAAATGTTTTTTGGGCGCTGTGAAAACGGGATTTTTTAGGTATTAATTTTTCCGTTAGAGCGAGGTTTTAATATTACTGTCAGTTTTGATTATCCCAATTATGATATAAAGATTGGTTATTTTATTTAGGTACTAGCTTTACCCATTGCGACGTTGGTATCTTTCGTTAACTATTTAAGTAATATTCAGAGACCTATATAAATTCAACGCAATATTTAGATTTATATGTAAATACAATAACATAAGTACCTACCTAAAGTATTTTCTCTGAGCAACGTGATACTAAAGTGTTCATAGGTTCGCACCTCATATCAGGGAATAGGATCTTATTTACTGATCTGAGGTTCGCCGCACTATCGCATCAATCTTCTAGTCGTTTCTAGTAAATGTCTCCATAAATAAGTAACAGTATAACGTATTTACTATCCAGGGGTTTACATCAAAATAAACATACCATTTAATCATTGTTAATATTTTTATTAAAAATAATGAAAAAGAAGTTTTACATAATAATTAATTATTGGTAAAAGGCGGAACGTTACGTGCATTAGTCATTTTACCGCCTCTCTAGTATAGTCAGTACCTATAGTATATACTGCGCCTCGAGTTTCATGACACATATCTTTATCTTACATTATTATTGGCAAGCCCGTATCCAGAGGAGTTTCGGGTTGGTCCAGACTCCAGACCCACCGAAATGTTTGCGAACAACTCGAAAATGGTGACACTTTAACTAGTCTATATTTTGTTTGGTGCCTCTCACTCCATATTCCCTTAAGTTTGCGATCCTACTCATGGTACATTATGTATGTTCCGAGTATTTGGAGGCGATTTTATAGACATAAAAGGCTACAAAGGTACCGACAAATGAAAAATGTACCATTTACGATTACTAGAATCTGAAAACGAGGGGGTGGAGGACTGATTATCCGACTGTTAATTCTAGATACGGACCTGCACATTTTCTTACACGATATAAGCTATCTAATGCTAACGAGGTATCTGTATTATTAATAATTGATCATGACATGATTGTCAATAATTATTTAACCGAGCAGTTATTTATAATATTATTAAGCTTTCAAAAAAATGCTATCAAAAATAGTATCAGTCACAATAAGCATAATGCTTTAAGAGCCTTCCATGAGCCAACTAGCGCCGCCAATCTTAAAAAAATAATATCTTCCAATATAATCAATTTTATTAAAAAAGCTTTTTACAAAATGTTTATTACGATAAATACTATTTTTTAAATGCTTATTTATAACGTGATTCAATTTCGGTAGGTTGTAGTTCGCATAATTGCGAAAAACGGCCGTTTTTGGCACATTTGTGAACTACAACTTAGCTTGTCCCAATTATGCCATGTATTGTATATTGAAAAATAGTATTCATCCTAATGAACATTTTGTAAAAAGAAAAATTGATTAAATTGGAAGAATTAATTTTTCAAGATTGGCGGCGGCGCTAGTTGGCTCATGGAAGGCCCTTAACGCTTCTAACTTCTTAATTATACCACAAATTGTATGTTTTTTTATAACTCTGATTACAACTCGAACTTTACCGAAACCCTCGGGCCCGCTTGATATAAAAGATAACTTAAGAGTTAGCGATTTAACCCAAGAACATCTTGAACGAATTAACCTTTTAAACGAGTTAAAGGCAAGCACGGCCGTTGTTACATTGGTTAATTCGTCCAAGAA
The DNA here is from genome assembly GCA_963506565.1 of Tachystola acroxantha. Taxonomy (NCBI): domain Eukaryota; kingdom Metazoa; phylum Arthropoda; class Insecta; order Lepidoptera; family Oecophoridae; genus Tachystola; species Tachystola acroxantha. The sequence continues at coordinate 11,899,559 of OY735871.1, forward strand.
GAAAATGTATCCAGTTTATATTTTAAATGTGATTAGTACGTTGATTGAGACCGCAATTCTGGAACACTTTTCATCAAAAACTCCCCTAAATTCGGGAAACTCTGTCCAATAACCGTTTCGAACACCAGTTTATTGCTAGTATCAGACGCGTCTACCGCTTCCAATGGCATGTACGTATACGGGGTGAAAGCCAAGTTATTTCTTAGACTAAACTTAGCGTCGGCTCCGGGGACGATGTCCGCGAGTTTCGAGACCAGTTGGGGATGCAAGTTGCTGAATACGAAACCGGACTTACGGCTGTTGAACGCGACCTCGTCGTATAAACAGCTGAGGAAGTCAATAGTGTACGCTTCCAACATTTTCCGCTGTTCAATGTAGTTCGGATCTTTGTGTTTATTTGCCGCCTTCATTGCTGAGAAGATTTTCTTGAAGCTGCAATGGAAATACTGTGTTGTATTATTTATAATTTTTTGTTGAAATAAATATTTTCATAAGCAGTTGTCGGCACTTCACTTGGACATTCGTATTTGCGTATTTGTCATAATTGCCATGTGTGGTTGGTATGCTTGACAAAATATTCGTCTTATTTGTACGTGTGTCAAGTATTTGACAAATACGACAAACATCCAATAGCGAATACGAATAGCCAAGTAAAGTGCCACAATGAGGTGCGGGTGTTGGTTCAATGAAACACCATTGCTGAGTAATTGCACAATTACTGGATAGATGTCGCTACCGTCCCTAAGACGAATATGGAGACAGAATTCACGACCTGGGTACGATATCACGGTGGCTCTGTTGGAATAGAGCGTGCCACGGAATGGCGAGGTCCCTGGTTCGATTCCCGGTCGTGATGAATTTTTTTCTCCACTTATCATTTAGATTTTCGTTTCGCATAGCGCATATGCAAGAAAATATCAAAACCATTGCTGTTATTCATAAACCTAGTTAAACCTCACTTCCCTTAAATCGTGTTGCTATCCCTTTCACACTTCGTTAAAAAAGATCAATATAGAAAGGGACAGGGGCCTAAACGGAGGCGTAACTTTAAATCACGTTGATGAATACGTGCCCATGTGTTAGTAACCACCGTTCCTTTTTTTAGAGTTCCGTACTCAAAGAGGAAAAAGGAACCCTTATAGGATCACTTCGTTGTCAGTCTGTCTGTCCGTCCGTCGTCTGTCAAGACCTTTTTCTCAGAAACGCGCGTTTTTGCAAATGGGACTTACAGTATCAATAGCCCCGCCATTTTATCTATGACGACAGCGGAGGCCGTCAGAAGTGGCAGCGAGAACGTCAGCGGGCGGGGCAGAGCGCCCAGCACGACGCTGAAGCGCGCCTCGGAGCGAGCCATCCGCTCCGCCGAAGAAACACTCGAATATAACACCCGCATGTCCTCTGTTAATAAGAGTTATAATATATTTTATTACAATTTAAATGATGTAAGCAGACAAAAAATTATTCCCAGTGGGAATCGAACCCTACAGAGGGCCGCAGCCTGCCGCGATACCCATTTCGCCACGAGGCTCAAGTGCCTATAAATATGTCGGAAATTATAAAAATAAAACATTTAAAAAATGTAACTATAGTCTAACCGGATTAGTCCTAGAATGTCCAAATTTGTCAATATCCCAAAATGTCCAAGTCCCAAAGTGTCCAACTGTAGGTATGCCAACCGCTGTTGTGTCTGTTTGATCCGGCTTATCTTCAAAACTGCTAGACCGATTTTGACGGGACTTTCAGTGGCAGATAACTGATGTTTTAAGGAGTAACTTAGACTACTTTTTACGTTATCCCGGGAAAATATTACGTTCCCGCGGGTGTAAGCCTAAAATATGTCAGTTTCCGAATCTGTGATTTTGGTCATTCTGGGAATTGTTTTGTTTGTTTTTTGTTTAAATTATCTTATTTAACATAATGTAACAATACAAATTATTTAACATAGTTCAATATAAACATGCAGTTGTTTTGTTTTATATAGGCTAACATTGGGATTAACATAAAATCTGGAAATTGGACATCTTGGGAATTGACATTGGGGGACTGATTCGTCTGACCGCAAGCGTTGAACCGTGCCGGGGGCTGATGTCAGCCACAAACTCACCGGGAGTGATCTGCAAGCCTTTGCTGCACATGTCGTTGACGGCGCCGGCTATGTTGGGCAACATGGCCGCGTAATCCTGGCCCTCGCGTGTGCTCAGGAAGTGATGCCGGCTCTTCGTGCTGGCGTAGACCTACAACAATGGCATGGATATAACACCGGCACCTTGAAGAAGTTCGGTGGCGCAGTGGTTGGATCACTGGACTTACGCTACAGAGGTACCCGGTTCGATCCCCAGCAGCCAGGTCCGTCATGTACGAACGACAGCAGATCAAAGATGTCAACTCTTACGACGCAGATAATAAAAACGGTTCAAAGTGTTACACTTCATGTGCTTTAGGCTGTACCTACCAAATGAGTTTTCCTATGCTATAGAAAAGATATCTAAGGCATAGTATAATCCGCGAATCAGCACAGGACCTGTGTGGTGCATCATGGCTCGAGTACCCTCAATGGAAGGTCTGTGTCTGGGGACAGACCTATTAAAGACCGATATTTACATAACCAGACCAAGATCTAAATACAAATTATTGCACTTACAAGGTTGGTGTACATGGTGGTGAGGCTCTTGAGTATAGCGCACTGTTCCATGGGGTGCGCGCGCAGGTACACCCGCGACAACGGCTCTAGTACGTACGCGACGTGCTCCGGACAGTCCACGGTCACCCACTCCACTAGCTCTAAGATCTGTAAACATACAATACCGTGAATTATACCGTTAGAGATAGGTCAACTCGTAATCAACCACTAAGTAGCTTGGGAATTGAATGGTTTGATTTGGGTCTGATAGTGAATAACATGGCCCCTTTAATATTGATAAATAAGTAGTCTCTAAGGAATCAATTTATTGCTCATAAACTTTTAATTTTAAAATTAGTGTCATATTAGTCATTGTGTATTATTTTATTATCTTTTATGACTTTATACAAAATCTTTATACAAATTTACAGTTTTCGGAGATAGACAGACGGACGGACGGACGGACGTAAAAATCACTCATAACCCACCCTCCCCTCCCCTTTAATACTTGTAGAATATTGTCACAGTAAAATAAGCTGTATCACCTCTGCAAAGTATTCGTTCTCGTTCCACAGCGGCAGATACTGTGCCAGGAATCGCGTGACCACTGGAATGCCTTGTGACAGCGTGCGCTGTAGTACGGCTAACCGGTGTAATAGGTCCTGCTTCTGCGTATAGCTGTGGGGAGACGCCTCCAGGAAACCTGCGAAGAAGACAGCGATATCAAAAAGGAATAAGATTAATCAAGTATAATTTTCTATACCGCAGCAAGTGTTATTTTATAAACAAATATGATCGTCTAATTACCTGTTGTGATGTAACACTGAAGGAACTGATTGATCTAACCTGTTCATCATTGTGAAAATAAAGTAATCCGATCTAATAATGTGAAAATAACTATGCAATCATCATAGAACAGCTTAAATTATCAGTAGGGTAGGGTAGTTTTTGTTTACAAAATAAACACTTGATTTGGGTTTTGGTTTACTTAGTTATATTAGTGTAATTATACTTAAAGTGGTGTCTATAATGAGCAGAGTGCGTGGTAGTTTCAACAACATCCTCAAGGTAATAGGTGATAAGTGTGAGTGTCCCATAGCAGCACACTGGACGAAAGTGCTAGTGGCGTAGGTTTTAATGGACTAAGCTATTTATATTTTATTGTGACGAATTACTTTATTATTGTATTATCTGCGTCGTAAGAATTAAAATCGTACTGCAAGTGTTACCATTGATCTGCTGTTGTGCATACCATAGGTCATGTGAGAGGAATGCTTGCTCGACGTCTGAGTGAGGCCCGTCTCATTGCACAGTAGGGCGCGCAAGTAAGTCATCCAACACATCGGGTGTTTTAAGCAAGACTAAACATAGATGGTGAGGTGTACAGTACTCACAGCTAGACAGTATAAATCGTGTGATAGGAATGTTTGTTCGGCGTCTGAGTCGGCGCATAAAAGGGTGAGGCCCGTCTCATTGCACAGTAAGGCGTGCAAGTCCGTCATCCATCTCAAAGGGTGTTTTAAGCAATTATACTTCTTAAACATTGATGGTGAGGTGTACAGTACTCACAGCTAGACAGTAGGTGGTACAGGTCGTGTGAGAGGAATGCTTGTTCGGCGTCTGAGGCGGCGCATAGGAGAGTGAGGCCTGTTTCGTTGCACAGTAGGGCGCGCAAGTGCGCCGGTCGACACATCGGGTGTTGTAGACTGTACTGCAGAAGCGAGACCGGGCTGAAAGCAAAAGTATATGTATCTAACTGTCCTAACATTCTTCTTCTTGTATATTTGTGCATTGTTTGTGTGTGGCAAATAAACGTATTCTATTCTATATCCTATTCTACGTTATTTGGATTCAAAATCACAACCAAAACCTGCGTTTTCACGCTGATTAGTTCAGCGGCATTGCCACGATTTCACGCCAATATTGTGTCAATTATAGCGTTTTTTGAGATGCTGAATCCACTATTATTGATTAGAGATTCGGAGCTTGGTCGGTTATTATAAAGCTATCGTTAGAAGGTTACAATCTTGGACATCCATGATGGGTGGAGGTATAAAATGAGAAGTGTAATATTATGAAAGTAGATAGTCGTTTTGTGGAGCAGTAATGTTGTGGACTTGGTATTTTGAACAGCGATAATTCAGGAAAGGCAACATTTAGTGACATGGACGAAATGAGCTTTAATATATTTTGAATATTATTTATTTGTGACAATGCCCCTATACAGCAGCTATTATATCTGTATCTGTTCTGTGTAGTATGTGTATCTGTTCTGTGCAATAAAGAATATTTGTGTTATCTATTTTTATTTTCATATTTTTATTTTATCTTTCAAATTATTGCGACTAAATATGTAGAATTTTTATAATTAAACTGGATTAGTGTACCTATCAAATATTTAAATCTATGATGCGAGTTCTAATTCTTCGCCTAATTAAGCTTGGGCCCGGTTACATTGTATTATACCAAATTGCTGTTGACTTGTGCTCTATAATGTTCCGTATGGTTAGAAATAAAGTATTTGAATATAAAATAATCGGGTGTAGGTATACCTATTAGAATTTAGACTCACTCTGAAAAGTCCAGGTAGTTCTTTTGAGATTCAGTATCGGCATAGTGCTTCGAGCCCACATTAGCGAACTCCATATTCGGAACTAATGGATCGATCTTCTTATTTCTTCCACTCTCCTGAAATTACCGAATAAACATTAATAAACGCGATATGAAAGTTAAGCGGTGGTTTAAATAGGTTGTTTATACACGACCGGCGAAGCTGACAATGACTGTTAGCCATAAACGTGATTCAAAGTTAGTCCACCGCTGCCTTTGGTCTTTCTCTAACTTAACGTTTTTCAATGAAGTGTGAAAGGGACGGTTTAAGAGAAATGAGGTTAAAATGACGAAACCAAAAAATATGGTCGAACATTTCTAATCATACTTACAGAGTTGAGAGGGTTGATCCAAAGGAGATGTTGTTTTCTGCTGCTTGAATTAGTTCTGTGCTCCTGAAAGTAGCATCAATATTATCTCTAGTAAGGTAGGTATTATTTACGTGTATGTTATTTTTCCGCAAATTTAGAATAGAATAAAAATATCTTTATTAGGCAACAAAGTCCGGTCTTAAATAAATCCAAACATATGTGAGTAATTAACTGTATAGGTATATTAGTATACGTAAGTACATACTCGATCTATGTGAGTAGGTAGCTAGGTATGTACCTTTGTGGTTATTGATGCTAAAAGACACTCAGCATTCTTTTTCTGGTCTCGTGTGGTGTAGTGACCAAACCTATTTGTCAAAGCTATTCAGGCGGCCCGTAGGCCTTTGACGTGGCCTAACGAGTGCTGTCAAGCGACAACAACCGGGACCAACTGCTTAACGTGCTCTCCGGGCAGGAAGGGACGCAGATGAAAGTGCCACTAGCGGTCACCCATCCAGGTCCTGACCTCGCCCAACGTTGCTTAACTTGTACGATCGTACGACGCTCAGCATAATGCTGACGGAGATGACTCCGCGCTTATTTTCTTACTTAAACTAAACCACCACGTGTCTCTTTATCATGTCTGTCTACAATCTAGAACACCGATAGACTCATCGCCGACCACACCACTTATTCCCACTACCACCTGTACCGCCCCACACCCTTACGATGACGAATTTGACAATTCTTGTTTAACAAAATAAATCTCTCGGCAATTAGACCGACAGTGAGTGAGTGATATCCGTTTGTATAAGGGGCTCGTAGGTCAGTTGCGAGTACACGTTTAAAACGATCGTACAAGTTAAGCAACGTTGGGCGAGGTCAGGACCTGGATGGGTGACCGCTAGTGACACTTTCATCTGAATCCCTTCGTGCATCGGAAAGCACGTTAAGCAGTTGGTCCCGGTTGTTGTCGCTTGACAGCAGTCGTTAGGCCACGTCAGAGGCCTACGGGCGGCCTGAATAACTTTGACAAATAGGTTTGGACACTAAACCACACAAGAAAAGAAGATGCGTTTATATTAAATAATATCTACAATCCTTGTCGTACAAAATACAGAATCTCAGATAGAGACAGTTCTTACCTGACTCCTCCTGAATCTCTCAAGTAATGTAGCATTATTCTTCTTAAACGAGGTATGTATGGATATGGCGGGAACATCTTCTGGGACGCACTCCGGCTTGTACGACTTGAAGAGGCCCAGCAACACTTGGATTTGTCGAAGCATGTTCTGGAGATCAGAAGATATGTAAGTAGGTATTGTATCAGCTGAACCAACTTTTAAACAGGGTATCCATGAATTCATTCGACATATTGAAACTGGGGGTTGTACTCATGATAAATATTAAATTGGTAAGGTTTTTAGTAAATCAAAACTGCAAAAAAAATCGAACTTCGATTTTAGACTGATTCTTTCGAGGCTTGACCTCTTGTGAGACGATCCCTTAACAAATGCCTCAGATTAGAATATACCAGTTGAAGACTTGCCTTTTTGCCCTCCCTTTTCTTGGCATAATCCAACAACTCCAACACTCGCCATCTAGACACATCACCGGGCTTTGTCAGGGTGTAAACCAGTTTTATGCTGTGTGCAGTCTGAAAGCAGAACAATGAGTTATTTTTTTTACAAGTTTATTAAATATAAAGCATTGATCTCCTATAAACAACTAGATACACAAAGGTCTTACTATAACAATTTAAAAAACGTCCAAATAAGGGTCCATTGTAAACGTCCAAATAATGTCCAATAAAGCAAATGAGGGTTCCTCATTTTCATCCGTTTGGACCTACTTTGCGCTCGGACATTTTTAGAAGGCAGACTGTGTATCTAGTTGTTTATAGGAGATCAATGTTATAAAGACATAAAAACAGCTCACAGATGTGTATGTTATGTTAATTTCTAAAGGTAAAAAATTTATTTATTTCAAACTATGTCCAACATAATGGGTTGCCCCAAGGCGTAGAACAGTAATACTTACATTATAAAAAACGTAAGTACATAAGGGCTTAGAATATTAATTATACAATAGACGAATGCAATTTATAGTTCTACTCACAATACCTAGCACACTCTCTAAAAATCATACACCACTAATTAGCATCCTATAAATTAAATTAATAATTAAACATATAGCTACTAAATTAGATTTATTTATTACATATTTGGTTAATTCCTCCAAGCCCATTTACAGCCCAAGACATTAAGTAAAACTAAGAAATCTCACCTGCACCGACTGCAGGCACACACGTGGCGGCAGTCGGTGCAGGACCGGCACGACTGGTGTCTTCTCGTTGCGGAGGCCACGATCCACTTCGGGTCACTGAGCCAGCGGAGTAAGTAAGAAATCTCAACACTCCTCTGCATAGGCATGTATAATAAATAAATCATACTTACTAGCAGTTCATATGATATCATTGTGAAGAATATTTCATATCCAGAGTCCAATGCCACCATATCAATAGATCCACTGTCCATTGCAGCTGAAGAAAGAAATATGTTTTAAATAAATATGTAATTAGGTATGAATGGCATCAGATCGCTTGTAACACTTGCAGTACGATTTCAACTCTAAGGATGCAGCTAATAAGAACAATCCAAAGTGTAACACTTGTTGTGCTTTGGTTGTACAACCTGAATTGAAAAAGATATGGTCAGAATATTACATATAACATAACACAAAATACCTGTAAGAAATAAAATTGAGAGAGGACTTTGCCTTAAAAAATATTTACAGTGGGGCAGGATTGTTATTCAATCTTATTAATTGACTAAACAGATTCAGTTAGAATCTAACTTAGTTAGATGAAATTTAAGAAAGATTGAAGATACACATAGGCTACTTTTACCAGAAAAATACAAAATTCATGTGAAATACATAGACTGTATGTTGATGGAAGGGTCAGTTCCTAGACCGAGGACGCAAGTCGACTAAATTGACGATGTATGAAAAAAGGATCTAGTGTGGTCTACTACAAACTGATGAGCGTGCAAGAGATCGATGAATGTGAAGAAAGCAAAATTTATTTACCAGGACTGCAGCAGATGATAGTCCATAGTCTATACCTACCCCTGCGGGAATCAGGTGTGAGCTTACGTAGGTATGTAATGTGACAAACTTGATTGCGGACGTATAATTTACTATATAAATTAGCTAATATAACTAGCTGCAGTCCTGGTAAATAAATTTCGCTTTCTTCATTCATTTTTTTCTTCGCTTACCTGTGAGCCAGTCCAACAAAAAGGCCACCCTGGAGAAATTTGCGTAGTTCTCGCAGTTAGCGAGGAGCCAGCGAAAGGCATAGTCCACCGTACGCTCCTCCACCCTGTCCTGGGGTACCAGGCAAGCACCCAGACTCGTCCACTTCTTGATTGCTATGCAAAAAAAAATGTTTTAGTTTAGGTTGTTTTCTACCCCAAATCGTAGTTGCTTGTATATGAATACTTACGTATGGATAAATTCAGCCAAATTTTGAACAAAGTATGGAAGTCCTCGTACTCTAAACCAGTGGTTTCGACGGCATAAGACAATTCATCAACTTTACTCTGAAACAAGTCTTTGTCGAAACCTTTCTTGAGTGACTTGATATAATCAATTATCTCTTCAACGTCGGTCATCGTGAACAATAATTGTTAGCGTTTTTGTTTGTCTAATAATATTGTATTCATTTATCAAGTATTTATTTCAGAAAATTCAAAAACAAAATTCGTTGAACGCCGCGGTTGTGTCGCTTGTCGTTTTTGTTCAACGACACAAGCGCTAAAGAAAGTATTTCATGTCCTACACCGACAGTAGAGCGTACTATTTTGTGTGTGTTTATTAGTATTGAAAAGTGGTGGTCTCGTAACAAATTTGTTAAATGTAAGCTATTTCGTTACACTATAAACGCTCGTTGGTCTGTTTTTGTCTATGGTGCCAATCATAGACTCTTTTCTTCTCTAGCCAAAACACAACTTGAGTAGCCGCGCTTAGTAGCCTACGCTAGTAGCGAACACTTTTGTTATTTTTCTCTATAAGCTAAGCCCCAAACCACCCACCGCCACCGCGCATGAAAGAAATCTACGTATAAAATGCTCAGTCAAAGAGCTCTGTAACCAGGCCGTGATACTATAAAATAAAAATGATGACATTTGTACTTCCGTTTGTGAAGTGTGCTTGCATTTCAATAATATTCTCCAAAAAGTAAATAAGACCATGCATTGACGTATGTGAATTTTGAGTTATTTGTGAATACCTTTACTTTTGAGAGTTATTACATGCTTTGCATTTTTAGCAATCATTGTAGCAAAACCAAAATTATTATAACTATCTCCATAAACGCTTCATTCTTGTCTATGGTTTATGGGATGGGTTGCCAGGAAAATAGATTTACTTTAAAGTTGGGTAAATTATTTGTTACATACTAATTTACAATAATTTCGCAATGCAAATGTGAACATAAAGTTGATGATTGGGCGAAGATGAAGAAACTGCGGTCTAATTGTCGAACTGACAGTAACAGAAAGCCCAATCCCATTTCTAATAATCCATTGCTAGTAATAGTTCCTTAGCAACATTTTGTCACAGTTGTCGTTTTCATTTTGACACTTGGACGACATAACATTACTGCGTTTCGTGGTAGTTTGTTAAAATTTGCAATAATATTGTTGTAATGCATAACGTCCATGCGTCAAATTGAAAGCGATTACGAAAACGACGAAGTCACGGTCATCCCCCAGACATAAATATTTGTGTGATTGGTGATGTACACGGTTCAGTTAGTGCGTAAAATACCTCATCTCATTATAGGCTCTAACTATAAAAGCTATATTAATGTAACTATTTTAAAATGAATTCATTGTCGGTGCAGGCAGTACAGAGAAGACACCGATCATCAGTTAATTTGTTCCGACTGTCGCGTTATATCTCCTATCGTTATATATATAATGCAAATACACGCAAGGGATTTTTTACGCAGATATCAATAGCATATATATAGCATCTCCCAAAATTGAGCCGCGTTAAGGTTTCGCAACTGGTGGACTTTGGACGAAAGAAATGAGAATGCAACATATAATCTTCGGCTGGTATCCCCAAAAATCATAGACAAAACTCAAGCTTTGCATCTTTTCGTATTTTCGGAACGAAATGTCAAAATGCTCGAAATTGTCGTTTGAAGTAAACAGTATGGATATTTGCCAATTGAATTTTTCGTAAAATATGGTTAAAATCATATAATCAAAGTGTGTTTTTAGAGTGTTCATTACAAACTCCTGAAAATGTGGCCTATGCTTCTGAACCTGACGCACGACGAATGCCGCAGAACGCTTCGGAGACTTGGTATATATTTAGGCTTCTAAATGGCATTCATTTTCCCTCCTATGGTTCTCTTCTACTGTGCTTATTCAGTTTGCGCTTGTTTTATTCGTAATTACGTGTCGAATGTATCTACTATTTTACTGGTTATTCCTTTGTTTACAGAACTGGAAGCCTACTCGAATATGATCAGTGTCTTTAGAGCACAGGGGGCATTGGAAGACAACAGAAAAAAGTTGTTGGAGGAATTGCGCGCCGTTTTGCATATAAGTGCGGACCGCCACAGCGCTGAGGCGCGCCGCGTGTCCAATGACGAGTTATTAGCCACAATTGCAGAACAGTAAGTTGATATTCAATATTCATGCTGTAGACTTGTAAATTTATTTTTAAACACTGCCTGTTGAGTCAAAGATGGCTGAGGATGCATGGAATTAAAAGAGCATATTACTGAGTTGGTTTATCAGCATTGGTACTGAACAATGCTTGTATTTTTATTCTTATTGGAGTAAAATAAAACTTTATATACTGAAAGTATTTTATTCATTTTTGTTTGGTTTGGAATATCTAAGCCTTGTAGATTTGTGTGTAATTCAACAATATGTGTGAGTTACTTCAGTTTTACAAATTGTTTAGAGATTTTCTTGTCATAATCATGAGAATAAGAGCATTTTTTCAGTAAATTAACGTTGACAGCTAACCTAAAATTTATGAAGACTATCTTTTCTAAATTACTTATTATATTATTTCAATAATTCCATCACAATCTTTTGATTGTTCATTTATTTACTTGTTCTACAATAAAAATCTGAAATATTTGTAGAACAGAACTAGGCACCTAGTTACCTATTCAAGTAGATTAGCATAATGTGCCTATGTATTCATATACATATTGTGTGCATTTAAGTACTTCTCTTTAATACCAAAATCAAATTAGAATTGTATAATTCACCTATAGACTTTTTAAGGTTGAGACTATCTTAAAAACTAGTTCACCTATTGTGTGTGTAGGTATCGGTCTAACCGCACATATAACTACACACACACACTAGTTTATCTTTTCGTTAGAGCAATATTACGTTGTTAAGTTACGTTGCAAGGAACCCTTGTTGCGCGAGTCCGACTCACACTTGGCCGTTTTTTTTTGTAATGATAACGAAAAACACTTAGTTTTCGATACATGTCAAATACCCTATTAAGTAGGTAAATAATGAGTAACTGCTCCAGGTTGGCTGGACCCAACACCGGCTTGGCATGGATCAGCGAAGGGCGGCGGCGCGTGCCGCTGTTGCCGCGCGGCATAGCACAGACCATGTACACAGAGATGGCGGATAAGGTAGGTAATCAACGAAGTCTGGGTCTTTTCACCCCTGACTTGGGGAGAAGTGTGGGCCTTAGGTATTTATTAGTCGGGCATGAGCTCGCTGGATAATAATGAGTCACGATAGGTAATCATATAAATGCATAAAGATACTTCTGTGGATATGGTACAGTTTCTCACACAATTATAGCAAGTGTTTTTGCTTGAATACATACCTACTACGTTTTGGTATGAGTATGTTGTAAGGTATTTTTTTTACTATTTCAATAATAATATTATTTTTCTATACTCTTATACAATTTTACACATTACTGAGGTCATATTATTATATAGGGATAACACCCACTATTTGATTGTAACCGGTGTTTAGACCGACAGTTAGTTGGTCTCCATAACGCAGAGAATCCTAGTGTGGGAATTATGTACCAAACATACAAACACAAACATAAGTTCTTATATTCTGCATTTAAGGCTTCGTATGCGCAAATTTTCAGCTTTTCTACGAAGGCTACGTCATTAACTACTAAAATTAAACGTCTGAAAAAAATATATAGCAATGTTGCGGTGTCTACTTAGAGACTGATGAATACCGATACACGATTGGATAATCTTCGCTCGATAGAAAAAAATCGCAAAAATACCTACCACACTTCTTCATACATACCCTTCCATCTTTTAAAATGAAAATTATATCTAAACCGAAATAGTTATTCATACAAAATATATATCAAAATAGTACTATAAATACGACAGCTTGTGTTTAAAAAAAAAACTGATTTTTGTTGGCGTATTTTTATTTCCCTGCCAATATTCATAAGCCGTGCTCTTCACTCCGCCGCTGCGGGGCATCTTGTGTCTCACTCTTGCTTTTGACAACCATATAGCGCCTTAAGATAAAATTTAAAAAAATCTTATTAGTTAAAAACGTAAAAAAAGTGGTTTAGTTATGAAAACTTAAGGGGGTGTGCCCTTTTCCATTACAAACTCTACTATAATTTAAATAAATATAACTATTTTATAATAATAATTAAAAGATGGCCGAGGCCGCCGCCGAAGAGAACACAGAAATTCAAAAGAAGCTCGAAGAGAAGCTCGTAGCCCCCAAGTCCAGTGAGGAGGAGTTGCCTGACGCCGAGGGCCAGACGGCTGAGGGCACGCTGCAGACCGATGACGTCATGGACGAGTTCCTGTATCCCCCGGTCGCAATGGAGGATCAGACCACTAAAGTTAGTTATATTCAATTCATTATTTATACTTACTGCGTGAATGTGGAGGAAGCGGGAGTTAGGTGCCACGATCGCAGCATATGGAACACAATCGTCTTTACCTACAAATCATCATTCAAATATGTAAAATCCTTTTCTGTTTTTGTTTATTTTGTATTAATTTATGTAGTAGTATGATGATAAAATCCTAAAAAATAGTATGTGATGCACCTATTTGCAATTTCTGAAGTAATATCGATGAAAGTGTTTTTTTAAAATTTCCCAATACCTAGTAGTTTTATATCTCGGATATTAAATGTTTATTTATACTTTTTGAATATTAAATCTCATAGATTAATAGAAGTTAGAACCCAAGTACTAATTGCTTTATATTTTAATATGTGCAAGTTAAGTGTTAACGAGGAATTGATGAATAGACCATTAATCTTTAAAAATCAAGCAATCAATATTAGCCGTGAAAATGGAGATTTTTACGAGTTAAGTCGCTTATTCTCGGGTTATCTTCCATTGCAAGTGGGCATAAATTAGCTTACCCATTCCACGATTTAGAAACCGGTTAAACGAAATTCTTTTTTGTAGCTTTGGGAGACCGAACTCATAACACGCAAGAGGAAAGTCCCGGAAGGCGGCGTCATACCCGACGACGCGACTACCCCCGTCAAAAACATGCGCAACATACCGGCCAACACCAATCAAAAGCACCTCAATCTATCGCAAATATACTCCAAGTTCTCACAGCCAGCAAACAGTGAGTAGCCGACGTAGTTTAGGCACAAGGAATTCCTAATTTTCTACTTTTGAAGTTTGACAAAACACATTACAAATTGGTTGATGGCAACACCGAATTTTAAACAATTATGTGATGAAAACTGTCCCCCAATTCCCGGTAAGAGTCAAATGGTTGCGCCACCAGTATAACCAGGTCCAACGTAGGCATGACGAGGTTAGCGGAAGCCGGGCCTACTTATACTGGTGTTTAAACGATGCGACTCCGATCTTAGCGGAATTGGATGGCTGTTTTTTTTCTTCATGTCTGGCATGAAAAATGTATTTTGTTAGAAGCGTTTTTTAGTTGACAACATTCTAGACTTTGAATTTAGCGCTAAGTGGTAGAATATCCGGCTAGCCCGCAAAGGATAAATACCGCAAACTTTTGTTGTCTTTAGCTTACCTATCTATAAAAACTAACGAGAATATATTTTCATCCAGGTAAACCATCAGGTCAATCAAAACACTCCTACAACCAAGTCAGCAAAGTATCAACGAGTAAATCGAGTCAATCGCACGCGCATGCACCACATAAGCCTAGACAAAAACGTACTAAAAACCCCGCAACTATCGTAGTCTCCAAATCACAAGTGAAGAAAGCACAGGAGCTCGTCTCCCCCGGCAAGCAGTATCCCGTGTCCTTGCAACTCGAGTACGCGGGCCCCCCTAACACCTTTCAGGCTAGCTACGCTCAAGCTGTGCTCGGGAGCAAAACCAAACCAGATTACATCGACGAGATGAAGACAAAGGTCCTGTCGACCCCCGGTATGGTCACAGACTCGCCCACGATGCAGCTTTTGACGCAACCAGCCACGGTACCCCACGAGTTAGGAGTGCCCGAGAACCCACACCCTGACGACCCGTCCTTCCTGCAGGCCCAAGCCACCCCCACCCCCAAACACACAGTCAGCGGCAAACCCTGCCATCTCATCATTAAGAATCGAGGAGACATCACTACCGACAAAAAACTACAAATGTCTGACATCAAACTACTACAAAAACCCTCAGAAGGCATAAAGCTGCTCACAAACAGACAGATAGTGGTGGCGCCGAGTGCGACGCAAAAAGCTCTCAAATCAACCGGCAAATTCGTCACAACTAAAGTCATCAGCTCCGTATCGAAATCTCGAGCCTCTAACACGCCCGTTATGACGGAAAAAATGATTGTTGTCTCGAAACCCTCTGGAGATAAAGGGTTGGGCAACTCCAAAATAATAATCACCTCATCAGCTATAACCACGCCAGCGAAAGTCACCACGCCGCGTAGTACGAACAGCATGTCTCCTAAGATAACCGAAGCCTTTACTCCGAAGGGGATCCCCGCTACTGACTTGAAAGTATCGGCTAAAGCGGTTGTTTTAAATCAGAAGTCTGGCCAGAAGATGGTAGTGTTGCCCGCTAAAGCCCGCACTCAAGCTGGCGCCGATGGCAACGTGTCTATGGTACCGATACATTTTAAGGGTCTTTCTACTGCTATGAAATTGGTGCCTGTTAGCTCACAGCCCGCCACCCCACTGGCGAGGTCATCAGCCATGACCGTAGTATCTAAACCCACTGTAGTCAATACGATAACGCCTAAGAAAATCATCGGAGTTGAACCCATCAAAACGGCAAATTTAGCCGATATAGTGCCAGTGAAGGGTGGGACTCCTATCACAACTCCCAAACTCACGAACCCTATCGTCCGGCCAGCGACCACCAAAAACTTAATCGTGGTCCAGAAGGGAGCGACGTTGGGGAAAGCGTTGTCGTTTAGCAAAAACAGTAACGACATGTCGAAAATTATTATGGGTAAGAACGTAAACAAGCTGTTACAAGCTTCGAAAGCGGATCAAACGGATTCGGCTAAGTGTGGGGGGAATGTTATAGTTTTGGAGCTGAATAATGAGCAGAGCGGCCGCACGACGACCATGTCGGAAATACTGGACAGTCGCGTCTCGAGCACTACTCGAGTTCCAGACGAGGAGAAAAAAGTATCTCACGAGATCACACAGGACACTCCTGTGCTATTCGATACACATATCACTGAGGAGACTTGCAACGCGAATAGTTTAGATTCTACAGCCGAGAGTATAAGCGACATTGTGCCGATGGAGGAGTCGAGTTTGCCCATAATGGTGGCAGTCAAAGGGGAGGCGAAAAGATTCAGCAAAGACGCTAAAGACTCGAGGGTGACGGACTGGGAGATGGAACTGGATACGGTTTCTAGGAAGGATAAGGACGACGAAGACAAACTGAACTCGTTACATCTGGACCTGGGCATGTCGAGTGACAGCGACAACGAGTACATGGTGGACAGTCGCAAGGCGAAGAGCAAACACTCGTCGCAGGAGAGCATACAGGCGACGCCTAGTGGTAAGATTTATTTTTAATTTTATTCGCGCTTCACCTAAGTCTGACCCTGTAAGATGCATCACACTTATGCTTTCTTTTTGGAAACTGATCTTTATTATTAAAGCAAATAGTAGTCTAATTGGCAAGTTATAGGGCATTGGAATGGTTGAGATTATTAGTACTCTAATCTTAGTCCTCAGGCACATCTTAATCCTTAGGGGCGGCAGCTACATAAGTCGTCAACATCGGTCGTCTATATGGTTAACGTCTAAATGGGAAAAATCCTACTAATCGAACAAGAATCGGACCACGAAACGACCCTATAATAATATTTTTCTCTTTACACAGATACGTAAATATTCATAAATATTTTTAGGTGAGAGCAGCGTTTACAGCAGTTCGAGCGTCATGTCCCTGGCTACGCGGACATTGCTCAGCCAATTGCAAGACGACGGTTCCTCCAGCAACGATTCGTCTTTCGCTCTCAAGGCAAAGAGCGAGAAACTAAAAGAGGGCGATAAAATCGATAGATCAGAATGCGACGCCTTAACTAAAGCTAAAGAAAAGTTGTCCGAGAAAGTCGCCGAAGCGACGTCGCAGCAGAAAAGGATAGACATTTACAGCACAGCTATCACCCCGTCGGACATACACTTGGACGCATTCTCGTATCTAGAGGAAGGCATCATGGCCGGGGACGACGAGTTCGCTGACGAAAGTAAAACGCGCGAGGAAAGACAGGCGGCGAGCCTAGACGACCAACTAAGCCGGTTGCTAGGCGACGACTCCCAATCCACAGACTCGCAAACACCAAGTGAAAGTATGCCTTTAAAACAATGAGCAATATAGTTTTAATTAAATTGTGGTAAGTGATTTCTTTACAATGTAATGGCACCTAGAATAAGCGTGGACATATGATGTGATGTGTATAGTGAGTGTTGCGATACGATACGACATCCGTGTAATAAAGTGTTTTGGCATGAAATTAACGTTTACTCTGGATTTTTATCCAACTTCATGCAAATAGGATTCGGCGTTGTAGTTGACAGACATGACGGTTAATATAATATCTATTCTATTCGAAATCAGTTGAAAAATAAAATAGTTACAGGCATTTTGAAATGAAGAGTGGGAAAGTCTACATTTGTATTATGATGACGTAACAGTGCTATAAACAGATGAAAAATTCCCCATTACAAATTGTTTATGCGAGTGACTTTTTTGCATCATTCAGATGGCAAAAAAGTAAAAAATGCTATGTAATGGATTTGCGCCCGTAAAAAAACTAGCCCTTTAAGTTCATTTCTTTCAAGAACTCCTATTTGCATAAAAGTTGGATTAGAAAATGTATTTTGTCATTTCCCAAGGAAATTAGAGGCTTAAGTTCTAAAAGAGTTATTTGGGGACACCCTTCAATCTAGCTGTTGATATTTTGGAAAATCGCCATTGAATGTTAAGCTAAGCACGTGCTCAATAATGTTGTAATATTTATTATTATTATTTTAAGCCACAAAATACTTTATGGCAGTGACATGTACTGTCGAGAACAAAAAAAAATATACAGTGGGTATAATTAAGGTTGAGATTTTCGTGAAAACAACCTAACCGACTGTAAATAATCATTTAGATGAGCTTAATTTGAATTTTATAATTCCGTCGATTATTTTTTGAGAAAATCTCAACTACTGTATACTTTTGTGTTGTACAGTCTAGCGTACAATGTATGGCATAAACACAGTGCTATCACTTTTTAAACATACACGGTTCGTAAATGAAACTATTTAATTTATTTTTGTGTGTGTATTTTAAACAAATATTGTATGTACTCGTATGTATTTACACATTTTACCTCATTGTTGCATGCAATTCGAACGTTGAAATAAAGTCCATAAAATTGCCAGTTTGCTCAAATTATACTCCATTATTACCTCTGAGATTATACGACGTGTTTGCAATTTATAACATTGGATTGGAATACTACACTATGTTTTATTTATTTACGTACAGAACCAATATTAATTATGTAATTGTTTTTGTACATAAGTGTTTTGCAATTAACTCCAATCTTGACGTGCCCATGCTAAACTTTAAATCAACATGAAATTACTTATTCGTTTATAACAATACAAAAACAATAATTCTGATATCTGAATAATGTCAAATCAATGTTTTTATGTATATTTGTGGAATGGAAGACTGGGTTTTATTAAGTTACGCACAATTCTAAGTTAATATAAATTACATTTAATTTATTACGTATTTGTTTGTATATGGTGGATGTTCTGTAATACTCTGGTGCAATGCAAATGCAATGGGATACCTATTTTAGACAAATGCATTTAAACATTTTAGAAAGAGCATTTGATTTCTTCAACAATTATTACAATAACGACTGTTTCTAACTGACTTGTTAAACCGTTAAGGGTACAAACTGCAACAAAGAAAGGGGCATACATAACTCCAAAAATATTACCCGCCTCCTTTCGGCAGTCGGGTAAAAATTGCGACTGTTATAATACTGGAAGTAGTTCGAATCGCGATCGTTGAATGGACTGTCTGATTGATTATGTATGAATGATGGCAATCGATTTTGAAAGGAATTTATGTTTTGTTTATTAGTCGGTTGAATAAGTAATAAAATAAACTTAATTTTCCTCATCCTTTTACGTTTTCTCGAAAATTAGGCCCCGTTTAACTTTTAACAGAATTTGTGGCTGGACTAGACACGATTATGTATGACACAATATCAGGGACTTTGGAGATCGCCATAGGGCAAAGACAATATTTGTCGTAAGGACTAGCTAGCGTAGAACCTAAGAACCTCCACAACATGAAGTACATATAAAGTACCTACCTACGTAATGAAAAAGTAAGTAATAGTAATATCATAGTCTTCCGAAATCTCAAAATGATAGCAATTATTGCAATTGAAAAAGTGGTATGAAAAATTGACTATTTTCGAGTTCGATTGTTTGCGAATTTAAATTAACGGTATTTTCTAGAGAGCTAGTTTTTATTTGGCAATTTACAATAAGGGTCATCCTTGCAATATATAATTCAATTTTAAAATGCTGTCTTTATTAAGATGGTATCCGAAGTATTTTTTATATATACATATGGTGCGAAGGTATTTATTTTGTTGTAATTGTAGTTCAATGTAGGTAGATTAAGATTATTATTTTGTACATAAACATAGCCAATAACCAGTATCAATAGCCCAATGTTATTTAATTATTAAGATCCAGTGAGCACTGTCTGCAGGGATTTGCACCATTCAGTCTCAGATAGAGACTTGCATGGTTCAGTAAGACTTGCACAGTTCAGTCAGTGTCTTGCACGGTTCAGTCAATGACTTGCGTGGTTCAGTTAATGACTTGCACGGTTCAGTCGAAGACTTGCACTGTTCAGTCTATGACTTCCACGGTTAAGTCAATGACTTGCGCGGTTCAGTTAATGACTTACACGGTTCAGTCAATGACTTGCATGGATCGGTCAGTAACTTGCACGGTTCAGTCAATGACTTGCGCGGTTCAGATAATGACTTGCACGGTTCAGTCAATGACTTGCATGGATCGGTCAGTAACTTGCACGGTTCAGTCAATGACTTGCGCGGTTCAGATAATGACTTGCACGGTTCAGTCGATGACTTGCACTGTTCAGTCTATGACTTGCACGGTTCAGTCTATGACTTGCACGGTTAAGTCAATGACTTGCACGGTTAAGTCAATGACTTGCACGGTTAAGTCAATGACTTGCGCCGTTCAGCTAATGACTTGCACGTTTCAGTCACTGACTTGCATGGTTCAGTCACTGACTTGCATGGATCGGTCAGTAACTTGCACGGTTCAGTCAATGACTTGCACGGTTCAGTCAATGACTTGCACTATTCAGTCAATGACTTGCACTGTTCAGTAAACGACTTGCATTGTTCAGTCAGACTAGCACGGTTCAGTTACTGACTTGCCCGGTTCCCTCAGTGAAATCAATATTAGTATGTAGATCGTTTAGAATATTTTATAATCGACATCACATTATTCACGGCGATTGATTGCAATCTAATATAATAGTTCTAGGACGTATTGTGGCGTAGAGATCTTGCATGTTCCTTTTTAGCCTAAAACTGTTGAGGTAAGATTCTAAACACACAGGTGTCATCCGGATTCGAACCCAGGACTAAGTGGGGTAGCAATGGATGAGAAAGTAATGGTACATATTTCTTGCTTTAAATAGAATGAGGTTACATTCTAAAGAAATTGTGCCATTGATAGCATAGTGACAAATTGTACATAGGTACGAATAAATAGGTAATTAATATTTTTTATCGAAATATCATTGGACACTCTCAACCATAGTGCAGCTAACAGCAGATCAAGTGTAACACTTTGGACCGTTCTTATTATCTGCGTCGTAAGATTTAAAATCGTACTGCAAGTGTTACCATTGATCAGCTGTTGTCCGTACAATTAGATAAAAGGTTAGAAATGCCATGTGGGTGGGTTAGTGTAACCGCTCATACTTCCATTGTATGAGATACAAGTATGAGCGACTTGACCCGGCTTCCGCTGACATTTGTATATAACCTCTATCGTACTGTCAACTGTTAAATAAAATGGTTAGTATAACTATTTTGTAACATAATAATTATAATAATAAAGTTGTATGAAAACAAGCATTTTTGGATGTGTATGTCTATCGACTAAACGCTAAACATTATCAGTTAAATATTTGCAAGATGAAAACTTCAATAATAGAGGGGTCATTCACAATCGAAGATATTACGCCAGCCCTCCTAGCACGGCCCAGAGGTAGTCAAACCGTAACAACGTCATTAGCTTGACATCTCCGCGGCGTTACGCCGATCGCTACCACTAGGTCTTGCTAGGAGGGCCGAATTGTGACGTTTCTTACGTGATCGTGAGGCATTGGCAATGCCGTCCGCTGATTGACTGGCGTGAAAATCGCGAACTTTAATTGTGAATACAGCTGCTACAGTTCTTTCATTGTGGAGACTTGATACTATAATGTTTAGCATAGGGTCGACAATTGCACAAAAAGTTGTTTAAATATATTTCTATCTAATGGTAATGAATGACTTTAGAAAGAGATGTTACATTTAACGGACCAATGTGCAATTGGTCGTACGCATCCTACAATAAACTGATTTAATTTATAGTAGGTACCTACATACATAGGTTAGCGAAATGTTATAATACCGAACTCGTGTAGGTAATTAAAGTGAACAAACCCTTTTGTGGCATTTTGCCTCATATAAAAGCTTCAGTAGTTCAAAAGTAGGGATTGAACATGCGTAGCAGTTTCGCACTCTATTTGGGCTTTAGTCGTAAATCTAATCGTAAACCTAAGAGTGAGCGTGGCGCCTTGCTTAGCGACGATTAAATTACACAGTAGAAGTAAAATTAACGTTTGTTGACCATTTTATCAAAATAAAGCCGTTTATACCTCGAGACATTGAGCGTGTCAGACACTTGCCGTGGCAGACAAAATAATTTTCTTCTATACAATGCTATAGAAGAATATTTTGTCTGCCACGGCAGGTGTCTGAAACGATCATTACCTGTCGATATAAATGGGGCTTTAAATGTTAGATTCCAATCGCCCCAACTGTTTGTTTACCTTTAACTACCTACAAGATCGAAGTATATGTTACACGGATTGGACGCTGGATGCAGGTGAATGTTTAAGATTGTTACCACGATACAATGAAATTGTGGAGGTGAATACTCCATATTCATTTCTTATATAAAGTTCTTTACAGCATAACCTTTCATTCAATACAAAACTCGTAACTCTTAAATATACAATCTAACTACCAAATCAAATTATAATTGTTTTTCATAACGAAGAAAACCCAAATTCTTCGCACTCAAAGTTCTGCTAATGCAAAAAAATTTTTTTTGTATATTTTAAAACATGAAAATGCGTTAACAAAGTTTTTTTAATGGGACATCTTACTCATTATGACCCAAACTAGTATTCCCTGTGCTATGGGTCCAGAGACATACACAAAAACGATCACAAATTCGGTCGGTAATGCTACTTTTCGGATTTTGGATTCGATTACCAGCTGGGACCGTGCAATACCTAAGGTATAACGACTTTTTCCGAGTCTAAGGTGTAATTTTTGGTAGTTTCTGTCTTTATTATTATGGTTTGATGGTAGATTTGTATGTACACACGAAGACAGAGATAAGTATACAGAGGGCCTCAATAAGGTTTAGATTTTCTCAAGAACCACTAGACCGATTTAAATATTTCTTTTACAGTACATAGTTTTAACTTTTATCTATCTAACAGTGAAATAATTATTGCAATAGGTCAAGTAGTTTTTGAGAAAATCTCTTCCTTAAAAACTCTACTGTACACCTTTCTCTGTCTTCGACCGTACCTACTAAAGGTTATGGCCACAATAATTTTATATGGAAGTCGAATTTGGAGAATCACCGTTAATGTGTTCCCATTATATTTAAGGAAGTCCTAAAAGGAATTAAACTTGTACAAATATTGGTGTTTATTAAATTTAAGGGCAATGTTAACGATTGACCTGCATCTGATTTTGTCGGTTAGCTGTAAATATTTGCGTAGTTTAGGCTGTGTTAGAATCACTGGAACATGTTAATACAATTTCTGTGTTTGTGGCATCAAGTTTATTTTATCTACTTATTTTAACAATAAAAGTTTTAATCATATATCATTGTTTTGTTGAATTTTGGTCGAATATAGAATAGTTGCATCGGCATATTTTTAATCCGAATATTACCGAATGAGAAAATGAAGAGTGAAAAAGTTATTGGGTTAAATTGAACCTATTATGACTCATACTGAGGAATAAATTAGAGTTAACTAACTTTGTATATGAGTCAAGTGATGTCCCTTTTAAAAAAGAAAATATCCCTTATTTTAGTCGGGACTCTAAATATCAAATATCCATGAAAAATTATTGAGAATATTAACGCATCATTTGCGTTAAAAATAAAAAAAGTATTGTTTAATAATAAACGTTATATTAGACAAAATATGTAAATATAAATAATAATATAAAAACAATCTCAGCAATAAATACATACCTACGCTTATATATTATTTTAAAAGCAAATATCCGTTTTAAATACAAACTGGTGCGATTCTGTCGTGGCGAAATCTAAACCTAAATGAAACTGTCACAACCACTCAATACTAGATTGTGTAAAAGTAAGCGGGACACGTTTCGTTTATAAAGGCTTAAATTTTAGCGTGCGACATCCCGTAATCGACTTATCATCTTACTATATTTGAACAATTCAGTTGAATACTGAACATAAAATACTAATAAGTAGGATTTTATCTACTTTTTGTGGCACTTGTTATTTTGTTTTCAATTACTTTATAAATGTATACAATACTTTCACTTATAGGTAAGTATAGGTTTTAAATACTGGAAACCACAGAAAACTTAAGTAGCGCCCTCTATACTAGGACAACAGGAATGGAACTCATTTTGAAATCCATTGCTGGATTTCATAGTAACATTACATTTTCTTGTACATCAACCTAGCAAAGGATTTCAAAGCGGGTTTCATTCCGATTTCAGACTACGTACTCGATTTTCAATCTTATTTACGTATCTTTACATAATTAAATTATGTTAACACTGATCTCAATATTTTGATATGTTTTAGCAACCCTGATCGATCACTAAATTTTTAACATGTCGTATTTTTGACCAATTAATTCAACTAATTGAACTTCAAGTAGAATATACAGAAGTAAACAAAGAACAGGAATATCATCTACAGGGGCATTTCAGTACCAATAATTGAATAAAATTTATAAATAAAACTTATCAAGTTCACAATACAAATGGTTATAAATGCAAAATTTTCCAGAAGTTCTTCAATTCGTAAGTATGTACGAAGGGGGGGGGGGGGGGGGGGTTCCGTTATCGACATTTCATTCCCCTATAGATTGATAGTGAATTAATTTATTAAAACGCCCGAAAATTTAATATTTTGTAATTTTAGTATTGGTAAAACATTAACAATCAATTAAATCAACGCTATTCACTCTTATTAGTTTTAACAATGTTAATTTATCATATTAGTATTGAGCCTTTAGGCTTTAGGGAGTATCCACCAATTTATGTATCACAACAATTAACCTGAATCTTGTCTATGATTTCCATAGATATCAAGAGGGTTTGGCTCGAAGTGAAGACAATTCAGTTACCCTTTTTTAGTATTTTTTTTTGTATTTTGTACAGTCGACGACAGAGATAAGTATACAGGGGGCCTCAATAAGGTTGCGATTTTCTCAAAAACTACTGGACCGATTTTAGTAATTGTTTTACAGTTACGTAGTTTTCACTTTTATCTATCAAACAGTGAAAGAATTTTTGCAATAGGTCAAGTAGTTTTTGAGATAATCTCAACCTTAAAAACTCTCCTGTACACCTTTCTCTGTGTTCCATCGTACCTACTAGTTCAAAATTCAATAGCAAGAAGTCTTATTATCCATAAAGACGGTGTTACAAAATACTTCCAAACATTGCATTAAATTTTTAAATAATAATTTAATTTGTATAGGTAATAAGTACATAATCCGATGTAATTGACGTCACTTCAAAGCTCTTGACTCGAGAATGGTTAACTTACACGCCAAAATAAATACATATCGACAATATCCAATCAGTCACAACTCGTGTTTAATAGACTAAAGCAAGAATATAGCGTTTTCTTACATTTTATAACAATTAATAATCTTAGGAGTAATAATTAAGAAGCGATTGTAGTATGCGACGTAACTAAAAGTTCCTGCAATCGTTTTCGCTGTTAAATCAATTGGCGTATTGAAATTAAACGTCCTAAACAGTTGAACCACCGATTTTGTATGGCGATGTCCAGCGGAAAATCATAATCCACGATTTAAACCAACGCGTAAATTAGAACTCTGGTTTATTAATTCAAGTTCAATGTAATTTGGAATTTGAATACGTCATGATATGTTTGATGTTGTTTGTTTTATTGACAAGTGCATAACGCATAATTGTTACTGACTCAATTTTATATTATTATTGTCTATAAGTAGACTAAGTTATTATTATGAATTACACAGCGCATTGGTGTTAACTGTAATGCTGTGTAATATTTTTATAAATAAATAAATAATAAATAAATGATATCTATGCCAAAGTAAGCCATCAGTTAAAGAAAAGGATTGCAGTATTTTAGATCCGTCAAAGTACACTCAATCACTAGCATTTTGACCACTTGGACCAAACGCCATACTTTCTGTAAACGTCGTGCTTGCCGCGCCTACGGGGTTGGCGGAGACGAGGTAACTCTATACACAGTCGTGCGCGTCGCGCTCGCTTGCCCTCCCGCCACACCGCCCGCAGCCCCTCGGGACCGTATTCCCTCGTCCCCGCCAACCCCTGGACCCCGTGGGCGCGGCAAGCAGGGCACCAAAAAGAGAACTCTGGTTTTAAGTCGCAAATACGATATTTATTACATTTATTGATTTAACTCGCAATATTTTTGATGCAAATGGTCCTTAGTATTTTTCATCTAAGGGCCAATATATACTTATCTATATTGTGTCTAATGCTATCAATGGTAGTAATACTGTCGTGCGTTTTTATTACTAACCTAAATACGACAGGCTTTAAAAAATGTTGCCTCCTGTTCCTACACCAAAGTTATTTATATAAAGGATGGCACTACTTTTAGAATATCAAAGTTAGCTTAAAAAACACATGACAATCGCTACCATTAAGGGTCAACGCAGACCGACGGAGTGGCGGCGAAGTGACTAATTTAGTAACAATTTGAATTCAACTTTATTTACTTCAACATACGATATATTGAGATCCTCCGCGCGACTCGCCACGACTCCGAGCGCCGTCACGCGCAGCTCTCACTTTTCTATACCGATTACAGTCGCATGTTGTAGTAAGTAAATTAAAATTGTTACTAAATTAGTAACAACCACTCCGTCGTCGGTCTGCGCTAACCCTGAAGCTTCGTTTACATCTACAGACATTAAGTGTGTCTAAGAGACAAAATTCTATTCTATACAATATGTATGTCTGCATCTGTGTTGATTGCAGTTGACCTTCACGTGTTGCGCGTCAATTGTTGCCTAGCTAGAGGATATAAGGCTTTAATGTCTGTAGATGTAAATCAAGCTTAACGCTTCGTGCATTCCTGTACCTACGAGGAGACCTTGTGTATCGCGTTGGCAACGTAATCCACGTTATTGGAGGAGACTCCAGCCATGGAGATGCGGCCGTCTTTGGTCAGGAAGATATGGAACTCGTTTGTAAGCCTTTCCACCTACAAGATAAAAAAAAGATATTAAGGCGCTGACATGAGCCAACTAGCGCCGCCAATCTTAAAAAAATCATATCTTCCAATATAATCAATTTTATTAAAAAAGTTACGTTCACATTGTTTATTGCTATAAATATTATTTTTTAAATGCTTATTTGTAACGTGATTCAATGTAGGTAAGTAGTGGTTCACAAATGTGCCAGAAACGGCCATTTTCGCAATTATGTGAACTACAACTTACCTACATTGCATCACGTTACAAATAAGCATTTAATTGACTTCAAAAACTCGCTCAAGCTTTAACATACATACATAAACTCTCCCCTGTTTCCCGTAAGGCTGCCCGCACACGTCATACTTTTTGTAGGACCGATAATCGGGCAGATTTTTTCTCCGATTCTTATGACCGATTTTGTGACCGACTCAACGCACACGGCCATCACTTTGTCTGTATCCGGTCTGTGGCCCTGGCCAGTGCACGCGGCCGACTGTCGGTGAGCAGTGTGCGTTAACGCATACATTGCCGGACGTTCCATTTTTCACCGACAACCGGATCGGTCGGGATGCACCGATTTTATTTCCGACCGACTTTTTGTAGGACGTGTGCGTTATACTATTGCAATCAGTGCGCTCTATTTTCCTCCTACAAAAAGTCGGTCACCGATTGTCGGACGTGGGCACCGTAAAGGTAGGCGCGGACGCCGAATTTGCATCTGCTGCGATCCACACAACTCTTCCTCCACGTTCATCAATCTCTTCACGATCCTACAATTACTGTCAAAATTCAACTGCCAAAACTCGCGAACGGGATCAACCACTCAAATCGTACCTGCGGCGGCTTGAGCCCTGTGAAGCAGAACATGCCGATCTGGTCTGTGATGTGGCTCCACGTGTGCTTGCTGCCGGCGCCCTCGATGCCCGCGCGCAGCTTCTTGCGCATCTCGATGATGCGGTCAGCCATAGTCTTTACGTCCCCCAGCCTGAAACAAATTACACGTCACACTTACGCCCAAGGATATTAAGCTAAATATTTGGACCTAACAGAGTCGAATCGTTGATAACCAGTATAAGCAAGCATGACGTAGTTACCTGCGGACGGGTCAGCTTATACTGGTTAGGTAACGGTTTGACTCTGTTCGATTGGGGGGGGGGGGGGGGGGGAGGATATTTTGGACTAATTTTTTAAAACGTGATTTAATAACTTTTATTACAGAACGCACAACATAAGTACCAAATAAAGAATTTATAAGAAAAGTAATCTGAGATCGCGGGAAATACATATATTTTTTAATATAATCTAAAATCAGAAACAGGTTTATGTGTATGTAAATTAGAAATTTTCATATATACGCCGATCAATTGAAATAATTATCTTATTCGCACGTGATATTTTAATTTTATGATTAACAATTTTTATTATTATTTAATTTTATAAATGTGATGACATAATATTGATAAATACCTACTTGGTGTAATTTTATTATTATTATTGACCATGTATGTTTAATACTATAAATAAATGAATATGATCGAGATCTTTAGATGTTTTCGTCAGCCGGTCGGTTTGAGTAATAAGCAACCGTGCTTGAGTCTGAGACACTTACCATTGCTTCCTGAGCTCATCGTTGCCCAGTATCTCCGTGACGATGCGCTGCCCGTACAGCGGCGGGTTGGAGTACATCACTCGGATGAGGATCTTGAGCTGCGACATCACCTTAGCTTGAGTGTCGGCGTCGCCGCACATGATGTGCAGAGCGCCCGCGCGCTCGCCGTATAGTCCTGTAATAACATTCATAGATTATGATGGTGTAATAAGGTTTTTAATGGGGACTCGTAGTCAAGTTGCGAGTACACGTTGAAAACGATGGTACAAGTTAAGCAACGCTGGGCGAGGTCAGTCAGGTCACCTGGATATTTGACACTTTCATCTGAGCTCCTCCGTGCCTCGGAAAGCACGTTAAGCAGTTGGTCCCGGTTGATGTCGCTCAGCAGCAGTCGTTAGGCTGCATAACTCTGACAAATAGGTTTGGTCACTAAACCACACGAAAAAAGAAGGTTTTTAATAAGAAAACTGAGTGCTTTTTGCCACTTTTTGTCCTCAGCGTTGGCACATTTTTGCTTGCAAAGTGTTGTAAATGTAAATTCAAAAATATATTGACGTGCAAAAATGTACACAACGTGCTTACTTGCAATACAGTAATTTAACTTTTTTGGGGTCAGAGGTGACTCTCTCCGCAGTTTAGGTATAGCGCGCGGCGTTGCGATAACTTTGATGATTTTGATTTGATTAATATAATATAATAATAAGTCTTCTAGACTTATGAATTTCTAAACTAGGTGTCGCATGATGCAGGGGCCGCGGGACTGCTTTGTTTTCGTGTTCTCGGCGCCGCAACGAACGAACTTGCATTTTTGGAATAGTTGGTTGTGCTTTAATTCGTGTGTAAGCCCATCCACTTCTGAAATCAAGCAACTCCCGATAGTGCCAACTTCAAAGCGGTACAAAGGAGAATTGTTTCGTCATATAAAGTGGGTAACTGTTGTGTTTTTAACGCAAGCAACACTGGAAATGCCACTAAGAAAAAATAAACTAATAATATTCTGAATGGCATTGTCCTGTGAATACCCCATTCTGAGGCACTGAATACACTAACATATTCCAGAGCACCAGTCTATTTTTATGTCTCCACATGGGGCAAAAACATTCGCTTACATCGAGGGAGCTTGAACCATCATCCACCACGCGGGCACAGTACAGATCGTTGGCATGCCTCATATTTTTATTAATATCATCATGCAGGTTTAATTACGATTTTTCTTTCGGCGCTTTTGAGAACATTCGCTAAATGTTTTTCTTTTGAAAACCCTACGTAAATGACCGACCTGAGTATGAACCCATACCTCGGCAACGGAAATCCGTATCCTAACCACAGCGCCATCGAGCTCTCGACCGGTCGGTATTTCGACAGCTATATCGCACTCGTGTGGGGTATTTTAATATCAGCGGGTTATTAACCTATGTCGTAAGTTATTTGTAGCGTCTACTCAAAACATTGACCTATATTAATGTTATCTTATCGTTTTACGTCATTGGTTATTATTTGCGTTCGGAAGGAAAAGTACGTGGTAGCCCTCCGTTCACTATTCACGATAAATAATAATATACGTAACTGAATATCAAATTACAAACACAAGAAAACTTATACGTAAGTAATAAATAAAATAATTGGTAATTACAGAGGCCGCGTTCCCTCCTGCAAGGAAACTTGTGTGAGAAATATCCGACAGTGTCCGAAAACAGCTTGCAAGTGTAAACTCCGCACATGCTACGCAATTTACATTTGCAAGCTGCTGTCGGACATTACGCGAAGAACTTTATCCCAGGTGGAAATGCGGCCTGACTCTGTAGCGAAGTAAAGTAAAAATCATTTATACGCAAGAATAAATAAGTATACTGCACCCCAAATCAAGTGTCTTCTTTTGTAAACAAATATGATCGTCTAATTACCTGTTGTTATGTAATACTGAAGGAACTGATTGATCGAACTTGTTCATCATTGTGAAAATAAAGTGATCAGATCTGATAACGTGAAAATAACTATGCATTAATCACAGAACAGTTTAAAATGTTGGTAGGGTAGTTTTTGTTTAAAAAATAAGACACTTGTTTTGGGCTTCGGTTTAGTAGTGACTATGTAGTATTGCACGCACCTTAAAGATAACCCAAATTAAATGCATTAACCAGTGTTAAAGTAGGTACACATGAAACCACATCAAAGTGTAACACTTTGGTTGGACTGTTCTTATTATCTGCGTCGTAAGAGTTGAAATGGTACTGTAAGTTTTACCATTGATCTGATGTTGTCCGTACAAGAAATGTATATCGTATCTGTGATTAAATTGGAGTTAAAGCATTTAGCGGCATTACCAACCTAACTAGCGCCCCCGAAGTTTAATTATATTTTTAAACATTGGGGGCGCTAGTTATGTCGGTAATGCCGCTAAAGGCTTTAATATTTTTTCATACTTTCCCCGTCAAGTTCATACATTCTCCGTTCTCCATTTATATCTTCAACTAACTTCCCTAATTTTTGTGTTCATTTTTAATATTGTAAATCCGTCATTGGCAGTATGTTATGACTTAAACTGAAATGTAATTTATTTAAGTGCTGTGGATTTTGTTAAGACGAATAAATAAAAAAATCAATGTGCCCCTTGCTTGCCCTTCGGCGGCACCCCTGGCCTTACCCATGTTCTTGGCGAAGCTCTGTGACAGGACGACTTGGTGCCCGTCGTTAACGAACTTGCGTATTGCGGCCGCGTCGTTGTCCACGTTGCCGGTCGCGAAGCCCTGGTACGCACTATCGAAGAATGGCATCAACTTCTTCTGCATTATCGCCTGTAAAATATAGAGTTGAAAATGAGGGATAAAGTGTAGATTACTAACAATAGTAATATTTGTGTAATACCTAGTTATTAAGTATTGTATTATTATTTTAAAAGATGTGCTGCTGAGAGTTTTTTGCCACTTTTTCTCCTCGGCGTTGGCACATTTGCCTTGCAAAGTGGTGTAAATGTAAATTCAAAAATATGTTGACGTGCAAAAATGTACACAACTTGCTTACTTGCAATAAAGAAATTTGACTTTGATTAATGTCAGGTTAATGAGGGGTTTTAAAAGTGACAGTTGCAAGAGAAAAAAACAAGCTTTTTAAGTTGATAATAGATGGCGTTGCACCGAAGTGCGATGTCGTCGAAAAAAACACAGCACCATTGAAATTTCAAATTCAATGTCAGCTGAATAATTTATTATTATTGGTTTGTTTGTGTAATTTAAACAATACAGTACAAATTAATACTAGATATGAAATACGAAAAGCCCAAGTTACAAGTAATAACAACGCCTGTTGACATTCGTTGACATCAGACCAGTCAGTGCCATCTACCGGGGCTATCGGTACTTTCTTTTTTAAATGTAACCTCATTGGTCCAAGTGTTAACCTCTCCCTTTTTGCTGTTACCCAGGAGAACCACTTTTCAACCGACTGCGTAACACGAATAATTTCTTATCTGCCCCTGTGAGGTAAGTTTAAAAAAAATTACCTTAGACAGCTGGTCCCATTCTTCTGGCCTGGGGTCCACTCCTGTGGGGTTGTGTGCGCATGCGTGGAGAAGGATGATCGCTCCTTCGGGCATCGCCTGTAATCGAACGTGATTTATTTATTTATTCAATCCATTTACTGGAATTACAGATAGATATCCCAACTAGTTGCCCATCCGACTAAATAAATCCAGTTTTGACCGTATGTCTGAGCCTTTATCAATAATTCTACAACGTCATGCGCATCCAGTACAAGAATGCTTTCAGGGTGCTGTTGGGGCTGCCTCGGTTCTGCAGCGCCTCCGGCATGTTCGCGGAGGCGCGCACGGACGGCTTCCACGCCGTCATGCGAAAGAAGACCGCATCGCCGCTGGTCATAGTGTGGGACAGCCCCAACGGCATACTGAGCGTAAT
Source organism: Tachystola acroxantha (assembly GCA_963506565.1). NCBI lineage: Eukaryota > Metazoa > Arthropoda > Insecta > Lepidoptera > Oecophoridae > Tachystola > Tachystola acroxantha. Next base: position 11,931,938 of record OY735871.1, read on the forward strand.
GGCCCAATTACTTATTCCACTTGTATCATGCTCTATATAATATTAACCCATTAGCTGTCGCTGTACTCAAATGAGTACAGTTATATTTTTTAATATATATCCGAATTTAATAGATATTTCTGACTTGTTTTTTTGAATTCTAATAAAGGGTAATATTGCTTCCTATATTATAGTAACAAAATGCGGGTAAAATTAAGTTTAGTGTGATTTGGATTTACTAACATTCGCAGTTCTACGGATGACGGAGTTAGGTGTTTTGTATAATCATTCACATTTTCGTTCAGTAACCTAATATCATAATTAGTGCTAAATATAGTCGGAAACATTGTTATCTGTAATGTAAAAAATCATATCCTAATGAATTGTTTATATTGGGTGACTTTTGTGAAGATTTATACAACTGTACTCAGTTGAGTACAATGGCCACATTGATATCAGAAATGACGGGTTATTTTTCAGAAAGGTCAACCATGAGTCGAAAACGTTTCAATGCTGCTGATAACGCAGAAACCTTCAGAAAGCTACTGAAGCTATTTTAGAATTGTTCCTAGCACTGGTAGTAGGCCAAATTGGTATATATGACTTTGGCGTAGTATATTCAGCCTTTCCAGGTTACCTTAGTATGACCACTGTGGCTTCTCTCCAGTCACATTGGTCGTACTAAGGAGTGGTTGGGGAAATACCACATTCAAGGCATTTGTTCTCCAGTGCTAGGAAAATCTCTGGGTCCAGGGTTATGGCCTCATGAGACATATCTGACGTCAGTTCATCTAAGCCTTTTAGCAGTGAAGCTATCGACTGCAGTTTCAGTTCTTTCATGTTGATAATCATGATCCTATACGTTCACCAGATCAGCAGCTTGTCAGGTCCGGTCAGGAGGACAATGAGCATCACCAGGTGTTGCTCATTGTCCTCCTCTTTCAGCTCATCCGGGTAAAACGTTTCCGCCAGCAGCTTAGCAGATTTCATTTGGTTCAATGTAGTCCCATCTCTGACCAAAGGCAGGTCTTCCTGTTTAGTCGTTCTTATCACACTTCCCATAATCCTTCCTTATCCCTGTTTCTCGCATAATTACTTCCAGCTCGATATCTGAGCTTTCTTAGCTTCACTCTTTTTCGTTCAGGTACTTTCCGATAACTTTCTCATCGATTTTGATTATGTAGTTGCTGGACATGGGTATTACCAATGGTTGGCGGTTGCATGTTTTGAGCAAAGACCGTATGGATTGATATTGAGGAGCAACTACGTTGCGTTACTTGTCATGCTAGAGTCAGCTGGGAGTGCAAGAAATGTCTAAAAATACATTGCGGCGAAAAGTCTTGCTTCGAAAAATATTACCCATAAGTGGCCAGTGTACTCATTTGAGTACACCCCCTAAAATCCCCCAAAAACCCAAAAATATCAAAATATTTTTTGAATATGTTTTCTTGACCTTTTATATTATAAAAATAAGTAATTTGTATGAGTAACAGGTTTTCCATTTCTGTTTGGCCTTTAATGGGTTAAATGATATATTTGATGAACAACGACAAATAAATTATTGTTGGCAATTTTCAACAATTTATTTTATTTTTTCTTCTAGAGCATCCAGCCAGTTGAGTCAGGTATACCAAAGAGGTTTTATGGATGGCTCCAACATAATAATCATTCTAAGACATTCTTATGATAGGCCCTAATAAAAGCTAGCTCATAGAGTAACGAAAGACAACCCTTGTCATTCATGCATGGAAGGTATACTTGGCACAATGTGGACTGTATTAGAATCGTATAAGAGATCTCCAGTTAACCCGCCGTACATACTTAAACAATTTGCTTCTGAATGTTATGGCTACATGAATTACCTCCCAAATAGTATAAAGAAGGCTTATTGCTACAGATAACAATGTCCGGTAACACAATCCGATAACGGTTATGTTATACCGGTTTCATAACATTATCTATAACTATCATATTACATAACAAATTAGCTAATAACCATGACATGGTGAAATAGTAAACCATGTGCTAAATTATGTTGTGACTAATAGAATCATGCATAGATCACGCGCACAAGTCGTGGAGATAATACGTTAGTTTATTTCATCAGTACAACAACATCGTATTTATGATTGAGGCGATAAGAGTTGATAGATTAGAGATGCAATACTTTATTTACGATGTTTCTTTATGATATTTAAAAAAAAATTGCAGGCGGTATTATTGTTTTCAATAATTTTTGATTACAGTTTATATGGTAGGTTTTATATGTCAATAACCTAATCGTTCACGACTGCTTTCTGTCAGAAACTCGAGTTGGCAATAAATAATTTATTTGAAATAAGGGAGTGATAATAGGTATGTAGTTCTTAAGGATTACTTCAAATATCAGAGACTGAATTGCTTAATATGTGATTTATAATTAAAAACTGACTGATTATAATTGCCTATTTATTTTTTCCACGAAAACATACAGAAGTTTCGGTTTCGGCCGAAACTAAGACCGTGGCCGAAATTCGGTTTCGGCCCTAAAACCTAGTTTCGGTCGGACACCTATTGTGTACCATACAGTATTATACTTACAGCAATATCTTCAAGTGCCCCTTTCAGATCGAACCCGATGGTTTTAGGGTTGAAGTAGCGGTACTGTTTGTGTGTGATGCCCAGTGTGTTGCATATCTGCGGGTGGTTGCCCCAAGTGGGCTGCGGCAGGTACACCTCCTTGTACTTCGCGAAGTGCTTCGTGATGAACTCGAAGCCCATTCGAAGTGCACCCGTGCCGGATAGAGACTAATAAAAAAATAGAGAGACATATGTTAATGAGTTATGTTGAAGGGCTTGTAAAAAGGCTTATTACATAATAATGATTAGGTACGAACGACAGCAGATCAATGGTAACACTTGCAGTACGATTTCAACTCTTATGACGCAGATAATAATAACGGTCTAAAGTGCTATACTTGATGTGCTTTGAGCATAGATAGACAGTTTTGGGTAAGAACTCAGTGTAGGCTCGCCCTTACGATTGTCAAAATTGTATGAAAGCTGACAGTTGTAAGACCAGACTGACCACTCATACTCAAAACTGTCTATGACTAATGGCCTTAGTGTATCGCCAATAAATACATAAATAAAATACATAATATTATTTTTTTAAAGAGGTAGGTTAACTTTTAGGTACCTACTTATCTACTGTCATCAGCGAGATCAAATCTGCTCGACTCTGCTGGCTCGGCCACGTCAAAAGAATGGGAGAAGATTGAGCTGCCAAACTAGCGTATCTGGGACAAGCGACTGGTCGTCGGCCGTTCGGGTCCTCGGTACCACTGGAAGGACGAGGTCGAGAAGGACCTGCACCGACTGCAGGCACACACACGGGACGACTGGCGTCATCTCGTTGCGGAGACCAAGATCCACTTCGGGACACTGAGCCAGCGGAGTAAGTAAGTACTTATGTACTGTAAACTGGCTAACAAAAAAATTCTGATTATGGAAGAATCAGAATCATATATCTCCTTATTTTATTTAATAGTCTGTAACGTCCCACTGCTATGCAAAGGCCTCCCTACCACTTAACCCTTCCACTCATCTCTACCTGGGACCTCTATCTACCGTATTACAACTCCAGTGACCCCACCATTGCACGCCCGAGCTTAGTAATAGGTTACGAATGAATGAAATACAACTTACCTGAACTGAGCATAAACTCTTATTCTTGATGGGTGCACTGTCTTCCCCGAAGGCCAGCTTGGCGACGAGCGAGCAGAACTCGGCATCACCACTGATCGGGGCATACTCATGGTTTAGACTCTTGTTGTGCACAATCTCTTCAGCCTGTTTAAAATAAAATCAATGTGTATTTTGCATATTGTCTTGAATTTTGATGCAATAATAATAAAACTCATTTCCAAAAAAATTCAAAAACATGTGAATGAATGAATCATTTATTTGTCCGATTTCTGGTTCCAAATTAAGTGTTTTATAATTGTGAATGTGATTATCAATATGTTTTATGGGAAAACAGTGCCTAGCAAAAGTAATTTTAATAAATAATAAGTTCGGTATTTATTTGCAGTTTGTCTTCTTTTTGACTGGAATTTAGCCTTATTTTTGACTGTAAGAAATTCCACCCAAAATAACTAAATATCCCTATGAATTTTCCACTATTTTGAGAGTAACATACAAGTTTTCTTACTTTTACTCATTATAGCTACCTAGCTTATACATATTCAGCAATAGCAATAAGTTGCACCTAGCTAGGACATTCTGTAGATTCAGTTTAATGTGGAGATTAAACCTGGGCCCTCCACATCAGGAGTCCAACAGAGCCAACAAGCTATTCACCATCAGTCTATTTATATTGCCCCACTGCTCGGGCACAGACCTTATCTTACATCGAGGGAGCTTGGGCCATGATCCACCATGCGGGCCCAGTGCGGATTGGCAGATTTCACATGCCTTAGATACTTTTTTCTTCTTCTATGGCACGCATGTTTCATCACAATGTTTTCCTTCACCGTTTTGAGAGCATTTGGTAAATGTACGTAAGTTTTTCCAGCGAAAAAACCAAAGATAACACATGGCTGACCTGACAGGGAATCGAACCTGGGACCTCCGTATAGCAAGTCCATTGACCCAACCATTGAGCCACTGAGCCTAGATTTAAAAAAGGCAACCAACCTTTCTCACAGATGGCAGCACCCATGGTTTGCCCGCATCATCTCTATATGCTCCGACCCCAAGATTGACCTTATTAGAGTCAGCACACCTTTTGTATGCCTCTGAGATGCCCAGAATGACGTCCGGTGGGCCTTGTGGTACATTGCTCCACCATTGACTGTTGGCAACATAACAATATGGTTGAAATTCTTCTTATAGACACCATTAAAGTCACACAATATTAGCAGAAGCATTCTGGGCCCATAACCTATTAGGTAAAGTTTGTTTCCTTAGCAGTACTTATATGTAGACGTTTTAGCACACAGCTAATACTTATTTATTTATAAAATGAACGATTGGCACTAAGGAAAAATGCATTAAAATTACTACCTCGCCTTTTTGAGTGTTCTGACCAATTATTATTTTGTTGATACTGTATAAGTAGTTTTATATTTAATTAATGAAGGAAGACACAATTCAACAAGAATTATTGTCCCAGTTGAGAGGCAAAGTTCCAACTTCCACGTTTACAAAAATTATTTCATCACCTACCTCTTTTATACCTGCATTAGTACATTCCATCAACGAATGTGACCCAACCGCACCCTCTTTTCCTAAGTTCTGTATTGAAAACAGAAGTCACAATTTATGAGACCAAAGTAAACTGTTTGGTTCCCTTTAATTTATCTTAATTACTCACATTCCATAGCGCCATGGGATAGCATGGCACATTACGTAAATAACTAAAACACCGGTACCCACCTACTAGCTCTGACTGCAATGGAGAAAATCGGCACTTTATTGTTAAGCGCAACCTGCGCGGATAACTTTCGCAATGGGTTGGCCATCGTGTGTCACTGAACGACGAATAATTAATTTGTAATTAATTCACAGAAAGATAATAAAATATACAAGTCCTTATCGCCGCCGGTCTCGGGAAAAACTGAAGCAGATGTTTGTGTTACCAGCGCGGAATTTTAATTTACCAAGAAATTATTTTAAAAAATGTGTTTTTATTTTTATTGAAACAATCACATTATGTTTGGGCAATAAATCAGCCGACCGTACTGTTACGATATGATATAATATTTCAAAGAAGATCGATCGAAAGCACCCATTAATGTATTTCGGTTTATATACCTTTGTTCATTAAGTGCGAGCCCTTCCCTCCACTTCAACCGCCTACGCAACCAATAAGATGCAAGTTTTGAACATTATTTCTATTTTAGCAATTTATTACATTAAACTAAAACCCTCCGCTAGTTATTTCAATGTCATCTACAGTTATAATATGGACGTAGACACGGACAACAGCAGATCAATGGTAACACCTAGCAGTACGATTTCAACCTCTTACGGCGACGCAGATAATATAGAACGGTCCAAAGTAAGTGTTACTAGGCCAGTCATTAAAGGAGTTGACCCTAGCAGTAACTCATCTATCTATGAAATTTGGCACAGTGATAGAGTACCATATGTAGATTGGAATTGACATAGAATCCAATAATTTGTAGAAACGGAAGTTAGGTATTTTCAAGGTCAAACTTAAATTACGTGGTATCAATTACAGGAAAATTGCTCTATCCAAAATTCTTTTTTTACAAGTTTTAGTTACCTATAGGCATGTGTTCACAGAATATCCAACCATATTTCCATATGGAAATATATATATTTTAATAAAATGTGTTTTTTTGCCGTAATTTCCAAGGGATAATTACTCACTCCAATTTCTATTTAATTATGTATTTAAAATATTACTTTCGAAAGTAGTTATGAATATCCAATAAAAAATCCAGACCGAAAAGCGTTATCCAGAAATTGACGAAAAATGGGGGTTTCCAAAAATGCTCAGCCCGATTTTTCTTGTCATTATGAACAGACTATCTTATTAAAACTGATCATTGATCTGATTAAAAGTTACACTTGATCTGATTTTGGAGTGTTTTAAGTAAGCTCGACCGACACAACAGTACCTACGCCAACATACACAAAACCATTGTAATCTAGCCCGTATCATCGGCGCATAAGCGCAACATGTCAAGTCAAGGTTAGTACGGACAAAAGCAGATCAATAGTAACACTTTCAGTACGATTTCAACTCTAACGACGCAGATAGATATATAGATTGGAGCGGTCCAAAGTGTTACAACTTGATGTGTTTTTATGTGTACTTACTAGGTACCTACTACGTGGAATGTTTAAGTAAGCTCGACCGAGACGATAGTACCTACGCCAACAAACACAAAACGTAATCTAGCCCGTATCATCAACGCATAAGTACGACAACATATGTCAAGGTTAGTACGGACAATGGCAAAACACTTTTTTTTCGCCGTGGGATCTCGTTTGGTGTGCGTGTATCAAATTATTTCTTAAAATTATAATTATCTGTTATATAAAACCCTACTGTATTGTGATATTATTAGAATTAAAATAGATTAGAGTCTGGCTAACGAAAGAGTGACCTGAGAAAACGCGGCAAATTCAAAAAAACTACATGTGGTATTACTGACTATAGTAGGAGAAAAATGTTTTGATACTTGAGTATTTTTTATTATTATTTACGACTATCAATTTGTATAATAGTTGCTTACGAAATTAATTTCTAATTTAAGAAACACACCAATTCTTTAACTGTTATGGATGTGAGTAAAAAAACGAGTGTGTAGATATTTTTTATTAGTATATACATAATATTCACCTACTTAACATTCAGTTCATTAAATTTCTTTAACAACATGTTTAACAGGCTGATGATGTTTAATCATCGTACTCAAAAAATTCAACCTTTAAGGATTCTCCTGTATCAGTGGAGTCGTCATCACTTGCACTTATTATGAATTCTTCCAATACTTCTTCTGTTATGTGATCTCTTTGTTTGTATTTATTTTCCACATTTATTACATGGTCCGCCATTTTTTTCCAATTTTCTGCAGTTATTCGGCCAAACGAGGTTTTTATCATTTTTTCTTTTTCTTTTGCGGGCAGATTAACTGTCTTAATTAGATACCGAGCTTTTGTGGGGGCGTTTTTTTCTGGAGTGCTCCACATCCTTTCATTCGCAGATCCTTCCTTTAAATTTTTTTAATGTCGTGACACCAACCTCTGCAAAACAAAGTATAAAATGCAGACTTAATAATGAAATTTGATGACATCAGATAACACAACTTTGTGAAATGGAACAAACAAATAAAAAACTCTAAACCGATGCATGCAGGTACATACCAGTTAGTGAAGATGAAGATATTTCTTCTAAGAACATAGTCTTGAGTTACTATTAAACATTTTTTCTCCAAATTTCTTAGCGTTCCAGCAATGTTTTTAATTTAGCAGAGTCCTTCAATATCTCCAAGATTATCTATAAACATAAGAAAAAGTATAAACATATCGTAAATATATCTAATATTCAGTCAACAAGGATCAAGATTACAAAGTCATACTAACCTAAAAAGTCCGAGATGGCACCTAAACATTGCTTATTTTCATGGAAAACAACTGTTTTCTCTTCTCGTTTTTGTTTAAACTTACTTATCATAGTATGTAGCAGCTTTCGTACGTTACTTTTTATTGTTTTACCCATATTAAAGCAATGATTATTGAAAAATAAATCTCCACAACTGACTTTGAGATGTACCTTTGACACTTGACTGACAGCTTAATATTGTTGCCAGATCAAAACTTTTAAGGAAACTCCAGGACACTCTTTCGTTAGCCAGACTCTATCAGTCAATAAGTGATTCAGCGGAACGGTGCGCCGTGCTACATGCGATCGGACCCCCCTCACCCCCTCGAGTAACAAAGACAGCTTGTTATTTTTCAACTCGCTCGCACATCGACTACGGGTATATTTGCGTGCGGCATAGGTCTTATTACTTACGTCATACTGACGACTACAGCTAAGCAAATTTAAATTCTACACTTGTACGATGAGCGTGAGATATTCACCTACTAATAATATGTAATCGCAACTGCAACCACAAAAATCTAGAAGTGAGGGTGATCTGCCTAATATACTAGCCAAATTCCAAACACAATTAATTTTTCAATTCGACGAATTGATAACCTCCTCCTTTTTTTGTAAGTCGGTTAAAAATACAAAATAAAACACGAAACAAAATACAAAACAAAAAATAAATAAAAAAAAACAATAAAAAAAATATATTTAGCTAAGGATCGAACCCGGAACCGCGTGCACGGGAGGCGACCGCTCCAGCCACTAGACCGATTCGTTCGCTGTTTAGCCCGGCGAAATTACCAAGCATATCTCATGCACCAGCGTGAGACATGAACGGACCGCTCCGTCTAGATTTCGACAAAATTGCAAGTAATCTAGTACAGACAGATTCCCAGCTCTCCTAATACACCTACTTCGGTATAAATGAGTTCAGAGTTTATGCTCAAATAAAATTCAAAGATAATTACAACAAAATGTTTGATAAAATACTAACCAAATTCGAAACACGATTAAAATAAAATACAAAATAAAACACGAAACAAAAAAATATATATTTAGGCTAAGGATCGAACCCGGAACCGCGTGCACGGGAGGCGACCGCTCCAGCCACTAGACCAATTCGTTTGCTGTTTAGCCCGGCGAAATTACCAAGCTTATCTCATGCACCAGCGTGAGACATGAACGGACCGCTCCGTCTAGATTTCGACAAAATTGCAAGTAATCTAGTACAGACAGATTCCCAGCTCTCCTAATACACCTACTTCGGTATAAATGAGTTCAGAGTTTATGCTCAAATAAAATTCAAAGATAATTACAACAAAATGTTTGATAAAATACTAACCAAATTCGAAACACAATTAAAATAAAATGCAAAATAAAACACGAAACAAACAAAAAAACATATATATTTAGCTAAGAATCGAACCCGGAACCGCGTGCACGGGAGGCGACCGCTCCAGCCACTCGACCAATACGCCCGCTGTTTGGCGTGGCGAAATTATCAAACACTATCTCATGCACCAGCGTGAGACATGCACGCGACTAGATTTCGACAAAATTGCAAATAATCTAGTATAGATTCACAACAGGGGCGTTTCTTAAAGCTGGAAGTAACATAAAAAAACACTAAGCGCCCAATTAAGTTAAAGACACTCTAAAGGAATCTCTGGGTTAGTTTATCCTAGACCCCGTGTCGCGAAGAAAACACACACTATATACTCAACTTATACAAGGCAATACGCATATTACATTTACTGCGTTCGTATGTTTCGAAACGATGACGATAATAATAATTAAATTGCGATGTTTAGATCAACCTCCTACATACATACATACATACATACATACATACATACATACATACATACATACATACATACATACGTATAGTACGGACAACAGCAGATCAATGGTAATACTCGCTCGCATTCGCACGATTTCAACTCTTACGACGCAGATAATAAGAACGGTACTTAGTCCAAAGTGTTGATCTTCTGTTAGCTGTACCTATTAACCTACTTGAAGAAACTCGCCCGCCGCGCGACCGGTTTTCGACGCCCCTCGCCCGCCTCGGGCCCCGCGCTGGCCTGCGCTTGATAGGTATTTCGAAATAATGGTGTTCCGCCTGGATATTTTGTTGGATTCTTTTGAAATCAGGTTATTTGTGGGTATCTCATTACAATTGTAAAAAATATCTGATAGAGTAATTTTCCAGAGATAGTTAAAAGACAAATTCTGTATAATGAATTGTTTCATTTGGATTTTTTTGTTGGATTTTCGTACTTATACTAGAAATAATAATTTGAAGGCATATAACAGAAACCCGGCGGAGCAATTATCCTATGGAAACTACGACCAAAAAATACATTTTATTAAAATACCTACACTTTCGAATTAAAAAGTAGTTTTACTTATGAATGTACAGAAGCACACTAATAAAATACAATTTATAGAAAAAGAATTATGACCATAACATTGTTCCAGAAAAAGATACGGTATAATGTTGAATTTCAATTGAAATAAGTAACTTCCGCCTCGAAATATTATTGGATTCTCTGACAATTGTTCTTATAAATATGCTATTAAGTATACAAAAAAGTTTCATCGATAGAGGAGTTATTGTTGGGGTCTCCATACAAACGCTCGCCAGAATGACTGGCCTATACGCTTGATTTGCTTTGATACCTAAGCGGCCTCAGCTTAGCAGTATTAAAACACGTTGACTTTCGGTTTACGACTGACTTTATTTTTTTTAAATTAGGTATACAGTGTTGCCACATTTTGTTACCAAACAACACACCCACTTAACAAAATAAACTTAAGTTATTACAAACATTTTATGTGTACTTATTTATACCCATCATCCCCATAAACTTGTAATGCTTACTTGCTAACAAACCCTTCGTTAATAAGTCGGCAGGCATATCTTGAGTTGATGTATACTTGATATCAATTAATTTGTTTTTAACAGCATCTCTAGTATAATGATACCGAACATCAATATGTTTCGACCTATTATGTGACTGATGACTTGTTGCCAATTTTATTGCGCTTTGATTATCACAATATAATTCAATGACACACATCTTATTAGAAATCTCAAACAACAGGTTTCTTAAGTAAACAGCTTCTCTAGATGCCTCCGACAATGCTACATACTCTGCTTCGGTACTAGACAAAGAAACAGTTTTCTGTTTCCTGCTCTGCCATGAGATCACAGAACCAGACATGGTAAAGCAGTAACCAGTATATGACTTTCTGTCTAAACTATCACTCGCCCAATCAGCATCAACAAAACCTGTTAATTTTACATTTTCTTTACTGTACTTTATACAATAATTTTTAGTTTTCTGTAAGTATTTTAAAACTCTTTTTGCATAATTATAATGACTTTCATTATAACAATTATTAAATTGACTCAGGTAACTTATTGAAAACGCAATGTCAGGTCTTGTTAAGACTGCCAAATACATCAAACTGCCTATCAGTCTTTGATATGGAATATCAGTTATACATTTTTCTGATTTCTTAATGTTTAATTTACATTCAATTGGAGTATCTATGGATCTACAATCAGACATATCAAATTTGGACAATAACTGTTCTATGTACTGCTGTTGATCTACTGTAATGATATTGTTTTTCTGATCCACATTAATTCTCATACCTAAGTAACGTCTGACACTTCCCAGATCTTTTAATTTAAATTCAGAGCCTAATACAGATATAAGCTTTTCTGTCTCCTGTGTACAATTTGAATAAATTAGAAAGTCATCGACGTACAGGGTTATTATCATTTTTACATTATCAGTATTTCTTGTAAATAAACATGGTTCAAACTTACTATTTTTAAAACCTAAGTTACACAAACAATCTTTTACTCTTTCATACCAAACTAAAGAAAACTGTTTTAGCCCATAGATAGCTCTTTTAAGTTTTAAAACTTTTCCATTACATTTATTTTTAAACCCTTCAGGAATGGACATAAAAATATTTTCTTTTAAATGACCATTTAAAAATGCAGTTGTTACATCTAAGTGTGTAATATCTAAACCCCACTGTGCACTGAGAGCAAATAACATTCTCAAGGTAGAATGTTTCACAACGGGAGAAAAAGTGTCCTCGTAGTCTATACCACGACGTTGTGTAAATCCTTTTGCTACAAGCCTGGCACGATATCGCACTTTATCGTTAACATCTAGCTTTTTATTTAGCACCCACTTACATTGCACGATTGACACACCGTTTGGAATATCGACGAGCTCCCACGCATCATTGTCCTCGAAACTCTGCAGCTCCTCACGCATGGCCAGCTTCCATTGCTCAGATTCTGGTCCATTGAGAGCCTCTGAGAAGACAATCGGATCAGCAGCTTCTGGGACGGTACTGGAAACACACAAATTATTAAAACCATAACGTTCTCTGACTTTCCTCTCCCTCTTGCTTCTTTCAATCTGTGGAGGCGGTACTGGAGGTTCACTCGTTGATGTGTCCGTCTCGACAATAGTGTTAGTCAATGTATCATCGCTTTCTTCACTATATGGACTAGTGTAAATCGATGAACTTGAGCTTGATCTGCTCAGAGATTCATTCATTGTGCTTTCCCCCACTGAATCTCTGCTTTCTTCTCGCAGTTCTGATCTTTCATCATGCTGAATCAAATTCTTATCTTCTTTCTGAATTTCATTCTGAATCCAGATCACATTTTCATCTTCTTCTTTGCTATTCATGTTTGTTTTTCCTTCCATGATTATAACATCTCTCTTTACTGTGACGATTTTCTTTCTTGGATCATATATACGGTATCCCTTAACATTTTCTGAGAATCCCACAAGAATGTACTGCTCAGATTTTCTGTCCCATTTCAATCTCTTTTCTTTGGGTACATGAGCCATCACTGGACTTCCAAACAAACGAATATTACTTATATCTGGTTTCACCCCATACCACGCTTCATATGGAGTTTTATTTTCCAAGCTTGAGGTAATACACCTGTTCTTTAAATACACTGCTGTATTTGTTGCTTCAGCCCAGAACTTCTTGTCTAACTTAGCATCAAAAATTAAACATCTGGCCTTTTCTACGATGGTTCTATTAGCCCTTTCACAGACACCGTTCTGCTCTGGTGTGTATGCGTTTGTCTTCTGGTGAATAATTCCTTCCTTGGTCAAGTAATTCTCCATTTCACCACTACAAAACTCGCCACCATTGTCTGTGCGAAGTATTTTTATTTTCTTGTTCTGCTGGTTTTCAACCAAGGCTTTGAAATCCTTGAACTTCTTAAATACTTCATTTTTTTGCTTCAAAAAGTATATGAAAGTCATGCGACTATAATCATCGATGAATAAAAGAAAGTACCTTGAACCAGCAATGGATGTCGTTTCCATGGCACCACATACATCTGCATGTATAATCTGTAGTGTCTCTGTACTTCTCTGTCCCACATGTGAAAATGGTAACCTACTCTGTTTACCTTCGCAACAGGTTATACATTTTTCTTTCATCATGTCACTAGCAGCCGGGTAAGACAATCCATTCACGATACCATTCTTCATTTTATTCAAATCACAACTGTTAATATGTGCTAGCCGTCTGTGCCACAATTCTGCACTTGCCACTGTTGCCAATAATTTACATTCTGTCACTTTTATATTCAACTTATATACACCGTTGGTTAACTCAGCTGTTCCAACCAAAATATTCTTCTTGTTGTAAATATAACAGCAACTGTCTTCGAAAATGACACTGTTTCCGTTTCGGATAAGTTCACTCACTGACAACAAGTTTGTTGTTAAGCTTGGCACGCATAACACATTCTTAACTGTGATATCAAAGTCACATTCAGTCGTCGTCGTTATCTGTACGTCTCCTGAACACAATACTGGCACTTTCATATCATTGGCAACAGTTATCTCTGATAAACTCGGCTCGCGATTTGCGTTATTTATCCAATGTTCGTTCGCCGTCATATGAGTACTCGCGCCGGAGTCCACGTACCATTCGTATTTACTATATTTTCCTGTCAAAAATACCACGCTAAAAGCATTTGATTGCTTATTTTTCTGCCGCAATGATGGACACTGGTTCTTGAAATGACCACTTTGTTTACATTTGTAACAAATTACGTTTTTCTTTTCACCTGTCAATGTCACTTTCGTAGTGTTGTCATATTTCTTTGCAGCGAATGCAGCGCCACTGGCATCCGAATCGGTAAAATTCGAAACTTCCATATCGATAAGTTTCGATTTTATAGCATCTGTGGTAATCTGAATTCCAGAGTGTTCTATGGCCATTATCATTGGAGAATACCTTTCCGGCAAACCAGCTAATAATAATGATCCTATCCACTCATCCGTGATTGCAAATCCTGTGCCTTTTAATCTCTGCGCCGTATCGACAACTTGCGTTACGTATGATGTCATAGAATCGCATTTTTCTTGCCGTATGGAGATTAAATGTCGCAACAAAGTTATTTTTCTTGAAAAACCCGAGTCATCGAACATGTTTTTCAGCTTTGCCCACAGTTCTTCTGAACTGCATGTTTCCTTTATATGCACGTACAATCCTGGATCGATGGTCAAAATCAGCTTTGCCTTCGTTTTGGCATCGTCCGCAGCCTTTCTTTCCGTGTCTGGCACTTGCTTGATGTAGTGAATCATGCCTTCAAGCACCAACAAATTTTCTGCCGCGAAGCTCCATTCATCGTAATTTTGTCTGCCCTTTAACTTCGGAATACTTTGAATATAGTTACTAGCCATGATAACGCGAAAGAACAACCACTTTTTCGAACTGTAATTACTTTTAAAACCTGAGAAATTACTGAAAAAGACACGGGATTTCCCATAACCTATTAAAACACGTTGACTTTCGGTTTACGACTGACTTTATTTTTTTTAAATTAGGTATACAGTGTTGCCACATTTTGTTACCAAACAACAAGCAGCACATATTTCAGTACATTGATAATTGATCATTCATTGACATTGATATTTCATCGAGGTAATTTCGAGGTTCTACATTTGTAAAACAGATGAGTTTATAAGGCACGTTTCATTTGACTTATGATAAAACCACAGTGGTTTACCTATAATGAAGGACTATACCAAAAACTAGCAACACTTAATTTATACGTCACTTTTCCAGTGCACGTCAATGCGGCAATGTCACAGAAAGGTCAACGTTTCAAGGGCCTACAAAATAATAATGTTTATTGTTTGTGTTTCATTTACTATTATTACATGCATACATGGTATAAACGCTCGTCGTCGTGTATACGATGACAGTATAAATGGAAATACACAACTGCAATACTTGATATGGCTACTAGTAACCCAAAACGGGCTAGGCTTAGAAAGTATTATAAATATTATAATATATGCTCAATATTGTACGTCTATTTCTAATTATCTAGATTAGGTTCGCATAATGAAGTAATTAGAAAACAATTCAAATATTAGCTGCTTGCCGTAGCTGTATGTTTATAATTGCTTTTGCCTTTTCAAACCCAAGTGAAATAAATAAAAATGAAACTGTCAAAATTATTATGACGTTTTTCGTGTTGGAGGAAACTTGTCGAATAATTCCTGTTTATTTGCTGTTAAATTAGAAATATGGCTGCTGAAATCAAGCCTGCACCTAGGACGCCTAATGATAGGTTTTCCACGACGAAGAAACCAGGACTTTTAAACAAGTTGGAGGGATGCACTGATGATGTGAATGCGGCGGTGGTGATACCTGGCGAGGACGGAGTAATTAGCGTTTGCGATGATAAGTAAGCCTTATTACTCATTGTACTAGTTCATGAAGTTATATTTATGCCATTTTCGGGCCTATTTTTGGCACCCCATATGCGTAATTTGTTGATAAACTAGTTCATATTCTTTGCTTTTTGTGGGCAGCTTTGATCAAGTTTTACCCTCAACTGAGCTCTTTTGAAATTCTTAGGCAATTAGTATACCTTTGTTTTGCTCTTCTATTTTTATCCTTTCTTAATTTAACACCAATTTCCTCTTATAGCAACTGCAATCAATTAACTATCAAATTTTTGCAATGTTTATATTTTGTGCTGCAATATTTATTTACATAACTAGGCTCTTTGTGCGCGAACATTCTCTGGAACATCATTGTCAGTGTCGATAAGAGGGCAAAAAGAAATGTCTTAAAACAACAACAAACATTAATAAATAAATAAAGCCTTTATTGTGAATTACATGCATTACTTACAATTCTAATTATTACTATAAATTATATAACTTCTATATCTAATTATACATTAGTTATATTGGATTATATTTTGATTTTTAACTAAAATTTTGATACAACAAACATTAGTCTTCACTATAGTTAATTTGCTCATGTCACTATACTACATTATGAAGAAGTGTTTCTTATTGAGCACATTAAATCCCATTGTTGCTTAGCATTGGCTCTGCTTTAGCACAAAGCTTGTTACCAAGGCTTCCTGGTCCACACCATGCCTCTCTTCTTGAAGATAAAAAAAATATGTTTAAATTGTGGCATGTGGAAACTATTAATTTCATAACCATTTTTAGGACAGTACGCGTATGGTTAAAACGTGACTCGGGGCAGTACTGGCCTAGCATATGCCAGTATATGCCATCGGGATGCACAGCCATGTTCTACACACCGGAGACGCGGCAGCTGTTCATTGGCCAGGAGAATGGCACCATCTCAGAGTTCACACTCGCTACAGATTGTAATAGGATAAACCCTGTAAGTTGATATTCATTTTAAATGTCACAACACTGGCAGGCAAAGAAAGAAAATAAAAAAGGGATATGTAATTTATGTATTCAAATTCAAATTATCTCAATAAAATATTTATTCATTTATTCAATCAAAGTATTTATTCTTGGACCTAAAATATGTTGGTTATCTTGTTTACTTCTATGACCTTCATTTAATGGTTGAGTGACTTAACTACTAGACCAAGAAGGCCTTTGTTGTATGAGTCCACAGTTTGTGGGCTGGTATGGTTATTAGTTAAGTTAGGTTGTGGTTGGAGTGTACTGAGGAGTTAAACATAGGTTTCATCATTGAATGTTTATTCTATATTTATATATCGCAAGTAGGTCGACCCACGCGTCAGCAAGAATGTGCAAGTTGCTTGCAGCCCATACAGTTTCTTTGATAGTATTTTATTGTATAGGTATCATATCATAAATTCATTTTAATATAATACAAGGAGATTCATAGAGAGTTTTATCTGCATTTTGGTAATTAAGTAAGGCTCTGTTATTTACATGAGAAGGAGAATTATACATAAAATAAGGCAAATAAAACAATAGACGTAAAAGATAAAATAATCTTAGAATGAATTACATTACAATTTGGGGTGAATTAGAGTTAAACCTTGTCATAATTTAATTAACCCAGGTTAAAATACTAATAACTTGTATATTTATAATAACTACGGCATTGTCCTATTCTACAGACCCGCGAATACCTGGCGCACACGGCTCGTGTATCAGCACTGATATTCTCTCTGAGCTGCGAATGGGTGCTATCTGTGAGCCGAGACAAACTATTCGCGTACCACTGCAGCGAAACTGGGCGGCGAATCGGCGGCTACTCCTTCGAGGCATGGTGCACTGCGTTGCAGTATCCTTTTTTACTCAACTGCGGGTAGGAAGACGGTAATGTTTTTCGGATGTAGCCTAAACGGCTTCATGGATTTTGATGGTTAATTTCAATTTGGGTATTTTGGTTCCAAGCAAGCGCAGATTTATCTTGATACATTATATGCCCAAAAAAACCAGTCGTTTTTATTCAATTGCTGAAGGGACGAGGGTACTTATTTAACAATTATTACTAAATTATTGTCTGTGGTTTTTATGTTTCCTATGGGAACATTATTTTTGCCGCGGTAAAAGGTGGCGACATGTGTGACAAATTAGGTGCTAATTGCTAACCATAAAACAAAATGGAGTCTGAGTTTTGTATGTGAATTGGTCAATTTGACAACAATCAACCCATTATACAGATCTCTAGACAATTATGATCACTAATAATAAGTACTGCTCAAGTCCTGTTATCAGTAAAGTTTCAATGGACGTAGGTTGTACGGTCGGATGAGAATATTGTACATAATTTTAATCCATTTCATGAGATAAGCAGTCGTTTATCGTGGTTTGTTGAGTCATACAAGTATTTTGGGTGACCTTAAAAAGTATTTGTTTAATGTTTGTTACCATATTCACGTAATAGTATCGAAAGGATCATGTATAAAACTTTGGAACTTCTCTCAATAGAAATGGTAATACCTTAAATGGGACCATACCCCACCAACTTATATTTATAAGTTGATGATTATGACTTGAAAGAAAACAGGCAATTTGTCTTCAACTTTTTGAAATGGAGAATATATTTCCTCACGATCGGTATTGAAAACAGGGACCTTACCATTCCGTGGCACTCTCTTTTCATAAAGGCCCTAAGAGGCCATGGAGGATGGTTTTGCTAATCTAATAACCTTCATCGACATTCTAAATCTGACATCAACATTTTATGTAGTAATCGCAAAATTTAATGCAGCTGGTAGTATGTTCTTTAGTTTTACCTAGTTGTAAGGTGAATAGACTACAACCTAACTTCTTTAAAGTTTATGATATGGTGGTCGCTTACCTTCTGTAGTGTCAATTGGACTTAACTCAACCCAGATCTTTACAAGAGTAGACCATTCGCTGACAATAGCTACCGTATGGTTATGTAATTGACTGGTTGTCGTCGTATTTTGGCTTCCCATGGGAACTCGATGCTTTCCCGTGATAAAAGGTAGCCTCTTAGGCGCGTAATCTTTTTTATTTGTATTTATTTCAGTATATTATAACATTTATAATCGTGATTTAAAGTTACGCCACCGTTTAGGCCCTGGCCCTTTCTATATTAACCTTTCTTAACGAAGTGTGAAAGGGATAGCAACACGATATAAGGGAAGTGAGGTTTAATGAGCTCGGTGGCTCAGTGGTTGAGTCAACGGACTTGCGATACGGAGGTCCCAGGTTCGAATCCCAGCCAGGGCAGCCATGTCCCAATGAGTTATCCTCGGTTTTTTTTCGACGAAAAACTTACGTACATTTACCAAGTGCTATCAAAACGGTGAAGGAAAACATCGTGATGAGACCTGCATGCC
Organism: Tachystola acroxantha; assembly: GCA_963506565.1. Classification (NCBI taxonomy): domain Eukaryota; kingdom Metazoa; phylum Arthropoda; class Insecta; order Lepidoptera; family Oecophoridae; genus Tachystola; species Tachystola acroxantha. The sequence goes on from OY735871.1 coordinate 11,951,179, forward strand.
GTAGAATAAAAAAATCTAATGCATGTGAAATCTGTGGTGGATTATGGCACCAGCTCCTTCGATGTAAGGGAAGGTCTGTTCCCGAGCAGTGGGGCAATATAAAGAGACTGATGTGATGATGATGAGGTTTAACTAGGTTTATGAATAACAGCATAACACAGCAACATATTATGTAAAAAAATTGGTGCCAATCAATAACAATCAAGCCAAATATCACTGACTCCCAATATTAGTTGCAATATTTCCTGAACAAGTGTACCAGATTCGATTCCCAGTCAAAATACGCATTCGTTGGCGACTACAGCGGGCTGATAACAATGTTGAAATTAGATAATAACGGCGCTACTCTAGTCACTACGCTAAAAGGACATAGTGGGTACGTATTTTCATTTGCATATCAGTCATTGTATTCGGTTGGTAGATTGAGGAGGACATACGTCGACCGAATTGACGATGTTATAAGCTCTGTTTATATCTACAGACACGTGCCGAGGCAGACAAAATAATATTATTTTATACAATGTGTATGTCCGCGTCTGTGCGGCGTTATAAATAAACATTTAAAAAATAGTATTTATCGTAATAAACATTTTGTAAATAGCTTATTTTAATAAAATTTATTATATTGGAAGATATTATTTTTTTAAGATTGGCGGCGCTAGTTGGCTCTATGAAGGCTCTTAATTGTGTATGTATTTGTAACAAAATTTGAGCTATAATAATAATTATTACATCGATTTCAGGTCCGTACGTGTTTTAAACTGGGCGCCACTACCTCAGTTGTTATTCAGTGGTTCATTCGACCAGTCCGTCATAGTATGGGATATCGGTGGCCAGAAAGGGACCGCATACGAGCTACAGGGGCATAGGTAAGCTTCAATACATTTTATATCAAGTACATACAAACCATTTACTAGGGCGATGTTTTTCTATTGCTAATTACAGAATTTGTGTGGTATAAATGTAAATTTAAAAAAAATTACGGGTATTGTTACTAACCGCGAAGTTCCATCGTATTCGCAATCGTTTTCATTTTGACACATGGATGATATTGCTACAATATTTTTGCAAGATTTAGGGCGGCTTGCGTGATAATCTAATTTATTTTTCATTACCCGACTGCGCAAGAACGAGGGTTATGTTTTTCCACGCCCTGCATTCTAATCGGCTTGATGGATTTTAACATATGAGATGTCGTTAGATTCGTCTTGATTATAGGATTGATATAAGTTATGGAATACTGTTTTTGGGATGGCGGACTGATTTTTTCCTACTGGTTTATTTTATATTTACATGAATACTCTAAATAACTTGACATTGGCGAAATTATCTATGTAATAAGAGTAGAAGCCATTAAAATAACACAGTCGGGTAAAAATAGAATAGACGTAGGCTTTTTTTTCCCCTCTCCCACTGTAACTCCTTTTTGAAAAGGATCAACAGTGGCGTACTATTGGACCGGCATACAGTGACGGGTTTAAGCGACACAATGGGGCTGAAATGCCGTACGTTACATAGTCACGCCTCGGCTATTTAAAGAAAATGACGTTGACAATACACGTAGGCTATAAAAATTTAATCAAAGTAATGATTTATATAGTTTTACGACATTTTTGCACCCGCTACGCTGTTTTGATACAATATCTCCATCACACAAAGGTTGCCTGGATGAAATCGCTTGAAGCTATAAGGCCGCCTGTACACTAGCTAAATATGGTTTTATATCTAACTGATGTATTTTCATAATAAAGTATATTTGATTTGATGTAGTTTTTTTTGTTTTTTAATCATTTCTGCCTGTTATCCTTATCCCCCAGTAACAAAGTGACGGGTCTCTGGTACGTGGGCAGCTGCGAGCGGCTGATATCGGCCGGGGAGGACGGCGCGCTGGGCGTCTGGGAGATGGCGGTGAAGCGGCGCGAGACGGCCGCGTGGAAGGAGTCAGACCTATGCCAGATATGCCGCGCACCGTTCATATGGAACGTCCGAGCTATGATGGAGAAGAAACAGTTAGGTGAGCTGGTAGCTGCTATTGAGGTTCTTATGAGAAATAATACACACACAACCCTCACACACCCTCTCTCACATACATGTATAACGAAGCCCAAATCATGTCTTATTTTGTAAACAAAAACTACCCTACCCTACTAACATTTTAAGCTGTTCTGTCATTACAAATTTATTTTCCCATATTAGATCGGATTACTTTATTTCCACAATGATGAATTGAACAGATTCAATCAATCAGTTCCTTCAGTGTTACATCAGAACAAGTAATGAGACGATCATATTTGTTTACAAAATAAGTCACTTGATTTGGGCTGCGGTATACAGGGTGTAACATAAAGAGTATATGAAGCCGAAGGGAGGGTGTTCAGTATCGGTAACTAAACAACTTTTGTTCTAAGACTTTTTGAATAAAAAATAAAAATATTATAAAGTCTCATACAAATCGATCAGCTGGCCGGTATATGTATTTTTAATATTGTAAATCCGTCATTGGCAGTATGTTATGAATTAAACTGAAATGTAACTTATTTAAGTGCTGTGGATTTTGTTATGACGAATAATAAAAAATGTATGAAAAGTCAAAAAATAAATTCGCGAAATCGATAAGTCGTAGATCAAAAGTTGTTCAGTTACCGATACTGAACACCCTCCCTTCGGCTTCATATACCCTTTACGTTACACCGTGTATAATGTTTGATGGTTCGCGTCAGGTCTCCGTCAGCACCACTGTCGGTGGTGCGGCGCGGCCGTGTGCGCGACGTGCTCGCCGCACCGCCTGCCGCTGCCCATCATCGGCTTCGAGTTCCCGCAGCGAGTGTGCACCGCGTGCTACGAACAGCTCAGACACGAGCCGTGAGTATACACTATCATCATCAGCCCGTATCAGTCCACTGCTGGACGTAGGCCTCTCCCAAAGCACGCCACTCAATCCTACTCTCGGCCCTCTGCACCCAGTCTCTGCCAGCCATCTTGCAAAGGTCATCCCTCCATCTGGTCGGGGGGCGTCCCACACTACGATTACCCGTTCGTGGCCTCCATTCCAGAACTCGTCTACCCCATCGGTTCTACGACAGATGTGACCGCCCCACTGCCACTTCAGTGTACTGGTTCTATGAGCAATGATCCTATGAATATATACACTATGCAATGACTAAACACCGGATTATATGCAATTTTTAACCCACATGCATATGTTTAGCCCATTTTCATCGATTATTTAATACTAGCTTCTGCCCGCGACTTCGTCTGCGCAGGATTTTTATAAATTATAGCCTACGTGTTATTCTGATTTATGAGCTATATTATTGTAAAGTTTCATTAAAATCCATTTAGTAGTTTTAGCAACAAACATCCATCCATCCAAACTATCGCGTTTACTAATATGGGATGGGATTTTACGTTACGTCCACTGTGATCCCTTGATTGGATCCATGGACTTTTCACTTGGATCTTGGACGAATTAACCAATAGTCACGACAAGTGGCCTTGCTCACCTTTGCTCATCCGTCATATAGTATCGTGAGAATTTAGCCATAGTATTAGTATGGCACTGACAACTACGGGACAGCACTAGGTATGGCAAATGATTAACAAATAGTTTTCTGGAAATGGATTCAAAAATACTCCTCTATTTATTTGGAACCCTTGATCACGTGGTCGATTCTTGTGATGATATTTTGCTATATACTGATCATATGTATTAATTATATGTTTACGGACTGCACACACTTTTTGTTGAAATCGGTTATTAGACCAACAGTTTCGACGGTCTTTTTCAAGGTGAGTGCGACACCAGTGCACAGTGGCGTCCCGTCTCTTGTCTTTTCATTGCGAATTCACCTTGAAAAATCGTCGAAACCCGTCGAAACTTTCGCTCTATACTGTCTTCAACCAAAAAGTAAGTGTTATCCGTTAAATTTGAGAAATTGACTTTGTATAATATTTAAATAGCCTTGTTAATTATAATTTTTAGTTAATTGATTTCCGACACATACTACTATTATGAGGAATTAAAAAAAAGTTTATTAATAATCGTACTGATTAGTATTGTTGCATTGACTTGCAGCCGCGAGTCTCTAGCATCATTCCACGACATGAAGCACGCTGTTGGCTCGCTGTACGTGGACGAGGCGACCGGGCGCATGTGCACTGCGGGCAAGGACCGCGTCATCAAGGTGTGGGACATCGGCATACTGCTCGCGCCAGCCCCCAAGCCGGGCACCAGCAACCAATAGCGACTGTGAGTGAACATAGCGCTTACCATAGCATAGCCAACAGTGGACGAGGCGACCGGGCGCATGTGCACTGCGGGCAAGGACCGCGTCATCAAGGTGTGGGACATCGGCATACTGCTCGCGCCAGCCCCCAAGCCGGGCACCAGCAACCAATAGCGACTGTGAGTGAACATAGCGCTTACCATAGCATAGCCAGTGGACGAGGCGACCGGGCGCATGTGCACTGCGGACCGCGTCATCGAGGTGTGGGACATCGGCATACTGCTCGCGCCAGCCCCCAAGCCGGGCACCAGCAACCAATAGCGACTGTGAGTGAACATAGCGCTTACCATAGCATAGCCAACAGTGGACGAGGCGACCGGGCGCATGTGCACTGCGGGCAAGGACCGCGTCATCAAGGTGTGGGACATCGGCATACTGCTCGCGCCAGCCCCCAAGCCGGGCACCAGCAACCAATAGCGACTGTGAGTGAACATAGCGCTTACCATAGCATAGCCAACAGTGGACGAGGCGACCGGGCGCATGTGCACTGCGGGCAAGGACCGCGTCATCAAGGTGTGGGACATCGGCATACTGCTCGCGCCAGCCCCCAAGCCGGGCACCAGCAACCAATAGCGACTGTGAGTGAACATAGCGCTTACCATAGCATAGCCAACAGTGGACGAGGCGACCGGGCGCATGTGCACTGCGGGCAAGGACCGCGTCATCAAGGTGTGGGACATCGGCATACTGCTCGCGCCAGCCCCCAAGCCGGGCACCAGCAACCAATAGCGACTGTGAGTGAACATAGCGCTTACCATAGCATAGCCAGTGGACGAGGCGACCGGGCGCATGTGCACTGCGGACCGCGTCATCGAGGTGTGGGACATCGGCATACTGCTCGCGCCAGCCCCCAAGCCGGGCACCAGCAACCAATAGCGACTGTGAGTGAACATAGCGCTTACCATAGCATAGCCAACAGTGGACGAGGCGACCGGGCGCATGTGCACTGCGGGCAAGGACCGCGTCATCAAGGTGTGGGACATCGGCGTACAGGTTAGTACCTGGATGGGTGACCGCTAGTGACATTTTCATCTGAGCCTGCTCCTCGGAAAACACGTTAAGCAGTTGGTCCCAGTTGTTATCATTCGGCAGCAGTCGGGCGACCTGCTTATTTCTGACAAATTGGTTTGGTCACTAAACCATACGGGAAAAGATGAATTGTCATCGTTTTCTCCTCCGTCACCAAGACGAAGGAGTCCCAGCGTCTTCCTTTCTTCCTCCAGAGGAGTTACAAAGTGAGTTTGCTCTTACGACTGTCAAAATAGTTGAATAGTTGTAAGTGCGAGATCACACCGCGCTTCAAATCTAACCCCCACTTGCAATAAACTTGTTTTCTCGGGTTAAGTACTTAACCCAGGGTTATCTCGATATTGCAAGGGGCCCTAAGTGTGAGCTAGGTCTTACAAATGTTAAACTTACACTTTTGACTGTGAAACCAAGCACTTCAATGTGAATATTAAATAAAATAAAAAAATGTTAGCCATAGACCATTTATAAAGACACAGTCTCTTGTCTACAGTATAACAACAAATACGTCTACGTGGGCCCCAAGGCGAGACGGGAAGGTGGCGCGGTCCCAGCGAGCCATACTAGTGAAACCGGGACCGACATCTCTTCCGGTATTTATCGCGCCTGAGTTGCCACTCTGTACTATATATCTACTGTGGTTATTAAGGCTCAAATATAATCAAGAGGACAGATTACCGCGCACTTTTTTGATGCACTGAATAAGAAACTATTATTTTTTTAATTATTTTATTTCAAAGAGTATCATGAAGGGAAAAAAACACAGTCCATGGAGAGAGACTGAAGTATATTTTGCAGGTCTCCGCCCTTGCATTGTGGTCACTTTCACTCTCATACGTCTGACAACAATTGAGTTGCAGAGACGTGAAAATTGTCATGCAAGAGCGGAGTTTACGATGTCAATATGACTAACTCCATCGACGGTTCGTTCATGAATATTATAAGATGCAATCATTTGATTGGTTACTGGCATCTATAAACTTGAAAAGTTGTCTAGATGCTGGGATTTCTTAAACTGTATTTGTACTGTCTTTAAGTACAAAATGTCATGGCCATTTCTTTCATGGTTTTAACTATCATGATTTACAGTTTCAATATAATAACAAGTATAGTCGGCTTCGGATTATGTACGTTAAACTAATACAAATATAGTTCATAATTTAGTGCATCAAAAAATCCACGAGCCTTATTCCTCTTGGTAGTTGAGTCTAATGTGAATGATTCCTTTCAGTCGGCATCTTGTTTATTTAATACATTAAAAATATCATTGCTTTTTGTCTTATTAATGGTCCAACGAATGCTTATAGATATTTATTTAAACTTATAAACTAAGACTGAACCTCTCCTTGTCAGGATAATTGTATTCATAGAACAATTAATAGAGGTTAGAAATTACATGTAGGCAGTGAGCCCGCTCATACTTGTGTAATGTCCAAGAATGACCAACTATACTGGCATTTGTAATCTCCATTAATGTTCTATGATTGTATTAATGTTAATGAAAGATTATATATAAATCCTTTGGAATAAACAGTTCCATTTAACATAAAGATTATATTTAATTGAAATTATCCGAAACGCATGTATTTAAAACATACGATCTCTTATTTTATTTAAAAAACATATTGTATGTAGAATGAAGTTGTTTATAAGTAGGTATTCTTATTATTATTTTTGTATTGAAATTGTAATTCAATTTCTACATGGACCTACTTTGGAAAATTACTTAATCTAGTAACAAGTAAAATGAATATATTTATTTAATTATTCATCGGAATATAAGCTTCGGGGTCGCGAAAAAAGTCGTTAGGTAAATCATTGTACGCGGAGTACAGAATAACAGAGGAGGCACCCTAATACAATGGAGTCGTGAGATGCCGTGGTATATCACGTTTGATGTCCATGACGTCAGCGAAGTAGGCGTCGCGTAGTAGAGTGACGTTGACATAAAGATAGCCCCTACAGATCAGCGTCAGGCTTTGCCACCTCATGCAAAAGGGGTGGTACAAAATGGATCTTATTAGAATTGTAACAAATTCTAATATAATCTGGCTAGTCCGCAAGGTATAAATTTCGGGAGTTCATTTATAAAGTAACTTTAGAAGCTTCTCTTTTATTCCGTACTTCGTGGTTGTTTTCGTATTCAATGGTATTGCTGTCGAATTTTCTGCACCAATGGGATAACTCGGGTTTAATTGCCTTAACCCGAGTTAAATAAACCACAAAAATGAATGGGTTTTTTTTGTAATGTAACCCGGGTTAGAATGTATGGTTTTTTGCAACTTAACCCGGGTTAGAAAAATCTTGTGGTTGCTAGGCACTAATTGGATTATATTGAACATCAAACGCCAAGGATGTTGAATATTTCATTGTAGGTATTGTCTTTGTTACACATCGTTTATAAACATAATCGAATCGAACTAACGAAATTGGTGTCTAACACATTATACGCTATAAGTTATTTAAATTCTTTATTTTATTTAAATAATATTGTTTGGAGACTGAATAATCCATATTTTTTTAAAATCTTACGAACAATCCTTGTTCGTGAGAAATTTAATAGCATGAAACCCCCCGCTAATTTTCTATTGTTAAAAAATCAAATCAAGATCGACTCCTGCCTCTATTTGCGATTTTTACAACCACTTGCAATATCGGATTCAATTCAAATACAGTTAACCCTGGTTAACCATTCTTTGACAAGAGTTGACTCGAACATTGACTCCGGGTTATCTTTGGTAAAAGATAAATTTTAGATTTGAACTATCTCGGGTTAATTCATATTGCAAGTGAACCTTAGCTTTTTGATCTGATCGCGGATTAAAGTTAATCCGTGTTAAACCATACAAATGCATGGCGTTTCGTGACTTAACACGGGATTAGTCACTAACATTCGGATTAGCTCTGTGTGAAATTGGGTCTTCTAGTATTGGGTTATTCATCTCTTCTCAATAATATTGTAATTACAAAAGACATCAATAAGGACAATAATTTTGTAGGAAATAGTGCTAATTTTTTACCCGACTGTCGAAAGGAGAAGGGTAGTTTTTGTTATTATATTTGTGTGAAACGGAGCACTGCATGTTTAATTATAATTTTGAAATATAACTATAAAAATCGGGGTTATATATAATAAAGCCGGGTTCTCCCTTCATTTTGTTATTTCTAACATCAATTTGTTAAAAATAAGGGCTTGACTTTGTTTGATGTTTTGTAAAATTATATTTATTATTATAATTAATAAATCACGCTCTTAACATCGTTTTGTTAGAAATAAGAATAACAAACTGGACTCGGCTTTGAATCAATCTTTGTAGGAAATTGTTATTCCAAAAAATGAAAAATTGTTATATTCAAGTGTCTAAATGCACTCGTTATTGGTGTGGACCAATTTGTAATTATTATAAAAAAATGTATAAAATGTTGATTTCTGTAATTTGGCGTGTTTACGCGTATTTTCACTTATATTGATACTGTTTCAATTTTCATGCATATACGGAGGGATCCGAAACGAAATTAAAAAAAAAATGGAGTAAAAGGTTCGAATCCCGGTCGTCACGTCTCCATTTTAATATCTATATTCACACTCAATTGTTTAAATCATATGAACAAGGAATAAATCTAATTTACATACCGTATTACAAGATTTAGTCGGGAATTGTGTAGTGTGTTGTATTGAATACGTAATGAAATAACAATATTGTATGAATAAATATTTATAGTGCAGTTTATTTACTAAAGTTATTGCCAAACTAAATAAAATATTATATACTTGTAAAAGTCTGTCCATTTGCCTACGCCGAGATACAGAGGAGTTGACCGTGAGTTTGCTGTTACAATTGTTCGTAATACATAGCATTTTGACAGTTGTAAGAGCCAGCTCACGTTAGAAATTATCTACGAATCTCGACCTTTGTCATAAACAGTTATGAGCACAAACTCAGCGTGAGCACTTACGACTGTCAAAATTATATGAAAACTGACAGTTGTAAAACCAAACTCAAAAATGTCTATGACTATTGGCCTTAGTGTACGGACAACAGCAGATCAATGGTTACACTTGCAGTACGATTTCAACTTTTACGCAGATAATAAGAACTGTCCAAAGTCCAAAGTGTTACACTTGATGTGCTTTGATGTGTACTTACGCCAACTAAAGCTCAATATCCACCAAGAGGTAAAAAGGGTTAATGACGTTTGATGTATGCGTCGGATTTGTACTTACATCCAATATAAATACAGTTTCTTATTCAGTACATTGAACAGTCTGTTAGCGTTTTTCCTCTTGGGGGAATTGAGTCGTCGTATACCCGATTGAAATTGACGGAGAACTTGACAATATCGAACATTACGTTATAGTCATATGTTTCGATTCCGAGGAGACTATTCTACTTCATATTTTTTATTTTTTATTAATTAAATAGTGGCGGCCTGGTGCCTACAATTTCGTTTGGGTGTACGTTCACTAAGATATGGACTATGGACAGACCATAATGCTACTCATATAATCTCAGCGAAATTATTTGTATAATCAAACATTTCGCAAGTGATAAATATGAAATTGTGCTATACTTATTACATAATTTATTATTCTAATGTAACTATATTATTAATTCTGATTCTAAGAAATGATTAAATAATATATTTTATATGTTTTTGTTGATTAGGATTTATACTAATTAAAAGTATAATTTTATCATTTAAATAATTTATACAATTATTCTTTTATGTCGTATAAAAGATAATTTATTTTTTTATTCGCCAAGCTTATTGTTTTGTTTGTAAAGTAATACTGTAAGATATAGTCACTGTAATTATTAGAAGTATATACATTATTATTATACTTAAATAGGTCGCTTAATATTTCTATGCCAATAAAATTGTAAGAAAAGTATGTTTATTATTGATATACGAGTACATTTGAGGTAGATGTGAAATAATCTTAAGACCTATGCATTCAAATATTTGAATAACCCACAGTAATAATGATCAAAGACAAGAATGGTCTTTGTAAGCCCAAAGTTTATACCTGCGCTGTTATCCGTGGTTTAAAAGTTATTCCCCTGATTAAGCCACAGTCTCTTTCTAACTTAACGTTTTTAACAAAGTGTGAAAGTGACAAATCACGGTTTAAGGAAAGTGGAGTTTATGAAACTATGTTTTAGGCTAACAGCTTAATTGTAAAATATTTTAAAAGATCTATAAGGTACGATTATGATGTAAGAAGTATGATTCTAAGAACGTAAACCTAAGTACATGGTTTATTTTGAACTTGTCAAAATACTTCTTACGTCATAATTTTACCTTGATATATCTTATAAGATATTATAAATACTAAATATTGATGTCCCTTTGGATTAGTTAATTGCCACCTTTATGACGAGGAATTGATCGTCTGTCCCTCTCATATATGGATTATGTTCCGGTCCTTAATTACACTGGATGAGCATACGAGTATTTACATGGCTTCCAATAATGTCAAAAGTCACAGCCTTAAATAAATTAAATAGTCAGGTACGGTCTAACACAGAGAAAAGTGTACAGGAGAGTTTTTAAGGTTGAAATTATCTCAAAAAGTACTGGACTTACTTTTGAAAATTCTGTACATCAATCAAGTCACATATTCCTGCTGAAGAGAACTGTGAAATCAGTTTTTCGATATCTAAATTAATATCGAAGATATTAAGCGGTTAAGTCAAGTGGTGTGATGCTCCATCTCTTTTTAGCAAAACGGTCTTTAGTATGTAGTTTGTATGGCACTACATCAGTATGATGTCACAGCCACAATACATCGTCTCTGTTTGTGTACTGTTTCTGTCTCTTTCTAAGACAATTTTTCTAAATGACTAATTATTTCATTTTTCAATTAATTATCGATACTTTTCAAGTGTGTACTCTAAACTATCTACTAGTAAAATAATTTTTACAATCGGTCAAGTAGTTCTTGAGCAAATCTCAACCTTATTGAAGCCCCTTGTATACTTATCTCTGTCTTCGTGTGTCTCCGGGCCCTCTTCTCGCCGCGCGGTCGTCGGCGTGCCTCTGTTTGGTGTCTCCTATCCTCAGCTATCGCCTCACCCTGGACAGGAGTACTGGCTCCTGGGCACGCAGACCTGGCCATTGAACACCTGTCTCGCCGGACAACTCAGGTAAGTCCTCATACCCGTAACACAGAAGTAGTAGCTCTTGCATTCTGTGCCCTGTTGGACGTAGAAGCCGTCGCGCTCGCAGTACTTTCCACCGTTCTCTATGGAGTTTTTGGGGGGAGCTCCGCATTCATAGTGGGAGGCTTCTACGCAGGAGTGGCCGTCGAATATTTTCCCGCCGCGACAGGATAGTGTTGCTAGTCTGTCGCCGCCTTCGCAGTAAAAGTATCTGAAATGAAACAAATCGTTTATTGTTAAAGTCGGTAATTAGACCGACAGTTTCGACCGATTTCGACGGTCTTTTTCAAGGTGATGCCGACTTTAACAATATAAGTGAGTGATATCCGTTTGTATATAATAATTTGTAGTAATGACTCACTATATTTTTAATTCTAAAATCGTTTATTTTTAGGGTTCCGTACGTTCAAAAGGAAAAATGGAACCCTTATAGGATCACTTTCTTGTCCGTCTGTCTGTCTGTCAAGACCTATATCTCAGAAACGCGTAGACGGATCAAGTTGAAATTAATACCTAATACTCAGGTTTGCAACCTCATGCAGCTGTGAAAAAATCAACCTTCTACGTCAAGTCAATGCAAATAAAAAGATATGGCTGTATATGTCGAATTTTTGCGCATATTTGTATGAAAACGCAAGAAATTCAAAACCTATAGGGTATTTACCGTTGACCTAGAATAATGAAATTTGGCAAGAAGCTAGGCCTTATAGCACAAGTAAAGGAAAAAAATCTGAAAATTGTGAATTTAAAATAACATGTCTCTCCAAAATATTTTTTTTCTTATTACAAACTTATATTTGCAGAACTTCACTTACTTAACTTAATGTCGATGTATGGACATAATATTTTGATAATTGCCGAAGGGAAGGGTGTTCAGTATCAGTAACTGAACAACTTTTGTTCTACGACTTTTCGAATAAAAAATATAAATAAATTAATGTCTCATACAAATCGATCAGCTGACCGGTACTTTGCAATAATCGAAAAGTCGTAGAACAAAAGTTGTTCAGTTACCAATACTGAACACATTCCCTTCGGCTTCATGTACCCTGTACGTTACTCCCTGTATAAGTGTAAAATAGAGATAGGAGAGGTGTAATCTTTATGGCATCTCAGAACACGTGCCCAACACATTGTAGTCTCATTATTGCAATAGCCAGTTGCTGATTGTAATTATCTCAGCAGCGATCATACGTTTTTCAATACATCATAGTTTTTGTGGTTGATACCTAATTTTCTTACGGTTGTGTGCTTTGGTTTTTTCTGAAACTTAACTTCCGGCTTTTAAAGCTCGCTAAAGTCGTATTTCTTGTGACAGAGGCATGTAATTATATTGAGCAATAAAAAATATTAGATTTTTTGCTTATGTCTGTACAGGGTGAACGTGAATTCGCGTAAAAGCTTTTAACAGCTGACTCTACTGCTTTATGTAAGTAACGGTTTTAATTAGGTGGACTTTTATTACTAAAAAATATATAACGATAGGAGATTAATGGTAACACTTGCAGTACGATTTCTACTCTTACGATAATAAGAATGGTCCAAAGTGTTACACTTGATGTGCTTTGGGTTGTACAAATTGTTGACTTTCTTGTATAGGTAATAGGGGCAGAGTCAGTAAACTTGTTAACATCTTTTACACGAATTCAGGTTCACCCTATGGAGATTGTAGCACGCACCTGCGGCACCCCGACTCCAACTCTGCGTGGTAGCCGTCCGCGAGCCCCGCACACGAGTAGTCCTCCACCGCGCAGGCGCCGGAGCCCGCCGGCACGCAAGTCTCGCCGTCGAACACCTTCCCTGCCGCGCACGCGTACACGGCCTTCTCACCGCCGAAGCACGCGTAGTAGCCACGGCAGCCCGAGTCCGGCGCGCGGTACCGCCCGTCTGCGCGCCCGTAGCACGAGTCCCGCCGCAGGCTCGGGCACAGGTACGTCGCGGCGGACGAGCACCGCGCCCCGTCGAACACCTGCCCCGCGGGGCACGACAGTGTCGTCCGCGACGCGCCCTCGCAGTGGAAGTAGCGCGTGCAATTGCTCTCGAAGTCCTGGTACGTGCCGGTCGGGAGCGCCTCGCACTCGGCGCTCGGCTCGGGGCCCGCGCACGCGAACGCGGCGCCCGGCACGCACGACGCGCCGTCGTACACGAGCCCCGGGTCGCACGCGCCGCGCGACACAACGCGCTCGCGCCGGCACTCGTACCACGCCGCGCACGCGCGCCAGTCCCGGTACGCGCCGTCCGCCCGGTTGAAGCACGGGCTGCGCGCGGGCGGCGGGCACAACGCGCGCCCGGCCGCCGCGCACCCGCCGCCCGAGAACACCAGCCCGGGCTCGCACACGCCGCGCCTCGTCACGCGCCGGGACTCGCACACAAAGTACTCCCGGCAGCCCGTCGCGCGGTCTGCGTACGCGCCGTCCTCGGCGTGCTCGCACAGCGAGGAGCACGCCTCGTCCGAGCAGAAGTCCGCGTCGCCGGCCGGCAGCGGGACGGCGGTCGAGCGCGGCTCGGGGCACGTCCGCACGCACGGCTCGCCGGCGCACGAGGTGACGCCGCGCAGCTCGGCGCCGCGGCACCGCAGCGTGCGCCGGCACTCGTGCGACGAGTCCGGATAGTCGCCGTCGGGCAGGCCGGCGCACAGCGGCTCGTAGCACGTGCCGGCGCCGCGCGCGCACGCCTGCCGATCGAGGTCGAACCACGCGCCGGACGGGCACGAGTGGTCGACGGCGGTGCCGTTGTCGCAGCGGTAGTAATGTCGGCAGGCGGTGCCGGGCGTCGCGTACGCGGCGGTGTCACCGGGTGCGCACACGCGGCGGATGCAGGGCTGCCGTCTGCGCGGCACACACGCGCCTGCCGACTCGCTGAAGGCGCGCCCCGGGGCGCACGAGTACCGCCCCGATACGGCACCCCCGGCGCACCTCACGTATTCTGCACACTCCGTAGCGAAGTCGGCGTAGAGTCCATCCCTGTTGCATGAAACGTCACCATCTGAAAACATACAATTAACTGTTTCAGACCGGCAGTTTAATTTAACCGTTATCATTATTTTGATTTACATGTTAATATATTATTGTTTTGAAAAAAAAAAGGCTGCAGCGAGGCACAATACAGATGTTCGCTTTAAATAACTATACCTACTTAATCTCAGTAATATGAAAATCTCAAAGGTGAAGAAAAAAATCTACTACTCACGGACAAAGTTAGCGGTCGCGAGTATCGCGAGAGTGGCTGCGAGTGACGCGGCTGATGCGTGCGCGCGCGCAGACATGTCGGCTGCGACTGCCGGCTGCGGCGAGGCGCGAACGCGAACACCGCGCGCGTCGCGGCCGGCACAGGGTTCCTTGACATTCGCCCGCCCCCGCTGTAATCTGATCCCTGTGGCCCGGATGCAGCCTCCGAGTTAGGAATCTAGACACGCCTTGTTCGCCGAGCGCCTGCTGCCCGAGTGGAGACGACCGCCGAGGGAGCCGCCGGCCGTGACCCTTGCCCTCTTAGCTAACTGCGATACATGAATGGAGCCGACTTACCGCTTCATGAATGAAACATCCTATTTTTGATGTTCCGGTAATAGCAAAACCGTGATTTTTTTTTACATCAACGTATTCATCTTTTGTTTCAAGTTTCAACCATCATAAAAACGCTTGTGCTTGAAGAAAAACTACATATTCGACGCTGGCGTTTAAAATAAACGATGTGTGTGGTATTTAATTTAACTTCACGACGGTGGAGCAAGATCTCTATCAGACACCGAAGTGTTACTCGTAAATTATGATTCTGACTCACGTGCAGCGGCGGCGGATGTGAAGACGGCACTTTGATTGATCTAGTTGATCAGTTGCAGAGTTATACTTTGCCGTATGTAGCACTATAAATGCCTCCAGTCGCGATGTTCAGAACACATCACTTTATTTTTATCCATTGAATCGCTCAATTACCATTCCGCTGTCGTACTCGTGGGAATCTTATATAAAAAATAAATAAAAAATCGCCTGGTCGTGTCGAAACGTAATAAATACTCGGTAGTGAGGCGGAATCTCCGAGAATCCGTGTAGGCATACGAATGGGCTGTGTTGACATGCATTGGATAATAACAACATTTACGTAATGTAATCGCACACGATGGTATTTGACATTGGAGTTGATCTTTGCAGCGGCAAAGAGCTTTACAGCGCCAGATTAGATGGACCACTTATTAAATAGTGAAGAATAATTAGGCAGATCACTTGGTGAAATCACCACATATGCACACTACTCCAGATGAGTATGAATACTACATCGTCAGTACACAAGTAAACACGCCCCAATACTTTATGCTACGGAAGTTCTAGATTATAGTGTTACGTATAGTACATATGTTAGGTATATGTAGGAATCGACAGCATTTACACATATCTACCAAGAACCAAAGGGTTATACGGGCACACAATCTTTAATAAATTACGAAAAATTTCTGCATAGTTTAGAACTATATTTAAAATAATAAAAATACGATAACGAGGATATCCTGCTGTTTTGAATGATCAATTCAATTCCTTATCAGATAGCTAGTGATTGGTATTCCACGCAATTTATTTCTAAATTGGTAAAACCAATCGGCAAAGAAGTGGCCTGTTTACGTAAATGAATGTAACCCGATACGCCCTGGCCACTAGTAGGAATGTGCCACAGATTTACAAATAATGGAGAGCTGAAGACAGAGCTTACGAGCCTATTACTGGCTTATAAGCCTTCTCAGTGGTCCCTTTAGACAAGACGAAATGTCTTATTTGCATTAATAGATATAGGTGTGATTATATCGTGGTCGCAAAGTTTAATCCTAAACCATAACGCAACTCTGTCATCTCATATGCTTTATCGCGTAAGAATACAGCTTGACGTCTCGCCTACCGACGATTATGTTACGGTCACACAGAGAAAGGTGTAGTGTAGGTATGAACATGTGGAGATTTTCTCTAAAAGAATATAACTGGTTTTTGAAAATTCTTTACTTTAAAATATCTACTAAGTAGTAAAATAATTTCTAGAATCGATCAGGTAGTTCTTGAGAAACCATTGAGTTAACTGTATATTTTACCTGTTTTCAACTGTACGTAGTACGCATGCGCACTCTGGAATCGTTGTGGTTAGGATACTGCATACGGAGTTTCCGCTAGTGTTAACGTAAGTAAAAATCCACTTGGCTAGGCCCTCGGTTTATACAACAAGTACTTATAAAGTCTTGTTATAATAAAAATAAAGCCTTTTATTCGGAGCTTGCTTATTTTAGTTGCATATGATATGTCGTTTGCTGAACTTTTGCAAGTCCGTTGCCAGTTGGCAAAGGCCTTCTCCATTCTTGCCCATCTCAGGCAAATCTACCCCATGTTGTTCCGACAACCTGTGTAATGTCATCATCCCATCTTTTCAATGGTCTGCCTCTCTTTCTTTGACCTTCTCTTGGTACTTCGTAACTATTTTTAAGGTTCCGTACCTCAAGAGGAAAAAGGAACCCTTATGGGATCACTTTGTTGTTCGCCTGTCTGTCAAGACCTTTTTCTCAGAAACGCGTGGACGTATCAAGTTAAAATTAATACCAAATACTTAGGTCTGTCACACTGGTTTGCTGGTAGAGAACTCTATCGTAGAGTTAAGCACACCTTATCTACATCCAATTTTTATTTCATGTAACGTGTATTTATTTTGTGTACATTAAAGAATTACAGAATTACAGAAATCTGTAATCTCATGCGGCCGTAAAAAAAAACCAAACTTCTACGTCAACGCAATCAAAAGAGATCGCTGTTTATGTAGCATTTTCCCGCATTTGTATGTAAACGCAATGGAATCAATACCTATAGAGTCCGACTGCCGACTCCCACTTGGGCGCTTTTTTAGTCTAAATAGCCATAAAGCCTTGTTAGTAATTTGTAAATCTGTGGTCTTAGCAACTGGCAACCGGCAGCAATGTATGGAATGCGTGGTATTCGCGGCGCCATCGCATCGCCGCGGGTGTCCGCCGCGGGGGGCGACGGGCGGCATTCCTCTAATTGTAATCGATTGCCGATACGATCGCTATCGCGCATCTCAATTACTGAATAACCTCGAAGCGGTTCCGTAACGGATGGTGTGGCATGGTTAAGGTTACTGGAGCTATGAGCGGCCGCGAGTTATCATAAATATCATAATGCAAGTTGAAACAACGATATTTGTATACAAAAGTTACTGTATACCAAGACAGAAAAGTATAGGTAGATACAGGGTACTAAATAAGGTTGAGTAATTCTCAAAACCTACTTTAACGTTGATCTATCAACAGTGAAATGATAGGTACTTGCTGACCTATTGCAAGTAGTTTTTGAGATAATTTCAACCTTAAAAACTCTCCTGTGTTGGCAGTGCCACGAAAGACGTATCTAACGATTGCATCAAAATCTCAAGCTGTTTAGACTTCAGTAGGCTACAAAGGAACCGACATACACATGTAGGCATATTTGAGAACATTACCCTCCTTCCGGCAGTCGAGTAAAAAGAGAATATTGAAATTAATCAGCTGTTGGGAATCCATGAAAAATAGAGTCGACGTGACATTAAGCTAGGTAGCTATTTCGACCTTAATCTAATCCTCAGGAAAAGATAGCACAAGTTTAGTTTGCCACAAAAGTACTTAGGTAATAGGTTAGGAAATACTTACTTTGGAAATTTATCCATGTTAACACAGAGTAGAGTTCATTTAAAACATTTCTAGAGAGTTCAAATAAAACCCGATTCGCTCATCACCATGGTAAAAAGTTTAATTAGTTTGAATGGAAAATAAATAATAAGTTTGGCAGTAATTTCGTTGGGGTTTCCCTTGCCGGGAAAACCTGGCTGATGTAAAACAAACATCGACTAATATTTTCTGGTCCGAGATCACTTACCAGTGACCCGTTCGGTTTAAATCAGTTTTTTTTATAGATTAATTATAGCCTGTACGTTAACCGTCGTTTTTTATATAAAAGAAAATGTAATTATATGCGGTCATCGTCGCCTAGAGACGCCTCACATCTGCAATATCGGAGTGGTTGCTGGTTAGATTCCGACCTTAAAAAGCTATATTCACGTATCCCTTGAATCATCTCATATCATAGCTCTGTGGAAAGACGTCGTTCCACATTCTTCATCTTACGCGACAAGAAAATTTCCGCGACAAAAAAGTCGTGTGCTGTGCTGTGGTAGACAACCATCATTCGTAGGTACGAACTCTAGCCTTTCGTGTGGAATCACGGCATTATGCTAGTTGGATTTTATATCATTTATCGATTTAATATAATCAAACCTTTGTACTCCAGGGAGAGACTAGTCCCCCACAGGCCACAACACAAGGTATCCTAGTGTGGGAGCTAGCGCTCACAAATATAGTCTAATTCTAGACCTAGCACCTTTAATTGAAGCTGTATTGTTGAAATGCTTAAGTGACATAAAGAAATTTATTAATAATTTATTACTTATTATTATTACTTAGGATCACTTGCGATGCCAATAGCATCAACTTTGTGCCAAACACATAATATCCTCATGCATAATAAGAGGGCAGTTTGTCTCATCTTTGAGTACCTAATTGAGCTCTACATGAGCTGCCCAATAAAGATAACTCCCATGTTTTACAATGAGTAAAATTAAAAAAAAGATTAAACTTATCAACTACCTAAGTAGGTAGGTACCCATACTTATTTAGATGGAAAATATGTGCTACCTACTTAAAAGTGTTTATGAAGTATTTCAAAACATTTCCAGTTATGGTTATTAAATTGAATCCTATATTTGGAATACTCACATCAGAGTTACGTAAACGTGCGTGATAGAGCGGCGTTATTTCAAAAATATTTGAAGATCGTAAGCACGGCGGCGGCGGCGGCGCTGCGTGCGCTTGCGCAGGTAATTAGGTATCCGCCAGTGTGGTCGAAATATCGCGGATCCGGCGTTTTTGCGCGCATTCCTCGCTCATTAATATTGATGGTAGTACGCTTCGAATAGGACGGGGTTACCATCATTTTCAAAAGGTCCGTCGGGACATTATAAGAATCAGTAAGAATACATTTCTAACATAATACCAAGTAATTTATTATAATACTTATACTAGTGATTTTTTTTTGTAGCGATCAGGATTCGTAACCGGGATCTCTCGTCATTCCCTGGCATGCTCTTTTTTCCAATAGAGCTGACGTGACTTAGGATCTGATCGAGGAAACTTATACCATATTGTGAAAACATTGCTAATATTTTATTACAAATACTTACAAAACAAAAACGGCTGCTTCTTTGGTTCAAAACGGGAACGCATGCGTTAAAGGACCGGCGGCGGGTGCTATATAGCTGGTTCTACTCCATAGTCCCTCTTTTTTGCTGAAGGTGCTCCGGAGCATAATATAGATGCTCCATCTTAGCTCACAACATCGTTCGGGCTATTAACCTCCCCGATCCCAAGCCCGAAGGTCCAAGTTAGGGTGCCAAAAGACAACTGCCAGCGGTTCTCTGACGGCCGGTGTATCGGGAACGCGAGGGCATCGTCCTCGCGGCCCCTTGCGATCATGGCAACCCTAGTGTTAACTGTTATTACCTGATCCGGGTAAGACTCGCTTACGCAGGCACACGTCAATGGATGTGCTAACTATTCTAACAAAATATCAATACCTATTGATATTGATCTTTTGAAGTCGATAATCAAATTTCATTTTGTGTACTTTAGGAAAAGTTTACTTAGTATCGATAGGATCACTGCAATCGAGCGTGATCCAGTTTTGATCTTCAAGTCAGCCTGTGCAGTCGGTGGCTCATCAATCTATATAAAACCATTGCAATGTACCCCGTATTACCGTTGCATAGAGCTGCTGAGATGTGCCGAGGACTGTACCTACGAATGAATTTTCCTCATCTTTTTCCGTTTCCTTTCAATAAAGATAGCACCTGCATAAGTAATTATGAACCTTAGTTACTTAGCTTACTTACCTACGTCAAAAAAAATGCATATCAGAATCGGACTATTAGATTAAATTCATGAACGTGATTTAAAGTTACGCCGCCGTTTAGGCCCCTCGTCTCTTCTATCCTAACCTTTTTTGACGAAGTGTGATAGCAACACGATTTAAAGGAAGTGAGGTTTAACTAGGATTATGAATAACAGCATATACCTAAAGGTTTATTGTCCATAATAAAATTTTACGTTTCACCAATTTATAGACCAGCACATTATTTTATTAACACAGTCGATAGCCAACGGTTCAAAGTGTTAGGTACTTGATGTCTGTACTATTCGTAGTAAATTAGATCACCGTAAATGCCTAAATCGTTAAATTGTAATTAGTTACCGGCTTCCCCATTTCCGCGACAGATACAGGCGGATGTCCACACTAATTAAATCTGGTAATGGATGCATTGTTATTGTTGTTTTCGGAGTCAATAATGTTTGTTCAAGTTCCAATCGCAATTCCCCACAACACAGGGAATCCTAGTGTGGGGGCTAGTGCACACCGTGTTGTGTTAAGATTACCACTGTCAATTATTTTATTTTAAGCAATATTATTGTTACAATGCTTCAGTGGAATAAACATTATTATTTTTATTAATTAGGAGCGTAGTGGGACCTGTCTGCGAACCGGAACTCGAACAGTGTGAGATGAGATCTAACTAAAGGGGCCTACAGACAAGTAGTACTTAAAGCATATCAAGTGTAAGACTTTGGATCAATTCTTATTATCGGTGTCGTAAGAGTTTAAATGCTACTGCAAGTGTTACCATTGATCTGATTTTGTCCGTACGTTAAGAAGTGGTCCCGGTTGTTGTCATTCGGGCAGCAGTCATTAGGGCACGTCAGAAGCCTACGGGCGGCCTAAACTCTGACAATAGGTTTGGTCACTAAACCAGACGAGAAGAGGGGGACTAACTGCTATAGCAGCACAGTAGAATAACCTAGTAGACAGACAGACTTTGTACTTAGCTCATCGTTGACAGAATTTTTCGCTTGCAAATGACAATGCCAGATTCTGCCCCACCATCAACCGCTAGATGTACAAGATAACGAATAAATGTAAACAATATCTCCGTTTTTAATTGAAATTATTGGTTTAAAATAAAGTTTTGTACATCTAGCGAGTCGAAAAAAAACAGCTTAATTAAGAATTCAGAAAATAGTAAGAAATCGAAGCGATTTATTCATTGTTTTTGTTATTCTTCTATAGGAGTTGCGAGAGTAGTAGAAAATGATACTGATTATGATTATGCAATATGAAACCTGTAATAAGTCCCCAACAAAATGATAGGTACAGGTTCAATGGTCACGTAGTTTTGTAGGTGGGGCAAAGCTCCATTGAAATCTGGCAATGTCTTATGTACCGATTTCATGTCTATTGAGTAAGTGGTCTATGGCTAGTGCCTAGCGTGCCTTAGTATAAATCTAAGGCAAATAATATGCAGATGTTCTGTTCCGTAATTGATTATGCTTATTTGTACTACACGTGTAGCAACTATGGCATTTCAATCGAGTTTCTGTAATTGCTTCAACATGTTATTATTACGATCAGGTATAACATACCTATTGCTACCTCCTTGTTGTCTATAACTACCTTCGCTAACAAAATATATCATAATCTGTACAATGTATTATAATCAATACAATGAATAAACTGACTGCACTACGGAATGTCGATGTTCAAAATACCGATGAACGGTACACCGAAAGTACATGAGTTCGAATTACGCGAGTTCGAAAGTACGTCATACCGAATGTCTGAATATCGAATGTTCGCTATCGCGATGTACGGAATATCGAAAGTTCGCTATCGCGATGTACGGAATACTAGATGCCTATACTTCTTATACCTAGTGCCCAAATGTAAAGGTACCATTCCGTAGCCGACAGCAATAGCAGACGACGTGACGCCGCGACATGCGATCGGGCTACGTGTCGTATGCCGCCCGGCCCGTAGCGGTAGACGATGCATTTTACCTAACGAGAAGAGAGATCTAAAACTTAATGGTATAGGCTGTTATTCATAAACGTGATTTTAAGTTACGCGACCGTTTAGCTACCCAGCCCCCTTACCATGAACTCTTATAGCAGGATTACTTCAATATTACTTTGTTACTTCGTACAATGACGACCTTAATAAGCTTACTGTAAGGTCGTCATTGTACGAAGTAACAAAGTAATATTGAAGTAATCCTGCTATAAGAGTTCATGGTAAGGGGGCTGTTCCTTTCTATCTTAACATTTTTTAACGTAGTGTGAAAGGGATAGCAACACGATTTAAAGGAAGTGAGGTTTAACTAGGTTTATGAATAACAGCAATAACGTTTGTTCAAATCAATCAAATATAGGCACCCTTATTTGCACACAAATATAATACATCGGTTACATATAAAACCAAAATTAGTTAGTTTACAGACAGGCAAGCTTAAGCTTTTGTCGCTTTAAGCCATTTCTTCCAGGCAATCTTCGGGTGATTGAGATATTATCAATGTCCAAGATTTCAATAAATAACTGAGACCGTTCTAAAAGTGATTAGCCGATCTTTCACTGCCAACCGGTCTCGTTAAAGTGAATCATCGGTCAGTATCCTCTTTGGGATCTAACGGTCCAACGTCGTCATTGTTAACTGATAAGATTTAATATACTCCGTGGACTTAATGCACCATTCAACACAGGGTAAAGGTCGCTTCACACACGCTACACGGATTAATAAAGGTTACGCACCGTTATCCGTGACAGTGACTTTAGGAGAGCGAGCTAGGGTTGTGTGAGAGTCAGACCGATCAGATTATAAAGAAAGGGTACCTGTCTAATAAATTCTTAACACATTAGAAGATAAGTTTGTAGGTACCGTATATAACCGGCCTTAAATCGATCGGCCAGTATTAATAAATCACTCTCAGCTCAAAAGTCAATCTTGAGAACGACCTCAAGATGGCGCTCCTATTAATAAACGTAACTTAGGTGCGCGTTAAGAATCGGGTATCACGTGAGTAAAACTCAGTTCTCAAGAGAACTGTCAAACTCACTCAAACGTATTTGCTGATTGCAGGCGAATCGCGACTTGAGAAAGACATCACGTGATAAGATTGGTTTATTAATAAATGATATACTTGAGATGGTGTTCACGTCTTGAGAGTGTATCCGCTGAATTCGCTCTTGGGGGCGGGTGTGAGCTCAGACTATTAATACGGGCCTAAGGCTCTCTGTGTTGATATAACTAATAAACCGCTCGGTCTTGACACTGTTGCGCGTGGCCTCAGCCTGTCACATCCTCAACAATACAACTCTATCGCTCAATATTTATTGTAGAACGAGCTGTGGCCGCGGTTCTATTGCGCATAAAACCCAGTGCCGGATTAGCCACGTAGCGAGAGTAGCAAGTGCTACGGGCCCCGCCCGCGCACATTTGCCTGCCTGAGCCAGGTCTGAGCACAAAAACGGTCCAAGAACGTCACCTCATGAACATCGAACATGATTTGCTCATAGAAATTGATATGGACAGTGTTATCTATAAGCCATTTAAGCAGAGACGTTTATTTGTGTGCCCTTGCTTGACACAACCAGCTTCATACAACTAGTCGTGCCATTGGTGATTTTCTTTCCCGCGACTCAATCCCATACTAGAAATTACCCGTACACAACTAGATTTAAAGTTTTATCGAACACATAAACTTAAGAGTCGAAACCAAACCAAGGGCCTCTTGATAGAATTTGCTACGGGCCCCGCGCTGGCTTAATCCGGTACTGATAAAACCCCTTGATAGCCTTATAGGCCCGTATGAATAGTCTGAGCCGCCAAACGCGTCAAACCCGCCATCAAGAGCGAATTCAGCTGATACACTCTCAAGACGTGATCACCATCTCAATAAACCAATCTCGAGGGCGTATCCCGTGATGTCTTTCTCAAGTGGAAGAACTCAAGTAAACGTCGCGGTTCGCCTGCGATCAGCAAATACGTTCTCAAGTGTGAGTTTAACTTAATTAATACCTTAATTTAAGTTAATTTAGAATAGGTACGATGGGATTGGCATCGTCACTTTATGTGTACAAAAATCCCTAAACAATTATAGATTTAAAAAAAAAGTGTGAGTTTGACAGTTCTCTTGAGAACTAGAATCCTTAGATAATGCAGGGCAGGAAGTTGTAAGGGCTGAGATCCTTTACCTTTCCGAACAACATATGCTGTTATTCATAAACCTAGTTAAACCTTACTTCCCTTAAATCGTATTGCTATCCCGTCACACTTCGTTAAAAAAGGTTAAGACAGAAAGGGACAGGGGGCCTAAAAGGTGGCGTAACTTCACGTTATGAATACGCACCGTTGTCAGAATGGAATCGTTGCTTAAACTGTGGAATAACTCTTCTCGTTTATGAGTAGGTACGCACTATAGATTGTGGCCTTTTAGATATTTTTATCTATAATGATTATAATATAAACGTCCAGAAAACAGACAGGCAGTGAGTTTTATAAGTAAGTAGCTGTACAACAAATAATAATAAGACTACACCATTGTATAAATTAACATAAAATTACCATTTCGTGACTAATCGCGATCTAGTGCACCTGTGAAGACAACTGATTTTTTATTGGTTGTTTTAATCATTATAACTAAGACTTATAAAGTCAGAAAATAAAATCAGACGCACGGTTTCAATCAGCAACCTCCATGGAATTGAAACTGCACGGACAGTTAAAAAAAATATAACTATACAACTACAACATAATTTAAAATATACGTCAACAACCGAATTTCTCAAATATTATTTATTGAAAAGTTCCCTTGGCATTTAAACTTACTATCTCTGGCCCCTGCCAATTAAATAAAAATTTCTGGATAGTTTAATTTGATTGTCACTGAAACACCGAAAATCCTTAATTAGGCCATGGCTTAAACCACCGTCAACGGAGTTATTTAATACCTACGCATTTTTAAGAATTAATTTATTGCCTATACCTACCTACGATCTACATAAAGCAGAAGTTATGAATGAAACCAATTTAAGAAATTAATTTTACAAAAAACCTGATTCCGAAAATCTAGATTCGATTATGATAACGATTAGAAGATCAGATTCACATGACCTTAAAAATAAAAATATATAAAAAATGCTTATTTTAATTGTAAAATATTACCGGTTTGCTTGTCCAAACATAATAAATTAAGTAATATTTTAAATTAGTAATGGGTATGTTTATTTAGTTTTGATTGAACTGAGTTTCATAATTTATAGCTTGTCTCAAAATACATTCGCTGTTAACTTTAGTTAGAGCTCGTATTCTCTGACAAGGCAACTGATCGGTTTTTATGAGAGAACGAGAAACACATCTCCCTTTTATTTTGCGCACTCGGTTAAAATAAGGCTATGTGAAACATGTCGCGCCATCTATGGATGTACGCTTAAATTATTAACTCAACTAATCAATTTAACCACACTAAAGCCTCAAGCATTATTTGAACTGAACCATGCTTCCGCGGAAACCATTGGAACTAGTATGGAAAATTGGACCTATTTGGCGTTTTCATACCGTTATTTGTATGAATTGAAATAAAATTGATAAGGTAAATATGCATGAACATAATTGTTCCTTTAAATATATTACAATACGCCACCAAGGCAATAAACTTGACTTAACACTAACTTAACAACGGTTAACTTTTCTAATTATCCGATAGATGGCGCCATAGATTTATATTGAATTAGTTAAGGCTTTTGCGCTCATATTTTCCGGAAAACTCGAGATTTTAGACAGCTTATTTAATGTTTTATTTGTTGAATAGCCTTTGTATGAAGTTACGTGATTTTCGTGTTGGGTTTTGATACATTTTGACACTGGAAAACTTATCTGTGGAAAGAAATAGAAGGTTGTCACGGGAGGTTTTGTTAAAAATGGCGGCGCGTACGTCGGTATAGCAGCAGCCCGCTACGTTCCGGTAGTCGGCTCGGGCACACGACACGCAAGCGAGCCAGGTAGGTTAAGATTCACGCTCCGTCGCATTTGGTGGTTCCCTGCGAAGTGACGCGGCCCTGGTGACACTGGCGTGCTGTGCCCGAGGATCTGTGACCAGTGATGTGGTGTGATAGTGAGCAAACCTGGTGATATACAGTGTCAGTGAAATGCCCAGGACCAACGCCTGACCGGACCACATCGAGGATCTTAACGGTAAAGTTCGTCGTGACACTGTGACCCGCATGCATGGTCAGGTGATCTGAGATTATCGTTTGATAACTAACGGTTATGGGATTCTTGTAATTGACGGAGCGCAGGCGCATCGTTCCAGATTCGGTGAGAAGTAACAAGTTTTCTTCCACGTAGCGTCTCGTTTACTCGCGAATTGTAACACCAATATCTCACATAGTATCACTGGCTGATATCTTTACACCTATGCCCACTTTTAAAAGAAAGTATGCTGTTTATTTTCTCGTATCAGTTAAAATATTACGGAATTAGAATCAGTTTACCGTTGCAGAAGAAAGTTTAGACAACGGGAATTTAGATACGAATTCTTTGCGTTCTAAAGTCTGCGCTGTTGCTACACAAGATCTGTGGTTATCCGGAAAATGTAGGTTTATTTAACCTAAAAGTAGGATGAGCATGAAATGTTATTACAAGCATAGCTAACTAGCTACGTAAACATGTTTTCATATTCAATCATATCATATTGGATAAGAATCTTATTAGAATCACCGTGAACTACGATTGAAGTTAAGGCTGCTGAACCTGCCAATTTAATTACTGAAAAGATGCTGAACACTGTCGCCCATACAAGTTATAGAAGTGGTCATCGCACACAGGTTACAGTTAAAAGTGACTGAAAATTAGGAACAAAAATTCGTTTCCGTAAAAAATTAAGAGAAAATGGTACATTTATTCTTAATTAATTGTGCATAAACTTTCGCTTTTTGTTTTAACTTGATTTAAACTTATTTCCTTTGCAATTCGATTTGAGAATATACCTATGCTGGATCGATTTAAATGCGACTTTTACTCCTTTCATAGCTTTTAGTGCTCGCTCTGCTCATCCCTCATGTATCGTAGGTAGCACAGCCTGTTTCTGTTATTTGATGGCTAACTTTACAATTAATAGATACACACACACAAACATGCAAGAATAATTCAATTCAAATACACTTCCTACATAAAATACACAACAAATGCATAAAACAAAAATACAACGGCTTTGGCGGTCTTATCGCTAAAAGCTCTTCCATGCAACCAACGGTACCATAATTCTTGTGCAAGTTTCCTCGAGGCGTTTTCCTTCACAATTTTGAGAGCAATCGGTAATTGTATAAGATCAGCTGATAACATTCGTGAGAAAGCCCATCGTTCATACATCTGACACCATATTTATAAACACCCTCTGAACGTGAGTGCAAACTGCAAACAATACCAGTTCCCATGGAGAGACGTAAACAGTCGCGAGGCCCGTAGCCATAACAAGGTTTCGTTGAAGAGTTCGTTTTTAATTAAATAGCTGCGATAAATTATTACTAGAACGCAAAAATTCGACTGCATTTTGGTATAAACTATTAACACTTTATTGTAAGTATACGTACTGGATATTTACATTGTAACATAGATAAGAAAATATATATACAAAGGGCGTAACTTATGTCTATCAGAGATTTCTTCCAGCAAACCCCATGAGCGACAATTTGAAATGAAAGGTAGACATAGTGTGTAACTATATGAAGGGATCGGTAGGGGAAAACAGTTTTTGTCACATAATGAACAAACTGAGTATTACTAGTTAAAAGTTAAGATAAGGTTATATTTACCGAGTACCTGTATATTTAAAAACAGGATAACTCAGTGACTTTGAACGTTAAGTATTATTACCCAGTGTATTTGACAGAACATGAAGACAGAGATAAGTATTCAGGGGGCCACAATAAGGTTGAGATTTTCTTAAGAAGCACTGGACCGATTTTATTAATTCTTTTACAGTATATAGTTTTAACTTTTATCTATCTAACAGTGAAAGAATTATTGCAATAGGTCAAGTAGTTTTTGACAAAATCTCATCCTTAAAACTCTACTAAGATCAATGATGACGCAAATAGAGAGCGTTAATGTGTCGGTGTATTTAAAATGCAGCAGTAATTGGACTTTGTGATTCTTCATACGTTTAATTTAGCAGACAAAATTATTAATTGATTTTTTGTTACGTAAACCTTTGCCGATATAATCATCTTAAAATATAAAAGGTTAAAATATGATAAAAGTGACGTCGTTGATGTCTTTTGTATGCGAGGCAAAGACGAAAAGTTGCATACAAAAGATATCAACGATTATCACTTTTGTATCAAATAATTTATTCTTAACTTTTATGTTTTAAGTTGATTAATAATTCGTGAAAGGTTTTATGTAAGAATTCGATACATATTTTATTTTTACCCGGATGCTTTTTAAATGTAAGATTAGACTTTTGAAAAGACGTGAAAGTCTTAAGTGTTGTATTATTTTCAATCGTAGAATAAAAGTTATTTAATTACTGATACTGAAAGACCCTTCGGTCTACGTGACATTAGGTACACGCTGTAGTCTTCATCGCGTTCTCAGCACACCTTGCGACTGATAAAACTACATATAACCTTTTCTTTTCAACTTTTTATAATGCATTTGCGATGCGCCGCCCTTCGGTACCCCATAAAACAAAAGTTTTCTAAAATGATTTTTAACACCAGTAAATATGGCTCATATTCTAAGGAATAGGAATGAGTTACGAGGCATAACTCATGTAGCATGCGTCGTCGTGACAGGTAGAAATTAAAAACTGCAATAATTTTTATGGCCTCTAGTTATAATAGTAATTAAGAGTTTAAAACCTTTGTACAACCGTCATACATAATTTCACTTTGCTGTAAACTTGTAATTCATGTTTTTTTTATTTGTAACCATTTGGAACATAATATCATTTGGTCATGTCAACAAAAAATTGTTTACTTCTTACGTAATCGAGCCTTAATTATATTTAAGATAAATATTTTTTATTGTAAATTAATTTAAGAAACAAATAACCCGACTGCCAAAAAATTAAGCCGCTTTGATCAAATTTTTATAGCCTATGTCACTTCTTCAATCAAGACGAATCTAACGACACCTCATATGTTAAAATCCATCAAGCCGTATAGGCTGTAGGGCGTGCCAAAGAATTAGATATACCTACATACTGACATACATACACTCGAAAAACATAACCCTCCTTCTTGCGCAGTCGGGTAGACAGAATTACACAAGAGAAATAGCCTAATACAGTTAGTATTACAATTGGCGGTTTTATCGCTAAAGCGAAGAATATGGGACTTTTACCTTAACTAAAACTAATTAATTGTATGTATTTATTTAATATTTTATTAATTCAAAAATATTTCTTGCCGTGGGCAAAATACGTAATAAGTATGTATAATACGATGAAGATTTTCGGTAGGCGGGGCGTGGCCTGTGGTGGCTCAGTTGTTAAGAGCGTGTCACAGAATGACAAGGTCGCAGGTTCAAGTCCTGCCCATGGCAAG
Organism: Tachystola acroxantha; assembly: GCA_963506565.1. Taxonomy (NCBI): domain Eukaryota; kingdom Metazoa; phylum Arthropoda; class Insecta; order Lepidoptera; family Oecophoridae; genus Tachystola; species Tachystola acroxantha. The sequence goes on from OY735871.1 coordinate 11,981,157, forward strand.
AAATTTTTCATCATGTTTTTTGTTCACCGAGCATGCATAATGCAAATTCTGAATTCAGAAATAGCTGCGGTATAGGATTGCCATCATACAAGAACATTTAACTTACATAAAAGATTGCGATTGTAGATGGGCGTTGTCACAATCGCTTAGTATGTTATTACTTTCGTAGTATGTCGTTGATCGTCTCGTATAGTTAATTAAGTAAGTACAATCGAAAGCACATCAAGTGTCACTTTGCACCGTTCTTATTGTGTGTACCATAAGAGTTAAAATCGTTGGAAATGTTGACGAGCGTACCTACAAGTAGCCGACAATCTACGCTGTATTACCATAGCGTAGAGTGCCCGTGCCCGCCCGGACACTAAAATATATCGACGACGCTCGGAAATCAGCATAAAAATTCACTTAGAACATAATCCAAAGGTCAAAACCAGCCAGCGATTGTAAAATATCCTAAAAAAAACTACGAAAAAGTTTAATCACGACGTGAATTCATTAATAAAGTAGGTAGGTATTAATTCAATTGGCAACGGAGTCTACTTTCACTGGAAGAGGGTCGCTTGCGCACGCGAGGTCAAAATATCACGCCGTTTGTGGCCGTTGTGTGTGGAGACGTGACTCGGGTGTTTAAGTAGTGAATACGCATTCATTCAAGTTCATGAACATGTTTGTTTGTTTCAGTCGAAAATAGAGAAAAGTATACATAAGGTTGATGTTTTCTCAAAAGCTACTTGACCGATTGTAAAAAAACTCTTTTACTATAGTCCGTCAACGTCGTGCTTGCTGCTCCCACGGCGTGACAGGGGTTGGAGGGGACGAGGTACATACGAGGCTCTCTACAAAGCCGTGCGCGTCGCCCTCCCGCCACACCGCCCGCAGCCCCGCCGAGACCGTATTCCCTCGCCCCCGCCATACCTGTACCCCTAGCGCGCGGCAAACACGACGCTGACGGACTTATAGTCGATATTTTAGAGTATGTAAGTGTTTAGAATTTTTAAAAATCATTCGAATAATTTTTGAGAAAATCTCAATCCTAACAACTCTGTACGCTTATCTCTGTGTTAGACCGTATACAATGTAAAGTTACAAATTACAGAAGAACTGAAGAAGTCATTTCACTAGCCTCCAAAGTCCAGTGACAGACTGTGCCATGCCACCTGGCACGCATAAGGATCAAGCTTGGCATTGGCAAAGTGGATTTTCTTAGAATCGTAAAAATCCTAATGGTGTCAGTGTATCGCCAGTTCCGCATGACTGATTAAAATAATAATATTTTATGTACCTATTTATTTTAAGTTTGACAATCATTCTGATGTGCTTTCCAAAGCCTGCTTATGGGAAGTCGACAATTTAGAAACGCATATCAATTAAATACGTATTTATCAATTTGGCCACATCTCTATGCCCTTGTCTAGGTATACATGACAACAAGGCTTCAAAACATCCTGAATATCAGGAAGGGTACTAATTCTTCAAATATAATGCCCATAGGGAGGGACGGACGAACTCCTCAAAGTACTTGTAACTAAGGAAACCTCATGACTGCTATACAGTATTGATCGATAGTATTTGATATACGCAGGGCGTATAGAGTAGGTAGGGGTTGCAATAAGCGAGACATAGGTATTTTGTGAGGTAAAAACGAAATCATCAAGCTCTTTGTAATCGGAATTTGTTATTATACGTAGGTATATTGTGCTGAAGAATGATAATGATATTTATAATGGCGAGTTGGACGAATTGAGAATGTAAACAAATATAATAAAACTAAACTATTTAAAAATACATTAAAACTAAACTAAAAAATAATAAATAATATATAATAATAAATTGAGAATGTGGTCAATGTCGATCAATCCAATAACCAATCTGTAAAATCAATAATAGTCACACAGTAAATATTTTAAAAATAACTTTCCAAAAACTTGTTGCTGATTTTCAAACCCTGCATACGTCTCACATACCGAGTTGTTTAAAAAAATCCGTATAGACCAAGCCTCAGTAGGTACGTGCACGAAGTCTATAATCGCTGACAATTATCTGTAGCGCAATAATTTTCACAGAAATATCGCGTAACTCTGCGTAACCGGTCCAGCGGCGACGACATTCTTTTTTTTTGGAGACATAATTAACAGCTCGCCTGAGATACCGCCACGCCAGTAAAATCTCTGTTTTCACTCGAACCCTTCATTTTTGTATGTGTTGAAAGGGATTGCATAGATACCACGTCAAGGATTTTTTTCAATATTACCATTATTGCGACTCGGCGACTTGATAATATGAACGTCAATTGCACTGCTTCTTGATTATTCATACAACTATTTTCTTGATCAAACTTCAGAACAGTTTGTTGCGATCCTAGATTAACGAGTTCCAACCCGAAGATTGCATATTTTAATTGAGCAGTTACATTTTATAGGTACGAGTGCATTAATATAAATTTGATGAAAATACGAAAGAGACGAGTTGATACGATATGGGAGACTGCAGCCAAAGAATCGAGTCTACTATGAATAGTATATTTAGTAGGTACCTATACTGACTTAATTAGGTGTAAAGTTAACCCGCGTCAAATCTCCCCAAAAATATATACTCTTGCCTAAACCCGGATTAGGCACTCAACACGGATTATATTTTTGATACAAGTGGCTGTTAATGATTAGTCCCAGTGAAAATTCTAACGCTCTAAATATTCGTGTTTTTTTTCTTATTAAAAGGATAAGTAGTTAGTTTAGGTATTTACCTACCTAAAAGCTATTTATAGACGATCCCTACCTACAGGTGTAGACGATAATTGGTTAGCTAGAAATGACAAGTCAGGCCCTGCTGAGCACACAATAAGCGTCATCGCCCGGTTGACACAACCCATTCTCACTCGGCACTCGATTGCACGCTTATCTAAATAAGATGTTAGGATAGGAACGCTTTGTGATGTGCGGATGAAGCTATATTTGTAAGCAAGGTATCAAAGATAACATGTATACTTACGTTCAAGAGAGCAAACCACTTGGTAACAACGTGTTGCTGAACAAACGGATGAATCTATCCGGCTCGTGGGGGCCAAACGATAAAAATGCTGGCCAGTATTTCGCCCAAAGGATCAGCCTCGCTATCCAGAGGGAAATGCCATCAGCATTTTGGGTACGTTGCCGGACAACGGAGACGGGTTGAACCCGTGGGTTGAACTATGTGTAATTTTTTTTTTTTAAATAATAAAAATGTTTATTTCTCCCAACAAACAGTTACAATATTTTATATATAATAATCAATTATATAAGCCTTGTTTGTGGGGAGACTGGTGCCTAAACTAGGAATGAACCTGTATCTTAGGACACCAGGCTCCACCATTACAACAGATACATTAACCTATACTTATATACTACCATTTCACATTATCCGTGGTGGCAGGGGAGATATATAAGTAGGTGTGTAAGTATATTAAAATTAGTGTAGGTGAGTAAAAAATTAAGTAAACATATGTGTGTGGTGTGTGTGTGTGGTGGTGGGGGGGGGGGGGGGGGGGTGGTGGGGGGGGTGTTATATTTCTACTTTCAGCAATTGTCATCACTTTCAGTAATGCAACCTATTAAGATAGTTCAACCGACCTTTTGTATGTACAGGGTGTAACGGAAAGCGTATATAAAACCGAAAGAAGGGTGTTCAGTATCGGCAACTGAACAACTTTTGTTCTAGGACTTTTCCATTTTCGCGAATCAACTTTTTGACTCATACATTTCGTATCGATCGATTTGTAAGAGACATTAATTTATTTTTTGATACGAAAAGTCGTAGAACAAAAGTTGTTCAGATACCGATACAGAACACCCTCCCTCCGGCTTCATATACCCTTTCCGTTACACACTGTATAGTTTGCTGTTATTCATAAATCTAGTTAAACCTCACTTCTCTTAAATCGTGTAACTATCCCTTTCACACTTCGTTAAAAAAGGTTAAGAGAGAAAGGGACGGGGGGCCTAAACGATGTCGTAACTTTAAATCACATTTGAATACGCGCCATAGTTTTTTGATTAGTTTATATTTTTAGGAGAATAATTATAATACTTATTTATTTTTAATAATAATAAACACTATTGTTTACGTGACCCGGCAAGCTGTCGGTCACACATGACTAGACCTGTTTCCTAGGCGCAGTGGCAGGACAGGAAGCGGCCATCCTACCACCGTGTGACCACCAGCGTGACCGAACGCACCTTTCCGACACAACATTGCTAATTACAAGTAATTTCGATTGATTCTGCGGTTAATAAGGAGTCATTAGTAAAGGTACTCATTATTAACGGTACTCTTGGCCATTGAGTTGGAAAAATCCTATTGCCTTCGGGAAGGTTGCAATACATTGTAGGACAAACTAGGCAGTTGGACACTATATAATATAAATGTGTAGACGTAAACTGTTGGGACACGTGTGTGATTTATTATTTTAGCCTGGTTGCCTCGTTCTGCTTAAGGTTTCTAAATTTTCGTCTTTCATACACACTTCATTAGTTTTACAACACTTATAACAATAAACTCTACGAACACTTTTATATTCCATTATCTAGAATATGGGACGTAAATACTACCTAAGTAACTTACATGAAATTCTTTCTCACTCGATTTGATTTCATAAGCTCCTTATTTACAAATAAGTAAAGAAATGATCATAAAAACACACTTTAATAAATACGTCAATTCTTATTTTCTGCGGCCATACCTAAAGATAGTCTGTTGCCTGCAACCGGAACCAACAGAACTGCTTAACATATTTAGGTATGTACAGTCGACAGCAGATCAATGGTAACACTTTTTACTTTAGACAGTTCTTATTATTTGCGTCGTAAGACTTGAAATCGTACTGCAAGTGTTACCATTGATCTGCTGTCGACTGTACTACGAGGCACGGAAATGTCACTAGCGGTCTTTTTAACCCAGATTCATGTCATCTATTTCAGGGAAATTTTACGAATCTCTATTCATAACAGCCAATAAGCGTATGATTCCCAGTATGTAGGCATCGTTGTCAGTTTGCATATTGTATCGCGGCCGTCTGTGGTGTGGTATCCACCGTCCGTGACCCGCCACCTGCCGGTCACAGGTGAGTGGCACTCGTTGCGTTGTGATGTGAACGGTTGCACGATACCATGCCATCTCATTACAATACAATATGGCGAATTGTCTGCGCGTATCTGCAACTTGCCCGTATCTAGGGGAGCTCGGTGGTGTTGATGTACTATACGGTACGGAGGTCCCAAGTTCGATCTCGAATCAGATCGACCAAGCTTCTACCAATGATTTTTCCTCGGTTTTTTCGAAGGAAACTCTTACATACATTTACCAAATGCTCTTAAACGGTAACGAAGGGTATTTCGGTATACCACACGGAGCTTAAAGGCAAATCTGAGGTTATGCCGACTAGAAAAAATCTAAAGCGTGTGTAATCCAACAATCCGCACTGGGTCCGGGTGGTGGACCAAGTCCCGAGCTCTCTAGATGTGAAGGAAGGTTGCCCGAGCAGTGGGGACATTAAAATAGATTGATGATAATGACTTATGTTAAACAAATGATATCGCTAGTTGGAAATTCCAAGGAGTTTTAACCACTGCTACTGCAGTACTTATACATAACGTTAAACTCGTCACGTCATCAATAAGGTAAAGTGTGTACAACATTGCAAGCAGCAGTGCAAGTCAGCTGCAGTTAGCTACAGCCAATAGTTCCGGTTCAGCGCGGGTCAGTGTTGCGTCAGATTCCTGCGCCGGCGCAACCCGCCGAGCGTGCCTTGCACTGTGCAAGTGTATTTAGCGTGTATGTAAGTACTTAGGTAGGTACCGCCTATAACAGAGAAAGGTGTGCAGGAGTTATTAAGGTTGAGATTTTCTCCAAAAATACTAGACTAATTTTTGAAAATTATTTGCAGTTTCATAGTGTGTACTCTATCTAAACTATATATCTAGATACTTGTAAAAGAATTTGACAATCGGTCAAGTAGGTAGTTCTTGATAAAATCTCAACCTAATAAGGCCTCAATAGAGGCCTATCCTCTTAGTAATTTGTGATAGAGGCCCCCTGTATACCTACTTATCTCTTGTTTAGACTGTACCTACCTGTTCAACGCTGAGTTTTATAAGTATGAAGATTAGGTAATCGAGAAAAGGGGACAGAAAAGCTCTTAAGAAAACTATAATAGTCTTTTTATGATTTAATTAACAACGGCAATTTGACTTATTCAATTGTCCAAATGTAGTTTCCTACTGCAAATACTCTCTTTTCTAAATTAACTATAATTTCCAACTACTTAGTTACAGACTCATTTTGTAAATCGTACAGTTTATCTTGAAATTGAATTAAATGTGCCACGGATGTGCACGCGAACGACTCACGCTATCGTTATTGATGTGTTCTGAAACAGACACTTCAACTTGCTCTAAGTACTACTTAGGTACTTACTCGTGCTTTCCAAAATCAATATAAACGAGAATGGAGTCCCCATACTCGTGGGACCACTATAATACCAAGTAATGTAAAAAAGATAGCGATGAGGGTCGCCTCGCACTAATAACGTCATGTACCTACCTAAAATGGCGAAAAGCAGTTTTGCTGCAATGAATGTACCTAAGTGCAGGAATGCGTGATACGATGAGTTTGGAGGAATGTCAGGATCTCTATTCTATTTTATCTGTATGGCTTCTACTCTTATTCAAGAGATAATTTCGCCAATGTCAATTTATTTAGAGTATTCATGTAAAAAATTTTTTTAATAAAAAATCAATCCGCCATTCCTAAACGATGGCGGATATTCGGCAGATGACTTTTGGTCATATGATCCTGTGAGACGGGCTTGAGCTTAAGTATGTATGAGAATGGAGGGAAGAAATGGGTGCAGTATTTAATCCGGATTGAATAATTACGATCGCAATGAACTGATAAAAAATTGTACATTTGCAATTGAAGCCATTTTAATGCAATTATTGCGTGCCGAATATTTAGTCCGCATTGCAATATTCCACCTTATCAAGTAGGTATACTTACCCAAGTTGCGGCAATACTGTACGTATAGCCACTTGACAACATCGTCTCGTCTCGGGGTTCCGCGTCCGTTACATAGCGGATCTCGATCTCGCAGAGTAGGTTAGGTACACAAATATGGATGGATACGAATAAATAGCTTGAATTACCTTAGCAGGCATTAATTAAGTTATACGGGGTGTACCTAATACATACCTATATGTAGTGGATTCCTGAATGTAGAATAAAGTAGCTAGAAACTCCAGATATTGTTTAACATATTGATAAGGTAACATATAAGATCGCCAATTGTGATAGGTACCTACTAACTGTATTAGCCTTTTGTGTAGGTAGGTATAATTATTTTTTGACAAAAAAAAAATTATCTTATATTATACTAGCTGCTGCCAACGACTTCGTCTGCGCAGGATTATAAATTATAGCCCATGTGTTATTCTGATGTATATTGTTAAGTTTCATTAAAATCCATTCATTAGTCTTTGCGTGAAAGAGCAACAAACATCCATCCATACAAACTTTCGCGTCTTTAATATTAGTAGGATACCTACTGTATAAAGTAAGATTATCAAACAATTACCATTTGTAACGTGCCCGCCTTTTTTAAAAGCCTTTACGAGATAATGTGCTAAAACGGTAAGTAATTACCGTGTGTCATATTGAGGATTGACATACGAGTATGTTTACAAACCGTGTAAGTTTGACTGTTACCTCTTGTAGAATACCGTACTTGGCTGTTTGTGTCGACACTGTCGTGCCAGGCCTCGTCTGCTGCGGCTTAATGTCGTAAGAGCTGCGTGCGCGGACGCCGGCTTGCGAGCCTAATTGCGCATGCGTAAGTGAGCAGCGGAACTAATACGCCGGAAGTCCTTTATCTGTAGGCCGTTCATCTCTCGGGCGAAGCTATGATGCTACTGTTACAGGATTCTAAGCTTGTGCCCGCCCTATGTCACTGCATAAATCCTATTTGGAATGGAGGCTGTATGGACTAATATCCTTTGCCTTTAAGGTGACGGTGGAGCGATAGCTGGCGCTTCATACAATTTGTTATCACGTTGAAACCTGACCGACTGGCAAACAAATAAAAGTTAATCAAATGACCATATAATACTTCGTCTACCAAATTGACGATATAAAAACGGCCAACGGCTAAAAACTGATGAGCGTGCATGAAGAGATTTTAGAATAGCGAGAGTAGCTACGATCGCAGTAGTCGGAAGCCCATCGTCTCTGAGGCAGGTGTTAGAGTGGTTTCAGACTATCATTTTCTTTTCGTGTTACGCTTATCGCCACATACATTCTTGTCTCATTATTAGCTCATAAATTTCGGCGTGTTTGCTTAAACCAGTGGGTAAGCAATTGGATTATTTTTCATTCATATTTTACGCTAACGAGCTTGCTTATACGCGCCGACAAACGCTAAAATAAAACCGCTCGCTCTTACGAGAAACAGGCTCGAGTTGATGTTATTTTTGAGTAAGTATTGTGAGTACCTACAGTTAAACAATATGGCAGTTACTTAACCTGCGTATGAGCAGTTTCAGAAGCATAGCTGATGCGGTCTTTGTGGCCCTTTGTTTTGTTTCTCATTGGCTCTTACGCCGATAAACAATCGCAGCTTTAAAACAATAGCAATTTCTACGGCGACTTTAAAAGTTAGTACTTACCCACTTTCGAAAGGTTCACACTAATTATTTTTCGAAAATGTGGAAGGTTGTAGAATAAAAAGGTTTATTTAAATGTATCTAAATTGGACTGGATCGTAGTGGTTTTATCACAATTTAAAGTGGCAATCGATTATTATCAATTAAGGTCAGTAGAAAATTAATTGAGCAAGTTTGGAGAAAATTAAATAACTTAAAAAGCTTTTAAGGTAAAACTAACGCATCATTTCAATGATAATGCGTTATCTATCTAAAGAAAAGGATATTTCATTGTACATAATATAATCAAAATACCAACTTGACGAATTAGATCAATACCAATCTATTAATTATTGAAAAGAAAAATCCAATTTCATATGTTTTTCCAGAGCACCTTGTTTCTAATATTCTTGTGTTCTTGTTTATTTCTATACTAAACATGGTTGTCTATCCATGAATTGGAACTCTAAACCATGGTTTAGCGCCTTAAAGTGGAATTAACTGAACTACTGAACAATAGCCACGGCATGAGTACCTATTGTACCTACTTATTTACAAGAGCCCGAGAATGCGACCTTCATCTCAATACGTAGCACACCTGCACACAATGCCCTAATAAAAACGTACCCACTGAAACAATGGGTCCGTTGCGAAATCGCAACAGATCTAAAGATTCCTTCCTTTTCACTTTTACAAATCGCAGACCTGCTTTGTGAGAATGGGACAGTGCGAGGGACGGGCCATAATAACAGGGGCGTCTCAAGAAGGCTGCTAGAGGGCCGTAATTAAACTTTATGGTGATTTCACTTTTTGACTGCCGAATTATTAAATTTAAGTGTTTACAGTGGTGGAACGATTTGGCGCCCGTCAAAAAAACGTTATTGGTTTACACACAAATATAAATAAGAGATTTTTTTGTAAATGAATATAATTTCTTCGATTGTAATTTATAGTAACTTTTGGTTACACGTGAATCGCGATAACAGTTTGTATTAGGCGGCAGCTCTACAGTCAAAACATAATGATTCAAGGTAGGTAATTCTAATAACAAATCATTTAAAATGACTGATGTGACCATGTACCCAATGCCCTACATGAACATAGCCTACTAACATTTATGTCCCTATAGTTGGAAAGCATCGCTTCCCTTACATCGAGAGATCACTGACCATGATCCACAAAATGAGACGAAGCGAACTTTTCGCAATTCCTAACCTGAACATTGCCAGATTGCCAGCGAGATATATCGAACAAGGTCGATAAAAAGATCCTGACACCGCCCCTGGCCGGTCGCAGAGTTCACCCAGCAGTGACCCGTAGGGGCACGAGCGAGTATGTTAATGAGAGCACACAAGCACGTGAAAACGTATTGAATAAAAATGAGCTTGACAAGAAAGTCCGGTGGCAACACAGCTAGGGTGTTGCTAAATTGTCATCACAATTGATGGATGAAGCTATTAAAAAGATCGAGCGTTCTACGTAAATTCATATTTCATCGAGTACCATAGGGGTTTCTGAAGTGTAGTATCGAAAATAAAACAATGGTGCTTTGAGCGTTGATAAGTGATGAAATAAAGTTGGCTAAATCGGTCGGAGGAGAATGAAACCCTAACTGAAGTCCTTATGCGAGTAAACGGTCCTATTCATATAAAATTTCAGTTTTCGGGCGTAATGGAATATGACTATCGTATCTACCCTAAAACTCACTAAAATCCGTCTGGACTTTCAAGTAGAAACCGTCAACGCCAAACAGGAACCGCGCGCGGCAAGGCAGTTGGAATCTGTTTAGCGTTATAATAAATTTTTAAACCTGCGACCTATTTATTCTATTATTTTTATCCATCACTATAATGCCCAAGGCAGTGCGAATATCATTTTTTATTTTTATGTTACATAGGTACCTATTATTCTTGGGTGAAGAATGTTTTGATTGTGCCCAATAAGATACGATTTTACGACGAACGCCGGGGCTAAAACGACCAATGAAAGTTGTATTTCGACGACAAGTGCAGACAATGCTAATTGACAGGTCTCGAATATTTATGAAGTTAGTTCTTAGAACTTGCAAAATCTACTTTCTAGCTAATCATTTATCTGACACGTAGGTATAGAAGAGATGTACACTCGACATCACACTTTTATGCCTTAATGCCTTATAGAATAAGAACGGCACAGTGTCCAAAGATTCATACTTGTTGGGTTTTTGACTGCACCATTGTGCAAATTATTTCGCGTATCATGTTTATCAAAAGATACGGATCCTGGGATCGGTGGAGACAACCCCTATCCATCACATCACCTACTAACAGCATATGCATGTCGTCGCTTGCAAAATGTCGTAATGTGACAATCATTAGAGTGATATGACGACGTCTATGCGGCACGCTCGACTGAATACATGCTGTCACATCATGATATTACTCGTATGACTAGCTTATAACATGATTATACAAATGCACATGTGTTCGCTTGCTGCTTGTATTAAGACTCTCCCATACAGGTGTGATCCGACTGGTATCCCCGATAATACCGGTGATAGGGCGGCCTGTTGCAAGCAGTATCATAGCAAAGATATTGCAATTTATTACGGTAATTAAGGACGGTATTTCGCACTTGTTTAGGAAAGCCTTTAGTCCAAACTAATGATTGGCTTTCGGTTTCTTACTGCTTTGCAGTATTTTTAGGTAAGGGCGAGCGAGAGAATATAATATGATATTCCTAGGTACGTATTCTAAATATGGTTTTTTGTTTGTTACAGATCGACTCGGTGACCACATGCCGCCGTCATCATGGTGATCGTTACCAGGGTAAGACGATGTTTTTTTTAATTTATGAGTTTTGTGACTTATAGTACCGCCACGAGGCAAAGTAATGCCATTCATACTTACAAACTTAATTTAACAACGGGCTCGGACACAGTCGTGGCCACTGGATACTGGGTCATAATTTCAATCCATATTTCAGGTTTTCGATAAAACTTACATACATTGGTTTGGTGATTAACTCACAAACGGTGAAGGATACCATCATCGGAAAACGTAAACGGCTAAGCTACTTATAGCAAACTGGAGGCGAGAGTTTAAAATTAGGCTTCACACCCTTTCCATTTCTGTTGTGAATGCAATTATGGTGTCCCGTTTTGAAAAGTCATAATTGTGGGTAGGTACACCATTACATCTCAGTCCTCAGGGCGACAACGTCATCTGCAACTTTTTTCTGGTGTATAGGCGCGTAAATGACGATGTAATTGTTTAATTATATACAAATCCCTTCCGGAAGTCAAGTCCTCGATGTGTGTCGAAAACTTTCGAAAGCATGCGATTATAGCATCCAGTTTGTTCGTAAGAAGTTTGTAAGGCACGAGACCGCTACGTCGGACCGAGAGTCGAGACTGCATTAATTATGTGTGCGCGCGCGCAAGTTCAAGGCCTATTGCTTCACTCGCTTGAATAACATCACGGTTCCGCGTTCTGAGGAAGTGACTGAATATTTTGTAGAGAGCTATGTGAAAAATATTCAGCTACAGGTTGTTTCATTAAGAAGTTACAGAATAATAAAACTATCAAGCGCAGTAACTAGTTAATTTTTAATGCGGAAATTACTTAGTGGAGTTCATCATTTTCCCTGAGTGTAACGGAACTTCACCAGATACCGAGATTACTAACTTTATTTATAAGTATTTTATTTAGTGCCCAATTTATGTGCGTGGGAGAGTTAGGTATTACGGGCTGTGCATGAAAAATTAAAATTTAGGAATTACTTTTATTTACTCGTACAGTCGAAGACATAGATAAGTATACAGGGGGCCTCAATAAGGTTGCGATTTTCTCAAAAACTACTGGACCGAATTTAATAATTATTTTACAGTTACGTAGTTTTAACTTTTATCTATCGAACAGTGAAAGAATTTTTGCAATAGGGCAAGTAGTTTTTGAGAAAATCTCAACCTTAAAAACTCTACTGTACACCTTTCTCTGTGTTCCACCGTACCTACCTTTGATTACCAATACATCAAGTAAGGTCACGCACACACAAAAGGATACCGGAGTTTATGACTGATTTCTTTAAAATTCTTTACAATTGTATTAATGAAACCCCGGTATACTTTTCTCTGTTATCGACAATACCAACCAACGTTATAATAACATTAATCAATTTATATGGAGCAGTTTGTCTGCAACTTACAGTGCTACGTATAACGACGAGTCACTACTGTTAACTAGCACTACTAATGTGTGACACTGGTTTACGTCTGCAAGCGATGCATTTTCTCAGCAGATTCCGGCGAGTACCCAGTGCGTTTGGTAACAGATCACATTCCGTCAGTCTACTGCTAAATAGGGCTGGCATTTTTAATAGGGTACCTATTTACATTACATTTACAAATAAATAATGATTGATAGTAATGACGTCCTGTTCATAACATTTGTAGGACGGCAGTACTTTTAAACCTGTCAGACTTAGTTTAGGTTAAAAACACGCCAGAATGAATATCATTATTATGAATCATTAGATGAATATACTGAAGATAAATTCGTTTTTCTATTTTTCATTTAACATTAGATGGCGGAGGTCATTGCTTAATCCCTTTTCATTAGCAAAACGATATCTTAGTGTGTACTTGGTACAGAGTTTGTAATTTATGACGTCGTGAAGAAAATGAATGCCATTTCTCAAACTCTTGATTTCTAAATGCATTTAAAAATGACTGAATGAAATTCATGTGATTTGATGTGGTGTTATTTACTGACGCTCGAATTTTATCAAGAGGTTGCTAAGACGTGGGTAACTGGGGGGTTAGGAATGCTAGTAAAAGTTTTAGTCATTTTACCCTGATGCTCATAGTCGGCAACCCTACATCTAACACCGCACAGAGCAATGACCTCGTGTTGTCTACACCAGGTAGGTCTAAGAGTTGATTAATTAAAAAATTATAGAATTGATTAATTTCAGATAAAGAAATGTGATGAGCGTGCATAGACTTTTTTTTAAATTAAATTAATGAAAGATCCAAAATGCCACTAATTATTGAAAATTAAAGGAAAGAAGGAAAGGATGGCACACTCTTTTTAATAATAATAAATAAGTAATATTAAGATTCATTTATTTCGAACTACAGTGGTCCATATAATTGTTAGTATTACTTATTAGGTATACGTTAAACACACCAAAGAATCGCCACAATTATCAAACTAAATCCAAAGTAAACCGAAGTCCATGTCTTATTTTGTAAACAAAAACCCTACCCTACTAACATTTTAAGCTGTTCTGTGAATATTGCATAGTTATTTTCATAATATTAGATCGGATCACTTTATTTTTACAGTGATGAACAGGTTCAATTAATCAGTTCCTTCAGTGTCACATCACAACAGGTAATTAGACGATCATATTTGTTTACAAAATAAGACACTTGATATGGGCTGCGGTATAGGCAGGTTTATGGTTTTTTAGGTACAATTTAGAAAAAGAAATCTACTTATCTAGTTACCGATCAAAAAATAAAATCGTTGCAAGTACTTAATGCAAGCATGCAAGAGACAACTAATGACATTGGATGAAGCGAGGTTTGTAATTTAAGGATATTAATTGTTTACCTCTGACATATGGTAATGGGATTGAAATCTAAATTATCTAGCTGACTATAGAGATTACCAAAACGAGAGCAAGAGTGGTTGCGCTGGCGCACAATGGCCCACAGACCAATTACAGTTTGTGTGGGAGGCGCGGTAGGAGCGGAGCGGTCGAGTTTCGTAATGTGCGGTCAGTACCATTAGGTACAATGAGTTACTAAGTTCGCTAGTGAGTACGTAAATAACGTATTTACGTACTCACTAGCTTGGACGTTAGAGACTGGTGATATTTTGTTGGACCCCTAGCGGACAAACATCAGACGTAGGAACGTCGCAGCTATTGTATCTACGTATAGTAGGTGTTAGTTAGCGACCTTATTTTGGAAACTCATGGTTTTTCTTTAGTATAACCATTATGTTGGTAAACTGTGGTTAGAAAACAAAACCCGCTCGGACTGTAAATGTACCCCACTCACAAAGAGTTTTGATTTGTAATTTTCGGATCGAAACATTTCGCTTTCGATAGGTTCCTAAATTGTCATTCAAATTGTTAACAGCAACGGCTCTCCCCCCACACAGGTGCAACTTTCCGGCCGGCCGGAAATCGGAATAGACCAAATACCGGCAATGAGCGTCCTAACTACCTGCCGCATTGCAATAATACCGACTGGTATTTCGCGACTGTGTGTAAGAACGCAAATAATATCGTACAATTTTGAACGTTTTTGTTGTAACAATCAGAAATTATTTCAAAAAAACAAAAACAAGACTGCAATTAAACTATCCCCTTTTGATTAATTTTTTATACCCTATGACACTCCAGCAATCAAGACGAATCTAACGATACCTCATACAACAAAATCCATCAAGCCGTTTAGGCTACAGGATGGCAGGAAGGAATGGACATACACTCGAAAAACATTACCCTCCTTCTAGGCCGGCAGTCAGGTAAAAATGACTTCTTACAAAAATCCCGAAAGGAGAAAGAAGAGTATAATGGTTCTAAGAAATTGCACATTGCAATTATATATTTTAATCCTGATTTACCTATAAGCATGTTACTTGTCAACTTGTCATGCATCAAATAAGCCAGCAGCAATGTATCATCAATCAATAACTCAGAAACATCGCAATCAATCAATTTTAGGTACTTAACTATCATATAACATACTTTCTTCTTCAAAATTAAATTATAAAACTTTAGAGAGCTCTTAGAATAGAAAGTTATGTAAAAATACATGCGATAACCAGCGAGAAGAACCGGTATCAAGCGTACGAAATTACAAAAACTAACAAACACTTCACTTGATAAATATAATACATGACATCCGTAATAAATATAAATAAAATAATTAAGTTATGGATGGAGTTCATGATTTCAATTGAATCGAAGCTTACGAGAAACGGCATTCTTCACTTTTTTGAAATTTTCTAACCCCACGCACAGAATAAGTAATAAGTACAAGGTACCCCACGCGAAATTAAAATCTGGATCAAACATAAACGCATTCATCTATTGTATAAATAATATTCTAAGCACTTATATACTTACGTTATTTTATATATAATGTAAGTAAGTATGACTGGCCTACGCCTTGTGGCAACCCGTTATATTGGTCAAAATTTGAAATAAATAATTTGTTTGCACGCACATAAAATAATTTAGGCATCGGTATATATAATAACAATTTAGCTAGTGATACAGACAGACATTAAGCTATTTCTTCCAGACAACCTTATAAATATGAATGGAGAAAAGTTTTAGTCATAGGGGCTACCGTCAGAGGAATTTGTATTTTTATTGTCAGTGTCATATCATTCAACGCTCACACCCATCCCTCCTAATTCCTGCTGGCGCTAGATTGCATAATCCGTTGACTGTGGTAGCCTGGTTGCGGTTAGGCTACCTTCCTTCCCATCCCAGAGCGTGTCTCCCCCATACAAAATCAGTGCCCTCCGGTGCATCTGGATAGTCCTCGGGCTATCCGGGTCAGGCACGACCTGGCTGGAGTGGTGCTATATGTTCATGTTATTGTCAGTGTCATATCGGCCTTTTTGGGCAGTGTGTACGCTCTTATCTTACAAACGTCAAATGTCATAGACTTTGACAATTGTAAGAGCGAGCTCACGTTAAGCAACTCATGCTCAAAACTAGGTATCTGTGTATCCTCTTCGGCAATCCGGGCTTTAGAATAGGGCTGAAGAATATAGTAAAGTTCGATTTGGTAGTAAAATAAAACGTCTGATTAACGCTTAACGTGATTGATCCAATAAACGAATGACCTCGGGGGAGACGCGGTCAGCTTTTATCGCAAACTTATCAGCTATTGTTTGACTTGCTTCATTTCAACAGCTGACTTGCTGTAATATAGTTTTGCTTTGCTTTTACCTTTTATTGGTTACAATTATTTTTATATCACATGTTACAGTTACAATACGATGAAATACCTGTGACATAAATAAAATGTAATGTTTGCTATGGATACAGGCCTAATTTTTGAGGTAAGAAAATATGAGTGATTTAATATGAGGTATTTAATATTTTTCTTGGGAATTTATCAATTCTCCTCTTGCACGCAAGTTTCTTAACAAGTTTCTCTAGTTTCGTCATTCTAATAAAGTTATGTTAATCTAGAATCGCAGAAAACATTTTAATTTTTTTCTTCTTCAAATAGGTACTTACCTAAGATAGTTAAACTCACATAGGTAACATATGTTCTTGCATGTAATTAATGTGATACATTACTGCAATATTTTAGCAAGTTCTAATATACGATAAGGACACGCCGTAATCTAGTACGATGCAATCATATCATCCATGTGTCTAAACTAAACGAAAACGATGGAACTTCGCTCGGCATCCCAGACGATTTTCCGATCGATGTCGATAATAAATATAAAATTCGACACCTACATATTAAAACTTTCACTAAAATCAACGATAGTAATCTGAGAGCCGTCTAAAGTTACACACGCTTGTCGTTGACAAACAAGGACGCGAGCACTTTCTATTAAATTCGTACCATTGTTTTCAATTTGATGTCCAAGTTCCGGTTGCACGCACATGCGTTCACACGTGTGTGCTCGTAGAATAATTTTAACTAGATAATCATTTACCTACCCAGTTATAACTTGTTTGATGAATATACCCATCTACACGTATAAAAAAATAGTTTTTAGATAAAGAAAAGCTCTGTTTCCTATTATACTACTTTGAACATAGAAATATTTACTTTGTGGAGACTGGAAAATTCATTTTAGGAATCAAAACTGCTATCAAGCAAGAATAATGAAAAAAATAATATATATATAATAAAATTACATCCTAGTCCTATGTTATTATTGTACCACCCTTAGGCGCGAATTCATAAACGCGATTAAAAGTTACGCCACCGTTTAGGCCCCTCTATCGCGTCGCTTTCTATCTTAACCTTTTTTAACGAAGTGTGAAAGGGACAGCAACACGATTCAATGGAAGCGAGGTTTAACTAGGTTTATGAATAACAAAACTAGTGTTTTATGTAGGTCGTGTGTCTAGGAAACTATAGACATGCAACATGTTTGACAATTTGTGTAGAACAATCATATTTCAAGAACGGTGGCGTGTGAAGTTAGCATGTAATACGAGTCAACAGCACCCCGTTGGCCAGCAACACTTGGCTAGTGTTTTTAATACTTGGTAGAATAGATAGAAAAATGTATACTTAGTTCTTTATATTCTACTAACGATTTGATCGAAAATCTAAATATTCTACCAGCGTTAATGAAAGTCAAAGCCAACTTGGCAATAGGAGTAGGTGTTAAAAGATTGAAAGATCTCATAAAACAAATGAAAGCAGTACTTACCGTTACCGTTCCAGGGCGACTACATATGGATCGAGCCGGTAACCGGGCGGGAGTTCGACGTGGCCATCGGGGCTCGTGTCCTCGCCGCAGAGGGCCGCAGGATCCGCGTCCGCGACGACGACGGCCAGGAGCAATGGCTGCCGCCGGAGCGACGCATCAAGGCCATGCACTCCACCTCCGTGCATGGAGTGGAGGACATGATCTCGCTCGGAGATCTGCACGAAGCGGGCATACTGAGGAACCTGCTGATTCGATATAACGAGAATCTGATTTATGTGAGTATTTTTGTATTTATTTTGTGAGACTGGATGCAAAAGGTCGAGAATCGGGTTGAGTGGCGTGCTTTGGGAGTCCAGCAGTGGACTGATACGGGCTAATGATGATGAGTGTAATTAGTTGTTTTCGAGGGTCAAGACTCAATAAAGTCAAATAAAGCAGCCTTTTGCAAGTACCTTAACAGTAAATAAGACTATTGGAGTACTAGATGATAGATTTCGCCAACCAGCAATAAGTGACTACTTGTAAACTTTTCAAATGACCTGTTAAAAAAACAAAGGGACGCCGACGTCTATGCGGGCGTGCGTGTAGCATTCACCTGGATAAAGACCGTAGAAATCGGTCGAAACTGTCGGTCTAATTGCCACAATATAGTGAGTGATATCTGTTTACTATAGTCTAAAACCGGTAAAGAAAGATTTAATAACTAAACCAATAATATATTGAACCTTCCAGACATACACCGGTTCGATATTAGTAGCAGTGAACCCCTACCAAATCCTGCCCATCTACACTGCGGATCAGATCAAGCTCTACAAGGAGCGGAAGATCGGCGAGCTGCCTCCACACATATTCGCAATCGGCGACAATGCGTACGCGCACATGCGTCGATACGGACAGGACCAGTGCATCGTCATCAGTGGAGAATCTGGTGCTGGGAAGACTGAGTCTACAAAGCTAATTTTGCAATATCTGGCTGCGATCAGCGGGAAACACTCTTGGATAGAGCAACAGGTGGGTTTTAAATACTTATTGCCTTCTGATATATGTAAGTAAGATGAAACAGTAGCTGATCTAGAATTTCAAACAGTGCACCAACATTCCAATCAGGTTTAACCGTTGTTAATTTTCCTTTCAGATCCTGGAAGCAAATCCAATCTTAGAAGCATTTGGAAATGCAAAAACCGTGAGGAACGACAACTCTTCTCGTTTTGGAAAATATATCGATATACACTTTAACCACTCCGGAGTAATCGAGGGAGCCAAAATTGAGCAATATCTGTTAGAGAAGTCAAGGATAGTGTCACAGGGAACAGAGGAGAGGAATTATCACGTGTTCTATTGCTTGTTAGCGGGATTGTCAAAAGATGAGAAGAAAAAGCTAGACCTGGGAGATCCATCGGAATACAGATATTTATCTGCGGTTAGTATACCTTCAAAAATCACTATTTCGTCAATTGTTCTATTGTTTAATTTTATGTTCTTAGGTACTTTGAAATTAATTTTTGATCTAGAAAATCTAACAATTCTTTGGCATAATAAATCTTTTTGTTACAGGGCGGTAGTTTTACATGCGAAGGTAGAGACGATGCGGCAGAGTTCGCAGATATCCGATCAGCTATGAAAGTGCTGCTGTTCACCGAACCAGAAATATGGGAAATATTGAAACTACTAGCCGCTGTTCTACACTGTGGAAACATCAAGTATGAAGCTACTGTCGTCGACAATTTAGATGCCACGGAAATTATAGAGCAGGCGAACGTGAGGCGGGTCGCAAATCTGTTAGGGGTTCCGATGCAATCGTTGATCGATGCACTTACGAGAAAAACACTGTTTGCGCATGGAGAAACCGTTGTTTCTACTCTCAGCAAAACACAGTCCGTTGATATCAGAGATGCGTTTGTTAAAGGAATTTATGGACGATTATTCGTCACCATTGTGAAGAAAATCAATACTGCAATATACAAACCAAAGGCAACGATGCGAACAGCTATTGGTGTTCTAGACATATTCGGGTTCGAGAACTTTGATCACAATAGCTTCGAGCAGTTTTGCATCAATTTCGCAAACGAAAATTTACAGCAGTTTTTCGTTAGACACATATTCAAATTGGAGCAAGAAGAGTATAATCATGAAGGAATCAACTGGCAACATATAGAGTTCGTTGATAACCAAGATGCTCTAGATTTGATTGCTCTAAAACAGTTGAATATCATGGCTCTGATAGATGAGGAGTCAAAGTTTCCAAAAGGCACGGACCAAACCATGTTGGCTAAGCTACACAAGACACATGGGCTTCACAGAAACTACCTCAAACCTAAGTCAGATATTAATACTAGTTTTGGACTGAATCACTTCGCGGGAGTTGTGTTCTATGACACTCGGGGATTCCTGGAGAAAAATCGAGACACATTCAGTGCCGATTTGCTGCAACTAATTCACATATCAACGAATAAATTCTTGCAACACATATTTCAAGATGACATCGCAATGGGATCGGAAACTAGAAAGCGAACTCCAACACTTTCAACGCAGTTCAAAAAGTCGTTAGACTTACTTATGAGGACTTTAGGAACGTGTCAGCCATTCTTTATAAGGTGTATCAAACCTAATGAATGCAAAAAACCCATGATGTTTGACCGTGGTCTCTGCTGCAGACAGCTCAGATATTCAGGAATGATGGAAACCATAAGAATCCGACGAGCAGGATATCCCATTAGACACAGTTTCAAAGAGTTTGTTGAGAGATACCGATTTTTAATATCCGGTGTTCCACCAGCTCACAAGACTGACTGTCGAGCGGCAACAGCGAAGATCTGCGCCACAGTTCTTGGGAAGTCTGACTACCAACTAGGCCATACCAAAGTATTTTTGAAAGATGCTCACGACTTATTCCTCGAGCAGGAACGAGACAGAGTGCTTACAAGGAAAATATTGATTCTCCAAAGATCCATACGAGGTTGGGTGTACCGCAGACGGTTCCTTAAGATGAGGGCTGCCGCTGTTCTAATCCAACGTCACTGGCGAGGAAAATTGCAGAGGATTCGCTATAATAAGATGAAAGTGGGGTATGCGAGGCTGCAAGCTTTGATTCGGGCAAGAGTTCTGGCCCATCGTTTCAGGCATTTGCGCGGGCACATTGTCTCTTTGCAGGTATGGAAGTCGTCTTTAATTATACTGACTTATTCTGAACAAAAGTTCTTAGATCTTATTGGGTTTTACAGGCAGCAGCTCGAGGTTACTTGGTGCGCCGCTCGTACGGGCATAAGATGTGGGCGATCGTGAAGATTCAGACTCATGCGCGACGCCTGATCGCTATGCGGCGCTACCGGCGAATGCGACAGGAGGCGCTGGCGCACACCGAGGCTCTGCGGATGCGTCGCCAGGAGGAGCAGCGCTTGCAACACCAGGGCAACACGCGGGCCAAGGAGATCGCAGAGCATAACTATCGGGTGAGCTATTAAAATGAAACTCTTGCCTACAAGAATCTGGTGTTGTCGCTTTCTCCCCTGGTCTTAGCGAAATACCTGAAAAACACGATTTCAATTAGGTACATATTATGAACTTTTAACTGTGTAGCTGTTAGCAGTAATTACCAGCTATTTATGGCAATTTCACGTAAGGTGGGTTTTTGCGGTGGTTGTCGATCGCGCTCAGTCAACTGTAACATGTTATGAAATAACCTGCTAACCTGCTTGGATAACGCACTAATCCAGTTGCGTCATACGTAACTCGAGCTAGCCCTAACTTAGTGAATAGTGATCTTGCATTCAGTGTTGACTGCCAGTCGTGTTAAAGTGTAGCAAGATGATGAATATTATGTGGTCAAGTTGTATTGGCAGTGACATGGTCGTTGGTTTGAGTTATGTTGGTATTCACATGAGTATTTTTCTTTAAGGTGTAGATAAAGTGTAAAATGTATGAGTAGTACCTATTAGTTACTCATTGGTAATGAGCGTAAATCGTCATACCTATACATTTTATTTCATAAGCCTTGTATAACAATAAGAAAAATACATTGCACCTATTTAGTTGCGGATTGATTGAAATCGACAGAAAATGCAATTAATGAATTAATAATGAACCGGTTAACGCGTAACTAACATTCCTTACTTGCTAAACTAATATTAACTACGAATTAATTTTCACATAAGCTAATATTAAACAAGTTTGAAAATTATTTCAAGTGATGTAAGTAATCATCATTAAACAATTGTCAGTGCATCAGTTAAGACGACAAATCACAATTTTGTGGGCGACTAGTTACAGAGGCATTATTTTACGTATTCTAATACACCATCTTCCTTTACCAGGAGCGAATGTTTGAACTGGAGCGGCGAGACGCTGAATTGGCCATGGAGGAGAAGAAGCAGCTCGAAGCCAAGAGGATATTACTCCAAGAGGCGGCTCGCAAACAGGACGAGCCAGTGGACGACAGCAAACTGGTCGAAGCCATGTTCGACTTCCTACCAGACTCAAGCAGCGAGGCTCCAGCACCCAAGGACACATCTGTGTTTAGTGATCTGCCGCAGCAGAGAGCGGATCAACAGGAGGTGAGTCTTTGGACACGCTAAATTGTAATTGGACATATTAAAGATGATAGCCGGTGTGGCGATGGATGATGGTAAGGTCTATGTCGAATAAGATTACCCTTAGGTAATCTTGGACGGTGTAGAATACCGTAAGTACCGAAAAGAACAAATCAAAAGTACTCAAGTTAATTATAGATGCTACAGAAAGCAATATCTCTACAATACATTGCGCAGGTTATCAATTAATGGCTATAACTTTGCAATTTGCAGATGGTGACTCCAATGCAGACGACATCAGAAGACGAAGAGGACTTGTCAGAGTTCAAGTTCCAGAAGTTCGCAGCCACATACTTCCAAGGAAATGTTACACATCAATACTCCAGAAAACCCTTGAAACATCCGCTGCTACCATTGCACACTCAGGGCGACCAGCTCGTAAGTTCATATTTTTTATAGTCGATAATAAATAATCGACCGGAAGTTTATCATGTTAGGATCTAATCTAATCGATACTCAGCTCTTTTGATATTTGCATATTGTGATAATGATCGGCAATATGAGTAATTTATTATTAAACATTACTTTTCCAGGCTGCCCAGGCGTTATGGGTCACAATATTACGCTTCACTGGCGATTTACCGGAACCTCGGTACCATACCATGGACAGAGATAATACTTCCGTCATGTCCAAAGTCACGGCGACTCTCGGCAGGAACTTTATCAGGTCCAAAGAATTCCAAGAGGCTCAAATGATGGGAGTCGAGGCCGATGCTTATCTCAATAAACAGAAGCCACGGTCAATTAGACACAAGTTGGTCTCATTGACCCTGAAGAGGAAGAATAAACTTGGTGAAGATGTCAGAAGGAAGTTACAAGTAAGCGTTGTGAATATCATAATTAACAGTTAACTTAATACAAGATTTTTTAAACTTTCCATGTTTTTGCAGGATGAAGAATACACAGCAGATAGCTACCAATCGTGGCTGGAATCGCGTCCAACTTCAAACTTGGAAAAACTCCACTTCATCATCGGCCACGGTATTCTCCGTGCCGAATTGAGAGATGAAATATACTGCCAAATATGTAAACAGTTGACAAATAACCCCTCGAAATCATCCCATGCTAGAGGTTGGATACTACTCTCACTTTGTGTTGGATGCTTCGCTCCTAGTGAGAAATTCGTGAACTACCTGAGAGCTTTCATAAGAGAAGGCCCACCAGGTTATGCACCGTACTGTGAAGATCGTCTAAAAAGGACTTTCAACAACGGCACAAGAAACCAACCTCCTTCTTGGCTCGAGCTTCAAGCTACGAAGTCTAAGAAACCTATAATGTTACCAATAACATTCATGGATGGCAATACAAAGACACTATTGGCCGACTCGGCAACGACTGCGAGAGAACTGTGCAATCAGTTATCGGACAAAATTGGTTTACGTGATCAATTCGGATTTTCTTTATACATTGCTTTGTTCGACAAAGTAAGTTCCCTCGGAAGCGGGGGAGATCACGTAATGGATGCAATATCTCAATGTGAGCAATATGCTAAAGAACAAGGGGCACAAGAAAGAAATGCACCATGGAGGTTATTCTTCAGGAAAGAAATATTCGCTCCATGGCATGACCCTACAGAAGATCAAGTGGCTACAAACCTTATTTACCAACAAGTGGTCAGAGGCGTGAAGTTTGGGGAGTACAGATGTGACAAGGAAGAAGATTTAGCTATGATAGCTGCTCAGCAATATTATATTGAATACGGGCAAGACATGAACACAGAACGACTGTATACCTTACTTCCAAACTACATACCAGATTACTGTCTGACTGGAGTAGAAAAAGCAGTGGATCGCTGGGGAGCTCTAGTAGTACAAGCTTACAAAAAGAGTTATTATGTAAAAGAGAAAATACCGGCATACAAAGTGAAAGAAGATGTTGTTAGTTACGCAAAGTTCAAATGGCCGCTTCTGTTCTCCAGGTTTTACGAGGCTTACAGAAATTCAGGTCCGAATTTGCCTAAGAACGACGTTATTATTGCTGTGAACTGGACTGGCGTCTACGTTGTGGATGATCAAGAGCAAGTGCTATTAGAACTGTCTTTCCCTGAAATCACGACTGTATCGAGTCAAAAGACCAACAAAGTTTTCACACAGACTTTCAGCCTGGCGACGGTTCGCGGAGAGGAGTTCACCTTTCAGAGTCCCAACGCAGAAGATATTAGAGACTTGGTGGTATATTTCTTAGAGGGGCTGAAGAAGAGGTCTAAATTTGTGATAGCATTACAGGACTACAAGGCACCTGGTGAGGGTTCCAGCTTCTTGACATTCCTCAAGGGTGATCTGATTATATTAGAGGAAGATAGTACTGGCGAATCCGTATTGAATAATGGGTGGTGCATTGGACGTTGCGAGAGGTCTATGGAGAGAGGTGACTTCCCTGCAGAAACTGTTTACGTATTACCAGCACTGACTAAGCCACCACCGGATATTTTGACGCTATTCTGTCAAGAAGGTGCTCAGCACGGCCGTCGCGTACCAACCGCAACACTTAACGGAACGGAAACAAGAGATAAACCGCATACGCTGCTGGAATATGCGATGGATCATTTCAGATTGCCGCCAAAGAGAACAGTATCTAAAGCTCTTACATTATCGACAGCTAAGAGAGGAGGTACTGAGGAGCTGTGGCGTCACTCTCGGGAGCCTATAAAACAGCCATTGCTGAAGAAACTTCAGGCAAAAGAAGAGTTGGCGGAAGAGGCATGTTTCGCATTTACCGCTATCGTAAAATACATGGGCGATCTTCCATCAAAGCGACCTCGAATCGGTAATGAATACACAGACCATATTTTCGATGGTCCGCTGAAACACGAAATTTTGCGGGATGAAATATACTGTCAAGTAATGAAGCAATTGACCGATAATAGGAATAGAACGTCTGAGGAGAGAGGCTGGGAGTTGATGTGGCTTGCGACTGGATTGTTTGCATGCAGTCAAGGATTGCTGAGAGAGCTCACTCTCTTTCTTAGAACGAGAAGATATCCAATTGCCCAAGACTCCCTCCAAAGACTTCAGAAAACGTTGAGGAATGGGCAAAGAAAATATCCTCCACATCAAGTAGAAGTAGAAGCCATTCAGCACAAGACTACTCAGATATTCCACAAAGTGTATTTTCCCGATGATACAGACGAGGCCTTTGAGGTAGACTCATCCACGAGAGCGAAAGACTTCTGCCAGAATATAGCGCAGAGATTGAATCTCAGATCTAGTGAGGGCTTTAGTTTATTTGTTAAAATAGCTGATAAGGTGATATCCGTGCCGGAAGGTGACTTCTTTTTCGATTTTGTACGGCACTTGACTGATTGGATCAAAAAGGCGAGACCCACACGCGATGGTATAACTCCGCAATTTACATATCAGGTAAGATAGTAACCTGATAAACTATTAGACTAATGCATTTACAAAGATATCTATAATCTATAGGTACTTCTAACCTATAGGTACCTATAGATTGTGGTATTATAGCTAGTCATTATTCTAATTACTTAGGTATTTACTTTCGATGTTAATTGTAAACAGGTATTCTTCATGAAGAAGTTGTGGACGAACACGGTACCCGGCAAAGACCGGGCAGCAGATGTGATCTTCCACTTCCACCAAGAATTGCCAAAATTACTGCGGGGCTATCACCGGTGTGGGAGGGAAGAGGGAGCTAGACTTGCCGCCCTGGCTTATCGCGCTAGATTCGGAGATAACAAACAGGAACTGCAGGCTATTCCGTGAGTATTAGATTTTTTAGAGACAATAAGTTGCGATCTCGTGTAAAGAATGCCCTTGTAAGGAATTTTCGCTGAACTTTTTCCTCTGACACAATGCACTGTTCTGCTTATTGCATTCAAATATTTGTCTGTTGTTGTGAACCTAAAATTACATAGTTAAGATATTGGAGTCTCAGAGTCCAAATTCTTCTTCCAGGCAAATGCTCCGAGAACTAGTACCAGCAGATCTAATAAAGATGCAGAGTTCTGCCGATTGGAAACGAGCTATAGTGGCGTCCTACAACCAGGACGCTGGTATGACGCCGGAAGATGCCAAAATCACCTTCTTGAAGGTTATCTATCGATGGCCGACGTTCGGCTCAGCCTTCTTTGAGGTCAAACAAACCACCGAGCCCAATTACCCAGAGCTGTTGCTGATCGCTATAAACAAACATGGAGTCAGTTTAATACATCCTACATCCAAGGTACATTTTGTCATTTATCACTTTTGGTAGTCGACAGCACATCAAGTGTACCTACATCACTGGAAATCGACGTATTTGCAATGATTTTATGTAGATGTTTGTGTTTATATGTATGGTACATAGTAGCAGAATGTTTAATCAACATTACTAGTAATTCCTATGCCTTCACATTTCTCATAGAATAACTCGTATAGACCAGGTAATAGGGTTCATTAAATCCGTAATGCACAACGTTTGATTTGTTTGTTAATAATATAAGTTTTAAATCAGGAAAGTTTTTGTAAATGTCAAAATCTGAAGTAGACAATAAATTCTACACCCCTTCTGCTTACCTTACTAAATCCTTCACGCTACGTTATAAATTATGTACTCTGTATGTGTAAAGCTTGTGAAGTTCCTTGACTCCTGTTTGTTTTCCAGGACATATTGGTCACTCATCCGTTCACCCGGATCTCCAACTGGTCGTCAGGCAACACGTACTTCCACATGACCATCGGCAACCTGGTCCGTGGCTCCAAGCTGCTCTGCGAGACCTCGCTCGGCTACAAGATGGATGATCTCCTGACGTCATACATCTCTCTCATGCTCACCAACATGAACAAACAGCGGTCTGTGCGTGTTAAATGAAAAAGTCTCGACATCCAGCGATAGCTCTTTGGACGGTCAGTGGCCAGTCAGATTGAAGATTATGCCGTTTTTAAAAGCTTTCATTTTATCTGCTAATTGATACAACAGACCTTATGTATAAGTGACAGCTGATATTGGGAATGAAGCTTATTTTTACTGCTGGGTTGATGAGCCAAAAATTGTGATGTTTCTATAACGAAACCTAGCAATGCTTATAAAAATGAGCTTCGCCCCTATTACTTTTTACGTTGGTTTGGAGCTTTTATCCACTCAAAACCCGGCTCGTGATTGGTCGAGAGCGCTATTTTGACAGAACTTTCGGATTTCCACAATCACTTATTGAGCGACGTGCTACAGACCCAGAATTATCTGATTTTTAAGACAATTTTGTATGTACGGACAACAGCAGATCAATGATAACACTTGCACTTTAAATCTTACGACGCAGATAATAAGAACGGTATAAAGTCCAAAGTGTTACACTTGATCTGCTGTTAGCGTACGTCTAGAATTTTTTTGAAAACAGCAGATGTAATAATTGTTATGGTGAGCTTCAAACTATTTTTTTGTAATGGTGTATGTGTTTTGTACTTACATCACAATGGTAATGTGAACATTAGAAGTGATGCACAACGTCTACTTACGATATTACGTGTTTGTTTAATATATACAGGGTGTTCCCAAACAACAGACTTTAAGTAGAAGGAAAGCCAAAAAGTTATTTGAATATCTAAATATTTTACCGGCTATTCAAATGACATTGCGATCTTATATCTAAGTAGATACCTATATTTAGATATGCCGTATATCTGTAAGTAGGTTAAAACATAAATGGGACTCCGCTGTATATGGAATAATCCCGCATGTTTTATACTTAATAGGATAATTAATTAAAATAGGAGGATTTATAAAGTCTCAGAAATATCCGTCCATGTTAATTACCTACCTATCAATGTTTTTTTTCTGTGTAGATTAACTGATAAGTGGTGTTGCTGTTTCCATATTGATCGATATTTAACTAGGTACTTCAAGTACAATGTAGGTATTTAAAAAGAAATGATAATATTTCAAGGTGTCTATTCATACACAAAATGTTATGAGAAATCAAAAGAAAATTGGCAACTGATAATTTTGTATGGCAAAAAGCATTGTATGTATTTGAGAATTTTGAGATATGCATAAAGATCTGTTTTTATTGTATTTTACATTAAGTATGTTTAGGCTGCTTTATATTTTAATCTAGGGTTTATATGAATATATACTACTTAAGATTTTGCTACTTGTTGCCTTAATAAGTGCCTAATTGCTTAAATCATAGAGTTAATAGTTTAAAAATGTGGTGTCGATTATATTATAAATATTACAAAATATTACTTACGGGGTGTGCATGTACCGTAGAATACTAATCAAGGTTAGATATTTTTATATCTTATTTAAACAATATTTTAACATACGTAATCGTCTAACATTATTTAGTGTTTATGTTATATAGGTTGTTATTTTAAATTACGACATAAAAACTAGATTTTAAAGTTTACCATTGAAATATTCGTATACAGTTTTTGTCAGCGATAATTGCTTGATTTAATAGCGAAACGTTGCGTCCTTAAGATAACAACCTGTATTCTATTGTATTCTGAAATATGTTACGGTAAATGTCTATCCCCAGGTTATGTTGGCCTGGACCCGACATTTACCTCAAAAATCGCTACAAAAAATCGCATTTCAACATTTTGCAAATGTAGAGTTGTAGTAGACGAAGTAGAGCGGAGTAGCGGACCGACATTTCCATGAGGGGTAGGTAAATGTCGAATCGTTGACAGACATTTACCGTAACACATCTACTTGTTAAGGCTGTGGTCTTTGTCGCACACAACGAACCAGTAGAGAAAGGAGACGGGTTTTTCAAACTGCGAGTAGGTAACTTTGCCTTTAAGTTTTTAGCTGCATACGTTGGATACGTCCCAATCTAGACAAACTAATGCAGATGTGAGTATGATAGCTAGAGTTGATGCCTAAAAGGTAATCGGGAACTCAAGACTAATGTCTTCCGATCAGATGAACACCGAACCCACATCTGATGGAAAAATATACACAATTTTAAATTGTTTATAGTATTTTTAGTCGGAAAGTCGTAGAAAAGTTGTTCAGTTATCGATATTGACTGAACCTTGAATCCTTTCGGCTTGTTATTATTCTTTACGATACATCCTGTATAGTCCTGCCCGATAACGGCAGGTCAATCGAACGTGACATCATCCACTGGCGTGCGAACTAGACCACACCTTTTTTAAGTAAGTAGATAATCTGCAATGTATTTATTTTAATACGTAAGGGAGCTAAGTTGTGTAAAATTGTCGATGTATGCCATGAGATCGGAGACAATATTAACTTGTTTTTATTTCGCTTTAAAGTCAAAATGTTGCATTTGTGAGTGGTTGTAAACATGAGTCACAATGAAATTCAGCGTTTTATTTATTATTCCTATAACATTAATACAAACCTATCTTGAAAACAGATTCAATTAAGAGTAACTCACTCACTTCTTACATATCAAGTAAATGCCATCCTGCGCAAAGAGTCACGTCACTACTTTTCTATAACAACATCCTGCATAGCATCACTCCTTACCTATTGTATAACTGCCATCCTGCATAGAACATTACCCTTACCTACCTATCTTTCCTATAATTGCAGTCATGCTAAGTAGATCTTAATTCCTTAGATATCCTATAACTACCATCCTGCGCAGAGCGTCACTCCTTTCCTGAAACGGTATCCTGCGTAGCATCATTCCTTATTCTATCTTATAACGGCCATCATGCGCATCGTCATTCCTCACCTAACCTATAACTGCCATCCTGCGTAGACCGTCACTCCTTACCTCTCCTATAACTGCCATCCTGGACAGACTATCCTTCCTTACATATTCTATAACTACCATCCTGTGTAGATCATCACTCCTTGCCTATCCTATAACTGCCATCCTGCGAAGAACCGACAGCAAACCTGGGCAGCTCATCACTCTTTACTTTTCTGCAACTGCTGCCTTATGCAAAATTTAACCTGATTTTAAGAAATGCACCGGCGATTAATTTTACTAGTTATGTCAACAAGACAAGTCGGTAGAGTTTTAAATGCTTAATCGATAATTAAGTATTTTATTGACATTCGATTGTGGACTAAGTATAAGAAAGATTGATGGCAATTGGCATGTCAGTCTTGCAATAAATACCTATACCGGATTTTAGTCCATAAAAGAATGCGATAAGTGTCAATAACGTTTAATTTATCAGCACTGATTGAAGCGATAGCTAATTAAGAGTTGAAGTGATAATGAAAACAAATAAAAACGCCGAAAAACTTTATCAGTAATGATAATCATGCAATTGATTAAGAAATAATAGGTTTATGTATGCAGTAGCAAAGTAGAAGTTGGAGTTAGCAGAGTTAATTTTGTGATTTCAGGAAAGTTCTAGAACAGACTTATTGTGCTCCTTTTGTTAGTGGATTGTGTGGTGTAATTAAAAATTCAGCATAGTATTTTAATGTAAGCGATGATTTCAGGTAGGTATCTAATTTTTCTTACCTAAGTAACTATTACCTACAGAGTATCACGGGTTTGGTCCAAATCCTTATTTATTAAATTTAATAGGGCTAAGATACCTAATTTTAATTCAAACAAACCAGAATTAACTGTGTTTGAAGTTTTACGCACGAGGCTATGTTTTCCTTCTACAAACGACTTTAATAACACCAATTTAAAACTCGTAGTGAGGGACATTACAAAAATAAAACTGTAATGGCCGACTACGAACTTGCATTCTCAATACTTTAGTCTTAGAGGTCCTTTTATGGTCCTAGAAACCGAAAAATGACAGGTATTTGTTATTAAATAATATATTAGATAAGTACCTACGTTGTACTCGTGTAGAGGAAAGATTTGTTGATTAATATCATAGAAGGCTACCGATAGCTACTGCGCTGCGGTTTCTTTAATATGTAGGTAAGTATTTAGTAGGTAATATATTTTTATGTAACTATCCCATCACGATTTCATGTATCGCAGCACTAATCTCTTGATTACAATTATCTGAATTAACAGATCTATATTTTAACGATGCATTTGTCTGCAAAAATAGGTAAATAATATGTCGCACATATAGGTACAGTCCCGAAATAAGTATCGAGGGGGCCTCAATAAGGTTGAGATAATAAGGTAGTAGATTAATTTAGATATAAAATATGTACGATCTATTACCCGAGATAAGTATCCAGGGGGCCTCACTAAGGTTGCGATTTTCTCAAAAAGTACTTGACTGGTTTTTAAAATTCTTTGCATTTGTGTGTACCTATTCTAAACAATCTACTAGAATAATATTTTTTACAATCGGTCAAGTAGTTCTTGAGAAAATCGCAACCTTAGTGAGGCCCCCTGGATACTTATCTCGGGTAATAGATCGTACATATTTTATATCTAAATTAATCTACTACCTCATGAGAAGAAATACTCGATATATGAATGATTATACTTAATAAATAACCTTTAGATTAGAGATACTACTATTTACTTCTTCCTCAGAAGTTTATACCAATCAAAGCGAAGCGACGCTGAATCGGTCGTGAACGAAAAGCTGTAACCGGAACCAAAGCGACCTTTCGCAAATAGGATCAGCTAGATGACAGCGGAAAACATCTTAGAGCCATGTTCGTACCAGACACGATTATTGAGACTCCTGAGCCGCAGGACAAGCCAATGTTTGATAATTCGCCGCAGCCGAGAGCGTATCAACCAGATGTGAGTATTTGACTATAGTCTGAGACAATAAATTCAAATGATATCCATTATTTTGTACCTACTTTGTCAATACGATTTAGTGTTATATTTTTTAAACTCTTGCTTTTATAATCTTAAACAGCGTAGCGAGGTAAATAATCCTTGCATCATCTGTAGTAGGTAGAGCCTCAAGCCCACGCCAGGTAGAAATATATCAGTCCGTTTAGTTTTAACATCACAAATAGTCAATTCGTTAACAGTATCTACCTAAATGAAAGCATGATACTAGTAAATATGGAGAGTATAATAGATAATGATAAAGTACGATAAGGGAGGTAAACTTTGAAATTGCGATGAATGACTATTGACTAAGTTTTATCGTATCGTTACGCCATTGTATTCTTACCCTGCAGATGGTGATCGGGATGCAAACATCGGAAGATGATGAGGATCTCTCGGAGTTGACGTTCCAGAGGTTTGCAGCAACTAACTTCCGTGGAAATGTGAGCCATCAGTATTCCAAGAGGCCTTTGAAACATTCCCTGCTATCGTTAACTACTCAGGGTGATCAGTTGGTGAGAACACTTATATTTTACTAGTCTGCGCAGGATCCTTATAAATTATAGCCTATGTGTTATTCGGATTTATGAGCTATATTATTGTAAAGTTTCATTAAAATCCATTTATTAGTTTTTGCGTGAAAGAGCAACAAACATCCATCCATCCATCTACATTTACAAACTTTCGCTGTATACAAACTTTCGCATTTATAACATTAGTCGGATTTTACCAACAGCAGGAATAAGTGGCGACGGTCGTATTTGAGTAGG
Organism: Tachystola acroxantha; assembly: GCA_963506565.1. Classification (NCBI taxonomy): domain Eukaryota; kingdom Metazoa; phylum Arthropoda; class Insecta; order Lepidoptera; family Oecophoridae; genus Tachystola; species Tachystola acroxantha. The sequence continues at coordinate 12,014,244 of OY735871.1, forward strand.
CATGACGACTGGTGGGACAGAACAGCTACCGTCCTATATGTAGAAGTGATAATGTAAGCTTGTAGACATCAGACAATAATTCTAGACGAATGGATGGTAAAGGGTTGCTGGAAGGGAATGGACGAGGAAGGACGATCTTAGAGCAAGGAGCCTTTATAACCAGCAGTGGGCAAAAAATAAGCGACTCGCTAAGAGGGGACGGCGAATGGAGGATCTGATTTTGGCCACTATTTGCCGCAAGGCAATGTGGCTGGGTTGTTAGAATAGGTAGTGATAGTGAGAGTTGGAAAATAATGGTCGGGCGAAATTGACCACACAGGACCGTTAGTCAATGGCAATGACGTAAATGATGGAATGGGACTGACTATTGGATACTTAAGCATAAATCATCACATAAATATTTGTAAATTTTGGGATATTATTGGCGATTTTGCGCAAATAGAGTGCCTATGAAATGTGTCTCTTGTTCAAAAGTGCATCACAATATTACGACATTATTCATTAGTGAAAAAAATTAAACATGATTATTTAGATACGACCGAGCCTTGGAATGTCATTACCGACGTCAATCATCATCAAATTGTTTTGACATAAATTAATCATACCTACGTTTCAAATTGATTAATTTATTATATTAGCTTTTCATATATCACAGATAAGACATGGCACTGATTAATTAGAATGCACTCGGATTTTGGCTATTGATCAATGCATTTTCAGGCTGCCCAAGCGTTATGGATCACCATACTACGTTTCACCGGAGATTTACCAGAACCTCGGTACCATAATGTGGATAGGGATGTAACGTCCGTCATGTCCAAAGTTACAGCAACTCTTGGAAGAAACTTTATGAAATCGAACGAGTTTCAGTTCCAAGAGGTGCAACTGAAGAAGAGGAAAAATAAATACCTGGAAAACGATAGAAGTAAACTACAGGCAAGTATTGTGAAATTATATCCACAATAGTGTATCGTGCTATTGTTAAGCCCAGTAACCGGACGGGATCGTGGACCTTAGGTTGGTGTTATTGTTGAATCCTAATTGTATTTATTGCAGGACGGAGACGACACAATAGACAACTATCAATCATGGTTGGAATCACGATCAACTTCTAACTTGGAAAAGGTGCACTTCATCATCGGCCATGGAATCCTACGCGCCGAATTAAGAGACGAAATATACTGCCAATTATGTAAACAGTTAACTAACAACCCGTCCAAATCCTCCCATGCTAGAGCGTGGATACTCCTCTCATTGTGCCTTGGATGCTTTTCTCCTAACGAAAAATTCAAAAAATACCTAACAGCTTTTATAAGAGACGGTCCACCAGGTTATGCGCCATACTGCGAAAATAGACTGAATAGGACTTTCATTAACGGCACACGTAAACAACCTCCATCTTGGCTCGAGTTTCAAGCTACAAAGTCTAAGAAGCCTGTAATATTACCAATAAATTTCATGGATGGCAATACAAAAACACTATTGGCCGATTCAGCAATGACTGTCAGAGAATTGTGTGATCAGTTATCGAAGAAAATTGGTTTACACGATCAATTTGGTTTCTCCTTATATATTGCATTATTCGACAAAGTCAGCTCTATTAACAACGAAGGCGATCACGTAATGGATGCTATATCTCAATATGAACAATACGCTAAAGAACAAGGGGTACAAGAAAGAAATGCACCATGGAGGATGTTCTTTAGGAAAGAAATATTTGCTCCTTGGCATGCCAATACAGAAGATCAGGTAGCCACAAATCTAATCTACCAACAAGTAGTTAGAGGTGTAAAGTTTGGAGAGTATAGATGTGATAAGGAAGAGGATTTAGCAATGATTGCTGCTCAGCAATATTACATCGACTGTGAGCAGAATATGAACATAGAACGTCTATATACTTTACTTCCAAACTACATTCCAGATTATTGTTTGAATGGAATCGAAAGGGCAATAGAGCGTTGGGGTGCTCTAATAGTACAAGCCTATGAAAAGTATAATTACTTAAATGAGACAGTGCCGGCATATAAAGTAAAAGAAGACATTGTTAGTTACGCTAAATTGAAATGGCCGCTTTTATTCTCCAGATTTTATGAAGCATGTATGAATTCAGGGCCGAATTCGTCAAAGAATGACGTAATTATTGCTGTCAATTGGACTGGTGTCTACGTAGTGGATGATAAAGAGCAAGTGCTATTAGAACTTTCATTTCCTGAAATCACAACTGTTTCGGGTTCCAAAACCAACACACAGATTTTCAGTTTAGCGACGGCTCGTAACGAAGAGTTCACATTCCAAAGTCCCAGCGCAGATGATATTCAATACTTGGTAACGTATATCTTGGAGGGATTGAAGAAGAGGTCCCAATATGTGATAGCCTTACGGGACTTTCAGGACCCTGCCGAGGATTCTAGTTTTTTGACACTCTTAAAAGGAGATCTGATTATGCTAGAGGAAGATACAACTGGTGAGTCTGTATTGAATAAAAAGATATGTTTTGGCAGTTGTCAGAGGTCTAGGGAAAAAGGTGCCTTTCTTGCCGAGACTGTATACGTATTACCAGTGTTAACTACGCCACCTCCGGATATATTAGCGCTGTTCTATCAAACAGGACCACGGATCAGTCGTCGTACACCATCAATAACACTCAACGGAAGTGAGTCAAGAGACAAGCCACATACACTCTCAGAATACGCAACGAATCATTTCGAATCGGCGTCTAAACAGACTTCCAAAACGCCAGCAATATCAACAGTTAAGAGAGATGCCGATGAGTTATGGCGTCACTCGCGAGAGCCGATCAAACAACCCTTGCTGAAAAGACTTCAAACCAAAGAGGAGTTGGCTGAAATAGCATGCTTCTCATTCAATGCAATCTTGAAATATATGGGTGATATCCAAACAAAACGACCTCGAATGGGTAATTCATACGCAGATTATATCTTCCGTGGTCCATTGAGGCACGAAATATTACGGGATGAAATATACTGTCAAATTATAAAACAACTGACTGATAATAAGAATATAACGTCGGAAGAGAAAGGTTGGGAGCTGATGTGGCTTGCAACGGGATTGTTTGCATGCAGTGAAACATTGTTCAGAGAACTTACTCTCTTTCTCAGAACAAGAACATATCCAATTGCCCAAGATTCCCTCCAAAGACTTCAAAAGACGATGAGGAATGGGCAGAGGAAATATCCTCCACATCAAGTGGAAGTTGACGCCATTCAACATAAGACTACTCAGATATATCACAAAGTGTATTTTCCCGATGATACAGATGAGGCATTTGAGGTGGACTCATCGACAAGAGCGAAAGACTTCTGCCAGAATATAACGCAAAGACTGAATCTCAGATCAAGTGAGGGCTTTAGTTTGATCGTTAAAACAGCTGGTATGATGATGTCAGTACCGGAACACTACTTCTTTTTCGATTATGTCCAGGAGTTGACTACGTGGTTCAACAAAAAAGGGCGGCCTACACGCAACGGCATGAATCGTCAATTTAATTATCAGGTAACGGAGTTAAAGTAGAAAGTAAATTTGTTAATAATTATATTCAAGTACCTACTAACCTAATTACTATATTCTTTTTACTAGGTATTTTTTATGAAAAGATTATGGATGACCACGATTCCCGGGAAAGATCCGACAGCAGATGTTATCTTCCACTATCACCAGGAATTGCCAAAGTTACTATTCGGCTATCACAAATGTACTCGTCAAGAGGCCATCCGACTTGCCGCACTTATTTACCGTGCCAGATTTGGGGAAAACAATCAGCAACTGCAATCTATTCCGTAAGTATTCCAATAGTTGTGTAGGTTGTATCTGCTTTAACACAACACTGATTTTCAGACTTCTAAAATTTTAGTGGTTCCTTCCGATCTCACAGCTTCTTTAGATGGTACCTACGTTTTCCAGTATAGCTTGGTAGTTTTTAAACGTAACATATAAGTTGTCCCTTTCCATGGAAATATTTTTACGCATCACTTATTGTCTAGCGGTGCTCGAGTTACAAGTGAAAAGACCGACAGAGAGAAACATTGAGTTTTAAAATGTATACGAAAAGCGAATACGGTAAATTAATGTGCTAAATATTTTAACAGAATTATGAATCTAATTGATGATGCAATCAGATTCATATTTTTTTTTGTTATATCTTAATTGTTTTGTAGGCAAATGCTTGGAGAACTAATACCGGCAGACCTAATAAAAATAAAGAGTTCTGCGGACTGGAAAAAAGGAATAGTGACGGCGTACAACCAGGACGCTGCCATGACTTCCGATGACGCAAAGGTCACCTTCCTGAAAACCATCTACCAGTGGCCAACCTTCGGCTCCAATTTCTTCGAGGTTAAGCAGAAAACCGAACCCAACTTCCCAGAGCGATTGCTGATTGCTATAAACAAACACGGCGTCAGCCTTATTCATCCACAAACTAAGGTACGGGGATGGTAACTGAAAATTAATGATGTGCTTTGTCACAGAGATTCAGACTTATAAATGTAAAGGGTATTAATGGCCGAACCTTCCAAGGAAACTTCTGATTATTGCTTGGTAGACGAGAATATTAGACAATAGACTCCTTTGTTAAATTCTCATTATGATATGGAAGATGTGATTTATGGGTACAGTGTTAACAAACAATTTCTCTTCACCAGAACATTCTGGAGACGCACCCGTTCACGCGGATCTCCAAGTGGTCATCAGGCAACACCTATTGCCACATAACCATCGGGACCCCTGGCCATAGCTCCAAGCTGCTCTGCGACACCAACCTAGGCTATAAGATGGACCAACTGCTTGCGGCGTATACCTCTTATTTCAAGCAATCGACGTCCGCCCAATCGGTATAGTATTAAGTTCTTGCATGCCTCCTGGTACTAGGCCAGTCATTAAAGGAGTTGACCCTAGCAGTAACTCATCTATCTATGAAATTTGGCACAGTGATAGAGTACCATATGTAGATTGAAATTGACATAGAATCCAATAATTTGTAGAAACGGAAGTTAGGTATTTTCAAGGTCAAACTTAAATTACGTGGTATCAATTACAGGAAAATTGCTCTATCCAAAATTCTTTTTTTACAAGTTCTAGTTACCTATAGGCATGTGTCGACAGAATATCCAACCATATTTCCATATGGAAATATATATATTTTAATAAAATGTGTTTTTTTGCCGTAATTTCCAAGGGATAATTACTCACTCCAATTTCTATTTAATTATGTATTTAAAATATTACTTTCGAAAGTAGTTATGAATATCCAATAAAAAATCCAGACCGAAAAGCGTTATCCAGAAATTGACGAAAAATGGGGGTTTCCAAAAATGCTCAGCCCGATTTTTCTTGTCATTATGAACAGACTATCTTATTAAAACTGCTTTTCAAGTTTTCCAATAAAAAATGAAGGCGAAGCACAAAATATCAAATAGAGTTGTATTCAAATATTTCTAATCAACGCGGCGGTGAATGCGCCACTGCGCGCGGATCGCTACTGCGGCCGATTAACAACCTTATTCCTATTACACGTACAGAACAGCGGGAACGCGGACGAGAAATTGGACGGAGCGGAGGAGATATTTGGAGATGGGATTCTGTTGTCTACTCATATACAAATAAGGTTAATTGTAGATTAACTCTTTACTAAAGTCCAGTAAAGATCCATGCGGACAAGCGTTTTCTAGAAATCGACGAAAAATTAGAGTTGAGAAAAATGCTAAGTTCGATTTTTCTTATCATTATGAACATACTTATGATCTTAGTCGAACTGTTCTTCAAACTCAAAGTCAATTTATAATAAACCTTATTCCTATACAAGTAGAAAATATCTATCGCATCGGTAACGTCGACTGAAAGTTGAACAAATATTTTGGAGATAGGATTCTGTACTCTACCTACAGTTATACGAATAAGGTTTATTTTAGGTTAACTCGTTACCGAGTGGTGAAAGCTCGACCGACCTACGCCAACATGCACAAAACCATTCTAATCTAGCCCGTATCATCGGCGCATAAGTACGACAACATTTCAAGGTTAGTACGGACATAGCAAAATAAATGGTAACACTTGCAGTACGATTTCAACTCTTACGACGCAGATAATAAGAACGGTTCAAAGTGTTACACTTGATCTGATTTTGGAATGTTTTAAGTAAGCTCGACCGACACAACAGTACCTACGCCAACATACACAAAACCATTGTAATCTAGCCCGTATCATCGGCGCATAAGCGCAACATGTCAAGTCAAGGTAAGTACGGACAAAAGCAGATCAATAGTAACACTTTCAGTACGATTTCAACTCTAACGACGCAGATAGATATATAGATTAGAGCGGCCCAAAGTGTTACAACTTGATGTGTTTTTATGTGTACTTACTAGGTACCTACTACGTGGAATGTTTAAGTAAGCTCGACCGAGACGATAGTACCTACGCCAACAAACACAAAACGTAATCTAGCCCGTATCATCAACGCATAAGTACGACAACATATGTCAAGGTTAGTACGGACAATGGCAAAACACTTTTTTTTCGCCGTGGGATCTCGTTTGGTGTGCGTGTATCAAATTATTTCTTAAAATTATAATTATCTGTTATATAAAACCCTACTGTATTGTGATATTATAAGAATCAAAATAGATTACCAGTCAATAAGTGATTCAGCGGAACGGTGCGCCGTGCTACATGCGATCGGACCCCCCTCACCCCCTCGAGTAACAAAGACAGCTTGTTATTTTTCAACTCGCTCGCACATCGACTACGGGTATATTTGCGTGCGGCATAGGTCTTATTACTTACGTCATACTGACGACTACAGCTAAGCAAATTTAAATTCTACACTTGTACGATGAGCGTGAGATATTCACCTACTAATAATATGTAATCGCAACTGCAACCACAAAAATCTACAAGTGAGGGTGATCTGCCTAATATACTAACCAAATTCCAAACACAATTATTTTTTCAATTCCACGAATTGATAACCTCCTCCTTTTTTTGGAAGTCGGTTAAAAATACAAAAAAAAACACGAAACAAAATACAAAACAAAAAATAAATAAAAAAACAATAAAAAAAATATATTTAGCTAAGGATCGAACCCGGAACCGCGTGCACGGGAGGCGACCGCTCCAGCCACTAGACCGATTCGTTCGCTGTTTAGCCCGGCGAAATTACCAAGCATATCTCATGCACCAGCGTGAGACATGAACGGACCGCTCCGTCTAGATTTCGACAAAATTGCAAGTAATCTAGTACAGACAGATTCCCAGCTCTCCTAATACACCTACTTCGGTATTCGAGTTCAGAGTTTATGCTCAAATAAAATTCAAAGATAATTACAACAAAATGTTTGATAAAATACTAACCAAATTTGAAACACAATTAAAATAAAATACAAAATAAAACACGAAACAAAACAAAAAACATATATTTAGCTAAGAATCGAACCCGGAACCGCGTGCACGGGAGGCGACCGCTCCAGCCACTCGACCAATACGCCCGCTGTTTGGCGTGGCGAAATTATCAAACACTATCTCATGCACCAGCGTGGGACATGAACGCGACTAGATTTCGACAAAATTGCAAATAATCTAGTACAGATTCACAACAGGGGCGTTTCTTAAAGCTGGAAGTAACATAAAAAAAACACTAAGCGCCCAATTAAGTTAAAGACACTCTAAAGGAATCTCTGGGTTAGTTTATCCTAGACCCCGTGTCGCGAAGAAAACACACACTATATACTCAACTTATACAAGGCAATACGCATATTACATTTACTGCGTTCGTATGTTTCGAAACGATGACGATAATAATAATTAAATTGCGATGTTTAGATCAACCTCCTACATACATACGTATAGTACGGACAACAGCAGATCAATGGTAATACTCGCTCGCATTCGCACGATTTCAACTCTTACGACGCAGATAATAAGAACGGTACTTAGTCCAAAGTGTTGATCTTCTGTTGGCTGTACCTATTAACCTACTTGAAGAAACTCGCCCGCCGCTCGACCGGTTTTCGACGCCCCTCGCCCGCCTCGGGCCCCGCGCTGGCCTGCGCTTGATAGGTATTTCGAAATAATGGTGTTCCGCCTGGATATTTTGTTGGTTTCTTTTGAAATCAGGTTATTTGTGGGTATCTCATTACAATTGTAAAAAATATCTGATAGAGTAATTTTCCAGAGATAGTTAAAAGACAAATTATGTATAATGAATTGTTTCATTTGGATTTTTTTGTTGGATTTTCGTACTTATACTAGAAATAATAATTTGAAGGCATATTAAAAACAGAAACCCGGCGGAGCAATTATCCTATGGAAACTACGGCCAAAAAAGACATTTTATTAAAATACCTACACTTTCGAATTAAAAAGTAGTTTTACTTATGAATGTACAGAAGCACACTAATAAAATACAATTTATAGAAAAAGAATTATGACCATAACATTGTTCCAGAAAAAGATACGGTATAATGTTGAATTTCAATTAAAATAAGTAACTTCCGCCTCGAAATATTATTGGATTCTCTGACAAATGTTCTTATAAATATGCTATTAAGTATACAAAAAAGTTTCATCGATAGAGGAGTTATTGTTGGGGTCTCCATACAAACGCTCGCCAGAATGACTGGCCTATACGGGGAGTTCGGTTTGGATTTCTAGTAATTACTATCATAAGGTCGGTTTCGGGAAATAATGATGCTCCGGCGGGCGCAGGGAATGTTAGTAGTATCTGTTTGTGTACTCTGGATCCATAACATGGATCTTTTCATTTAGTTAAACTAGTATGTGATGTATTGTTAATTAAAAGTTGTCTACAATTGTTTTTTTTTGACAGATGTATTCAAACAAAGGGCTAAATGTATTTTATTTCGTAAAATGTGCTTTACTGTTTCCCACAATTTTTTGTTCGATTTGGGAACCTAATGTAGATATTTTAAGTTTTTCACTAAATTTTCGTTATATCTTACCTACGCATTTTAATACCTATTTTTTGTCGCCTATAGGTATGGGTAATCCATTAGTTAAGAATTATCCAAGTATCTAAGGATGCCTAGAATAGATCGCCCTGAGCGATGATACCGCCTTTGTTGTAATTTACGCTTAGATAAGATTGCTTTTGTTGTGCCTAATTAATATTTTATTTGCAATAAAAAAATATTCCATACAATTAGGTTAAGCTTTTCTTTGGTACAGTCGACAGCAGATCAATGGTAACACTTGCAGTACGATTTCAATTCTTACGACGCAAATAATAAGAGCTGTCAAAAGTAAAAAGTGTTACCATTGATCTGCTGTCGACTGTACCTACGGTCGATAGCAAACCATGTCGTTTTACCGATGCATAAAGTACAAGTTACTGTGACATTTGATAGACAAAAGAGACTATAGATAAGGCGACAGCACATCGATGTAACAAAAACTATATTTGTAGTAACTGATGCCACGATGCGTTGTCTTTGTCTTACAACAGCTAGATGTGTTGTCGATTGTACCATGACAATGCACGGTAAGGTAACATTTAGAGGCTCGATTCAGGTTGTTTACTGACTGGTACATAATGTAGTTTGGTAAACATCACATTGTTTGCGGAAGGCCCAGCTGAATACAATGTGGCAGACCCCGCCCAAGCCACGCCTCTTGGCCAATGTGTTTTAATTGACTTTGACTGTACGTTCCTTTCCGTACCGCCCACTTAGGATCCATCTGGATTCTAAAACATTCGTTGTTAATTAGTCAAGTATGAAGCTAAGTTTTAATGGTATTGCCAAATTAATTCCTTCCTGCTTAGTATAGAATTAACAGACTTCAACTTAAGTTGTTTAAATTAAAATTACCAGGTTAATTAAACAGTTTCAAATATATATTTTATACTTACACTAAAGTTAGTAAAAAGATCGAAGTAAAGTATAAATGTGGTTTTAATTCGTCTTAAGTTGTTAGTAGAATGTTTAGTATAAATTGAAAGCAGCGTCAGTTATACTTTTTTAATACAGGCTTATTATCTCAGCAGACGCGAGCAATCAAATACTTTGTTTGAATGCTGAAAATGTTTCCTCAAAATTTACCTAAAAAGCAGCACATAACCCAACGATTAAGGTAAAAGCGGGCTATTAGAAAAACTGTTAATTAGAACAAACAAAAAATATATCCGTAATGAACTCGTGAGAGACTCCCACGGCAGCGTCTATTCTACTTGGCTCGAGGAATAATGATGCCTCTATGCCTCTATTGTGGCAACGAGCAGGAAGTAGTTTATCTAACATCAAGAATATGAGTGTTTAGAGCAATTTCGTGTCTGATTTGGCGATTTCTCATATTAATGCATGCCATTTTGGGTGACGCGGCGCCGCAAATGTTGGATAACGTGACGGTGACTGAGCGTTGTTTGATTGGTCGGTCTTTCTGGAATTTAATTGGCCGTTGGACATTGTTTTGTATGTAAACTAATCAGTAGTCATTGAACATGATACTGAAGATTAAAAAAGTAACATGGTTCGTAGACAGATATGGTGTAGTCATCTAAAAAAGAAACATCTGGATGGTACATTTCTAGACTTCCAATTGAAAATGTGGGTCGTGTCCGTGTGTACTATTCACAGTTCGCTTTAAAAAAATCTAGGATGCAATTTAGAACCTACTCGGTAAGTTTTTGTTACTGGAGTAACTATCCTCTTCCAGGACGGATGGTAGGGTGGCACATGCACCGGTGCGTTCCGTTCCTCTGAAAAACAGGAGGTCGGCCTTCGGACATCTGACAACCCCACCTGGTATCTTTAAAAGATGTCCCTCTCCTAAAGAAAAATATAATTACCCACAGTGTAGGTATACAGGGTGTAACATAAAGGGTATATGAAGCCGAAGGGAGGGTGTTCAGTATCGATAACTGAACAACTTTTGTTCTACGACTTTTCGAATAAAAAATAAATTAATGTCTCATACAAATCGCTCAGCTGACCGGGACGAAATGTATGAAAAGTCAAAAAATAAATTCGCGAAAATCGAAAAGTCGTAGAACAGAAGTTGTTCAGTTACCGATACTGAACACCCTCACGTCGGCTTCATATACCCTTTACATTATACCCTGTATAAGCATATAATGTAGATTGCATTTGTTGAAATGTTGAAACTTTGCACATCTACTTTCTTGAACACAATAGCCGCATAGCTGCTAACAATCAATGTATCATTAAAGAAATTGTCTTCTTACAATACAATGAAAATAACAGTTTGTAATTAAATATCTTTCAGCAAATTGGCCTGGTCAAAGATTGCAATAGCAGGCAATTTATCCGTAATAAAGCAGACACACTTCCGTACGTAGACACTTATGTTTGCGTCATGCGTTGAGATGGGTATGATTGTAAACAATGATCTCTCATTCGAGTCTGGAGGAAACAAGCATAATCACAGCTCAGGATGCTAATCTAGTTGACGTGAAAATCGCTTCCATGTGTCTTGGGTTTGAATGAGAATGAGGACATACGAATCCATGATAAGGGTGATGGAGAGTAGCTATCGCAGTACACGTTGGCACTTCCTCGCATGTTTATTGGTAATAAAAAGAATCGGAAGACATAATTAAAGAAATATCCGCCAAGGACGACTACAACAAAATCCTTTAAATTCTGTATTAATTTTTTCCTGCATGAACGACATGCGAGACAAAAATCTAAACTTCCCTTAATTTTTCGTTTAACAAACGACAACGAGACCCAGCAATGTATGTCGTCCAAGTATGGAAAAGGGTCGTTTTCTATGGACTATGGAGCCGAAGTAAACGTGCAGGCAGGGTCTTCTTTTAAAATACCGAAATTCCACGACTCTGCGACCAGTAGAACATAACAATTTAAGCATAAATGTATAATTTTAATTGCTAATTTCGAGGCTTCCTTGCTATGGTTCCCACGGTCCGAGATGACATGTTGGAAAACACGGGCAAGTCGGGCAAACGGCGGTTTCCCACACTCTGCATATCTCGGCTCCATAGATCAAGCCGGCAGAATGTAAAAACGCAGACAATGATTCAATTGTGTGCACGGTGCTTTCTCACAGTCCCCGTTGATATAATCGTTGGGTTAATTAGTGCGGGTAAATGACCAATAAGCGTAACTGTTCCGGGTCTAACGGGTGGTGAGGTTACAGCAGGCGTATGGGGTCGCTTTTGAACCGCGCGACACATCTCATCGCTGGCTTCCTTGGCGAGCATTGACTTATTGGCATTCTCGGAAGATTTTTCTGATTCTGTCTGGCTCAATTCTGACTAAGGTAGACGTGGTTCAGGGTGAAATGAACACTGAATTGTCTTTTATTTAATCCAGACTCTTCTGCTGTAAATGTATCTATTGCAGCAGAAAAACACGATCAATCCGATTTTCATTAATCAATAACTAAAAAGATTTATCATTTCGATTTTATCCTGTCCGAACCATCTCAGACAGACTCTTAAAACAATTTCAATGGAGAATCAGCAGCATAAGTTACAGTTTCCATTGCTTTGGGGATGTGCTACGACGTAGCACATTGCGTAGTAGATGATGTTATGCCGTGAGTGTAAAACTGTAAAAGGATACCTGACTCGCGGGTCTTTTGCCAACTTGTGATTAAATTAAAATCGAACATGATATGTAAATAGTCAAAACATGTTGACTTGTTGGATTTTTTTACCAGAAATCGCGTCGTTACCTGTGATTGCAAATCGAGCTTTAAGTATCACTTTTAGGTACATATGTCTGTCTGTCGTCATGCCGTCAAATGATGCTATTATCTAATTCTAACGTATCTAACAGGATGCAGTTAGATCCTGTACCATTTCTTCAGTCTCCAAGACAATGACATTTTTTGCCGTCATGAATGAATGGTTACGTGCGTGTGTCGTGTCGTCAGTGTTCTAGAGCACGTCACTATGCAGCAATAATGATTGCAGTCACGCAACACACGCGGGGCAAAGATGTCATTAGGTGCAGGCGGAGGTTTTTGTCATGTGCCGTTGGAGTTGGATGAAGTTAAAACCCCATTCACAATGAGAAATATCGCTGTAAGTAACAATTTAAGCTATTGACCAATAAAGTTGGATTCCTAATCCCACAATGGCTGAAAACACCCAACATTCGCGTGAAATGATGTCCACTATTGGCCGGCGTGAAGAAAACGATGGACAAACTTGATTTGACCCATAATGATGGAAGTTATCCAGTGTTACCAGTGGCATTGTAAATAAATAGTCAGTCACATGCAAACAACAGTTAACCCATCTACTAATCTAGGCATAATCACATAATTGCAAATAAAACGCATCGCATCCGGATCCTGGTCGTTTGTAGAGACGATTATCTCCATTCACAGTTATTATGCGGAAGTTATTGTTAACAGGATACGGGGAAGCCCGATTGCACAGCACAAACCATTAATTATTTCGATCTAAGATGAAAACGAAAAGTGAAATGGATAAGAACAGAGATCAGAATTCGGTAAAATTTAATGTAGTTATACTTAGGGGAAAATTTCCATCCATCCATGCTCTATACAAAAGTCTTTCGTGTATGCATTTTGTATGGCATAGGTCAGAGAAAGGTGTACAGGAGAGTTTTTAAGATTGAGATTTCCTAAAAAAAGTACTTGACTGATTTTTGAAAACTCTTTAGAATTACGTACCTAGTGTGTGTAGTTTACGTGTGTGTATTATAGTGTTATACAGTGTAAACTATCTACCGGTAAAAGATTTACAATCAGCGAAGTAGTTTTTGAGAAAATCTCAACCTTATTGAGGCCCCCTGTATACTTACTGTCTGTCTCTGTCGTCGTGTGTACAAGGCCCTCGTCGATATCATGATTTTCGATCACATTGGGGTACTTACAATCAATTTGGAAGGGATTTCCCCCACACATTTAAATTCGAAGTTCCTTTTTTCCATTAGTTACTACCTACTGACGATTATTGGGGTCATTATGAAGATGACTTGGATGAGGATGATCATCTCTTTTATGATCAATGATCATGCATCATTACGCGGTAACAAGCGTTACTCGACGCATAGAAGTAAATTATATCTACTGACTACTGTACCATTTATTCGCATTGTTTGTGAATTACCTGTCTGGTGTCGACTCCTATAATTTAAAATATCCTAAGGGAAATTTTGTCGGGTAAGGAGCGAAGTGATCAGAGAAACTGATCTGAAAGACAATGCAGTAAACATGTTATCGTAAATATGTTACGCTGGTTTGGTTATTTAGAGTAATAATGAAAGTATGATGGAAGTGTGAGTGTGAGGAAGAATAGTGAGATTGAAGATCAGAGTCCAACATCATCGGCGAGATCAAGTCCGCTGGATCCGCCACGTTCTAGCTGGAGATTAGACAAGATTTTGGACCGATAGTCCAAGGTACTGGTGGAAGGAAGAGGACGTTAGGGACCTGCAGGCACACTAAGGACTTCAGTTGCGGAGGCCAAAATCTAGTTCGGGCCATTTAGCCAAACAGCGGAGTAAGTACAATTCGATAAAGATGAATATTCTGAATACAACAGTGTATTCAGTGTACTTGCGACAAAATATTCTTTACGCCATTTGAATTACCTATGCAGTGGATATGTGTTACAAACTAACATCTAAGTAACATGTTTCGATATACAAGTATTAATCTCATTCCCACGGCCTCGACACTTCGACTAAACTATAAACAAACTCACATAACATTTGCATGTCTTCAACGGACGGTTAATAATTGCAACACTGCGGATGTGCTTGGCCAGTGAGAGACAGACCCAGACATAATATAAACAACATCTCTAAATGTAAATGAAGCATCAAATTACACTAGCATGGACAGTTATCGTAACATGCGATTATAGTGCAGTTTTAGTTGACATCTGATACGAAGGTTCTAGTTTCGATACCAGGGCAACCAAAAGATCCTTTCGAAAAACTATGTATACTATTTTGGGCGACTTGTGTAACGTCAAACTCTCATACTTACCTTGCGTGTTAAATGATAACACCGTAAATGCATTTACGTAGTAATTCCCAAAACGATGCAATTGCCCTACCGACGATGGTTATCAAAACGGTGGCACAAAAAAGAATTGTGACGATTATATAATAATAAAAATTATCAAAATCAATTGAGTATCAGAATGTGTTTGCGATTATAATTTAGCGACGCAACGCCGCAGAGTATCAATAAATGTAGCAGATGGGCCAATTACATGACCAATGCATCGATACGTCCAAAGATCAATTGACTCAATTACGGCTCAATTGTATTTATCCGACGCTTGAGTCGCAGTATAATAGGCAGAGAATACCAAATATCTATCTGTTGGTCTATTGTGTACTTTCTTCTCACCCAGATGACATCTGATGGGCTAATATGGCTCGCATCAAAGCTCTCCAATCATGTGCGTCATCGTTCAGTTCTTACCAGGATGTGCCATGAGTTGGGGCTTGCCGGACAGGGGTCCAGACCGGCGCGGCGCCAAGATGATTTCGGACGACCAGGCTTGACCCGGCTGGATGCCATTCCAGAGATATTAAGGGTGATGCAGTGATGCTTGGGTAAAAAAGTGTACCTAAGGCCGCATATTTCTCCCCTGAAGTCAGTGGTGAAAAGACCCGGTAGTCGTAGAAGGGTGTATCTGGCCCAGCCAACGTCATTTGCGAATTAAAGTCGACTTGTGAAGTCTCTACAAGTTTTTAGTATTAGTTTGAAACCACATTAGAAAAAAGGTTTATTGTGGGTTTTTATCCATCTGCCGAAAGGAGCAAGGTAATGTTTTTCGAGTGTCATAATAAGTCTGTTCCTTTGTGACCCTTGGAAGCCTAAACGGCTTGATGGATATTGATGTTTAAAGTGTTTAGATTGGTCTTGATGACTTGACATTCATTCACACTTCTATGCCAAAAAAGTAGTCGAGGTTTTTAGTTTTTGTGATGATTCACATGTTAAATATTATAGTCATAAATATTAATCCAGTTTTTCATGAATCTCAGCCACGAACAATGGCGGATTGCTATAAACTTGTGATAATTATGTGAGGTCAGGCCCAACAGTGCGGAACGGTATGTAGGGGGAACACTTGTTATTATCATGTGAAGACTTTTTGAAGACGTTCCCACACGACGCGGCCGGGGCACTGATTTCATTATCTCTCCTACTTAATTACACTTGACCCGAGAGTTAATTAAACAATGTAGATTTAAGACGATAAAATTCGCTTTGCACCTTTCGTGAGAACTTTCCGCTAATATTTTATATAATAAAAAAATTAAGAAGATTAACAATTTTCTCCTCAACAACTCCAAGATAAATGCTTGCATTGTACAGTCGACAGCACATAAAACTACACAAAACCATCGCAAATTCACTCGTATTACCGCTGCGTATGGTACTCAGATGCTACACTTGACGCGCTTTCGACTAATTTCGGATCACGTCTTTTTTTTAAAGTTTAGTAATGTTACTAATTTTCTCCTCAACCATTCAAAGTTAAAGGCCTTTATTATGAGCGGCCCACAACCAGGGGTGGCGATCGAAATCGAAGCTGCGCCGCTTGCGCCGCAGTACAGGAAGAACAGAATCATTAGATAAAGACAATCCTGTTCTAAACTATGATTTACTTAAAAGAATAGTATTTTGATTTAAGAATTTATTCCTCAGTTTCCAATATTACTATTAGGAGGAATACAGTCGTAGCGGTTCCAGATTGCGTAATGCTAATATTAGTTTCCGCTAAGCGAGGCCTCCCGCTCTCTCTTACGCGATACAACATGTGGATGACAGTGACAGTTACGTTTAAGTTTAGGATTGGACTTAGTGGCCAGGATAGAATCAAATCCATTGTCTCGATATAAGAAATTTTCTTGTGCAGCTATTGGAGCATTGTTGATTATTGTAATTGGGACCGTGAAAGGCGTGACTAAATCGTAATTCAAGACAATTGGTCATCCAAACTAATCCATTCGCTTGTGAAAGGTTTAACCTCAGCAATAAAAAGATTGTGTGTTTTAAATTCAGTTTTTATTATTAAAAAATATTCATATTTCAAAACCACTGCCCACTGTTTCAGTGATCGTAGCGCAGCAATTTTTTTAAATATGATCATTTTCCAGTAGAAATATGTGTACCAAAAGTAAGTGAAAAATGCACTAGTAAAACTTTTATAATGACTACCGTCATTCTATACAAATTGACCACATTATTATTGTTTAATACTAATTTCCTTGTAATACTGTAACTTTACCAATTCCATAAAATTGTTCACGTATTTAATTTTTGTTCGCTACAAAAATATTAATATTTTTTGTACTTCTTATTACAATTTCCGCGTGGAATGTTCGAAATCACACTTTTTTAATTAAAAATACACACCAAATCAAAATTTTTAAAATAATATTTTTTGTCTATAAATTCACTATCCCATAAAATAAATAGAATTTGAAATGCAATTCACTTTTAAAACAATATTAAAGTGTACTATGAACTAAAGCTACTTATCTAAATTGATCGTTAAAATCTCGGTAAATATACATACGTATAGAGATAGCACTGTGGCACCACGTATTAGTTAAGGCCGATAAAGAGGGGTCGCTCCATACAATTCATTAGCTCAATCTACGTTGGATTCTGATCCATAGTGGCAAACAACAGTAACTGTAATAGAATAAAATATTTTCCACCGACAAATGTTGCATACCTACTTAATTAAATAGTTATAGATTTAGAAATTTATAGAAACTTCATACAATTATGGCAAAATTTCTTAACTCTCTAGCTTCTATATAAATTGTACAAAAATAAATTTATGTGGAATCAAGATGTTTTTTGTTTGTTTACAATTTACAGTTACTTTTGATTACCGATATCAATCAGCTACGTGTACGAACTACGCGTCATTTATTTTAAAAGTGGCTCCCTCTGCCTTAAAGGTTATATCTTCAACAAAGTGAAGTGAGTAGGTATTTGTGCGTACAAAGTCTGGTAATGGGTGAGAAGCAATAAATGAGAATTTAAGGTGATTCAGGATTCAAAATTTTTTTTTTACAGAATGACTTTTAAAATTAAACACCTGCACACACAATTTGACTACCAAATCGAAATATAAAGTATACTTACTTTGAATTTTCCGAATTTGAACTTTTGATAAGAGATTGCACGATTGATAATTTTTAAATATTTTTTTTAAAATAGGTACAAAAAATATAATTTTCCGCAACCCTAAATCAACATAACTATGAAGGAACAATATTTCGATCGGTTAATTAATTTATGTGTGTAGGATTTCTGATTGAAAAGTTAGTCGGGAAAGAAACTTAGCATGACAGTTACATTTTGACGAAGAAAATGGTGTTTCCGTTACGTTACCGAGTTACCTATATATTTATGCTTATTTGGCTTTTTATCAACACATACCCAACGCTATTCTAGGAATCCTAAATAATTTACACAATATCTCACCAAATTCAAACAACGCACTCCTTAAAACAATCTCGATAGGATCCTCAACCCAAACGTTATTTTATATAACTAATTAAATTGTAATAAAACACAATGACTTGTCATGGATATTATAGCTATTTGGCCCCGAAGAAACATTTCTAACAGTAGAGATCTTTTTCCATGATACAGGTGTAACAATAATTCTATATTTGTTGCTTGCAACTCCCAGTAAATAAATAAGTTTTTGAAATAAGAACATGATGAAAATTTTCTTGCCGTGGGCAGGACTTGAACCTGCGACCTTGTCATTCCGTGACACGCTCTTACCAACTGAGCCACCACAGGCCACGCCACGCCCACCAAAAATCTTCATCGTATTAAACATACTTAAAAGGGTACTTTTGCCACGGCAAGAAATTTTTCATCATGTTCTAATTTGTTCACCGAGCATGGATAATGCGTAATACAAATTCTAAATTTTTGAAATTTAAATTATAAACTTCGTCTGTGAAAGTTTTTCCGCAATAAAGAAATTTAAATGTGGGAATATGCAAAATTTTGATTTCTCAGTAAAATAGTACTGCATTAAAGTTTGCAAAGACAGGGATTGTTGAATTAACTGAAATCCACCCCCAGAATGGCAAGATTGGGGTTCAATATCAGTGTTTTATCAACTATTAGTTGTAATAGAATGAGTGACCTAAATTGCAAGTTATACGCTTTGTTACACCGTGTATTGTATTGAAATAGGCAAACGCTAAATGCCAGTTAGGAAAATCTTCTTTAGCTTTAAGTTTAGGAAAGCAATTGACAAATTGTAGCATTTAAATTAGATTATAATAACAAATAGTATCTATTTGAGTCTTTTCGATAACGTAATGTATAAAATTTTAATATTATTCTTTCCTGATATTGTGGTATACAGAGGATATTTTTTGGTTATAATAACCACATTAAACTATTATTACTTACAAGTCATGTTTTCTACGTGACTATTTAATATAGACGAGTCCCAACAGTGATTTTAATGCCAGAAAAGGTCAGTATGAATCCAATGGTAAAAGGTGTCGTCGCTGCATCAGACTTTTGTCGCAATTATTATACGAAGAAATCCCAACTAAATACTTAATTTTTTTGCTGTTATTCATAAACCTAGTTAAACCTCACTTTCCTTAAATCGTGTTGCTATGCCTTTCACAATTCGTTAAAAAAGGTTAAGATAGAAAGGGACAGTGGGCCTAAACGGTAGCGTAACTTTAAATCACGTTTATGAATACGCGCCTTAGTGGTTTATTGATCTTGGTGTATGTAGAAGGGATTGCAAAAACTACAGAATTTGTTGCAGGCCCTAAAAAGGATACAGTTATAATTCGTACGAGAAATGCCGAGTCGACCTTATTGCCAATACATTCGAACTCTTTTGACATAAAAATCATATGTTTGGGCTCCCATACTATTATTGCTGCTAAGTTCTTAACATATTTAATAGCATTTTGGTGTCATAATCTCGAACATAAACATTATAATCTTATTATTTTCGTATTTCAGGCACACAAATGTCGTGATTTCATAAAATCGTTATCGTATCGCTTTCGCACATTCTAGCGTTTTACAAGCGAAGCAATTGACTCGTGCGGGTGGCACTTTTATAATAAAGCTTTTTTAAGTCTGTTCATTGCAGTATGACTCTTAAACAACTGCTTCACTAAGGCTACTTTTCCCTACATCGGCACGGGTCTATAATATTATACCCTTTGTACAATATAAATCCTGAATACTCTACAGAAACTTCCGTGGGAAAGCGACCTAGAGTCACACTACTGTGAATAGATACAGGCACTATTGAACTAATTACGAATAGTTTACAAATCACTCACCAAATCGTCCACAGATAAAACACAGCATTCACTAGTCACTTCGCCAGCAAACATTATCTTGGTTTATAGAATAAGCGCCCGTTCCTTTGTCACTATTCTTTGGAGTCACATCTGTTTTACTGTGGGTCGTCATTGGCCACAGAGTAGGTAATCACTGCAGACTGTCTTCGTCCAGCCTGCAGTCCATTGGCTATTGCAGGCTGTTTTCTGACAGTCTGTGGCTGTTGTGCGCGTCGTGGTGCCACGTGCCGGATTGCTCTGGCCTCATGACGTCATCGACGGGCGCGCACACCGGCCTGGGACCGGGCTCAGGTGTGTACGTGAAGGTCAGCCCTGTCGCGTATATAATGCCGTCATTCCTGACCAACGACACGGGCACCTGAAGCGGAGGAGACTTTGTGTTACATTTTGATACCTAAATGGAGTAAAATAAACTATTGTAGTCCATGTTTAGGAGTTGTCTTATAGATTTCTGGTTAGTTTTTTTTAGGTAAGCACAGCAATGAGTGAATATTCAAAAACTATTGTTAGTTACGTAAATATGTTAGTGGATAGGCTTAGATGAGGTAACTAAAAGGTTTTAAATAAAGACAGGTGACTTGGGTGATTGGGTCCTAAACTCCAACCCTGAGGGTCAACCGCCACTTTCATCGTTTTCGTCATCAGCTTCATTTTGACACATAGGTGCATTACTGGCGCGTTCAGTTAACGTTTATTAAAGTTTGCAAAAATATTTCGTCCATGTGTCAAAACAAAATTCAAACGATAACGAAAAGATGAAAGTGGTGGTTAATCCTCAGACCTCGTGTTTATATATTTTTATATACATTGTGCCGTCTAAATATGTATGTTTGTGCCGTTCTGTGTTGTTTTAGATATCTCCGCAGGATCATGAAACACCTTTCGGCCTTGTAACTGATCCCCAGTGTGTATGCGCTTCGTTACGTGACATTGGCGGAAATGTGAATACGCATTCGATGCCACAAATAAAGCATTGAATTGAACCCTCAGACCTTCATGGTAGGACCCATCTGTGGGAGTCATCTGTCTTTAATTAAAATCTTGGAGGGGCTCGTAGTCCAGTTGCGAGTACACGTTGAAAACGATCGTACAAGTTAAGCAACGTTGGGCGAGGTCAGTGCATGGATGAGTGACCGTTAGTGGCATTTTCATCTGGGCCTCTCTGTGCCTCGGAAAACACGTTAAACAGTTGGTCCCGGTTGCTGTCGCTCGGCAGCAGTCGTTAGGCCACGTCAGAGGCCTACGGGCGGCCTGAATAACTCTGACAATTCGGTTTGGTCACTAAACCACACGAGAAAAGAAAAGAAAGCTTTTAAAAGCCTTCCATGAGCCAACTAGCGCCGCCAATCCTAAAAAAATAATATCTTCCAATATAATCAATTTTATTAAAAAAAGCTATTTACATTTGTGAACTACAACTTAGCTTGTCGCAATTATGCCATTTATTGTATATTGAAAAATAGTATTCATCCTAATAAACATTTTGTAAATAGCTTTTTTAATAAAATTGATTAAATTGGAAGATATTATTTTTTCAAGATAGGCGGCGCTAGTTGGCTCATGGAAGGGCTTTAAGTACCGCATCTAACTTAGCTTAGCGGCTAGGCCCTAGCCACTAACATACGAGTATTTTACGTAACTAACAATAGTTTCAGGGTCTTTTGACTACAATTCACAATTTGAATAAACACTAATTTGATTCCATACCAAAAAATGGATCCCGTAAGTTACTATATTGAACATAATATCGCGTATGATACCCTACGTTGGCTGCGGTTGCAACAGCTCTTTATGTCATTAGTCGCTGAACTGCGATATATCCGGCACGACGCGACGCACGGGATGTAATTGGCACAGCAATACAAATCTGTGTTGGTACTGCTAATATGTAGAAGGATCTAGATAGTCGAGCCATATTATGCATAGGTCGAAGCAATCATACCACTGCTCGCTAAACTGCGAGATATTTATGAGGATACAATATTCCTGGTAGTAACAAGTAATACCTACTTATAACGCTCACTTGCAGAATGTTCATTCACAAACGTCCAAACACAATTCGCAGAATGTCCAATTCGCAAAATTTACGATTTTTTATATAGAAAGTAATGAAAAAGTCGTGCGTCAGCATCAATTTTATAAACAAAAATATCCGAAGACTTTATTTTACAGTTTAGACATAGACGACCTTGAGTATGAGCCGGGTTGAGCTCGCTCTTACGACTGTCATATTTCATACAATTTTGACAGTTGTAAGAGTAGGCTCACGCTGAGCTCGCTCTCATAAAACTGTCAAATGTTTATGCAATTTGATAGTTGCAAGAGCAAACCAGAACTAAACTTGCACTCAAAATTGATTCTGAATCTCAGTATAAAATATCCTGTTGCAAATTGGACATTTTGCGACAAAAGGCGTCTAGAGTAGGGTTCCCTTTCATTATACTAAATTCGTTTGCCATAATACTTTTGCCATAATGATTTGTAGGTAGTCATAATAATAATTTTATGGCATTTACACATTATGACTATGACAAAATGACAAATTACGACGTTATGACTATTGCAGATTATTACTTTAGATATTAGGACCATGAATTATTATGTCTATGGATGTTCGGGTAAGTAACATTAGTTCTAGGGACTTTATAAAAATATTGATCGTTAGGACAAATGATTAAGGGGAAAAAAAAATATGGAAAGCAAAATTATGACTAGAAATGTATGTCATTAATTATAGACATGTCTAGCTAGAGTCACATACAGCTCAAAGCACATCAAGTGTAACACTTATTATCCGTGTCGTAAGAATTGAAATCGAACTGCAAGCGTTACCATTGATCTGCCGTCGTTCGTACCTGCGTGGGCTGCCGTACCCACAGCCACTGGCCGCGGAACTGCGAGATATCGGGTACAACGCACAGCATGGACTCGGCGCAGCGGTACATGGTCTCGGCCTCCACGTCGCCGAACCACACCTGCAGGGACGGCGTGAAGTTGTCCCCGGCCAACTCTAGCATCGCCACGTCACCGCCGCCGTTCAGATTGAGCGAGTGGACCAGAGGTACAGGCGTTACTGGGGACCTGGGGGCAGGGGTGTGAATTAGATATACTGATGGGGATTGCATTACAGAACTGTTCATGGGACTTTGACAGAATAGTAATTCCATGGTTTTAGGCTTTCTAAATTAACGTTTTCTAATGAAGTGTGAAAGCGACTAAAACAAGGTTTAGGGAAGGGAGGTTGCACTAGGTAGGTACCTACATTGCTAACAGCTTTATTGATTATCGTAAATTCGAACAGAAAGTACCTATGTATTATAAATTATTTATTGCCCAATAGAAGCAGTTCGATTGAAACAATGGACTAGTGCAGTGTAAAGGCGTAATTCTCGCTCCAAGTGATATCTTCCAAAAAAAATCAATAATGCTGTTAGCAATGGTTAACAGCAATGGAAACACATAAGATTCGAACTGCTTCTATTACTTACTGTTTGAATACGGTACTTTCTGTTTGAATTTACGATAAAATTATAAATTGATTTAGGCACAGTCGAAAACAGATAAAAGTAAACGGGGTACAGGGCCTCATTAAGGTTGAGATTTTCTCAAGAACTAGGTACTTGACCGATTGTAAAAAATATTATATTATAATCTTTCACTAGCTTAGATTGCAGTCGATAATATAATTATAACAGAATTTAAAAAATCGGACAACTTCTTTTTGAGATTAACTCAACCTTAATAATCCTCCTTTATACTTTTCCTTGTGTTCAACCATACCCAACTAAAGGCGAAAATGGCACGTAATTTTACATATTATTAAAATTTCTGCTATTTAAATTCTTATGTCCCTACCTTACAGGTCCCATTCCCTCATAAAACTGATATTCGGCCTTATCAGTGGATATGATGGTCCAGCAGGCACCGTCATTGATCATCTCCTTATTGGGCTCCTTAGGGCACGGTGTGGCTTGGAACTGGATGATGCGCTCTTGTGAGAGGCATAGGTACATGCGCTCTGTATCCTTCATGTAGAACGCGCACTTGTGCAGTTGTGACACCGGGTCGTCTGCTTCTAGGAGAGCCATCTGTTTGTCAACCTACGAGTGTGGAGAGCATTTTAGGTTTTATATATAAACAAAGTTATGATAGTCATACAAATTGATTGCATTCCAAACTAGAGTGTTCCCTGTATTATGGGAATTATTATGATAGGTTTTTATTAATATAGGGCAAGATAAAGTGATTATTTATTTGCAAAGAAAGGGTACAAATATAAAATTAAAAGAGGAAAAATTATTATCATAGGTTAAACTAATATAAGGATTTCTTTATAAATCTTTATAGCATTGAGCTAACAACACTACTCAAATCATTTTCCTGAGATTTCAGTAGAGCCCAAAATCTTCGTAATTTACCTACCTACCTAATTCAAAATATCTTGTGCAGTGTTGTTACCTCGGGGCGATTGGTATTTTGAATAATGTACCCCGAAAATGTAAAGTAAAGTTGCAATATTTCATTTGGTATAAGTTTAGGGACCCATAATAGGTATACACATGTTTGCTATAAGGTCCAAGGCCCCAAATGTAAAGTGCAGTATTTATAGACAGAGATTGAATAAATATATTTGGCCAGTAGCTATTAGGCTGGATGGGCTCCTTATGTAGTTTATATTGTTAATGTGAAAAAATAAACAAATTCATATTGGTCTAATTAGAGTACCCATTTGAACAAAGAACACTCAATTGTAGTATATTATAGTAGTTCTTTTGCTAAATGAAGAGTATATTTACCTTCCTTATTATGAGCCGTGGCAAGGCCATGCCTGTCACAGAGCATACCAGCTTCACAGTAGAGCCATAGTGCACATATCCATCTCTCACTGCAAACTCCTCTGATTCGCTCTCATTGTCATCAAGCAGGTGAATGGTAAACGCTCCCCACTGTGTCGATGATGCATGGAAATTGCCATTTTCCACATGGAGATACCTCGTTGAAACTGTTTGTGACCTTAATCTGTTAAATAATGCTACTTTTGTCCCACTAGCAATACAAAGGTCTGCATTCTTCAAAGACTGCTTTTTCTTAGATGGCTTAGATATTACTTTTATTCTTTTACTATTAAAAATTCCAATATCATGACCATTGCCATAAAACATCTTGACGGACAGCATGAAATGTTTCCGTTTATCAGAGTCGGATATGTACAGAGTCTTAGCGGCACAGTACTGCTTGCCATTGTTAAGGTCGAGCTGCTGCATGTCCTGGTCGGAGTTGCCGATGCCGATGAAGGCACACAGTTGCGCAGCTTGCTCGGTTTCGCCTTCGCGCAGCATGCGCTCGCGGCGCAGTCGCCAGCCATCACCGAAGAGATAAATGCAAGGGGGCGGACAGAAGAAACGTTTCTCGTTACCGTAGGATTTCTGTGCGACTTTGGCATGTAGGATGACGACGATCATGTCGGCGCGGTCGCGCAGGTAGCGCTCCATGGCGTCGCGCGTGAGACGGCGCTCTTCGGGGCGGTAGGCGCCCGCGCCGGGGCCCGCCGCGCTGGCGTAGCGCGGGAACAGCGCGCCGTGCTGCGGCGGTGGCGACGGCCCCCCGGCCGCCATGCCGCCTGCGCCGCTCCCGAACTGGTGCGGCATGCTCGCCACGGCTCCCACTCACCTGTCTCCGCTGCGCATACCCTATCGCCCCAGCGACCGGCGCATCACGCTCTGCAGCCGGCCCTGAACGATCCACCCCACATCAACAAAATCTTACGTGTAGCGTCTCCCGTTATCAGCCACTGTTGACACGCGATAACGGAGTTTCATGAAATAAAACTGGCTTACGAATCCAATGACTCCTCGATCGATACACTCCTTTATTATTCACGCCACTATAAATTAATTACGATGGGAACTGCAACACACTTTCATTCAAAAACACCTGTTCGACGACAAAATTTTCAGACAGTCTGACCAACATTCCAGGCCGTTTTGTTTATTATTTACACATGAAGTGATGCTCTTATCTTCAGATAAACTCTCGGGTGATAATTTCGCGTATATTTAAGCGCAGAATATTGATAAAAACTGTGTTTATTTGAGTGCAATAAACACGAACGCCAAAATTACCATAGAAATAAGAACTGTCAAAAGCCGACCATAGACACAAAAATAGTGAAGAAGTGCACAAAAAGCGTGTTGTGTTGTCAACGCGAAACTCGTGCGACCACAAAATCGAGTGATGCGAAGCCGCTCGACCTAGCGACTGACAGCCGGTCATAGGATGTGGGGTTACGCATGGGGCGTGAGAAAATAAAGTGTGGGAAAGAGTGGGCGTTCGTGGCGCAGCGTAGTAAAACATTTGATATGTTGTAGTGAACCGAACACATATTTATGAACGCAGGGAGCCAGTAGCAGAGGCAGACTTTTCGTTTTGTGAATGTGTGCGTGATAAATACCTACGTTCGGTCGAGTTCATGAAGCGAAACGTTGCGATGTGTGAGGAAGACACCGCCGATTGACCGGAGATTTCGTGGGAAACGACCTTTGTTATGTACTACACTGATAATATATTAGCCTAAACAAAAAATCTGGAGTGGGATTTTGACGCACGCGATGGGAGTCACCGGACTGTGGCGACTTGTGGAGCCGGCGGGCAAACCGGTGCCCGTGGAGACTTTGGAAAACAAGGTTTTAGCTGTCGGTATGTTTCTAGCTCTTCATGTTACCTGTCATTCAGTCAGTCATTTGTTTTAATTAATTACTTAATGTCAACTGTTTAACGCGATTTCTCTACAGATATATCAATATGGTTGCATCAGATGGTGAAAGGGTATCAAGATGCCAAAGGTGCCCCGCTTGCAAACGCCCACCTCATGGGCCTGTTTCAACGGGTCTGCAAATTGCTATATTTCAGGATTAAACCAGTCTTCGTTTTTGATGGAGGGTTCCCTGAATTGAAAAGGGAAACTATTGTAAGTTAGCTGATAGGAAATAGGTGCTTATGCTTAAAACACTCCGCTCAATGAGTCATCTGTAAAGCATGCATAGCTATTGATAAGTTATCTACTTACTTGTTGTCTTGTTTCAACTTGTCCAATTGGGTTAAAAATAATTTCAAAGGTATTTCAGCTTGTGCAATCTAATTAGAAATAAATTCAAAATGGTTTCTAGGCGAAGAGACAAGATAACAAATCTAAATACAACTCTGAGTCTGAACGACTCAAAAGAGAATTAGCCTTAATACTTGGCAAGAAAACAGCAATCGGCAGTTTGCTGGGCAAACAGATATCACCAAAGAAGGGCCATGCAGCAGATGCCAGTAATAATGATGACATTTTCAAATTACCTGCAATACCGCAGAGAGAAGAAGAGATGGAATCAGAGTATGTGAATAACCTAGTATAAAAACCACAGAAAACTACATTTTGGTATACCTACCTAGATATTTTAAATTAAAATATAACAGTAATTTATTCACATGACTGATATAATCAATGAAGATATACCTACCTAATACACTAATTTTATTATGTTTAACTACATGGAAAATTCACGGTTTCAGATCTGAAGATGAATCAGACTCAAGTGGTTCAACAATTGATTTGCATTCTGTAGATTTGGGATCAGATAATTTCAAAAGTTTACCCATGAAAGAGAAATACGATTTACTTCTAGAGCTTAAAGAAACAAGGAAAATGAACTCTTGGGGGAAACTTCATGAACTACCAAAAAAGAGTGATAATTTTTCAGATTTCCAGGTAAGTAGGAATGAAAGTAATGTATAAGAAAGAACTAAAGAAGACTTAGAAAATAATTTAACACTCTTTATACAGATGCAGAGGTTACTAAAAAGAAGAAAAGTCCAAGAATGCTTAGAAGAAACAGAGAAAGAAATGGGAGACAGTGGAATGTCATTGAATGACCTAGAATCATTACTGAATGAAGAAGGAATTGACACAAAAATAGATAGTCTTCCAACACGTCGCATTGCTTCTAATAATAATACACGTTTTTTACTCATAAATGATGTAAAACAGGCATTAGCGGAAGCTAAAAAGAAGAGAGAAGCAGAAAACCAGCCCAGTACAAGTAAAATAGAAGAAGAAAGTACTAATGAAGACAATATTAAACCATTAAAGAGAGATGAATTGGAAGACGATTTAGAAAAAGCCATAAAAATGTCATTGGAATGTGTTAATGAAGCAGATACAAGTGCATGTACTTCTAAAACAGACGATTCGTGGACCTCAGTTATGACAGATTCAGATGATACTGACTCTGAAGAAGAAGATGGACATGCAGAACCAGATCTATCTTCTGCCAAATCTTATATAATGCAGTATAGCGATTTTACTCGCAAAACGATTGATGACATCGTAACTACCAAACATAACAGTAATAAAGGAAAGTGGAAGGTTCCAAAAGTAGACAAAATTATAGATGAACTTAATAAAGAAAAATCGGTTATTGTTGATAACGTAGAGCTGTCGTCCGATGATGATTGTGGCGATAATCCAAAGGCACCTAATAAAATCACCAGCCATGAAAATGTACTCGAGGATAATAGTGTGGATACAAGTTATCCAACAGTAATAAGTACCGAAGAAATTAATCCGATTGAAAAGTCTATTATGAATCAATTAGAATTGAAATCTAAAAATGAGCCAAAATTATGCATTGATAACAAACACACCGGCGGCGTTCTAAATCAAAGTATTATTGAACTCGACACCAGTGAAGATTTCGAATGTTCGATCCACGATGATGACAATGTGGATGAAACTCAGGCGTCGATAATGTGTATTGAAGATTGTGTCCAAGACATTATAACGCTCGACACAAGTACAGAAGAAGACGGAAAATTGAGTGAAACACCATTAGATTTGAAGTCTAAGAAGCAGGACTTTGAAAAATCAGTAGAATCTGATTCTAGCGATGATGAATTTGAAGATGTACCCGAAATAGAAAATAAAACAACTAAACCTGTTGTGCAACTAACTCTTAATATTATGGACGAAACTCTAGATGACGACCTATTTGCAGATGTTTTCGCTGATAAAAATAAACCTGCTGTCAAACCTTCATCTGTTGAAAACACTGTTACTGAAATCGTTAAACAACAGCAGGCAGTAAATAAAGATCATGAGAAAAAACTTGTAGGAAAGATAAGCGAAGTGGAAACGGTTGAAATATCAAATAATAAAACAGTTAAAATAATAAATCAATCTCCATCAGCTATACAAGATAATTCAAGGACAAACCAACCTCAACCAGGTTGCTCTCACGAATCAGATATTAAAAATACAACTAAAATTAGTCGAGAAATGGATGCAATGGAAACTGATCAACCCACAAAAGAACCCCTATCCACCGAAACATTGAATACTATGGTTGAAGAATTACAGAATGAAGAACAAGGCTTGCTACAAGAGAAAGGTCGTTTAGACCGCATTGGACGAAACATCACAGAGCAAATGACACAAGAAGCTCAGGAATTGCTACAAATATTCGGCATTCCGTACATCGTCGCACCGACGGAAGCCGAAGCCCAGTGTGCTTTCCTGGAAAGCGTCAAATTAACTGATGGAACTATAACTGACGATAGCGACATTTGGCTATTTGGTGGCAGAACTGTTTACAAAAATTTCTTCAATCAGAAAAAGCATGTCTTACAATTTCTCGCTGAACGAATTGAACGGTCATTTAGTAAGTTTTTCTTGAAACCTTGGACATATTTTTGAAATTGTCTCCTTTGTCAATGTTACTTTTGTTGTAGATCTGACCAGAGAACAATTAGTTTTGTTGGCTCTATTAGTGGGCAGTGATTACACAACTGGTGTGACAGGAGTAGGGCCAGTTACAGCTTTAGAGATCCTCGCATCGTTCCCTTTCAATAAGAAGCAGGTTATGAATGAAACTTCTAAACAAGCTCGATTCGCGCAGATGGTTGGTGGTTTAGAGGAGTTTAAAAAATGGATGCAATCTGGAAAGAAAACTGACAACACCACCCTAAAGAAAAAGTTAAAAAATGTAGATTTGACTAATGAGTTTCCAAGCATAAGAGTAAGTTTCAGAATAATTATTATCTTTAAGTAAGATAAGTGTTAATGAACAAAGCTATATTCTTTGTATTTCACAGGTAGTCCAAGCATATTTGGAGCCAAATGTTGAGAAAAGTGAAGAAAAGTTTACATGGGGAGAATTAGACACCACAGTATTACGGGACTATACGAAAGCGAAATTTGGTTGGTCTCAAAACAAGCTGGACGAAATCATTAAACCTGTTTTGAAGAGGATACAAGACAGTAAAAGTCAAAGAAGCGTGCAAGACTATTTCAAAAGAAAGATAGAATTCCAATCTTTGGAGGAACAAATGAGCAAACGTGTAAAGGCAGCTGTGCAGAAAATGGGCCCTGAAGCACCTATTCAACAACCAAAAGAATCTGCGAAGGTTAAAGCTAAACCGACAAGAAAGAGAAAAGTTAACAGTAAAATTGTAAACGAAACGGAAGGCTGTAATATTGAAACAAAGCAATCTGAAGTGCCTAGTGAAGAAAAAGTACTTAATGATCTTGGTGTGAGGGTTGTATCACACACAGATGCCCGAAAATCAAGCATTGAAATTAAAATTCCTAAGACTGATAGAGTCCATGAAATTATCCCTCAAAGGGAGAAAGAAAAGCAGAGTCATTTGCAGAACAAAATGAAAGCTATCGAAATATTTAGAAAGACCAAAATGGATCGTAAGAAAAAGCCGACTAAAAAGAGAGCTAATTTACCAAAAGAAAAAGCTGATCTTTCGGAAAGTAGCGATTGTGATTAATAATTTAAGCTATCTGTATATTATGCGTTACTATATTATAGTTTTAAATTGTGTTTCTATTTCTTTCCTTAAAATTCAACAAAGGAACCAAATAAAAATAGGGCTTTTTAAAATAGTCAATTTATTGTTTACATAAACTGTTGCATCAAACAAGCGGTTAAAAACTTTAAAACATGATACGGTTTACATAAAATTAAATGTTACTTGCACACACAAATAGAAATCGACAGAAAATTGGTGACAAAAGTAAACTTCTTAACTTACAATTTAAATAGTTTAAAAAATAAATTGAATAGATATAGTTGTTTTTTTAAATATTTTATAGTAAACTTTATTGCGAACCTTTCCAATGAAAGTTTATACAAATGTGGCAATGAATCATCCAGATATTTGATTTATTCGGCATTTTGGTTTATTATAATTGACTCTCTTTCGAACTGCATAATATCTCGCTAAGGCAAAGACAATAAGGCTATCCTCAAATATTTAATACTACGCTTATCCATGCATATAGATATCGTTTCTGAGAATAAATCGTTTAAGTGTAAAGGTGATGAAATCTGAAATCGATACAAAAACGTATTCACACAAACAGAGAACATACGGATAGCCATTTCTGAAGTCACACATTGAAACACTTATTCATACCAACTACCACCGACAGTGTTATGTTCCTCGACGATATAATTATTATATCAAGAGAAATTGAAATATTTTTACAGGGATGAGTTTACAGGACGATTTCATTCCACGGCCTATCTAAGCTATCGTCGATAAATAAATATTCGATTAAGCTTTTTCTTTTCAAAAGATATTTACAACTAACGACTAAGAAGGACCGCTCAGAGGTGGCAGAATTGACAACTACAAATACCACAGTAGTTAAATCACTAAAGCAAACGTATCAATAAAATTCGTACGTATCTTACGCCTTTGTAATAAAATTTCAATTTAGAATTAAAACTTACATAACGTTTAATCAATGAAAAACAACTGTTCCGCGTAACTAGAAACGCGAGCTAAAGTTCATGGAAAATGCTATCAAGTGAACTTTTCCATTCGCCGGTCTAAAACAACTGTCAAATCTGCAATTTCCGAGTGGCTTTTTAACAATTAATTACAAGCTAAAACTTAAGACAAATGGACATCTAAAGAACGCCCACGTGACTATCATCTAGCTACACTAGACCGTTGGGTTATCCAAGGTATCGACCGTGAAGTTCAATCGTACAGTTCGCGCCACCAAAGAAGTCTCGCGGCTAAGACATGAACTAACATGACAGCAGCATTACAAATGCATCGACAGCGCCGCGTTTACCGCATTCACTGCCGGCAACGCATACCTATATGCGTTTTCATTACTTTCATCCAGTGCCTTGAAAATGTCTGTGAGTTCATACATTTAGCGAGTTTGAGGCATATAGGAAAGTGCGGCACCTGGCGACAGTCTAGGGAAAAGTATCGGCGGCAGTGAATGCGGTAAAGAGCTTCTTTAGTGGCGCGGACTATATTCGCAATCGATTTCTTTTGGACACTTGGACGTGCGTGATACATCATAACATTTTTGCAAGTTTTAAACTATAAGAAACGCAGTAATGTATGTCATCCAGTCAAAATGAAATCAATTGCGCGGAATTCGATATGATAGAATTTCGTACTCGGTACCCTGACATGTCAGAGTCCAGAGGTTTCCAAGGTCCAGGCTCAGTATTCAATTCAGCCATTCGCAATATTACCGTTCTCAAAACGATGAAATCATACTATGTCATGGCGAGCCGAAAAGAGATGCCGCTATACCAACGCAATCGCACTGTCCCTGTCACGCTCGCTATGGCATTGTATGATTTGATCGTTTCGAGAACCGCAATAACCTTACAGGACCAAAAAACAACTGTTATTATACTTTTTATGCACTCGTTTGTAATTGAGAACCCAGACATGTTTAGATAATCCCTTATAAGGGGGACACCTTCGATGGTTACATAAGACACCCCATTTTCATCTTGCGTAGGCAGATATTCCATTAGGATCTTATAAGATTCTACGAAATACGAAAAGTTTACCCGGTGGTAAGGCTGCCTGACGATTGAACGAGCATGCGTCCTGCGTCATCCTAAGGTACACTTGCAATAAAAGATAAACCGAGAGTTAGCGATTAAAGTTTATACCCGTGCAAACTACATTTTTGAAACGCTAACTCTCCTTGTCGCAAGTGACCCTTATAAGTCTAGGACCTAGATACATACAGCATTATAAACTTTTATACATTAATCACATTGCATACAGCAGTCTCGCAGGTCATTCCACATTTACCTCTCAACTGGTATTCTTAGGCCCGGATTTTACTAAAGCGGAGAGGAGAGATGTGTTTTGAATATCCAATCAGATTTCGTTCCTTCTAAACGGAGAGGAGATTAGGAAATAACGAAATCTAATTGGTTATTGAAAACACATCTCCGCTTTGGTGGATACCGGGCCTTATGGTGACTTGCAATAAAAGATAATTCTATAGTTAACGACTTAACCCGTGATACATTTTGTTCGGGTTAAGTCGCTAATTCCAGGGTTATCTTATTTTACAAGCGAGTCTTACGCTTGTAATAAAAGATAACCAGAGAGGGCGACAGTCATAGACAGTTTTGAGCATGACCTCAGCGGAAGCTCGCACTTACGACTGTCAAAGTTGTATGAAAACGGACAGTTGTAAGACCGAGCTCAAACTCCAGTCACACTCAAAACTGTTTATGACTATCGGCCTTAGAGACTTATCCGCGAAAACTCCATACTTTTTTCTCGGGTTATCTTTTATTGCAAGTCGCTCCTAACGTGCTTATAGTCAATACAGGCAATTCAGTACTTGCATCGACTGTGATATCAATAGTATATGTCCAATGTGATAATACAAATGACTAACTTCATATCTAATCCGAATAAATTACAGAAAATCCCATCTTAACGTTTATCAAAATCACATTACACTGTAGCTACGCGTGACTAATTTCTTATGGGTATTTTTTTTAAATAATGCCCTTATAAATAACGTCGACAAGACACCCTGTGTATTACGTACAAACCATAAACTTAGCGTTGTTAAATTGATCAACACTTACCATCAAACGTCACAATAGAAATTAACATAATTAACGAAAAACTATCCAGCGATATACGCAAGACTTTTAAAAAAAAACTATTCTGTATTAATTATTTGCATATTCTCCAAAAGCCATTTGTATACCACAATGGACACATGCACTAGGATTTGAAATCATGTATATCTAATTCATGATTATTATCCGACATTTAAACTAATATCTGACATTCTAATAAGGCCCAACACAGATGACCCGTTTTTAATCTGTCACCGAGGTCCATATTTTAGTCGGCGGCGGACTTTACATTGACTCAACGCAACCCGGTGTCATTATTCTGTCTTCTATAACATCAACACTAGAGGCACACTGCCGAACTGATATCTCGACTTGGGTCGATGACTATGCGTAGGCGCATCCTAAAATTTAAATCTTCTAATTACTCGGAATGAAACGGCATTCTGGCGACTTCAATGCAATTTATGTAGGACCGATTATTCTACGAACCGTATGCGTTGAAGTAATAATATGCCTTTTAATTTCGCCAACTTTTGCGAGACCTATTTAATTTTTTAAATGAAGAAAAATGTCTAGTTATGGGCAGGACTTGAACCTTGTCATTCCGTGACACGCTTTAACAGGCTATAATTTTTTCATCATTTAAAATTGTTCGCCGAGCATGGCATAAAAATAGACCTATTTTGTTGGTCTTCTGCGTTAGGCCTTAAATTATATCGGATTTTTTCAAACCCCGATTTACACTCGACCTTTCTAATCGACTTTAACAACACTATAGATCTTCCTTACAAACCAGAAGCACGCCATGAAGCCGATCGTTCCTGTCAGGAGGAAGAATAGGAATACCATAATGACTGTGTAACCGAAGTACAGAAACGTTGAAGCGGCGTCGTCTATGTTGAGTTTGGTGACGAAGTAGTGACAGCAGTAGATGAACAGGTATCCGGCTGTGGAGCCTGAGCTTAGGAAGGCTCGCCACCACCAGTGGTAGTCCTCGGCGCAGAGGTGGAAGTAGCAGAGCAGGATCGTGGTCTCCGAGCAAGTGATCACCAGGATCACGAACACGAGGAACAGGAAACCGAACATGTAGTACATCTGGAATGGCGATAACGTGTTGCTGTAGTCATTTCAATGGTCTTCTAATGTGCTGCAACTTCAACGAAACCAAATGACTAATGACCAAAAACCATTCATATTTTTGATGTCGCCATAGAGTAATTAATAAAGTGTCGGTACTGCCACCAGTGGATTTAAATTGGTGCCTATTTTAGTCGATAATTTGTTGCAAAAAATAGAATTTGTTTGCCTCCCGTTAAAGAAATAAGGGGGCGATGTATTTGTGGTAGTGTAAATATAAGTTTACCATGGTACTGCTACTTCCAGATCTCAAGTATGGCTCTACAAACTCTACATAAAGATCTGAAGATATATGATACATTGTCCCAAGTCGTAAAACACAAAAGCGAGTATCCATAAACGTGATTAAAAGTTATTCGACTGGTCTAAAGGGATTTATGTTATGTCTTCTTCTAACTTAACGTTTTTAACGAAGTGTGAAAGTGACAAGAACACGGTTTGGGGAAGTGGGAAACTAGGTTTATGAATAACAGCCTAGAACTATGTCACAAAGTTTAGCAAGGAAAGTAAGTTGGGGTATGTCCTTTTCAGTACTGTGTCGTACCCACCTGACTAGACCATAGCGAGTTGAGTATAAAGAAGAGTTGTATGAAGATGCATCCGAATGGCAGCACGCCGCCCATCACGATACCGGGGATCGGCTGCGTGTACAGCGACTGCTCGGGGATCTGACGCGGGATCTGGTTCGTACGCACGGGGTGGTCCAGGATCTGGGGAACATTATGCTTGAATTAATGCCAAAATTAGGACAGATAGAAGGAAGCATTCCCTTCCAACCACTGTCCTGACGTTTGGCTATAATATGGTGCCATGTTCTATAGTGATGAGGTTGGACGAGACCACGTAAATCTAAACTGCTCTAAAACACGGCGACAGGATCCGCCACTCAATACATCATGGCCCACGTAGTGGCGAAAAGAATCCCTTCAAAGGACAAATAGTTCCTCGGAACACTCGCCAATATATCGTGTGGGGTTGAGATTTTCTCAAAAACAAAATGAGCGATTTTTAAAAAATTTATAACGCCGCCAAAATACTCCACCAAAGTTCCACGCATATTGAGCGCCTATAGTTTAGGCCCCAAAACTTAATACATTTTTTATCTTGTACCAGGTATGATAACAATCTCAAAAAGGTATGTACCTACTTAAAATACAATAGTATTACCTTTAAAAAATGCAGTGTCTAACTGTATTTTGGGACTACTTTGAAGCTTACCCCAGTACGATCAAGGTTATTTTCTAAACGAAACATCGGCTTCACGACTTACCCTCTTCCTAAATCCGAAGTAAGCGCCGATGAATGTGAGCGGCACGGACACCCCGAACCACAGCGCCAGCAGGGCCACCAGCGTGGAGAAGGGCACGGCCGCAGACGAGCCCTTGCCCCACAGAACCAGGTTCATCACGAAGAACAAAGAGAACACCATGCTGAGGACAAACCACTCTTTAGATATAAGCACGCCTATATACATACATCATCTGTCATTCTCTTACGCCACTTGCAATAAAAGAGAACATGATGGCTGCAATGCAGTCGAAATATCGAAACCTCAAATCATCAATATTTTAAGATCCGTTGATATCTACAGGCATTGAACGTGTGTCTTGTTGAGTTAGAATAAATACGTTTCGCCTTTATTTTTAATATTTTTACATTTTTGATAAAATTGACGTTTGTCACCGATATACAGTTGTTTTCTGACCCCATTGTAATCGCGATCCATATCTTAATTATTATACGTTTTTACCTACCAAAAAGGCATTACTCTTGGCTCCAGTCCGTAATATAGTGCATGACTTGAGCTAGGACCGGATGTTTGTACAGAAATAAATAAATACACATTGTACAGAAACGGCACGTGTCTGACAGGTATTTAGATATAAATCGGGCTTAAAATGGTAATTCTCGTTTGAGCTCATTAACCCAAGAGTTAGTGACCGAGAAAACCCCATACTTTTTGCTCGGCTTAAGTCGCAAACTCCTGGGTTAATTGTAAGTCACCCTTTATATACAAATGTAAATAAGTATTACAAGTAGCAGCGAGTGATCATATTGTTTAGTTTTACAACAAATGAATTGTATATCCTAACTTATTGCGTCGCAACTCACCCCGGGCACACCATAGACGTGAGCAGTATGTTGCTCTTCCAGCGTCGTCCGCCGAAGCTCTTGTAGACGCGCGCGCTGACGTAGCCCGCCGCCGCGCCCAGCAGCACCCAGGCGACTAGGGCACACGTCATCAGCGCGCCGCGGTTGGCAGGCGACAGGAACCCGAGGCACGCGAACGCTAGCGTCACTAGGGTCATGCCGAACACCTGGGGGCATACATGTTTGTATAATATCCGCTGAGGGATTATAGAAAATCGCCTGCTCAATTTTTTCCCCATCTCAAACCAAATGTCTTATTTTGCAAACAAAACCGACTACTATTTTAAGCTT
Organism: Tachystola acroxantha; assembly: GCA_963506565.1. Lineage (NCBI taxonomy): Eukaryota > Metazoa > Arthropoda > Insecta > Lepidoptera > Oecophoridae > Tachystola > Tachystola acroxantha. The sequence continues at coordinate 12,052,087 of OY735871.1, forward strand.
AATTTTGAAAACTTTAGGGTCGGCGCAGTTAGAGTGGCCGGCCGGGGAAGCCCGCGCGTGCGATCGGCGAATGCTCTGCGCCGCCACTTTAACTGCGCTGACCCTAAATTTTTCAAATTTAAGCTTAAATAAATTGAGCAGGCGATTTTTTATACGCCTAGCGAGTTCAGAATTTGAAATCCTCCGCGCGACTTCTAGCGCCGTCACGTGCAGCTCTCAGTGGCATTTTACTTCGCTATAGCGATTACAGTTGTATGTAGAAGTAAATAAAGTTGAATTCAAATTGTTACTAAATTGGCTACAGATAAAATCACATTAAAATATAATACAGATTGTTAATGTTTAATTCAATCAATAGGATCTTGATAATGTTACTTGAACCAATATTTTTATAAAATTAAATCCAAGAATAAATAAACCGTTACACTGTGTGTTAAGGAGGCTTTACCTGCGACCCAGAGCCGAGGAACACAGCCAACAACATGCCGCGGCGAGGCGGCCGGAACACATCGCCATGTACAAGTTTCCAGCCAAACTCCTCCTACAACAATCACAATAAATATGTAAACAATTTGTGGAGAAATGGAATTTAAATCACTATTTGTTTACCAGTTTCGGCATTTTTTATTAATAAAAAAACTAGACAGTCTTGAGCACAAGCTTAGCATGCGCTCGCTCTTACAATATTGTCAAACATCTATGTTTAATATTTGTAAGTGCGAGCCATGCTAAGCCTGTGTTCGAAACTATTAATCTCAGTTTCGAATTTACATTACATGTGTTTGTGTATTTACAATCCACAAATAGAATTACAACAGGCCTAACTCATAAACAGTTTTCAGGATGAGTGGAGTTTCAGTTCGGTCTTACAATTGTCCTTTTCATACAATTTTGACAATCTTAAGTGTTAGCTCACTGTGTTCATTCTCAAAACAATGACTAGCCCTAGAGAAAGAGTTTATTTTACACAAATTGACGACGACAGGTCTTGCTCCTTCCAATCTTTGGGTGGAGCGAATGGGCCTTAGAGTCTCCTCTGTTGCCCCGGCAGGGTCTCGTCGGTCGACGGTGATGTGGCCCCTCAGAGGGAGGGGGTTTTTGGCAAATGTTCTCGCACGGTTAATAACGATACTGTAATGTAATATTGTGTATGGCGGTTTTCATGCTCTTTTTCTATTTTTTGTAAACAAATTGATCAAACCATGACTGCCATATCCAGCCATATGACGACCTTAAGGTAAGCTTAATAAAACCTGCAGGCCCTAGAAGAAGAAGAAAAAATCTAAAGCATATGAAATCCGCCAATCCGCACTGGGCCCGTGTGGTGGACCATAGCCCGAGCTCCCTCGATGTAAGGGAAGGTCTGTGCCCGAGCAGTGGGGCAATATAAATAGACTGATGATGATGAAGTAATCCTGCTCTAAGAGTTTATGGAAGTGGGCTGGTTCGAATTCCGGTTGTGAGAAAGTAAATTCCCCATTTATCGTTTAAAATTGAATTACCTGAGCATCTTCCCCGCTCTCCATCTGGTTATACCTTGCGATATCTTTATGCAATGTCCTCAGCAATATCATCGCAACCATTCCACTGAGAAACAGCACAATAACCAATGAGTTCAGTATGGAGAACCATTGGATATTCGTTTGTGGCATCGACTCCAGTATGTAGTCCCATCGGGATGACCATTTGATTGTGTTATTCTTGATAAATTTAACGCTGTACGTGTATGAAACTGTAAATGGCTCGTCAGATGGTAGCACAGTGGGGACCTCAACGGGACTGCGATTGGTGCAATCGAGGTTATTGGGGTCTTGGTGAGCGATACTCGCCGGTTTGACCTGTAAATTTTGGATTTTTTTAGAAATACATACTTTATGATGAAAGGTAGGCATTTGTTGAATCTAGTTATAGATATTTTGGTAAAACAGCACATTTAAACATGTCATACAGAGAAGTAGGTAGCATAAGCTAGCATACATACATAACCAAACCATTTTGTAATACCTAAATAGAAATCATAAAACTGTGAGTTTGATGACATGAGTCATGGCTAAAAATAAGTAAAATTTTGTTTAAAAAAAGGAGTGATTCAATATGTTCTTTTGTATTTGCGACATACCTTGGCAGATATAATTCGTCCGCCCTTCTCACCGAAACCGACACCCCACTCTTCGGCGCCGCCGCTGTGGTACGTGATCTCAAGGTCCACGTGGTTGAACAGATAGTATGTACCAATTTTACCAGGCGCGTTGATAATCGGTATACATGTTTCCTGTTGTGTGAAATATTTACCATTATATTCATTTGTTCAAATTAATTATATTCATGCAGTGTAGAAAAGTGCCCCTAAATAGTTGTATCTAGGTATAGTTCCGGGCAGCTAAACTGACACAAAAACGTACAATCCAAAGCACATCAAGTGTAACCCTTTGGACTTCAAACCGTTTTTATTATTTGCGTTGTAAGAATTGAAACTGTACTTACTGTAGTCTACCACCATTTCGGGTCAACTTAGGTGCCGGGAAGTCAGAATTAGCAATTTATAAAACAAGTGTTTAAAAATGTTGTTGGTTTTAAAGAAAATACCCAACTGCTCATTGCAGGCTAGCTTTGAATGAAAGAAAAGACATATATTCAAGCACAAACAAGATAAATTGCATACACACATTAAAAACAACATAAGATAAGGTTATCACACTTTGAGCATGGGTTTAACACCCATTTCTAGTATGTGTCCCTTTCTAATAAAAAAATACATAAAAAAATGAATTTAACTTACCATTTCCCTGTTGACTTGACATCCCATAGGGAAACCAGTGCTGCAGTATGTTTTCCCACCATCATTTACCAAGTAGCACCATGTCACTGGCATATTATCCAGTATCCAATGATGCTGGTAAAACAATGCCATTCCCATCTTCAACAGATTCAACTTCTTAACGGCCTCTGGATCCGACGCTTTGTACACTTTCGTACATACCACATTACAATTTACTTCTTCGAGGAAGTTCAGTTTGTATGGGCTGGGTCGGATTCGCTCACCGAAAACGACTTGCCCGAGATTCTCCACGGGACTCTGGCTTTCATCGGACAGACAGAAATCAAAGTGATGGTACTCAAATGGGATCACTGACTCTTCTGTGTTTAGTCTGTTTACGTATAGAGGTATTTCGGTCTGAAATGAGAGATAATTATTGTAAAAATGAGTCTTTAAGGTTCAGGTTTGAATGAAATAAATAAATAAATAGAACTCCCTGTATTAGGCATTCAATAAGAAATACATATTACATATCTGTCTCAAATTCAGAAAAAATAATGTGTGATCCTGAGTTGCATGCCAGCATCACAGAAAAATAAAGTGCATCATCTCTGTCAAATGTAAGTGCATCATTCATACATACCCCTAGGTAGGGGTATCCTATGGGTAACAGGTGTGACTTAGTGTATGCATACGCAAAGATTACTTTTTACAGGTAGTTGCCCTGTCAATATGATTATTATTTAAATTAGGTAATACAGCATGACGGTGAAGTGAGTTTTAACAAGTCCTGTTGTCTAATGATTATAACATTGACATCACACATTGTTATTTGTTTGCTTTGTTCAAAAACAATATCCATTTATCTAACATAACATGTGAGTCAGGGTATGTGCAAAAGATTTCAGTATAGTCGAGAATTACTTGCAAATATCATTTTTTTCTTAGTGCAGAGAAGGCTACATTATTAACTAAGACTTCTAAGTCTTAGTATGTAGTATGAGGTAGTCCTTGAGGGATTATCTTTGTAATTACCTACTTTTCATTATACAGAATATTATATTGGAATCGTGTTATTGTAATTTACACAGATTTTATGTACCATTTAATTGCTGAAACGTACCAATTATCCGTGCTATACTAGTTGCCATGAGCTCCGGGTATTCGAGCATGGGGCGGAAGCTGAGAATATACCTAAGAATTGCGTGAAAATACATCAATACTTACTTTGCAAGACTTCTCGCCGTCATCGCTGGCTTTACAGTAGTTCACCGGAGCCAAGCCGGGTAAATAAAACGCTCTAATCGGCGTCAAAACGAATAACGCACAAACTACATACGAGTGTAGTGCCATGATGTTGAAGCTATTTAGCGAAAGTCGCGAGGATTTTCTAAGTAAACACTATCATAAATTGTAAACACAATAAGATGAAGTCCACATAATCAAGCACAATGACGAAAATCCTACGAATTACGGGAAGTTTGTGGAAAATAGAGGAATTTTCAATAAATCTTCGTCTGTCGCACTCGGAAACGTCACCACAACAAGTGTTGCCATGTAAAAAAATATTTCTGAACGAAAAAAATGATGACGTTTTATTTATTTTTATGATAGCCAAAGGTATATAACCATACAGCCTATGGTAGTTAGATGAAAATATCAACTTCAAATACTTGGATGAAATAGAAATAAGTAGTAAAATAAATAAAATATAAATAAACAGTCAGTCCAACACAAAGTCCAACATACATACTCTGTCCAACATATTATATTGAATCTTATGTGGGCGTTGAGAGAGAAGCCTATATGTGGGCCTAAGCAGCCGTCATCGTCGACATAAAATAATATACTAAACTAAAGGCCGACTAACAATAACCAATAAAATTAACAACTAACTACTCAATGACATATTTTATTTTAAAATACAGGGATCATACATCTACACCAATTAACTAATTTGCATCATCCATGCTGTCGAACACATCTTTGCATTTTTTGGCGTGTTCTGACATTTCCTTGCATTTATCAGTGTTTTTCCACGACGAACATTCCTGTAATAAAATAAATAAATATTTTCCATATCTTATCGCGTAGGTAGACCAGGCCTAGGTATTGCAGCAGGCATCAGCCAACACCATGACCCCGAGTCCTTCATTGGACCGGTCTGTACGCAGCATTTTGCTGCAATTGCAATAGCTATGCAAGAGGTCAATGATAATAGGGACTTTACGGTAACGTAAAATACTTACTTAAAAGTTAAAAGGAATTACTTAGTAATTCGCGTAAGTCGCAAATCGCAATGGGATATACGATTCTTGATTGTAAAACGATCAAAGTCTGCATCAAAAAAACTGAAGAAAATAACAACGGAACCAGGATGAATTTGAGATAAATATAGGTACCTACTTAGGTACTGCTACTAACTTAGGTATCCGAACTTGGCAAATGTGGTTTATAGGTATATGCCTTCACCTTAGTAGCGACACTGAATCAAACTCGGAACCCCTTTATTGCCATACCTAGTACACATCAAAGCAGATCAAGTGTAACACTTTGAACTATGGACCGTTATTATTATCTGCGTCGTAAGAGTTGAAATCGTACTGCAAGTGTTACCATTGATCTGCTAGTTGTCCGTACAACCTTCAACACTACCTATTGACTAAGGTAATTATTGTAGGCAGTGTATAAAGGTACAATATGTTGTAAGTAAGGACATTTGTTTGTAGGTACTTACAATAGTCATGCATGTCAGACTTAACAATGAGATTGTGAACATTGCGTGTAAGTTTACATTTTTGATCGATATCTATTGACAAAGCGAAACAACATAAAAATATCCTTCCTTGTTGATAGTTTGCATTGCATGTCACTCTGTGACCCTAATTAAACAAATTTTTCAAGCAATACTCACTGTAATAGAGTTCAAATAAAAGCAGACATGTGTCTTGATAGCTGGACAGATTTCCTCAATTTTATGCTGCCATTTTTCATATTTCTCATTGGAACCACTGAAATCGAACTTGGCTTCGTCTACATCAAAACAACGTCTCCTTATCCTGTCGGTTGCGCCCTTCGCGTCTGGATAGTTTTTGTCCACTTCGTCCAACATTTCTCCAGCTTTCGCCTTGTCTATTTGTCCATTATCCAACCACATGTCACCCAACACACATTTGGAATCTTCACACTATAATTAAAGTAAGTACCTAAGTACAGGAGGTCAAAAAGAGGCATACCTACGCGCGAGAAAAAATATTATAATAAATCTTTTATTAATCAACAACACTTGTGTTGTGAACGGATGACACGACAGTCGTAACTCGTAAGTTGAGGTAAGTAGGTCCTAATTACACCACCGCCTCACACGAGCCTATTCTATGGACTCAGTGCCGTATTTACATATGAACATGCCCAGGGCTTCCGAGTTCTAGAAGCGGCCCGGATGGATACATAACATAACACAACACAATAGGAGACATACAACACTCGGCAAAAAAACAACAACGTGTGAATGCCCCTTTTTATTCAAATAATGTGAATTGTATGTGCATCCAAGTGAGCATGCAGCGGCGGCCAGATTGAAGTGGCCGGCGGCTTAGAACCTAAATACGCCGCTGTATGGTTAGGAACATGCTAGGAACTCTCAGGATTCGGGGAAATAAGAAGATTTACAAGGGCGCCTTCGAGTTCTCTACAGTTCTTAACTTCTCAGTCTTTTAGAGACCACCGCATGGCTCAAAGTACCAAAACTAGGATTCCCAGTCAGTCAAGTGCTAAGTATAGAGATGATTATAAATTACCTACATTCAGACTCGGAATAAGTAGCTTCATCTAAGGACCTTCCACTGGGAATCGAACCCAAAACACCTTCCATGGAAGGAGGCAGTTGATATACCAACTAGGCCAGAAGGTCGTCAGATCTAAGTAAGTAAGTACCTACTTAAATAAGTTAGGGGTTATTTTGAATTAACGAACCGTCCACTCCTCCTTCTCCGATTTACAATCCTTTGTTTTCTCCAGAAGTGGATCCATAGCTTCGCAGCATCCCTCCTCAAAATTCTGTGGAATGGCACTTACTTAAATGAATGAAAAGAGATCTGACATTATTAGGAACCCGAATTGAAAAGAAGTCTCTGTAAGTATATACTAATGAAAACATTTATAACCAGGAAAACCACCATCATTTAGGCTAAGTATATGATATTCACGGCGATATCTTGATAAGCAAAATACGTGTAAAATATTTCCTTCTATTAAAAAGAAAGTAATGAAGGTTTCCTAACTTACCTCTCGTTTTAACAGTTCCACTAGTGACTTAATGAAGTCATCGGTGTCGGAACCGGCAAGTACCTGAAATGCTACTAATGTAGTAAGTTTTGACTAATAATAAACCCTGCCTATCGTAATAGTCGTCAGGGTCGCCCATAAAGTGGTTTTAACTATCCAGGGCAGCAGCAGTGACCCTGGGGAAGGCGGTGTAGAGCGCAATGACCGCGCGCTGCCGCGTTGTGAGGTTTTAGTTGAGGCACAAATGCAAATAGAACTGCAATTATTTCAATTCAGGAAAATACGGTAATTTTTTTTTAAACAAGGAAAACGAATAGATTCTTTTCAGATAATTGTTGGGCTAAAATATTGATTTCATTTTATACTCCGCAAACAAATGTTTTTACGTTGATGATAAATTATAATTCAAAAAAGTTATTGAACTAGTTTTTGATTATAATTTATTTCCTGAAAGTACCTGGCACCATCGTCGTAATCGAACGACGGCAAAAAATTATTGCCACAGTACCATCAATCAACAATGGTACTGTCGAACGGTACCAAGGTAAAGCAAAGGATCTCAAAAGGGTCGGCCCTCTGATAAGTGCTGCAGCCTACACTAGTCCGTACCGTAGAAGATCAAGGAGCCCTTCGAAAAGCACGAGGTAGGTCTTCAAAGGTTTTTCACTTACATTGGATCCAGCGAAAATTAAAATCAATGCGAAATACATATATGATACCATTGTAAATGACTTTTCTATACAATAATAATTGTAAAAAACCCAACGATGACATTTTTATATAGGTTCACAACAAAAGCCATAAGCGTTTCCTGTGTTTAATGGCTGATGTAGGGACAGGCTATGTATGTATAGTCGACATATATTATGTCAACTTACGACTTGTATAGGTAGTTAAATAAATATACTCGTAGCAGAAAATTTATTAAAATGTTGATCCTCTGTCGATTGTACCTAGCTACCTACATATTATAAACACATAGCACAAAATGCATTCTATGCGTTTGAGTAGGTACTATTATTTAATTCTTTAAATTATAGTCAAGTACTTAATTCAAAATTATATGGTGCTTTATAGTGTAATCATTATTTAACGACCTCGGTCACGTTTGGTTGCAACTTGTCGCGTTGTCTTTTGTTACTAAGTGAAATTATAAGGCTCAAGGAAATATAAAAATAAAGTCTAACAATTGTATTTTATGTTAAACGGACTAAAAGCAGCCACCCCATACAAATTATCATCGTAACTTAGGTATAATGTAAACCATGGATATTGGCATATCAAAGTTACCACGTAATATTTAATAACTTTTGGTAACCATGGCAATATCGAGGTTTATCTATTGTTAACTGACAGTAACAGCTAACTCATAGATTGTCAATTGCAAAGTTAAATTCACGGTTGTAAAGATGTTTGCGCTTAAATAATGCCACCACAGATATCCTTCATGACCTTATTTAACATACGAGTATTCGTAAAAGAGAACTTGAGATTTAGGCTGATAGTCATAGACAGTGTTGAACACGAACTCAATGTGAGTTCGCACAGAAAACTTATATCTTTAATCTGTGGTTCGCACTACTGACTATCGGATTAAGACTTAACCCGTGAAATCTCCCTATATATTTCATGGGTTAAGTCGCTAACTCTCTCTTACAAGTGGGTCTGTTAGAAAAACATCACATTGTCAATTTTCAAAGTTCTACCGGCTTTTATAACGTTTGTAATAAAATAGCGCACAAAAGTTTGACAGTCCCGGTTACTTGACCGGCAGCCGACGCCGTCGCAGAGCGTTTTTTTCTACGTTCACGAGCGCCCCTGTGTCGTCGTCCAGTCGTATGCCGCGGGAGAATGCCGAGATGAGGCCGAGGGAAGCAGCAGACTTGTCCGCAGGCACCATGTGGCCCGCCCCTCGTATCATTACCTCGGTTAGTTTGCCCGCAGTCTTGTAATACCTGTCCAAATATAATTTAGGATATTATTTAACAAGTAAGCGATCGGTGGCGTAATGGTTGGATCATGGGACTTACGATACGGAGGTTCCTCATCCTTTCCCTAAGTATTTCTTACCCAGCCAACTTGTCATCGTGATACCACGGCTTCCGCTTAGCAGTCTTGAACTGAGTGGTGCCGGAAAACACGAGAGAGTCATAGGTGTTAACTGAAGGATGGTACGCCACTATGATGTCCAAGTGACCACTGCAACACGTCAAACAAAATACTCTTTATTTTTATTATGGGATCAGATTTTTACAATCCTGAATCATGTGGTAAAATGTCACAAACTACTTAAGTACTTACGAAACAACATCGTTAGCCATCTAATTGAGAGTTGAAGTATAGAAATAAATACTGAGAATTTTTCCGCCCAAAGGCACAACACAACTACTTAATGGGATGGGTCCACAAAGAATTCATGAACATCAACACCCGATAGACATGTCGTTGATGGTGGATGGTTCGCCAATAGAAACTACTTGCATATCTTTAATCTGTGTACTAAGTACTCTCGGAACTTGAATTCCGAAGGGGTCTCATTTAGAAAAGCCACTCCTACTTACTTATACAGCATAACTTCATAATTCTCCAGCAACTCTTCGAGCCACATCTTAGCGCTACCCATGAAGTCAGGCACGAGTTTCCTGTACACTACCCCGATTGACGTGAAGTTGGTGTTGCCGACGTGCAATGCGCGGCGGACCTCTTCGCGTTGAATGTAGTCCATGTACGCTCCATCCAGGCTGATCTCGTCGTTCAGATAGTTGTACAAGTTGGACAGCTGTGACTCGGTTAGGAAGAGTTGGAGGAGATAGTTGTAGTACTGGAACGAAATGTGACGTTATGAATTAGTTAATAGGACTGAGAGTCCAATCGATTGGGTAACTATGTGGGTGGGAAAACTCCGGGATCATTATACTTAGTACCGTACAGTCAACTTACAGCATAAGCTTTCAACATTTCCCCATTATTGATGAACTGTGTGACGGCCGTTTCGAGGTGTTTCATGGAGTCAGCCACCTTGTCATCCACCAAGCCGGCCTCACGAACGAAGTAGCTGTACCTCTGTAGAGTCAGAGGGTCGATGAAGCCGTTGCCAATGGCTAGACCCTGGAATTAAAGGCCCCATATGAGTGATTACTCAATAAATACTCAAAGTTTTCTTAGATCTCCAGGATCTCCTAGAAACAAAACAACATACCTCAGTGATTACTCTCAGAAAAGTGACCGCACAATTTAAACAACATTGGTCGCAAATCGCAATGCAACTAGAAGTCTGTCTTCTTTTTGTTTTTAGACGTTTTGCTCTCTCGAGTTTACTTTTTGGATATCAATTTCCGGCTTAGCCGGAAATGGTCTTAGTTTACTTACTCACAATTTATATAGACAAACAGTGACAAGCCCAGAATAACAAAATATAGACGAACTTTCACCATACGAGCGTGGTCCTTCGAGTCCGATGGATTTACATACAGACCAAAAACTCAGATGATAAAAATGTGAAAACTGCTCACGTGAAGATTTATGGGTTCGTCTTCATTTCTATGCCTAAAGATCTGAATGCCCAGCGAAGGTATGTGCTTCCCAGCGTACGACTCGCCCGCTATGGTCAGAGGAGCCTTGCGTAGCTCCGGGAATATCGTCAGGAATTGCTGTAATGCTGAATACAGGTTCTTACCAATCTGTAACAAAAATAAATGTATCTACAAGGTGAACCCGAAATCGTAAGAAAACAGCAGCTGACACCAGTTCGGCGCAATTGTCCTAGAAGAAACTGATGACATTCTTAGATTAAATTATTAATTAGATTTAATTCGGAGATAATAATGATACTTGTAATATGTTTTTTTGAGTTGGTCTCTGACCATACTTGCCGTATGGTCAAAGACCAACTCCAAAAAACATGTATACAATACCCATATAATAATAGCTAATACTTTTTTCTAATGTGCCAGAACCAGAAACTTATTTCATTCTGCTATGGATCCAGCCATCCAGCCAGTAACTCGAAATCAAAAGAGTTTCTGGCAGACATAAAAAATATTACTATGGGAATTCCATACAATACCTAATTATCTAATATTTTTATGTCTGTTTGAAACTCATTTGATTCTAAGTTTCTGGCTGGATGCCTCAGCACAATGAAAGAGATAATCCAAAGAGTTCGCATTATAAAATCTCGTACTTACAGTAGTTTGATTGGTGGCAAATCCGCGGTCATCTTCGGTGAAACTAAACCCTGTTCCAACAGGGTTATCAATGAAAAGAAGAGAGTGGTTCTTGCCCCAGGAATACTTTATTTCTGCAAGCAAAATATTTTTTAACATAAGAGATACAATATGTCATCAACATATCAAACTTTAATAAATTAGAGCCGTTTTGTTTACAAGATCGGGTTTTGCATTTTAAGGACGATATTTCTTTATATTAAACTTCATATAAAACTGACTGGTGGATATAGAGAGTTAAGCGTTTGAGCTCGTGTTTAATGTTTCACTGGTTTACTCGCTAGCTCGCGCGGGTTTAATTACTATTTTATTGCAAGTAAGTATGGTAATTATTGACCTAATACATGAACGAAAAAGATGGCCGTTCTTTCTTTCATGTCTTGACTATAAAAATATAGGTGGGCTAAAAGGTGTCTAGTAAGGTTTTTAATGGAACGGTGTTGTATTTGGTATATTCCCGTTATCCCCACTCGTTTGTCCACCACTGGTGGTGTATTTACCGGACTTGCCGGTGTTTTACCTTCCAGGTTATGATCGTCAGTAACGACGAAAGGTCCTATTTCGGTGAAGAGGCCGTACAGAGAAGATGCCCCCGGACCTCCCTGCAGCCATATGATCCAAGGTGTCTCCTCCACCGGCTTGTCGGTGACGGGGAAGTACCAGAACCACAGGTTGGCGTTGTATTCTTTGTTCACCTACAACGAAAAATGAATAAGAATTTGAATTCTCTGTAGTTCCCTGAGTACGAATGAACCCGCAGTACGATTTCAACTCTACGACGCCACGCAGATAATTATAAGAACGGTATAAAGTCCAAAGTGTTACACTAAATGTTCTTTGGGTTGGACAGGCCAGTAAACGAAATTCAATTCATTACTGAAATGAATTGGCAAAGTCTACTCTACACCATCAGTATTCGATTCCGGGGCGCCGCCAAATTATCTCATCACGCCTCGCTATATTCCAAAACTTCATATTCCTCTCTAAGAGAAATATGAAGAGGCCGATCGTACTGGAAAAGATGTGGATCGTTGGCTCTATTGGAAAAGATCGCGCCACGCAATGGCGACATCTTGGGTCCTGATTATGGAACAATAATGTTCCTGTGCTTAGCAGCGGGGAATTCTTAAGGTTGTTATGTGGTCCGTCTGAATCATGAATCAGCAAGCACAACTTCCGGCCCGAAGCTACTGGCCAGAGTCGGCGGTACCTGTCTCATGGTCAGAATCGATCCTAAACTCACCGTCAAATACCCAGCATAACTATCCATATCAGGTAGCAGATAATCTGGGTCCACGTAAGCGGCTTCCCTCGCCTCCTTCAGTTTCTTTTCGTCTAGGAATGGTGTGAGCAGGACTGGCTGGCCGGCGTCGACGCCCGCCCTCGCGCGGCCAGGTCGGTATGTACGCTCCATGAAGGTCAGAATAGGTTCAGGAGCTTCTCCTGGAGGCAGCTCAGGGAGGGGCGCGGTGCCCAAGGCTTGGTGGACACATCTGGAGATATTCGTTATTAGAAATTTTGTTTTTGAAAGTTGTTTTACACTTTAATAACCATGCGAACCAACAATAATGGCAAAGATAAGATGGTCTCTAAATCTAGTTTATCTTTTCGTTATAGCGAAGTTGCACGGAAGCCTCGGTGCGCGAGGCCGACTCGCACTTGGCGAGTTTAAAGTCTGAACTTATTGTCTAAACGGTAAAATATTCGTTGGTTCCCAGCTAAAACTTAAACATGGATTTCATATAAACATAAATTGATTATTCCCATAGGGGTAGTCAAAGACGATGGACTTCCGTATGTTGCTATCTCGGCATACAACTTTCGCTTCCTCCACATTCATCAATCTCTTCATGAGATCGTCGTTTTGTAGTCTTAGATCGCACACGGATTTCATCTCGTTAAAAAAGAATTTGATGTTTAACTATAGAACAAAAAATTAGGAAAAAAAATAAAAATCTGCTTACATTAAAACAGATATCCAGAGTATCAGCATCTTCACCAAATCTAAAACTAGTTTCCACTAAACTGTGGTCCTGCCTCCCGGGACCCGCACAGAGGAATGGTGGCCGAGTACTACGGACACGAACCTTTAGCTCTGCACTTGAACTTGCCTTTATCTCGATCTTATACATAGGATGATTGTTTTATCTTTGTAAACCAAAAGGTGTTAAAGGTCCATTTAAGTCGAGTATTCCCATAAAAATTGGTGGAGAAACGCTTTCATCCCCATCTTTCCCCAATTCATTCTATAGTATAATAATTTATTTTGAGAGATAAAAATACAAATAACAATAAAATGACTAAAATCTAACACTAAAAAACTAAAACTACCTATAAATAAAATATGTCCTCTAGGAGGGCATCGGGAGTCACGGAGCCCAGAAGGCTGGCAGCATTCCCTCTCTGTATTGCCAACGCAATACGTTGGCAGAGGTAGCTGCCAGCTCTCTGGTCGCCGGACTCCTCAACCAACCGCTTGGACAGCTCTTTATTCATTCTATTAAGTATTTAAATTCAGACAGACGGACACACAGACAGACAGACGGATAACAAAGTGATCTACATGTTCCTTTTTTTCCTCTTGAAGTACTTACGGGATGCTAAAAACCAAATTATTATTATATTGGTACCAACGGATAAAAATAACTAGGGTATATTCTTCAAGCCAGTAAAACTGTCGGCCAAATTGCCGGCTTCAACAATAGTTTTATATCCGTTTGTAAGTATGCTTACTTAGGTATATCAATTTTATTTGGAGAACAAAATAATTTGAAGTAAGTACCTAACGGATTATAATCATGATTAAAAATCATGAAGGAAAAAATATTTTTCTTTTTCCTTTATCAGTCTTTTTTGCAGTTGCGTGCCGTTCGCAAAAGGTGGAGGAAACCTTTATCTCTGCCCTTCTCTACCAACATCTACGAGAGACAGTTATCATATTATGTACCTACTATGTACTCGAATATATGACCTGTGTTTTGATTCCCCCTGTGAATAGTTGACGAACAGGTCCAGGGTACCAATGACCTGTTTAGCATAAGCGCGCTCCCACGCTCCGCCATCCATTGCCGATAGATTCTTGCACGCTCGCAGATTTGCTCTATATTTAGGATTGGAAGGCATAGTAAAACAACATCGATAAACGTGGGTATGTAGCGAGCAAAGTTTGCCAACTGTGTAATGTTAGTATCATCTGGGAAACGATCGGAGATGAAGAATTAAAGTGGGGTTATTTGAGCATTTTGTAGGTAGCGATATTTACGTGAACATTTGTAAAGTATGGATCAAAATTGGATCCAAAGCAAAAGCAGATAGATACGCTGACAAACGTGAATTTATAAAAATATGGAGAATCGCAAAAAACGCTGAAATTGCCACAATATTGGCGGGAAAAGCAAGCTTTTGCTGATAGTTCTTGATCAGTATCACGATACTAGATACCTAAACAATACGTTACAACTTTGCCCGTGTCCCGGTGAACCATTTGCTACGTGTGTGGAATCGTCCGCAACAACACTACGTGCGTGATACAACTTAACGATTAGGAGAATTTCCCACGCTCTTGGCGGCGGTTGGTCGTTAATTCTTCCCAATGATCTAATTCGGCGGATAATCGTAAAAACAACTTGTCAAATGGGGAGCGTAAGAAATAAATTCCCCAGCCATTAAAGGTACACACCAATGTATTTCCCGTGGACGCCACGAACGGGTAAACGTAGTATGGGACGCCCCCAACCAGATGGAGGGATGACCTTCGCAAGATGGCTGACAGAGACTGGTTGCAGAAGGCCAATAATAGGGTTAAGTGGCGTGCTTTGGGAGAGGCCTACGTCCAGCAATAGAACTGATACGGGTTGATGAATTATGAACTGATGATGATGAATGTAGTTATCTCATGATTTTCAAAAGAAGAAAAAATAATCTGATAAGTAGGTAGATGATAGGCAAGATTGAGGGGAAGAGGCTGGTCCAAACGAGAAAATCGTGGCTGCGTAACAGAGCTCATCATCATCAGCCCGTACCTATCAGTCCACCGCTGGACGTAGGCCTCTCCCAAAGCACGACACTCAACCCGATTCTCGGCCCTATGCATCCAGTCTCTACCAGCAACCTTGCTTATTTGCAACAAATTCCAAACCGAGACTATTCCAAATCTAGAATTTCATCGCTTTGGTCACCACTCAACACAGACCATTTACCAAATAGACATGAAATCGGTACAAATTTGCAAGCGAAAAATTCTAACAACGATGAGCGCATAGAGACGAAGCGGGGGACAGGGATGCCGTATTAAAGAGATGCGTCCATATCAATAATATCTCCAGGTTACACGCGTCGCGAAGCAATTTTGCGATCATGGGCGCGCAGAAACGGGCGCCCTCCTGTTATGGTCTGTGCCACTCACCTATTCAAAGTTTTGGTACATTCCAATTTACTTGCGCTAAGCCACTTCACTATTTCACTGTGCGTTGCGATAACAAATTGTACAGGGCGACCGCTGTTTAAATCTTAAAACCAGTAAGATATTTTATGACTATCCCTGCTATACCTATCATCTTACCTATTTAAAAACTTGTTTAAACCGGTTTGTATAATAAGTAGTAGCTATTTGAAGTGAATAGGAATAAGCCAAGGGGTGATAATTAAAATTGTATAATTTAGTAACCAATTAGTATGGTAATGAAATGAGTATGGGTAACTTCGTTGTATTCTAATCTAATGTAGCAGTCATCTTAGGAAACGGCTAACTTTCCAACCAAGAGGCATCTAACGCCCATCCTATGCCGATAGGTTTCTTTGCCACTCACATGGTATGCGTACTAATTATAATTATAATAAACTATAATTCCCACTAAAATAAAATACCAATCAAATTGTACTGCCTTTATTAAAAAAATCAGTCTATAAAATATTACAAAAAGGTCGGTTAAAACTTAACCGTCACATTTTAATTGTACCTTATCAAGCACACCATCACAAAAGACTGTCATATTGTGTAAGGACAGGCTGACAATCAGTGCTGCGTGGGGCACTGCGTGTCCTATACCAGCACTATAAGGAGCCTGCTGCCTATTGCATGAAATAGTTTAATTTTGTTCATTATTATATATTACTTTTTATATGCAATAAAAAATATTTGATTTGATATGATTTTTAAATATTTACTTCTGCATAACAATTTTTCATTTACTCATTTGTCGTCGAATCGAATAATAGAAAGATGTCTCTTTCTCATGTATAAGAGTGAAAGTAACGACAAAAGAGAACTGGTTCTATGCAAAATATACTTTACGCTCTCTCCTATCGCGCGCGTCAAAAAAATTTCTTCATAGATTTAGCAGTATCAAATGTAAACAGCTGTTCGGAATTCGGTCCGCCATTTTGCTAATTAAGCATTTAAACAACCCTACGACGTTCATTAAACTGACAGCAACTTATTCGGTTCTTCAGGATTTGTTAAGGAGTTGATTAACTGTAAATAGCGTTTATAAGTAAACCGTTTATAAGTAAACATTTTTTTTAAACAATTGTTGAACAAGGTATTAATTTTAATCATCGATTATAAGTAAGGCTGATATCTAGAATATCTAGATCCAATAGTAACTTATCGTGTACTATTTCACTGCACGTATCACAATTACATAATTAGGTATTCTACCTATCATTGATCATATCAATGTACGGTGGAACACAGAGGAAGGTGTACAGGAGAGTTTTTAGGGTTGAGACTTTCTCAAAAACTACTTGACCTATTGCAAATATTCTTTCACTGTTTGATAGATAATAGTTAAAACTATGTAACTGTAAAAGAATTATTAAATTCGGTCCAGTAGTGTTTGAGAAAATCTCAAACTTATTGAGGCTGTCTGTCTTCGACTGTACCTAATCCTAATACGAAACTATTCCACCACTCCAGCCACCAATAACTTCACCTAAACTTATTCATTTACTTACCAAAATAATTAATAAGAAGATAATAAAAGATAGTTGACAAGTATAGTACAGTCGACAGCAGATCAATGGTAACACTTGCAGTACGATTTCAAGTCTTACGACGCAAATAATAAGTACTGTCAAAAGTAAAAAGTGTTACCATTGATCTGCTGTCGACTGTACCTGAAATAATATTTTCATTAGGTGTATTTTAACAAAATAGACATAAAGTCGTAGTGAAATGTGGAAACATTAATGGTGTTATTCATAAACCTAGTTAAACCTCACTTCCCTTAAATCGTGTTGCTATCCCTTCACACTTCGTTAAAAAAGTTTAAGACAGAAAGGGACAGGGTGACGTAACTTTAATCCGCGTTTATGAATACGCGCCTAATTGAAATTCAAAAGGACTCGCGCACCGGGGCTTCCGGGCAACGCAACTTCGCTCTAACGAAAAGATAAACTAGATTTAGATACCAGCTTATCTTTGCCATTATCAAAATATTGTGTCCATATATCAACATATTCCTGATTAGTTGATCATCTGCAAATATAAGTTTGTAATACCAAAAAAAATATTTATAGCGAGATGTAATTTCAAATTTACAGTGTTCGGATTTTTTTCTTACTTGTGACCTAGCTTCTTGCCAAATTTCATGATTCTAGGTCAACGGGAAGTACCCTATAGGGTTTGGTTTTCTTGCATTTTCATATGCGAGAAAATGCGACATAAACAGCGATAACTTTTGATTGCGTTGAAGTAGAAGGTTGATTTTTTCACGGCTGCATGAGGTTGCAGACCCGAGTATTTGGTATTAATTTCAACTTTATCCGTCCATGCGTTTCTGAGATATAGGTCTTGATAGACGGACATACGGACAACAAAGTGACCCTATAAGATTTCCTTTTTTTTTCCTTTGAGTCACGGAACCCTAAAAACCAAAATCTGATCACACCGGAAGCATTCGCGTGTAATGTAACGTTGCAGATTCGACTTTGAGCATTACATTACAATACTACCTCCCTGACTGACGCTGTTTTTCTCCCTCACTGATGTAATGCTCGAATCTGTAACGTTACATTACACGCGAATGCTCCCGGTGAGGGAGCACCTTTAAGTTTGTGTTGCTAAAAGCGAGGCTGATTCTTATGCAATGTACAGTAACATTTTCGCTTACACTTAATCACACCTAAATATCACGACAAAAATATCTCATCAGAGAGATTATCAACGGTATTATAAAACACGTTCCTATTTCTTCGCCTCCTGCGTATATAATACGCTAACCCTAAAATTACAATTAGGACTAGAATCACATTTATCGTAACACTCGCAACCATTGCTGAACTAACTGTTGCTGCTTTGGTTAAGGGTTTAACTACGGTTTCCGTAGTCGGTTCAGTTGATTTTTGCGTGACGTTGTTAGCTGTTGTGACATCGGCGATCTCAGGAGTGCTTAGGTCGTAGTCTTCGATTTCTGGTCTCCAGTTGGATGGGACGGGCATGTCTAGGCCTCTGATGAAGTAAGAGACGAGTTGTTGCGCTTGCGCAGGTCTCTCTATAGGCACGAGGTGGCCCGCGCCTCTAACGAGGGCTTCCGTGAAACCGCCGCCGCTTTTCACGTAACTGAAAGGATAACATTTTATTTTATTATATTTCAGGAGAGAGCTGTGGTTAGGATACTGGACTCCCGCTACTTAGGCACATGTTCTATTCCGAGCCCCCCCAATTCTGCTAAGATATTTGGATCGAACGATTACGTAACCAGTATAAGATGGCCCGACTTCAGGGTAATAGTGTTCTGTGACCCGGCCTCAGGTAAGTTCGTCACGCTAACTGGTTACTTAATCGACTGCGTTCACAATCAAAGATAAATTGCAAATTGAAATAAGCGAGTAGGTACAGTCGCTAAGGTGTGTTTATTATTGCAATACAGTGGCTTTTCTGTTTCATGTCAAGTTAAATTAATCAGAAAATACTAGTGAATATGGATACGTTGTTGAATAGTTTTCGATTATGCAAGATTTCGAGCTAAATTCAAGACTCCCACTATACACATCTCAGGAGTGAACGTTGCATTGGGCTAATGAGCTTCCTCGCCCAGGTGCAGTCGCTGTTGGTAACTTCTCTGTAGGAAAAGAATGAGAGAAACGGTCGAGTCCATTAATAAAACCGTTAATGTCATGTTGTTTACCCCGCCACAGTCCCGTTGTATGCCCACGGCTGTCGCGGCGCCTTGAGGAACTCATCGCGGCGACTCCAGCGCCACGCGCGGCGCGCCTGCGCGTTGGGCACGCACGGCGCTGTCAGGTCCAGCTGACCACTGCAAGAATTAAATAATAATACAAGTAGAAATTATTCAATATAGAAAAACGCGACTGCGTCATTCATTACTTTGATTAAATTTGTATAGCCTATTGACATAGGAGTGACCTCCTACAATTAAGTCGAGATGAATCTAACGACACCTCATATTACTTTTTATTTAATCCATCGAGCCGTTTAGGCTGCAGGGCGGGCCAAAGAATTAGGCATACATCTCACATAAATATTTACATACCTACACTCGAAAACAATACGAATACAAGACAGCCCCGAGATCGACCTGTTTGTGTCGAGTCCGGCCGCAATAAGACGGCTCATCACTGGCAGCTATTTCGAACCTCCGGCACAATAACTACTTATTGTTATATTGTGTGTATAGTATATTTGTGTATATATTTCATACCATGGTATTCACCCTTGTTCGATTATTTTTCATTATTGCATCTGTAGATATGTACATGTGAAAACTTATAATTGGCTTATAGATATTATTTAATTATTTATTTTGTCATTGTAGCGGTTTGTTTTCCGAATAAAATAAAATAAAAAACATGACCCTCCGTCTTGCGCTGTCAGGTAATAAGATGTTTGGATCGAATGATTACGTAACCAGGTATCCAGGTAAGCTTTTTTTGTTCGGGGGGGAAATCATCTTTTAATATGATACCTCCTTGCCACGGGGAGGCGAGGAAGGTTATGTCGGACTCTTACCGACTAAAAACCCCTCGGTGTTCCGTCTCGCCGCCCTATGACGGAGTCACGGGGAGACTTGCGAATTACTTCCGCGCTCCACCGATGATCCAGGTAAGCTGGCCCAGCCCCAGTTAACTTCGTCATACTAGCTATGTATAAAAAATTTCAAATTCCACTAACCAGTATATAAGAATTCTGCAATGTTCCAGCAAAGCTTCCACCTTCGTCTCCACATCCGAGAGGAAGTCTGGTATCAGCCGTCTCTGCACAGTATCGTTGCTGAACGTGAACGTGATATCGCCCACGTGAATCGCCTCACGCACCGCCTCGCGAGCGAGGAACGACTCAAACACGTGGAAGTTGTAATCGTCCCCCAGAATATTGTACAGCTGGTTTTGAGACGTCATGTCTTGTAGTTTGGTTAGCAAACTGTCGAACATCTGAAAAATAAAGGATTAAAGTTAATGGTATTCGCAACTGCAGGACTAAGTAGCAAGTAAGTAGGTAGGTGGAAGGCCGTGGTCTCATTCTGTGAGACCGTTATGGGCCAGAAGGAGACCGCGGAGCGCGACCGAGAGAGGGCCAATCCCAATCGGAGATGGAGACGGCGGGGCGGCGGTAACCCGCGCCCTGATTTGTCAGCCCTGTAGTTTCGGGCGAAGAATCAAGGGTCAATATCGGGTCAAGTAGTTTTTCGGAAAATCTCAACCTTATAACTCTCCTGTACACCTTTCTTTGTCTTCGACCGTACACACAACAAATAGTTGAATACAAAGTATTAATTTATTTTTCGGCAAAATATAATGTCTCGCGGTCACATATTCACAATAGTCAAGAGTTAATTGCCTGTTGTTGTGTTACATGTTAACATGAATTCAAGGTGACGGACAGGTCAAGCGGTCGTTGTCGTTGTTGGCTTAAGTAGGTACCTGCTTAAAACACCATAAGCTTTATGTGTAATGTTATGGTTGAGAGGGCCACCTGTGGAAAAAAGAATCAAGTAACGGCAGTAGAACACAATCAATTAATGCATCTAATTTAAAAAAAAGGTGTTTTACCTGTGACTGGCAGAGGCCAGTCACAGCAAGAATACCGCGTCCAAGTAGGTACTTTTTAGGGTTCCGTACCTCAAGAGAAAAAAGGAACCCTTATAGGATCACTTTGTTGTCCGTCTGTCTTTCTGTCAAGACCTTTTTCTCAGTAACGCGTGGACTAATCAACTTGAATCAACCTTCTACGTCAACGCAATAAAAAGATACTTGTCACTGTTTATGTTGATTTTTGGAGCATATTTGTATGAAAACTCAAAACCTATAGGGTACTTCCCGTTGACTTAGAATAATGAAATTTGGCAAGGTCACAAGTAAAGGAAAAAATCCGAAAACTGTAAATGACAATGCCAGATTCTGCCCCACCATCAACCGCAAGTTGTACAAGTTAACGAATAAATGTAAAAATATCTCCGTTTTTTTTTAAAATTATTGGTTTAAAATAAAGTTTTGTACAAGTTGCGATTCGAAAAAAAACAGCTTAATTAAGAATTCAGAAAATAGTAAGAAATCGAAGCGATTTATTTATTGTTTTTGTTATTCTTCTATAGGAGTTGCGAGAGTAGTAGAAAATGATACTGATTATGCAATATGAAATCTGTAATAAGTCCCCAACAAAATGATAGGTACAGCTTAAATGGTCACGTAGTTTTGTAGGTGGGGCAAAGCTCCATTGAAATGTGGCAAAGTCTTTTGTAATTACATCTCCTAAAAACCTTTTTTTTTGTTATTAATTTATTATTAATATTGACGTAACCAAGCTTTCCATAGAGTACCAAGGTGTAATAAATGAGTATTATGAGTATTGCGATTACAAACTTGATGTATCAATATGGATCACGTTTCAAGTCCAATGTGCGTTATATTAACATATGATATGGAGCGTCACCTCTCCGTCCTCCTTAATGGTGTCATATTTCGTCACTATAGCATAAAAAGTCCAACAAAGCGCCTAATGTCTTACGTAATTGTTTGGGTACCTACCTAACCTAAACATTTGGTTTTAAAAACGTTGGATTTAAAAGTGCACAAAAGGGCGTAAATATTCCCAGCTCTTGCGAACTACGAATTTGTCACGCTGGCTGTGGAAACACTGGGCCCGTGGTCGTCAGACACAAAAATGTTTCCAAAGAGTATGTCCAAAAGACTGGTCCTCGCTACAGGGGATCTCAGGGCTGGCGCTTACTTCGCTCAACGGCTGAGTTTAGCCGTTCAGCGAGGTAATGCCGCCAGCATCCTGGGAACCCTGCCGCATGGGGGCGACGTAGGCGATATGCTTATTATGTAAATATTTTGTAAATAGGTAGACACTTTTATTATTTGTATTATTTTAAGTTTTGATATAACTCTTGCAATAAACATTTAAGTAATAAAAGTGCAATTAATTAGTACTTAGGTGTTTACCAGTAATAAAATTGGCAAAAAATATGTTTGACTCCTTTGACGTACCTACAATAATTAATTTATTATCGCAACACATTGAAACCATCTATTAGGTATTGATAATGATAAGAAAAAGTTAAGTTTTGTAGAAATAAACACCTTAGGTTAACCTTTACCAATAAAAAATTAAAAGACCACGACATAACTCCACAAATGACCCAGGGCAGACCGTCCTGGAGAAGAATGACCAGTAGGACCGAAATGAAATGTCATTTATTTGTAAATATGGGTAAACAATACAGATATCATATTTGTGTCTTAGTACCACCATATTCAGCCCGAAAGCATCCAAAATTTGTGAAAGTCTTTTGACTTGGAATTATATAGTGCTTTCTGTCAATTATCGCAAAAATAGAATTAATTACTGTAGATTAAATGTCACATTATTAAACATTCAAAATTAAATAAATTTTAAAAGGCGAGGCAGAAGAATAGTTAGGTAAGTTATATTCCGTAAAAAAAAGACAAATGTTCACACGACCCGATACGACAACGATCTTACGAAGTTACAGTTTTCTTTTTACATCGATCTCTACCTAACTCAAATAATCCATAAAAATATCACAAGTAGAATTTTTAATCGGTCTACACAGTTTTCGGAAAATCTCAAGCTTAGGTAGGTACCTACTTATTTGTGGCACCTTGTATATTTCTATGCGAATTGGTTTGCTTAAGTACTTATCCAATAAAAAATACCTATAATATGTTAAATGTAATCGTATCTATCATAATCACAAAACTTACTCAAATATGAACAATAACATTTAAAAGATCTGAGTATATTTTATGGGGCTAAAAGCCTTGAAATAACCGGAACGACCGGTCATCTCGCGCTCACATAGGTAAACGAGTTAAAAAGATTTTAGCTATATTAAGTATGCAAAGGAAATAACATGTACCCTATTACCTAACCTTCGTCGATTCCGCTTTGTTAGACTATTAGTTCGATTGATCTATCTGGAAAAAAATCGATCTGTTAGACTGCCTAGCCTAACAGAACGGAATCTCCTCTTCAATCCACATTTAGGGGATTCAATTATAAACATTATTAGAATATGCAATTTCGATCCACAAACAAACGAGGGGTTCCAAAAATAATAATATTTTTCTTTGTCAGTTGAATCCACAATCCGATAACTATACAACGTGAAATTTTAGTGGTTGTTTTCCCGCAGCGAGACGTTGGTTTCTGTAGTACAGTCGACATCAGATCAATGGTAACACTTGCAGTACGATTCCAAGTCTTACGACGCAAATAATAAGAACTGTCAAAACTAAAAAGTGTTACCATTGATCTGCTGTCGACTGTACTATCGATTTATAAACATAAAAAAATTCTAAATTAAGAAATGACAGTTTTAAACTGTGAAAAACTGAACTCGATAGTGAACGCGAATCAATAGTAACACCGCGATATCGCAGGCAGCGTGGCAACAGCGCGGAGTGGCCGGCGGACGGGGCACAATGCAAGGACGGCTGTTTGTGGTAGGTTCATACGTCTAGTGAGTTACTATCGTCGCTTTAGAGTTGTAAAATAAATAATTAAAAATTTTACGATTTCTTTTTCAAGTTTAATCCGATAAATCAGTACCTACTACCGATGGCAAATCATTCTGCCACGGGAAAACAATCTCTAGTAGTAAAATAAATGTAATGTGAAAGATCAGCGACCCAATGTGGGTCTTGGCCTCCGAAAAAGGAACGCAGGACCAACAATGCAGGACCGACTGTCGCCACGTAGGTATGTGTATATAGGCCAAACACAGCTATTTTCATTTATTACAAATAAAATACGTACGTCGATAGCCTTTTGCGCGTCGCCGTCCCGAATCGCCTTGAAGTACGCGTCTTGCAGCGGCCTGACTGCGCGCGCGCCCAGCGAGTCGATGAGTCCCCAGTTGTAGAACATAGCCGTGAAGTTGGCCACGTGCTCACGGTTCATCACGGGGTTACCCATTATCAGCCCCTGGGGAGGCACAGTGGACCATATTGGCAATCGTAAGAAATTCTACGAGTTAAGTGACAAATAATCATTTTTAATTAATGCAAGTAAATATATTGCCGGTTTTTTTTCGGCATGCCCACGTTGTTTGCCTTCACCGTTTTGTAAAAGTGTGAAATGAAATTCGTTTATTCGTTCGATAGTTACACATTAGATCTTAGGATTCTTAGGATCTTGGGATTAGGAAAGATTTTCCTTGAAAAAAGAAATTTTCCTTGAAAGAAAAAAACCCGAGGAAAACTCATTGGTACGGCTAACCTGACCTGGATTGAACCTGGGACCTCCGTATTCTAAATACGGAGGTCCCAGGTTTAATCAATAACCCAACAACAGCTACGACAACGACAAGTGGACTCGAAATGGCGGCGAATTTGTAGATACTTGTATATACCGACAAAGTTTTTTTTGGCACGTGGATGACATAGAAAGGGGGCGCTGTTCGCAACGAAAGGTGACGCTTTACGAGATGGCGGCGTTAGTTCCGATTTGTGCCACGTGCCAAAAGACCCTTGTCGGTCTGCACCTGCGCGGGCCGTCGTCATTTTAGGCCAATCTTAGCTGCTTAGAACTGTCCCTACTACTGACCTGTAAATTAACAGGCGCGTTGCCAATCTTGTCAGCAGTGCTGAGTATCTTTGCAGCGAAGGCGGGCACGTAGCGGCCTGCGTATGACTCGCCCGCTATATACAGAGGCGCTACGCCCAGCTCGGGAAATAGACGCACCAACTGCTGCAGGGCGTGGTTCAGGTGCTCTGCATACTGGACAAGAGGAAATGTTTAATGGGATTGAGACACAATGTTCTTTCCTCTTCGTTAAATCTGAATGTTTAGAGGGAGAATTGATGAGGCAAAATAGTCTTCATCAAGCAAAACTAGGGAATGAAGAAATTGCGCTCGCGAAAGGAGCCACGAGCGGGTACCGAGTTCATCTCTCTGATTTCGGCCTTTAAAAACCTAGATAAATGGAAATGTTGCAATCTAACATTCTCATTTTATATAGTAGGTACCTACGTAAGTTTAAGGAAAGGAAGGAAATAGAAAACACACAACAGAATCGCAATCGCAAATAATGAAATTTTCATCCGCCGCTTTTCTTTTGTTTTTCTTTTCGGCCAGAATTCATTATTTTCCTAACGACTAACGTCTTTTTGGACATTGCTGCCAGCGTCAAGTAATTTTTTTATATAATTTTTTTTTTGGGCCCGAATAACTTTATTCCAGCATTTACCAAGGAGTTTTTACATAAAGAGAAGATAAGAAGAAAAGAGAAGAAGATTCCGTACCGTGTCCATGTCGTGAACGAACCCGTCCTCGCTATTGGTAAAGCTGAATCCGGCCCCCACGGGGTTGTCGAGGAACACCATCGAGTACTCTTTACACCAAGACCACTCCCGCACTGGAAACACAGATGAAATATGGTTTCATACAAAATTTTAGGGGTAAAATTGTGAAAAAAAATCTCAATAATTTATCTTAAGAGCCTTCCATGAGCCAACTAGCGCCGCCAATCTAAAAAAAATCATATCTTCCAATATAATCAGTTTTATTAAAAAAGCTACGTTCACATTGTTTATTGCTATAAATATTATTTTTTAAATGCTTATTTGTAACGTGATGCAATGTAGGTAAGTTGTAGTTCACATAATTGCAAAAAACGGCCGTTTCTGGCACATTTGTGAACTACAACTTACCTACATTGCATCACGTTACAAATAAGCATTTAAAAATAATATTTATAGCAATAAACAATGTGAACGTAGATTTTTTAATAAAATTGATTATATTGGAAGATATGATTTTTTTAAGATTGGCGGCGCTAGTTGGCTCATGTCAGCGCCATGTAAGATAAAAAGTCCTCATTTATCATATGGATACGATATACAGAAAATGATCCCCGTTTATGACTTACCTAGTTACCGAGACAAATTGTATAGTCCGGACGTAATTTCGTATAATACCACCACCAGCTTCACCTAATTATTAGCATGTAGGTAACATAAAAATCTAGTCATAGGTCATATGCTTGTACTGCGGGAAATAATGAGTTCCCATGGGAAAATTAGCTGCGTACCTCAGTTTTGCGATTTCCATCCACAAATCCACACTCATCGAATCTTTGCATAGGTAATAAATAATAATAATAATTGTACTTAACCTGGGGTTATCTGAAATTGTTAGCGTGTGCAATAAAGAGTTTAATTTCTATTTAAAAGAAGGTATCTAAGGTGGTACTGGATGCTGAATGTTTATACTTAAGTACCTACCTAATTTATAAGTGCATAGGTACAGGTACCTATAATAGATTTATAGTGTGACGAATATAGCCAGTTTTATCTTATCGTTTATACTATAATAAGTAGGTACGATAACCTGACAGTGGGAGGGATAAGAGAGTCAATTGTGTCGATTGTTGATATTATGTAGGTACAGCACAACCTACGCAAAATGACAAAATCAAACAAATGGACAGACAAATGTTTGTTAGAATTCGTATAATTTTATATTACTTATAAGACAATTTTACTACCCTGCTTTGATTAGAGGGAAATTGGTCGAACGCTAAAATGATATCGTGTCGATAAAAATTTACGGAAAACATGACAAAGTTAACGGAAGCTGGGCTAGCTTTTAACAGCCATGTTGGCGTTTAATAGCCATATAGGTACCCAATTTAACCTTTACTTCTTCACTCACTACTCTTCTTTGCTTACATTTCAACTCCTTGTCGAATTCAAACGGTCCCATCTCCAAGAACAGTCCATCGAGACTGGACGCGCCAGGGCGTCCTTGCAGCCATATTATCCAAGGAGTCTCGTTCACAGGCTTATCAGCCACGGGGAAGTACCAGAAAAACGTATTGGACTGGTACGATTCTTCCAACGTCAGGAATCCAGAGTAACTGACCACGTTTAGGAATAAAGATGGGTCGACTTTTGATAAGTTCCTGGCTTCCTCTGTGCGGTTTTGGAAAATGTATGGAGATAAGAATAAGGCAGGCGTGGTCGTGGCTGTTGCGTAGATGGTCGCACTGTAAAAGAGTGAAAAAAATTGCAAATACTTAAAATAAATACCTACTTATCTATTGACGGATATACCACTACTTACCTATATTTTAGGGTACCGAGCACTTAATTCTACGTATTCGTCAAGTATCGTTTTTATTTTAACACATGATTTGGTCAAAATTAAAAACGATAAAAAAACCGATTGAATTTCGAGGTTGCGGCATCACCCTTATTTAGAAGATCTACTTATTGGGAATTATTATTTAAAATAACCTCTTTAATTTCTGTTACTTTTGTTCTATATATAGTTACTTGGATGTACCTATATCCGTAATTCCTATGTATTGTTTAAACAAAGAAACCAATGTAAGTACCTAAACATTACATATCAACTTCAAGTGAACTTCAAGTTTCAACACGAAGAGGATATTAAATATTTCATAATTAATCAATTAACCATTTGTACCTACCGAGTTATTTATGAACAAGGAAAACATACAATGAAATCAGCGTAATTTTGCTCCAGTTTAATGATGTTTATTGCATAAACTATATATTTGTTGCATAAACAAAATTTCGTTCGCGCAGGCTTTGACAGGACAAAAAAAGGCCAGTTGCATTACTTTTGTTTCTGTTAGACCGTAGACCTATTGTAAATTCTATAGTGGTGGAACCTCAGACAAAATCCCAAGAGATAAATTCCGTGATTTCATAACAATAGGTACGTACTTAGGTATAAGTTTACACTTTTACTAAGTACAAATATTCCAATTATGAATACGGTTCTAACGTTTATAATTTAAAACTATACTTAAGA
Source organism: Tachystola acroxantha (assembly GCA_963506565.1). Classification (NCBI taxonomy): domain Eukaryota; kingdom Metazoa; phylum Arthropoda; class Insecta; order Lepidoptera; family Oecophoridae; genus Tachystola; species Tachystola acroxantha. Next base: position 12,080,627 of record OY735871.1, read on the forward strand.
CGGGTAAAAATCAATCAATGCATACTACACAATCGTAAACAAACTTCCCACCATACGAATGCCGAGCTAAGATTAGAAATTGTAAACAATACGCTGTTATTGCACCACTCACCTTAACACGGCAAAAATTCCAACAGTCACACAAGACATTTTATTGCAATGTGTACCTAATGTTGCACTTAGAACAATTCTACATCATCTAAACTTAATATATTTGCTATGTAATTCACTTGTGATTTTTATAGCTCGTATTCGACACGGTTACTATGGCCGACGTGCCGGCTCTAACTGATTGTATTTTATAGTTGGTGAGTCAGAAACTCAAAGGCATGGGGACGATGTTCATATCAAATACTTAATAAGCACGAAAGCGCTTCTAGAGCTGTAATAGCTTTAAGTGGTAGCTAATGCTCCTACTTCACTTGGCTATTCGTATATTTGCGTATTTGTTATACTTGCCATGTGTGGCTGGTATGTGTGACAAATATGCGTCTTATTTGCCTATTCGACACCATGTCATCCAATAGCGAATACGAATAGCCAAGTGAAGTGGGAGCATTAGAATACGGCCATCCAATAAGTTTTACTCGGTTTTTAGGAAGGAAAACATACACAGAGAATTCTCTCAAAACGGTGAAGGAAAATATCGTTATAAAATCTGCAAAAAATCTATGGCATGCATCCGCGTGGCGTGTAATCCGCACTGGGCCCGCATAGTGGATCATGGGCCGAGATATCTCGATGTAGGTAAGGGAGGTCTGTGTCCGAGCAGTAGGGACATAAAAATGTATTTGCGATGAAGGTAACAGTTTGAGCGATATAATAATGAACGTGAATAAGTTGATGATTGAGTACAGAATGATTCACTATCATAATTCGATATTGAAACAACTGCTGGATTGTTGTAAACGAGTTCACAATCGAATTATGACAAGGGCTATATTTTCAGTAACAGATAATTTAATTAGGAAAATAACATTCAATTATAATTAAAGTTATGTACAAAATAATAATAAAAAACAAATAAATATATACTTATAAATAAAAAATAGGGGCCAAATCGCTGCCCTGCGGAAGAGTGCCCAAAAGGCTGGCGACGTTACCTCGTTGTATAGCCAGCGATATACGCTGGCCAAGGTAAGGGCTATATTGTACTGTACTCAATCATCAACTTATTCGGGTTCGTAATAAATCGTTTTATCTGTTATACTACCATGTGGTGCCATCAGAGTTTAATAAAATTATTGATTTTATAGAATTTAACGGAAAATGTGTTTAAAACATGATGCGCTCGATTTTATGGCGGGGCCATATTCAATATTTTTTTTTTTTTTTTATTTATTCAAGTTTCATACATATATATAGTCTAAGTTTAACACCATTTATATATTATGAGCCAGGCAAGCGTTTCATAGAGCTATGACAGGGCGTTCAGTAGCAACCCAAAAAGACCTAGGTCTGTGCTAGGGCTAACTACATGTCACGGACAAAGAGACAAGAACGGTCGAGTTTATTGGCGATATTGTAATCTCTAGAGGAGTACCATTATCAAGAACTATATAAATTGTACATTATATAAATACTTTAATCTAATAATATATTTTATAATAGAATAAGTAATGATTATTATATTATACTACTTATCTAATTTTATATAGTAAATATATATGAATATTATATTTATAATACATAAATAAATATATAATGTATAGCATATGTGTAGTATTTGGTTGGCATAAATGTTAATTATTTTTATTTATAAATTTAATTCCACTAAGCTGGTATACATTTTTTTGAATTCAATGTAACCTATTTGCAGCAGGTGTTTTTTCACTTTAAAGTTCAATGATTTGCATAACGTTTTTTTATTCCACTTGTTATCCACTCTAAGTGTGTGTATGCAGTCTCGTATGTCAGCGGGCAGGAGTGCGCACGCGCGCGGAGCAATGGACGAGTAGTGCCTTCTGGCCGCGGCTGTGTGCGTGCGAGGAGTCTCGAAGGCTCGACTCGCCGTGTCTCGAAACCCACGCTGACTATCCCATTGGGAGTTGGGAACAATTTTGTCATGCTTAGCAAAGTGTATAATAGTTTGCCATACAAACAATTGTCTAGGCGTCAGCACTTTAGAGATCCTATAAAGTACGTCAGTTGGAAAGAGTCTAGGCTTGCGGTTTATCATTTTTAAATTAAGTTTCTGAGCTCTTTCTAATATTTGCAAAATAGTAGACCCACAACCACCCCACCCAATGACTCCGTAGATGACTTTATACGGTGTCTAAAGTGTAATCAATAAGTTTGTGCTTATCCTTATTATTGTAAACAATGCCGATGGCCCCCCGCTGGGCAAGTTGATATCAACGGAGGACGAGGAACGTATGAATTGTGGGACATATCATAATATTGGAATCAAAATTTTTAATTATTTAATTTTTTTACATTAATTACAATATATCATTCATTTTAATCAGACCCAAAAATGCATCGTTTTCGTTTTAAACCACAGTGTACAAAAATCCATGTTTCAAGTGTCAAACCGGCGCCAGTCGACATTTGAGCATCTTTGCAAAGCGTTACCTACCATCGAAGCTTAGGTCGAAAGCTTTCTACAGTATCCATAACTACGTCATAAAAAGCCGTCAATAAAACATCGAATTTGAGCGTATTTGGAAAGTTTTGCGCACATGCCTGGCGTCAAAATCAAAACGTGGGTCAAACTGAAAACTAAGACGATGTTCGCGATCTGTCTCGTACGTATGTGTCCAAGGGCCTTTTTTCATACAAATTAGAATCAAAAATTAAAATCAGTTCATTTTCTAAACATTTTTATTCAGACCCAGAAATGCTATCGTTTTCTTTTTAAGGCAGTTGTCCCACCGCCAGCGAGTAAAGCGAGTAAATCTCGGCTATTTATTGCGAAAGAAACGTACAACAGATAGCACATTATTATATATAAACGGATATCACTCACTTATATTGTTGAAGTCGGCAATTAGACCGACAGTTTCAACCGATTTCGTCGTCCGTCCGTCCGTTTGTCGTCGGCGGGACAAGTTATGTCGGAACGCGCCAGAGGGCGTTGATCCGCAGTGCGTGAAGAAACGTCACCAGCGACGCGGGCGCGGCGCGCTCACCTTGAAAAATACCGTCGAAATCGGTCGAAACTGTCGGTCTAATTGCCGACTTTAACAATATAAGTGAGTGATATCCGTTTATATATACTAATTTGTAGTAATGGCTCACTATAGTTTTAATTCTAAAAAAGATAGCACATTCCGTGTAAACAAAAGAGACGCAGCGTTATTCGCTCGGTGTACAAAATGAAAACGATAGCCATTAGTGTTCGCTACTTCAATCACTATTCCGTCTCTCAGAGGTAGTGCAGCTTTGTAGCGGAGCTGTTCCGTATGTACTCCTGCACGAATGAGCCGTCCAGCAGGCCGAAGCCGTGGCTGATCGGCAGGCCGCGCACCCAGCGCGACACCAGGTGCTGCACGGGCGCGGGCGCGTCCAGCGGCGCCATGTGACCGGCGCCGCGAACAACCACCTCGGTGAGGCGACCGCCGCTCTTGTGGTAGCTGCGAGGCAAGGTTTAGTATATGTGTTAGAAAGGATTAAACGCAGAGGCTAGAACGAATAACACATTTATTTAATTAATATGATCCAGTACAATACGTTACATTTCATGGACAGAAACCCACAGAGTACCAAACCACATAAACAACTATGGCGTATGGCCAGTTAATTGTGTCGTAGGTTTTATTCAACTTAAAATTCAATTCAATGTAAAAACTAGTTTGCTGTAATTCATAAACAGTTAAACCTCAATTCCCATAAATTGTGTTACTATCACTTTCCCACTTCGTTAAAAAAGGTTAAGATAAAAAGGGACAGGGAGGCCCCTTGTCCTAAACGGTCACGTTTATGAATACGCGCCTTTGTGTTAAAACAAAGATAATTGTGGGGCTGTTGAAAATGGCGGGAAACCACGACGGTTGCTAAATTATTTGATAATTTACATTTTAATGTCTGCACGTTAAATTAATCAGAAAATGTTCGCGAATGACAATATGGTGAAATTATTGGATGATTCATGCAAGATCGGAAGTTTCGGGCTATGATCAAGAGTTCCACTACGAGCTCGGGAGTGAACGTGACTGTCGAGCTGCTTCGTCCAGAGTGATGACGCTACGGCGGCTCCTCTGGAGAAAGAGAAGACTATGATATTTTGAATTCTGTTTGTCTGTGACTTTGTGCAAGTATCACGCCATAACTACTGAAGGGATTTTGATGGGAGTTTCACTAGGAGATAGCTGAAATATCCGGACAGCTCATAGGCTATAAGCCATGGCGGTATGTGAAGTGGAAACAAGGATCCAGAGAGGAAGATCTGCCTCCTGATCTCCTCCATCCTCCTCCTCTACGCAAACGAAGTTGCGGGGTACAGCTAGTTGTAAATAAAATTGGTATATTATGTATATATGTCTTACCCGGAGAGCCTGCCGTTAAATATGTAAGGGTAGCGTGTGGAGTCCAAGAAGTCTTTGGAACCGCTCCATTTCCAAGTGCGGTAGTTCTCCGAGGTCAGTACGCACGACAGCATCTGGTCGAGTTGGCCGCTGGAACATTGATAGGGGTGTACGTGTTTGATAGGTTTTCAAGGTTACATTTAAAAAAGAAAGAAAGTACCGATAGTCCCGGTAGATGACACTACTGGTCTGATGTCAACATTAAATGCGTTGTTATTGCTTGTAACTTGGGCTTTCGTATTTCATTCCTAGTATCAATTTGTAAGTACTGTAAAGTTGTAGTTTAATGTTTGTATGATTTCGACGGATAGTCGAAAAAAAAACGAGGATAACTCAGGTTGGGAATCGAACCTGGGACCTCCGTATCGCTCTCTAACTAAAATAATGTTGGTAGTGGATACGAGGCTTTAATGGTACAGAACGCTAGAGACGAACTTCATAGACCTTGCTTCACGATTCTACTCAAAACAGATCAAATGCTATTTACCAATAAGTCAGCACCCTATATCGATCCAGCAGCTCCTCAAATATCGGCTTGGCACTACTCAGGAAGTCCGGATTCAGCTTGCTATTGACGGTCATATTGACGAAGCTGAACTGTATGTCGCCCACGTGCAGAGCCCTCTTCACCTCCGCCTTGCGCAGGAACGGCAGGTACTTGCCTACCGAGAGCTCGTCTTGGAGGAAGTTGTAGGCGTGCTTCTGATGCGACAGGAGTAAGAGAACGGTGATCAGGTGGTTCCATTTCTGAAACAAAAAGTCTTCATTTAATATTTAGATCTTCGTTTCGTATAGGCCTCTCTAAGGCCCGTATTAATAGACTGATCTCAAGAGCGCTCTCAGTAACACTCAAGACGCATCTCAAAATCGTCGTCGTTCTAATTAATATACCAATCTTGAGCAAACACGCATTCAAGACGCGGTCCGGCTGCACTCAGTAAATACTATCTCAAGTGTGCGCTTGAGTGCTGAGTTTTGTTTATTAATTCGGCGTTAATCACGTCATACCCGGATCTTCAACGAGCACTTCAGTTTCGTTTATTATTAGGAATGCCATCTTTAGGTCGCTCTCAAGAACAATCTCATAGTTTAGAGCGGTTTATTGATGCGCGCTTTGATTTTGAGAGAGGCGTCTGAGTCTGCGCAGAATAGAGATGAGTGGAAGGGTTTGGTGGGAGCCCTTTGCTCAGCAGCAGGCCATTACAGGCTGATAAATAATAGGTAGCCTCATCATCATCAGCCCGTATCAGTCCACTGCTGGACATAGGCCTTTCCCAAAGCACGCCAGTCAACCCGACTCTCTTGCACCCATGTCTCTGCCAGCCTTGCGCAGCTGGTTGTGGGACGTCCCACAACAAAAGTTCAAATCACTGACATTGGCGAAATCACCTCTCATGCTTCCACTTCACTTGGCTATTCGTATTCGCTATTGGATGATTGTAGTATTTGTCAAATACTTGACATACATACAAATGAGACGAATATTTTGTCAAGCATACCAACCACATATCGTCCCTTAGCTAACAACACCGCATAAGTAATTTTTACCAACTTTACAGGAGACGAAAAAAACTGCCAACTGTTGAGAGGTCAACCGTCTTGCGCGGTGTCACTACTTTTCGAATTTTGGCTTCTGAGTGGCTGAAATCTATATTATCATGTGACCAATGGTTAGACGCGCAATGAGCAGCACTATCTAAAGGCAGTCATCATCATCAGTCTATTTATATTGCCCCACTGCTCGGGCACAGACCTTCCCTTACATCGAGGGAGCTCGGGCCATGATCCACCACGCGGGCCCAGTGCGGGTTGGCGGATTTCACATGCCTTAGATTTTTTTCTTCTTCTACGACATGCGGGTTTCATCACGATGTTTTCCTTCACCGTTTTGAGAGCACTCGGTAAATATACGTAAGTTTTTCCTTCGAAAAAACCGAGGATAACTCATTGGTACATGGCTGCCCTAGCTGGGAATCGAACCTGGGACCTCCATATTGCAAGTCCATTGACCCAACCACTGAGTCACCGAGCTATCTAAAAGCAGTAAAACGTGAAAACTGCGCCAATTTTCGACTTGAGCGGTGTTGTAAGCTATGGCAATTATGACAAATACGAATAGCTAAGTGAAGTGAGTAGAGGAGAATAAATTAAATAAAAGACTAGAATCAGCTGATCCTCACGTATTTTGCTTCTACGCTCCTGTTAGCCGCGATGTCCTGTTGGAACCCGTCGAGCAGCGGGCGCACGATCTCGATCTGCCCGTGCTCCAGCAGCCCGAAGTAGTAGAAGGGGCGCGTCATGTGCGAGATCATGCCGGGGTCCACGTAAGCGTTGCCCATTATCATGCCCTGCGGACCACGCAGGTTGGTATAATAATAATAATAGTTCTCAGAATCTGAATTACGCATTATCCATGCTCGGTGAATAAATTAGAACATTATGAAAAAATGCTTGTCACGGAATGACAAGGTCGCAGGTTCAAGTCCTGCCCACGGCAAGAATTTTTTCATCATGTTCTAATAAAAGTTCTTTATTGAGCCGAAATACTTATGATATTATAACCTAATACAATAGTGAGTATACTGCTAACAATAGTTTATAAAACAGATCATAAGAGAGGGGAGGTTAGGCTATACAACTAGGTGTCGCTGCTGCTCCTATACTAGGAATCCTGTGTTGCAGGTAACAGTGTCGCCAGTACCCTATCAAGTTTAGATTGTCAATAGTAAGAATTCTGTAATTACTGGTTCAGGGATTCCCTAACTGGTCATCGGTATTATCCCAGGGGCGTCGTAAGGTGATCTACAATTGCAATTTCCAAACTTGAGCCCCGTTTTGAGAAGCTATGCTCAGAATAGCAAGTACATCCTTCAAATTCCCAAGGGGGCGTCACGGTAAAACTAAGTTTGGGAAGCCCTGACCTAGTTAATTGTTATTATTTTAAAAGATGCTGACATTTTTCTCGTCGGCGTTGGCACCTCCTTGCAAAGTGGAATAAATGTAAATTCTAAAATTTTGACGTGCAAAAGTGAAGAAAGGAATGGACGGGGATATTTGGCATAGCAACGCTGTAACTGTCGGTTGTAGTTTGTAAAATTGGTAAGTAGCTTTTTTACCCGACTGCACAAGAAGGAGGGTTATGGTTTTCAAGTGTATGTGAGTATGTATGTCTATATCTTTGGCACGCCCTGCAACCTGGCCTGCAGAAGGCGTGGCCCATCGTTTTTTATTATTATTATTATTATTGATTGACTAAACCCGCGTTTGGCCCAGATCTCACCTGATGGTAAGTGACGATGAGGCCGATGATGAAGCACGCGGGCCTAGTAAATGCCTATTCACTCTTGCCTTAAAGATCCCAAGATTATATGTGTCCGGAAACACCGACGCCGGCAGGGCGTTCCATTCTCTAGCCGTTCGTATGATGAAGGAGGTTCGTAGAGCTAAATAACAATACCTGAAGGTTAACGTTTCCCAGCTCGCTGTGCCTGTGTATCTGCATGGCGAGCGCGGGCACGTACTTGCCGGCGTACGACTCGCCCGCCACGAACAGCGGCGCCGTGCGCAGCTCGGGGAATATCTCGAGGAACTGGCTTAGCGCGGTATAGAGATGGGCCCCGTACTACAACAGAGACATCATCCACTTGTGTAAGTATACTTACTTCTAGATATAGGCAAGGGCGTGGCCAAGGGGGTCCATACACCTGGGCCAACATATGAAACCGCCCTCGACGCTGCTACTCGGCACTGTGGACACAAACGGCGGTTTCGTATGTGTGATATTTCGCGCCCGCGGGCTCGCAGTATTCTTCTTCATTTGACTTTCTTGACAGATCATTCCGCACGTGTTCAGCCCAGAAGCTTCAAGAGCTCAAGTGCTCTTCACTATACTCACAATTCATACTTTCCCCGTCCTCTCTTGCTCCACTCGCTCTCCCAGACATAGGTCTGTCAAGGCGCGCCTCCCCCAACCCGATTCTCGAATGCAGTCACTTATACCGCAGCCCAAATCAAGTGTCTTATTTTGTAAACAAATATGATCGTCTAATTACCTGTTATGATGTAATACTGAAGGAACTGATTGATCGAACCTGTTCATCATTGTGAAAATAAAGTGATACGATATAATAATGTGAGAATAACTTCGCAATAATCACAGAACAGCTTAAAATGTTAGTAGGGTAGGGTAGTTTTTGTTTACAAAATAAGACACTTCATTTGGGCTTCGGTATACATGTGACATTTACAAGTGAATAGAGAAGCACAAGGGCGTCGCCGGCGACGACGCGGCAGCGCGGACGGAATTGGAGAGACAGTAGTACTCTCCTCTCCCCGCTTGCTCTCGCCTCATCGCCTTTCCAGTACCTGACTAAGGACTTTGCATTTGGCTGGATATTTTTTCCAATCTCTAGAGGGCAGCTGCCCCTATTACCCCCCCCCCCCCCCCCCCCCCCGTGGCGACCCCTATTGCCCCTTGGAGAAGCATCCTACCGTATCCATATCCTGCGCGAACCCATCCGCGCTCATGGTGTAACTGAAGCCAGTGCCCACTGGGTTCTCGATGAACAGGAGCGAGTGGTCGCGCCGCCATGAGTGTTGGTTCTCTGCAACATACATCATTTTGCAATAATATTAATATTAAAAAATAAGTAATAGAAACCGACACATAAAATAGCAAGATCTCGAGGCTATCTTTCTGATACCATGAAGCCTTTGGCGCGTGAAAAAAACGTGAAAATATACATGTGATTTGAGGTTACGCCACCGTTTAGGCCAGGGTCCCTTTCTATATATCTTAACCTTTTTTAACGAAGTGTGAAAAGGATAGCAACACGATTTAAGGGAAGTGAGGTTTAACTAGGTTTATGAATAACAGCATTTATGTCTAAGATATGATGATAAGAGAAGTCTCGTTAATATGGCCTAATTTGTTGCAAACCACATCTAGTATCACCCCTTTCAAGGAATGTATCGAATTTCCAATCACAATCATGTATATATAATATATGTAATATGTATAGTTGTATACTTACTAATCAAAGTAGCACCAGCAGTGACGGAAAACGGTCCTATTTCGTCGAACAGCCCCGTCATACTCGACGCCCCCGGGCCTCCCTGCATCCATATAATCCACGGCGTTTCACTCACAGACCTATTCTCTATAGGAAAGTACCAGAAAAACAAATTCGACCCATACGTTTCGTTCACTGTGAGGAACCCCGAATAACTCTCGATCCCAAGGAACATCTCAGGGTCCACTTTACATGCGTCGCGGGCTTCACTTAACCTTCCTTCTTTTATAAATGGCGTTAATATTAGCGCTGTTCCATTATCGTTCTTATCTTCCGGAATTAAAGTTTCATTATCTATCGTATTATTTGTTATTTCAGTTACGTTTATAGGGTTGTCTGAACTTGTAGGGAGTTTAAAGATGGTATTGTCTTCTATATTGTTATCTGATTCTGCATCCACTTTGTTGGTATCTGGTGATATTGTTGGGAGATGTATGTGAATATGTTTATTGTCTATTACATTGTCTTCTATGTCTGATAACGATAACTGTTCGTCGGATATAGCCACCTTTCCGTGAGCACTGCAATTTATTGTAATTAAAATATTATAATTATTATTATTATAATATAATCCCTAATTCTCATCATTATAGGATAAATAAATAAAGACACTTATTTTAATCAGCACTTTGTACAATGAATGACATAGGATAATACATAAAAAATACATAATACTTATTCAATAAGTTATTTATGTTTTTAGACTCACTGCGTAGATATACGAAACATTTTTACTCAACTGATGGAAATAGGATGGAATAATTTATGTAAAAAATAATCGGATTTTCTTTTTTATAATAATTCTATTTGCGTCTTATAAGAGTTATAAGTAGGTAACTACCTAACACTATTAAATACAAATGGCACATACCTGATTATTAAAGAAACTAATAAATATATCACAGAATATATCATAATTATAATGTTTTAGGTACACGTATTACTTATATTAATAGAAAATTTAATTTTACAATCAATATTATCTATCTGCGACAGAATTTATACTTATGCGAACTAAGTACATACTGCTAAATAGTCAATTTAAATAATTTATCTGACTGCTAGTAATTATCAGTTTGAACTATGTGATCCCGTTTCAAAACATACTTCTACACTACACTACGGTCGACAGTTCACCAGCACTTTACGCGATGGCAATACGGCATACATTGCATTGCAGGTAAGTGTGCGGCCGACTGTACCTATTTACATTGATGACAAAATCAGGCGTAGTTAGAACGAGAGGCCGAATTGCGCCAATTGCGGATTAATGTTGAATCATAAATTGATAATTTGATGATTAACATTGGCAGAGTGAAGAGCGTGCCCTCATCTGTATTCTTAATTTTGGATGAATTTTGGCAGGGAAATAAAAATACTCCAACAAAACAAGCTCTCGTATTTATAATACCCTACATACTTATATATATATTGTATGAATAACTACTTCTATAGACATAATTTTCATTTTAAGACGTTTAATTTTAGTAGTTAGTGCCGAATCATTTATCGAGTAAATGTAGGTGTGTCGTCGTTTCCATGTCACATGGTTGCGAGGTCCCCCCCCCCCCCCCCCCCTTATGTCACGACTTACTCGGTGGCACACGACCGTGGGTAATAGTGTTATGTGCACACGACTCACTACGATAGGAGCGCGGGCGGGGCGCCTCCTCTCATTCATTCCTCCGCGGTGAATAGTCAGCCTAACAAAACGCGTGTCGAATTGATTCAGATTCGTTTGTGGGGGTCAAGTCTCGAGAATTTCCTTATCTTCTTGTTCAAATGAGTTCTTAGTAAAAATACTCTTTGATGATAACTAATACTTAAGTACCTAATAATAATGCATTTGCGTCTTGAATCCAAGAGTATTTGAATATTTTCGGAAATCGCCTGTTAAACATTATTTCAAAAAAAAAAATCCTGATTAATATTATTACTACAATCACGTTAACGTAAACTGAAATTTATGTGGCGCTATATGGTTGTCAAAAGCAAGAGTGAGACACAAGATGCAGCGGCGGAGTGAAGAGTACGGCGCAGTGCCTCAATATTCGTATTTTTATGAATTTTGGATGAATAAAATACGACAACAAAAATCAGATTTTTTTAAATCAAGCTCTCGTATTTATAGTACCCTATATTTTGATATATATTTTGTATAACTATTTCGGTTTAGATATAATTTTCATTTTAAAAGACATGGAATGGGTACCTATGTTTGCGATTTTTTTCTATCGAGCGAAGTTTAACTTTAGTAGTTAGTGCCGTAGGCTTCGTATGCGTGGATTTTCAGTTTTTCTATAAAACTGAAAATCCACGCATACGAAGTCTTAAATAGCGCCCCTAGAGGGCGATAGATGAAACAATCTTGCTGCGAACCAAAGTTCGGTAAAAGCGTTGCAATACCCTTACATTTTGTAAATAGCTTTTTTAATAAAATTGATTAAATTGGAAGATATTATGTTTTCAAGATTGGCGGCGCTAGTTGGCTCATATCAGGCCCTTAAGTAATAGTTCTTTTGATAGTTGAATTTATTGTAAATATTTTTTTTTATTTTTCCTCGAATTTTTGCATTTACAACGCTGTGTAGAATTAATGTATGTCACAAGCCTAACCATCCACTTAATTTTGTCGAATGAATGCAAGGCCACCCTGTATATTTCTTTCCTGACCCTCCTTTCATCCATTCGCTCTTGTCCAAACCAGCATACTCTTTTCAATTCTTTTTATATTAAATCAATTATTATATATTCAGACCACACTGTTCTCTGATATTAAATAAAATATATTGTTATAATTACAAATTAACTCTGTTATTGAGGAACATTTCTCTAATGAGCGACAACTCGTCCGCCAAGCGGGTCATTTCCGCAGCGATCGTCTGCAGTGCCTCCTTGATGACTCGAGTGTGCTCCAGGTTTTCTCTCTCCAGACGCAGAAACTCGGCCACTTCGTTATCGTGCTCTAAAACTAAGGAACAATAAAATGCTTCACTATCTATACATATAATAAGACTGTAAAAAAGTTGTGTCTGTACATTGGATATTTTTTGAAAAGAATAATTGTAATGTGTTTTAGGATCGATACTGATGCCAAAACACTAATTTTTAGAATTTTTGTCTGTGACTTTGTGCAAGTATCACGCCATAACTACTGAAGGGATTTTGATGGGAGTTTCACTAGGAGATAGCTGAAATATCCGGACAGCTCATAGGCCATGGCGGTATGTGATGTAAAGGGAGGAAACAAGGATCAAGAGAGGAAGATATGTCTCCTGATCTCCTCCATCCTCCTCTACTACGCAAACGAAGTTGCGGGGTACAGCTAGTTAATAATATTTTTATTGGATAAGACTGAAACATATTACAAAAGCAGCGGATAGGCAACGGCAGTGGCAGTAGTTGTAATGTAACTCTATGAAAGATGTGACTGAATGCAGCAACGGAGCGTCAGGGGCAAAGCATGGGAGCGGCAACTGCGCGGCGTTCAATCTGTCATGGCGTGCTTTGGGAGAGGCCTATGTCCAGCAGTGGACTGATACGGGCTGATGATGATGGGCCAATGGGGGCGGGGGTGGCCAGATTTAAGTGGCCCGGGGGGACTCTGAACCTAAATACGCCACTGACTAAGGTCCTCAAATCGAAGCTCCTCAAAGCTTTTTAGATATATTTACCTGAATCCGCAGCCTCTTCGTTCCTGGCCGTGACTCTGGGCTTCCTGTCTGGGGGGCCGCTGGGACCACCGCCATCCTCCAAGTCCGACGGCTCCCTCGAAGAATGCCGCCGCTTACGACCGCGGCTGGACTTCAATCGAGTGCCTGTTCATGCAAAAAAATTATTGACAAGGTCTTTTAACCCACTTTTATTAAATTTATTTATGAAAATATTGTTAAAATTATGATTACATATAGGTAAATTTATGTATGTACAATATACTATGTTTTCCTTTTGTACTATGTACCCTTATGGGATCACTTCGTTGTTCATTTCGTCTGTCTTTCAATACCTTTTATAAAAAACGCGATGCCTATTTGAAATTAATACCTACTCAGGTTTGCTCAACTCTCGATAAACGACGTATTGTATTTGTAAGAGTAAGTAAGCAAGGCTGGCGCTTAAAATTATCTCTGAACCACAGCCTAAGAATTAAATGTAGGGATTTTAGCCATAAACGTGATTTAAAGTAAGTCCACCGTTCCATTTCTAACTTGACGTTTTTTAAAGAAGTGTGAAAGAGGCAATGACTCAGTTTAAGGGGAGAGGTTAAACTAGGTATAAGTTAACAGATGGGGTCAAAGACCCCCGAGAAGGGTCCCCCCGGACACACAGCCGGCGTAGTCGCGGAAGTAATTCGCAAGTCTCCCCGTGACTCCGTCATAGGGCGGCGAGACGGAACACCGAGGGGTTTTTAGTCGGTAAGAGTCCGACATAACCATCCTCGCCTCCCCGTGGCAAGGAGGTATCATAATATCTGGATGATTTTCCCCCCGAAAAAAAAAAAAAAAGGTATAAGTTAACAGCATAAGTTCATAATACACACCATGCGCGCTCAATGGTACGTCGTCATTATTGTCGTTAGTATCTGCTTCATCATCATCTGTGTCCTGAAATTCAATTTGTACGTTATTATAAAAAAAAGGATTTTATTAAAGACAGCATACACAATATTACAAAGAACATAACATTACATATAATTATTTTGTCACTATTGTCTAATATAAGTTTCTATTATACATGTTCTATCCTACTACACTGGCCTAGTGGCCGTCTCGTAGCAGACAGCGTGCATACAGTAACAAGTGGAACAGTGATAAAAGACATTGCCACATTTCAATGGAACTTTGCTCCACCTACAAAACTACGTGACCATTTAAGCTGTACCTATCATTTTGTTGGGGACTTATTACAGGTTTCATATTGCATAATCATAATTAGTATCATTTTCTACTACTCTCGCCACTCCTATAGAAGAATAACAAAATCAATGAATAAATCGCTTCGATTTCTTACTATTTTCTGAATTCTTAATTAAGCTGTTTTTTTCGAATCGCAACTTGTATAAAACTTTATTTTAAACCAATAATTTTAATAAAAAACGGAGATATTTTTACATTTATTCGTTATCTTGTACAACTTGCGGTTGATGGTGGGGCAGAATCTGGCATTGTCGTTAAGTTAGTACACAGCAAAGCAGATCAAGTGTAACATTTGGGCCTTGGACCGTTCTTATTACCTGCGATGTAAGAGTTGAAATCGTACTGCAAGTGTTACAATTGATCCGCCGCTGTCCGTACACAAAGTAACATAATTTGTTTAGAATTTAAGATTAACAAAGTAAAAGTATCTTCATATGAGACAATTATTCACATAAGGCAAACGTATATTCAGTTGTATTTTGTTTGGAGGTATGTGATGTGTAATTATATTGAAGTGGTAGTCGGTCGGTCAGAGCTGTGGAACCTGATGAACCAATGGGGTAGATGGCTTCTCGAGTGGAGACCATGAATGGGTAAACACATGCAGGAATGATCGGTCAAATAAGCCAAGTGAGTGGGCTGAGGGCTATGGTTTGCATTTGGTTACATATTTTGAATCTCTTGGTTCTTTTTATTTCTCTCGTGTGGTTTAGTGACCAAACCTATTTGCCAAAGTTATTCAGGCCGCCCGTAGGCCTTTGACGTGGTCTAACGACTGCTGTCAAGCGCCAACAACCGGAAACAACTGCTTAACGTGTTTGCCGTGGCACGAAGGGGCTCATATCAGTCTCTGCCGCCTCAGTTAACGCATTCAAAAACAAATTGGACAGTTATTTTAAAACCATTAACAAGAATAATACCACTGAGTGATAGACTTTACAAACACTGTGAAGGGGACATATCAGCGATGAGCTGCCTGTTCATAATTAAATAATAATAATAATATTAAAGTGTCACTAGCGGTCACCCATCCAGGTCCTGACCTCGCCCAACGTTGCTTAACTTGTACGATCGTTTTCAACGTGTACTCGCAACTGGACTACGAGCTCCTAATCTCTTGGTGACGCCCCTGTAAGGCATGTGGAATGGTGGGTGCGTTGTTATAATGTCGTAAAAATGTGGCAGTGTGGCACATACCCCATCACCCAAAGGATCACTCTTAATAACTACTCCGTCCACAGCGCTTTCCCCAATTAGCCCCAGAATGCATTCCTCCATGTGTGACAGAGGCAAAATGTCATCGGGAGGTGGTCGGTTATTGTCCTTCGCTGCTTTCAACTCCAGGGCCTTTCTGCGCACCCGGTACTTCCAGTCACACCAATACTGAAAAGAGTCTTGAATTTATTTTGATCCTTGGTATACATAAATTATTCAATGTATTAGCTGAGTACTGACCAAAAAAGAGAAAAAAAGTATTGAATTCTAGTTACAATTCATTATCATCATCAGTCTATTTATATTACCCCACTGCTTGGGCACAGACCTTCCCTTACATCGAGGGAGCTGGGTCCATGATCCACCACGCAGGCCCAGTGCGGATTGGCGGATTTCACATGCCTTAGATTTTTCTTCTTCTACGGCATGCAGGTTTCATCACGATGTTTTCCTTCACCGCTTTGAGAGCACTCAGTAAATGTACGCAAGTTTTCCGTCGAAAAAACCGAGGATAACTCTTGGTATGTACATGGCTGCCCTAGCTGGGAATCGAACCTGGGAACCTCATATCGCAAGTCCATTGACCCAACCACTGAGCCATCAAGCTCTAGCGCTAGTTACAATTAATTAATGACAATTTGAAAGATGTCTCCAACTTGAAGGTTTCATATAATCTTCCTTCATTAATACTGCAGACACATTAGGCAAATAGTTTGTGGACTGTTTGCCTCCCATATATTAATGTACTAGTAATGTACAATAGTATGAATATCATAGCGCATTGGTTTGTGTAACTTTAATGCTGTGACAATGTTGTTCAATAAAATAAATAATTATATTTGATGGAGCATTCATACAAGGCTTACTAGGCTTGGCATTGACTAGAGTCACATACAAGAGTCCAGTAGCTGACACAGTCAGCTATAAACTAGGTATTTGCCTAATTAGACCACAGCCTAAAGCTCCATATTATTAGGCAACTGTGTAACATCCTGTCTAACAGCTCTAGGCTTTCATAAACCTGATTTAAAGTTAGTCTACTTCCTTCGGTGCCTTTCCAACTTAGTGTTTTTAAAGAAGTATGAAAGGGTTTAGGGAAAGTGTAGTTAAACTAGGTAAGTATATGACTAACATAACTATAGTTGAATTCACAGACAATACAGATACATAGAAGTTATTTTATACCTTTGACCACCCTCTCCCATCCTTCTTCGCGCCATCTTCGATAGGGTTGAGTTTCTTAACACAGAGGTTCCACAGACTTAGAGAATGCAGCTTGCCTCTCATGCCACGCGTCAGTCCTTTTGCCAGATCCTGGTGGTCCTGAAGAAATTCCAGCAGACCCTTCATTTGGTCGTAGCTCACCTGCTTCCGAGATTTGAAATCTGCATCCATTGCAGAAGTAACCGGAAGACTATTTGTTGAGACAGCGGGTTTCCGGCTTTCCGGCGTAGTCGTGAATTTTCTCGTAAGTAGTAGCAATCAATACCTATGTATAATTCGTTTCTTTATGTAGCGATTGCGCGCGCACGGCGCGGATTTGTTTTTCCTCTCAGCTAACTCAAATGCTTTCAGCAATTGTTTCAGCACTTCAATCACAGGAAAACATTGATTGATCTCCTATAAACAACTGTTTATAGGAGATCAATGCTGGAAAAGTATTTTTATAAGTAAATTCAATCTTTCTTTACCAACAAGCAAATTAGCAAACCAAACAAACAATCAACAAGTTTGTTGTTATTTTTAGATTCGCCTCGCCTTCGTCACGGCAGGCAAGGATCTGTGGCCATACAGCCTGTCCATATTCATAAGTTGTTTCCTTTAACGATGTTTTTCGCAAGTAAAGGCCTAGTCAAATGTTTTGTAGCCGTATTCTTGTTTGTTCATTATTCCGTTGTTTTATCCACATAAAAATCTATTCCAAGTATAATAAGTCCAATCCGTTTAGTCGAGTAAGTTACAAACAATCATTACTGCTTGATTAAAGATTAAAGAGTAAACACAAACAGCTAAACTTACAAAAAATAAGGGTTTACTGAGATAGATACGTATTTACACTTAAGAACATTCGTCGTCTGATTTCATCGTAAAATCTTGTTTTCAAGCGCTTTCAGCTTTCGTATAGGCGCTGAACAAATGTTATGTTTATGAGCTTTCAGATTTTCACATGCGTAATGCGAAGTTATCACAACAAATATTTACTTTCCATCCAATTTTTTAATAACCTGCCAAAATGAACAGTGTTCACGGTGAAACTATTCGCCATAGAGTTGAATATTTCACATTCGGTCGTATGAAATTCTTTCTAAGCTAATAAAATCATAAAATTGACAAGTGACTATCTGGTGCTATTGGCAAAAGGTTTCGGATTTCATTATTTGTGTTGACATGAAAACACCATGAAAAGTGTAGGAAGAAATTTACACCCTTTTATTTCCATGTAGGCTACCGTGACTATTTCCTATCATCATGGTGCTGGGACGGCCGGGAATACTGAAGAGGGTAAGTTTAAAGTTTTAATTTGCACAGTTAGTAAATACTTCGTAATTAATTTAATGAGGATCGAGAATAATCCAAATAATTTAGGACTATGCAAATGTAATAAAAAAAAGATCTCGATCGATACGCGCGCCACACTCGCTCGCTCCGTTACTGGCGACCTCAGCTGGCGACACATCTAGGTATACTATTTAATTTTAACAAAATATATTTTAGGGCGTGTAGACCACCACAAAGGAACAGACACATAAAGTACCTAGGTCTAGGTATATAATTTCGGTGGTCGGGTAAAAAACTGTTGATCTACACGCGATGGTATATTCAGTCAGAGACAACGGTAGGTCGGTAGTTGTTGTGGTTTCATGAACGAGGTCGCTTTGGCCAAGGCCAGTTTTTGCGGGGTGCCGCCGGGGCGTCGGGGGTGCGCAAATACACCCCATTGTCCACCGAGACCTAGCACATACCTATACAGCCATGATTGTTTATTCGGTTCTAAATAAACATTCCTAATCCAATAGATACAATTCGAAAGTCTAATTCCCTCAGTTTATTTAGTTAGAGGATTAGATTAACTACGAATAAATACTATGCCTCCTTTCGACTTACAATAACTATAACATCAACATATTCATTGGGACCATTTCCAATGGTCCTACCTATAACACTAAGTTGGTGATGTCTTGGCTATCAAGTCTGTTGATTCCATGTGTGATGCTGCAGCATTAGGTAGGTAGGTATTCTTGCAGTATCTCTATCGAATTTCGAATACTTAACCCTGTAGAAGTTGTTTCACATCCCTTCATCAACTAGATCTACCAGAATCATAGTTAGGTAAGTATGTAGAATCTTGGTTAAATCACCTTTCAAACAAAATGAAAATCCGTTTACCCGTTTTGGAGCTACGATGCCACAGACAGACACAAATACACTAATAACACGTCTTTTTGTAGGAGGTTAAAACAGAGGTTGAAATACACTCGATAAGACATCATTTTAATTTAACTTTGCAGTAATAATTGAATTGAGCAGCCACTAATAAGAACTGTACAAAGTACAAGTCCAAAATGTTATATTATAATACATTTGATGTAGGTATTGACTGTACGATACGAACGATTCTCTAGTGAAACTAAGCTAAGGCTTCAGTTTGTTTATTGGTCATTGTCATTGGGGCACTGGGCATAGTGTTGTTGAGAGGAGTGCCAAGCAAGTGCCAGTGGTCGGAACGACAGCGCACTGGACGCGCGTGTTGGAAAATGCCGTACTAAACTAAACAATTTTCCTTGAACACTTGCCGCCAAAATAATACAACGATTGTTTTATAAAGGTTTTAACTTTTAATAAAACGTGATATTTTGTGGATATGAAAATGGAGATAAAGGTTGATGTGGTAAGTTCGAGACAGCTTATTTATCGGTGCCATAAAACTACTTTCGATGGACTTAATGGGGTTTTAAATGGTTATTGATATGGGCAGGTGTTTGGCGAAGTGGCCTTTGTTTACCGTCGTTTTGAGGGGCTCGTCGTAGTTCATTTCGAGTAGGTACTTATTGAAAACGGCCCTACAAGTTAAGCAACGTTGGGCGAGTCTGTACTTGGATGGGTAGGACTTACTGCTAGTGACATATTCACCTGAGCCCCTCCGTGATTCGGAAAGCAGTTGGTCCCGGTTGCTGTCGTTAGGACATGCCAGATGAGACCTATGGGCGGCCTAAATAACTGTGACAAACAGGTTGGTCTAAACCACGACACGAGAAGAAGAACTGACTAGGTATATTTTTGTTCACCCTTCTATCCAGATTTTTTTCTGTGGAATCCTACATACACTGAGATAGCTGTTACACCAATAGAAAGCATCTTTTTCAAAGGTATATTCAGGTACCTACGTAAGGTACATTTATATACCGATTGCTATCAAAACGGTAAAGGAAAACATCGTGCATCGTGAGGAAACTGCATGCTAGAGAATATAAACAAATCTGTGTCACCACTCCACACTGGGCCCACATGGTGGATCACTTCATTGTGTGAGATATTTTGTGCCCAATGGAAAGGACCTAAAATAAGCTGTTAATTAGTAGAGCTAGGGTACACCCCCCCCCCCCCTTTACTAAAAAAAAACTTGAGTAGGAGATTGGGGCGGTGTCTTCTTCCGAACTTCTCATCACTGTAAACAAAAAGTAACAGTTAAAAAATTAGGAGATTGTAGACGGTGACTTTACATAGAGACCGTAAAATGGCCTATTAAAATAAATTACCCACAG
Organism: Tachystola acroxantha; assembly: GCA_963506565.1. Classification (NCBI taxonomy): domain Eukaryota; kingdom Metazoa; phylum Arthropoda; class Insecta; order Lepidoptera; family Oecophoridae; genus Tachystola; species Tachystola acroxantha. Next base: position 12,101,119 of record OY735871.1, read on the forward strand.
GAGTTTAATTAGATAAGGTACCGTAAATGGAGAAACTAAATTAAGTCGAGAAGACACGCTAAACCGTAATTTTTAAATTAGTTCAGAAAAGGAGGAGATTCTCGATTAAAAGAGGCACTACACTAACATTGAATAGCCTGGACTTTGATTAGGTTAGCCCTATCTACGTAATTCAAATCAATCTCGAATAAAATAGCCAACGTATTTATTTCAAATATCTAATCTGGCGGACAGTTTTCTTGGACCATTTCATGATTATGTTTGTCAAACAAACAACGCAGGAACATTTTGACACTGAGTAATTAATAGCTAGCTAATGCACCACGCCCTGCCTTTAATTACTTAAGTAGGTCTTAATGATAGTTACAGCCATTTTGTCGTGATCGTTTTCATGGGTAGGTTACCTAATTAAAATTTGAATGAGAGAGATCTAGTTTGATAAGCTACATGAACCTTAAATTTTTAAAGAATATGTAGAGTCTATACAGGGTGTAACGTAAAGGGTATATGAACCCGAAGGGAGGGTGTTTAGTATCGATAACTGAACAACTTTTGTTCTACGACTTTTCCATTTTAGCGAATTTATTTTTTGACAGTTTTCATACATTTCGTCCCGGTCAGCTGATGGATTTGTATGAGACATTAATTTATTTTTATTTTTTATTCGAAAAGTCGTAGCACAAAAATTGTTTAGTTATCGATACTGAACACCCTCCCTTCGGCTTCATATACCCTTTACGTTACACCTGTATATAATACAGACGAATTTTAACGAAGGATGTTTTTATTTTATTTTCAATCTTTCTGGCCTAATTTTGGATTCAATTCGTTACAACAGATTGGTTGGTCGACAGCTGCTTAATTAACAATCGATTCATCATCGTAATCAGCTCTAACAGATGGAATATTGGAGTCGTCTGAATTTAGCTATCCGTTTATAAGCTGGTGATAAGGCTCAATTTCCAATTGGATATCATCATTATCAACGAGCTTTCGGTCTTTCAAGCTTCCTCAGTTTCTATCGTTATTTACACCTTATTATCAATAGTATATTTGAGACAGCAGAGCGCAACCTGTAGAAACTACTTCGGTCTGTATAATGGAAAATAATATTATGAATGAATTTAAAACCTTAATTTTACATTAAACTACCTACCTACCTCTATCCCAGACTATCCCTGCAAATGAAATCGCCTGTTTAATTACCGACCACGAATTAAAAGTAACGCAAAGGTCTAACTAATCTTAAACGATCTAACCTGACTACCTCCGCGTATAAGTAAACGCATTTTGGCTGGATTTCACCATACTTATAAAATATGGTTCACATCGGTCGTTCAACAATGGTCATGTTAAATTATAACTATTTACGGTTAAGGTTTAAATTTTATTAAAACGTCTGGTAATTGTCTAGGGATAATAACTTGTTTTCTTAGAGTGAGCGAGCTCCAGGATATCGAAAATCGATTGTATCAGAAAGGTTTTAAAAAACGCGCTCCAATGAAGCAAGGCTGGCATGGCATATCCATTAGCCTTCACTCGCTCTGTGATTTGAATACTAAACGTGCTAAATGGCTGGATGCTTTCCGACAGTAGGTAGTAAACATAGTAATTGCTATGGCCGGTGCGGTAGTGTGGGCCACTATGAGATGGAAGGACCAATGCACTAACGATAGCAATTATTACGACTCCGTATTAGGTATATAGGCATTTAAATAAATTTAAACAATACTTAACTAAAATATACAAACTAACTACTATTACGATATTAATATGTATTACGATATTTATAATTTTTAGTTAGGTAGATTTTTAGTTTAGTTTTTAATGTATTTTTAAGTAGTTTAGTTTTATTATATTTGTGTAAGATTTAGTTGTGTAATTATAATGAATAAAAAATAATGTGTGATATTTATATTACGATGTTAATAAAGGTACTAAAATTATCTAAACTAAAATAAAAACTAATATGTACAAATGGCTTGCATTACATTACAGATATTTCAACCGATCTCCGTTGTCCGGCAACGTGCCCAAAATGCTGGCGGCATTTCCCCTCTGACTAGCCAGGCTGATTCTTAAAGTAAAAAGTATAAAAAAAGAAAAAAAACGAGCTCCACGAGCCGCCCCGACAGATCTTTATAGATCTCTATCGCGCCCGGCCCCCACGGACCCAGCGTCTCTACCCCAAAAGGCACAAATCTATACTTGCTTATATGTATTTTAAGTACCGATAATTATATCTTTATAGGTAAGTACCTACCTAATTTATATCTACACATGTATATTTGTATCTAATATCGCCAACGAACATGAAACGAACGAAGGAGTGGACGTCGTTTTAACTTTATGATTTCAATAAAACGGATATTAACGTCGTTATGTCGTAGGCGGCTCTTTGAGAAAATTAGGATGACAATAAGCTCTTAATAGCATAACAAATCTATAACATATTCCATGGGCATATTAGGTAGGTAGGTAGTTAAGTTAGTTCAACGAGACAATGTTTATTTTGACCATTATGTGAGTAGAAACCTTTACTTTACGCAAATACTGAAAAGACTGGCGACGCCTGAAAACAGCACCAGTGCTGAGGGTCCGAGTCTCCGGAGCCTTTATATTAACCCTCTTTATGCAACTGCAATATATTATTTTTTTATTGTATGCATTTTATGTGAGTAAAATTCTTTTTGTTCCTATTTTATCCTAATTTCAGCACACAGTCCACCCCTCCACCTCCTCGTCAGAACCGAAGCAACTGGGGAAACACACAATTATCACAGGACCTTACGGGTCTTGGTGCACTCCGGATTCTAGTCCAGTACATGCAACGTAAGTTTTATAAAGTAACCATTAAATAAAATAGCGTTTCACGCAAAACTTATTAACTACTGTACGCGAAGACAAAGAAGCCGTACGCGAAGACAATGAAAGGTGCACAGTAGAGTTTTTAAGGTTGATATTTTATCAAAAACATATAACATGTGTGTAACATTAATACCTACTTCACTTACAAGCTATTCTAATTTTAATTTTCACTTGCAGGTTAAAACAAACCCGTTCAAATATTGAGCCTAAAATACGGTTTCAGGATGAAATTCGCCAACCTGAAGAGAGAGGGTAAGTTTATCGTATAATAAGCAAGTTCCATATACCTTACAAACAACGGCTTATTCAACAACGTATTCATTTTGCATGTTGCTCTACTTATATGTTGGGACACGAGTTTTCCTGGGTTGCACATGTGTGCCATACCTATAAAGTCCTGGGATAAACTGAACGATGACACTTTTTCTGATCCTCAAAATACACTGTGGTAAATAGTGGTTTTGGTCACTGGATTTACTTATCACTGTATTCCCGGTATGAATGAGTTTTCCTGTTTTCTTTTCGAACGAAAAGCTTACGGAATTGGACGCCATTCGGTAACAATTTTTCCCAACACAGCTTTTGAATCTGAACGTTTAAATTCTGGTCGCGACGAAAATGTTTCTCTTATAGGTGCTAATCTACTTTTTTACATCAGAGAATTACCTTTCTCCTGTTTATATAACAGAATGCAATTGCAACTGCAAAAAGTGCGTCTGTTCGCGGGTAGTCCGGCGAACGAGTTCAAACACCAGGATATAATCGAAGAAATGCTCACAGAGCTGGGAGATTTCAAGGTCACTTCGAAGGAACCCTCCGTAAAGAGGTAGGTACAGTGTGGACACAAAGTCTCACGAAGCGATTTCTGAAAAGTAAGAATAGACCTCACTTATATCTTTAATCTGTGGGTAAAATATATGCTCTCCATTGAATACGAATTGACGAATGTTTATTGCATACTTGGGTACAAAAAACTTGCTAACCACAGTATTATCGCTACAATTTTCACTCCAGCCAATTGCTGGACAGATATTATTAGCTGGCGTGAAAATTGAGACTTATAAGCAAAAACGCTGCATTCTAGAAGCTATCACTTTTTTATTGTTCTAGTGTGTTGAGCGCCAGCGAAAATAAAGGAGTTACAGGACCAAATGCGGAGACTCCTCAAAGTAAAGTCCCGACCTCGCCTTCAAAGGGCAAGATATTCAAAGGGATCAATTTACCTGCTTGCTGCAACCCTTTTGTGCCCATCGATCCTCAGGGTAACCTTTACTTTTAAAACATAGGAATTAAGAAATCGAAGTAAATAATTAAACTAACTGACATCACTAAATTAAAGAGTTAGTTAACAAGGAAAACATCACGAAAGTTAAATACGAACATCTCGGTTAACAATAACAATCATATTCTCAGTTGGGTGCCAATTAAGTAGGCGAGACGGTCGATATTAATAAACTTCATTCGTTATTACAACCTACATAACAATCTGGAGTATAATTTCATCTCCCTTCTATAGGTCGGGTGTACATCAGCTGGTTATTCCTAGTAACGTTCTGCTACAGCTACAATGCATGGTGCATCGCCCTCCGCGCTACCTTCCCCTACCAGACCCCTGAGAACACCCCAATATGGATGGCCCTGGACTACTTCTGTGATCTGGTGTACTTGCTCGACGTGGCGCTGATCAAGCCGCGGCTCATGTACGTCCATGAGGGCTTCTGGGTCAGCGACCCTACCGAGACTAGGAAGAATTATCGGAAGAAGTCTCAGTACAAGGTTGGTTTGGTCATTTTAGGAACAGAGTGCCGAAAGCGACATAATATCGTTTTCGTAATCGATGTACGGTCGAAGACAGAGAAAGGTGTACAGTAGAGTTTATAAGGTTGAGATTTTCTCAAAAACTTCTTGACCAAGAATTCTTTCACTGTTAGGTACATAGATAAAAGTTAAAAAAACTATGTAACTGTAAAATAATGATTAAATTCGGTCCAGTAGTTCTTGAGAAAATCTGAATCTTATTGAGGCCCCCTGTATACTTATCACTGTCTTCGTGTGTTGCTACAAATACTTTCGAAAGTTTTAATAAACGATAAAGAAACACTGTAATGTAGGTACCTATATCATCATCAGCCCATATCAGGCCATTGCTGGACGTAGACCTTTACCCGATTCTCGGCTTTTTGCATCCAGTATATGCCTGCCACCTTGCGAAGGCCATCCTTTCATCTGGTCACCTATATCATCCATGTGTCAAAACGAAAACGACCGAAGTCGCGGTCGACCCGGCTGATCTATAACATTATGATGAAATTGTTAAAGAAACATCGCTCTACTGCGGTTGGAAATACGGAACGTAAGGAAATGATAAACTGAACCGATAGCCTATAGGTAAGAAGCAATTTGGCAATGAAGATTATTACTTCATTGCCAAATTGCTTCTTACCAACTAGACGGCATCCTGATGTTTATTTTATGATTACCGAGTCACTAAAGTAATTCTTAATCCCTTCAACTATTTCAGTTTGACGTGATCTCATTGACACCGTTGGACTTGCTGTACATCTACTTTGGTCCGAAGGCGGTGATTCTGAGGTTCCCGCGACTGCTGAAGCTTCAGACATTTTGGGAATTCCATCGGGCCATGGACCGTATGCTCTCTTCACCTTATGTGGTATGTTGGCATCAGCTTAGCATCAGCACCTATTTAAATGTCTTCATTGTTGGGGTGATTTCCTTCATATCGGGGAAGCTCGGACCATGATTCACCTGGGTCTAGTCGGATTGGTGAATTAACACTGCTCGTTTGGCATTTTTGGCTGCTAATGCTAATGGTTGGTCATTGTAAAATGTTCCACATCGGTTTTATATTGCAAAAGCTGGCAATGAATATTATACAGCAGTTTTAATATGACCATGAGGCAATAATTGAATTGTGGGTCTGGTATTATAAACATATTGATATGGATGGTGCCAAATGACTTTTAAAATTATATTCTTTGGCAGGTTCGTATCGGCAAAATGCTGTTCTACATCTTCTACCTGATCCACCTAAACGCGTGCGCATACTATGCGATGAGCAAGCAAATAGGCCTCGCCTCCAACGGCTGGGTGTACGACGACATAGGACATGCCTATTTACGATGCTTCTACTTCGCCACTAAGACAGCCACATCTATTGGTAAGCGAAAATGTTGTCTCTTCAGTAAGACAGATTTCCAAATACTGAGTACATACTAGTATGTATAGTTACGTAGAAACTATTTTATATGTGATTGAGGTGGTCCCACGTTGGGCGCCAATGGAAAATCTTATTAAATATATCTTATTAAATATGTAATGGATCATTTATTTATTAAAAACTGTTTTACAAATTTTAGCGCTGCCCTGTGACAGAGATGCCCATTAGACTGGCATTACCTCGTTGTGTAGCCAATAGGTTATACGACGGTGATGGTTATCCATTATATTACTGTCAAATCTCTCCGCACGAATAATATGCGGCGAAATTGTTACCCATTATTTGTCAGACCGAAGCAAATGTTGCATTATTTCGGCTATCATTTCATTCATTTATTTTACAGGAAAGAATCCCAAACCTGAGAATACTGGAGAATACATGTTTATGACAGCTGCCTGGTTGATGGGCGTTTTCGTATTCGCTCTCCTTATTGGACAAATTAGAGACATTATAGCCACGGCTACAAGAGCTCGGGTAAGTTTTTTTTACCAGACTTTGAATACAGAGGAGGAGGTTATTCTCAAATCGTATGAACGGCAAGGTCTATGAAAGTGTTACACAGATTTGTCTGTTCAAAGCTAATCAATCCGAGTATTTGCTATTGCGAGTTTTGGGATACAATACGTTCATAATTCTCCATTACGAACTCAAATAAACGAGAATTCACTGTCACGGCAAAACCGCTGCCTGATGGCCTTGGATATACCTATGATTTAAAAAATTACTAAATTTTCTGATCCAAATAGCAAATATGACATTATCATCATTAAAAAATATTGCCATTATCGACTTCATTATATGTTTTAAACATAATTGCCATTCAATTGTATGTGTAATATTTAGGCAGAGTATCGCAAGCACATAGATGGCAGCACCGAGTACATGCGACGCCTAAACATGCCCGCTGCGCTGCAGAAAAGAGTCACCTCATGGTTTAACTACACATGGCACCAACAAAGATGTTTCGGTATGTTTAAGCTGTTTTATAATATGAGTATCACGAACGTTATATGGGTAATAATTTGCAGAGAATTAATAAAATTATATAATAAATTATATATTTTAATATCTATATATTTATTATAAATACCTCAGAGGTCATGGCTTCTGTTTAACTGATTTTATTAGTAAAGCCACGATTAGCAAAAATAGTTGGTCCCATGCTGGGCGCCCATTTTCAGTAGTTTCGAAAATAGTGGGAAAAGTATCAAAGTCATTCTCATATCAATATAACGTTGTAAGTGGCTATATAATAGATATAATTAATTGAAAATTTGTTTGCAGATGAATCTAGAATTTTGAATTCTCTTCCCTACAACATGAAACGAGACGTAGCACTGGCTGTCCACATGAGTACTTTGAGCAAGGTACTAGAATTTAAACCTTATTGCAGTTTTTACGTTTTCCTGAATATTCACTCGTAAGTTCAATTGATTAAAATACAAGTTAAAGCTTAAAGTGTAAAATACGAAACCGATATTCTCTATATCCCAAATTAACTTGAAATGCTGATGCGATGAGCCTAAATAACGGACTTGCCTAGACAATTTATATAGTTTGTATTCAAAAACATTGATGAGAGTACTAAATATTCTTGGTAGAAAACGTTTTAGCCTTCATTAAGATACCTAAGGAGTTGAACTTAAGCCTCTTGTATCTACTTAAAACTTATTAAGTTACTCGTAAGTAGCATCATTATATTTTGTTCGTTCATTACCTATTTTCAGGTGCAACTGTTCCACGATTGTTCAAACTCTCTTCTGCGAGACCTGGTGCTTCAACTGAGGCCAGTGTCCTTCCTGCCCGGCGATGTGGTGGTCAGGCGAGGGGATGTCGGTCATGAAATGTATATCATCAAATGTGGGGAGTGTTGTGTAAGTATAAATGAAAAGTAAATGACTTTAAATATTTTTATGATACCCACACCTAAATTACTTCCTTACACCTAAATTCTACCTTTGAATTATTCGATTATCTACGATGATATTATGTCGATCTTTTACGATTTATATAATATATAGGTACAACATACGTGTTATAATTAAAGCACAATCGGTCCTCTTTGAGAATATGGTATTTGACTGTGGGATGAGATGATATCTGACTAATTGCACTATACAGGTAATGTCACAGGACGAAAATGAAGTGCTGGCTACTCTAAAGGAAGGCTCCGTGTTTGGGGAAATTAGTTTGCTGGGCATTGATGGATTGCGGAAACGCACTGCTACTGTCAGGTAAAGTACTCGTATGTTATAACTATTAATTTGTACTAATACTGTCCGAATTAGACAAAGTCCCACCCTGGGCGCCAAATATGTGTTTGGCGCCCAAAGTGGGACCTCGGCAATTTTTTTCATATATTTGAATAAATTAAAAAAAATACCATTCTTACTAAATTAGGCAAGACACTTAAAGAAAGTCTCCATTCCCTTTATGCGGTACCTAATTATATTATTCAGATCTCGAGGCTACTCTAGCCTTTTCGCTTTATCCCGCAACGACGTCGAGGCCGCCCTGAAATACCACAAGGAAGCTGCTCAGATACTGCGTATAAGAGCCGACCAGATCATCAGAGAAAATGCCGCGAGACACGCCAGGCAACGTATCGTGGATCTCGAAGCCAAGAAGTCGGCTAGTTTGCACGACGAGACGACTTCGATTCTCAGAAATAGAAGGGTATCGAGTGCTTCGAGCTATGACAGCAGTTTGGCGGTTGAAGGCAGGAGGCTTAGGTCTGCCAGTGCTCAGTCGAAGAGGAGGCTATCAGCGGTTTCTGAAGTCAAGGTAAGTGGTAACTTTTTGCCAGTTATTTTCCAGTCAGATCCTTTGCGAGTGTATCTGTTCGTTCTTAAGTGTAATTTTAGGGAAGCAAATGATTTAAATAGCGTCAGATAAATTTATCCAATAGGGTTGTAATTTTTCATAACTTCATAGGACACCAGAAGCTTCAGATAGGTCTGCTAATTTTCACATTGAAGACTAAGTGTTATTAAATATTTTTGTCTGACATAAATATTTACAAATCTTCGTCAATTTTTCAACGGCACAGTATGACTGTTGTACTTATCTCGTTCTGTCCCGACTAATCTCTTACCTTCTCATGCGCAGGTAAAGGAGCGTCCCGGCAGGGCATCTCTCGCCTCAGCATGCAGCGGTGTGCGCACTCCTCTGCCCACCTTCGTATTTTCCAAAAGCGACTGAGCGCCGCTTTTACAATGACTCATTAAATAACTAACATGTGTAATGCAGCCTATTTGTGGGACATCATGCAGTATTGAAAACAGATTGTAGTAATTGAAAGTTCGTTACAATGAATTAACTCCAATTACTATTTTTATGGCATAAATCTACTATTGAACTTGGTGCGGTAGTTGATATAGGCCATAAGAATATACTTATTCCAAATAACATCGGAGATATTGATGGTTAAAGTTGTATTTTATACCTTTTTGGCAAAATGAATTTAGTATGGAGTTTGTAAGACGTGATGTCATTTCTATTTTCTGTGTATATTTGTAATCTAGTCGCCTAGTAAGAATATCAATGTTGTGATTACTTCAAATTAATTTGAAATAGTGTGTGGATGATATATTTTATTAGCAAAAAAATTGGTAATCCAAACGTTTTCCAAACATTTATTTAAAATGTGTCTCCGTTATGTAGGATTATCAAGCTCAATATCTAAGGGCAATATTTTTATATGTGAACTTAAATTAATAAGAGACGAGGATTTTTAAGTGAAGGAGGTAAGTAAATTGCAACACTAATATCTAATAATATAGCAGGTTACGATATGGTAAAATAATTGTAAGTATTGAAACTACCAAAAGATTGTTCGTATTCAAGGATAGTTACGTGATGAGATGATACGTCATATCTTAAAACAAAAGAAATGGTGGTGTTTAGTTAAATATTATTTTTGAAGACTAGATAAACCAAAGAAAGCTTTGTAATAAAAAAAATGTACTTACGTAGATACTTACCTACTTAAGTACCTACTTGAAAATTATAATTTATTGTGAACAAAAGATTTTAATGAACGTGATATGTCATAAAATATACTTTTTTACCTATTTAACAATTTCTTGGGTGTTTGTTTGATTACCTATAACTCGACGATATAATGAATGCAGTCGGAAAAAAGTAAAATAGTAATGGTAAGTAGATAAATAACTACGATATGTTAATTCGGAAGTGATAAAAAGTGGACTGAAAGTAAATTAAATATAACACCGAAGGGATTTCTATATATGTACTTATAGGTATATAAATGTCATATTCAATGTCGTGTGTCGATCTATACAATATACTTTCGTATTATGTGTATGCATTTTTTTTTAATTTATTAGTATCATTGTAAGCCAAAGTATCTCTAAAATCATCGAGACTTCATACCCTACGCTGCGAGCGGTCGATGTATTAAGGGCACGGGCACATTCTAACGATTTAAACCTTTGGTTTGTGCATGCTCTCTAAAAAGTAAAACTTGTCGCTTACCTAAATAAAGTTTTGTGACTCATTTGACGAAAAAGACGACAATTTGTTAAACGCGATCGTTCGGTATGGCAATCATTAGAAATGTCCCCTTCCTTGCCTCCACAATACATTAATTATTGTTATGCCAGCGTTGCGTGTGTCAACATCCGGGCATAACCCGCAACATTACAATGTCCAATAATCTATGCTAATAACAACTCTGTGCCAAGTAAATAAGACACGTGAAAGTCCAAAAGGAAAAGTTTGTACAGCGAATTTTAATGGAAAATTTTACGTCAAGCGATGCAGTTTTCCAAGAAATTACTCCCAAAGTTGCTGTCATTTGACTTTCAAACTTTGTCTTCGTAATTTAGTTAGGGTTTCGATTAGTTATTATGGTACAGAAAAACCGCTGATATTATGTTATGAGGCATCAGGGGTCACCGGCTACTTACCAGAAAAAAAAGAATGAACCCTCAAACTACAAACAGAGGTAAAAAAAATACTTAGAGCCCAACTTCACATTACATTAAAAAAACTAAAACATATCGAGTGCTTCTATTCTATCAAAACATCTCTAGTATAAACTAGAGATAATAAGCATAAGCCCTTTCTAACGGTATGCTATTTGTATATATTTTTTTAAATGACTAGAGTTTTTCGTCAATTTTACCTAGCCGGACATTTTTGACGAAACTCTACTTTCTTTTTCTGGTAATTACCCGAGACAAAACTCATTTTTGTAAGAACCTGCCGTTAGTTTAGATAATATTTAAAAAAATGTTGAGAGTTTTGTCAACTTTAAACCAAGTTATTGTCCTGCCCACAGCAAGAATTTTTTCACCATGTTCTAACAAGTTATTGGAGTTTAAAGTTTTGGAGGTGACGAAATTCTGGATAGTTCAAATTTTTTCTTTTATAAACCGTGGGACCTAGACCAATTTTTATGGCTAAGCATGTAGCAGAGGGCACCTATCCGCCATTTTCGAACACCATGTATGTTTGCTTCGCTATCTTCATGCAATATCATAAATTCCTTCATTTGATACATGGAGCTCATTTTAGAAAAAAGCAACTATGTAGGTATTTTCCTGTTTCGCGTAGGAATTAGCTTTCGTTAGCCTAACTTCGCCCTAATATTATTATTCAGTACCTACCGTTGATAGCAAATTATGTGCGTGACTTCCATCATTTCTCGAGGTTTATTGAAAAAAATAATGTCTTAACTAGCAAAAAAGTGAATAAAACACCGAGTTTAGTTTAGGATACCTCGGTTTTCTTTGTTTAAGGGAGACGGAGGAATGCCGCCCCATACAAGAGACTTATCGATCGAAAGTCAACGAAAAATGGAATTGGGCAGTCAGGGATCAAGGATATACAGGGTGTTCTTGAATTCATTCGACACATTGAAACTGGGGGTTGTACTCATGATTAATATTAAATTGGTAAGGTTTTTTAGTCAATCACCCTTTCTTTTTGGTAACTAGATTTTTTGGTCTACACTCTACATCTAGTACAGTAATTAAACGTATAGGAATTGTGGTGCGAAAGCGACGTAAAGAGAGTTGCAGTTACGGGAAAGCGAGGTTACGGGAATGAATCCTTAATGATGTAAATGAACATTGCAAAAGCAAGACTACTGCTTTTCGACTTCAAAATTACTATGTACTAAACTAAGTACATTACACTTAGGTAGGTACCCAAGTACGAATTTTTGAAATCGACCGTTTACTATTTGAGAAAATCTCAACCATAATGAATGACGGTAATGTACACTTTTCTTTGTGTTGGACCGTACAGTGTTGTAATAAATGGAATAATATTAGACTAACAGAGTTACGTAAAATGAACATTTCGTGCAACCCCTTCATTAACGTCAGTAGAGCGAACTCTCCAACTAGTTGCTCAGTCTCAAACGTAACCGCTCCGACTGAGCTCGTTCGTACGTTTTGTAATTAATTAAGAAATTAAAATAATTTAAGCAATAAATTGAAATGTAAGAACAAGTTTTTAACTACTTATGTAGGTACTCATATTTTTGGTGAACAATAACTTTACTAATCGGTGAAGGGAAGATTACAAAAGTAAGTACCTACACACATACTTTACAGAAAAGTGCAATATTTTATGCAATTTTGCATCAGTAGGTACATAATTTTGACGTTGATTGCATTGATCTCCTATAAACAACTAGATACACAGTCTGCCTTCTAAAAATGTCCGAGTGCAAAGAAGGTCCAACCGTATGAATGGACCCTCATTTGTTTTATTGGACATTATTTGGACGTTAACAATGGACCCATACATGGACGTTTTTTTAAATTGTTTTAGTAAGACCTTTATGTATCTAGTTGTTTATAGGAGATCAATGCTTGGTTGTCATCATTAGGTTTGACTCTAATATGCTAATTAATTAATCCAGCAATCCGTACTAGGCAAGCGTGGTGGATGACCCGAGCTCCCTCGATATAATGTAATGTCCCAACATTTAAATAGGCTATCTACTACTGCTGTAATATACCAACGTTACATATAGGTATAATGCAAATATTACTACGTAAACCGAAGCCCAAATCAAATGTCTTATTTTGTAACCATAAACTACCCTACCCTACTAACATTTTAAGCTATTCTGTGATTATTGCATAGATATTTTCACATTATTAGATAGGTTAATACTTTATTTACACAATGATGAACCGGTTCGATCAATCAGTTCCTTCAGTGTTACATCACAACAGCTAATTAGACAATCATATTTGTTTACAAAATAAGACACTTGATTTGGGCTGCGGTATTATTGGCGCCCGACGTGGGATTTTTTTTGTAAACCTATAAATTGTCCTGGGCAAAGGTCTCCCCCCTCCTCTTCCATCCATCCCTGTCCTGAGCCTCTTCCAGCCACCCATCCCTGTATCTAACGATATCGTCTCTCCACCTACGCCGAGGTCGTACGTGGAAATACGTCAACGTGGGATTAACCAATCCAAAAATATTTATTACCAAAAAAAATTTAACAATACTTTACATTATAATATTTATATCCAGTAGAGTTCTACATCTGCTGCGATCTTGATGGTATACTATTATCCATATATCAGATTTCCTATTCATAGTATTCCTGTATCAATTTGACGATCTTTCTAGCCACGTACAGTGACCGGATCGGCATAATCATTAAGCTCATAATTTATCGTCATAAAGCCACGACATTGGGTTTGCGTGACATTCGAGCTCGTCTGTTTCACTCCGCAGACATCGTTCCACTAACATCGATCGGATACATTCAATCAACGTTATTGGTTGTTCTACGCTACATTTGTATACAAAATAAAGTGTATGTATGTCCTAATATATCCGCTACGTTAGCACCTCACTTTATTGACAGAGTTTGAGAAGAATGTTGTTGTGCCTGCCAACCCAACCTAATTCATACATTGCTTTATGTGGTAACATTGTTGTTAGATAGTACAGGAAGTGCTCACATAAACCCTGTAAGGGCATCGCAACATTAGATACTTAAACAATTAATATAATGATACCTACACAATCTTACGTTAGGTTTTTGCCTACACTTTTAGACGATGACAAATGACAGAGCTCATCTCCTCTGGCTATCCTTCAACGAGGCTGTTCAGCTGATCTCGAGCCTTCGCTGGTGTCTACCGTAATGTCCGTGTCCATCATGTGACATCCATTCTGGAACTTTATAGGATGATGGAAACGTGGTCATTATATCTCTGAGGAAACGGGCTACGTTTGACCATCAATTCCACTTCAATATCACGGCTTTATCCGTCAGGCAGTTAGAGCGTGACCATATCCAAACTATCGTGGGATTGTCCTTAACAAATAAAAGAGATCTATGCAACGGATATGTAATTGCGTTTCCCTGCATTATGATAAAAAACCATATCGTGTTTCTTCCCAGTTGGCTTGCTTGCATGAATAATTTCCACAGTAATGAGGCCCGTAACCGATGCCAAAGTTATGACATACCCCACCCCTCCCTCAACCTTCCCATTCCCCAGCCGTGCAGCCCTTGCGACAAATTGTTTGTCAACTTTTTGCTCGCAACGTAACCACCTTTATCTGATTGTCGAACTGACTGTGTACTTTTAAGTAGAAGTTTTATTTTATTTTGTATTTAGAAGCCTGTAGGTAGGTACGGTCTAATACAGAGAAAGGTGTACAGGAGAGTTTTTAAGGTTGAGATTATCTCACAAACAACTTGACCTATTGCAAGAATTATTTCACTATTAGATAGATAAAAGTTAAAGCTATATAAATGTAAAAGTATTATTAGAATCGGTTCAGTAGATTTTGAGAAAATCGCAACCTTATTGAGGTCCCCGGTATACTTTTCTTTGTATTGCGTGTTCATGGCCGCGGGCGACGTCGCAGGGCAGAAGTAGTGTCATAAAAGTGTGTATACTACCTAAATATTAAGTCCTAAGTAAATTCACTTTATTGCATCATAAATACATTAGGTAATTTTATAACTAGGGGTGTCTGGAAAAATTGCTCAGAGCGATTTGTTAGCCAAGATGGTTACTGATAATTTCAAATTTCGAATTGGACGATTCGAGAATGCGTCCAATGTCGCCAAACCGTTGAAAGTTTTTATTTTCACATTTTTATCATCATTTTGTACACACCAATCGATACGTTTCAAATTACTCATAACATACGTATCTACTCGTATCAGGCAAAACCCCAGGTCCTGTACCTATTGCCGAAGTTTTGCTCTACATTTTTGTAAATCGGTATAGATAATTTGCTTTTTGCTTACAAAAGTTATTTAAATCTAATTTAAAAGTTTACGTAACTCTCATAACTCGCTAGCTATATAGTCCATAATCGAAAGTAAATTACACTGAGGTAAGGTAATAAACCATGTCCATGACACAGATAGGGAGATCTAGCGATACACCGCGAGAGAAATTGCGCGCCCTCACGGAAGGGGTTGGATGGAGGTCATTTATTATAGCACCACCAATCTTAAAAACTAATCATACTTACCTACAGTATTATTTTCTCAAGGAGGATACTATACTATAATATCTAACGGAAAGGGTATAGATATATAAAGCCCCCGTTTTCACCATAGGTACCTAATTGAACACTTGTCAATTATCATCATATTTTCGCAAAACAGTTTTCATGCATTTTGTTCCGATCACAAATGATATATATGAGACCTGGCTAAGGCATTGTTTTCGATGACGCTCATAGAATATAAAGAAAAATATATGAGATCTACATTTGCAAACGAAAATGCAAGTATCAATTCCATACATAATTTCTATCAAAGTCAATGCTAACTTTACTAAGTCTTATAAAAGTAGATAGCTATCCATATTTCACGTTAGACAATTTGTCAACTAGACGTCTGTGATACAAATATTTGGGTAATCCATAACGGCTCGGGTCGAGGGAAAATATTTGCGGACTAGGTTTGGTAAAGTAAATAAGTAGGTTAGGTAGCACTATCACAAATTATTTTCTTGTAAAAAATGGGTCGTATAATATTATTTGGTGGCCTCGAATTTTTGTGTAGGTGGCTAAGCAAGTTTACACCTACTTACGTACTTAGTATAAAACTAAATGAAAAAATTTACCCACGATCATCGATCGGGGAGTATCTATAGCGATTAAGAGGCTAATGCGTTGCGCGAGGTATGCGCCAGCCAGGTCATTAGGCCCATCCGCTAGGCGCGTAGAGCCCTCTTTAATGGGCGCCTGGTCCCCAGTACCAGGGTTTCCACACAAGCGCGGATTCACCGTTGTGGGCAAGAAGAGCATGACCACAATCCTAATAGGCTTGTGACGTCACACTTTCAGGGTCAATTGAGGTCGATAGGCTGATGATGAACTGTACATTGCACAAAATCTTGGTAAGGACGTCATATATTTTGTAAACATCTTTGTAAGAATACACCTAAGTATATCGATCATTAGATTCATGACGAAGTTCATACTCCGACTCGCCACTTGGCCGATTTTCGGGTGACTGTGACCACAAAGTTTTTTGAGGGCTGGAACCGCGCCTGTTTCGTCCTTCTTCTTCACGTTCCTCTTCTCCTCAAATGTTGGACAACATCATGGACGGCTGCCCGGAAAGAGGAATCGGTTCTGTAGCCGAACCAATCACGTTTCCACACCAATCGGCCCGAATATAATTTAATTATGAATGTACTACGATTTAACACAGAGAAAAGTGTATAGTAAAGTTTTAAGGTTAAGATTATCTCACAAATTAAGTACTTGGCCTATTAGATAAAAGGTAAAACTTTGTATCTAACTGTGAAACAATTATTGAAATCGGTCCAGTAGTTTTTGAGAGAATCTCAACTTTATTGAGGCCCCCTGTATACTTTTCTCTGTCTTCGTGTGTACCTGTCTAACAGAGAAAAGTATGCAGAAGAGTTTTTGAGGTTGAGATTACCTCAAAAACTACTTGACCTATTGCAATAATTATTTTACTGTTAGATAGATAAAAGTTAAACTATGTAACTGTAAAATAAATATATAAATCGGTCCAGTAGTTTTTGAGAAATCTCAACCTTATTGAATCCCCTGTATCTATACTTTTCTCTGAGAAAAGTCTAGAAGAGTTGTTAAGGTTGACCTTGAGATTATCTCAAAAACTATTTGACCTATTTGACTATATTATTTTAGTGATAGCTAGATAAAAGTTAAGTAACTGTAAAACATGTTATTAAATTCGATCCAGTAGGTAGTTTTTGAGAAAATCTCAACCTTTTGAGCCCCCCTGTATACTATTTTCTTCCCTCTTTCCGTGTGATAGGTACACAGTAACAAATGGGTCGTGGCAAGGAGCCCGAGCAGCCGCTCAGCGACCCCGTGGAGGCCAAGAAGTACCGGGACGAGGCTTCAGGGCACCTCAAGAACAGCAACTATGATCTGGCGCTTAATACCCTTAACAAGGTAAAGGTAACGTAAGCTAAGAAGAACCTAAATCATATCTCTTTAAACTAACATTTCACAAACTTTCGGAAGGATACCATGGACAGTGATACTATTCTGAGGTGTGCCTAGATAGATACACTTATAGGCCTACAGAAAGTGTTTTGGATCAGTGACGCTAACTTACGAGCGGTAGGTACTTAGTCTAAATAGGTAATCATCATCAGTTACTTATTACTAAAAATGTCTGAACTTTAGGAAGACGTCCAACATGTCCGATACAATAAATCGCTCTGTTTAGACCCATTCAAAGTCGCGAAAAATTTAAAAAGTTAAATGAAATTCCTGAAAACGTAACGAAACATGCGCCTTTCGACAACTACAATACGGCACTAAAGGAGGTGTGGTAAGAGGGTGCTAAAACACACACATGTCGCCATGACGACCACAGCTAGAGTGTCGATAGCGATGCCCTTTCAAACGCCTTTCATAGTTACGTAACAACTACGAAACTCGCCATGGAGGGCAGCGATCAGGCTAAAATCCAGGCAAGGTCTATTCTTGGACCGACGAAAGATGCAGAATTCTTACAAAGCTTCGTTCGCGTTGGGGCGGGCGATGAAGAAGAAGAAGTTCCAGTTCCTAAAGCTTCAATCAGCAAAAGAGCTCCACCGTCGGCCACGAAACGAGAAGATAAGACCGAGGAAGAAAGGGAATCTCAGATGGAGACAAAGGTGTCCTTCAAACCGCGGCAGAAGAGCGCTAAGCGCAAGCACAAGCGGGAGAGACGTCACCGCGAAGAGGAGTTGTATACCGACAAAGACCGTGCGGCTGCGGTGGTGATGGGCTCCAAGGATATAAAGCAATCTCTGAGCATTAAGGACAAGGCTGAGAGAAGCAGCGCATTGCAGCTGCCAGTGGAAGCCGATGCGGGCACCCTGCTGGCACTCTCGAGGGCGGAGATGATGAGGGAACGGTATCGGACGGCGTTGTCTTTTGTTGATAAGGTATCTGCCCAAGTCTCCCTGAAAACCCACGACGTGTGTGTGAATTTACTTGAGGCAAACTCATTTAGTGCAGTCCAAGCAAAACAAAATTATTAAGTACTTCGTCTGATGATATTCTTTCAACATTTCAGGCGATCGAGTTAGCTCCTGAAGAGAAGGCGGCCTACGTAGCCCGAAGTCAATGCCACCTGCTTCTTGGGGAGCCACGGGCAGCTCTGGCGGACGCCGAGGCCGCTTTAAAGCTGGACCCTAAGCACGCCAAGGCGTTGCTGCGTAAAGCTGAAGCTCTGTACTACTGCGGGGAATTCGAGCTCAGCCTGGTGCATTACCATCGTGGTCTGCGCCAGCGACCAGATTTATACGAGTTTAGACTTGGAGTGCAGAAAGCGCAGGTAATTCTAGAAATTATCTTCCAAATTCTCAACATTCCGAGGTTTCTACCTATATACCCAGAACAGGCAGCAGCAGAGTTGGATTGGTTAACCTAACTCGCACAGCACCATGATATGACCAATATGAAGAAGACGGAGTAAACCAAATTCTTGAAACTTGGTGAACCTATAACAGAGACTGATTGACTACACTTTCTGTGCAAAAACTTATGCTTTCCACTCGTATTATACCTAGATATTTTTTTTAATTCGAGAAAAAATGTCGACGCCCTAAAAACCTAGAATCAGGGCATGTAAAGATTCAAATATTTCTGCCAAAATTAGGCAGAAAAAATGCTGAAACAAATAAAGGAGAAACAACGAATCTTTCATGGCGATGATCTAGCTGTAAATTATGAAATGGTAATCCCCCTTTCATTTTTTTCAGGAAGCGATAGAAAACACAATCGGAGCAGTCAAACCAGTCAAGAAACCTTCCAAGCGCTCTTCATCCAAACCCTCCCGTCCGGTTTTAGGACAGCTGATGTCTGACAAATTGTACCTGGAGAACCTTCTAAAGAACCCGGACCTGGCCATCGC
This sequence comes from Tachystola acroxantha, assembly GCA_963506565.1. Classification (NCBI taxonomy): domain Eukaryota; kingdom Metazoa; phylum Arthropoda; class Insecta; order Lepidoptera; family Oecophoridae; genus Tachystola; species Tachystola acroxantha. Next base: position 12,120,609 of record OY735871.1, read on the forward strand.
GGATAAGAAGAATGACGTCGTGATGAAGCAGGCCGAAGAAGCCATCAGATTTCTAGAGAACAGGGAAGAGTTTTGGAGACAGCAACAGACATCCAAACGGCATTAAGTTGATCAATTTAAAATTGTTTTAAAGCATGTTATTATATTTCTGTAATTGCTACTTAAATAATAATATTTGTTGTCGACTAAAATTACCCATGTAAATTGAAATTAGAGAAATTATGAAGGTTTTATAATTCGAGTCAGCTGTCCCAGTCAGATGGTAGTGAATAATGACACCGTTGTAGTCTCAACTCAAGCCTTTAAGTATATTAATCATCGGATGTCTGACTGAACACGGCATTAAATTCTTTACATACATAATTATTAGCCCACCTAAAGCCTAATAATAGCTTGAGTAGGCATATAAATATGTATTTGTCATTTCAGAGCTAAGTTTATTATTTAGTTCTGACCTTTCAAGGTTGGCAACCAATTTTTCACACTAGCTCTGTATAATTTACTGAAAATTGAAACGTTATTATCTGTTGACCGGAAATAAAAATATTTACCTCATTTTTTACATGTTTACGTACCTATAAGTATACTTAATGCAACGTTGGCCTATAAATAAACAGCAGCACGGGATTAACCTCAGTTGCAGGAATAACTTCTTCTGGAAAGCATGGAGTCCTACAATATTATCGTAGTTTTTGCGCTATTCATCGCATCAGGGTTTAATGTAAGTACACACACAAGTCACAGTCCTCTTCATATCCTCCCTAAAGTAATATACCTAATCTACCAATGAAACCGGATCGATATTGGTGTTTAATTTATTTATTCAAACACCATTATGGACCAGAGTCCAGACCATGAAATAAATAAAAGTAGGAAAATAACATGTAACGAAGATACTTGATAAAACTAATCAAAAGTTACAAAAGAACAGAAAGCAGAACTAAAAATCTTGGTTCCGTAGTGGTTGGGAACTTAGAAATTAGAATACTGGTAGGTAGGTAGTAAGGATACGGTGGGGAACTCTGATATAAGTACTTGCCGAAAAAAATACTTACAGTATAAATAAATCCTTACAGTATTTTTTTTAATTATTTGTTTCCCGCGGTCGTATTCCGTAAAACCTTTAGTAAACTTACAAAATGTTGTAGGAGGGGATTGTTTTTACAACATGGGTTGTAGGGATATGCTGATGGGGGTAAAAAGGTTGCGTTATTTCAGGCAATGGCCGCACCCGAGGACCTTTATAAGGAGTATGCTATGACCTGCGCAGAACTATTTACACCACAGGTAAAGCTAATCATGCATGAGAATTGAGCTTAAAAAAACCTATAGAATTATACGTTATCATTATGTATAATTAATATTTCAGGTGCTACAACAAGCTTGCCACGAATTCACGGAAGCATTTAAGCAGTATATGACGAAATGTGGCCAGAAGTTTGACGAGCCCTGGTCGGTAAGTTCATAATTCATAGTGATATAAACTGGATTTAATCAACAAGCTATATGTATTACACTTTCTATAGGGCCTGGACACATCTGTCGTAGAACCGATAACCGATGTAGACCGAGGTTCTCAAATGTAAGCAACGAACGGGGTAAACGTAGTATAGCCCGGCCAGATGGAGGGACGACGTGCGCAAGGCGTCTGGCAGAATCTGGATGCCATAGGCCGAAAATTAAGTTAAGTGCGCGCCTAGGGAGAGGCAGTGCCTACTTATTAGTAGATTCGTCTTTATCTTGGGACTAATACAGGATATATTTTACGCCAAAAAAGAGACTGACGACGTCGTTTTGGCTTTGTTTTTATGATAATTATCGCTGTTAGCTACAATCTTTACTTAAAGTCTATGGCACGGTTTAAGTGAATGCCCCTGTCTAGCTTTCATGTTTTATCCCTTTTACACTTCGTGACGGACCCACCGTGCCCCGTATTATACTTACCTAAACACTTCGCAAAAACCGTATTTTTCACACGTCAAGTTATAAGGACCGTTTGCTTAAACTGTAATAACCTGATTGCGCGTTTATGAGTAGGTACGTGGTATATAAGTATTTTGTTTATTCACAGTGCGATACCTCAAAATGTTTGATCGGAGGCCCAAACAGTGCAGGCATGAGCGACAATGTCGACGAGACTAAGTTAAAGGACTATTTCGACCAGCTCGGCGAAAATGACACGGAGCCCGTTGGTTTCGCGCACAGGTTGCAAACACTATGCACGGACCGCAAGTATGATGACTACTTGCCCAATGAGTCGTGCTCACCTCTTAAGTACCAAATATGCTTATACGCTAATACTATTACGGCAAGTATCCCATCCAAGCCAAGTGGCATTGACTTTCGTTAAGATTTATTTATTTATTGGTACAAGTGTAATTAACAGCGACACAGAATTAAAATATAATGCTACTTGCTAAATAGTATGGCCAATAACAGATTGCCACGTTATATTTAAGAAGATGTGGCGAGCGGACTGTTAGGTAGTTAATGAAAAAAAATACATATACTTATACATACATACATATATTACACACATATATATACATACATACATATGGAATAGCATATACTGAATGAATATATTTTTATTCTATAATATGTTAGTAACATGTTAATGCTGGTAGAATATAAAACAAATGTATGGGATTGACATTTGCTTTTTCGTTATGTTACCTGTAATCATAAGTGCTTTATCTATCAAGTACTTACATTAATACGGAGCCGAAACGTGTACACTGACGGTGAGGCTGGCCACAAGTTCAAAGGCGCTCAGGAGCTATGGAAAGAGCTGTGCTTGGCGTTTCTCTGGTGGATAGAATAAGAAACAAATGAGTTTATACGCCAGAGAACAAAAGTAGTCGACATTGCCCAATTAGGGGCAGCAAGCAGAAAGGGTATAAGTAGACGGGATAGTGTTCAATATCTACATCTGAACAACTTTTGTTTTACTTAGTTTTGGAATAAATCGATAAGCTGATCGCTACAAAATGTTTGATTTCTGTCTGAATAAAAAACAAAAGAAAACCGCGGATGAAAATGGCAGAATAAAATTTCGCGACATTTCCTTTGGTTTAGAATTAAACGACACGCATTATTGATTATTTTTTCAGATGTCATTAAAAACCAAGGAGGGATGGCAAACGACTGATGGCTGCAGTAAGATTTATGAAACCACCCAGAAATGCAAAACTGTGCTCGATAAAATGGCAGCTTAGAGAACTAAATTAACTAAGTAAATTACTACTAAACGAGTTTATGCAATGTAAAAGTTATATGTAAACTTTGATTCAATAACACTTTTATATTATTTAATCGAATCTTATTATACCTATTTCTAATAAACACCCCCAAATTGTGATTCATACTACCTAATAAATAAGATTTTTTTTTATAACGGAGCTACCGTGAGATCTTATTGAGAATTGAGCAGTCAACGTCATGAAACTTCCGTCGGTTCCGAATGCCATCGGAATATTAGGACATCTATCATCATTAATCATGGTAGTTCTAGTTTTATCTTGTTACAGTTAAATAAAACCACTATGTATTAAAAGAAATAACATTTTATTTGTTCCGACGGCTGCGATCTCATTCCAACTTATCGCTAAACCAAAGCTTACATTCAAATTCCATTCTTCTCACTCTAAAAACATATACCAATTAAGGTTCGAATCAAACCAGCGACGCGACTCAACGTGTTATTTAAAAATACCAAACGCGGTGCAACGTTAAAATGTGTATAGCATTGTCCATTACCTTGCAGAAACCTTACGAGATAAATAAAATAATTAATGTCCTCAGGAAACATACGGATGTTTGTATTTAAATACATCTCGCCAGGAAGGGTAATATGAAAGTATATGGCGAATATATATATTTTAAGCTATATACTGGTACAGATTCTGGTTTATGTTCCATTTAAAATAAAATTGACAGGTCCAAGTACGACTGCCGTCCTTTTCTTCTACTAAAGTTAAGAAAGAGATAGCAGCTACTAAGTCACGTCAATTTTAGTAAAAAGGGTAAGCCAAAATCGATATCGGTGTCCCTAAAATACTTTATTTGAAGTGAGTCGTGTCGCGTCTCCAATGTGAGTCGATCTTTAAAATTAAAATAAAATTACGTCGCTCTGTCAGTTAAAAACAGATAAATCGCTAATACACTCACTATTTACAATATGTACAACATTGTATTTCTTAAAACACATTTAACTTATTCAATAATAATCAATGATAGGAATTTATGCATCGAAGTTTGGGACACACTAATTTATACGACGATTGTAGTAACATTACATAATGGAGTTTGTAGATACATAATTTACTTATGGGCCTGACATGAGCCAACTAGCGCCGCCAATCTTAAAAAAATAATATCTTCCAATATTATCAATTTTATTAAAAAAGCTATGTACACAACCTTCATTAGGAGAAATACTACTTTTTAAATGCTTATTTATAACGTGATTCCATTTTGGTAAGTTGTAGTTCGCATAATTGCGAAAAACAGCCGTTTTTGGCATATTTGTGAACTACTACTAAGCTTGTCGCAATTATGCCATGTATTGTGTAATGAAAAATAGTATTTATCGTAATAAAGATTGTTTTATGGGGGGAAAATCTGGAGCATTTTGACGCTTGGTTTGCGTAGTCTTAAGGTAATATAATGTAGGTATATATAATAAAAAATTGTACATAACATAGTAATGGTAGCAATTCTGATGTGCGTTTTTAAAACTAAATTAGATCTGACAGGTCCCAAAATGTGCCTCCCTTTCCTACACCAAAGTTATAAAAAGGATGGCGCGGCGCTACTTTAGGAACGCTATCTACGTAATGTCTTCTAAGGTATGATTCTATTGCGGCCACCAAATTTAAACCTAAGCGCAGTCACTCATACACAACATCGCGTAAGAGTGAGCGGGACGCCACGCTTAGCGCCGATTAAATGACATTGCCATATTTCTATGGACCTTTGCCACACCTACAAAACTACGTGACAATTTAAGCTGTACCTATCATTTTGTTGGGGACTTATTACAGGTTTCATATTGCATAATAAAAATCAGTATCATTTTCTACTACTCTCGCAACTCCTATAGAAGAATAACAAAAACAATGAATAATTCGCTTCGATTTCTTACTATTTTCTGAATTCTTAATTAAGCTGTTTTTTTTCGACTGGCTTGATGTACAAAACTTTATTTTAAACCAATAATTTTAATAAAAAAAACTGAGATATTTTTACATTTATTCTTTATCATGCGGTTGATGGTGGGGCAGAATCTGGCGTTGTCATTTAGCGTTCGCATTCTAGAATCCACATAAGGTTACCTTAAAATTAGTATATACACTATAGAATCGCTACCATTGTCATTTATAATACGAACGCTATACACCATTCTTTTTGCGTTTTGCAGTGTTTTCAAATATAGGTTAAGTTAGGTTAATGTACTCGCTCTTACGACTGTCAAATTGTATAAATTCTGACAGTTGTAAGATCGAGCTCGCACTCAAAACTATGTATGAATCTAGGCCTAAGTGAGTCCGGCTGCCGTTTAGCTCAAGGATTGATCCCTTACCGGGTTTTCTTAAATATTCTTCCGAAACCGTACACAATACAACAAACTAAATTGTTTCAAAATTAAAACCATAGTTTTAAAATAAATACTAGACTTTGACATATAACTGCAAATAAACAATCGTTATTTTCGAATAGTATGAAAACGTTAAAAACCTGATTCGTTTTCATGATTTTAGTCCTGCGTCACATTAATTGCCATTGTATGTCATGAGATAGTGGTACTGTAAACAGATGAGACCGACTTCGTTCTAATGCTAGCATGTGTAGCATCGACCGAGGCGTCCGCAGATGTCATCTGCGGACGCCTCTGTCGATATGTAGATGGGGTAATTCCCGCGTCTGTGGTAGGTATTTAACTTCAGCCGACGCGTCCGCCACCAATCTGTTTAGTGTCGATTTTTGTGGCACGCATCAAACGCGCGGCGTCTGTCCACACGTCTGACGACGCATCAATGTTATCGGAGTTGTGAAAGACAGAGAAAGTGCTCGCGCTGTTTCATTTGCAGTTGTATCGGTGTCTCATCTGGCGACGTCCGCGGACGCCTCTGTCGATGTATAGTGCTAGCATAAAGTGATACCTATATTATATGACTGAATTCAGTATTTATATCATATTCATATATTTGTAAAAACATATTATATCGTAAAACATCAATCTTCTCACGATCAGTACCTACCTATTTTAACTTTACCTTCTTAGGAAAAAATAATCCTTTTACGATATTGAGGGCAATTCTCTTTTTCATACTAAACTAAAGTTGACGCGAAATAAAATCTTCTACACTCTTTCATTCAAATCTCCTACTCACACAATTTAACTATTCAACTAAAATATAAAGTATGTAATATCCGAGTTCATATTTCATTCAAAACGTCATTTATGTATGAATATGAAAATCGAGAAATTGTCTTATATTGAGCAAAAGAAGGTGATAGAATTTTATAGAGCTGTCAAATTTAGGCTAGTTTAGAAAACACAAGTAAGAATCGCCCTCAATGCCCATCTAATACTGTGTACTAACGAAATCCATATTCGAGTTTAAAACTTCACGTGAATGTAATATTCTCCATACAAATCCAAGTAGATCCAGAGATCACACAATAAATACCTTAGCTTGCATTACATCTCTAAAATAACATCTACTTATTACGTAATATATCTTACTAGTAATAGCGTAGTAATCATGAAAATATTCTCTAGTTTTTACAACAACAAGTGAGAAATGAATGACAAAATAAAACTATTCTTTATACGGCTACCTACCTACAAATATTTACAACTTTCTATATCAAAATGCTGTTGTTCAATGATAATGTCATACATTATACAGAAAGAGCAATGAATATAAATATATACATTGCAATCAATTGAAATATCTCGCTATCAACAGATATAAGCCACATACATTAGTACTTCGCAATCATTACAAATAACTTTCATTCAATAGACATTCTTCACAATCAGTAGACATACATCGCAATCAGTAGACATACATTGCAATCAGTAGACATACATCGCAATCAGTAGACATACATCGCAATCAGTACAATCGGTAAAAATACCTCACACCCAGTAGAAGTCTCTAGTACATCACTATCAGTAGAAATGTCTCACAATTAGTAGAAGTACATTACAATCAGTGAAAGTATCTCTCATTCCGTAATAGGCAGAAGTATCACGCATTAAGCATAAATACTATGCAATTAGTAGAAACCTACTTCACATTTAGCAATAGTACCTTACCAAACAGTAAAAGTACCTCGCACTCATATATTGTTACTCTCAAAATGCTCCCAAAGGGAGAAGATTGCGCTCTTTATATCGCATTAAAAGAATAATAAAATCTAAGCTCTGAATTGATCGGTGTATTATTTTGTTGTTACACTCTTGTAGGATGTATCTCTCTCTCTCTCTCTCTCTCTCTCTAACACTTGTAATAAGATAGAGAGATCTGACTCTGCCATGTAACTTGCAAGTTAATAAGCTAGATTCTCACAAAACGTATTGTACACAAAACGTGAAAAAGCAAAAATATGGCAACGAAAGTATAGGTCGTTGAACAATTGAAATAAGGTTCAATTAACATTGATCTCCTATAAACAACTAGATACACAAAGGTCTTACTAAAACCAATTAAAACGTCCAAATAAGGGTCCATTGTTAACGTCCAAATAATGTCCAATAAAGCAAATGAGGGTCCATTCATCCGTTTCGACCTTCTTTGCGCTCGGACATTTTTAGAAGGCAGACTGTGTATCTAGTTGTTTATAGGAGATCAATGTCAATTAATCAGTAATTTTGGCCACTGTATAGAAATGTTTTTTTAATTACATTCAAATATTTTTTGTTGACGTCACTGGGTTATATTATATTTAACGCTATTTAAATTTAAATGTCTATTTACAAGTATAATCGAGAATCAAACTATAAAAAACCGCCATTATTATTATTGTTCATTGTCTGGGACATGTACTTGTCTTGAGTAAATGATATCGACTACGTATTTGTTCAGCTGTTTTAATAATTAATATATTTTAGAATTAAAAACTATAGTGAGGCATTATACAAACTATTATATATAAACGGATATCACACACTTATATTGTTGAAGCCGGCAATTAGACCGACAGTTGAACAAGGTGAACGCGACACGTGAACGCGACACGCGAACACTGCGCTCGATCGCTCAGTCCCCGCCGGCGGTGCAGAGGTGTGCGGTGCGAGCGCAGTGTTCGTCAAGGCGCCAACGGCGACGCGGGCGTATCGCAGTCACCTTGATAAATGCCGTCGAAATCGGTCGAAACTGTTGGTCTAATTACCGGCTTCAACAATATAAGTGAGTGATATCCGATTATATATAATTTTGTAATATATTTTACTTATTTACTTTAGGGCAGTGTCTTTATTTCTTCACATTTAATAGGACTTTAGAAACTATTCATCGATAGTCAAATATATGTATACCTAGAGATATTCAAGCTAGACACAAGTATTAGTCTGAACGAGTTTTTTATGGGGTTACATTTTTACAACTAAACCCATTAAAAGTCCGTTTTGAGCCAGAATCGATGCCATTAAATGTACAAAGTTTTAAGTTTATTTCACTGTAGTTTCTTGGTTGAAGTTATCTTACTGTCTTGTTTTGTATCACTTCCACTTCGTAAAAATTACACTTTAATTAATCCTAGAATGTTTTTAAAGATCCACATACGGCATGTTGCAGCTAGCGTATTTAAAGTTAAAACCTCATATTAGGTATTTTTTTGCATTTCTTTGTAAAATACAAGTTGAAACCAGCCTATTACTGTTCTCAAAACGATGAAATTATATCATGAGATGGCGTGCGGAACAGAGACGCCACTATACTAACGCATTGTCCCTGTCACGCAAGCCATTACATCATTTGATCGTTTTGAGAAACGTAATAAATAGCACCACTGAACGACTAAAGCTTTTACATCTACAGACAAAATATTACTCTTCTATACAATGTGTATGAACGTCTTTTATATCTACCGTTCCGGGGCGCGCAGACGCGGCCAGGCATATTGTACAGAATAACATGATTTTGTCTGTCACGCGGCGACACGCTCAATGTCTGTAGATGTAAACGAACTTAATTCATTATTCCGTGACCATCACTAAAAACATTACGTTCGAAATGAATTGATCTCTACCGAGGCTAAAATCAAGTGTCTTATTTTGTAAACAAAAACTACTGACATTTTAAGTTTTGCTGTGATTATTGCATAATTATTTTCACATTATTAGATCGTATCACTTTACAAAACGATGAACAGGTGCCATCAATCAGTTCAGTGTTACATCACAACAGCTAATTAGACAATCATATTTGTCTACAAAATAAGACACTTGATTTGGGCTTCGGTATAGGAAATATGGTGGCTAGGCCTACATTCCTGCTACGGTGACGTTACTAATAGAGGATGAACTTGAAATACGCTTCACACAACGGGCAAGCTTACAACGAGATGGGTAGCTTCGCAAGTGCCATACGGAACCTTTTGGCGTGATGTTAGTCTGCTTCCTCGGGCGGCCGCTTGTACACCGGCCCGAACTTGGCCATGTACTTCTTGACGAACATCTTGGCCTTGGAGCGGACCGAGTCAGTCACCACGAGCTCCTCCACGCAGCGGCAGTGCTTCAACTCTTTCAGCATCACGAAGTGAGTTAGCTGGGGAACAAACGTTTATATATAAGATGTATAGTAAACCCAAGCGGAAATGTTGACTGCACAAAAATATACGCAATGCATTTACTTGCAACAAAGAAATATCATCATCAGTCTATTTTTATGTCCCCACTTCTTTGGGCGCAAGGTCATGGTACGAAATTATAAAGTATTGTTGATGTAATCCTGCTATAAAAGTTTAAATAATCATCAATTCTGTAATTTATGTGTACGGTGGAACACAGAGAAAGGTGTACAGGGGTTTCTAAGGTTGAGATTTTCTCAAAAACTTCTTGACCTATTGCAAAAATTCTTTCACTACAAAGTTAAAACTATGTAACTGTAAAAGAATTATTAAATTCGGCCCAGTAGTTTTTGACAAAATCTCAACCTTATTGAGGCCCCCTGTATACTTATCTCTGTCTTCGACTGTACTCCTCTTTCCCCACCCACCTTCCTGGCCAAATGCTTGAAGTCGGCCGTGCACGTGATGCGTCCGGCCTTCGCCTCGGAGTGTCGGTACGGGTTGAGATGCTGCACCATCACGCGCGCCATGCTGCTGCGGAACTGCTCCTTGATCTTGCGCGCAACCTAGGAGTTTATAATGATTTTGTTGATGAGTTTGTTGATGACATTACAAATCTAGAATGTGTTTTATGCATTATAGTATAATGCCTATACCATGCTGGGCGAACATATGAAAATAATCTAGCCGTAACTTAACCTCACGGAATGACAAGGTCTTAGGTTCAAGTCCTGCCCACAGCTAGAAATATTTCATCATTTTAATTACAGATTTAGTTAGAGAAGGTTAAACATTACAATTAAACTGCCTTTAAAATTATGGTTAGCCTTCCTCTTCCCTATATGTATACCCAACATTGTCTGAAATGTAAAATAATTTCATACTTTCATCTTTTAATTAATAACTTATGGAGAGCAATAATGTATTTATCTTGTTTATACCTCTTCCACGTCCACGGGCGGCTGCGCGGGCGCCGGCGGGGGTGGGGCGACCACCGGCTCCGGTGGGGGAGGCTCCGCTGCCACCGGCGGCGGCGACGGGATTGAAGGGACCACGATGGCAGGCGATTCTTCCAATTCGGGTTCTGATTCGCTGTCTGACCCTACTAGGTCGATCTGAGGGTAAAATAAATATAGTTTAATAGCGTATAAATACAACTCAATTAGGTTCAGAAAACTTAAATTATAGACGGCCTTATCGATGAAAAGATGTCGTATGGATTAACAACTACTTACGGCCGCGATTCATAGAATTTTCAGCGTAAGCGTGAGCTCGCTCTTACAGACGTCAAATTCCATAGACGTTTGTAAATGTAAAAGCGAGCTCATGCTAAGTACTCGTAATTATCTGAGGCCGAGACTGAAAGATAAGATAAGATAAATATTCTTTATTGCAAAAAGAAAAGAATTACACAAAAGAAATAGGCTAATATCGTTAATATTACAATTGGCGGTCTTATCGCTCAAAGCGATCTCTTCCAGACAACCTTTGGGTAGAGAATTCAGCGTATGAATAGGTAGCTTGTTGAGCAATAATAAATATATATCACTAACGGTACTTACATTAAGTACCTACCTACATAAATAAAAATAAAAATAAAAGTAACAATCTTTCATATTACAAATATTACATACTACTACTACTAATAATAATACGAGTAATAATAATATATTATATAATTAATACATTACATACTAATAAGTACTTATCATAAATATAAATATATACATACATATATAAAATAGACTACTTAGGTACAATACAAATACTGATCATGAAGTAAGATAGTAACAAATTAATAATTAAAGATCGAGAAAGTGAGACTTGACCTGACCCTTAAAAATATCCAGAGATTTGGCAGTACGGATCGTAGCCGGCAAGGAGTTCCATAGACGGATAGCGTGGGCGGTGAAGGAATTCAAACCAAACTTGGTAGAGTGACTGAAATGACAGTTTCAAAAATACAAGTCATAAGTTTAACTCATAATTTGAATCGGCACTGTCGGTCAAATATGTCGAATCGTAAATTTGATAGGATAGTATGTGATTTCTGAACTTTCTGAAGTCTGTACCAAGAATCCGAAGCCTTATTACCCGACTGCCCCAGAAGGAGGGTAATGTTTTTTCGGGTATATGTATGTATGCCCATTCCTTCCTGCCACCCTGTAGCCTAAACGGCTTGATGGATTTTGGTGTATGAGGTATCGTTAGATTAATCTTTATTACGGGAGTGTATAAAAACATAGGGTATAAAAAATTTAACAAAAGGGGATATTTGTTTTGCAGTCGGGTTTTTTGTATTTTGAAATAATTTCTTATTGTAAGTAAACTGTGTAAATTTTTTCACGTGAACACTTTTTCTAATTTACATTTACACCACTCGGTATAAACAGGCACCTTGATATCGCGCGGCAGGTCTGCGCCGGCGCGGCGCGGGCGCGCGGCGGCCAGCAGGCGCACGCGCTGCAGCAGCCGCTCGCGCCGCCGCCGCAGCTTCTCCTTCGTCTGCCGGTAGCGCTTCACCTCCATGCGACCGGCCAACTTGTCCTCCTCTGTTCGCGGCTGCAATACGAACATTGCAATGACGTAAACGAACTCGGTGACAGTTTGGTTAGGACTTTGGAGGCCCAGGTTCGATGCACTGTTCTAGAATGTTTTTGAATCTTGGACATATATGAGTTTTCAGGCGTCAAATTAGCTCGTTTAATTAGCTAAAATATGTATTCTTTGCTACTTGCAGGCAAGCCAATTTATTTAACACTTCTATATATAGCCTTTATCACTCTTTTTACGATTCTAAGGGCTATGCACACGACGACTATGAGCCTCGTTATAGGTAAGTTATTCTAAGGGAATCGTAAAAAGAATAATATATTGGATATTGAAGTGTTAAATAGATTGGCTACAGTAAATAATATTTTAGAAGTAAAACTATAGTGAGCCATTACGTCAAATTATCATTACAAATGGATATCGCTCACTTCAGTTATCGCCAGCAGATACCGAGGACTTCGCCCATTGCCACTCTTATTGTTAATAACCGGCCGCTAGCGGGGGCGGGACGCTTCTATTGTCTAGCAGAGACAGGTTGGACCTGTACACTAGTTTTTAAGTTACTATTATGTAAAAAATTATATAAATGGTTTTTAAATATTATTATTACTCATATTGTTGAAGGCTGCAGGTGAATGCGGCAATTTCCGGCTTCAACAATGTGAGTGAGTGATATCCGTTTGTATTGTATGTAATATTTTGATTAGAATAAGAATATAATCATTTGTTGCGCTCATGTTGTTGTACAGATGTTTAAAATATACATAGCGTCAACCTGAACCCGGCACAGCAGATATTGCCAAATATTTATAAATATCAAAATCAAATTTCTTTATTGCAAGTAAGCACGTTTTATACATTTTTGCACGTCAACATATTTTTGGTCATTTTACATTTACACCACTTTGCAAGGAAAAGGTGCCAACGCTGAGGAGAAAAAGTGGCAAAAAACTCTCAGTCTTTTAAAATAATGATAACACAATTACTTTATAACCAGGTATTACACAACTATTACTATTGCTAGTAATGTAAACTTTATCCTTCATGCGGAACCGGCGACACACACCATGCATGTTCATCGTTTAAACATTATCTATGTTAGTATTTGCCATTTAAAACTCCTGCAGCGTATATAAATAATGTTCAATTAAAAATCAACTAATACATGATTATTATACGTACACTGATGGGCCTCTCGGACACCAGGCCGGGCCGTCGCTTCCGCGGCTTCATCGTGAGCAGCGCGTGGTCCGGAATGAGACCGTTGTTCGTGTCTTCTTTGATTACTAAGAACATTTAAAAACATGTATAAAATTTTATCTCTGTGTTCGAATTCAACATAAAGTATAAAGAATAAAATATATCACAAAAGTTGTCTTATAGTTAATTGAAATATCGAAAACCGTATTTCAGATTACTCTCCAGCAAGTCTATGTGAAATATGTTATTTTTTATGTTCTATTGTCATGTTACAGCGACCTTGCGTTGAAATATAGCTTCCTCCATACTTCGGCTGTTCCTTCCTTCGTGGTCTAGAAGTAATACTTTGATTAAGTTTTTGTGTCATTAGAAATACCTCTTTAGGTACAGCTAACAGCAGATCAAGTGTAACACTTTGGACTTTGGACCGTTCTTATTATCTGCGTCAAGCATCGTATCCATTAAGCAACATTTGACGCGCGACATGCACAATATGTTGCTCATGTTGACCGGCAACGAGGAACTTGCGGATTGGTACCATTGGTCATGTTGCGCGCCAGCTGGCAACGGCGCGCGTTGTTGTGCAACGTTGCCGATCTTGTTGAGCGTCACGTGTTACGCGTCAATTGTTGCCTAGTGGATACGAGGCATATGTGCAATAAATGTTTTTACCAGACTACCCCAGAAGGAGGGTAATTTTATTGTAACTATGTCCGCTCATTCCTGCCATCCTGTAGCCTAAACGGCTTGGTGGATTTTGGTGCATGAGGTATCGTTAGATTCGTCTGATTACGGGAGTGTCATAGGGTTAAAAAAATTAATCAAAAGGGGATAGTTTTACGCAGTCAGGATTTTTAGTTTTTTGAAATATTTTCTGCTTGTTTAGACAATATTATTGCCAAATACCTTCGTAAATGCCGTTGACGCCTTCAACGAACTTGCCCTTGGGCGGCATCCTCATCATGGGCGAGTCCGTCGCAGGCACGGGCTCGACTTCCTCTTCAGAGGAACTCTCATCTGGAACACATAAGAAATGCTTACGATCGATGTTGTTAAAAACCAGTGTTATTCAACCTTTATCATGACGCGAAATATGTAAATAAAATTCTCGACCTTCTACTTTCTAAAAAGACAATTCAGTTAAGTCCAATGCTTAACAAACAAGTATACAAATTACAAAGTATAAACAAAGTTACATTCAGTAGTACGGTCTAAAACAGAGAAAAGTGTACGGGAGTGTTTTTAAGGTTGAGATTATTTCAAAAACTACTTGACCTATTGCAAAAATTCTTTCACCGGTAGATAGATAAAACTTAAAACTATGTAACTGTAAAATAATTATTAGAATCGGTTCAGTAGTTTTTGAGAAAATAGCAACCTTATTATTATTATCCCCTGTTTCTCTGTCTTCGTGTGTACAAATTACATACATATTCGTAGTACTGTACGGTCGAAGACAGAGAAAGGTGTAGTGAGATTTTGCTCAAAAACTACTTATCCTATTGCAATAATTCTTTCACCGTTAGATAGACGAAAAGTAAAACTATATACTGTAAAAGAATTATTAAAATCGGTGAGAAAATCTCCTTATTGAGGCCCCCTGTATACTTATCTCTGTCTTCGTGTGTACAACTTACCTATTTCCAGTGGCGGCGGTGTAGGCGGGGCCCAACGCGGCTGCCGCAACTTCACGTGGTAGTAGTACGTACGGCCGCGGTCGTCCACAGCGCTGCGCCACAGCGACGGCAACACAACCTCCTTGCTCTCGCCGACTGACACCGACACCTAATCATAATAATAGCCTTTTACTTCGAGAAAGTTTAGTGGATGATTTGGCCTCAGTAGCAGTTTTTAAAGACGATAGTAACTCACTAGATATAGGTGGACTATTCCCTACCTCCTCCCATATATTCGGACTGTCATTCCCTACCTCCTCCCATCTGTCCAGAATGTCATTACCTACCTCCTCCCATCTGTCCAGACTGTCATTCCCTACCTCCTCCCATCTGTCCAGACTGTCATTCCCTACCTCCTCCCATCTGTCCAGACTGTCATTGACTACCTCCTACCATCTGTCCAAACTGTCATTAGCTATCTCCTACCATCTGTCCAGACTGTCATTCCCTACCTCCTACCTACCATCTGTCCAGACTGTCATTTCCTACCTCCTCCCATCTGTCCGGACTGTAATTCGCTATCTCCTACCATCTGTCCAGACTGTCATTCCCTACCTCCTACCTACCATCTGTCCAGACTGTAATTTCCTACCTCCTCCCATCTGTCCGGACTGTAATTCGCTACCTCCTACCATCTGTCCAGACTATCATTCCCTACCTCCTTTCATCTGTCCGGACTGACTTTCCCTATCTACTATCTGTCCAGACTTATATCTGATCTAATTCGTGACAATCCTCACCGGCGGTAGGTCGTCCTCGACAGTCTGCTGCGTGCACGGGAACGGCGACGGCAGCTGTGCGGGAAGTTGCTGCATCGGCGGCGCCAGCTGTTGCCCGAACATGAAGCCAGGCATGCCGAACCCGCCCATGCCCATCACACCCATACTGCGGACACAGAAAGCTAAATTAATGATGGGTCCTTTCAAAATCGGTGAGATGTGGTTGAGGTTTTTTGTTTTGTAGATTTAGTGCCGATAGTCTTAGACAGTTTTGAGTATGAGCGGAGTTTAAATTCAGTCCTAACACGCACTACGATTTTTTCCTATTTTATCACAGAAATGCAACATGCGGGTTTCTATGGCAGTTTGCACACATACGATACGAAAATCCACACATTTATTTCTGCGACAAAAAGTGCGCACCTGGCCGAAGAGTTAGCAGGCCTCGCCTAGCAACGATTAAAGCCTAGTATCCAGTAGGCAACATTCACCGCGCGACATGTTGCATTGGTTATATTGCGCGCCAGCTGGCAACGTCGCGTGTTGTGCAACGTTGTCGATATTGTTGAGCGTCACGTGTTGTGCGTCAATTGTTGCCTAGTGGATACGAGTCAAGTTAGCGTGCCACATTCTGTTATCGCAACAAGTACTCACTTAGGCTGCGGCATACAGAACGTCTGTGTCGCCGCGAACGGCGGACAGAAGCCGGGCGGCGGCTGGAAGTCCGGAGGCGGCGCACGCCACTCGGCGGGCATGTCAGGCGGGAGCATGCCCGGCATGAGGCCCGGCATGCCAGCCATGCCCGGCGGCACCAGCATGTTGGGCGGCGCGCCCAGCATGCCGGGAGGGAACATCTGCAGACGTCGAAAGAACATTGACATACGATTCGAGAACTCGGTGGCGCCGTTGTCAGGACATTGGAATTCCGTTGGCTTCGTTCAACCAGAGTTATTAAGGTTGAGTCAAGTCAATTTACGCACCTAAGTTACATTTATTAATAGAAACGCCATCTTGAGATCGTTCTCAAGATTGACTCTTGAGCTGAGAGTGATTTCTTAATACGGGCCTTAAAGTTACGCCACCGTTTAGCCACCCTGTCCCTTTCTATCTTAACCTTTTTTAACGAAGTGTGAAAGGGATAGCAACACGACTTAAAGGAAGTGAGGTTTAACTAGGTTTATGAATAACATCAATAGTTATTTTACAATTCCATCTTGTTTTCCACTGTCCACGTTCCATTGAGCCTTATTGTTACCTGCGCGAACCCGTCCGGCGGCCAGTAGTGGTAGTGGTGCTGATCGCGCTGGCGCCGACTCTCCTCGGCTGCGGCGGCGGCCTCGGCGAACGCGCGCCGACGCTCCTCCTTGCTCATAGGCGGCACGGCGGCTAGCACGCGCTCGCTCAGTCTACGCAGACCAGTTAGTTACTTAGTAAGGGTTAGTAACGACTACCGCCCACAATCTTTAACACGATCACAGTCCAATGCCCCATATATGCAGCACGACGAACTAGCTTCACAAACCCAGTGTAACACATATGTGGTACGATGAAAAAAATATGTGCTTACCAGATCCGCACTAAGGGTATTTTATTTCTGAAGTAAATACTATGTCCTAGGTGGATGCTGCTGTCCATTCACGTCCTATTGTCTTCAGAAGAGTGCTCAGAGTGCTGCAGCCAGTGTTGAAGACATAACAAATTTGATGTATTTCGACTTGTATAGAGATTGAAATAATGGGCGGGACTTACAAGGAAATCAAAACATTTTTTTGTACGGGGACTGTGAACATGTTAAAAAATTATATTCTATTTCTTTTTTTCAAGATAAAATAAAAGATAATATCGGTTTTGAATTACGATGATGGATAATTCAACGATCCAAGTCCACCCCTAAGTCATGCGAGGATTAATAAGAATACAAAACTTCACAAACATACGTCTCCTTTAGAGAGCACTTTAAAAAACATTCGCGGATATTTCCTAAACACCACGGTAACTATTCGAATGGACATTTGAATAGATACCGCGGTGTTTAGTACGGTGGAACACAGAGAAAGGTGTACAGGAGTTTTTAGGGTTGAGATTTTCTCAAAGACTACTTGACCTATTCCATAAATTCATTCACTCTTTGGTAGATAAAAGTAAAAACTATGTAACTGTAAAAGAATTATTAAATTCGGTCCAGTAGTTTTTGAGAAAATCTCAACCTTATTGAGGCCCCTGGATACTTATCTCTGTCTGTACGTTTATATTATTATATTTCACACCTTGAGAGGTCTGAATTAGCTCACCTGATACTCCGCCTCCCTTCAGGACTGCTTCTCCTTTTCCTCCTATCTCTATCGTCTCTCTCCCTGTCTCTGTCGCGCTCCCGTTCCCTCTCCCTGTATCTGTCCCGCTCTCTCTCCCGCTCGCGGTCGCGGTCGCGCTCCCTCTCCCGTTCGCGGTCTCGTTCGCGGTCACGTTCGCGGTCGCGCTCGCGTTCGCGGGACCCGCTCGAGTCGGCCGCGCGACGCTCGACGTTCGCTTGCCGCTCGTGCTCTTTCATCTGCTGTATTCGCTCCTTCTTTGGGATTTTGAATACTTCCTAAAACATAATAGTAACAAGTATATAAGTTAAATATGTAATAAAAATAATTTTGGATTTATATGTAATATAAGTGAGTGATATCCGTCTATATATAATAATTTATCATGTATACTACTTTTCCTCATCGGTGCTGGCACCTTCTCCTGACAAAGTGATCCGCCATGTGTACAATATTAAAAACATACCTACTGTATGGATACATTACATAATATAAGTAATTTAGTATAATTGCGGATATTACACGAGGAAAAGCATAAGATTTGTTTACCTTTAAACTGGACCACCTCTCCAGCAGTTGTTTGGATAGATCCTTCACTTTGTCCATCATGGCCGCGGTCTCTTTAGCCTTGTCGGCCGGCGGCGCGTCGGGCGCCGCGCCCGGCAGCTCAACAGGCAACCCTGACGAATAAGCAGTTTATAGGCAGTGGCCACAATACGACGAACTCCAGGTCACCACCAGGTCCTGAGACCTTAGCAATCGGGAAGGTGCTCTGCATGCCTGCCGTTTGTGAGTATATAAGTACGGTCTATGAAGAATACGCAACATACGCAGCATTAAAGGTGGACGAAATGTATTTTAATTATATTTTTATTTTACTGGCTTCTACTCTTAGGGTGATGCCCCATCTGTGCGTTGCTTTGCGTTACATTACAATATTGACTTTAAATTTCTAATCATCATGGAAAAAATGTAATCAAATGCGAGTCGCATCTATAAGTTTTTGATTTATAACTAGTATTGCAAGTAATAGTAGTGATGAAACCTGCATGCCGTAGAAGAAAAAAAATCTAAGGCATGTGAAATCCGCCAGTCCGCAGTGGGCCCGCGTGGTGGATCATGGCCCTAGCTCCCTCGATGTAAGGGAAGGTGTGCCCGAGCAGTGGGGCAATGTAAATAGACTGATGATGATGATGATTGCAAGAAGCTGACTAAAAAGTTAGAATAAAATGAAATTATAAATGTTTACTCAATGACGGAGAGATGATTGACGTTTATTGAATGTTTTTACCCGACTGCGCAAGAAGAAGGGTTATGATTTTCTTCTTTCCTTGGCACGCCCTGCCGCCTAAACGGCTTGATGGATTTTAGCAAATGAGGTGTCGTTAGATTCGTCTTGATTGTAGGAGGAGTAATGATGCAGCCACTTTTTTAAATGTTTGCTTGTTCTTGGACTTATCACGCCATACAATACATGTCGGGTCGTCTCTGTAGCCCTATTTAAGCATGAGCTCAGCGCCCCTCACCTGTCGCCTCGTCAATGAGCGTGTTGTCTGCCGGCGGCTCGTCCGCTGCGCTCAGCCAGCGCTCCACGATGACGAAGAAGCGGCTCTCGTGCACCATCGTCTTGTTGGGCACGGGCAGCCGGTCCACCGTCTGCACCATCTCTAGCCTGCAATGTACATATAACATGGCATTTTCGGTCGTTGTGATTGTAGACAATGGCCACATCAATATACGATTCCTCGAAACTTCCTCGGCTCGATTCAACATGACTCGAAGGTTTAGTATTATTGGTGTTGAGGTCCTCGACTTTGGAGGATTTCCTTACTCCACTCGGTCTGTTATGATTTATGAAATACCATGTGTAGGAGGGAGACAAACTGTCGAATACGTAAAGTGTCTCAAACATATCATTTGTGACGTCGCACCCACCCACCTGCCCCCTTGAGTACGACACAACGACCCTAGAATCTGTAATTACAATGCGTTTGACATTGGTTTGGCAACTCCGCAGCGTAACGTCGATCGCTAACGGGCTAGCCCAACTAAAGTCAGCATCAGCAGCCGCAGCCATGGTTTTCGGGAAGTCTACGACAAAGCGTTGCCAGGCAACGGCTAATCTAGCGGCGCGTCAGTGCACCACGGCGCCAGCAGCTGTAGGCCGCGGTAGTGGAGGAACATGCGGCGACAGGGCAGGTCCGCGTCCCGTAGCAGCCGCAGAGGACCACTGTACATGTATCTCTAGTGTTGCTAGACAACGCACCTGAAGTCCAGCGGCGCGTCAGTGCACCACGGCGCCAGCAGCCTCAAGCCGCGGTAGTCGAGGAACAGGCGGCGACAGGGCAGGTCCGCGTCGCGTAGCAGCCGCAGCAGCGCGGTCTGTGCGCGGCGCGTCTTCGCACGGACCACTGTGCGCGACAGACGCAGCGTGTGACTCTGATTCTTCACGCCGGTGCGACTGAGCGCCTCGAGATCATCCTCGATCTGCAATAGTGATTATTTGATTAAAATATAGTCATTAGCGAATTTTGTATTATTATTATTAATAACAGTTGTAATTTCCAACCAACACTGCAATAGTTTATGCACCTGGGTCTGTCATTGAGTGCATTCAGATGCGATCAGAGACGGGTCCCGCTAGGTGCATCACTAAATTAAAGCTCTCTAAGGGGCCTCTACACGTTGGACCTATGTCTCCGTGCAAGCCTTTCAAATGACCTTTTTTTTTGAAACCTTGGGAGATACATAATGATAATAATAATCTTTATTTCAGGCATTAACATGATACAAAATGTACAGTCATTATGCTATAGTTTCAAGGGCAAAAAACGCACAATGGCACGAAATATTATGTCGACTTTGAAATTGAAATAAAACGATTAATATCGTTTACATACACTTTGTTATACCCCAAAGGTCTGTATCGATAGCAAATTTTTTGTTTTAAGACTTGTCATTTTACGCGAATTTATTTTTTGACTTTTCATACATTTCGTACCGGTCAGTATAAAGAGGTGTTGAGAAATTGCTGTTGCATTGCGCAATGGCGCCTTTTCAGACCCGCTTTGGCAATTCATTTCCGGATTTGCTAAAGCTGTAACTAGGAATTCGGGAAATGAATTGCCATCAGAGGAATTGCGCAATGACCCCTTTTTAGACCTGCTTTTAATCGATTTGTATGATACATTAATGTATTTTTTATTTGAAAAGTCGTAAACAAGTTGTTCAGTTTACCGATCGGTACTGAACACCCTCCCTTCGGCTTACTATACCCGTTCGGTTACACAATAACAAATAATTAAGTAACGACTCACGTCTGCGTCCTGCACTAAGTCCTTCGCCTTGGGCTTGTACTTGCGGTGTCTGCGCGGGCGCCGCACACGCGCGCGCGGCTGCTCCGCGCACGCGCCCTCCGCGCGACTCTCCTCGGAAGACTCGGTCGTGCCAGACTTGGAGGTAGACACGTCTTCCTCCTCCTGACGGTAAAACAACACATAATTTATGGCTTTTTAAATATTTTAATTTTTTTTTTATTATTTTTCGTATGGTCACGGCGACGTGACAGGAGATCAGACCATGAGTGGGAGGCTATCCAGCCACTCAATCACGTCCTCGTCAGCCTTATGAATCTTGACAAGAACACCCTCAATTGACCATTGCGGGCAGTTATCGGTGACGTGTGACATGCTCTGGATTTCGCCACATATTCATTAGAGATTTTTGATCAGTAGCATGGATTCGACGCCGATTGTGTAGATATAGCAACATCATCGTCAGCAACCCGTATAAGTCCATTGCTTGACTTAGGCCGCTCTCAAAGCTCCGATTTTCGACCATTTGCATCCAGTCTCTGCCAGCCATGTTGCGAAGGTCATCCCTACATCTAGTCGGGAGGCGTCCCACACTACGTTTATCCCTTCATGGCCTCTATTCGAGAACTCGTCTACTTTATCGCTTCTACGATTGATGTGGCCAGCCCACTGCCACTTCAGTTTGTTGATTCTATGAGCAATATCAACCACTTGGTTCTCTGGCGGATATAGCTACTCATTTTTTTTTATCATATCCGAGAGAAATGCCAAGCATAGCTTTTGCCATAGCTCGCCGAGAGACTTCGAACTTGTGGGCCAGTCTCACTGTCAACATCAGACTATCAGATATTTATAACAGTTCTTGAGTCGTGACCTTCACACAACACAGTCTAGAGAGGGAGTTGCACGCTGTACTTACTCGGGGTTCTTTCCCGCGTGCTCCCTACATTTGCTTGAGCACCCCTAAGCAAAATCAGATATATTAATTTCACTTCACGCAGAAGCAATAAATACTACAGATCATTTGTGCTATTACCTCCTCGTCATCGTCGTCCGAGTCCGGCTCGGCGCCGATCCACCCGCGACACGTGTCCGCGCCGCAGTAGCACCGCTGCGCCACTTTCCTGTGCGCAAAGACACACGGTTCTTATTCATATTCTTAAAGGGGGTGAGACTCTGCACCGACTCCCCGAAGATGGGAGTTTTGTGTATTTCCCCCGCGCTGTCAGCTCAGCCACCACAGCTAGCTGAAGTAGCGCAGCAGGGTTGCCGACAGCTCCATTTTTGCATCCTTTCCGACATTGATATGCTTGTATCCGTCCTCATACCCATTTCCGCTAGGGTTTATTCGGTAGCGGGACAGTTGAGCAAGACGAAGGCACGGTTATCTCACACTGGCCGACACTTACGGCGACGGGGAGCGCAGCAACAGCATTCAACACCCTCTGGAGGTGGTGGCGTTGCGTAGATGAGCACGCCTGCTGTTGTCGGCGCGGTCGAATAGTGACCGCGTCAATTTCAGCACGAACGCTTCGATCGACTCAATCTTTGATGGCACCAAATAATAATTAAATTTACGAAACATACAGGACACTTACCCAAACCGCTGAAACTGATAATCGAACGTAATCTCTTCACCGGCGACAATATCCCGTTTACAGAAGAAGCCGATCCTCAGTTCACCGTTGACGGTCCACTTCTGGGTCTCGGCGTTTGGGTCGCACGAATGGTTGATAAACCGCGATATGTTGCCTTTCAGCGTTGCGTCGATCACTGTATCACCTAAAAATGGATCACTGTATCACATATAAATCATTTAAAGGGAGGTGGTTTTTTGGATTATTTGACATTAATAATATTTTCTGCTTCAAAAATAGTAAATAGATGTATTGACGAGTGGAGATACTAAATTTTAAAAAGAAGTGTCTGGGGATACTGCCTTTTCCAAATCGATTAAAGCATGCCATGTCATAGTGAGAGTGACAGGAACAGTGCTATTGCATTGGTATAGCGGCGTCTCTGTTCAGAAAGCCATGACATGATATGATTTCATCGTATTGAAAATGGCAAGTTATTTACATTCCTTGCACCGCACCGGCAAAATTGGTTATATTTAAGCGTGGATTTAGAATCTCTAAAACCGCTGCAATTGTCACAATATGGGCGTCAAACCAAAACCAAAGCAGTGTATGTTCTTGTGTGATCAGTGACAACTTGACTACATTGGGAGGTTTTCCACTAAGTAGTTAGCCCAGCCCCCTTACCATGAACTCTTATAGCAGGATTACTTCAATATTACTGTTACTTCGTACAATGACGACCTTAATAAGCTTACTTTAAGGTCGTCATTGTACGAAGTACCAAAGTAATATTGAAGTAATCCTGCTATAAGAGTTCATGGTAAGGGGGCAGGTAAGGCTCTGGCCTATTTGGGCTGCTATAATTATACGCCACAATCGGTATTCTTGTCGAGTCTTTTGATAAATATAAATTGACAAAATAACACTAGATAGATAGGTGTTATTTTCTCAATTTATATTTAGATGAATAAATGAATAAAAACCGCGGGTTTTGACTGATAATTCTGAATGCACCCTGTATGGATCGTGATCCGTATCACGATAACTATTTAAGTGTATCGTCCGCCTGTACCTTTCAATGACATGAAGTAGTGATGCATATTGTTGTCTTCGGAGTACGCTTGGGCACGCTTGTAGAACTGGTCGTAGTCGAGGACTTCGCCGATGTACTCCATTAGGAACTCGCCCCTGGAAAGTATCGCGAAATACATGCGCTTACATGATAGGATATTATTATCTGTAAAGTTATTTTTTGCTGGCAGTTTGAGCCATGAACCTTTCTCAAATAAGTAATAGGTGTTATATAAGTTCCGAAATAATCATAAAACTATTTGAATAGTAGTTTACGCAGTAGATCCGATTTCTGTCATCCGATTTCTCATACAAATAGGTCTACGACTACTGTGGAACGTATTTTCACGGATTCTGATCGAATGCAGTGCGAAACCATTGTAAGGGTGCAATCCATAGACGCCGTGTACTCGCGTCAAGATAAGTCGACTTGAACAAGATTGACACTTTAAACTCGATTCCAGAAAGATGGTGGCCAGCGAAAAGCGGTCAACTATTTTTGATACGCTATTTTATACGTTTTGTATGGAATCGCCGCACACTTGTGGATTGGCCACTCACTACGAGTACAACTGCTACTATGGCTTTTACGCAGAGCTTAAAATTGCAAAAGAGAAAGCAGCTAATTTAAAAACAAACAAATCTTTACTTTAAAGATAACGCAATCCAGAATCGCTCTAGTAATATGCTTCATAAAATATGAAAAATATGGTTCAATATGTCTCATGGAAATGTGTTATTTTTGGAAGGAACCTTCTAAAAATGGTTTCAACGTTGGCAGCCAGGATATTAGCATTGAGACAGGGACAAAGCGAGATGTTTATGCAATTGAATAACACATTATACAAATATATACAAGGCAGTAGCTGCGCAATGGATGAATGACTAAATAATTTGACAACCGCTCTGAGATTTGTAATAGGAAGACAAAGGAAAACTTCCTCTAAAATTCACACATTTTCAACTAAATATTGATCTCTAACAATACTACTAAAAGGGTTCATTTTAAAAAGTAGTCAATAACATTATTTAGACAACAATACAAGTAAATATATTCGCTTTGCACTCACACAACTCGAATTTTATTTAAATCACTATGATCTAGCCTACAGACTAAACCACTTATTAGAATATCATAAACAAAGCGCCATTATGTTTAAATCATTTTAGACTTACGTTGGAATATCTATGCTGGCCTCCACACCGCACCCCTTCTTGTCAGCATAGAATACCTTTAGTGTAGCATTCTCACGTTTCTGGAACCTTCTGTTTGTACACCGATCACCAACAGGACACCGAGAGTTACTG
This sequence comes from Tachystola acroxantha, assembly GCA_963506565.1. Classification (NCBI taxonomy): domain Eukaryota; kingdom Metazoa; phylum Arthropoda; class Insecta; order Lepidoptera; family Oecophoridae; genus Tachystola; species Tachystola acroxantha. The sequence goes on from OY735871.1 coordinate 12,146,143, forward strand.
CAAATCATTACAAAAATATAAACACTATTTCAAAGACTTTCCTATTGATATGATAATAGGAAATATTGTTACCATTCTATCATAAGAAGCCTATTTAAACAGTCTTCTCCGCAAGCCATTTCACCACGTTCCAACTCTTCTTTGGTCAGAAAACAGTCACAAATCATCTTCTTTGTTTCTTTACTAATCATTCTCTCACATAGATACTCATTCTCTTCTAAATGTTCATACTGAGACATTCGATCTTCGATTATCCTGTCGTAAGCTTCTTTGCTCATTGGAATTACAGTGTGTTCCTCTTCAAGCGGCATTTGAACTTCAGCAACAGGTTGAAAACGTTGAGGTAAGCCTGGACTAGCCAACGGAGAGTTAACAGGCGAGTTGGCTACCATTTCTAGCTCACTAGACCTTCGCCAACGAGATTTGACTTTCACAGGCATATCAGAAGGCACAGGAAAAGATGGAGAGTTTGGAGTGTTATTTAATAACATATCCATTGATTTCTCTTGGCTGTCCGATCCTAACTCTTCAAGCTTTAGCTTGGTCTGCGTGATCAGAGCTTTCTTCAGAGGTGTCTTAACTAAACCATACCCTTTAGTCTTCTGTTTCATGTTACTAATTGTTTTAATGCGACTAGACCTTCTAACGCCAGTTGGGGATGATTCAGCAGAGTCATTAGAGTTTATGGGTTGCTCTGTGATTCTTGAAGAATTACTGTCATCTGACAGAGTGGAACTGGGTGTTAAACTCGGATCTGGTCTTGTTAGAATATCTAGTGTATTTTCCTTATGAAATAAGTCGGGAGTGTGGCACTGTGGTGTTCTATTGCTAAGTTCAGAACAATCTATTGGTGAATTGATATCTATTTCCACTGGAGTTGCAAGATGGAGCTTTTCAAAATGGTGCTGAAAGTCAATATCCTCTTTTTTACTCAAATCTTCATCTGTTTGCTTATTTTCTAACTCATTTAAGACCTCTGTTAGGGTTTGGTCCTTCGGACTATCAATCTTAATATTGTAATAAAGCTCTGGGTTATCATCTTCTACAATCTGAACAATAGTAATCATTTCATCATCATCACCAATATATTCTACATGCTCCTCCTCCATGGGGGGCAATGGAATGTCTTGATTCAAAGGCATCTCCGGTTCTAGAACACTTAGTATTTCCTCCACATCTCCATCATCTTGACTAATAGTTTCCTTGACAGGCTCCTGTTCTAATGGAGGTGGCAGTGGTACCAGCTCCAATTCAATATTATCATTCATCTCTACTATATTGTCTGCCGGTAAAGGTATTTCACTAGTCGGTGGCAGTTCATGCATCATTGGGACTGGTGATATATCCCTAGATCCAGTCTGTGTTGCACTCGTGCTGTTCATCGGGCTATAACATGCCCCGCTATTTGTGTCAGACTGTGTGTCTAATGCAGCATTAGAGTCAGACTCTGAACTAGCACATGGGTCAACGACTCTTATTTCTATACTACTATTAGTTTCACTGTCACTGCCTAGGTCGTATTTCTTACTGAATGAGTCATCATTGTTGAATAGGCAGCGGTATTTACCAAATTTCTTGTGTAAGACTACAGTGGGTATGAGGTTGGGGTTGACTTGGTTAATTGGTACTCCTGATGTTGTTGGCGCAGGTGCAGCTGACTCCTCAGTAGGAGCCGTAGATGGTTCAGAGGGAGTGGGTATCTGGTCGATGGGGGTGTCCGAGACGGTAGACTCGCTTTGGGCAGAGGTCTCGCCGTCAGCAGAGGCGGCCGCAGCGTTAGCTTGTTTCCCTCGACGCGGTGTACGTCTCGTCGCGGCCTTCGATGCTGGTTTCCTTTTCTTCGCCATAGCAATGTTATGTCACTGGCATGACAAACAACCTACAAACAAATGGGCGTCCATTACAACCGAAACATGTTAGTGACCCCGTGCAGTCGTTTGTTTCTCGGCGACTGTCAACGCCACATGGTATTCTGGCTATAACATCCAGCAAAACATGCCTGACATACCAATAAGTAGACCAACACCGTGTCTTATCCATACGTACTTAAATGCAGCCAACTTTTATTAATTTACAGATTCGAGCGTAACCACCCGGTTGAATGGCTTTCAAAAAACATTTTTGACAAATATAATATAACTACATACCATCACTCTTGGGGTGTTCATATATTCCCTACATTGAAATAAATGTTGGAAATATTATAAACCCGTCTAATGTCTAACACAAATAAAATTAATGGCTAACAACCAAGCAACTTCATTTTCATTCTTTTCAGAATTCAACTTTTTTTATGAAGCAGCCATCATTTCATTTTTTAATTCAACTAGAGCTCAATCAATCATCGATTTACCGATTTTGCCGTAACTCGATGTCAAAGGCTCTCTCTCTTGGCTCTAAACCACCGGTTATGCAGGGCGAGACGAGCATTGCCTAATTGCTAATGCTTAGGGGCCCCGTGCGATGCAGGATGCTATTGAACATGCAGTTGAATTTGACGGGAAACAAATTAGCGATCCAACCGACTAATTAAGTAAAGTAGCGTGATTGTGAATATGGAATGTCGATGTGGATGAAAATGTATGTAGTTTTCGCGTAAACTCGCTAACTCTCGTGTTATTTCTTTGTGCAAGTCGCGGTAAGTAAAATAAATCGGTATCGATAATAGTTTTCTGCCGATTTAGTGCAACTCTAGTTAATCGTTTTTTAATTTTCGCGACCTGGTTACGTTACTTCAAAATTTTTGAACGAAAAACAAAAATATTTGTTTGTTTGACGTTTGACGTTTAGGCAAGCGGCGGAGCGAGCGAGCGAGACAAAACGAAGAAATTGGAAAAATCTTCTGTCTGTTTGTGTCGGAGTCGGAAATAATTGTGCGGTTTTCTCTGAATTTTCTCGTAATTACTACCTACCTATTTCACAAAAAAGCTTCTTGAAGATGACTGAAACAATCGAGGTAAGTTTCCAGCTTGTTTGATACATTTATATCAGAAATATTTTGGTAAGGAGAGGGACACGTCACGTATTTCTCTCCTACCGTATAAACAGTTATCGCGGAAAGTCTTTATTATTACTAACTGGTTTTCTAATACATATTTTCAGACAGTGAAGATAAACAAGTGGGATGGCTCCGCCGCAAAGAATGCTATTGATGATGCAGTTAGAGAGGTATACATTATTTTAGCTTTACCGAGTTTCCCTTACTTTGGGAGGTTATTTATTACCATAGAAATTAATTTCGTGGGCGAACAACATTGCCTAAACCTTATTCTTAGTCAGACTGAACCATTTTGCCCTTAGCAATACCACAGACATTGCTTGTTCATATTTAATTTCGGAACCTTTAGTAGTCTTGTATAGGTCTGGTAGATGTTTACATTTAAGATACCTATTTCTCTTCTAGGTTTTAACCGTAGATCTGAAATGCAAGGAGAGTTTTTCCCTTATCGATGGGAGATTGTTCCTCTGTGCATTGGCAGTGGGGGTGGCACTCTATGCCCTCCTCTGGGACTATCTCTATCCCTTCCCACAGTCCAGGTGAGATATTAAAACCTTTTTTTTTTCGTTTCGGCTTTTTGAAATCATAATCTCTTTGATGGAGGTCTTTACCAACTGACAAATGGACTTAAACGTCGCTGAGTGTAGAGTCCCGCTCACTCTTGGTCGATGTAGCATAGGCTGACGGTGACACTTGCGCTTTAGGCTTGGGGGCCATGATAGAATCACCCCTATTATGTAACAGAACCATATCCGAGGAGTAATCGTTCCAAGTTGTACCGAGTAATAGCACCAGTACATACTGTGTAATTCCCAACTTAACCCTGACATTGGCCAGAATCATCAATAAATGATGGAGCCATAAACATCAAATTGGAATTGAACTAAAATGTACACACAGCGAGCTATGGAAAGAGCTATGCTTAGCATTTCTCTGTTAGATAGAATAAGACATGAGTATATCCCCAGAACACAAAAGTGGTTGACATTGAATCAGTAAATTGAATTAGCAGTGAACTGATACGGGCTGATGATGATGTACACACAGGCTCCGAATAAAAGGCTGTATTATTATTATAACTTCCATTGTTTTGTTGTAGCCTCGTGCTCATAATCTGCGTGTCATCCTACTTCGTACTGATGGGTATCCTGACACTGTACACGACCATGAAAGAGAAAGGCATATTTGTGGTCGCTAAAGAGAAGGTCGGCAACAATTACAGAGTTTGGGAAGCCAGCTCTTATGTTAAGAAGTAAGTTAATTGATGTTTCTCTATAATTAGTAGGGGAACTGGTGATAACAATATACCGTTTAAACTCTAATGTTCATATAATGGGCTACCTGTTTTAGATTATTTAAATCAGACATGTCAGATTTAAAAAGAATATGGCAGCAGCATTCCCATTGTAGGTAATTTTTTTTCTAAATTCACTGAGGAGTTTGATAGATATAGTCTGACCGCAAGTACTATACCGCGCCTTAGGTAGCTACGCGGCGAGTTGCGGGGCGGAGAAGCTCTCTTCACTCTGTCATTTCGTCGTCCGCTCTCTTTCGCACTCACTCGCGTCCCTCCCCCGTGCGTCTGTCGCCATTCAAAGCGTAGTACAGCTTACGGTCAGACTATACATATTAACAAGTAATGTGATATTTATAATTAATATAATTATACTTCTTTTCACTTTAAATAAAGGCACAATTTCAATTTGTAGGCACGACGACAAATACAACCTGATATTGGTATTGAAGGACTCCAATGGCAAGACTCGCCTGGCTTCGTTCAACAAGTCGTTCGCCAACTACATTGACGCTAACGGCACCGTCGTGCAGAGTCTCGTCACCAATGAGATCACCAAGCTATACACGTCACTCGCCACCGAGAAGAAACAGAAGTGATTCGTTGCAATTTAGTGCTTAAAGTTAAGGTCTGAATGTTACTTATGCGGTAATGATAATAAATGGGAGTAAGTGTGTATTTGGTTTATGTATGTTACCAGAGATGTTAGAATTGAGCCTTTGTGATCCATCACCTCATATTCACACACTTCCCATAACGTCAGTTCGAAGTAAAAAGCAAAATTTTCATTTTGTATTTAGAAAAATATTTTATATTTTCAAATACACAGGTATTTTAAAACCATTAACAAGAATAATGCCACTAAGTGATAGACTAGACTTTACAAACACTGTGAAGTGGACATATCAGCAGCGATGAGCTGCCTGTCCATAATTAACTAATAAATTATGAAAGTATTTAATGTATCAAAATTTATTTAAGCCAATACATGTTTAAAAGCGTCTACCCATATAGGCTATCTTGATTCTATTAGAATCCAGATTTTCTGTCAAATACAGCTTTCGTAAACGACATAATATTTAATAGTATGTCATGTATTTAACAAAATAATTTTAGTGCTTGTTCCTAGAGGAAGAAACGGAAAATTAATTGAAAACACTTAAAGAAGACTTTCTTCTCAAAGACGTCTACTCACCCAGTGGTGGAAAAGACGAAGGTGGAGCATTCAGGGTGGTATGTTCGGACACAGAGTAAGTTCCATTTTTTCAGTTACTAAGTTTTTTCAGTTTCTAATCTAGTTAGTTACTTAGGCCCGTATTAATTAGTCTGAGTTCAAACCCTCAAGAGCGAATTTAGCTGATCACCATCTGAAGTACGTCATTTATTAATAAACCAATCTTGAGGGCGTATTACGTGATGTCTTTCTCAAGCCGCGGTTCGCCTGCAATCAGCAAATACGGTCTCAAGTGTGAGTTTGACTTGACAGTTCTCTTGAGAACTGAGTTTTGTTTATTAATACGGCATTACTCACGTGATACCCGATTCCTAAACGCGCACCTAAGTTACGTTTATTAATAGGAACGCCATCTGGAGGTCGTTCTCAAGATTGACTTTTGAGCTGGTAGTGACTTATTAATACGGGTCATGTATATTAATTACCTTGGTAATCTCACGTAAAAAGTTATCGAAACGTTTCGCGTAAATATTGCCCGGGTTTTGGTGATGCCGAAACATGAACTTGGCCTGCGCACTGCGGTGCGCCTTCTAGGCAAGTTTTGTTTCTCTACTACACTACACCTATTACTTAATCTAAATGCCCATTCGTCACTAGATGGCAGTGTATAATAATACGATAGTCACCAAGTGGCTTATTTGTTCAACTGACTACGTATTATTTTCTCTAACCAACGCTAGATGGCGCTTTATTTAAATTTTATTCTGAAGATAGTGACGTGCCCATGACAATGACTCACGCGAGAACCCTCGGTTTGCCCTCGGTATTCTGATACAAGCATGCGTCATGTAATCATACTGTTGTCCTTGTTTAACTCATTGGTTTAGACAAGGAAAACAATATATGACGTAACCCCGTTCACATGCATCGTGATTAGAAATAAAATGCCTTGTCTTTTTATTCCATGTTGCAAAGTTTATGTTGCAGATTAGCTCTGGCGCTAGTGGTGTACATTACCTGTAATCCGAACGTCAAAATCCATACATTAACTTTAGTTCCCGATTTCGCCGTCAACGGATATACATTGGTTGTTGGATAAATACGAATCTAAGGCTGGGAATAGATGTCCGATTATTGTCTCGGATTCGACTTAACATTGAAACATAAAGTATTGTAAACGGGCTCCAAGATACGTCAATAGGAAAAAAAACATATAAAGGTAAGTATGTAAAAATATTTTAACTATAACTAGAAAAACCGCATACATTCAAATTCAAATTCATTTATTTACACTAAACTGATACATAGATACTACACTTAGGTTATGTACACAAAGTCTATATAAAACAATACTACTTTTAAATATACTTAGATAAATAACTTAGATACTATAGCGCTATTTATACATATATACTTAGATAAATAACTTAAATACTATAGCAATATTCATTTATACATAGTAAAAGGTGCATCCATTCATCTTATCTAGTTCCTGACACCTACACTGGCTATTTAGCCGTCTCGTAGAGTGCCAGTCAAAAAATATAGTTATTTAGGATATAGATACAGTGTATAATATGTGAATGAATTGAGTAGCAATTTAATTATTATTATTTATTAGTTATTTTTTGGAAAATGATAATGTATATATTATGAGATAGTTCTTAAGATTTTTAATAAAATACATGATTGTGAAATGTTGAAATGTTTTTGTATCAATAATATATATTATTGATTTGTATTAATATATATATATATTATATATATGAGGGTGAGTGTGTGTGAGAGAGGGTGAGAGTGTGTGTGTGAGAGAGAGATACAGCTTCGGAGGATGATAAGCTTGTATATCCACTGCAGCATCGATTCCTACTTGAATATGTCTAGTAGATCTTCTGTGTCAACATAATTTTTCTACATCAACCAGGCGTTAGCGTCTCGCTGATAAGTTTTTGTACAGTCAGGGTGCACCTCATTACAAAACTTTCTGTAGATCAGCGGAGCGAGAAAAGACCGGAACCTATGGGCGAAACCTGTTTGACATCGTGGAGTACACAAAACAGAATCAACACGTCGTATTAAGTTACATTTTTTCTCTCTTAGAGCGTTGTTAATATGCGGTTGAACGTCTTTGAATATACTAGCTATGAACAACTGACGCACCGTCATTACCCTGATTTCGGAGTATAGTAGTGAGGTTGGATGACGGAAAGGCTTTTTGAAAAGCACCTTCAAAACAGCTCTCTGAGCCCGCTCAACTTCCAGGATGTGTGTTTTTGCCGCTCCTCCCCATGCTGATATACAATAGGCGATCAGGGACTCAGCCATAGCTACGTAAATTGTGCGTTTAAGTTGTTTATCAGAAATGGTCCTCAAACCCTTACAGACAAATAGCAACCTTCTAAGTCTCTGGGACATGAACCTGCAATGCACTGTCCAGTCAAGCTAAGGTTGCCTCTTTTTGGGACGAATAAAGTTTTTTTTTCGTATTATCTTTAAAACATATTATGTTTTTAATTGAACAATAAATAAACAAAACTTTACAGCCTTTTTGCAATAAAAAATAAATTGCAATAAATTATCATCCCTCAGCTTTTAAATTAAGTTTAGGGAAGCTTTGTTTATTTCGTCTCTTACATTCATAATTGAGAAAAACCTCTAGCTAGAGGTACATAGAGTATATTAGCCTACTTTATTGGCCTCGTAGATTATAAAGTACACCTACACGAAAAGAGTATATCTATCCATCTAGCTAGAGTATGGGTTGCTCAGACAAGCTTCGTTTCCGACTTTCAGAAGCAAAATCGTACGTTTATTGCCAGCCTATTCTGCTAGCGAATCGAACGCGTCGCTCGTACAGTCAGTAGGTCGGCCGGTTACCGGGCTTGCGACGCCCGGTCGTGTATGAATGTCATCCACATTTAGCTAACATGCACCAGTGTAGTTAAAGTAACACCTAGTATTAGTGTTTAACTTACATAACTAGGATTAGTGATGTGAAAACTATTAGCTAGTATTATCTTTTATACATGAACATAAAATAGTTAGTGTCGTCCTTGCATACGAAAATTGGTTTTTGTTTATTATAAAATACATGTATTCTACGGAGGTATCCTTGAATATAGTCAATTAAAAGGTAAGGTCAATCAAAACGTTTAGTACCTACAGTCGTTTATATGCGAATGAACAATGTATTTAATTAACTGTTTATCCTGTCAGAAACATCTGTTTGTCCTGCTGTATTACTAAGAGCTTTCCAAAACTTTTATTGATTTCTTTGTACTACTCTACTTACAATTATAATATAGTTAATAATTAGGAATTTTTAAATTAACTTCAATTTAATTGAGTCAAGATTATAGTGCAATGCATCGCGAGCGGCATTGCATCGCGAACGTAAAAATGTTTTATTCCACTTTTTGTTTTACTTATTAATGTATGACATCATCCTTCCTTACGCTCCATTCCAAGGACGCTAGTATTAAACTTTGTGTGTTGTCTGCAAATAGTCTAGACTAAATTCAAGGATAGAAAATACCTACCTCACGATTGTCATTGATAAAAGTCAATTAGAGAGGACGGAGAGATGCCGCTCCACTTATTTTAGTATCGTTTAACATGTTAGGGTACTTTAAATTAATAACAAGTTAATAACTTGTATAAATATATTCTTTCAATATCGGTCTTGGTAGACAGACAGACACGAAGTGATCGTATAAAGGTTTCCTGTTTTATTTTAATACACGGAACTCTAAAAACAATTTTAGGTATTATTTTTTTAAACATTTGCTGCTAATAGTTTTTGCTACGTCAGCGTTAGCACCTTTTCCTTGCAAAGTGGTATAAATGTAAATTCTAAATAAATGTTGACGTACTCAAAATATACACAATCATGGTATCGCTGATAATGACCGACTTTGCAAAACATAGGTACTTAAACAAATATCATAATACATATGTTATGTTGAACAATTAGTAGCGCATTGTTTAATTAACAGTATGTGCATTCGTGTAATACAGTCACCTGACTTGGCGGCCTACTAAGTCTCTATTAGATCGCGAACCATTATTTCCCAAGCTCGGGCTATTTTAGTACTGGCAAATCGGCGTGCGGTACTAGCGATAAGTACCTACAGATTATACTATATATAATACGAATATAATGATCACGCGTATCGGTATGCCAGCGGAGAGAGTCACGCGTGACTCTATCAACTTCTACTAGAGCTTTGCTTGATAGAACCGAAGATTAATCGATCTGGATATTTTTTAATTCTTCTGAGATAGTTTTATACTACGCGCCTGTAATTGATAATGTGATATTATAATCACGCAAATATTTTTATAAGTGTAACTTAACTCTACATCCTATGCTTTTACGAAAGAGTTCGCATTAGGACCAAAAAAATGGGTTTTAGACTAAAATGATTATTTTTAACAGCTTATTAATGTCATGAGACATTTTTTTAAACAACATTTACCAGTTATTTTATTTTATGTCCTGAATAAGTAAATGAACTACCATTAGGTGCCTGGCAAATATTTATCAATATTTTTACACGGTGAAGGAAAACCCATTTATGAAAGATCTCATTTCATTTATCAAACCGGTTATTGAAAAAAAACCAGCAGAAAATAAAAGAAAATCACGAATGCAAAGCTCTCACTTCTACCGCAGTAGTTGGGCCTGTCTTGAATAAAATTGGAACTCAATTCGACCAATGTCGAACTCCTGCCAACAATTCCGCGACTATCACTTTTATCTTTGTGACATAACTGTGTACATTGTATCGAATCGAATAAGATCCGTCCCTTTATAAATCGATGTCATTAACTTCTATGTTTAGAGCTGCGCTGATCAGGGAAACAAATAAACAAAACTGTTTATGAGACTTCTCGGAATGTCTTACGACACGTACCGAAAAGATGTTCAGAAAACTTGAGTCGAACAGGGTTCCTTTTTATCAAGCTTTTTATCACCCCTAAATTCACATTGATACTAAAATGTTATTGTTAAGTATAAACACCTACCTACTATGTAATAAACATGTGATTTAAGGCTCAATAAATAAATAAATAGCTTAAGCAATCGATAAGATTGTAAAAATTATTTTACGAGTAGATAGTTGAGTGCACACTATGTAATTCTAAAGAATTTTGAAAATTAGTCAAGTACTTTTAGGTAAAATCTCAACAATAGACTTTTCTGTACACTTTTATCTGTGTTAGACCGTACCTATTCACTTACAGTCCATTCAAAGTCAAGATCATTCACACTCAATCATTTACTATGTACTTAGTTATATTAATTAATCGTAACGTCATAAGTACTCTACATAATCTTTATGAATCCCTATAAATAAGTAAATTTAATAAATAATATCTGTCTGCTAAGACTAAACGGGAAGTTGCAGTAATCGGTAAAGGTTACCTACCTAATAAGATATAAAACCAAACAAAAGTAGAGACAATTTGATTATTAGGGTACTTTTTACCTGAGAATAAATTATTATTATCACAAAGCCATTTATTTTGCCATATTTTTACACGGCATTCGCGGTTTTTAACAGTCAGCATCCAACTAATTCCTTCGTTTGACAGGTACCAAGGAGGTTCTATGCACGAATCCACAGCCACATGATAGGCGGGCAAAATACATGTGCTTGAAATTCATTGACGGTTTTTTATGACATTGTAATAGTTATAGATTCTGTACAAAGCTTTCACCGGTAGGTAATACAAAGATGCTCGATGCTCAAATGCCTGGCACCGGCTCTAGGCTGTGATAAAGCTACTCGTATGCATTCTAAATAGAAATATACCAGATAAAACGTGTACGACCTTGCGTTTTATCCCAGATAACGTAACGATTAGGAGTAGACAGCTGTGAACTGATAGTGGCTATAATTGACACATGTTAATTAGTTCCTAGTTCCGATAAGATGTAATCTATCACCAAAAGTCGCTCCTCGCGTGTATGTTTACATTACAAACTGACAATCGCCTGTCTCGTCTCATTTCTTGATAACGGAAATTTTCATTCGGTTTTATTTCCTATCTTTTGTATAAGTAGATAGCTGTTTAAATTCCGACAAGATTCGTATGCCGCGGTTATTTTCGTTTTATTATACTTGCTTTGAAGCTGACATGTTATTTTAATACCTATGTTACTTGTACAGTCGAAGACAGAGATAAGTATACATGGGGCTTCAATAAGGTTGAGATTTTCTCAAAGACTACTATACTGAATTTAACAATTCTTTCACAGTTACATATTTTTTAACTTTTGTCTATCAAACAGTGAAATATTTTTTGTAATAGGTCAAGTAGTTTTATGAGAAAATCTCTACCTTAAAAACTCTCCTGTACCTTTATCTGTCTTCCACCGTACCATATGGTTTTGTAGAGAAACGTAATTATTTTCTCGAAACGAACACCATTAAGTAGGTGCGAACATGCTCGTGTGAACTTTATCAGAAAAACTACTTGCATTTAGATGGCCGCGCCTTATTGCCTCTAGTCTCTGGTTTATGGTTCAAGGATCACATCAAACGAAATACTAGTTGGAGTGACCAAACAAAGGTAGTTCCACTTGTAAGTGTTAACTCTTTGAAACGGAATTATCGTTAGAGCCAGACGTTTTTGAGATTTGACACAAGGTTAAGAAATTAACACAGTGTTCTATCTTAGCACGAAGTTGGTGCAATTGGGTCTAAATATTCACATTAAAAGAAACCAGTATTTTATGCCATAGGGGGTTCTTTACAGACTTTACGCATAAAGAGTTAAATCGATAAATACTTGTATTAAATTGCAATAGTTTCTAAGGAAATGTTGAAGCACACACGATATTGATAGAGCATATCAGCGCCTGCGCACCATGCTCATGCGTGATCGCTCTTATACCTACACGCAATATATTTAGTAGGTACCTAAGTACTTGCTGTGACTAAGTTTATACCGGAATTAAGTATTACGTGGTTTTACGGTGTAAGTATACGTTTGATAACACTTTCATTCCCTTGTAGACTATGAAAATAATAATCCTGAGATTCATACATAATAAACCTCGGAATTGTAAAATTAAGAAATAACTTGTCCGTAGGTATATCTGTCACTAAGTTACCTACTGGTATATAATTAATATTCTGAGCACTTATGTACTTATGTTATTTTATATATAATGTAAGTAAGTATGCCCTACGCCTTGGGGCAACCCGTTATGTTGGACAAAATTTGAAATAAATAAATAAAATTTACCTACATGACCACTACCATAAATCGCCAACATAAGTCCATTTGCTAACAATTTGTATGAAAATTTCAGAGGTCTTATATGCGTTTTTTAGCTCCAAAGTCGCCAGAAACGGCGCTGATCATTGGCATTTTGTGGTGCAGGTTTTCTTGGCAGATACCTATTGGCTATCACTTGATTTCAGAGCATGTCTCGCCGAAGGCTGCTGGTGGGCGGCGCGGCGGGTGTCGCGGGCGCTGCGATCGCCGCCTGGGCACTGGCCGCGGATGACTCGCCAGGGGTATGCAAATACATATAATATTCTCTCGTGGAGTCCACACGTGACCAAAATGCTGGCCTGTATTTCGCCCAAAGGATCAGCCTAGCGATCCAGAGGGGAAATGCCGCCAGCATTTTGGGCACGTTGCCGGACAACGGGGATCGGTGGAACTATCTGTAATGCTAAGTCATTCAGATAGTTCAAGCGACCTATTGTACCTACATATAGTTTTTAGTTTAGTTTATATATATATTTTTTAGGTTAATATTATAATGGTTATTTAGAATTTTTATTATTGTCATATAAAATAAAACAGTATTTTTTTTCAATTATTAAGGTTTATTGTAATACACTTACTTACATAGCCACATCTACACTTAGGTCGCCTACTATATCGTAACGACAGAATATAGTCGTGTGTCGTGGCTTGTATATTTAATTGGAGTTGTTCACATACAGAACGACACGATAACTGTCGTTCACCACATGGCAGAAATAATTTACCTAGATATCGTGATAATGATAATAGCTGGAAACGACAGTTGTTCAACGGTAAAGAAAATGATACGACATTGTGGGAACGCACCCTTATGCTGAATTGGGATAGGACTTTAGCCTACTAAAATTTCCTTGTAGTAGGCAGTTGAATTTGAGTTTTGCGCAAACCACCATGTTACCATAAAATGTACTTATATCTTAATTTAAGTCAGAATGCTAAGCACTTCAACAGTCCAATGCGACAGCAATCGAAAGTTTCATTTGACCCGAACACAAAACGAATCATTCGAACATTCCAATGTATTATAAATTCGCGAACATTAGTCCTTTTGCGACCCTATTGCCATATTGAGAATTAGACCTTCCGTGCCTAAACTTTTACCTTAATGTCATTTTAGTGGTTAACGATCACCACTAGTACACTGTCAATAAATAATTTGAATTTCCAATACTTATTAAAAATCTACCGCTATTATGAATTCGTTTCAAGATTGCCGGAAAATCCTAATAAATCCTGGCACGCGAGGGGACACGCTAGATCCTGCAGGACTTATTATCGACCTTGCTATTGTTTACGATACGAATAGGCATCTATTACTTAACTCCATTGCTGTTAACCGTTGCTAAACCTAGTTAAACCGCATTTCCTAGTCATGTTGCTATCCCTTTCACACTTCGTCAGAAAAGGTTAAGATAGAAAGGTAAAGGGTGGCTAAACGGTGGCCTAACTTTATATCACGGTAATGACAGCCCTTGTGCTATTTAGGTGATGTGACAATTTTGCCTCCGCTGTCGTGTGATTGTTGCTTAGTCTGTCTGAGCAGAGCCTTAATATCACTTGAACCAACTCACAAAAATATATGGTCTATTACTATTTATGATTTAACACTGGGTTATCTCTCAGCATAGTGCAAGTGGCCCTTAGTCCAATTACTATTTTCCCATCCCTAATGTTTATTTACTTGCGCCATCTGTTGTGGAGTAGTGGAACTAAATTATTAGAAATCAATTTATTCAGTCCATGTTCGTAGGAATCATTTATTTGCGTGAATGTAGGTGTGTGTGTAGATTTAAGGATTTAGACCGACATGAGAATTGTGGCGTCAAACGCGGTGTTGTGCACCACAGCTTTGACGCCAGCCAATCAGCACACGTCATTTCAGTTTCACACTAAGCGCCACAATTTTGGCGTCATTATGAATCCACACTAATGTTTTTGTCTTCGTAGTCGCTAGCGAGCGTATAGACTGTCCCAATCCAACTTTCCATGGAGGTAAACAAACCACTAACCGCACTTACTTATTTACTAATGATTACGATCCATTTCTTTGCTTTAGCTAGCTTTGGCCAGTACGACTCAAATGAGTCAGTTCAGAGTGAAACAGTCAAAATTTCCAATCATTAGTTAGTCTAAAAGGCTGTTATTAATAAACGTGATTTAAAGTTACGCCACCCTGTCCCTTTCTATCTTAAACCTTCTTTAACGAAGTGTGAAAGGGATAGCAACACGATTTAAAGGAAGTAAGGTTTAACTAGGTTTATGAATAACAGCAATTTTGTTTTTGGCGACTTCCAACGCCATATTTGTTTACATCCAATGGGGAAATGGATTGGGACACACTATACTTACGCTGGCAAGTCTGGTAATGGTCAACCTGTTGTTCCCAGCAATGGTACAAGCCGGCAACCGTGTCAGCCAAGACGGAGCGCAAGAAGCGCCCCCTACCCAGCCGGAGCGAGCAGGTGACCAGCCTGCAGACAGGACACACGTACGACGTACTCATCATTGGCGGGGGCGCGACAGGCGTGGGGTGCGCGCTAGATGCGACCACGAGAGGTGCGTACTTATGGCCCGGTACCTAAAGTGTCGCCTCATTTAACGGGCGGCATTCCCAGGTTCAATTCCCAGCCAGGGCAGCCATGTACCAATGAATTATCCTCGATTTTTTCGACGAAAAAACTTACGTACATTTACTGAGTGCTCTCAAAACGGTGAAGGAAAACATCGTGATGATGAACATGTGAAATCCGCCAACCCGCACTGGGCCCGCGTGGTGGATTATGGCCCCAGCTCCCTCGATGTAAGGGAAGGTCTGTGCTGTGCCCGAGCAGTGGGGCAATATAAATAGACTGATGATGATGATGATTGCCGACGTATCACGCCAACTGCGCAAGTAATGTCACGATTTTGGCGTTAATTCTATCCCTATGAATTCATGCTAAGTTGCACTTTAAAATTTCAAAAAAGCGATAATGGCTGTTTTGTCTTGTTGTGAACGTAGCTTTATGTAGAGTCAACTTAGACAACTTTGTCTTTGTTAGCCACTAACATTACTAACCAATGTAGGTATAGCTAACAGTAGATCAAGTTTAACACTTTGAACTTTGGACCGTTCTTATTATCAGCGTCGGAAGATTTAAAATCGTACTGTAATTGTTACCATTGATATGCTGTTTTCCGTTCATACGAGTATGTACTTATATGAAAGGGCATTTGTCAATGACAAATGTCAAAGGCTCTATAAACACCTTAGTTAAGCTTGTTTACAAATAAATAAAATTAACAGAAAATTACAACATGTACATTGTACACACACAATGTCACATTACTTGTAACATGTTATAAACATTAGACGTACACTTAAATTAAAATGCAATGAAACATTATATATTTATTTATTCAAAATTAGGAAATAATATTTACAAATAAATACAAATTAAATCTAAACTATCTAAACCTACCTAACGTGTAAAAAATTATAAATAAAAAACCTGCGCCAAGTCCCCCACAATTGGCAATGTGCCCAAAAGGCTGGCGGCGTTGCCCCGCTGTATAGCGAGGCTAACACGTTGGGCAAAGTAGCCGCCAGCCCTTTGGTCACGCGTGGCCTCGACCAGGCGCCGGGAGATTTGCTTCACTAGGCGGTGTGCTCCCGGCCCCCATGGTCCCAGCGTCTCAACCCCAAACGGCACAAATACGTAGTTATCGCCGAGGCCTGCGTATTTGCGCCGTTTGAGGCTTTCAGCAGATTCCGCCGCACAGCCGACCTTATTAACAGTCCCTGGAAGATGGGACGGCGCTAAGGTATCGACGCAAGTTGCGTCCCATACCAAAGGCCGCCCCATCGTCCAGGGCATAAGAGTCATGCCGTCGGGTCGCTTGCCATCGTCGCGCGCCAAGCCGTTCGGTTCGAGAACGGCCGGCGCTCCGGCGGTGGCAAGGGCCCGACGGATGATGTCATTAAGATCAGCATGTCTGGGCATGCGGCCTGCACTTCTGCTGCACGACAGACCATGGTGGCCGAGCTGGTCAACAGCGCCACCGCAACGGCAGGAGTGGGGGATATTCGTCGGTGCACCCAGGCGCAGGCACGCAGCTAGGCGGAATGTGGTGCGTTCCAAAAGTGTCCCAATGTTGTGAGATGGTAATGCATGCAGCCACAGACCTGACTCCCACTCCCCCACCGCCAGTAGACGAGCACGCTCTGCAGAGTTGGTTGACGTATTAATTAGATTATTCCGTACCAAACTGCAAAGCGGCTCGTCCCACTGTCTCTGCGAGGAGGGAGTGGTTGGGTGGTCTGTGTTTGGGCAGGCCAAAACCCAAGCGTTTCTACCCTCGGCCGAGTATGTCACCTCATCGATAACACCCAGCGACGGCGCAAGGATTTTATCGACAAGGGGACGAGTGCTGTAAACCGAAGATAAAAACGCCGGTAAGGAAACACTAGAAATTTTTCTTATACCCAAGCCACCGAACCTAATAGGCAGGGAAGCTTGGGTCCAAATTTTGTCGTCGAAAGTTATGTTTAAGACTGATGATAGAGTAATCCTGATAGTGTTGTCGAGATTGATGAGAAGATTAGGGAAATTCCAAAGTTGGCAACACCTCAGGTAATACATAAATTTTGGAGCAAATAAACAGTATCTAATAATGTAATAAGCCATATGAGTGTTAATTTTGAGTAGTCTATCCGAAATATCTGTAAAATTTTGAATTTTGTCTGAAACGAAACCTGGAAGCGAATCATCCAAAATTGGAGATCCTAGGAGGCGCAGCGAGGTTGGGTTGATTAAAGTGATGTTGTGTGCTATTGTGTTAAATTTGGCGATGATATCGTTATTGTCCGAGCAGTTGTCGGAAACCAACAACTCGCATTTCGAAGCATTGAGTTCGAGACCAATGGTCTTTAGATCTTGAATTAATAACTGCAAATCATCCAACACCGTGCTCGCGTCACCTCCCAGGGTCCCGTCGTCCAAATACCAGACGTTGAATTTGGAATTTAGACGTTCAATAATTGGATGTATGGCCAAACTGAAAATGGCCGGCCCAAGTGGGTCGCCCTGTTGACAGCCAACAGCGGATTGTAAAAGATGGTCTTTGTAAAGTAATTTTGATGGTGAACTGTAGCATTGATATAAGAAATTGTAGAGACAGGGAATTTTGGCTTTAATTTGTGTCAAAAGGGCGGCTCTGTCGATGGAGTTAAATGCATTCTTAATATCAACTTTTAAAAGCACCTCACCCCCTTTGTTAGTAATAAATGTCCTCAAAGAATGAACGGCGGCTTCACACCCACCTTTGCTGCCGAAACCCAGTTGTATCGGCTGAAAGTAACCAGTCAAGGACTCTGAGGCCGACCTGCAACACAGTTTGGCAACAAGTCGGCGGAATGTGGTTCCGACAGCGATCGGTCTAATGCCGCCATCCTTCTTCTTGAGGGCACAAAGGTTTGCGCCGTAAATGATGTCTAAAATATCATTGTTTATTTTACCTGCAAGCATGAAATTGACTAAGCCTGTTAATTCCTCGAGTAGAGCTACACCCGCATCGCCACAGCCCCCGCCAATCAAATCCTTGAGGTGCTGAGGTGTTAAGCCATCTAGACCACCAGCAGAGCCACTGTTAAATGACAGAATACCCTCGCGGACAGCATCGGCATTAACCTGGAGGTATTCGTCGGAGGATAGCGGGGCGGTGGGAAGATTGAGGTTAGCGGAGGGGGCAGGGTGCTTACTATGTAGAGCTGATAGGGTGTCCGGAGTATCGGGAGCGATTGCATCGTTAGAAAAAAGAATACGAGCGGCCCCCTTAATATCACCATCACTTATTTTAGTCTCTACTAACCTGCAAGTATTAGAAGAGGTGGAACGGTGATCAATATTAGGCGGAGGTTGTGAATTGAATGTAAAGTCGGTACTATTGCAATTTTGTTTGACGCGGGTGGTTAAGGAAGCTTTAGAGCTTTCGTCTTTTTTAACGTACAAAATGCGATATGAAAATGTAAGAAGTTGTTCCCAGGCCTGTTTTGTATTTTCAGAGATAACCCTTTGAATGTCCTTTGCAAGACTCTTTGCTACCGAATGTCTTGCTCCACGCGGTATGCGTTTAAGAATCGGAGTGGAGTTCTTGAGGCGACTGAGATTTTGGAAAAAAGGTGTATCCGAGTCCGGCACAGAACTTGTCTGCGGCAACGGATTTGTCAAAGAAGGAGCAGAGGTATGATGAACAGAGCGGTCTTTGTGGCATTTGCCAATGTGTATGTTCAGCCCTCTTTGACCTTTAAAAAAACGTGGCTGTGAACAATCCTGACATTGTATTAAGTTTTCTAACGAAGCAATCGTATTGGAACGCAACACATTCACATCACCTGCTGGCATTAAAAATATATGTATACTTAAAGAACTATAAAATAGACGTAAAAAACCACTAAAACTAAAACGGAATAGAAAAGTAAACAAAAATGAATGTCAAAAATTTGAGCCGGGTGACACCATCCGCCATCTTCACCGGAAACGGGGACTCAGGGCGCCTGCGCCCTTGGAAGATAGTATTGTCTCCGGCCAATCAGGGCAAAATGTATCGGCGTCTCCGAGGCGACCGGAGTGTATCCCAGGCAACGGCAACCAAACTTGTCAAAGAAAAATTTCACCGACACGACAGCACACTGACACTTTATAAAACATCAACAAATAAAAACGGAAATCAGCTGATCGCCTGCGACCCTGGGGCTGCCTACATGCGAGGCCCTGCCCCACCACACACAGCCAACTTTGGAATACCAAAAGAGGCAATTCAAGCCGTTGTTCTATTTCTAGTAATTTTTCAAAGCGGATCGGCTTTTCTGTCAACTTCACAGTTTTTTTTTTTTATTAAAAAAAAAAAAAGAAACATAAGTACATTGAAATATCATCTTTATAGCGTGTTACGGAGCAAAGAAATGATGGCCACAGCGTTGAGGCGAAAATAATAATGACGTCACATTGCTGCAGAAGTGACATAACAAATGTTATAGGTGTACAAAATTGTCAACATATTGTGGAGATCAGCAGAGATCACGCACGGCACGGCCGGACGGATCTTTAGACTTCCTGAAGTCTCTACTATGTCAGCACATATCAATGCACGTTGGTCAAGTTGGCCCCGATTGTTGTCGCTTGACAGGGGTTATTAGGCCACGTCAAAGGCCTACGGGCGGCCTGAATAACTTTGACAAATATGTTTGGTCACTAAACCACACGAGAAAAGAAAGAAAAGCACACATCTGTACCCCTTTCTCCAGGTCTTCGCACTGCCCTGGTGGAAGCCGACGACTTCGCAAGCGGCACTTCCAGCCGCAGCACGAAGCTCATCCACGGCGGCGTGCGCTACCTGCAGAAGGCCATCTTGCAGCTGGACTACGAGCAGTACAAGATGGTGAAGGAAGCGCTGCACGAGAGAGCCAATATGCTGGAAGTGGCGCCGCATCTTACGAGGCCGCTGCCGATCTTGCTGCCAGTATACCAGTGAGTTTTCATGGACTCTACAATCTTAAGGCGCCAGATTTTAAAAAATATGATTTTTGTTGGCATTTTTTTCCCTGTCAAAGAATTTTGACAGAAGATGCCCCGCAGCGGCGGAGTGAAGAGCTCCATATTTGTATTCTAATGAAAAATTCTTTGGCAGGGAAAAAAAAGGCCAACAAAAATCATATTTTTTAAAAATCTGGTTTAGACATAATTTTCATTATAAAAGACTGGAAATGGTATGTTTGTGATTTTTTTCTATCGAGCGAAGTTTGTCCAATCGTGTATCGGTATTCATCAGTCCCTAAATAGACATATATTTTTTCAGACGTTAAATTTATATAGTATTTAGTGCCGTAGCCTTCATAGAAAAAACTGAAAATCCGAGCATAGTCGGCCTTAATTATTTTTATTAGTGGATACGAATTTTTTTCTCTTTTTTGCACAACAACATTTTAAGGTGCTCCCTCACCGGGAGCATTCGCGTGTAATGTAACGTTGAAGATTCGACTTTGAGCATTACATTACAATACTACCTCCCTGACTGACGCTGTTTTTCTCCCTCACTGATGTAATGCTCGAATCTGTAACATTACATTACACGCGAATGCTCCCGGTGAGGGAGCACCTTTAGAGCCTTTTTTTTTTTTGTTAACGGGGGGGAAATCTTTTAAAAGATACCCGACCTCCTGGGGGGGAGGACGGGTTATGTGGGATTTGTACTCACTAAAACCCCCTCGATGGCCTACCTCGTGCTGTTCGGAGGGCTCCGGGTTCTCCTACGGAACGCACCGGTGCCCCCCTAGCACTTGCCCGAGGCCCGTCCCGGGAGATGTGTGCTTCACCTCCCAGAACCTCCCGACGCGGCAGCGCGCGGCCATTGCGTACTGCCACCTTCCCCGTGGTCGTTTCTGCCATGGACCTTTAGAGCCTACATATACACCAATTTGCAACTAAAAGGTGCCAAACTGCCAACGCTGAGGAGAAAAAGTGGCAAAAATCCTTTTACCAGCACATCTTTCAAAATAACTAAATAATACGAGTACTTACCTATGTACAAAAATGTGATTCCCTCAAAGCACTTGAACGATTCAAATCATGTGATTTCCAGATGGTGGCAGGTCCCGTACTACTGGTTCGGCATCAAGATGTACGACTTGGTGGCCGGCGACCGCAACGTGAAGAGCTCCTACTACCTTTCCAAGAAGAACACGCTCGAACTGTTCCCCATGCTCAAGTCGGACAATTTGTGCGGAGGAATCGTCTATTACGATGGTAGGTGTTATTTAGGGACTGTCGAAAAGGCCATACCCAAGTTTTTAGTTCCATAAATGCCCATAGGTGGGTGGCGCTAATCGCAAACATTATCATACTATATGTGTAGCTCGGTGGCGTACTCCCATGACCCAACCGACCATCGGCCTCTCCTTTCCCCCCACCCGCTCACGGGTATCTTTAGAAAATAAGGCACAAAGATAAATATACAGGGGTCTCAAACTTTATAAGTAGTAAGTTTAGAGTACGAAATATGTAATTGCAAAGAATTTTCAAAAATCAGTTATATACTATTACAGAAAATCTAATTCTTAAAAACCTGTACACCAGTGTTAAGCTAGGTAGGTACAGTCGAATACAGAGATAAGTATACAGGGGGCCTCACTAAGGTTGAGATTTTCTTAAAAACCACTGGACCGAATTTAATAATGGTTTTACAGTTAAATAGTTTTAACTTTTATCTATCCAACAGTGAAAGAATTTTAATTTTTTGTTGAGAAAAACTCAACCTTAAAAACTCTCCTGTACACCTTTGTCTTCGACCGTACCAGGATCGCATAATAACTAAGCGTTGTTCCACGTGCAGGTCAGCAAGACGACGCGCGCATGAACCTTGCGATCGCGCTGACCGCCGCGCGACACGGCGCAACCATCGTAAACCACGTCAGCGTCACCAAGCTGCAAAAGACCGCGGGCAAGCTCAGCGGTGCCAGCTTGAAGGTTAGCGACGGATTTGAGCTCCTTAGCTGTCTAATGTTAAGGATAATGATGTCATTAGATCATTTCTAAATAATTTTAACGTTTCTTATGGCAGGGTCATCGTTTTCGTGACTGTTGTGTAGGCACTCCATATAACGGATCGAATATAACTACCAACGCGCACAGCTGCGTCTAGAGCGTACGTACGCGGCAGCGTGGTGCCTGTGCGCGTCTGGCGTCCTTTCGTTGCACCACAGACCACTTACCCAATAGACATGAAATCGGTACAAATCTGCAAGTGAAAAATTCTGTCAACGATGAGCGTATAGAGACGAAGCGGGGGACAGGGGTGCCGTATTAAAGAGATGCGTCCATGTCTAATAATATATCTAGGTTACACGTGTCGCGAAGCAATGTTGCGCTCATGTGCGGGCAGACACGGGCGGGCGCCCGTCTGTTACAGGTCTATGGGGTAAGTGATCTGTGCACACAGCCAAAAGAAAATACCCATGCTAAAGAATGACGAAACTGGCAAATTGACTTTGTAGCAAAACGAAAAAGTGGCAAATTGACATTGTAGCATCGTCAAAAAATCAAATGGACGACATGCAAAACGACAGGTACATTTAATTAGAGTTACCCGATATAATTATTGCGCAGGACGAGCTGACAGGCAAGGAGTGGGACGTGAAAGCCAAGTGCATCATCAACGCGACCGGCCCCTTCACCGACAGCATCCGCAAGATGGACGACAGCACCGTCAAGAGCATCTGCTGCCCCTCCTCGGGCGTGCACATCGTGCTGCCGGGATACTACAGGTAACAGGGTTAGGCGGCAATAAGGTACTTGACAAGTATCGAATCCATGCCACAGAACGGGGACCTCGACGACGTGTTCGTTCTTTAGTTTGTAGTTTTATTTCATAAGTATTTTATTTTATTTAGATATTAAGTTAGTTTTATTTTGTAGTAATTAGTTTTTTTTTAATAATTTTTTTAGTATCGAAATATAAATGTCATTATCATTACTAACGTGGTAGTAGCTGGTAGAGACTGGATGATAACAGCACAAGACAAAGAAAGGTGGAAAGACATGGAGGAGGCTTTTACTCTAACAGGGACCATACTACCAAATAACAAATAACTAACATAGACATAAACACAGCTAGGAAAAAACTAACACACTAACATCATTTGAAATGTAGTACGTATGCGGTAATAAAGCTAAATAAATAAATAAAATAAAAAAATCATTACAAAATAGACACAAATTAATGATCAACTGGCGCGTGGAAAAATACGAGGAAATATTTTAACTTCAATTTCATTTTTTACAGTCTACTTCTACTTTTATGTAATGAATGAATGAATGAATGAAAAATCTTTATTTCAGACACAAGTCCATATGTTAGTAACAATTTGCTTACAACTATGTTAGTGATTTTAATTATAATAACATTTTTTGGGTGAAGTTACCTGCCGTAGCATGTACCTTCACCCAAAAACACAGGATGGGGCAGTCCCACCTGTCGACAATTAACTTCATGTAATAAAAGCATTGATCTCCTATAAACAACTAGATACACAGTCTGCCTTCTAAAAATGTCCGAGCGCAAAGAAGGTTCAAACGGATGAATGGACCCTCATTTACTTTATTGGACATTATTTGGACGTTTTTTAAATTGTTTTAGTAAGACCTTTGTGTATCTAGTTGTTTATAGGAGATCAATGAATAAAAGTGATATATTTGAGATCCTAATGTGAAATACTATGTGAAATAAATATTGTTTTATTGAATTTCGATATGAGTCAACTAGCCTATTACACAATTACTGGATAGATTTCGCTACCGTCTGTAAGACGAATATGGAGACAGAATTCACGACGGGTACGATATCACGGTGGCTCTGTTGGAATAGAGCGTGCCACGGAATGGCTAGGTCCCTGGTTCGAATCCCGATCGTGATGAAAATTCATCTCCATTTATCATCTAGTGAAATATTAAATATCATTCTGCTGCGGGAAAACAACTTCTAAGACGTTGTATAAAAAAGAAAACTGTCATATTCTATCCTTTACCGTTTCCTCTGCAGCCCCGAGCACATGGGTCTCCTGGACCCTGCGACGTCTGACGGTCGCGTGATCTTCTTCCTGCCGTGGCTGAAGGGCACCATCGCCGGCACCACGGACCTGCCGTGCCAGGTCACGCACAACCCCAAGCCCACGGAGGACGAGATACTGTTTATATTGACCGAGGTTAAGAACTATCTCAATCCGGACGTCGAAGGTGGGTCTAAGGCTGCTGAGCGAATCATGATTAAGTCAGGATAATTTGACCTTTTAGCTCTTAAAAGAAAGAGGGAATACCATAATTTTCTAATACAATCAATTCTAGAATTAAAACTATAGTGTATAATAATAATTTGTAATAATGCACGAATTATTATTATACATGGTGTAACGTAAAGGGTATATGAAGCCAAAGGGAGTGTCTTCAGTATCGGTAACTGAACAACTTTTGTTCTACGAATTTTCGAGTAAAAAATAAATTAATGACTCATGCAAATCGATCAGCTGACCGGTACGAAATGTATGAAAAGTCAAAAAATAAATTCGCAAACATCGAAAAGTCCTAAAACAAAAGTTGTTCAGTTACCGATACTAAACACTCTCCCTTTGGTTTCATATAACTTACGTTACACCCTGTATATAAACGGTTATCACTAACTTGTATCAACTCACTCTTCACCAAGCGCGATTGACCAACAAATCCAGATACAGCCTTCGCACGCACCGCCGGCGGGGCCGGTACTGAGCTAGAGAGCGCAAAGAGCGATCGAGCGCAGTGTTCATCGAGGCGACTCGGGCGTGTCCCGTTCACCTTGATATAGACATTTTTGTACGTTTCTTGCGCGATAAAATAGCCCATAGTTACTCGCTTACTCGCCGGCGGTGGGGCAAATGCCTAAAACATAATTTTGTTTTGTTAATGGCTAATGTTTTGACCCTTGACCGTAAGTATAGTGACCCAACCACTATGCCAAGAAGCTGTTATGCTATATCACCATTAGCGCGTATTCATAAACGTGATTTTAAGTTACGCCACCGTTTAATCCCTTTCTATCTTAACCTAAAATCTTATCTTAATCTATTCTTAATTTCCCTAAATAGTTGGGTGCCTGGAAGAGATTTAAAGCTTTTAGCGATAAGGCCGCCAAAATTGTACATTATGTTTGTATTATTCTGTAATCTTATTCTTTAATTGTTGTGTTTTATGTACAATAAAGTGTATTTGAATTGAATTGAACCTTTTTTAACGAAGCGTGAAAGGGATAGCAACACGATTTAAGGGAAGTGAGGTTTAACTATGTTTATGAATAACAGCAATTGTCGTTTGCAGTGCGCCGAGGTGACGTGCTGTCAGCGTGGTCTGGCATCCGGCCGCTGGTGTCCGACCCCAACAAGGGCGACACGCAGTCGCTCGCCCGGAACCACATCGTGCACGTCTCGCCGTCCGGCCTGGTCACCATCGCGGGCGGCAAGTGGACCACGTACAGGTCCATGGCCGCAGAGACCATCGACACGTGTATTGAAAGTGAGTATTGGTAAAAATCCGGCTCGAAGGACCAATAAAGTATCAGTCCGTAAACCGACCCGAAGGACCAATAAAAAAGGAAAAACAAAGGAACGTTATAAACCACATTGTAGAAGTCCAGCGCTGATTTTTTTACTATTTACTAGCTAAATAACTTGTCATTTGTAGAGATTCCAGATTACGTACGCTAATATTAGTCGCTGCTAAGCGAAGCGTCCTGCTCGCTCTTACGCGACGTATAATGTGAGCGAAAGTGACAGCTGCATTTAGGTTTACGATTCGACTTAGCGGCCGCTACAGAACTAGCTACATAGGGGTTTCCACTTCAATAAGAGGAAATGACATTAAATAAAAGTAGAATAGAATAATAGAAGTCTCACTGGGTGGCATAGACCACTTACCCCCTAGACCTGTAACAGGACCCGTAACCTAGAGATATTATCGACATGGACGCATCTCTTTAATACAGCACCCCTCTCCCCCGCTTCGTCTCTATGCACTCATCGTTGACAGAATTGTTCGCTTGCAAATTTGTACCGATTTCATATCTATTGGGTGGTCTGTGCTGGGTGGTCACCATTGCGGGCTCCATAGATAATATAATCGATTTGATCAGCTGGGACGCCGTACAGTCCCAGCCTATTACATAACTTCATGAACGTTTTGAAATCGCTAACGATGTCATGCAGTCCCTGCCTATTACATTAATTCATTCACGAACTTATGTCCATGACTTAAAACGTCAATTATGTATTCCAGGTGCCGATCTGAAGCCCATCTTCCGGGAGTGCCAGACGGACGGCTTCTTAATAGAAGGCGCTCACGGGTGGACCCCAACCATGTACATTAGATTAGTGCAGGACTTCGGATTGGAAATGGAGGTATATTGGCAATCTTTCTTTTCTCGTGTGGTTTAGTGACCAAACCTGTTTGTCAAAGTTATTCAGGCCGCCCGTAGGCTTTTGACGTGGCCTAACTGATCTGACTGCTGTCAAGCGAGAACCGGGACCAACTGCTTAACGTGCTTTCCGAGACACGAAGGGGCTCAGATGAAAGCAATAAATTTGTTAAATACTAGAACATGATGAAAAAACTCTTACCGTGGGCAGGACTGGAACCTGCGACCTTGTCATTCCGTGACACGCTCTTACCAACTGAGCCACCACAGGCCACGCCACGCCCACCAAATTAAATACTATTTTATAGTGAAGGTACTATTAGATAAGGTAAATGCGTTGAAAATGCGCAATAGAAATAGCGGTAAAATTTCGTATAGTGTAATATTAAAACAACGCCAATTTGGTCGACATATGTCCTTCTCGTTGTACCTCTGCTGATAAGCATTTTTGATAATGGCGAGAACGCTACAATTGCTAAATTGTATTCGCTGTTATTCATAAACCTAGTTAAACCTCACTTCCCTTAAGTCGTGTTGCTAACCCTTCGTTAAAAAAGGTTAAGATAGAAAGGGACAGGGGCCTAAACGGTGGCGTAACTTTAAATCACGTTTATGAATAACAGCCATTGTATACAGTGGTTGTTTTGTTTTGGTGTCACGTTAAATTAATCAGAAAATGTTCGCAAATATCGATATATTCGAGCTTTCCAATAATTTTATGCGAGACCTGCAATTTCGAGCTATATTAAAAAGTCCCACTACGAGCTCGGGAGTGAACGTGACTGTCGAGTTGCTTCGTCCAGAGTGACGACGCTATGGCGACTCCTCTGAATGAAGACAAAATGACGCGGATACCCAGGGTGACGACGCTAATGGGACTCCTCTGGAGGAAGAGAGAAGACAATAGTGCTACCTACTTCTAGAGTGCGTATGCTAATATTAGTCGCCTCTAAGCGAAGCGTCCCGCTCGCTTCTACATGACATAGGATATGAAAAACAGTGACAGTTGCGTTTAGGGTTAGGCTTAGTGGCCTCTACAGAATTAGCTACTGTGAATATCTTTAGAATGTACTGGAACACGACATTGGCAAATGACGAACTGTCGAGTACATTAACAAAACCAAATGAATAATCTGTATTATGTTTCAGTTTTGGTCGAGGCATCGCGTGACCAAAAGGCTGGCACATATTTCGCCCAACGCGTTAGCCTCGCTATACAGCGGGGCAACGCGGCCAGCCTTTTGGGCACGCTGCCAATTGTGGGGGACCTTGGCCAAGTTTTTTACCTCTTATTTTTATTTTTATACATATATTTTTATTTGTACATATAGTTTTAGTTTAGTTTTTAACGTATTTAATTAAAAATCTGTATTATGTTTCAGGTAGCCCAGCACTTGGCGAAGTCGTACGGCGACCGCGCGTTCGCTGTGGCCAAGATGGCCGCCATGACCGGCAAGAGGTGGCCCATCATCGGCAAGAAGATGCACCCTGAGTTCCCGTACATTGACGCTGAGATTAGGTGAAATTGATTTTTTTAAACTTAACTGCGTATGCCTAGAAGACGCGGTTACTATTGACCTCCACGATACTTCGTATTGACCACGACCTTGGTAGTACTTGGTAGTAACATGGTTCCACTTCACATACCGCGATGGTTTATAACCTATAAGTCGCCCAGCCATTCGAACTATCTCCCAGTGAAAGTCCCATCAAAATCCTTCCAGTAGTTGTGGTGTGATGCCCTAACATCGATACAAACTAACAGACAAGAATTCTAAAAATTGGCATCAGTAGGTACAGACTCTACTTTTTAGGGTTCCGTGCCTCAAAAGGAACCCTTATAGGATCACTTTGTTGTCCGTCTGTCTGTCCGTCCGTCCGTCCACTGTCAAGACCTATATCTCAGAAACGTGTGGACGAATCAAGTTGAAATTAATACCAAATACTCAGGTCTGCAACCGTGAAAAAGTCTACGTTAACGCAATCAAAAGTTACGGCCGTTAATGTCGAATTTTGGCGCATATTTATATGTAAACGCCAAAAACTCAAAACCTATAGGGTACTTCCCGTTGACCTAGAATCATGAAATTTGGCAAGATGCTAGGTCTTATAGCACAAGTAAAGGAAAAAATCGGTTGCACGGAAGCCTCGGTGCGCGAGTCCGACTCGCACTTGTCCGGTTTTTTTACAGTCTTATTAAATTATTTATTACACAATTATTTACTCCTTACAAATCTTATTCTTGGGTTTTTCTACGCATCGTCCGTTGAATGATTCGGTTCCGTTCGCTAGGTACGGTGTGCGCGAGTACGCGTGCACTGCCGTGGACATGATCGCGCGTCGGCTGCGGCTGGCCTTCCTCAACGTGCAGGCCGCGGCCGAGGCGCTGCCCGCCATCGCGGACATCATGGCGGAGGAGCTCAAGTGGAACGACGCGGAGAAAAAGGTAACGAACTGTTTCGGGAAATAATTGTTAGGGAAAAATTCAGAAACAAAAATGTTTAGTAGTTACCATTGATCTCCTATAAACAACTAGATACACAAAGGTCTTACTAAAACAATTTAAAAAAATGTTCAATTAAGGGTCCATTGTTAACGTCCAAATAATGTCCAATAAATGAGGGTCCATTCATCCGTTTGGACTTTCTTTGCCTAGTGTCTCCACCGAGCGCACGCCTCACTTTTCGATTTTAAGTAGAAGTAGAGTGTGTAACTCACACTTAAAACCCATTTTGCGCTCGTACGAACAACAGAACATCATACTTGACACTTGCAGTACGATTTCAACTCTTACAGCGCAGATAATAAGAACGGTCCGAAGTGTTACACTAGATGTGTACAGGTACAGCCCAAGGTGCACTATAGTCGCCCTTTGTTAGACAATCAACTATTGTATGTTCCAGAAACAAATCAAGCAAGCCGAGGAGTTTCTAGCCAACGAGATGGGCCAGATGGTGAACCGCGCCAGCCGCGACAAGATACCCATCAACCTCGGCAAGAACGAGATACAGACGTACATCAAACGCTTCCAGATCATAGACAAGGACCGGAAGGGATTCGTCTCCATCAACGACATCAGGAGGAGTCTTAAGGTGATGTGGGGGCCTGAGGGATGAGAGGGGAAGTTGCAGTACATACTCTTATGATAAGATTGTTTTTATACCTATAAATCGTTCTACTACTGGGCAAAGGTCTCCCTCCTCTTCCAGCCACCCATCCCAGTATCTAACGATATCGTCTTTCCACCTTCGCTGAGGTCTGCCCCGACGCCAGCGACCGTCCAATGACACCCATTCTATGACAGATCGGGCCCATTGGTCCGGCTGCATGCGGCAAACATGGCCCACCCAGTTCCACTTTAATATAGCTGCTTTGCGGGCCACGTCTGCTACACCAGTCATCGATCACAGGGTTGTGTTTCTGACATGGCCCGTTCTATTCACGCCCAATATGCTGCGTTCCATTGCGCGTTGGCAGACCTTGAGTTTGGACGTCTGATCCTTGGTCTATGACCATGTCTGGGCACCGTACGATAAGATGAATATTCTTTATTGCAAAAAGAATTACCTACACAAAAGAAATAGGCTAAACCGCCATTTACACAAGAATAGTTTCTCGAACGATGTGGGCGAGAATATTGTACGACATTCTCATTAATTTGCAAGTGCGCTCCATACGATTCGTTCGTTCGACGTTTGTTTACACTAGGCAACAATATACTTGCCTGATATTCAAGCCTGAAAGCGTTCGAGAAACTATTCTTGTGTACCTGACTCTTAATACAGGCGAGAGACAAGTTTTGAGTATGAATGGAGTTTGAGTTCGGTCTTAGAACTGTCAGTTTTCATACAATTTTGACAGTTGTAAGTGCGAGTTCACGCTGAGTACGTGCTCAGAACTGTCTATGGCTATGCCTTAGCATCACAATTGGCTGTATTAACTCTTAAAACGATATCTTCCAGACTACGTTTGGGTAGATAATTCAGTGGATGAATAGCTTGTTAAACAATATTAAATACCTATCATTAACTTGTACTTCTAATATCTGAATCCATTTGTCTAAACTAGTAGGTTGGTAGCCACAAACCTAGTTTAATCCTCAAACTGTTTTGTAATTTTCACACTTCGGTAAAAAACGTTAAGTAGAAGATTATGGCTTTTTAAAATAACCAATAGATGACACTGTTGGGCAAAGGTCTCCTCCCCCTTTTCCACCTATCTATGTCCTCCAACCATCCATCCCTGTATCTAATGGGTCATCTCCACCTTCGCCGGAGGATACCTTAAACAGTTGAGTTTTGGCTAACAGCGGCAATGTTTATAGAGTATGGGCGTGAGGCCTTCCGAAGACGAGATCAGGGCTATACTGTCAGAGATAGACGTCGCTTACCACGGCCAATTGGAGTTGCCAGACTATCTACAGGTGACCTACGGACGGTGTCTATGTACTGCGCTTATACGTGTCATTTTAACTTATGGGTTACTTGGGTTTGGGTTTTAAGTGTGAAGATTTGGTTAACTGGGATTATGCACAGTATATTTATGTACGCACAATATCGACCGCAATTTTTAATGAGGGCCCCCAACTTTACAAAACATTGTCTTAAATCAATTTTGATTAAAAATCTATGTACGGTGTAACACAGAGAAAGGTGTACAGGAGAGTTTTTAAAGTTGAGATTTTCTCAATAACTACTTGACCTATTGCAAAAATTATTTCACTGTTTGGTAGATAAAAGTTAAAACTATGTAACTGTAAAATAAATATTAAATTCGGTCCAGTAGTTTTCGAGAAAATCTCAACCTTATTGAGGCCCCCTGTATACTTGTCTCTGTCTTGGACTGTACCTAATCTTTATTACGATAAATGCTCTCTTAAATCTCGGTTTTAGAACGCACAATACCACGTTGATAATTGAAGTAATCTTTAGACTTTAGATGAGAAATAGAAAGTTGTGCACAATACCACTTAACCATGTATTCACCCAGCGAGGTTGTATAGTATTCACCTAATAAAATATTGTATGGAACTTTGGTAACAACAATCGTATTCCTACATGATTGACTTTTTCATTTCAAAACCTTGCTCTTTGAAACTTGGGTCAAATCAATTTTGGAGCATTCAAATTTGATTTGAAACACTGCGATTCAAATCTACGTTCAACTTATTTTGGGTTCCATATAATATGCTATCACCTTGCAATCCTATCACATCCATCGTCGTTGACAATGCGAGCCTGTGTCCACAGAACTACGGCGAAGAAATTACCGGAGAAGAGTTGCACGAAATTTTGCGCGAGATCGACACTAACATGAACGGGCAGGTCGAACTCGACGAGTACTTGCAGGTGCTATATCATACCACGCATGCACTGTGCAAACACGCATGCTGCACGTAACATTGTGCTTTTGATTTGCACGAAACCCCAACGGGGATTTGTAGTTGCAGGTCTATTTCACCTCGCTTTCACAGCGCTATGCAAACAGTCACGTATTTAGTATTTGCACGTAACATAGTGCTTTTGATTTGCACGAAACCACGAGTAGTTGTAGGTTTATATTTCAAATCCCTTCTCGTGCACGATGCAAACACGCATGCTGCCCGTAACATTGTGCTTTTGATTTGCACGAAATCCCAACGGGGACTTGTAGTTGTAGGTCTATATTTCACCTCGCTTTCACAATGCAAACACGCATGCTGCACATTAATATTGTGCTTTTGATTTGCACGAAATCCCAACGGGGACTTGTAGTTGCAGGTTTATGATTCACCTCGCTTTCACAATGCAAATGTGCTTTTGATTTTCACGCGAACACCCAAGGATTAGTTGTAGATTTATATTTCACCTCGATTGTAAGTAATTTGCAAGTAGTATCTCGCCACTGTGTCAATACGCATGTTGAATAATTCATTATGCTTTGAAAGTTACACAGCATAGCATGTGGTACGCATACCGATTACAGTCTGTCTTATTAGCTATTCTAACTAACCGTATGTGTTTAAACTTATTGTATGTTCGTATTCGTATTGTTCCATGTTGTGGTGTTTGGAAAATATATACTTACCTATATTTTTTGTATCTTCTAAATCAACAACAAAAGTCTCTTTGGACTGCCGGATCAGCTAATTTGGACCCGGTCTCAGCTGACCGCACATTAGAATATTTTGCCCGTGAGCTGTTTTGTCTTACAATGCCTTTGGTATATGGTATGAAAATGTTGAACCGCGCACACAAGGCACGACATTGACTGAATTGATCGTGGGGCAGCCTCGCTTTTTTCCTATCACGCACATTTCAGTAGTACATTTTCTTACCACAGCATAATAAGACAAAACAGCCCGCGGCCAAATCTGACTATGCATTAAGCTACATTTGACGCGCGACATGTAGCACAACATGTTGCTCATCGTGTTGAACGGCAACGAGGAACTTGCGGATTGGTACCATTGGTCATGTTGCGCGCCAGCTGGCAACGTCGCGCGTTGTTGTGCAACGTTGCCGATCTTGTTGAGCGTCAATTGTTGCCTAGTTGTCTTTATGCAAAAAGCAGTTTCCCGATCATATTTATACTGCCCCGATTGATTTTAGTCCGCAAATCTATTTTCACTCGATGCCACCTATCGGCCACCCACTTACCTTCCGCCTGTATGGTCAGATGATGTCCGCGATCAAGTCTGGCCACGTGGCGTACTCGCGGTTCGCGCGCATGGCTGAAATGGAGGAAGAGCACCACGAGAAGGAGGCGCTCCAGAAGAAGATCACCGTCGAGAGGAGCGGCGGCGGACTGTAGGCGGCACGCACTTTTATACGGTATTAGTCGTAAATATATGGAAAGTGTTTTTGGTCAACGACGAGCGATTCAGGGATGATAATTATATAGTTTACTGATGCCAAAAAAAAATGTACCTACCTTGATTTTTCATGAAAAAAAAATCCACAAATAATACATCAAACAGCCACGTAGGCTCAAACCAGGATTCTCTGTTTCGCGGCCTTCCCTTACACCAAAGGAGCTTGGGCCATGATTCAGTGCGAATTGGTGGATTACACATAGCTACATGTCTTAGATTCTTTAATCTTAGTCTCAGGCAGACGGGCTCGGTTTCTCAGCCAACTAAAATTTTATAAATTGCTAAGTTTTGTTACGAACGAAGAATTTTTACTAGATGTGTTTGTCTGTTTCAGATAAAATCGAGTTCATTGCAACAAAGTTAGACATGAGCGTAACTGCGCAAGCGCAAAGTATTATTTATTTCTCGAATTAGAGTATAGCACACCTCTACGAGTCCCACTTTTATTTTATTGTTAATACTTTTATTGTGAATATACTTACGTCCACGAGTTATTTATAATTTTAGACATATATTAGGCCTGATTAGAATGTTTTCATTGAAATTAGCGCCATCTGTTGACGAAATTGAGGAATTATTAATGTACTATTGACTAATCTAAAATGTAAAAAATCATTGGAATATAATATAAAATGTGTAGGTAAGTATTTTTACTTCATAATCATAATCAATGCGTCCCTAATCTTATCAAAGGACTTCGTAGTTCGTACACCTTTTTAGTCGAGATGTTATTTATTTTCGAGCCATAATTTATGTAAAGACAACGTTATTTTTACAATATCTTTACTATTTTCTGAAAGTTTAAGTTAATGTTATTTCTGTACAATGAAATGTTTCGAAATTTACAAATTTATTTATTGTAAAATTAAAATAAACCGATTCTGAATCATTCCTATGTGTATTAATTGAACCCAATGAAAAATCATGGCGAAGAGAAAATATTTGTTCCTCCTAATTTTCTGAATGTAATGGAACCTCAAAGTATAGATAAATTGGCTCAAAGTACGCCTGTCGTGGGAAATGGCGATATCAGTCGATAACCATCACTGTAACACAAAACCATTGCAATTTTTGCTGCATTATCATTACATAGAAAGCCCCGTGTAAAGAGAATTTCAAAAACGCCGAAAACGCTATAATATTGGCATGAAATGTCCATGCCTAACCGTCCTCTGATTGGCTGACGTTAAAAAGCAAGTTTTCGTTGTGTTTCTGAAATCCACCTTTACACTTGATGACTGAGCAAGTAGTGAGCATGGAAAATGACGTGGAAGCTTCTATTTTCTTTTAAGATCAATTGGTCCACTTCCATACATACAAGGCAGACCACTTACCAAAGCGTACAATCCACCAACGAACAAATAAAAGACTCAAACAAGGTATCCAAATGAAAATAGAACCATCTTGCGTGCAAACTTGGTACCACAAACGCATAGTATGGATGGGCATATAATAAATTATTATCTGGATAACTTTCTAGCTTCCGTCGAGAAACTCTTGCTTTTTACTAGATGGCGCTGGGGCGCGATGTATCGTAGTTTTGAGCCGAACACTTACGAAGGTCAAGACACACACAGCAATAGAAAAAAACCTTGCAATGTAGCATATTACCGTCGCGTAGTGCTTGTGTGCAAACACTTGATGTGTGTGCTGTCGACTGTACCTATTTGAAGTTTGATTGAAATCGACCAACTCGCTGATAGATTTTTTGTACGTATACTATACTATACAATGAATATTATTTCGAAATGGGTGTAGTAATAAATGAAATGTTTGGTAATTTTTAAAAGTAACAAGTGAAATGACATTTGAGTACCTATTGTTCTAGTGAGGATTTTAGTGGCATATTTCATTATTATGCGTATTAAGAATAAGTAGAACATACCCATGAACTTAAATTATTTTTAATCGACTCAGATTTGAAAGTTTTGCAGAAATAGGTAGCACGTACTCACCTCAGTAGAGTCCAAATCCCAAAGGCATTATTTCGCGCCAGAACTAATTTATTTATGAATTTCGACTATTAGGCATAGCAATAAAGATCTTTTTTGTTTGGGATGGGACAGAAATTGTCAAAGGGTCAAGACAACATAGAGGGAAGAGTGAATGAATTCTTCGAAATAGAATGAATTATATTATTTTAACCCTTTCAATGGTCAATTTCAAATTACAAAGTAACACAAGTAACACAAATTCACACAATACTAAATGTAAATAAAAATACTTGGTACCGACCGACCGACCGCGATCATAAGTAGGTATTCGTTTTAATTTTGACGTCTTACTTTCAGGGATATCTCTGCATTTTTTAATGACCGTAAGGAAATGCAATAATGTACGTGAATCATCCGTGATGACTGTGTCAAAATGAAAATGAAAACCAACATTATTGAACTTTGCGGTCGGTACGGGCTATTAAAATTTCATCTTTAAAAAAATAATTATTTCATTACATATTTAACTTTCTTATGTAATATAATTAAACCATAAATGCATTAGAAACTGATTGTTTTTGCGTATCAAATGACATAATTATATACGAATTTTGGCAAATCTGCAACTAGTGGCTTGACGGAAAAAAGTTGCGAGTTGCGACATTATGTGCGGCATAGGGCGGCGGTTACGCCCCCGCGGCTAGTGCCGTGCCGCGGGCGGGCGGTGGGTGGGTGCGCCTCTTCCGCGTGTTTATGAATTTTTAAACACGGGTCCAAGCTTTCTACCTCTACTGTCGAGAGCACCCTAACGTTGAGGAGAGGAAAATTCGGAGAAGTACTTCAATTGAACCAATAAAATTAATTATAAGTAATTAAATAAAGTTTACAATACGGCAAATACGTAGGTAAGTTGGTGCGTAGTTTTGGAGATAAATTTAATTAGGTACTGTAACCCAGGAGTACCCTAACAATCTTTAGTTACATTTCCTATTAAAAGTTAAACAAGGTTCACTTTCAAGGTGCCATATTCGAAAAATTTTTGGGGATGGTATTAAGTACTCACTTATAGATATCGGTCACGTCACGAGCTTTCGAACATAGAGTAGTTGAAAAGCACATCAAGTGTTATATACAGTACCTAGTCTAGTACCTACATGCTTTAGCCGTTCCCATAGGAGTTGAAATCGTACTGAAAGTGTTACCACTTATGTGTTAATTACATAAAATCTTAATATTTCTAGCATGAAGTAGGTAACGTCATGCAAAGCGAACCTCCAAACAAAATTTTTATATTCTTTATGCATATTTTCATACAATTACATCAGGTAAATAGTTTTAACTTATAAAAGTGAAGCATGCTGTTTGCTTGCGCTTTTCCTTGCAAAGTGGCGTAAATGTCTATAATAATAAAATGTTGAAGTGCGAAAATATATGAAATTCTATTAACTTACATTAAAGAGATACTATGAATCTGATTCATGCATGATGTAGATATCGAAATAGCGAGTTTCCGGTTTAGAACTTTTTACTTCATGTTCGAGAGACCTATTTAGTTCTACTTTATTTAGGTTTTGTAATCTGTTCTCATTTTAATGTCTTTGAAATAAAATCACATAGGTATCTAAGTCCAATCAAAAATAGCGCGGTAGATTGAATTGCACCACATGTTTTGTGTTTGTCAGCTGCATATAAAACACGCTCATTGTTGCAGAGCTTTTTCCTTGATGTAGTGGTTAGAATTTAATTTTGGTGGTCATATTTTCGTTAATGCGCTAATTAGTTCGAGATGCAACAAGCTTGTAAGAGCTAGGGCGTGTCTGGGTGCGGGGGGGCGGGTGGCCCGGGCGGTCCGGCCCGCCCACAGTCACTTCCGCTTCCGTCTGCTCGTGTGTTCCTTGGTCTTCCGGGTCCTGCTCCTTTATGGTCTTTCTTTATTATATGATATTAAATGGAATGTGCAACCTAAATTCACGTACAACCAACTCCGCGCTAGATTCCATCAATAATCAATATACATATTATCCATGCCAATATCTGTTTTGGGTAGGTTAGGTACATTTTATGAAAGTAGTATAAGGTAGATAATTATATATCCAGCGAGTAAAATAGATTTGATTTTAATTATAAAACTTAGGATAAGTAGGATAACGACATTATTGATGAACCAGCCATTTATTATTATAATAGGTATCTACATAGACCACCTAGGTATAACTTAACATAGTTAAATAAAATATCTTTCATTATTTGATATAAATAAGGCAGGCCACCTTGAACACAGAGGAAGCGATTAATCTAGATCAGAATCTTTAGGGACAAAGTTACGTGCGTAGAAACTTGTTCTGAGCTAAGAGCAACCATTGTACCTAATCCTTGTTGATTAGCTATTATGCAACGTCAGAGATTGTCTCGTTAATTTAACTTGATTTTTATTTTGGCATTTCTAAAGGAACAACGGCCTTACAAATGAAGTAGATTGGTAAATTTGTTATTGTAATTATTGCGTTAAATTAAAAATACTATTTATATAGTTACACATATTTCGTGTTAGGCTAGTAATGTTGGGTAGGTTAGGTTATCTATCTAAGTACTATCACTGGTAGTACTTTGAGTAATTTAATATAGGTACCTATATTAAATTACTCAAAGTACTACCAAGTAGGCAGGTATTAAATCTACATAGATAGTATGTGGTGTGGATCTTTGCGTTTTCAAGAACAATTGACCAAAACAACTAACGAATGGCGATGATTTCATCAGTACTGAGTGAGTACTGACTGACTAATTAAATATGATACGCAAACAGCATAACGTCACTCCGCTACCGCATGCCGCGCCTCGCCGCCACCGAGTACACCCATAATAGACTTATGTGAAAGTAACAACGTCTTATGTTCTTCAATAAACGCAAGCAATTCAGAGCCCTATACGAAAGACAATAAAACATGAAACACGAAGAGTCGACCTTTTGAAATTACACCTGCTTCGAAATGCATGGCAAAGCAAAGGCATTATGTTTAGACGAGTATCAGCTTTACGCTTAGAAGAATTGAGATTGAAATAGTTTGATAGAAAGCATTGATAATTAAGCTGGGGACACACGCTCTCTCGGGGCGGTTGCTCATTCGTGCATAATGGACTCGGGGCGAACGCGACTGACGCTTGACAAAACGTGGCACGACTTT
This sequence comes from Tachystola acroxantha, assembly GCA_963506565.1. Classification (NCBI taxonomy): domain Eukaryota; kingdom Metazoa; phylum Arthropoda; class Insecta; order Lepidoptera; family Oecophoridae; genus Tachystola; species Tachystola acroxantha. Next base: position 12,184,845 of record OY735871.1, read on the forward strand.
CACTCTCGTTTCGACCAAACCAAACCCGTCCAATATAAGTAGGTAATAAATTATGGATAGATAGATATACAATGTATGGCTGGCAATTTATGTAATACCACCTACTTAATTGGAATCAAATAAATTAAGATAAATATATTTGTAAGAACATACCATTACGTTATGCTAATAAGATAGGTAGCTTGAATACTGATGAGGTGCTAAAATTAGTTGACCTACAAAATATAACAACATCCCATCTAATCGTACAGACTTTAAAAAACCAAGCCAGCTACTAAATAACACACATCATCCAAGAAAGTGATAAGAGCTAAATGAGATATAATAAATAAATAACATAATATGAATATGATACTCTTATACGATACGACAAGAATGCAGTGCTATAGAGTCATATGAACAAAGACTAGTGAGTGATGTCAGTGCAAAGATTTCTTATCGTTTATTTACAAGTTTTGTATTATTACAAGTAACACGGCTGTTGCAGCGAGCGCCACAAGCACAGCACACACAACATGTGTGGATTTTTTGCCCGCCCAAGGAGGCCGCTGGCGCGAGGTTATACACCCATTATTACGTCCTTCCTACTTTCAATTATTATTATCAGGCGGCGGCAACGCACCCGCGACGGGGCGGAGGAGAGAGGCGCAGCTGCTGCCTACCAATAATCAAGACCAGTCCCCGCTAGAATGAGACAGAGATAGCAGTCTACAACTTAAAATATTGACTTTAACCAAGGTTAAAAGTTTATTAGGTATTGTAGGAAGTGATAATACACTACATTATGGGTACACATTCACAAAAAGCAACTTTTTATCTCAGAATCGGCTGAGATATTTGAAAAAAATAATATAATTAAAGTATTTCCGAACGCGATAGGAGGCGGATCTACGAACTTTACCGAATGCGTTCGTCGTATCTCGTCAGTTTGCTCGCCGCAGTTTGGCGGCCGGTCGTGAGGATGGTGTGTTCCGTACAAGAACAAAGCAAGAATATTATTTGTAAATGTGATGTAGATGATGTCGTCTGAGCCCACCAAGGTGCAAGTGGAATATATAAACGAGGATAAAAGTATTAAGGTAAACAGTTTAAAGTGAGAGGACACAGTGTTTATTGTGCAACATCGGACGCCAGCGGGCAGCGGTCTCGTGTCGGCGCAGGGGGAGGGCGGGGCGAGTACGGCCCCGGCCGTGTGGGGCCCGCCAGGCCACACGCAGGAGGTTGTGACCGCGTTACAAGCAACTCCCTTGCCGAAATAGCATCAGCGTCCTCCTACGACTCTTCCACACCCATTTCTAATCTGATACTTAATTTTCCATTATCTGTATTGTATTTTTAAAGCAAATAATTATGACATACTTAATACAAATATATTTCTATTATTTATCTAAAAGAGGCAGGCGTGTAATAATTGGGCTAAAGTTAAAAAATAAGGTACGCGATTCACTTTTACTCTAGTAAGGTACGTCAAAATTAAATTACTGTAAAAAGCGCTAAGTTGATTGAATCGGTAGAAAGCGAAACCACTACTTTTTTATTTCTTATCGGCATAAGTACTCAAAGCCATTGCTTTTAACCAAAAAACTGATAGTAGCCATAATAAGTAACGCTATTGTTGGAATTAACATTTGAAAAGGATACTTACACCTTCACTGAATTTGGAACACTTAGACGTACGTAAACTCACTACAATTAGTGTGGTCGATATGTCTGAGATAGCGCAGTTAGCAACTGCATAAAAATCACAGTCACGCGATTTGAAGTGGGTGGATCAAAGGGCGGCGGCGCGGCGGCGGCGGCCTTGCGTGCGACGACACCCGGCACTTGTTAGGAAAAGGCGTGTCGACTCCCAACTACTACGAATGATGTAGAATAGAATAAACGGTGAAAGTTTAAAACTCATGGTTTTGTCAGAGTAGTTAAATAAAACTCATTGTAAGAGCTTATAATTTACTTTACCTGCTATGTTTCTTGCAAATAAATAAATTTCACTTCATTAGTGGCAAAAAAAGCCGAGAGGTACCGGACTAAAGTTTTGTCTAAGGTATTCGTTTTATTCGTTTTAAACATATTAACATATTAACTCAGAGAAATAAGGTCATTATTTCTCAGAGCATATTAATGATAAATACTAGTAAACCTTACAAAAATATTGTACTCAGATAGGTATGTAAATGTATCGAGTCCATAATCTCGAAATGAAAACGATTGGATTTAGCAGTCGGTAGTAATTTATTAGTATTCAAAACTTTAATTGTTTGAGCAAACATCTACAAATACGAATAGAATGAATCGAAAATTTAAGATCGAAAATGAAATTGAAATGCATTTTAGGGTTAAGAACGAATGAATTAGTCTATGGTCAATTAATTTGTATATTAAATCAATCCATTCATTCAATGTTCAATCCAAAGATAATGTAATAGTTTAGGTTCAATCAATCCACAGGTTCAATCAAAGAAAATATTCGTTCGATTCGGAATTTTGTTTTGATTTTTTGTTTGTTTGTATTTTTCGAAAGTGCTTGAATGACTGCAGCAATTTTATCGGATGTGGCCAGCGAAATTGTAAGATCGGCTACTAATTTTTGATGTAGTTAACATGTAATATGAATAAATTATAAATCAACTAATACCGATTTCCGGCAGCAAGAGAGTATCTTGATTTTTCTACTTCAATACGACTTTTACCCCTTTTATTCTCGGCAATCAATTCTTACTCCTTAGATTTTATTACAATACATATAAGTAAGTAGGAAATTCGCACTTTCTAATTTATTCCTATGAAAAACAAATCTTTTCCCCCAAAAAACTTGTCCTGCATTATATTTCAGCATACGTGTCAAAATACTTTTGTCATCATGAGTAATTTGACTCGTAAACGTATACGCAATAAAGTCTATAATCAAATCATTCTGCCAGTCATACATAAGACTTATTGCACGACTCGGAAAGTCAAAAATTTCCTTTTCGATGTAAACTAAAAAGCAATTTTATTTTACCTATCAGGAGAGCAGCGGGTCGGAGTCGCCCCTGGCGCTGCTGGCGGCTACGTGCAGCCGCCTGGGCGCCGCCACTATGGGGCCCGATCAGCAGCAGGAAAATAAAGAACAACAACACTTCAGTGAGTCATACTTGCCTAGTACATCAAGTGACCGGCTTGTACTAGGAGAACATCAGATACTTGGAATTTGAAACATAACATGAAACTATTACTACAGTAGCATAGAGAGTACCAGGAGATAGATCAATACTTCAGCATCATACTTAGTATAGAATGTATTACTTTTTATTTATGATATCAGACACAAATAAAGAGAACTAATGCAATCACTGGGGCAGTTATAAAGAAAATATTAATGTCAGCTAAAGGTAGTTGTTACCATCAGTACCTATCCAGCTCCAAAAAGCTGTGTTGTCATTCAAGGTTGAGCTAGATACTTTAGTCTAGCTTTGTGGAGAGGAAGAACTTAACAAGAGACCCATAGCACCACTTGCAATTATGTTATTTTGAAATAAATAAAAACTTTACTGCACAAAGACGCAATGAGTTGACGTAGAGAGAATGTGGTACTCCTGGAAAGATTCCAAATAAATATCTAAAGAAACATTAAAATAGAGTATAAATTCATTTTTATTGGCAACTTGATTGCAGGTCCACAACAACAGCAGCAACAACAGGCCCAACAACAGGCCCAACAACAGGCCCAACAACAGGCCCAACAACAGGCCCAACAACAAGCCCAACAGCAAGCTCAACAGCAGGCCCAACAGCAAGCCCAACAAGCTCAACAGCAAGCACAACAGCAGGCCCAACAAGCACAGCAGCAAGCCCAAGCTCAGCAGCAGGCCCAAGCTCAGCAGGTGCAACAAGCACAGCTGATCCAGCAGGTGCAGGGCGACGCTGCGACCCTCGCGGCGATACAGCAGCAGTATCTGCAGCAGCAGCAGCCGCAGCTCAGGGTCATCAGCTCTGCTGTCGTGCAGCAGCTTAGAGCGCAAGGACTATCGGTGAGTGGGCTTGCTGCTTTAAGAAAATAGCAATGACTTTCTTTTGTTTGTTTTATAACAATACAGATAAATACATACTCGTAAAACATACAGAAGTAACAAATTGGCACAAAGGGAGACATAATGTATCTCATCTCAATTTTAGTTGGTTTGTAACACACACTACTATTAGTGTGTGTTACAAACCAACTCCTCCATGATTATGCGCTCCTATGAGCGCATCATCATAAATCATGTTTCTAACCGAATGTTAGACATGGTTGTCGGAATAATGCTACTATTGTCGGATAGCCAGGGCAGCCATGTACCAATGAGCTATCCTCGGTTTTTTCGACGGATAAACTTACGTACATTTACCGAGTGCTCTCAAAACGGTGAAGGAAAACATCGTAATGAAACCAGCATGCCATAGAAGAAAAAAAATCTAAGGCATGTGAAATCTGCCAATCCGCAGTGGGCCCGCATGGTGGATCATGGCCCCAGCTCCCTCGATGTAAGGGAAGGTCTGTGCCCGAGCAGTGGGGCAATATAAATAGACTGATGATGATGAAACCAAAGAGACGCATATATTAATAGTTGATCACTGAGCGAGTGTCGTTGCGTCTCTATTGTTTACACGGAATTTATTATCTACACTTTTCTTGAGCGAGAAAATAGCCGATAGTTACGCGGCGGTGGTACAACTGCCTTATTCATTACTTTGTGGAATATACTCAAAAACTTTCAGATGATGGCAAGTTTGCTGCAGCTGTACTTAGCATACCTAATAATTTTAGGCTGATGTGTAATTAATTATTCCTTTGATCATTCTTCAGGGTAACGAGCTATCAGCAGCTATCGTCAATGCAGCCAATTCGGTTCCAAATGGAATTCAAGTTCAACAACCACAGGTAATTTTTAGTCATTTTTGAAAGGAAGACGCAGGTCTCCTTCGACCAGGGTTGCAGTCGGCGGCGACTCATATGGAGGAAGTATAATCTTCCATTACAATGGAATATGAATTACTCTGTAACTTTGGCAAATGACATAAACTGTCGAGTCCATTAAACTAAATAAAAAATAATATCTCATTAGGACACCAGTGGTCACAAAATGTATATAGCTGCATGGAGGGTACTTCACCTGGTGTCCGCTTGGTTGCGCAACCAATTTGGTGGAGGCACAAGCAGTGTGGTGTCCTAATGGGGTAGTGCCCTAAGGCTGATTGATAGTCATAGAGAGATTTGAGTATGAGTGGAGTTTGACTTCGGTTTTACAACTGTCAGTTTTCAGACAATTTAGATGGTAGCAAGTTCGAACTTACGCTGAGTTCGTCACAAAACAGTCTATGCCTATCAACCTAAGAGCACGCGAACGATAGTTCACCAACTTTTTAGTTGGTGGCCTTGGACTGCTTCTCCGAATAAACTAGCGCCATCTGTCAAACGTATCCCCGTAACTTTCTGTTAGCAACTCAGATGTATTGCCAACTAGAATTTTGGAATTTTGCTCAAATATTTCGGCAGAGTTCAAAATTAAATACGTTAAGTACATTATTTCGTAAGCCCCAAAAAGAGTTTCTTGTAACAAGCTGTCTTCAGAGTAGGTTAGCTAGTCCGTTAGCTATTTGAAGAGGAATTTTTTCGTTTCCACCTAATAGAAATTAGCTAGATTTGACATATAATCCCAAAAAATGGCAACACCTAAAAGTCTATATTCGTTCGCAGGTGATATCCATGCAGCAGCTGCAGTCTCTGCTGGGCGGCGGCGTGGTGTCCGGCGAGACGCCCACTTACCAGAACGCACCGCAACAACTGCTTCAGATACACCCGCAGTTGTTACAGGTCGGTACAATACATACATATACTGGGTAACCTTGAATTCATTCGACCAAATTAAGTGGCTGGTTTTTTTTCTCGTATGGTTTAGTGACTACACCTATTAGTCAGTGTTATTCAGGCCGCCCGTAGGCCTCTAACATGGCTTAACGACTGCTGCCGAGCGACCGCAACCGGGACCAACTTAACGTGCTGTCCGAGGCACGGAGGGGCTCAGATGAAAGTATCACTAGCGGTCACCCATCCAGGTACTGACCTTTTTTTTTTCGGGGGGAAAATCATCTAGATATCTTGATACCTCCTTGCCACGGGGAGGCGGGGAAGGTTATGTCGGACCCTTCGGTGTTCCGTCTCGCCGCCCTATGGCGGAGTCACGGGGAGACTTGTGAATTATTTCCGCGATCCAGGTACTGGCCTCGCCCAGCGTTGGCTAACTTCATCATCATCAGCCAGTATCAGTCCACTGTTGGATACCACTACTCTCGGCCCTCTGCAGCCATTAACTTGGCTAACTATTACGATCGTTTTCAACGTGTACTCGCTACTAGACCACGAGCCCCGAGTGGATGGTTAGGCTTGTGACATACATTTTCGATACTTGTCAAGTACCTACCTACCCTAATGTCTTTGTTGCAGCAACAAGCGTACGGCGGTTGTTTGGTTGGCGGTGTGGGCGGCGTGGCGCCCATGCAGGCGGTCACAGTCGACGGCCAGGAGGCGCTCTTCATACCCGCGCAACATGCTCAGGTGACACGCCTTTATTTTATTTATTTTGTTTTATTTGGAGACAAACAGTTTTCTCAAATACTTAATTATAAATACATTTTTACTTATAAACCTATAGCCTTTCATATTAACAAGTAAGGTTATTTAGTACCTACGTTTAAATTATAAGTACTTACGATACATTTGAATGTGACTGCTACCATCGCGTCGATCTGTTTTGTTAGGTTTTTTTCTGGGTTTACCTTGATTGACCGTACATTATTTTAATAATAATAACAAAATAATGTTTATTTTCTCACCACAAACAATAATTATATGATAGATCTTACAATTTTGCACTTAAATCTAATAATTGCTTGTGGAGAGACTGGCGCCTAAACTAGGCACCAGTCTCATTATCGCAACTCCTTGGGTATCGCATCACCTAACCTAAGTACTCGACCTTGGCAAAGGGATCGAACATTTCTGGCATAGTGCGCTCTCAAAACGGTGAAGGAAAACATCGTGATGAAACCTGCATGCCGTAGAAGAACAAAAAAATCTAAAGCCTGTGAAATCCGCGTGGTGGATCATAGCCCCAGCTCCCTCGATGTAAGGGAAGGTCTGTGCCCGAGCAGTGGGGCAATATATATAGACTGATAATGATATTGAAATAGGTCACTTTTGTGAACATAAAATGTCCAGAGACGCATGTCCTAAAGTGTCACGTTTTCGAGATATAAGGGTAAAGAATCGTCAATAAATAGTATGACCATGTAGGTTATATGATAGAAATGTTATAACCACGTTTAGAACACGCATAAATCCTACTGGGCCTATGTACACTGGACCCATGAGCTTCCACTTGAGAAGATGTTAAAATCACTGTACTGTAGGTAATCCAATTCCGTTTTCATTTGCAGAATTTCTCAGGCATGGGCCAAGTGAGTCTTGTGAACGGGCAGCTGGTCCGGACGCCGGTACTACCCGCCGGCTTCCTACAGAACGTCATGCATTTACCCACAGGTGAGTTGTGTACTCAAAACAGAGAAAGGTCGCATTAAGGTTGAAATTGCTTCAAATCTGCTTAGTGATTGCAAAAATACCTTTATTAGCTGACATATGAATTTCACCTCCACGCGTTTCCGATAAAAGTGATCGCCCTTAATACTAAGTAATGTCGTTGAACTCTTAGATATAAGTGTCAATTTATAAAAATTTAGGTCAGAAATCAAATTACTTATTAGTCTTTATTGTATTTAGGCTAGATCGTTATGTGAATAAAGTGTAATATTAATAAAAACATCCTAGAATCGGGCATCTTTCTCTCACTCTAACTCTATCATAAGAAAGAAATAGATGCTTCTATCATTTGTTAAAACATAGCTTTTCGTTTCTTCATGCAATGCTTTGCTTTTGTCACTAATTTAAGATGAAAATAAAAAGTTATGACGATTTCATAAACAGTATGGGTATTAAGTATTACATCTCTAAAAGACAAAGAAATATGCGTATGATCATATTTTTCTTTCTTTTCTTATAAGTAATATTTCTTTGACAGATCTATTCTGTACAGATTTAAATAATATATGTATATATTCATTTATTTCATGGGATAATGTTTTAAACTCGCTTTTTCTAAACTTCGCGTTTTTCATGAATGTTAAATAGCTATATTGAAATCAAAGGTGTTTATTGTGACAAAGTAGTAGTTGATATGTAGTTCGTAGAACGAAGACGATGTTTTTATCGCTACAACGCGACACGAAGCTTGCTCGATAATGTAGCCCAACCATAAAGTTGTATTCACAACCAAATCCAGCAGCACCAAGTTTAAGCTGTAATCACAACCAAAAACAACTGTGACAATAAAAACGCTGTATTTACACAAGCTTTATCGACACAATTTTGGTGTTTGGCTATTACCATCATCTGATTAATCGAAAGTTAAAACTGTGACGCCTTTTAGCGATATATTTTTGTGAATTCAGCTTTATGCCATCAGACGCTACATATTTCTAACTTACTACCACCATAGTTATGTATAGTACGTCGAACTTGATGGCGGATCTGAATATAGTCACTAGTCCCGTTGTGGTACTTCGGTATTTCTTGGGTATCATCGGGGGAAGTAAAGTAGCGGGGGGGGGGGGGGGGGGGCGAGTGACTACTAAATAGATTTATAGTTTTGTGTATACTGTAACACTAGTATTCAATATTCTAGTCCATTAAAATTGCATTTTTTTGAATACAATGTTTTGTATGCTTATGTACAATGTGTTTTGCTAAAAAATATTTATAAAAAAACCGACTGCCCAAAAATTTAGTCCCATTGATTAAATTTTTATTTTACGATTCTAACGACACCTCATATGTTAAAATTCATCAAGCCGTTTAGGCTGCAAAAGAATTATACTTACAAACTCGCATACATACACTCCAAAAACAGAACCGTCCTTCTTACGCAGTCGAGTAAAGATGTTCATTATATTAACATTAAAATGTTACAATAAGGACTATATTCAGATCCGACATAAAGTTTGACGTACTGAACATGTGGTTTGCGCCATCATCATTATCACCGCATGCCTTTACTTTCGCTTCTAATACTATTCTCATTACTAATCTGTGTTTTTCCGCCCCCGCTGCCACCCCCACCCGCTAACAGAGCAACAGGCGACAGTCACAATACCCGGCACTAACCTAACGATTCCCCTGAGCGCGTTGACCGGGAACCAGCCGATGATAACGCTTCCCGGGGGCAGCCTCACTATCCCGGGGGGGATTCAGATCCCAACGAGTCAGGCGATCTCGATCCCTAGCCAGACGGTTCAGTTGCCCGTGGCGAGTGTGGCCAACGGAGTGCAATTGACCGGGGAGAAGAATGCGAAGGACAACAAACAGACGACGAGCGACCAAGGACAAGGTTGGTGTGACCCTCTCCTGATTGGCAGGCGATCGCGGGTCAATAAGATCGGATGACGTAGTGAATTTTGATGAGAAATATACAGGGGCCTCAATAAGGTTTAGATTTTCTGTAGAACTACTTGACTGATTATATAAATTCTTTTACTAATAGATAGTTTGTTAGAGTATACAATATACATCAATCAGTCAAGTATTTTTTGTTAAAATCTCAACCTTAAAACTTTCCTATACACCTATTTCTCTGTGTTAGACCATATTGTAATGACTCAACTACATCGGTCACATTTAAGTAATACAATTGTAGTAATGCCGGCGTTCTTTAAAACTAACTTTAAATCAGTCAGGTTTTAAAATTCTACACCAAAGTTATTAACAGGATAGCACTCGCTATTTTTAGAACTTTTAGAAAACACACGCCATAATCGTTACCTAATGAAACAATAAATTAATGATATATTTAAAATGTCGGTTTAGTCACTACTCTTCCTAAAAAGTGACTTAATCATGGCTTAATCATTGTTTTATAATTAAATAAATGAGTCGTACTTTTCAATTTTCTGAACACTGTAATAATTATAATGACTTTTGTTCACCTATTAACACTGAACTAAACAATACAAGCGTAAATGTATTTGGAATTTAAAGTAAAATGTTGGCTATTTAAAAAAAAACATCCGTGCGTGGCTATATCGATAACGTAATTCCTGCGTTCTAAAGCTGAATTTTTAAAGTCGGCTGAAAACTGTGTAGAAGAGTCTTTACTTGAGGTTTCCGTGGTACCTGTTTTGGTTGGTCGCTCTATCGCCTGTCAAATCGGAAAACGGGTAAAAGTTTAAGTGTGGAGAGAACTTAAGATACGTTTTTATTTTAATTAGGCCGCGATTCCACCTGCATGAAAACTTCTACGAGCAATGACCAACAGTCTGTCCGACAGCAACTTGTAAGTGTAAACTCCGCATTTGCTACGCAGTTTACACTTGCAATCTGCTGTAGGATAGACTGTCGGACATTACCTACTAGCAGAAGTTTTTTTGTAGGAAATGCGGCCTTAGGCACAAATTTTAAAATTTTACAGCATCACAGCACCGCTTAGTTTAGTAGATACAAATAGAGCGTTATTTCCGTAGTTTTAGATTAAATTATTCGTTGAAGTTCTCTCCATGCCAGGTTCCTTTCTTCGTATCCCGAAAGCTTATCGATTTTCACTTGCATATTACATTTTCTTTGCTTGGTATTCTTATTTTCTTGTAATCACCATCGCCATACATAATTACCACACTTCACCGCTTCATGGGATTGGCTATTCACATGCGAAACAGGGTTGGATTATTTTCATTTATAAATCATCAGAATAAGATGCACTGCGCATTTTTTACAGGTACTTTATCGTGATAGACCACAATTTGATGTAAACACGTATTCGTTAATCCATAATAAGTTGATGATGTGCCAAATCCAATCCAAGTATTAATTCTTTCTAGAAGTGTAGAGAACATAGCTTTACAATTCACCGGGTTAGCCATGGTCTTCTGTTTTTTTAATGCATAACCATTAAACCATGGCTAACTCAGAGTCTCAATATGTCTCAATTAAAACCTATTGTGTCCACCTGTTTAGAACTTCAGGAGCCCCAGTTTTAAATATCATTAAAAGTACCAGGATACTATGACACGCCTAGAGTCTCATTAAAGGCCTGTCAATAATTATGAAAAACCGTGACCAACAAGTTTGCCAGTCCATATAACAGCTGGCTGGTATCATTAAAAGTACCAGGAGATTATGACATGCCTAGAGTCCTGTCAATGATGATGAAACGCTTTTTTACCGACAAGTTTACCAATCCATACAATAGCCATTAAAAGTACCAGAACACTATGACATGCCTAGACTTAGAGTCTTATTAAAATCCTGTCAATGATAATACAAAACCGTTACATTTTACCAACAAGTTTCCCAGTCCATATAACAGCTGGACGGTGACATTAAAAGTACCAGGACACTATGACACGCCTAGAGTCTTTCCCCAACAAGTTTACCAGTCCATATAACAGTTTGGTGTCTGCAGGCGGCGGCATACCTGTCCGAAGCGGCGTGGGAGGCGTGGGCATGGGCATGGTGCCAGTGCAAGTGCCAGTGAGCGTGGCCAACGGGCACACGGTGTACCAAACCGTGCACGTGCCAGTGCACGCACCTCAGCACTTGCAGATCATACCGCAGTTACAACAGGTAATTAAGACAGATAAGTATATAGGGGGCCTCAATAAAGATGAAATTTTCTCAAGAACTACTTGACCTATTGTAAATATTATTTTACTTAGTTTAGAGTACACATTATGTAATGGTGAAGAATTTTTAAAAATCGGTCTGTGAGTTGGGGCTTGCGTTTCAAGTGATCGCAGGACGTAAGCCGCGGCTAGGTCGCGGCTGTGTGTGGAGGGCATTAGACCGTACCTAGTGGTAAAAGAAAATTTGTGGCTAAGGGTTCTTGTATAAAGAAACAGGTTTCCAGGATCGATTTGTGGATACGTGTCGGTTCCGACCTGTACGTACAGGTAGAATAGTGCCAGTTATCCTATGCGCTCACACATAAAGGAGCAGGTAAAAAAACTTGTCCATAGTTCCCTACCCACTTTCAGTACCGAGTCATACAGGTAGGATATCATTGCTTTGATTGTGTTTACTTTTTCGTCCAACGTACCTATGTAGCCAAGATGGTCACTACGTACATATTATTCCTTTCTTCATGTAAGATAAACCTATACCGATCGGTACCGACACTACTAAAAATCTGTACTTGAAACCTGTTTCTTTATGCAAGCAAGCACCATAAGGGCTCGCGTGGTATTTGTCTAATATTTATCCAATGTCTTTGTGAAACATTTGAGCTTTTATTTGACGGTATCCGCCACTCGTCCGATCAATGTTGCTAAAATCTAGCAGATCTATCCAGTGGCGTATTTAGGTTCAAAGCCGCCCCGAGCTACATAAATCTGCCCCAAACGCGCGGATAGTTTTTAATAGTGGGGGCGGCCCTTTTTTTTTCCCAGGTAAAACATGCTTGCAAATCATGTGTCACCACGCCCGGGGGAGCGTGTTGGTTATGTCGGGCTCACCGCCCTGAAGGGGCAGCATACCGACTAAACGTCCTGGGGTGTTCCACCTCGTGCCATTCTCGCCGAGCCACGGGAAACTGTGATACAACCGCGACCCGACTGGCGCCCGAGCACTCCTCATTGTGGGCTGTACTAGCCCACAATATATAATCCATTCATCCCTCACCTTCCTCCTCCCCATCTGAGCCTCGAGCCGCTCGGGCGCCGTGCGGTTCGCGCACTGCGTCCGTGGGCCCGGGCCCTTACTTAGGCGGCGGCACCTCGTACACTCCGGTACGCTTGGCACCGCCTCATACCACCCCATGGCGCGGATTTCTTTCTTGCCAACCATTCTCTCAGCCATTCATACATCTTCTGCGTACATCGTCACCGCGCCCGACACGGGCCCCGCGGCGCGCGCGCCACAGACAGACCCGGCCGCATACAAGCCGTTCACTCATACCTCTCATGCTGTCGTCGCCGAGCGGGAACACGTGACACGACGACGACCCTCCCCACGGGTCCGTGACTTCACCCCGAATCACGGGCCCGAGGACTGCTCACCTAGGGAGGCAGGCGACGATCCTGTGCCGCCCTGCGGCCCGCCCCCGGCCTTCTCCTCCTCCTTCCGGGGCGCGCGGCGGGGTCGCGCTCGCGCTGTCGCTCCGCCTCCTTGACGGACATGACTCGCTCCGCAAACTCGGATACAGCGCGCCAGGCTCTCTCGCTAGTCACCATAGCGCGCACGACCGTGGGCAGAGTCAAGTCCGCCCCGACCACCGAAACAAGCGTCGCTCTCTCAGCGTTCCAGCCCGGGCACTCCGCCACCGTGTGCTCAACCGTGTCCTCGACACACGCGCAGTGATGACACTGAGGAGTGGACTCCGCCCCCGCCACCCGCCACAAGTATCTCCCGAAGCATAGTGGGGGCGGCCCTGGCCCTTATTAGTCAATACATAAATACGGCACTGGATCTATCAATTTTCCGTGACTTGAATCGAACAATAGTCGATTGTCGTAAGTTTACGATCGATGCTGAATAGTGGATCAATGCTACGTTGATTGTTCAAAGCTAATAAAATCAGTGTCTTGATGTTCAACTTCTCTTATTATATTTTGTCTCGTTTTGCAGATGCAAGCTCAACCCCAAGTAGCGAACGTACTCACGCCGTCCGGTCAAATACAACAAATACAGATAGCGTCTCTGGCTAATGTGCAGGTAAATAAATATCTTACTTTGTATTTTCTTATTAAAACACCACGTTACTGTCTTCAACAGCAGTTTCGGCTTTTGAGCTAAACCTGTGTTCATTTCATCAATAAAATCATTGGCGTGACACTTTACAATGCTTGCTAGGGAGATTTAGATCTTATTAGGGTATCATCAAAACAATGTTTTATTTCGCACTTTAGAGAGCTATAAAATGCTACTAATTACACGTCAGTTTTTTCAAGTATTCCACATTTTGTTAACCTTTCGCTAACAATAATTCCCAAATTAATATTAATGATATAGGACGGTAAATTATTAGTAACCTAACGATTAATAATATTAATACATGTGTATTTGTCTCGCAGCAAGCCGGTGGTGCGCAGCAGGGCGGGGGCGCGGGGCAGTCGCCCGCCACCATCACTCTGCAGGTAACTTAACATTTGAGGGGCTCGTAGAATATTATCTGTAATCTGTGGTGTCGAGTATCTACCGTGCACGCCGTGCTGTACAGCGTAGTGCTCGACGGAACGTAGCCCGCGTTGGCGACTCGCAGCTCGAGTACGCACTTGCACCTTCACATTAAAAAAAACTCAAAACTGTTCATGAATCTTGGCCTTTACGGCTTTGCCACGACCTGTCAGCGAAAATGACAATGCCAGATTCTGCCTCACCATCAACCGCAAGTTGTACAAGTTAACGAATAAATGTAGAAATTTCTCCGTTTTTTATTAAAATTATTGGTTTAAAATAAAGTTTTGTACAAGTTGCGATTCGAAATAAACAGCCTAATTAAGAATTTAAAAAAATAGTAAGTAATCAAAGCGATTTATTCATTGTTTTTGTTATTCTTCTATAGGAGTTGCGAGAGTAGTAGAAAATGATACTGATTATGATTATGCAATATGAAACCTGTAATAAGTCCCCAACAAAATGATAGGTACAGCTTAAATGGTCACGTAGTTTTGTAGGTGGAGCAAAGCTCCATTGAAATGTGGCAATGTCTTTTGAGTCTTGACTCTGAGCCAGCCAAGCACTTGTGCATATTTTCTAGACCATTTTATACACAGGCGTGATGCGGTTCTTTTCAGAAATGTTTCATATTCTGTCCCAATTGCTCCATCACAGGAAATTATGAGTGGCGTGAATGATGCTCTTATGGCTTTTATGTGGTTGGTTAATGAAACCCATCAATATTGTGTTTAATACTGGGTTCTACTCATATTGTGTATGTATATTTATTTACCTGCTGCTTGGATCCGTAAAGGCGGTCTCTCCCATGCAAGCGGACGCGAGTGGCATGCAACAGGCCCCCTCACAGACCATCATTACCACCACGCCCGGCGGACAGCAAGTCACGGTCATACCCGCGACCAATAACGTGCGTGCGGCTAACGTCGTACAGGTATTTGGCGGGTTACAATCGATAATAGAGGAAACATTATATTCCTGTCATGCCTATAAACAACTAGATACACTGTCTGCCTTCTAAAAATGTCCGAGCGCAAAGAAGGTCCAAACGGATGAATGATTATGAATCAGGATATATGATAAGGATGAATAATGAGGATGAATCATTTGCTTTATTGGACATTATTTGGACGTTAACAATGGACGCTTATTGGGACGTTTTTAAATTGTTTTAGTAAGACCTTTGTGTATCGAGTTGTTTATAGATCAATTATTCCTGTTCATAAACCTAGTTAAACCTTACTTAGTGTTTACCCTTAAATAGTGTTGCTATCCCTTGAAGGCTATGAATCCGAAGGGAGGGTGTTCAGTATCGGCAACTGAACAACTTTTGTTTTACGACTTTTCGAATAAAAAATATTGTTTGGAATAGATATGTTTTGATTCAATTCGCGTAAAGTACCTAATTGTCAGCAGCCGTGCCATTTGCCGTGCTGTGCTGAGCGAATGTAGGTCAACGCGGGCAGGCGGGGGTGAAGAGCAGGGTCGACAGGTAGCCGGCCGGTGTCTCGCCCGTTTGCTATTAGTGTAATTTTGGTGCCGATTTTGGCTTGGTTGTTGTTGCTTGCGCGAACGCAGACAATTCGCATACTTGTTTGAATGATAATCGGCCATTAATTTTGCTTCCGATATTATTATTTTCGCGTACGGATAGATCCGTTTTTTTGGATGTTTTGTTTTGTTTGCTCGTTTGTTGGACGCGAATTAAGTTTTTTTGGTTGTGCGCCGGAACCGATTTTTGATGATAATAACTCGTTATCTCGATTGTGCCGTGTAGACTATACATACGTAACAAGTAGTTGGTTGGGTCGTGCGCCGAATGTCAAGACGTCGAGCCACATGTTCCTGTACGTACGTACAGGCCTCCGAAGACCGCGCACGACAATTTAACTTTGTATTTGGAACACTAAGGTTAGTTCGTTAGTTTGATTATTGCCCTGTGTATCGCAGGCTAACTTGACGGTACCGATCCATGCAATAACTCTTCTAATTTGACACGCTTCCACTGTGCTTTTGCGTTGCATGGGTTGGTATCGAACAAATATAAATAATTTATTGTATCATACAAATCGATCGGTATGAAATGTATGAAAAGTCAAAAAATAATCCCGATAATCGAAAAATCGTAGAACAAAAGTTGTTCAGTTACCGATACTGAACACCCTCCCTTCGGCTTCATATACCCTTTACGTTCCACCCTGTATACCCTTTAATGTAGTATGTATATTACGATTGAAGATTTCGGTGGTCGGACTGTGGTCTGTGGTAGCTCAGTTGGTAAGAGCGTGCCACGGAATGACAAGATTGCAGGTTCAAGTGCTGTCCACGGCTAGAAATGGTTCCCTATTTCTATGCATAAATTTTTATGTCATAATATAACATGGCATACCTTAAATTGTCCTAGTAATAACTACGCATAATAGTCATTAGGCATAACTTTATAGGCATAATATTATTAAGCATAACTACAAACAGCATAAAGATTGTTAAGAATAATATTATAAAGCCTAAATAAACTTTGTCATAATGATATTTAAACATAATTGTAATAATCATATTAATTACTCGCCGAAAAATATACTCCTGAAGTTTTAAAAACAAAAATTAAACCAAGGGCCACCCCCGCCGCACCGTAACCAACTATTACACTATAATACCTACTTTTTGATTGTAGGTATATAAAATAAACATGTTGGCGGCTTACGGGTGGCCCAAGGGCCACCCCCGCCGCACCGTAACCTACTATTACACTATGGTACCTAAGTTATATCTGATATACCTACCTAATACCTACTTTTTGATTGTATATAAAATAATCATGTTGGCGGCTTACGGGTGGCCCAAGGGCCACCCCCGCCGCACCGTAACCTACTATTACCTAATACACCATACATACAACACCAATACCAACAAAAAAGAAGAAATACATAAACAAACATTATTTATGTATAATATCTATTATACATAAATAATGAATAATAGGAAGAGGCTCAGGACAGGGATGGATGGAAGAGGAGGGGGGAGACCTTTGCCCAGCAGTGGGACAATATATAGGTTAACAAAAAAAAAATATCTATTAGACGAATAAACAATATGCCATAAAACAATATGGAAATCAAAATTAGGGCAAAAACGATTAGTCCAAACTAGAATTATGCTTAGTTAGATTGTATGCCCAAAAACAATTATGACAAAATATGATTATGACAAAAAACATTATGCCTAACTCATTATGCTAAATTAAAATAGGACAAAAAAATTATGCGAAAAAAAGGGGTCCCGCTAGAAATTCATCATTTAATTAGTTGTTACCATTTGTTACCAGATGCCTACGCTGGGTGGTCTGGGCGGCGCGGTGCAGCTGGTGCCTGCGCTGGGGCTGGGCGGCGCGGTGCAGCTCGCGCAGCTGCAGCAGCAACAGCAGCCGCAGCCACAAGCACAGCAGCAGTCCATCATCGGTATGGCATAACCACATATATCATCAGCCCGTAACAGTCCGCTGCTGGACAGATCCCTCTCACATAACATGCCGCTCAATACGATTCTCTGCCGTATTGTTGACTCTTTCACACTACGTTAAAAAAACGTTAGAAAAGGGACGGCTTATGGATAACAGCCCAATTATAAAAATATTAAAATTTTTAAGTATGGTGAGTTATAACTTCAAATTATTATTTATGTACACACGAATACAGAGAGAGGGCCTCTACGGGGTGTAAGGTAAAGGGTATATGAAGCCGGAGGGAGGGTGTTTAGTATCGATAACTGAACAACTTTTGTTCTACGACTTTTCGAATAAAAAATAAATTAATTCTTTCTCTGTAGACCGTACAAGTGAGTTTAAAGCTTCGTTTACATCTACAGACATTGAGCGTATCCGGCACGTAGCGTGACAGACAATACCATATTATTCTATACAATGTGCCTATCCGCGTCTCCGCGGCCCGGTGCCGTAGATATAAATATACCGCAGCCCAAATCAAGTGTCTTATTTGGTAAACAAATATGATCGTCTTTACCTGTTGTGATGTAACACTGAAGGAACTGATTGATTGAACCTGTTTATCATTGTGAAAATAATGTGATAATAACTATGCAATATTCACAGAACAGCTTAATTTAGTAGGGTAGTTTTTGTTTACAAAATAAGACACTTGATTTGGGCTTCAGTTTACATTCCTACATACTACTACATTCCTACATTGTACTCGTATGGAAGAAGAATATCTTGTCCGTGACATGTTCAATGTGTGTAGATGTAAATCAAGTTTAATCCATGTATAATTTATTTATTTATTTATTTTATTTTATTCGGAAAACAAACAGCTACAATGACAAAAATAAATAATTAAATAATATCTATAAGCCAATTATAAGTTTTCACATGTACATATCTACAGATGCAATAATGAAAAATAATCGAACAAGGGTGAACACCATGGTATGAAATATATACACAAAATAGATACACAAATATACTATACACACAATATAACAACAAGTAGTTATTGTGCCGGAGGTTCGAAATAGCTGCCAGTGATGAGCCGTCTTATTGCGGCCGGACTCGACACAAACAGCTCGATCTCGGGGTTGTCTTGTATGAGGCTATTAAACCGTGCACCGGCTCTCCAGATAAAGTTTAATATACCGTGTGGTGTTCTATTGCAGGCCAACAAATCCAGCAGGACCCCAACGAGCCCGGCAAGTGGCAGGTGGTGACCGTCAGCAGTGGCAGCAGTAGCGGCAGTGGTGGGGGCAATGGTGGGGGCGGTGGTAGTGGGGGCAACGCGTCCGGCGGCGAGTGCGAGGCGAGCAAGGCGCGCGCGGCCGCCGGGAGCCCCTCGCTCGGCGGCAAGCGGCTCATGAAGCGCGTGGCGTGCACGTGCCCCAACTGCGACCAGGGGGAGAAGTGAGTTTTTCTCTCTCGTCTGGTTTAGTGACCAACGAAAAAGATAACGTAAAGTCTATTCTATTCTATTTTTATTTGAATGGCTTCTACTCTTATTCAAGAGATAATTTCGCCAATGTCAAGTTTTTTAGAGTATTCATGTAAATAGAAAATTAAACAAATAAAAAATCAATCCGCCATTCCAAAATGATGGCGGATCCTCCTATTAAACGTAAAGTCACAGAGATAAGTATACAGGGGGCCTCAATAAGGTTGAGATTTTCTCAAAAACTACTGGACCGAGTTTAATAATTATTTAACAGTACATAGTTCTAACTTTTATCTATCAAACAGTGAAAGAATTTTTGCAATAGGTCAAGTAGTTTTTGAGATAATCTCAACCTTAAAAACTCTCCGGTACACCTTTCTCTGTGTTCCACCGTACGTCGATCAAATTGGCGATGTCTTGAAAAAGGGGCCAAGTACAGTCTACTACAAACCGACTAGCATGCATGAAGATGTGGAGGTGGCACGGGTTGTGCACCAGGATGGCAGCAGATGGAAGTCCATCGTCTTTGCCTACGCCTACGGGAATCAGGCATGAGTTTATAAATAAATAAATTTAGTATATATAGTATATATTAGAGAGCTCGGTGGCGCAGTGGTTGGGTCAATGGACTTGCAACATGGAGGTCCCAGGTTCGATTCCCAGCCAGGGCAGCCATGTACCAATGAGTTATCCTCGGTTTTTTCGACGGAAAAACTTACGTACATTTACCGAGTGCTCTCAAAACGGTGAAGGAAAACATCGTGATGAAACCTGCATGTCGTAGAAGAAGAAAAAAAATCTAAGTCATGTGAAATCCGCCAACCCGCAGTGGGCCCGCGTGGTGGATTATGGCCCCAGCTCCCTCGATGTAAGGGAAGGTCTGTGTCCGAGCAGTGGGGCAATATAAAGAGACTGATGATGATGATGAGTATATATTTAGTATTCGATCAATCAGTTCCTTCAGTGTTACATCACAACAGGTAATTAGACGATCATATTTGTTTACAAAGACACTTGATTCGGGCTGCGGTATATTTTATTATATACTTTAAGAACATAGCGCGGTTTTGAAGTAAGCAAGGACTTTTATAATATTACACTTTAACTTCTGGTATTTTATGTTTGTTACTATGTTTGATTGTTTCCGTCAGCCGCCTGCTGGACCGCAAGAAGCAGCACGTGTGCCACATCGCGGGCTGCAACAAGGTGTACGGCAAGACGTCTCACCTGCGCGCGCACCTCCGCTGGCACTCGGGCGAGCGACCGTTTCTGTGCAACTGGCTGTTCTGCGGGAAGAGGTGAACATAACACGACGTAGACACTATCATTATCAGTCTATTTATATTGCCCCACGAGGCTCTTTTGGAATCCCTTGATTAGGATGCCAGTTTGACATCCGGTATGCTCACAGTAAGATATACGGGAGACGGGTTGTGAAGGCTTCAGAAAAAGATGAAAGAAGGCGAACCGACTACAGCTACACACGAGGCAGAAGTAGATGAGGGATCGGCGGCGTCTTCTCGTTTCGGAGACCAAGGTCCACATTATCTCGCTGTCGCGAAGTAGAATAAAATTGTATTTAACACGTGATCATCATCATCATCTATATTTCCCCACTGCTCCGGCACAGACCTTCCCTTACATCGAGGGACCTCGGGCCATGATCCACCACGCGGGCCCAGTGCGGATTGGCGGATTACACATGCCTTAGATTATTTTTTCTACGGCATGCAGGTTTTATCACGATGTTTTCCTGCACCGTTTTGAGCACTCGGCAAATGTACGAAAGTTTTTCCGTCGAAAAAACCGAGGATAAGAGGATAACTCATTCGAACCTGGGACCTCCGTATCGCAAGTCCATTGACCCAACCACTGTGCCACCGAGCTCTCGGCACAAATCAAGTTGTAAACAAATATGATCGTCTAATTACCTGTTGCGATGTAACACTGAAGAAACTGATTGATCGAACCTGTTCATCATTGTGAAAATAAAGTGATCCGATGTAATAATGTGAAAATAACTATGCAATAATCACAGAACAGCTATGTTAGTACGGTAGGGTAGTTTTTGTTTACAAAATAAGACATTTGATTTAGGCTTCGGTATACATCCACGTACAACCATTGAATGAACGCTTATTTCAGTCAAAATAAGGCTTTTTTTACCCGACAGCGCAAGAAGGAGAATTATGTTTTTCGAGTGTATGTATGTACGCCCTACAACCTAAACGGCCTGATGGATTTTAACATATGAGGTGTCGTTAGATTCTTCTTAATTGTAGGAGTGACATAGGGTATAAAAAATATATTTAAGCGGCTTAAATTTTTGGCAGTCTAGTTTTTGGTTTTTACATAAATTTCTGCTTGTCTGCTGTCTAGCTTTTTTGAGTACAATAAATGGCGTTAGCTACAGCTTACGCCAAATTCTTTTGGTATACCGGAACAAATGTCTTTGAATTTTTTTAGAAGGTACTCATTACTTATAAGTGTATTTATTTATTGTATATATTAGTTACTCTTTTAGTAGTAATTATAATTGCAGATTTGTGTATGGTATATGTAGGAATTATATTATCTTTAATACCATTTTGTTATCTCACTACCTCTTAACTATAAACACATAATCCCAGGTTCACCCGTTCGGACGAGCTGCAGCGTCACCGGCGTACGCACACCGGCGAGAAGCGCTTCGAGTGTCCCGAGTGCAGCAAGCGCTTCATGCGCTCAGACCACCTCGCCAAGCACGTGCGCATACACACCAAGAACAGGGTCACGG
The DNA here is from genome assembly GCA_963506565.1 of Tachystola acroxantha. Classification (NCBI taxonomy): domain Eukaryota; kingdom Metazoa; phylum Arthropoda; class Insecta; order Lepidoptera; family Oecophoridae; genus Tachystola; species Tachystola acroxantha. Next base: position 12,206,791 of record OY735871.1, read on the forward strand.
TATGTACAACGCATTACGTACAGCGGGAGCTTTCATAAGATATCACTGGAAAACTCGACCTGGGCGGGAATCGAATCTGGGACTTCGGTATCGTAAGTCTATTGCGCCGCCGAGCGACTCACAACATTTAATGTAAATACAAAAAAAATTACAAACAAACCGAATGATTGACAAATGCCAAAATGACACTTCCTACACTTCACGTATCCAAACGGTGTGTTATGCTTTATCTTCGATCTTATCTTCACTTACTTAGTTTAGGCCGATAGTCATACACATTTTGACTATGGTTGAAGTTAGAATTCGGTCTTACAACTCTCAGTATTCATACAATCTTAAGTGCGAGCTCACGCTGAGCTCGTACTCAAAACTCTGACTATCGGCCTTAGTCACTTACCTACGCAGTTCTAACCGAAATAATTTTGTTCTAGGAGGTAACAACGTCTACGCAATCCATGTACTCTGACTCCGGCGACGACAGTTGCGAAGAGAAGATGATGCTGACCATAGAGACCATCCACACGGAAGGAGACAACGATGAGAACAAGCTCGTGATGATCCGACCCGGCGCCAAGTTGGAGCCAGACCATCTGGACAGCTAGGACGAAGACAGCGACGAGTAAACGTCGCTGGGTATATTAAATGCTAATTCCTGTCTATGAACCATTTGGACTGTTAGGAGGATGACAGCGTCAGCGACGAATAAACGTCGCTGGGTATATTAAATGCTAATTCCTGTCTATGAACCATTTGGACTGTTAGGAGGATGACAGCGTCAGCGACGAATAAACGTCGCTGGGTATATTAAATGCTAGTTCCTGTCTATGAACCATTTGGACTGTTAGGAGGATGACAGTGTCAGCGACGAATAAACGTCGCTGGGTATATTAAATGCTAATTCCTGTCTATGAACCATTTGGACTGTTAGGAGGATGACAGCGTCAGCGACGAATAAACGTCGCTGGGTATATTAAATGCTAGTTCCTGTCTATGAACCATTTGGACTGTTAGGAGGATGACAGCGTCAGCGACGAATAAACGTCGCTGGGTATATTAAATGCTAGTTCCTGTCTATGAACCATTTGGACTGTTAAAGGGATGACAGCGTCAGCGACGAATAAACGTCGCTGGGTAGATTAAATGCTAGTTCCTGTCTATGAACCATTTAGACTGTTAGGAGGATGACAGCGTCAGCGACGAATAAACGTCGCTGGGTATATTAAATTGTAATTACTGTCAGCTGGACCATTTGGACAGTTAGGAGGAAGACACAGCGTCAGCGACAAATATACGTCGCTGGGTATATTACATTCTATCTACTGTCATCATTAATTGGTCAGGACAGCTAGAAGGAAAACAGCGAGAAATCAATATCGCTGGGTATATTAACTAACTACTGTCGTCGTTGATTGGTCAGTGGACAGCTAGGATGAAGACAGCCACGACTAAACGTCGCTGGGTATATTAAATGCTAACTACTGTCATCATTGACTGATCAGTGGAGAAAAAAAGCGTCGAATGACCGTTGCTGGATTTATTAAATGCTGACTATAACTGAGCCGGACCATTTGGGCAGCTGATTAAGACAGTGGCGAATAAACGTCACTGGATATATTGAATACTATGGACAGCTAGAAGAAAGATAGCGATGAATAACGGTCGTTGGATATATTGTTTCGGAGGCCCCAAGAGCCACTTTGCGTCACTGAGCCAGCGGGGTAAGCAATTTCTTTCTGTCGGATCTTCTGGACAGCTATCTAAGAGGAAGATAGCCACAAATCATATTCGCTGGATTGAAGTATTAAGTGTGTCGTCATCAGGACTAATAGAGATTATATTAGATGGTTGATTGATTAGACTTAGCCAAGGAAAAGTCGCTGAGAGCGAAATGCGATTGCTTTAGCACCGTGTTGTTTCGAAGACAAGGTGACCCAAGATTTCATAATTAATGTGATGTGTACAAAATGATCAATATATTATACTGGTAACTGTATGTACGGTCTAACACAGAGAAAAGTGTACAGGAGAGTTTTTAAGGTTGAGATTATCTCAAAAACTACTTGACCTATTGCAATAATTCTTTCACTGCTAGATAGATAAGAGTTGAAACTATGTTACTGTAAAATAATTATTAAATTCGGTCCAGTTGTTTTTGAGAAAATCTCAACCTTATTGAGGCTGCAATCAAACTTAGCTAACGTTATTACAAACGCTAGCGAGCGAACGTATTGCAGCAACTCACTGTTTATATTTACCCTATTTGGTATACGAAATAAATGTTGTATGTATATTTGAAACACGTAATAGTTAAACTTACATTTCAGGACTTGTAAATATAATGTAAATACACTTTTAGATATTATAATAATTAAGTCGAATACAATTATCAGATGTGTCATAATTATTATACTGATAAATTACTTAGGTATTTGATCTGTGATCGACAAATTACGTTTAATTGCCAAAATTGCGTGTCTGAGGATTTTAACTGATCTGAGATAACATGTAGGATGTGAAAAGATAAGTTCGCCAAACGTCCAATTTGCGGAATGTCCAAATCGCAAAAATTGTTGTTATTTCTATTTAAAAAAAAAATGTTTTTGTATGTGTATAATATTGCACGTGATTTTTTTTACATTTTTTTTACTTTTTCATTTTGAATAATTTGTGACATTCCGTAACTACGGGCTAGTTGTAGTAAATTGTAATTATAATTTTACTTTTCGAACAAAAATAATTGTTAATTATTTTACGGAATCTGCAAGTCTTGCAGTACGATTTTAAATCTTACGACCCAGATAATAGGAATGGTCCAAAGTGTTACACTTGATCAGCTGTTAGCTGTACCTCTAGTTGTGTAAATAAGATAGTCCTGTAACAGTAGTTTATTGATGAATTGCACAAATCATGTTTTAACTTCACACCTCGTAATATTTAAAGTTACAAACATATACTTAACAGGTTTCCTTATACCCATGTAGACTATATAGGTTGTAAATCTGTCTATTTATGCCATATTTATGCCCTAAGTTTAACTAATCTGAGAACTTTTAACATTATTACTAAAGTTATACCTGCTTTCGGAAATTCGATAAAATACACTTACCAATAAAACAGTCAGGCTGTTATTCATACACAGATTTGAGCATGAACTTAGCGTGAGCTCGCTCTTACAACTTTCAAACGTTGAATTGACATTTGTAATAATGCGTCTATGAATGTCGATTGAAGATCCAAATGGAAATAAAATGTTATTTTTGTGATTTTCCGAAAGTAGTAGAAACAGACCTCGTTTCAATGTTATCAATGTTATGTTTTAAAGTTTAGGCTATAACGTAATGATACAGTTATCTCATGTAGTAATTTTTCGAACATCTTATCTCGAACTTAGATTAAAACAAAACGATGTAACGTACGGACAACAGCAGATCAATGGTAACACTTGCAGTACGATTTTAAATCCAAAGTGTTACACTTTATCTGCTGTTAGCTGTACCAATCACCCGCGCCCACAAACTAAGTGAAGCGCACCCAGTTTCCCAAAACACTCACTGAAACTGAGTGTAAGCGCACCCAACTCATTGAAACTGAGTGCAGTGCACCCAACTCACCGAAACTGAGCGCAGCTGAACGCAACTGCTCTTTATATTATTATCAGATTGCGCGCAAGCATTTCAGTTGACATACTTTCTCGTATCTTCCTGTTTTTGTTTTTATCTAACTGACCAAACTACTAATTTTCTACGGACAATGACCCCATTGCATGAGCGGTCGATATTATTCTTAGCAAGCGTTTATTATTCATGGAAACCCTGTATAAGAATACTCAATTTACTTACCAATTAGGATTAATTATATTAATTAAAATATTCCCTTAATACGTACAAAATAATTATCGAAAATCAATGCACGTAGCGGTCCAAGCAAGCATGGTAAATGAGAAATCATGGTATAAATGTCACGGTAAATGTCGGTCCCCAGTTTATATCGGATCGGATCCGACATTTACCCCAAAGACCGTTTTCGGGAAATGTCGACCCGGTGCAATATTGCTAATGAGGAGAGAGGCTGTATTCTAAAGATATCAGAGACTGGGTAATGTCGTATTACCAATTCTTCCAGGAAACTAGTATTGTAACTCAATAAAACCTCTCGAAAGCCGACTTCACTTCTCGAAAGTTAGCAATTGTTCATTTATCATTGCATTTATTTTTGTAACTATAGGTGAAATATGGTCAAACAGATGTAGGTACGCAGTGGACTGACATTACCCGAGAAAAGTAAATGTCGGATCAGACCGACGTAAACCAGCGTACTAACATTTACCGTAACATAATGATACAATATTATTTTTTAACTCCTTTTTTAATTTAAGTGTACAGTGTATAAATTAATTAACTTACGTTTGTATATATATTTTTATTGTTGAACCAGTTAAATAAAAATATTTTTTATTAATTTTATCTTTTAATTATGTATGAACCTAAAGAAAATAGGGTAAGTATGTAAATCTAATATTTTAATTGCCTATGTAAACATCAAGCTCGCTGATGTAAACTCTCGTGACATAACTCACTAAATAACCTCACGTCACGCACGACGTCACAAAACTCCACGACGTCATTGAAAATTAAATAATTAAACAAACAAAATAGGCGTAAATTGTAATAATTACAGACTCAGAATCACTAATCTGATTACTGAATGTATTATTTTTCAACTGTCACTGACCATCAATTTACGCCTATTTTGTTTGTTTAATTATTTAATTTTCAATACAGTTTTCATACAATTTCAGTGAAAAAACAAGACACGTTTATATTTTATGCGAAATGGAAAAATAACTGCTAATAATAATTATTAGCAGTTTTTTAAAGAAATTTCAAAAAAGATTCTTTCATACCATTTTCTTCATAGGATAAATTTAAATGGGTACCTAGTGCACACCCTTGATAGAGGAATTGAAGAACTTAACGTTGTAAGTTAATGTTTGGCTCGATAGTACTGAACTAATGCTGGCTGGTACAATTAGCCTGTCTTGTTGGACGTGGCGACAGAGCGGGACTCAGAATTATGGATTATTAGCTCAAACTTAGCTCGCGCTCAAAATCGTATTGAGCCTACATATTTTAAATTTCCCTGATAAAAACTAGCTCGATATTTATTGTTTAAAGTAATTATTTTCTAGTATAAATATTTCTAACGTTCCTAAAAACATTACCCTTCCTTTGACACGCGTTTAACAACAGTCCGGGAAAACATCTAGGTAATGCTGTTATTCATAAAACTAGTTAAACCTCACTTTTCTTAAATCGTGTTGCTATCCCTTTCACACTTCGTTATAAAAGGTTAAGATAGAAAGGGACAGGGGGCCTAAACGGTGGCGTAACTTGAAATCACGTTTATGAATAACAGCCTATATGTGTAAGTGACAATGTCAGCAAGTCCATTTCTATCATTCATTACTCGGTTGGTATGCCAAGAATTTTTATGTTCCTATTGAAAGCCAGCAATGGAGTATAGAAATGGGAATGACTTTGCTGTCACTGTCTGTTACACAGTTGGTTCTAATCTAGTTTAGCTGTCAACTTATAAATGACTGGTCCAAAAAGATAAATTTTCACTGATAATCGTTTAAATGCCTGCGTTTAAAAGTTTGTTTCCATTGCGGTGGCTGTTAAAGTATGCAATACAGGGGCCGTAGTGCTACGACCCCCTTTGTCAAATATAGAGGGGCCCCAACTTTCACCCTGAAGCCTGACCTGTAGCAACAAGCCGCGTATAATTACGTCTGCGAGGCGAACTCGAGTTAACAATCTGCTGCGCTCTATGAGCCTGGTAACCACTATCGCGATGTTTTCAACTGTTCTGTGTACCGTTCGCCTTTATCTTTCTAGTCGGCGGCGCAGGCGTAGCCACTTCTTCGTACTTATTTAGAAAATTGTAACATGCACTGTTGATTGTGCGCCATGCGTTGAGATATAAAACTGCGTAGGTATGCTTAGATTATATCTAGGTAGGAGTTTAAGAAAGTAGCGATTTTAGATTTTGTATTCTTGTAGGGGCCTACTTTCAAATTCATTTTGTCTCGACCTAATTCGGTTTGTCGGTCACCCAATTCTTATATGTTTACAGAGTGTACCTAACGGATAGGGAAGAAGTTCAGTATCGAGCGGTATCGATAACTGAACAATTTGTATTCATTATCTTTGGTGGTAATGGCGTACTATTACTTATTTATTTATTTTATTAATGGACTCGACAGTTCGTCATTTGCCAATGTCATGTTACAGAAAATTCAATATATAATAGTATTCTATCTTTCTCCGCGTCTTATTGTCTTCATTCAGAGGAGACGCCGTAGCGTCATCACTCTGGACGAAGCAGCTCGACAGTCACGTTCACTCCCGAGCTTGTAGTTGTAGCGGGACTCTTGATAAAAGCACAGAATATATAATAGTACAATAAAAGCTTGAAACTTCAGATCTTGCATAAATTATCTAATAACTTCACCATACTGTCATTGGGGTCATATGGGGAAACTCCGTACAAATAAATAGAGCTCTAATAGCACAAAAACAATGTGTCCGCGCCATCTGTAATGTACTTCCCTGGATCTCATGTAGACCTCTATTTAAAACTTTTAACCGTACCTTCAATTTATATATACGAAATTTGTAATTTCGTAAAAATGAATCCAGAACTATTTAAAACAAATAAAGACGAGTTTAAATTTAATACGAGGTATCCTGATAGATTGGTCCAAAAAAGCATGAATACTCACTACAGGAACAGAAACTGTTACGCTATGTCGGTAAGAATTTTTAATCATTTGCCTAACCATTTCAAGACATATCCAGTTAAGAAATTTAAATCTGCGGTGTACTCATGGCTGGCAGAGAAATATTTTTATTCAGTTCAGGAGTACTTAAGCACTGATTGATTTTACTGTTTGTGATTGTGTTTGTTGTATAATGTGAAATTTGCATGTCATTTTATTGGCTAAATGTGTTGAACTATATTAGAAATTAAGAACTACTGTAACCACATTTATGCAAATAAATATCTTATCTTATATTATCTTCGCGAACATTTTCTGATTAATTTAACGTGATATTAAACAAACGAAAAAAAACCTCTTATTCTGTGGTAATGGTAAGAATATCTACTTCTTATACAGGTTGTTCCACAGACAGGCGATAATGTAGGACATACGAGTGCGCTACATGATACCAAAAAACACTGCTAATTATATTTCAATTCTTATAATATCATTCAATATTTTACTGACATTATTTTACCTACCTATAGATAACACCGCTGCACCGCCTAACTAGGTATTTCTATTGTGAACCGAGCTTTATTACGTTTCGTTCTAAGTAAGTATATATTTCTGTTAATTTACTACATAAATTAAACAATATGGTGTCGAGATCCCGTTGATAGTGAATGTAAGAAGAACAAGAAAGCAAGACTGCGCGCTCCGCTGCCTCCGCGCGGCGCGGACGCAGCCTTTATGATGAAAGATACGCGATCAATTATAATTACATCTGACTAATTGTGGCGATGCTAACTAGTAACACGGCTATATAGATAAACTGAGGAAATGGTCATTGGTTTATGTCACGCGTCGGGGAATAAATGTGGTAAGATGAGATGGTTTAGGAGATTTCTCAATCCTTCCTTTTTTAAACAAATTCATTTAACTACCTAGGTTAATGTAGGTACACATTCTGACGTGATCGCCAAGTCTTAAACTAAAGGCTGACACATACACAGACGGCCAGTTAACAGTTACCGCATGCCACGACCCCTTTTCTGCTAGTTTTCGGTAGTGATCTGCGGCATAGCTACATACTGGACGTTAACGACGGGAGAAAAAGGGGCGGGCATGCGGTGCGACTGGCCGCATGCCGCGGGCAGGCCGCCTGTGTATGTGTCAGGCTTTACGAACACAACTGTCAACGATGAAATTCAAGTTGTGCACTCTGAAATCACTACAATTAGTAACGTAGGTAACGTTAGGTAATTAATTACTGAATTCCCATTGCACACAATTTGACTATCAATTCAAAACTATTTAAGTTACGTTAATGACTGACTGAAAAGTAAAGTCTCTTACAATATAAGCTACTTATGGTGTGGTTCGTGTGCATGAAAACTATGCGTTTACATACAAAAACGTCTACATCGCATCACTGTCGTATGGTTGCCGCGGGGCTGTCTGAATAGAGCTTTAGAGGAAGGCAAGTCGCGCTCGTCGTATTTAATTAACAAAGAACTCTTGGTTAATTATGTAGAGCAGTCCGTCATAAGCCATTGACTGCCTATGGACAATTTGATCGGCTACTAAAGATGCAGAAGCATGGCGAAGGCAGTAGCTTGGTTATTACTTACGTAGGCACTTAATTGGTGATTAAGTGGTGCGGTCAGCTGAGTCTGTGTACGATATGAAACATCATGGAAACATTACTTTGTAGGTAACGGCTCGTAGCGGTTTAAACGGGGCTTAAAGTTGGTTAAAGGATTTTCGCGAATAGCTAAAAAAAGATTAATTCTGTCGTGGCCGCCAAATCTAATCGCAATCCTAAAAGAAAATGTATTTCAATGCTGAATAAATATATAAAAAAAATCATGAAGAAATAAAGATTATATACCTAGTATTGCCTAGTACCCTAGTAGGTACTTATAAGTAGGTTCTTATTAGAAGCGTAGACCACGAACGATACCTAACTACGTCTTCAGCCGAAAGAGCATTCAACACAGTAATTTTATCATGATGTCATTCGTAACAATCGAATCGGTAATCTCCTTTTTAAAATGGTCAGAAGTGAATGGCTTATTTACAGCAAACTGGCTGCTTGGCTTGGTAAAAAAAATATTATTTTTCTTTTAATTTTCTTTAATGGCGTCGTGCATTATTATTTTCTGCATTTCATGCCAGTAATTTAACCAATTTAACTTAATGTTAAATAGCTCATATACCTACTTATACAAACTTATTACAAGTTAGACAAAAAGTTCAATTAAAACCTGGCCAAGTTAATAATGAAAAAAATCTCACCGATTTTTTTCGGTCATAAAAGAAGGAAATGGTAGAGCCAACCTATATTCATAAATTTAATCTAGGTAAGCCAGAAATATATCCTACAGCATTTCTAGACCTAGGATTTAGTTTAGTTTTGAAAGACGCATTGATGTCGGTAATTTAGTCTAAAAACTACCTATTACGATAGGTACTCATTTCAAGACCAATTATTCTTCCCTACTCTAAACTAGAAAACCGTTAGGTAGGGTGTGGACAGGATTAAAAAGGTCATCTTAAATACCAACTCAAGTATTCCCCTATTTCCCAGGCAGGTGCTAGCAACTACACCAGGCTTCACCTGCGCTGTGATGTCATGCACCTTACTCGACATACCTTTATAGAACTTCCCACCCTCCCTTAGGTGATGATATAACGGGACCCCGAGGGGCGTGTATTGTGCACCAGAGGCCTGGAAATGTTGGTAGCTTGTACATTTTCCACGCTGGCTGCGCGCGCGTCGGCGCGTGGCGGGCTTCGAATAAGAATTACTATAGATACAAGGTTACAGAAACGTTGATCACAAAATGATTAACCAAAAATAGAAATAACACGTGGGTCATAAAACAATAATAGAGGTTAGAAATGCCATATCTATGGGTGCAATTAACCGCATTGTATAAGATAAGACTCAAGTATGAGCGGCTACACTGTTTCTCCCACAAGGCATTCCTAAGTTATACCTATTATTGTTCTATAGGCGGGATGATGAAGCTGATCTCAGAAGCTGGGGCCCTATTGTGCAAGTCACAGTGACAGCAAGCCCATTCCCATTTCTGTGAACCATTGCTCGTTTGCTGTGACAATTCTTTTTTGTGTTACTATTGAAAGCCAGCAATGGAGTATAGAAACGGGAATGGGCTTGCTGTCACTGTCTCTTACCTACACAATAGAGGGGTCGGTAGTATTATATGCGCATGAAGTTCGAATAACGTTTTTAATTCCAAAGTCGACTGTAGACCACAGAACGTTCTCCTGACTGTAGACAGCGGGGCCACTGTCATTTTCATACAAATTGTGTAGGTCGCATCGAGCTTGATTCAATGTCGATGTTGTTTCGGGGACGTTGGAGGACGATGGTGACGACGAGAGCGAGAATGCACTGTCCGATGTTTTAGTGCAATTTGAGTTGACGTGCCATTTCCATCGCAATAACCTTACATCTATAGAATTTAGATCGGTGGCCGGTCGACGCCTCCTGTACGTTTGCGTAGAACTACCTAAGTATTTATCCTCGGATTGTTACCGGATTTTATAGCTAATAAACTTAAATATTGAGCGGCTTTTGCGTTATAAAAGAATCTTTTTAATGTGGCCTTTGAATTATTTCCGGATGCTTTTGTAATTAATTAAAAGTTTACGTAAGTAATGGTACAAGTCCTCGATAATACGTAATGTTGATGCGATTTACTGGATTTTTTATGTTTTAGATTCCTTCACACACTGAAGTTGCATTCTTTATACAATTAAAATCGTTGGAACTATTGAAGTATATACTCATATATTCTCTTTGGATAGGAGACTGTATGGATGGACGAGATCCTTTGCCTACGTACTGTAACTGTAAAACGACAACAAAAGGAAAATGGCGGGATTCCTTGAAAAGCGCGCGTAATGACATTAACTACTTTTTTGTGAAAATTGTAATTAAATAGTTTCCGTGGTATTTAGTGATTAATTATCACGTTAAGTTAATCAGTAGATGTCTGCGAACGTTTCTATTAGTTGGACTGCTCGAAAGAAGTCGTGTTTGTGAAGTTTTGTGCTCTTAGCAAGGTTTCTGTAGGAATAAAGGAAGGCCTGAGCTCCGCCCAGGGATTGTTGCTTCGGCGACTCGTCTGGAGAAGGAAAGAAGACTACTTTCGATAGAGTATGAATTACTCTGTAACATGACAAATTGTCATGTCCATTGATAAAACTAAATAAAATAATCTTATTGCAAATTACTTATTCCTAGAACTTTCGCCGCCCTTTGCCATTGCCAACAAACTGCACAAAAAGTTAGAAGCCACAAGTAATCCGCTGCTAAACAAGCAACATCCTGTATCAATTAAGGCAAACGTCATATCATAAAGGTTATTGTTAATTAGACGAAGGGTGCATAATGTGCGCTCGGGCCCGTGACCACTGAAGATTTAGCTTTTAATCATATTTTACCTGATAAAACAAGCACAGAAAATTTGCGCAGGTGGGACTATAACCCTACCTACACTCTACACCTACGGCTTCTGTATGCAGAATGGCGCGTTATCTATTTTGCAACAGCAGGCTTTGAGTTCCTAATCATCAGAGCCATGTAGTAGTTAGGTTAAGCCAATGATGTGCAACATGTGAAAAGCCATCCTACGTTTTTTCCCTATTGCAATCCAGGGCAACCCTATTGATGATAAATATTATCACAATGAAGGAAATAGTCCACGTATGGAGTACATACGGGGATTTACATAGTATGGCGCTGCTGTAAGGGCGGTTTAAGCCCGTATAAGCCCGTTTTTGATTGCACGTGTAGGCGCGTATGTATAGGCGCGCCTTTTGCCACACATGCAAATTGTACGAGCATTGACGCGCTTATGATGAGCTCATACAAGCGCTCGCGACTGACTGACTGCCACCGGATCGAGCGAACACCGGCGGTAAGCCCGTGTACGCGAGTCCGGCTTTTTGAAGAGCTAAATGTAGCGCGCGTGTATGCGCGTACCTATGCCGACTCTACCTAAAAACGCTAATGTGAAACCGCTCTAACATAACAATTTTAGTGTGCCCGCCCATGCACCACTGTCTTGTTTTCCATTATTTGAATTTTAAATAGAAGTCGAACTAAAAACAGAGTCTCTTTCCGACATGAAAGTTAGTTTCAACAAGGGCCTGTCCCCATATCATCCCATACGAAATATACTTTAGACACACTTTTTTCCCTTCATATACAATAACTAATACTTGATAATAGTGACAGCAGCTTAGGTACAGTTACTTTCAAATGCATGGTGGGTGGGTACAGCCAACTAAGTCAATACACGAGCGAAGGTGCAGCACAGCACACCCCTCGCTCCGGAGGTTCTTGGCATTTGGCGCAAATGGCACGTTTTTGCGGCAAATGTCGACACGAGCCAGTGACAACGGGAAGGTGTTCTTGTATTATTTACAGCTGCGCTTGCATTGGAATTAATGTGGATTGTAATGCGGTGTGCGCGGATAATTCATTTCTCAACGAGTACCACCATGAGACCATTCTGGGGTGACTGATAGTCTGTATACAATATGAAAATAGTGTGTGGCCTGGATCATAACGAATAAATGTAAAGACATCTCCGTTTTTTATTAAAATTATTGGTTTAAAATAAAGTTTTGTACAAGTTGCGATTCGAAAAAAAAAAGCTTAAATTAAGAATTCAGAAAATAGTAAGAAATCGAAGCGATTTATTCATTGCTTTTGTTATTCTTCTGTATGAGTTGCGAGAGTAGTAGAAAATGATACTGATTATGATTATGCAATATGAAACCTGGAATAAGTCCCCAACAAAATGATAGGTACAGCTTAAATGGTCACGTAGTTTTGTAGGTGGGGCAAAGCTCCATTGAAATGTGGCAATGTCTTTTCACGCCAGCGAATCAGCCTACGGCATTGAAACGCCACAATTTTGGCGTTAAATCTGTGGTTGTGAATCCAGCAGTAACATAATGCATTTCTGGACGCACATTTATTTTTATGTCACAGTCACAGATTAGACCTCAGAATGGTTTCGCGGTGGTATTTGATGAGACATGAACTTACAGTGAACGCCAAGTCTATTTTGTCTTGTAATGAGTACCTATTCGTAATAATACTCAGGTAAAACATCTAACAGCAGAGCAGCATAGCTACAAAAATTTCGTCAGCGGTCGCGTTGCGGTCATCAACCGAGCTCGTCATGGGCCAGCGACCACCGCTCAGAGACGTGGCCTGGCTTCGTGTCTCTCCACCATTACCACTATTATTACCTGCTTCTTGGGAGCAACGAGGTATTTTTATTACTTAAGTATTTTTGGATTATTACAAAACAGATATGCTAACTTGACACTCGTCACACACATGAGCTTTGTTATTTCACCATAGCTATTTATAGGAACCTAATTGTTCAATTGTCTTCTGAAGCATACAAGGCAACTAACGGTACAGGAAATATTGGAAGAAGGTAAAGAAGTTAAGAGAGAAGTAGGTACCTACCCCCACATTTTTTTGATTACTGCAATGAGAAAGTTTTCAATTGTTTAATTTTTATTTCATCAGGTAGGTAGGTACCTAATAATGACCGATTTACTTACTTCATGATAATTTACGTAATTTACAGAAAGATATGTAAGTAAATACGTAGGTAACTACTGTATAGGTTCTTAAATGTTAAAGAACGGTTGAAAAAAACTTTTCTTATTGTCATCAACTGTTACTAATATCTAGTAATAAGAAAAGACGAGAAGAATGCAAAAAGGAAAGTTTGAAGTAGGTAGCACACTTTCCTTCGTAATTATTGTACAAATTGCACCTCCAAGCATACAGGCCCTTTGTTAAAAAAGGCAGCATTGACATTAGGGACCGAATTTCTATGCGTTTAGCTGTCGCTTGATGGAGGCAATTTATTCGGTGCCGTTGGAATATCTACCGCAACAAACATAACTTCGACCATTCATAAAAACAATCATCGTCTATTCCTTAAACATAGAGTTCAATTTTATGTTTAAATGTAGTTGTTTCGTAGTAAATGGGTTTGGTTTTCGAAGTAATTTTGCCGACACGAGTTTTCGTGATTTGGTAAGCGGTGGCTTTTTATTCATTTTGGCTTTTTCTCCGGTGGATTGTCGAAAAAAGTGTCGTCGGGGTCCATGGACGGGCCGTCGCGCGTGACGGCAGCGCTGGCGCAGGCGCCGCGGAGGGATCTAGAGACTAGAGATTGACATCGTAAACAAGTGTTGAGTAACTTATTTAGGTAGGTATTTCGGTACAAGAAATGCAATGCGATTGGTGAGTGAGGTACATATCTCAGTCAAGAACCAAAAAAAAAATCGTGACAAAAAATCTGTTTTCCAAATTACTAACTAAAATCTGAGGCATACTTAATCCATCAAACTCAACTGAGTCTGCGTGGTGGATCATGAGTCCAGCTCCCTCGAAAGGTCAACAGTAAGGACAAGACAAGCTAAAAATAGACTGATGATGATCTAATTTAGATATTTACATGTTGACTTTGTCGTGTTTCTTTTCTATTCACCACTGTTTATAGTAGTTGATATAGCACTTTCATAATGAACAATTAAAGGGAAAAGTACAGGTGTACCAGGGCATGTAAAACGCGGGTTTCCGTCCGCCCGCTGAACCATGGTGGAGCGATGGCTTTCCAAGCGGCGACGTTGACACTTCAAATGACTGCTAGTTACCACGGCTCATTGCTCCGGTAGACAAGCTGCCAGCAATTTGCCTGTAGTGATTGGAGCTACCAGACTTCCGTAGATTGAAATTAGAGGCTTTCAGGCGTGGACTGACGACATCTGCTTGTTACTCCGCGTGGTGGTTTTTGCGATGATTAAAGTGTCTAGATTTCTTACTCATTACATTAGGTACTTTTACAGAGCAATTTTTGAGAGCAATCTCAAAAGCTTTCAAAACTGTGACGGAATAAACTCATCGGAAAATTTCAGCCCTCTGCGATGATATCGGTCTATCTATTCCAACATGCTCATAGAAACTGTATTCTGTATCTTTAATCTGTGGGTAGGGTAGGTCTGCTATTTCTCATTGAACCAGCTAGCGATCACCGAGCTGTGAAGTTGTCAAACACATTAAGGTGCTATAAAACCAATTAAGGTGCTTCACAGCTCCGCGGCGTTACGGCGGTCGCTAGGCGATCCGTTACATTGAGTTAGGCAAGTACAAGAAAAAATAGCATCGGTTGTCATTTTCCGAAACGATGCTCTGAAAGTCTGAAGTAAATTATGTGCAATAAAGAAGCTGCATTTCTACTACGAGAGTTACCTATATCTTTTAAATGTTTGTGTAGAAGATCCTAGATCAATAAAAGATAGAATCAGCAAGGTGCGGGCAGGTGATGCTTGGGTTTCTATAGTTCAAAGACCCTTTTATGTGAATTCCATTACACAACTGTTGTTGTCATCAAGGAATTACCTCCACAGGCCTATAGGAAGGGCAATTATCCACGCATCTGTCGGATTTCACCTCGGTTTCGGTGGATTGTGGCCGGGAATCCACGAAGCGTTGAAACAATTGGACTACTCCACCAGGCTATGAAGACATTTAGCAAGGACCACCTCCCCCCGGGGGTTCCAAAGTGCTGTCAGCGAAGAGGGGACAGGAAGGTCTCCTAAACTGGGTACAGTAATCACGATGACCAGCCCTTTTCACGCTATTTCGGAAAATAAAGTGTCAGTGATTCGAAGTTCCCTGTTATTGTATTGTAGGAAAATTCCATTCGAAGTCGTTTTCTAAGAGGAAATGAATTCGTTTATGTTGACGACAATGCAGAATTACTTTGGACTCCATTTTATAAGCTGTACTTCAATCAAACATGGCTATATCTGCTACAAAAATCGTGCCCAAAACATTGAAATTAAGGTCAAATACCGGCTCGTGTAAAACAAAGCCATTAGCAGATCTAACCCGAAGGCGGGCTAACATTTAAGCTGTTCGCTGGGCGTGAAGCCCTACATCTCATGAGCCGATATTATAATTGAGTTTACAGAGTATAACGACCAGAAAAGCGGACCTCTGGCAAAACTAAATGACTTAGCATTATGTAGATACTACTTTTGAATTCGCAACAACGGGCAGGCAAAGATTTGACATGCAACACTGTTCTGAGGCAAGTTTGCTAGTTATTAGATATTATTATTGTAGAGCTATTGAATACCCATATAAATAATTTTCAATGTTAAAACCCTCAATTGGGCCATCAAGAGATGTCGATAAGTGCCGTGTTTTTATTGTCTTGGTTTCAACAAAAGCACTCCAGTCCAACAACAAACTTTTTTCCACTCTTCCATACTTTTGTGCAAATCAAAATCACTATGACTTAGTTCTTGTTATCAATAGCATTTCGTCCTGGGTCTTCTGGGTCAACGACTACCGACCCTCCGATAAAATTATAGGTATTCTTATGAGATAAGTATTTATCTCTCTATCTTTCGTGAATCTCTGTCATTCATACACTCGAACATTTTTTTATAACCAAGAATAAAGTGAAGTTACGAAGGTCTGGTTGCAGTGGACGGATGGTGAAAAGAGCGCTTTCGTAATTTAGATATGATCTGCGCTTTATCTGAGTATATAGATGGGTGCCCGCGCGTCACGCTCTGCGCGGCGCGTCTTCATATTTTAGTGCGCGGGCGCATGCATTACCGCGCAGCCGGAACGGGTGCTTGCGCCTGTTTGCGATGCTCAGTGGTGATGGTAATAAACAGTATTTTTTCAAAGAACACACAGATTATAACTCTGATTCTTTGGAAGGCACAGTCCATACTGTATTTCATGACTTCGATGTTCATTACAGCGCATATTACCAAAGCGAAAGTTTGTGACCGCGACGTACGTTACAGCGAAAGTATACGATTGCGATGTACTGGACTTCGAAAGTTTATAATCGCGATGTACGTTACAGCGAAAGTATGCGATTTCGATGTACTGGACTTCGAAAGTTTGTAATCGCGATGTACGTTACTGCGATAGATGCGTCTATAGGTATGTAGATGTTTTCATATCCTCTTATACCCTCTGACATCACATGCTCACTCACATACTTTGAGTTTATGTAAAATAAAAAACAAGCCAACTTTTGTGACAATTTAAGAATTTTTTTAATCCTACTCGTTTCGAAATGACAAATTAAACATTTTTTCACTAACAACTGAAAAACTAAGCAAATTCTTGTGTAGGTACATAATTTTCGTATTTCTGTTAATACAATAATTCAAACTTATAAAAATCATAACTGAAAAACAAAACTCAGGTCTTCAGGTAACATATGTATGCAAGCCCGTCGAGATACTCTTTTATATCCATTTCTCTTTTGCGTGATACGTGTTCTTTTACTTTTTTTGCTTGCACTGAAGTACTTCGTTTTGGTTTTTTAATATTTGCCCTTATTCTTTCTACTTCATAATTGGTATTTTTTTGTTCTTTTTTCTATTCAAAACTAGTGTCCTATCCTACGGTCCTATCGGACACTAAGGAGAACGCATTATTTCCATAGCTTGTCAGTCAGCCCAACAAAAAAAGAGTATACTTAATTACATATATTTTATAGTGCGTACGTAATATAGCCACTTAGGCCTATGCTGCACATCCTTTGCATTACTTAGAAACAATTGCATATTAAAAAATAACAGGCGCTGCGCTGAACAAATTAACAAAAGCATAAGTAATTGAAAGTCATGTACATCGAAATCGCATACTTTCGCAGTAACGTACATCGCGATTACAAACTTTCGAAGTCCAGTACATCGAAATCGCGTACTTTCGCTGTAACGTACATCGCGATTATAAACTTTCGAAGTCCAGTACATCGCAATCGTATACTTTCGCTGTAACGTACGTCGCGGTCACAAACTTTCGCTTTGGTAATATGCGCTGTAATGAACATCGAAGTCATGAAATACAGTCGTCCTATGGACGCGAGAGACTCCAGCCTTCTGGGGCAGTCTTTCATTCTTGTTCAATTCTGTTTCTGTGTACGACTTGTAGATACGTACAATACCTACTCTAGTATTAAATAGTTGATGCTGTGCTAGATATTCTTTTAGCTGATAAGGTTCCTCATTATCTACTTGTTTTAATACTTCAAATAAACCTTAGTTAGTTATAATTCTCTGGTACTTAAGTGCCAATACCTCATCATCACCCATACATAAAGCAAATAAAGAACATGTACAATCGTATTAAATTAATCATAATAACATAATAGGAGATGACAGATAGGTCTTAATACACATATAGCTACTATAGACAGACATCAATCACCAAAATGCTCAAATACAGCTATTGCACACTTGTGGCACAAAAAACCTAGGCTAGCATCCGTAGGTCAACGGCCGCGGGACGTCGACTCCTCGACGAATCGATGATGGAATCGAATCACTCGATGTTCACAGCTCGGCGCGAATCGACAATTTGTTGGGGAATCGTTACACTTGTAATGGTGGCTGTGAAGACAATACCACTACGTTTAAAGATAGGAACTTAGAAGCTTATAAATATTTTAGAATTAGAGATTTCACTAAGAGATACGAATTGAAGACCAAAACCTTCTGTCTCTATGTACTTTTCTAGCAGACATAACGATTGCAGATGATGCAGATAATAAATTGAGATGTGCATACAAGAAAGGAAATAATAAAGGAGCGTAATTTTGTACTTAAATAGAGGTAGGTTAGGTATCCTAGATGGTTAGGGTATCAGGACAGTTTGAATTTCGGATGATGCGTTCAATCATCCAGGAATATGAATAAATTCGCTGGTATATTTTTTATCAATAAATTATAATAGTTATTCTGTACCTCTAATCGTAATTTGCTGTTTTGGCGCTATATTAGCTTTGACTTTCGTTAATGCTAGTAGAATAAATAATGTGGCATTGCTCTTTCGTTAGTAAAGTCACTCTCATAGATACACTTTTCTTTTTATTACCTAGTAATAGCATTAAACAAACCACATCACTGAGTTAGGTCCTCCGGTATTGAGCTAGTGCAGACATAACCGCATGCGCTGATTAGTCCATCTATCTATTGATGGTGATGGATGACAGCTCGACCACTTCCCACGGAATGTGTCGTGCGGCTTGCGCGGGCGCACTGTGATCTGTTGGCATGACGCCGCACATTACCGCTGCCGTATAGGTAAGTTGGCGGCGGACGACAGGAAATGTGGAAGGTAAGTGGTGGTGACGGTTGATGCCTTTATTGAAATTCCGCAGCTTTGATCCACGATGATAGCGACGCGCTTTTGTAGTAACAAAAGCCTATCTAAGGAATATAAAACGAGCCTTTAATTCAATGAAACAAAGAGTAGTGCCTTGCCAACCCATAAGTAAGTACTCATTATATTGATTTAGTTTATTGAAATAAACGGGTCATGTCTGTAATAGTCTGTGAGCATAGTTACTTTCTTACGATCTATCTCATCTATAAAACAGAGCATATACCGTCTTGATATAAAACTTAGCGTTGCATAACGTAAGTATCTAAATTAATTTACCTTGGGCTTGAACGGGAGAAGGTGACTAGTTAGTAGTTCCTCAAGGCGACATAAAGGAACATTTTTAAAGCCCCTCGAGGCGACGTGAATCTGCAAGTTACGCAGTATTAGCCATTTCTGTCATTAATAATTTCTCGTCCAACTAAGCTACTCGTAAAAGCTTACATAAAGACTAGGACCTATTCACCACAATATGTATAGTGCAGAGGTGGACTAAAACTTATCTTCACCAATTTTTTGTCATATAAACATGATAATAGTCTCATTTCTATTACATATATTAGAAAATAGAAAATCTCTACATCCGCCACATAACTCATAACCAATCAGACCGAAGAAGTACCGACCTAAGTAAACTAACAACTAACCGAGTAATTTTATGACAGCACTAAACTAGCCGACTAGATCCCGTGTGAAAACCCCGATGTCCCAGTATCTGCAATATCATCGCAATATCTCCGGCCGGTCACCAAATGAGATTTCGAGATTGACTTACGTGCGCTCGCGCAGCCACCGGTGGCCGTACAGAGACATCAATTTGCTACGATATGATTTATGAAAGTTGGCTAGTATTCTAGAAAGAGCATCTCACTGCGTATTACCTATATCAATGTGGAAATTGCGATCGTGTAAGACCAGCGAAGGATTCTGTAATTATTTAATGTACTAACACAAAATAAATACACGTTACATGAAATCAAATTAGATGCACATAAGGTGTGCGTAACTCCACAAAAGAGTTCTCTAACAGCAAGCCAGTGTGAGAGAGCACGTGTACACAGGATAATAGAGTAATAATTACATAAATAGCCAAAATCATGGGAAAAAAGGATTGGAATATTCTCAGAGGGTCGTCCAGGTTATAACTTATTTAAAGTGCAAAAAATATATTTTGGGAATGGAATAGATCCGGGGATTCTTGGAAACGAGAATTTTGGGATGGGAATTGAATGTAGGTACATCGTAAGTAGTCGGATATATTATGTGTAACCTACTGACTGACTAAATTAATGAATAATTTATCGCTGTGGCGTGAAAGAAGATAAATATTTTAACATGGATTAAACTAAGGATTATTGATTTATTTAATGACTGGTGGATTGTCGCACAAGGGCAATAAAACATTCTTGCTTAAGTATTTATTAACTACGCTTATTTTCCCATATGTATATAGGTGCATCGAATTGCATCCTAAATGCTTTGACTACAGTTAAGTAGAACAGTTGCACCGGACTCTGCAACGTCATCGATAATAGAGTGCATTAGATGTTGATGGCAGCATTCCTTTTTAAATTGGCTGACTCTGTCTTCAGGGATGACACTAACAATAAATATTCGTACATATGGGATTTCTGAGAATGCCATTTTGCAGAATGAGATTGCCATCTGAAGCAGATATAATTTCTCCAAATGTTTTTTTTTTTTTAAATTGTACCCTAAATCTTATTACATAGAAATAAAGAAACATTTATTGTATTGAAGTGAAAATAAAGTGAGACTGAAATAGGGACATAAATGAGATATAATTTATAGTCTCACACAAATCCATTAGAATCTATGCTGTGTTGTCGTGACAGTCTATACGCAAAATATACAATCTGTATACACTTTTCTGAACAGAATTGACGATAAGGGATTTGACTAAATAAGGGGTTTGATAAAAAAGTGATTTGACTAAATGGGATTGTCCACAATCGTCTATACCCACACTTTTTCCTTAGTGCCAACCCTAACCATAATAAACGATTGCCCATCTCCAGGCGTGAGGCGTTGCGTAAATGACATTCCTTTAGGTGTTTTTTGGTGTCGACGACGACGTGGCGAGCGGAACGGATCGAGGTATTCCCATCTGGAGCACCGCTCGAAGTCGACACGATAAAGAAGCTAATGAACTGTGCAACAGAGGAATCTGAAACAGTTCATGGTCGTTAGAGCTCTTCCGGCGAGGGTGAGGAATGTGTGATGATTGCTCGACCAATTTCAGGATGAGAGGAGTTTTATAAAATTTTACGACTTTGCTATAACGTAATTGATGTCTCTGAAACACTTCCTTCTAACTAAACCTAGGTACGGTCTAAAAATTACTAATTAAAAAACTTTTTAATTTTAAAAATTCTTTTAGAATTACTTTCTGTCTATAAACTACTTTCTTACCTACTAGTTTTTACAATCCACCAAGTAATTTTTGAGAACATCTCAAACTTAAGGATGCCACCTTTATACTTTTCTCAGAGTTAGACTGTAGAAGCTTTATGCTTTCTATGATAAAAGTCCAATTAGTTAAGTTAATGATCCATAATTTAGAGAAATGACCAAAGGAACAAGTTATATTACTTACTTGTTTACGTATAAACAAAAATGTGACTAATCTTTTTAATGTGGCTGGCAGTGTGGGAAATGCCTCGGCTGCCTTTTTCAGAGCAATTTATTCGCTCAAAAAGTTCAATTTTATTTTATTGTAGGTAGAGTTGTACGAATGGACTGTAGTCATCATTAGCGAACATTAGTCTTATAACAGTGACGAACCACTGAAATCGCAGAAGATGCACAAGTTTTGCATTTTCTGCTATTTGTTTTATATAGTTTTCAAGTTAGGACCGCGTTTTCAACTTTTAGTGAATTTGTAGTATCTCAAGGCCCACTTGAAATAAAAGATAATTCGAAAGTTAGGTAGTGATTTAACCCGTAGAAATCGTATGGAATTGTCAAGAATCAAGTCGCTAACTTCAGTCAGAGTATCTTTTATTGCAGTACCAAAGTCATGAAGTAAGGTACCGCCGATGGATTGTTACCATATGCAGACTCCGCTCTTGCATAGAGCGTGGCGATTCCTTCGTGACAAAAGTCAACCGAACAACTTTCGAAAACTATCTTGAGAGTAAAGATTGTAAGTATTTTAGTTTTATAAAAATATTTTAAAATTTTTGTTTCGAATTATATTTTGTTTTTATAAGGATATTGATTTAGTTATATTGTTTGAGTCGATTATAAGGTTTCATTGATGCAAGTTGTGTTTCATTTTCTCTGGTCTGACTCTGGTCTTCCTATCCTCTTCATGTCTAATGATAACAATTGATTGTAACATTTATTTTAGGTAGAGTGGGTGCACTCCTGGACAATTACCGTTTTTAAACGGACATTTACCATAGGATACCTAATGAAAATCGGTGAGGTAAACAGTAATTTAGTTCCTTAGATCTTGTCAAGTAGGTACCTACCTACTGTGACAAGTAGGTACGTATACATCAATCATTTCTGAGTCGCCGCGTGCGGGAGCGTCGACCGCACGATTTTTAACTTTTATGCCACATTTGGACGGCTAAAGAGTTTCGGCACGGATTCTGATTTCGAAATTCAATCCGAACTTGAACGATTCGTGACGCCATTTTTATGCTTGTTGCGTTCGATCGACTTTTGAACTTTTTTTATTGTAAATTGATGAGGATGATTATGGAGTTTTTAATTAAAAGCTATGGGTTTAATGAGGAGTGTACAAGAAGTTACTTGACTCTGATAATTAATAAGGCCTCTTTACAGCCGCTAAATGTATTATTTAGTTCATTTTGTTACATTAGGTGGGTCAGTTCTTTGCCCAGTTTCACTGTTTGCGATTCCAGCTATAACCTAATTTGTATTCTGTACAAGGGCGTCGCCAGCCGATGGCCCAGGGGGGGGGGGGGGGGGGGGGGGGCAAGTCGATATAAATTACAGCTGTGTGTGAGAACAGGCGACGACGCGGCCGCGTGGACGGAATAGGAGAGACAGTAGCACTCTCCTCTCCCCGCTCGCTCTCGCCTCATCGCTTTACAGTGCCTGACTAAGGACTTTGCATTGGGCTGGATATTTTTTCTAATCTCTAGGGGGGGGGGGGGGGGGGGCGACGCCCTTGATTCTGTACCTTATAAGTTTTATAAATTATTACATACCTATGTATACTGAACATTACCAAGTGTTCCCTAGAGCCTTTAAGGTTGAATAAATGAAGTATTAAGAAATATTAAGTATCAATTAACTTGACTCTTTGTTAGCCGAGCATGGCGTACTAATGCATAAAAATTAAATCTGAGTAACTTAACTCTCATAGACGTCTTTGATCGAGTAATTTAAGGACTCGATTATTAGATTAACTTTGATTATTGAAAAAGCTCTCAGTTAAATATTTGTTTTAAAATGCGACGGGGATTTTTTTTGACACTTTGACAGGATTTGAGAGCTAAAATCGTTGCTTTCTTTAAGGTTGCAGATAACCTATGACATATCTAGCTATGACAGTAATTTTTATCATGACATATCTAGCTATGATAGTCGTTTTGGTATGTTTCGGCAAAAAATCTTGACGAAAAATACCAAAAATACAGCAAAATGGTCGTTGGCGCACACTTTTGACAGGACTTGAGCGTAAATAAAAAATCGTTGATAATCTCTCTGTCCCCCTTCATCTCAATCCTTCTCCTCTCTCCTGCACATATATTTTAGTAGGTATATGAGTTGTTACGAGTTGTAGAGCAATTTGTGGTCCAAATGCTGCAGATTTACGTGACGGCGGCGGTGGGCTAATGGTCGCCTAATGCGAGCGTTCCCACACCGACACTCCAGCTCAATTGTAGCGGTGTATTGTATAAGTACCACTGTTGAGCTCATTTTGGTCAACTAAATTACGAGCACTAATCTTTACAAGGTAGCTAAGGGCGGAAATAGACGAACGATTATTCACCAACTAAACTGTTTAGTTGAGTTGCCGCCCAAAAGCTCGATGGCTCAATCGGTATCATAAGCCCGTATCAGTCCACTGCTGGACAAAGACCTCTCCCAAAGCACGCCATTTAGCCCTATTATCGGTATTTTGCATTCAGTCTCTGCCAGCTACCCTGTGCAGGTCATCCCTGGTCAGGGGGCGTCCCACAATATGTTTCGTTCATGGCCTCCATTCGAGAACCCATCTACCCCATCGGCTACCCCATCGTGTTCAAGTATGTCATGGTACCTACGTAGTGGCGAAACCGGACGGCGGCGGCGGAGCGGCGCGGTTTTTGCTACAATGAATGCTGCAGGTAAAAGGGGTTCGAACCTTTCTGGCATAGACTGTCAAACACGATAGAAATCACAGGCGTGAATTTATGGGTGTACTAAATGACGTGATTATCGCATTTCGATCCAACTGAGGTAAAATCGACTTGGTCATACTATTTTCTGACGACATTTTAACCCTCATTTTATGTTCATATAAGTGTCCTCTATATGTAGGTTTTATCCTGCGCCGCTGTTTTCCAACATCCACCAGATGGCGTTACCTGACTATGCCAACCCCCATACTGAAAAGTTCGGACCCCTTTCGTCTTCTCTGTCTACTGCTATGGGAGATCGGCCTCTATTTATAATACCTAGTTATTTAAAAACAATGAACGTGATCATGAGCTGAAAAATGTCTGAAATCCAAACATACAATACTGTGGTGTCATCGGTTGCATCACTCAGAGTTCGTTCACTCGATCGATTATTCATCGATTGTGCAAAATCGGCAATTTGGTGACCAATCGCGTTGATTGGATCACGAAACGCTGATGTGGTTTGGTCTTGTGGACTGTGACTGTACAAAGTTCGTTTCGTATTGGGACTCCATGCCTACTTCTATTGCTAATGTGGCACAAATCAGTGGAGTGCAACTCCTTCAATATGCCTATACAATGAAGTTATAGTAAATATAACACACGATTACACTGTGAAAAAAATAATGTAAATGTCAAAATTTTTTTTGGTCATATTTCGGCTGGCGTGAAAATTGTGGCAATGCAACGCGAATTCCAAGATCGCGCAAAGATGAGCACTATTTAAAAGTTAGCCATAAATGTGATTTAAATAAAGTTACTCCACGGTTTTTTAAGTCAAAAGTAAAAAAAAACCACCTTTTTTATCAAGGGCTAACTCTGAGTAGAAAAGGTGGCAAAAAAATGAAAATAACTCGGTTTAAGGGAAGTGAGGTTAAAGTATGTTATATGGCTAAGAGCATTAGAGGTTAGGTATTAGATTAAACTAATGGTTAAGTACGGTGTGACACTCATTACTACGGCTGCGAATATTCAGTTCCGCGGTTAGTCCGGGTAGCGGGTAATTTCTCGGCAACAGGGGTCGACGCCCCCGCAACCTCCATTGCAGCTAGGGTTGCCAACTGCAAATACAAAAACTGAATAACAACACAAAACGGAGGGGGGAGGGGGAGACCCGCTCCTGTTCTTGTGCCTCCGTTTGGTCGAGCCTCATTATATATAGTGTACTACATAATGTATATACGTATAAAAATGTATCAAAATATGTGGCAATAAATGATTTTTTCTTTTATCTTTATCAAAAACTACCTTGTAATATTATTTCTTTTGTTACAAAACGATCAGTAGTTATATACGATACGATAAGTGGGTAAAATAAGTTTGAGAACCTATGATGTAGAGTATGTCGTATTTATGTCGCTATTCCCTTTTGGCCCTAATATTCGAGGGCCATTGCGGATTGGTGGATTGTCTGAAGTAGATAGTTACATGTCTAATATATTACAACATGGAAAACCACCAGCATAAGAACTACTAGGTCTATAGAAAATTAATAAATATAATACGATAAGTCAGTTAAATTAAACTTGAAACGTTTCGTTTTGCAAAAAAATTACTGTGAAATGAAATTCAGATTACAGACAGAGTGCGTTCTAACTTATTAAAATCCGGTTAAGACCAGCTTTATCCAGTCTGATGGCAACCCTCCACTGCAGCGAGCACATTATAATAATGAAGAAGTCACGAGTCAACTCACAAACAAACATTTTGCGATTTTTGCGAATTAACAGCCCAAAATAAAGCAGAGTCGTTTTTAAGTAAAACATATGCTGTCATAACGCGTTTTAGTAACTACATGGAAGAATTAATTGCAGAGTAATGATAATGATATGCAAAATACCTAATATGAATAAAAAAAATCGTCGGAATCTGGTTATAATATAATTAAAATTATCTACCTAAAAACTCGCCAGCCAAATCTTGTAGGAGGTTCCCCCCGCCTCTGAAAATCATGTTGATTTCTACGTTTTCTTCTAACCTGTAAACATTTTTTAAACACGTCATTAAATATACAGAGTTAAATTGAAACAGGTTCTCTTGAAAATGGCGGCAAACGACGGTTGCAAAATTATTTGATAATTTTTATTTTATTGTCTACAGTGGTTATTTTGATATTAATATCACGTTAAATTAATCAGAAAATGTTCGCGAGTGACAGTATGGTGAATTTGTTGGATAATTTGAGCAAGATCTGGGGTTTCAAGCTTTTATCAAGAGTTCCCGCTACAAGCTCGGGAGTGAACGTGACTGTCGAGCTGCTTCGTCCAGAGTGATGACGCTACGGCGTCTCCTCTGGATGAAGACAAGAAGACGCTGCTACCCAGGGTGAAGACGCTACTGCGACTCCCTTGGAGGAAGATAGAAGACTATTACATATTGAATTTTCTGTAACATGACATTAGCAAATGACGAACTGTCGAGTCCATTAATAAAATAAATAAATAAAATTGAAACAATTGGAAACCTTTTGAACTAAGATTCTACTCGTTACGGATTGCACATACCTATGCTTATATGTATTAGGATTTAGGCGTAGATAATTGTAAAAAAATAGAAATGATAATTGGATTGACTTATTCCCTGTTTAGACTTGTATTTAAAACATGGTTGCAGCTACAGAACAATGATGGAAGTTAGAAATGCCATGTTATGTTATGACACCTATATTATTATCATGTGGCTGCAGGTATGCTCTACATTCCTCCAAATAATTAACTCTCTACCTACACAATACCGCCTTGATTTACTTTAATTAATTCCAAGTCATAATATTAATTACTAGAACCATCAGTAAAGATCTTGGAGATACAAAAAATGTTTGATTCATATGTTTTTGTAAGGGGGCTTCGGCCATAGCGCACGGGCGTTTTATTTGTGTAATTAAGGCTGCCCAGCGCCCGTGAAGCTTAGATCATTCACCTGGTTCTATGAAGGATTGTTAGAAGTTATGTCTTTATCTAATACATGTACGGTGTAATAGAGAAAAGTATACAGAGAAATCAATAAATTTTAGATTTTCTCAAAAATTTATCGACCTTTTTTACATTACATAGTCTGCAACCAGTAAAATATTATTTATTTAACACTTTATTATACAAAACAAGACAAATAAAGGCTTAGAAATTAAAATTGTTTAAGTTAAGATTAGATTTTTCAGGTCACAATAGAACCACATATAATTGTACCTACGACACGAGGCATTACGTCAGGCCCGTATTAATAAATCACTCTCAGCTCAAAAGTCAATCTTGAGAACGACCTCAAGATGGCGTTCCTATTAATAAATTTTAGGAATCGGGTATCATGTAAGTAACGCTGTATTAATAAACAAAACTCAGTTCTCAAGAGAACGGTCAAACTCACTGGATTGCAGGCGAACCGCGACTTGAGAAAGACACCACATAATCGCCCTCAAGATTGGTTTATTAATAAATGACATACTTGAGATGGTGATCACGTCTTGAGAGTGTATCAGTCAGAGGCGGATTAAATATCGACAGCGCCCTAGGCTAGCACCTCACCGCCGCCCCTCGGTTTTTGGACCTTACCAACTTCTGTTATGGAATCTGGCGATGTAGGGGTAATGAAGTAGACGGGGCGCACTTAGGAAGCTCTAAAGATGGATTTAGAATCACAAAAAACACTGAAAACGCAGAAAGAATTCGTGGCAATGCCTGGCGTGAAAACGCAGGCTTTACCAGAGTCCGAATCTAACTTTATATTATAACTTTTTTATTTTATGTAAGTAAGTACTAAGTAGGTACTTATTTTGGGTTTTCGTTTACTTAACGCCTTCCGTGCGCGCCCCTTTGTGACCTCGCGCCCCTAGGCACGTGCCGCTCTTGAGGGCGGGCTTGAGCTCAGATTATTAATACGGGCCTAAGTCCTGTCCTGAGGGCTCGGAACTCGGGACTCGGAACTGCACATTCTGGAGGTATTTCCGCTGAAATTGAATGAAATGAGTGCTTTATTAAATTACTTAAATTATACACGGGACTGGCCTTGCGTGGAGGGTGTCGATTACATACACTCATTACGAAGGCATCCGAGTACATATTAGCAATTGCAATAATTTGTTGGTGCCTACGACACGACACCAGAGCAAGTGTTACTTTATAATACCGCTCTTATTGTGTACATCGTAAGAAGTGAAATCTTACTGGACGTTAGGGTGTTGTGTACTGTACTTACTTGGACACTATCCGGCGATTGAATCATTATTATACTTTATGCGTCCGTTTGTATCTGTGCGTCCTGGCGAGTGCGTAAAACTTAAAGAGGTTTCACACTGGTGGCCAAACGCTGCGTTTTATCTGCTTACTCTCTTCTTATTCTTCCTGTTCTCTGTATTTATAAAACACAACGTTAGTCTATCTGTTTATCTCTCGGTCTGTTAGTCTGGATATCTGAACGGGAGATCAAGAACAGACAAGAAGTTGCATCTCTGTTTATCAAAGGGTTTTTAGTGTCATATCATGATACAAATGTCGTCTCTTTTTATCTCTTGATTTTAAAATGTCTGTAACTTTTAACTACTGTATTCCATCTAAGTAGGTATTTATTTTTTGGCAATTTTGTAATGTTTACGAAAACCATTTAATTTTCATCTTAATAGAAGCATAGGTACTGCAAGAAAACCGGATTTTACTTTACCATATCTACCAAACACTCGATGGAAGTATTTGCCGCCGGTGCTTAAATTCCTGTGCTGGATATCGTATCGATGGCAGCTCAATGCGCTCAGCTGCCAAACAACTATGGTATACGAGGCTCTTTTTGGAATCCCTTGATTAGGATGCCAGTTTGACAGACCGGTATGTTCACAGTAAGATATATTGGAGACGGGTTGTAGAGGATTCAGGGTATTGACAAAGATGAAAGAAGGAGAATCGACTACTACTCTCGTGACAGGAGTGGATGAGGTACCGGTCTTCTCTTTTCGGAGACAAAGGTCCACTTTATCTCGCTGTCGCGGAGTATAATGAAATTGTATTTAACACGTGATAATTATAGCTAATTCTGTAGCGGCCAGTAAGTCCAATTCTAAACCTAAACGCAACTGTCACTGTCGTTCATATGCTAAAGAGCGAGCGGGACGATTCGCTTAGCGGCGACTTATAGCGTCCGCAATCTGGAATAGCTACAACTATTTGCAGCAAAAACGCAAGAAGTGTTTCAGTTTTGTATGTTTTTCGACGAACAAAGAAAAAAGAGTGGTCAGGTAGAATTAGAACTAAGCTGTAGGAACACGTCAAATCATACGTCAAAAGTACATCGCAGCGGCCACGCTCCCCTTGTGAAAGGGCCTTAACATAATTACCCTAATGAGCCAATTAAAATCAGACCCATTAGTGCATCCAGCGGATACTAGAAATATGGTTCCGTAACTTGAATTTACAACTGCAATTACGTGCTGTCCACGACTTTATGGCATAATGGTAGGTACTGCAGATATGTAAAATAAAATTACACAGTCGTTGTGTTTTTGTTCAAGACAATTCAGTAGTACGGTGGTAAAGTTTTATTAGACGCGGAAAGGAATCAGTACCGCTATTTTGCTAAGACTTGGGTTGGTTGCTAGAACTGTGGAACTCTACCACCATTTGATAAACAGCAGCCTAAATACATACTAATAAAACCAGAGATTTCAGATTCAAGTATCCCTCTATAAGTGACTTGATTGATGATTTAAAAAATATTGAAATACGAGTGAACGAAACATGTAGACTTGTAGAGCGATCGTTGCTAGTAGAGTCGACAGAGGTAGACCGAGGAGGACATAGAATTCAATTTTTTAATCATTTATACCCTAACAGTACATGCATGGCTCAATGGGTAACATTAAAAAATACCTAAAGGGCGATCTTCTACAAACCAATGAGAAAAAGATACTGAATGTAGATCTCACATCAGTTGATCTGAGATGTAGACGAATGAGAGTGGTCTATCGTATTTGCCAACGAGGAGGAAGAAGGGGCTCGTAGGCCAGTTGCAAGTACACGTGGTCGTACAAGTTAAGCAACGTAGGGCGAGGTCAGGACTTGGATGGGTGACCGATATTGACACTTTCATCTGAGCCCCTTCGTGCCTCGGAAAGCACGTTAAACAGTTGGTCCCGGTTGTTGTCGCTTGACAGCAGTCGTTAGGCCACGTCAAAGGCCTACGGGCGGCCTGAATGAATAACTTTGACAAATAGGTTTGGCCACTAAACCACACCAGAAAAGAAAAGAAAGCCAACGAGAAAACTCAATTCGTAGTCAAATAGCCTATTGAATATTCTTGCTTGATGCACTACTAAGCTGCGCCTGCGCATAGCACGTCGGGCGGGGCAGGCGCGTGCGCGCGACAGCTGTGCGCGCAGATGCGTTGCCGTGTGGTCATCCTTTCGACTTCCAGCTATGGAACGGTGACAGGATTATCACGCAGGAAAAATATTCTCCTCCCGACCGTTCCTTGCTTCATGGGAATTATGTTTCTCTTATTGAATTTAAATACGTTTTTCTTGAAGTAGAATTTATCGTATGATTAACATTCCTTTTTTATAAATTAATATAATGTTTTCGGCTGAAATTTTCTAGGGCTCAAACATAAGTAGATTTAATATTTTTAAATTGTACTTAATTGTATTTTTATTACAAGGAACAGTATATTTGACTAATAACGCCTAATAATATCACAGGGTGTTCTATAAACTGGAAAGCAGCTGTGAGGCATTCCATTCCAAAGGACGGTCGGCGACCCCATCCAATAATATGTTTATTAACTACCCTGGAGTATTTATACACAGGGTGTATGAAGGCGATTACAATTATTTTGTACTACAACTTTTCCATTTTCGAGACATTAATTGTGCGATTTTCCATATATTCATTCATATTGGTACTTCCAAAAATCGTATACAGACATAAGTCGTATTTATGACGTCATTTTAGCAATAATTTTTTTTAACGAAAAATCGTCTTTACACACTTGCAGTCGGTGCAGTGGGCACCGGATCGATTCGTCAGAGACGAATTTTTTATATACCTAGTCTAATTATATCAGAACGCAAGTGTTCAGTAAATCGTTACATGACGTCCTTTCGGGTAATTTAGACATTCGATCTTACGAATATTCGAGTCTAGGAATTTCGACTGATCGAATAGTCTACCCTACGCGTATCCACTCAACCAATATTCGAGCCAATGGTATTCGTCCTCACGAATATTTGATCCAGCACTCATCGATAAGTATAATGCATATCGTCCCATGGTATTTCACATTAGATACACCTTGTATCGCATCCCCTTGCATTGCAAGGTGTTTGTAAGTTTTTTTGTTATGTCTATTTTAAGAGTGCCGATCCGTTACGCAATGTGCAAAACGAATGACTTTATAGCTTGCAGTTAATAAAAACGTAGTTTTAACGAATCGAGATGGTAATATTATTAATTTAATAAGTAAACATTTCGAACACGGGACTTCGCCTTTACGTGACACTCTCTTTTCTAACGGAGCTACTAGAAAATGTCATAAAGCAACATTAATACGGAATGACTAATAAGCTGGGGTCTAGTTCACGACATTGACGGTCGCTATATCGACGGTCGCTATATCGACGGTCGCTATATCGACGGTCGCTATATCGACGGTCACTATATCGACGGTCGCTATATCGACGGTCGCTATATCGAAAACGCTACATCGACGGGTCACTGTATCGACAGTGCGCTATGTCGATGGTACGCTATACCGATGGTACACCATATCGATGGTACGCTATATCGACAGTACACCATATCGACGAGATCGCACACTTAGATTTTGTATAGGTACCTACCTGTTCAGACACATAACGTTAAGTATTTGCAATATCAATATAATTAATGTTAGTACAATTTGAGGCTCCGTCCTTATTAGTATCGACTGGAATTTATACGATCGCAACGATAACTTTGTCAATCGACTCTATTTTCGATGCAGGGGATTTAAAAAAAAATATATTACCAAAGATCTACGTATTTACCTACACCTACATCATCCAGATTTTTTCATAGAAAATTGTATCACGTGATCTTAACAATAGTTGTTACAATCAGTGAGTCAAAACGTAATCCCTCATTACAAGGGCATAGTATATTAGTTATATAACATATCTACAGAATATGCATAATACACATTTCGAACGGCCATATCCTTGCGTATTGGGGCTCCGTGTGTTGCACCACACAGGTGTGCATGCGGAGACAAAGTCGATCGCCTCGGCCACCATGGACTCAGCTGCAGCAGGAGCGCGGGCCGCATTGCCCGCCACAGCGCAATCAACGATGTCATTCGTCGGGCCTTCGGAAGTTCCAACGTCGCCGCAAAGTTAGAACCAAATGGGCTCATGCGCGATGACGGAAAAAGGCCCGACGGGATGACACTCATTCCATGGAAGATGGGACGGCCATTGGTGTGGGATGCCACGTGTGTTGATACGCTGGCGCCGTCCCATCTTACAGAAACATCACAACGAGCAAGTGGAGCTGCTGCAGCAGCCGAATCCCTCAAGCGGCGCAAGTATAGTGGCCTCGACAGAGGCTACATATTTGTGCCGTTTGGGGTAGAGACGCTGGGTCCGTGGGGGCCGGGAGCGATGGAAATTTTGAAAGATCTGTCGGCGCGGCTCGTGGAGTCCACGCGTGACCAAAGTGCTGGCCTGTATTTCGCCCAAAGGATCAGCCTAGCGATCCAGAGGGGAAATGCCGCCAGCATTTTGGGCACGTTGCCGGACAACGGGGATCGGTTGAACTATCTGTAATGCTAAGCCATTCAGATAGTTCAACCGACCTATTGTATATATAGTTTTTAGTTTAGTTTATATTTTCTAGGTTAATATTATAATTTTTAAGTAGTTTAGTTTTGTTATATTTGTTTGTAACATATCTACATAATATGACAGTTATTGTCAGTCACATTCCCACGATAAACTTAAGACTGAGCTCAGAAATCACACACTATGGACACTGCGATATTCTGAATGTCTCACCTAGACGAGCGTTTTTAAATGCACGATAGTCGGATAGTCGATTTCTCTACACTGAAAAAAATTTCATGTCTATAGCAGCTAAATTCACTTATTTCTTAGCTAAAATATGTAATCATCACGAATCGGTTTTAGCTGCAGTCACAAAATAAAGACCTATGTAATGCGAATACAGAAGGTAGACTCCATAGCAAAATGCGAGATATACCTCACACACACATCGAGACTACGTACAGACAATCTCAGACTGTTTTGGTATGAATCGAGACGCGAGTATCAATCTGTATTAGGAACCACGGATGCAATTGCGTGCTGATTTTTTCTTTAGCGAGTGCTGCAACGTAACGCGCTATATTTATTTGCTAAATAACTTATTATTTGACAAATTGATAAATAATCAACGGTCGGCCCAGAGTGGGACAAAAAATCAAACGAATCGCTCGTTTGGATTCTGCGTGTAGGCCTCACAAGTAAAAAAGTATTGCTGGCTGTCGGAAAACAGTAATAACCTAAGCAGAGATATGCTAGCATTTTCAATATTTTTCCGTTATTATGAGCGGTGACACACGGCGCGACCGACGGCGACAGTCCAATGAATCATAATTTCGCGATCGTAATAGGTATTTGCGCCGCCAGATACCAATGTACTGATAAGGGTTTCCGCATGCATTGCGTTGCGATCCTAGCCAAACAATACGAATTTAACACGAAAGCGTTTGTTTTATTCGCCGATTAACGATTGGATTTGAATATTTGAAAACATTAGATAAACTACAGTCTAAATCAGAGGAAAATAGGAAAAATATGAGGCCCCCATTAAGATTTTCTAAAACTACTAGAAAGATTAAAAAAAAAATTCACTAGCTGTAGATAGTTTAGAATGAAAGTACTTCTTTGACAATAACAACCTTTGTACCTATCTGCTTTATCTACTTGTGTAGATAAATAAGAAAAATATATTGAGCTGTGGGAGTAGTCAATGATTTAAATGTTTGGGTCTATATTTAAAACCGAAGAAAAGATTCCCGTATGTGTGATGTGTATGTGAAGAATATAATAAAATATATTATTTATTTTTAAGTAAGCAGAGTAGTTATTGTTTCTAAAAGGACGAGGTGACATCATTAGTTTGATGACATTATTATACCTTATCTTAAATTCTTTCACTGATAAATAAATACTTTTACTCTTATCTTCTGGATTTTCGACATAGGTATGCAAATCTTAATTAGGTATATTAAAACTTAACTAGGTACCTATATCAAAAATTAACAAAGTCTTGACACTGCACAGGGATTTGTGAAGTTTCTGATTGGTGTAAAAAATACTGCGACAAAATATTTCCATGGAAAAATGTCTAGTTCCCTCGGGAAATGAGAACGGAAGGTGGAATGCGGTAACACGAACGAAGTTCTCCCGGATATTAGCCTTTGTAATGTTGTTTTCATCTTAGATGTAGCTGGACACCGGGAGCGGAGGCTGTATAACGTTTTTGTGTTGGTCCCCTGCGGATGCCCTGCGTCCGGTCCCAGGGTTCAATGATACCCACTGGGTGATGGGGTCTCAAGCAAACCACTACGTTCTAAGATCCGTGACGAGGAAATAATGTGGTTGGCAACTAATATTTGAAAAATCGTATTTCGAAGGATTTTGTAGAAAGTATGGATCCAACAAGAAAGACAATTTTTGCAACGCTTCTTGGCTTTTCTTGAACCATTTACTATCAAACCCTATTTGTTTTTATGAAAAGTATTTGGCTGCGTACCCAGTTCATCATTATGATTGTTAATCTCTTAGTAGCTAATTGAGCTAAAGAAACACAAAAAGAAATTGGACGACATGAAATGATCA
Organism: Tachystola acroxantha; assembly: GCA_963506565.1. Classification (NCBI taxonomy): domain Eukaryota; kingdom Metazoa; phylum Arthropoda; class Insecta; order Lepidoptera; family Oecophoridae; genus Tachystola; species Tachystola acroxantha. Next base: position 12,242,073 of record OY735871.1, read on the forward strand.
TTCAAAATTATAAATGAAACGTTCTTCCTTTGGTAATAGAGTGATAAACTGTCAACCTGTTGTGCAGTTATGTATCAAAATTGTTGTAAAATTACAATAGGAACAGCAAACTAAATGGAAAGAAAATTCATCAGAATTTCAGTTTCACATCGTATCCGTCCAGCGACGCCAACGTTATCGGCCGAGGACGTCGTGACGCCGCGCTATCGGCTGCGCCGGCGCACCTCACGCCTGCTTTTATCGCCACAGTTCACAAAACCACCAAATTGAATTTACAGTCGCAAAATACAGAATTACCTAAAGTACGTATTTTAGCTATTGATGCATTTTTACTCAGTAGCCCTTCACTTAAACGGTAAGTGTACTTTATACACAAAATTGTCAGAAATTCAATGAATCATCATTAGTTTTGGATATCTGAGAATTCGCTGATAATAACGACTCTACATTTTAGGGCATATTGGGCCAATGCTCTTTATTTTGTGTATTTTTTTTTGAATTGGATAATATGGATCTGTAGGCACATGGAGTAGAAGTGGAATGTAATAATGCTAATTTGTAGTTTCTTAGAGTTATCTTCAAAGCTATAGAAATACCCTTGACATTCATAAATCCTATATAGGTGGTGTAAATTGGTTTGAATGGATTCTTAGATTAGAATTTAGAATCATTGGTAAATGATGGATTATCAAAGAACGAAACCGCTTCGTTCATTTCAACTAAGTTTACGACATCGCTCAATCTAAGGATTAATCTGCAGTCAAAATCACGCATAATAGATCCAATTATAGCTCTATTGACCTCACTGATATCATATCGGCATGTGATAAGCGCGATAACGGTGAAAAGCGTCGGCAATTGGTATCGACCACGTCCGTCGGTTGACAAATAACACAGGAACAGATTTGTAAATAATTAAACAAAACCAATGCTGTGTTATGAAAAGTCGAGCCCCAAAACAGTCCACTCGGATGTCCACTGGATGCGCTCCATTGTTTGTATTTACGAGTGCTTCGCCGACAATTAGTTGTGCAACCATTCTTTCCACTTGAGCACATTCAGCAAGTGACGAACCGATACCTCTTGTGTCAACAGTTTCATTGTTTTTTATATCGCTTACTTCATTTGCATTTTCCATGCCTTTCATCATCGAAAACTGCAACGATCGGCTCGTTTAGCTAAGCAACTGAGCAGTCAGGGCGTGTATTGTAACCGTTACCGGCCGCTAGTAAATCATCGTCTCGATCTACAGCCAGGGCAGGGAGTTTCGGCGCGTGAGTCAGGTGTCGCGTAAACAGAGCAGGGACCCCGGCCTGAGGCGACCCTTCGATATATGGCTCCGATCGATGTCGGCGCGAACATTCGCGGCACGTCCTTTGTTGGCCGTTTTGTTTTGGAGTACCATCCGGTTCCTGGTGGAGGGGCGGAGGGGACAGGTGGGCGCAGGTAGCGCGCGCGGCGGCAGCCAGTCCAACTCGGTGCGTCGGGCTGCGCGCGCGCCTCGCACGGTTAAATACATTCAAATATGGAAATAGCAAGCCAGTCCGCGACAGGTGCGCGGCCGCGCCATTCGTGCACGTGTACTATTTGTGAGTGCGCTGCTCCTGCCGGTCTGCTGCAGCCACATACTCCGCAATCCTCAGCAAACCGGTGAGTTTTATTCCATCCATCATATTCTTGGTGAAATTTTTTGAACTTTGGAACTGGCCTGTCGCGTTTTTGTCGTTTCTGTAATAACAGCGTCAGTTGCTCGCACGCATCTGCCGTTCCGTTTCGGTGCAGCTGCTGCCGGCTGAATAGGTAGGTAGGTATAATATGCTTTTTATTACTCGTCTTGTAACGTTTTGTTGAACGAGGCCGCCCTTTGACGTTTGGTGTCTAAGGGCACTAACACAATTAGCGGCGGTTGGTCGGGTCGGGCACGGTCGCCGCTGCCGGGCGGTTCACACGGGCGGCCGCCACGGCATGTTGCTGTTGCCTGGGTAAATATTGGTTCGATAACGTCCGCAATGCGTGCGTATACCTACATACTGTTATCGATTCCATACATGCATGCGTCACGTTCGATAGTTATCTTTGGCGGATCTGGGTCATTGTTTCTTTGTGTTCCGTCTTTACCTCTTGATAACGTTTCTTCTATTGCATTTTCTTTATTCGTAACATTATTTCACGCGTTTTTCGACTTTATAATAATGTTATGTGCAATTTTAAAGTCGTCAGTAAAGTCTGAATCCAAAGTGATTGTAGCTACATTATTACAAGACAAAAGTAGCAAAAACTTGGGTACCGGCAAATAGGCACTGCCTCTATTATGTGATATAATGGAACAAGCAACCGGTAATCGTGCGGTGCTACAGCTCAACTAAAATTGTACTTACTTACCTAGCGCACAAACCTTGCTCGGTGAGAAGTCTATAGAAGGCCAGATTCTATTAGATTCATCAAAATCAAGGTTTAGCTGTTACTGTATATGGATGTTTTAATGTTAACAGGTAGAATTTTGTGGTCATTTAAGGAAAATGGTTACAGTCATCGATTGCTTCTGAATCGTGGCTAATCGATTTAAATGTGTGTAGGAACGAATCATCTAAAGTCAGACGTAATCGTAAAGTCATTACACCAAGATCGATAATGTGATCTCTCTTGAGTTCGCCGAATTAACTATTGTTTGGAGTTTAAGTACGAATTAAGATTTAATTTCTGGGCCTACCTAATTACATCAGAATAAATTGTTAAACACTTTCAAATTAGTCCTATTCTTTGACCTGCCATTATTATTTTAGTTTCTTTAGGATATACATTATTTATATGTAATGTCGATTCTTATAATCGTCTACATAGAATACCGCATCCAAACGAGTTAAATTTGATCGCTCTACTCCTACTCTACTTACATTGGATCTGCCATTATTGTACTGAATAGGTAGTTTTTTCCCGGCAGCCGCTCCGCTCCGCCGCTCACGGCTATGCTCCGTGACTGCGCGAAATTCAGAATCATTACAATTTTATATTTTAGCACTGTTTTCCTCAAATCTGTCGCTGTTGTCCTCCTCTTTAGTATCTATATAAGTGTCAGGTTTGAACTTAAGTTCTTAAATGGTACATTTCTACCTATAAGATGTATTTATTTTGCTGTTAGATCTAATTGCGATATCACCTCTCTCAATGTGCACATCTTCCCCATGATTAAGTTCATTGACATCGCCCACCACGTGTTTCCTGGTATCTTTCTTGATTGACATGACATGTTACATTCAATTAAGAGGAATACTTATCTCTTATTCTTTAAAGGTCTTTAATATCCATGATTTCCTCTCTAACGTCATTGGACACGAATTATAAATGAATCATCACATTTCAGTCAAAATTACAGCAATTGTCTACTCGTAAATTATCTGGTGCCGTTAGAATTCTGTCGGATGTTCCATCGGCCTTGGCGGAGACGGACTCGTCTCCGAATGGTTGAACTTGTGAATTTCCAGTCCAAGTTCAATGCCTCCGCGTGTCACATAATATTTACATTTCTCGCATTAATGAGCACCTCCTTGTTATTGATTCAAAATCTTATCTGCCTCTGCTACATTTAGATGCTTGTGTTTTAATGGTGCCTAATTTGAAAACGGACTTCATATTTTTTGCTGTTTATTCGGTGTTAAACATAAAATGCATTAATTTACGCTAAGCCAATTTGAACAAACGGATTCCCATTTTAAAAACAAGCAGTGTTAAAAATTTAAGAATACCTACCTTTATAAGAAGACTATTGGACTATTATAAAGATTTTGATTGAAGATTATGATGAAGATAATAAAAATAGAACAGTCGATCTGTAAGTATATTGAATTCATGTTTAATAGAGATGATGCGATGGACGGCACATCACGTCGGATTGCGGCATTCGAGCCGAGGCGGGTTTCTAATCGGGCGGCGTCACGCGCCGGGCCGGCCGGAACCAATCGCCGCAGATAAGCATCCACCGGCGGCAGCACTAGTTTAGTTCATGGGCTGCCAGAGGCATGCCAATTTGATGATGATTGATGCCATATTACTCTGACAAAAATCCAAACTCAAGCTTTGTCAAAAGCATCGAAATGGCATAAAATTTATAAATCGTATTAGAAACACCAAACTGCGCATCAAAACGCAATCTCACTCTACGTAGCGCTCATATTCGTTAAGATATATTGAACTGAGCAGAACATGTCTGCAGTATGGCAGCTTATGGGTCTATAATTTCTACAAATCGCTTACAGAGGTGGCGCCGATTAGTCATTGGGTGCCGAATATCAATACTCGGCATTTCGGCAGTGCGGCAGTAGTACTCAAAAGGAGTCGCAAGATCGGAACTAGTCTAGTTATCTTTTAAAATCATGATAAGAAAACGAAACGAACGAACGGAAGGGCAGCCCTATGAAACCAATAAACTGATCAAAAATAAACGATAGAGAGTCCCATGACGAATCGACCAGAGCGCGGTGACTTGACGATCTGGTCTCTTTGTTCCTACCAGCTCGAAAGCCTAGCATCAGCCTTTAAGGAGCTACAATAACCCTATAAACACTTATAGACTTGATAAAAAAAAACGTTTTACACAATTTTATCGCCTGACTGATAAAAACTAATCTCATTTTATTGACTTTAAATTCTTAGCTAATAAAACACAAAGAGTAGTTAATCTTTGTAAAATAATAGACGTTAGCTAATATCGAGAATAGGAGGTTGGAAACAAGCGAACGTTTCGGAGGCGGGGCTGCTCCAAATGACTGTAATGTAACTATTGCGTCCTCGTAACCTTTCAACAGACTCGAACGCTTCGGCAAGATCACTGTCAGTGCCATAAAGCCCGCACCGAGTAATAAATGCCGATAAAAAAAAGCACCAATTAGACCAATACAATTGAATAGGCCCCGTTAGAAGACGATCTGACTTTTTCCACACGCATTAAAACGTCGTTAGCTAGCACAGCTATTAATTAATTTAATTCGCGGAAGATTCGGGTTTAACAACCTCAGTTTTCTAGTCTCTGAAACCAGTTTCGTGTATTCGCATTGTTGTACAGAATTATGACGAATCTAGACTGTTCTCTAAGAAGTCGGAGCATGAAATTGTGTGCACGAGGCGTATCGGCAATTTGCGTCAGTTTTTTTTATCACAGTCACGACAGGCCGGATTCCTCATGGCGGCCAATCGCTGGCTAGCGACGGTGTAATTGGGAGAAACTACTCGGCCACCACAAATGCTTGAGATTTAGCTTTTGGCCAAACAGTGTAGACCTTTAAAAAGATATTCCCTAAACACACGGGCGTTTTTTAACCGCGCGCTTTTCTGCTCCTGCACTGGGGATTATTTTTCTCAGTGTATATTTTATGCTTTATGAACTGTTGATAGATTTTCCTATTTTTGTTTACCTTGTATCATATAGCGTCCAAATAGTTATTTCAACTTAAGTAAGTAGTTGCGTATATTTTAACTTCATAATTTAACGTTCATTGTTAATAATTCTAAGGGCTAAGCTTCTGTAGATATTAATTAAATTAAACGTTTTAGCAAATTGATTTTTGTTGTAATAATCTATCATTATGCCTTAAAATACAGATTAATGAATAATGGAATGACTACTCAAATCAAAATGGCGTCATAACAGCGATATTTAAAGATAGCGTTACAAAAACCATTTCTGTGAATGACGCTATCTGTATTTTCGTGCGTCGACGAGGCTCTATTATAAATGGGTGGCTGTAATGATACGGCCGTTGGACGGCCTGTTGCAATACGAGGTGTAACTGTTTCGGCCCTTTTGGTCCGGCCGATGATTGTTTGAGTGATGGGTTATCATGTCCCTGACTGTGGCGATGAGTAGCTCACTTTTACAAGTACATCGGGCGTCATATAAATATTGCCTATATTTAGAACATAGTACAATGGCGTAGAGGTAGAGCCTTCACACCATTGTAATATGTTATAGAAGGCGATGGTTTTAATTAATTAATCACCATTTAATCTGTGCTTAAAATAAAGTAGGTAGATATTTTCATTAATTTTCATATATAAAAAAATTAAAATTAATAACACAATGATAAAATTAAATTTTTAGACTCGTTACACACAACCTAACAATTAGAAAAGACATAGAATTAATTAACAGTATTTGTGAAAAATATTCACACTTAGTTATTGCAAAAACGGAATAACGGAAGAGGTACCCAATTATATTATTTCTTAATAGTAAATATTATCAATAAATATGTATATGTAGTCGCAGAAATAGATTGATTATTATTACAACGATGTATTTTCTGGTTCTATATTATAAGCAGTTGTATCTATTATTGTAAAAATAGTAAACTTACTATAGTGTTTCACAATAATGAGTGGATTAGTAAATTTACAAACGCGAATAACTTTTCACACTTTGATCAATCTTTAAATTGATACAAGTGTTAATTACCTATGGGCTACAAAACAAAATACATACCTATTAATTAGACAAAAGGGGAATTACCGTGTTAAACATTTATTTTATTCATGTCTCGATATTTCGACAGCATTGCAGCCATCATGGTCACGAATAGACTACCTACTGATTCGAAGTAGGCTTTATTGTAATGAGCTCTACCATTTACTGTAAGTACTCATTTATTGTACTCGTATTGTACTAATTGCAATATACTGACCACGTCGTGTGGTAGGCTTTCTAATCACGAACCCATAAAGCGGCGCAGTGAGCCAATATTTTATTTTACAAGCGGCCAATGTGCGCCCGCGCCGGACCGCCCGCCTACAAACGTAAACAATCGCTTCAGTTTGCGTCCGCGCCGATATTAATTAGAAAACTGTGAAATTACGGTTATTTCTTTATAAAATTAATTCCATTACGGCCACATTGGTAATTAAACTCTATTGCCTTCAGTGAGTAAGTATTTATCTCGATTAAGTCGGTCTCGTAATTTTAGTGGAGTTTATTTCAAATAAATATATTTGTAGCGATTTCAGATTGCGTACGTTAATATTTTAGTCGCCGATAAGCGAGGCGTCCCGCTCGCTCTTACGCGATGTAGTATTGTCAAAGTCAAATTTCTTTATTGCAAGTAAGCACGTTGTGTACATTTTTGCCCGTCAACATATTTTTTGAATTTACATTTACCATTTTGCAAGGAAAAGGTGCCAACGCTGAGGAGAAAAAGTGGCAAAAAACTCTCGTTGTATAAACCACAGTGACAATCGCGTTTAGGATTTGGATTCGCCAGCGGCCGCTACAGAATATTTTTCATCAATATGAGCCACAAAAAACCAGTTTCCTAAAAAAACAATATAGCCTAAGTAATAAGTACACCTAAGTACCGTCTTTACCCGAGATAAGTATCCAGGGGGCCTCAATAAGGTTGAGATATTCTCAAGACCAAATGTAAAAAAAAAATATTTCTCTATTAGATTGTTTAGAGTAAAAATTTAAAAAAATTCTATGTTATTGTAAAATTAAAAAAAAATCTGTCAAGTACTTTTTGAGAAAATCGCAACCTTATTTAAGCCCTCTGGATACTTATCTTGGGCCTCGCGTAAGAAGACCGTACTCGTACAGTCGAAGACAGAGATAAGTATGCAGGGAGCCTCAATAAGGTTGAGATTTTCTCAAGAACTACTGGACCGATATAAAAAAAATAATTACAGTACATAGTTTTAACTTTTATCTATCTAACAGTGAAAGAATTATTGCAATAGGTCAAGTAGTCTTTGAGAAAATTTCATCCTTAAAAACTCTACTGTACACCTTTCTCTGTGTTCGACCATACAAATATCTAAATCGTCAATAACGAATTAGAAACAGTGAATTTTTAATGATCTTCCGTTGTATTCGAGCTTGCTTAAAAATCATTCATGTGTCTAGTTACACAATAGACATGACAACTCTATCTTTTCATTTTAACAGACAATACTAAGTTATTTATTTAAACTAGGCCGATGTGAAATACCGCCTATTGTAGTGGACAGTTTATGTCACAATGACATTAGTAATTACACAGTTTATATATTAGCCAATCCGGATATTCTAAAGAACAAGAGTCTTATTCTGAGGCAGCCGTGATCGGTAAAATAAGATATAATTGCTCGTTATTTCTATACCGATTGCAAATTGTGGTTTAAGGAAATCCATTCCATACCTATCGGTGCTAATTCTGTTATGGCAATTTGCAACTAAACTAAAAATTTGAACAGTCTTTTCTTATTCTGTATAACCAACTAAAATTAGTTGACGCGACTAAAACCTTATTAAAACGCATTTGATGTTGATAAATGGTTAAAAAAATTAGAAAATTTTAGTTTTTAGTTAGTTTTAATAGGAGCTTTCAGAATTAGCACCATCATTTCATTCAAATGCATTAAGTACAACAAATATTACACTAAGGCGCTGTGAAAAAGTCACATTTTCATCTTACACATAACACAATACTTTATGTTCACAATTTCATGCACTCTTCATAAAATACACTCAACCAACGATTTAAATCTTTGCACTCGACTAAACGATTTAGCCTTAGATTTAGGTAATAAATGTTAATGTAACTGTCCACATTTTAGGAAGTTGCAACTCTAAGCAAAGAATCAGTAGATTCGTAAAAAAAAAAGCTTGCGATCATTTACGAGCTAAGTAACTATTTATGGCGTTTCACCGATCGATCACGTCTAGCCCAGAATAAGGCAGTAATTGGTATGGAGGTATTTTATAAAACGACGGCGCGGCATGGATTAAATTTGTCATAATTATTCATGAAGGACAACTGCAGTGAGGTACAGATACGTTATCAGCATCAGATAAATTTAGAGATAACAACATTGTTATAATCTTCACCAAAAATAGATGCAACGATGGTAGACGTATTGTCTCCATGGAAAAATATGTTATGCTTGCTTAGACCATGCATGCATGTGATAAAATTACGTACCTACCTAAATAAGTACTTTTTATTTATTTATCAGTTAATCTTACAGCATTTAAGTACATAATGATAATAATAATATTCATATGTTTATTACAACATTCAACTATAGTTAAAATTATAAAAATAATTTTTTTAATATTCTTTTGTACATACAAAAGAATATTTAAAAAAATATTTTTTGTTGTTATCATAAGATAATAATAAATTTAAAATAGTGCATGCCAAAACAAGCCAGCGGAAAGAAAATAGCAAAATATTCCTATAAGTATATATATATATTTAAGAAGAAAAATCGATGCCTTAGATGAAAGAGGACGTGAAACAGCAAGACAAAACCAAAAGTTGATGTTGGCCCAAAATGACCTACTACTTACATTTTTTCCTGCAACCAAATTAACCCGTGAAAACGCCTTTCTTATTTTATCCGACCCCGGGCTCGGGCCTGATATGAGCCAACTAGCGCCGCCAATCTTGAAAAAATAATATCTTCCAATTTAATCAATTTTATTAAAAAAGCTATTTAAAAAATGTTTATTACGATAAATACTATTTTTTAAATGCTTATTTATAACGTGATTCAATTTCGGTAAGTTAACTACAACTTAGTTTGTCGCAATTATGCCATGTAGTGTATATTGAAAAATAGTATTCATCCAAATAAACATTTCGTAAATAGCTTTTTTTAATAAAATTGATTAAATTGGAAGATATTATTTTTTCAAGATTGGCGGCGCTAGTTGGCTCATATCGGGCCCTCTAAAAAGGGAGTGTTACCAAGTAAAGAGGCTTTAAAGACGTAAAGGATGCTTTTAAAGAATCGTCTTTAAATTATAATGCAGTGAATGTTTCACCAGTTATTTTATTTCAAAATTACCACTCGGTAATTAAACATTTAATTTAAAGCGTGTAGCCACCCTGTATAAAACCTAACATAGCCTAAACACAAATTGGCGGTCAACATTACTCGTATCTATGTTTCATTTTAATTCAGCGCGAGTTTCAAAGTGATTCAGCATTTTAACCGACCATTTTGAATTGGTAGCGGTGTAGGTTGTATTGTTCTAATGTGTACATAGGTTTTATGTGATACCCGTGGTTGCATCCACTTCGGTCGGGTTGTAGGCACAACCTTGACTTGACTGTGACCGGGCGGAAACGGCCCGGTGCTCTCACGATACTTATACAACTATTATACAACTTCAGTTGGCTTAGAACAGGTTATTTTTACCTCTTACATAAAATATTATACGCAGGTTAAGCACTTGTATGGCAGAGTTAATGGCTTAGTAGGGATTTATTTATAGGTACTAGACTAGGTATACTTACTAGAAATTAAATTGGTATGTGCAGTACAATTGACAGTATGTCGATGATAACATTATTATTAACTGTTTACTATCATAGAGTTAACTCAATGACAATTCTCGTCAATATCACGATCGATATCTAAAACAAAAACTTTCGATATTTATTCAAGAGAATCTGAGACACTGGCGTGGCGGTCGATGTGTTTTCGTGATGACATATGATATCTGAAAAAAAAAATTGTCGACTGACCTATCCGCGGCTTGCGTCCTGCGATCATTTGAAACGCATGCCCACCTCATTTTCTGCCGTCGTTACCTACTGGAAGTAGATCGCAGGCCTCAGATCGCTACCTATTGGACATTAAAATGCCCAGAAAAAATTAGGCGGGGCATGCGTTTCAATTGATCGCAGGACGCAAGCTGCGGCTAGGTCGCAGCTGTGTGTGGAGGGCATTATGAGTATGATTGAGTTTCGAAAATCACGTACGAAAATTTGCCTCCCCGCGCGTGCAATGTCGGGTCGAGAGCTCGGACTTTCAGAGTTCGGACTTATGTTACGGAGGTCGGAAATCCAGGCTCGAAAGGTAGTTAATTAGTTATTTCGGAAAGCTCTGCCATGCTCTGATTCAAGCTTTGCACACTTATATCTCGAGGTGTCTGTGTCCCCAACGTCGCGTCGTAATCACCGGTGTAATTATTGGACACAAAGCTAGATGAAGACCGCGGCCAAAATATTTCCACGCAATTAAATATTCATTAGGTACCAAGCCCGAAAGTGCCGAGAGCAGGCTTGTCCGTCATTAAGGACGCACGAAATCCGCCTTTGGACCACATTGACCCGTAAACACGAAGCCTCCGGGCGCTCAAACGATTTAATACCAAACAAAGCAAAGCCAAATAGTGAAACTCGCATTTCTGTAACCTATTATTCGGTTGCATTGTAGAGAGCTTTGTGGTGTGGTTAGGATATTCCAATTTCATTACGTAGGCCATAGAAAACTTATATCTTTAATCTGTGCGTAGGCCCAAGTTCGATCCACAGATCATCTATGTTACCTATGTCAAAATCACTGAAGGTTGAGTGATTAGGACGAAATATGAAATATTCTAGTCCTACCAATGACTTTTTCTCATTATTCGAGAGAACTTATGCCGAAATTAAAATGTCTTAACAATTCATAGTATTTTAACAGTTGTAAGAGCGAGTTCAAGCTAGCGCTCAAAATTGTCCTAAGTGCCATGGATTAAAGATGAACTTGTGCATAACGTTAGGTGATAGGTTAGAATCTTTAAAATCCCTATCTAACTTCTGGCTGTAAGGGAAATTCCGTGAGCCCATAAACTCGGTTGCGAAACTTCGATTGTCCGAAATTAAATATTTAACCGTGATATGTACATGAAATATGCGATTCCCACGTTTCAAGTGGCGGTGGCTGTGACGCAAGCCCTATGCTAATTGACGCTCACAATAGATGGTATCCGTAGTTCGTCTTCACTCATAATTGCCTTAATAAGCGCCGTATAATCATAATCAAACAGAATTACAAGCGGATTGAAACTGGACTTTTTATTGAGCCATTGTACGCGGGAGCTTCGAAACATGATTGCCAATCAACTTTTGTGTATTGGCCGGCGTTACGTATTGAATGAAACACAATAGATAGGTAATTGTTTCTAAAATGAACATCGTGGTGTGAAATCACATTTTTTGTTTGGATTTCTGGTGACGACATCTTTTAGCCCATGCGTTCACCGCAAATATCTATCTCATTGAGTACCTAGATGGTGCCATGAGGTAATAATTATACCTAACGTAACAAAAAATGCGCCTGTGTTTTAAGCACGTGTGTAGCCTTGGTAGTTATCAGTACATTCTTGGATAAACATGGGCGGGCAGGCGGGCAGAAATTGAAATCTAAGCTATGAAATTTGGTAGACTACTAAAAAAAAATTTCAGACGAGCTCCTAGTGTAATGATCAAAATATCAAAGACTATCTATATCATGCAAACGGAAGGAATAAGTTTCAAAGTTTTACTAAAATCTGTACTCCTAATTCATCGCGACAAATTGACAGAAAGTTCAATATACTATGCGGTTTCATTCTTCTGACTGAATAAATTTTGTGTATAAAAAAATATTTTATTTGCATCCTTCATGACCTCGGAATGTCCTCGTCATGGTACCCGATGAGATGTATATTTACGGTAAAAGCTTGGTCTATATTTTGAAGTCGGATTGACGAGAGCGTACGAAGGCTTCACGGAAGAGCGGTCATTGACTCACCGTTACCCCCCCGCCCCACCTCACCCCTAATTACCCCCTGCCGTGGTCTAGCCACTAGCGCTCTACATCTCTACATTGCGGTTTGAGTAGAGATTTTCATAAAAAAAATCATTAATGTTTGATTAATGTTTCTGTTTACGTAAACGTGCTTTTTTGAAATACTTAGCAACGTACTTAGGAAGATGGTAATAAGTTTTGCTTATTAATAACAGTATTGGGTTCGTAATTAATGATAGATATATAGTTTTTCACATTATTGCTACTGTTTAAAGTTGAAAGATATGTTATGTTTTTACATTATAACCTAAATAAATGGAGAAATTTTTTCGTCACCACCGGGATTTGTACCAAGGACCTTGTCATTCGGTGGTAAGCTAATGTCCAATTTATTATTTACATTTTCGTTTCTATGCAAGAAAAATTCAAATCGTATGTACTTATTACTGTTGTTTGTGTGTTTTTGCCGCTTTTACATATTTATTATATTCTAGAGAGGAAAATAAGAAAAACTGAAAGCGAATTAGGTAATCTCCTTATACAAATTCGCTACCTCTCTGCAACCTAACCTTCCTTTTACAGGATGCAAAGCGATTCCAAGAATTTGTAAAACCATGTAGCGAGGAGCCTTTTTTTGCAGTCCCTGTCCGAGAAATGCGACTGGCTATGCACCTGTGCGTCAAAAGCCCTCCATTTACCTTAGTTAGACTATAGGAACGTGTGCTCTTCCCATGGTTGCCGTGAGAAAGATTTCTATCCACGGACGCCATTCATTTTTGTGCAAAAACCCGTTCGGAAGCACTCCGGAAAGGTCACACGAGAACGCATACCCTTTTTTAATTAAAAAAGAAAAATTAGCAGGAATTGCAATGGTTTATGGTGGATTAGGTCGTATTTTTCTTTTTACCCGGCTACTCAAAGGGGAAGGTACGGAATACAGAGAAAAGCGTATAGGAGAGTTTTTAAGTTTGAGATTTTCTCGAAAAGTGGATGAGTGATTTAAAAAAAATATTACATAGGTGTGTAAAATATTTTTTTGAAAATTAAAAATAGATCTAGTAGTTTTCAAGTAAATCCTCCTCCAATAGAATGGAGGAGGTTGGTTGGAACCAACCAAGCAGCTTTCTAGCCAAGTGGATTTGACTTTCGTTAACGCTAATTTATAATACAAATAAAAATTCACTAACGAAAGATTTGCTAACGAAAAAGCAAATATTTCATTCACATATATTTTTTTCTATTGTCTATTCTATTTCTCTAAGACAGATGTCATAGACGAAACTTGAGTATCTTATAATCTTATACCTATTCCACGTGAGCTCAGTCTTACGAGTATCAAAATTGTATGAAATCTGACAGTTGTAAAACCGAACTCTCACTGAAAACTAAAACCCTAAACCGTAACTTATTTGTTTTATGCTTTAGTCCAACAAAATGACTTAGCAGATACATCACAGTTATTCTTGTATACGTAACAATGGCGATGGCGTATCGAGGTATGCATCACTCGATACGCCCGCAGGCCTGAGGATTTACGAACAATCGGCCGGCGCGTGCGCATTGCATAGAACCTTCTTGAGTCTAGGCGTAGAATTGACCGAAAATTGGAGGCGTTTGAAATGAACTAATCTAAAAGGCACCTACTTAAAAAAAACTGAAATTAAAAAAAAACTGAAGTTAAAATCGTAAATCTTTATTAAACTTATTTAAAATTATGTAAACTTGAGGGATGAGCTCAGCATAAATTGGATCCTATCGCCGCTATCAATATCGCGATAACCCTGGTTTGAGTACATAACCCGTGAAAACTCCATACATTTTGCTCGGGTTAGTATCGTAAATGATCCTGTTAAAATAACCAGAATCATTCATTACCTATATCAGGCTTTTACTACGAATCAAGATTGATTTTATTTATTACTACATGATCCGTATAGAGTACTAATAAATAATGTTTATGTATGCTCTCTACCGATTTACATAAGTACTTACCTATAATAATTTATTTAGGTAGCACACTATGATAATAAGTAGGTAGCAGTTAGTCTGATAAAAAAATGAATGACCTAATGGAGTTGTATTTTTTGTTGCAGGAAATTGGAATGCAATACATCACTATGAACTGGATATATTAACCCAGTAGATTTGGTAAGTTTTTTTGATATCTTTTTATATTAGACGCATGTTTCTATATGCATACTTAAGTTAAGTAAATGGATATGTATGCATATTCAGGTACTACGGTCGTTATTTCAAATTGCTATATCTCGACATTTTTCCAAAGTACAGAGGGCACCACATAATGGAAATTAAGAGTTCCATGTTCAAGGGATCAACTGTCATAAGTTGTGTTACCGACTGTTCTCGCCCAGTCGTTACGCATCGATGCCCGCCCCTACCACAACGTTTTCCCCACGTAGGGTTTTCCGAAAACACTGTACATTGCGCGGCTTAGTTGATGATACATTTTTGTACCGAGTGGTAGTACAGCGGTAGATTTCATAGTGAAGCGATACAGTTGGTGTTTAAAAGTGTAGTGATAAAATAATAGTACCGTCCATAAGTCCAAGGTCTGCGACTTATGTCATTTGAAAAATTCAGTCGTAGTTTTATGTAAGTATTTTTTTTGAAACATATTTAAAATATCGGGTTTTTGGTAGTTATATGAAGTGTTTTATTAATTTATCTAGGGTAAAAGAGTATCGAAGCCTAAAATCTCGAATACGGATTTGGTTTAGTAACAAGTTTAATTCTGAACTTTACTGATCACCATACCAAAGATCTATCCATTTACTTGGTATTGGAAATATAGTACCTGTTTAAATTAAAATGTCGGTACACATAAAATTAGACCACACCTAAAATATTTTATTAATTAAATTGGTGTCATACTTGCTTAGGTTAGGTTTTATTTAGAATTATTTTATTTTTATCTTAAGTTTTATGTTTTGTTAATAGTACAGAATACACTCTACAATTCAATAAATTTAATTGGTGTCAATCATTTCTCGTTTTTGACCAAAGTACAATTATCTTCATATCAACAGTTTTATTGATGATCTACTTTAATATTCTAAAACTAGGTAGCTAGGTATTATGCAAGACCTACATTTGATTAATTTTGTATTTAAAAGTTTAAAGTACATTTCCTGCGAGTGTAAAATAATACTAAAGAAACAACTTTTCGAATAGAAAAAATTAACGTCTCCTACAAATCGATCAGAGATACTCTTAGGTACAAAATGTATGAAGAGTCCAATTTTTTTCGTGAAAATAAAAGTAGAACAAAATAATGTTCAGATACAGATACTGACTACCTTACATAAGTAACTATAACCTATAGTTATGTATGTTATCGTTGTGAAATCATAAATTACTTTCCAAATATTTCTGGCGCGTACCTTTTAGTAGTGGCTAGAGTTAATAATTCTTCACAGAACTTTGACCCTACGAAAATAGACATTGATACATCGAAAACACTTGTTTTCGTACAGTCGACGACAGAGATAAGTATACAGGGGGCCTCAATAAGGTCGAGATTTTCTCAAAAACTACTGGGCCGAAATTAATAATTATTTTACAGTTGCATAGTTCTAACTTTTATCTATCAAACAGTGAAAGAATTTTTGCAATAGGTCAAGTAGTTTTTGAGAAAATCTCAGCCTTAAAAACTCTCCTGGACACCTTTCTCTGTGTTCCACCGTACCACAAAAACGTGGTCAAACCAGGTACCCGTCACATTGGTTCATTGACAGCTGGTAAAAACCATCTGACACACCTACATGATGTGATATGTGCCGTGGCCGGCAACAATTCATAGATTCCATTTATTTTATTCCTCATTATTGCTTAAATACATTTACTAGGAAGAAAATATATCTTGTACTGTCTATTAATATTTCCACGATTTAGATTACGCAAGTATTTATAACATCATTGGTGAACAACTATAACAAGTTGCCAGAAAGTGTACACTTAATAAACCTCAAAGAGAGAGTCTCTAGAAAGAGAATTTAAAACACCATAAGCCTTGTTAAAAAAGCTTAAGTACGATTATAAATACGAGGGTCTTAAGGTGCTCCCTCACCGGGAGCATTCGCGTGTATTGTAACGTTATAGATTCGACTTTGAGCATTACATTACAATACTACCTCCCTGACTGACGCTGTTTTTCTCCCTCACTGATGTGATGCTCGAGTCTGTAACGTTACATTACACGCGAATGCTCCCGGTGAGGGAGCACCTTTAGGTTAAAGAAATGGCACTTCAGTATGAGCATTCAGGATGATGTGATAACGTACAAAAATATACACAATATAGGTACTAGGTACTTTAAATATACAGTATGTGCACAAAATAAACGATATGATTCTGAATCGGAATGTATACATGATGTGCTTTGATGTGTACAATGCGCTATAAAATAAATAAATAAAGCCTTTATTGTGTGAATTCATGCATTACTTACAATTCAAATTATTATTATTATATAAGTACTAATTATATTTTCAAATTATAAATTATTTATATTGAATTATATTTATAGTTAAAAAGTAAAATTTTTGATACTATTTTTCATGCTCTTCACTGTCTTTCGACATAGGACTCAATCAGCTTTTTCCACGTGTCTCTGGCTATTCGCATCCAATACGCTATAGCGTCTATTAAATTAATGTGACAATTGAATGTAATAAGTAATACCGTAGGATATTTTTAACATTGAAGAAGATAATACCGGAAAGCTCAAAAGTAAATTGATACCGGCGCCAGCGCACGTATCGACATTCGATATTCAAATCCCGTTCTTGGATTGGCTCGGCTGCGTGAGGTCGTCGTCTCGACTAATCACATAATTTTACAAATCACGGGATCATGGGAAACAGTATCCTTAGGCCCTGACTTCTATTTCTATCAGAGTGAATAATACCGTAATTTATATGGGCTTATAATCAGAAAGATTATAAGAATCATGTTTGCTCAGAACAGACTTTGGAAAATGAAACAAAAGAAGCGAGAAATCTATGAAGCTTCTAGCATCTTCTTCATTGGGTTAATCTGATTACTGATCATCTGTCTTTTTCGACATGATTTCGAATTTTCGACAAACACTCCTTATATACAGTTTTTGTTTCAACATTTGCCTTTTTAGGTGCATTTTGTTATTTTTCCGCCCTCCTAAACGTTTTGCATTCAGGGGGTATTGCGTGTGGACCATTGCTATATCTTCTACCGAAATTAACCACCACAATTTGTCGACGTCATGATCTATCACTTCACTCTCAGTCTGTCATTATAACGCCACGCATGGCTAAGTTGTTAAATTCACCAAAACGGCTCCTGGCATTTTGATTGAGTGATGTCAACATGAACACTTACTCACACCACTTTTACAAGTGACCTTTTCACCAGTCACCAAAAAAACTTTCACATTTTAACAAAAATCGTTTAAGTCCAACCACACGCGTAAAAGGACACCCAGATTGCTTTAATTTTATGCCAACTCATTAGCTCCGGCGCCGAGAGGTGTAAAATGGTTTAAAAGAGAAGAAAAAATGTCGATTACCGTATCGGCTGGCGTTATTCTGCTAATTTAACTACTTGCCCTCTACAAAATGGGATGCTGCAAGTTATTAAAGATTCGAGTTTAATGATAAAAGGAACATTCGATTCAATTTGTTCAAAAAGTTTCGAAAGCTGATTTCAACTTTGGCGGTAAAATCGATGTAGGTAAAGGATGTCCAAAATACTCATTAAGATTTCCTTAAACAACTAAAATATCTGCGATTTCAATACATTATAGTCATTACCTATACAATTTTCAGATTTTCGTTAGCCACGCTTTTAGTTTAGGTCTAAATAATAGAATTAGTTGTTCAATATTTTTATTTCCGGCGGTGGCATGAAGATATTTATTATGGAGGCAGAAAGTGGCGGGGTAGAATTAAAGTAGATGGCAGCTCATCGTCTTTTTACCCTGGTGAAAGAAAACAGGCAAAGATACTAACTAATGTTTGAAAATTTTGAAGGATGCATATCAGCAGTTCTGCCACAATAACAAGCAGGAATTCGAATAATTCCTGCTTGTTATTGTGGCAGTGTTTTAGTGAGTTTATGTACGTACATAATATTGTTATATTCAACAGTTTTTGAACGATAAGGGCACGTGTTCACAAAGGTGCGTTGTATTCGAAGGCATTATGCACAAGCACATGTGCCTCCGCAGGTGCGGGCGCGCAACTGTTGTCCGCCAACTGCTGACATTCGCATTCGTGTTTCTGCTTAAAAAAGTAAAGAAGAATTCCAAGGAAGTTAATAAAAAGTGAAATATGTTACAATAGCTCTGACACATCATTTATAATTTTCAACACGATCCGAATATCAGAATTATTTTTATTGCTATTATAGTTTATAAAATGATTTTCCCGCCAAATTGACATCAAAAGCTATTATTTGCTAAAACAAAAGTGGTAGGTAGCAATTGTTTTTTAGGATGGCCAGCTATTCGCAATTTAACCCATACACTTCTGAATAATTATTTCAGAATGTCGTAGCACTAACAGGCTTTTATTTCTAGCACGCAATGCCATTTAATACCTAAGAAAATAAAAATCTGTGAAGTGTTTTTAAACAGTTTTGGTAGCAACTCATGAACTTTTATATAGCTACTGAAATATAACTTTCTGAATACAATTTATTCAAGTTACGCATTTGTTTTGTTACAGATTTCATATCTCAGATGAAGCCAACAAGGAGCGGATATTTTCGGTGAATTTTAAATTACTCTTCCATTTGTTATCGTAAGACACAATGCGTTACGTTAAGAAATCCCTAATACAATAGTTTGCGTAACGAGTGCTCAGAAAGTCAATATTTTTACTAGACAACTCACGTCACCAGCTGACGTAGAGTAAGCATCACGCAAGAATATTATGACGACGTGACAACGTTTCGTGCATGTGATTATTTTATCTACAAGTGGACGGGTAAGTGGATCTTCCTTTTGTATGATTAGACGTCTTTTGGCAAACATCTTACGTCATCAGACGGTCGCTTTGAAGCACCAATCTCTCTAATGTACCTGAATATACCTAAATGTACTTACGATTAGTTACTTACGAGTATATTTGGAATACCTAGCGTAAAGGTATCTACCATCAGATTTTACGGACTGTACTTTGAATAAATGTCGTGAACCTATTGGGATTTCGTGTATGAAGATTTGAAAACCAATTTTATTTTGCCATGGACCTGGTGGGAAAAAGAGAGCAATAGATTCACGGACCTCTGGGAACGAGTCCAATGAGTATAAGAATTTTGAAGTCTTTAATATGTAGGTAATTTCTTATTCTAGATTATACTATATTACTCGGTCAGAGTGTCGCTAAGCGGTTCAGAATTTTTTTTTGTGACACTTTTATGTACGAAAATCTTGTGTTCGATTCGAGTAGATAAGATTATAATATATTCTAGAGCCATTTGAATTTGTACAATTTGCCATTTTATGAAACTTTATAGCAAAAACTTTTTAATTTCGACATCCAAAAATACAGCTACGTTGATTGATAGTGATACTTTCGTACATAGAGGAACACTTTTGCTTTGCCCTATTTCTAAAAAAAGATCTTTATCTCCATTACATTAATAGACCTTTGTATTCGTAATGACTTTATCAAAAAGACAACACTATTCGTTGTCGGTGTGTGAGGTAGTATCACCAGGCGTCGTTTGGGCAAATGTTTGAACAGCTATATCTACCACAATGGCATGTTTGCCTCGGAACACTGCATATTGACTGACCATACTCGATTTGTACCACAATTACACCAACTTATTGGTTACCGGCCGGAAAATTGAAGTCCCGTACTCGTTGTAAGAGAAATATTGATTGTTAGCAACGTTTCTAGGTTGGTTAACGTCGTTTTGAATTTACAGAACAATTAACACTTTCATTCGTTGAATTCTTTTAAGTTGCCGATGTTTAGTTTAATTGGGTTTAAAGAGATTAAAGAAATATTCAATTCCCTTTATCCATCCCTAATATAAATTTTATTATGTTCTACTAAATGTAATAGGCACAATCATTTTAACAATTCTTTTTGACACCAACCCGAACTTTTACGGTACCTGTTTGTAGGAAACATGTTTCTATCAGAACTTATTTATTTTCATTTATATTTTTATTCATTCATTACAATTTTATTACAGAATATGTCTAATACAAAATTGTAGTCATTCATACATTGTTTCTGAATCTTGGCCTCAGTCTTATTGTGATCATGGTGGCTGCAACATTGGAAATATTGGCATGTACCTAGTTTATAAATTGCTCAAAACGTACTACCAACCCGTTTATTCCCATTTTATCTTTACAAACTGGGTAAGTAAGTTTGACTATATTACATTTCAAAAACTTTGAAACAGTTTTGCATAGGTAAAAAGATTTCCAATCCGCTTCTTAGTATATTTCATTTGACTAGGTTGTCGACGAAAACTATATCGATTACTGAATCAATAGCGCCGACAAATCGAGATTTGATCTTGACAAACGAGGAAATGAGTACTTAACAAGTGCCTTGTTTGTCAGTATCTACCAATATCGATTTATTTCCTTTGTACGAGTTTGTATAGAGTGACTAATATGTTTATTGTCGGGTTAGGTATCGATTGAGAATTTATCTTCTTTTATCTGAACAAAATGTATCGACTCTACCGTAGGTACCTACTACATACCACACACGCAACACGTACAATACAACGTACGAATTTCAGGGTATAACTAGATGAGTCTAAATTTTCAGAGACATAAATAAATTCGCAGAACCCCTGGCACAGAAAGCAGGTACTACCGGACTACAGGCATAAAATGTGATTTATTTTTAATTCCAAGAAAATGCAATTAAAAGAATATTCATAAATCGATTTAAATTAGAGCTGGCTGGTTTTCACATCGGCAGTATGCAGCGTGGGAATGCGTGAGACAATGGGGAGAGCGAGAACAGCTCGGGTTTATGCCACCCTGGTACAATCAACACCAGGCAGACTTGCACGAAACAACGCAATATATGCCGTATTATCGCCGCGTAGAGTGCCTGTTATAGATGCACTGTCGCTTGTACCCCCGTGCCGAGAAATCGTGAGACCCGTGGGACGAGCATGTTTCCGGATCCACTGTACAAATAGGAGCGATCGGTTCAGTGCGCGTGATGCTATTCGCACCGGTTTATTTGTAATTCTAAGTAAGGATGTGAAATTAGAATCATTGGTATTCATAGCCCTTACCGACAACCCATCTGCCACCATGACGCAAACTTTGTGAACTGCACTAAACATTAAATTTAATGCCCCAGGTACAATTTATTACTCAGAATTCTAGCAATCTACCTACTCGCATCCTACATTAGCATCCTAAATAGTCAAACTAAGACCGACCGTGAACTTGGAGGGTGTGAATGAACTCATTTAGGAGTCAAAATATTCTGTGAATCGCATCTAGTTGGTCGTTCGTCTCGAGACGTGACTCCCGCAGTCTTTGCGTGTTGTTGGTCGTATTTTCTCGCTCCACCACTCGTATATCGGCGCTGAGACGGGTCCCGTACATCAGTGACCTTAGGTCCTGGCTGTGGTCACGACGGCTTCGACTAGCACGCACTGTCCCTCGCTGTGAGGACTGTAATAACTATTAAGACACGTTAAGGGGTTTTCCAATTGCTGATGTTGATCGATGTGCTCACGATTTTATTGGTATTTAGTGCACAATGATCGCTACTTTGATTTCTTTATTTGAAGCTTATTTTTGGATAATTGTCAATAATTAAGTAGGTTGTATTATGTGAACAGCTCATTCTTTATTGTATATCTTAGTCACGAATGCTATTTACTTGTAGTAAGTACGCCGATCTATCGCGTCTCTGCTCGCAAATTTCAGAGTCCATAAAAAAAGAAAAAAAGAAGTGTCAAGTTCCGCCGCCCCACCCAAACGGCCATTGCTAATCTTTGCGTCGATGCCGCGTGAGTGTTTTTCCTACAATTTATGGAAAATTTTGCTGAAAACGAAAAATTTCGTACTCGATCAGTTATTAGAACTGGCTAGAACGGCTTGATATCGCCTGGGGAAGATGAGAAGAAGATATCGAACAAATGCCGTGAGGTTAAGTGAAGTTTACGAATAACCTGAGTGACGAAGAGTTGTTTCTTCTAGTGATGCTTGTACAGTATACACCCATGCGATGGGTTGTAATTTGGAGTGATAGTTGTGACGTCTAACGTCCAAACTCGGGTGAGGAATATATATGATATTTCCACCACGACCATACGTGCAAACAATTTGATGCGTATCTATCACTCCCAGCGAGAGGCTGTATTGAGAGCCTGGGCTCCTTTCACGATATACATGCGAACAATCGATATGTATTGCCTCAGGCAGGTCACGTCTGGCGTTTAGTGTGTTAACATAACCTAACCTAAAATGAATCATAGAAAGGCAAAGTACAGTAGATCGTATGACTATGTACCTTCTTACAATACATACTGGACGACATGTCACAGTCCATTCTTGAACAACGCCAATAACAGACAGACCCTGTAGACAGTCGCAGCGGTGCCCATGGGGAAAAATACCTCGGCCACTAGATAAAGAAATGAAACAAGATGTCCTGATCCAGAGAAATGTTATACTTGCCATACATTGTTCCTATTTCCAAATCAAATACTAAGGCTGTGATGT
Source organism: Tachystola acroxantha (assembly GCA_963506565.1). Classification (NCBI taxonomy): domain Eukaryota; kingdom Metazoa; phylum Arthropoda; class Insecta; order Lepidoptera; family Oecophoridae; genus Tachystola; species Tachystola acroxantha. The sequence continues at coordinate 12,265,324 of OY735871.1, forward strand.
CAGAAATAATATATGTACATTTTAATTTTGACTAATTATTTAATAAATATCCTTCAATGTGAGGGAAGGTCTGTACCCGAGCACGGAGACATATACCTAAATAGACTGATGATGATTTAATAAAGCAGAAACATATGGGCTGTGTTGTCTTTTGCAGTGGATACTGCTCTTAATCTCGTCCTAAAAGGAACGATTAAAGTCCTGAACACTATTGTATCAGTGTTGCTGGCTGACTGTTATACCGATAACACTTACAAAATGTGTCTAGCCTAGACGCTTAGACACCGATGCAGTTGATAAATATCATTGCAATATAACTTGTCTGATAAATTGAATGAATGCAAGCAATTGTGTGAACATTTCTAACATATTGGCTATACCAACATCAAAACTTTTCAATTTCCGTGACCTGCTTATACCTAGCCAACAAATTCAACAAGAATCTGTTAAAATCTTCTGTGGAACCTAGGCACACCAGAACAGCCTAGCACGACGACCAGCAAGCCTGTATTACCACCAGTATTGGATGGAACACACAGCAGCAAGGACGGCACCAGACCAGTCCTACCCGCATTAGCCCAAAGGTAGGCTCACGGGTATATGTGCCTGTTATATACATGATTTATACAATATATTATTATTATTAATGACAAGACGGCCTTGTCATGACTTGAGGATTATAAAATACCCCTTAAACAGCAGGTATCACAGATGAATCTGCCATGCATACATACTTAAATATCAATAATACATATTTAAATGTCAATAAATCAAAAACATGTGAAATTATTCATTTGATTTTTTCTTGCATATCCGCTAGGTATGCAAGTCGTTTCATACAATCGTATGCGAGGTGTGAAATTCACCTGCATATAGGATAACTTTCAACTGATGGGGCAATTACTCCCCGGCCGTACAAGTTGCATAGGCCAACTCCGGGCCAAATTTTTTCCTTCATTTCGTTAATACCAAATCTAATAGAGAAAGGGTAAACCTATTCTTCTAAGATACTTCACTTTAAATGCCTTAATTAATTCATATAAATAAATAGGTATCTCAAATAATTTGATACATACTTGTAAAGCTAATAGACATTGTATTATAGCGTGCATACACTTAAATATTTAAAAGACACCGGAAATTCCTTCAGTTTCAAATACAGTGTCTTGAGGGGGCCCAAAATTATGTAATGAGTGATATGTTACCTAGGATCACTAGGTCTTATCTCTACAGTTTATTTGGAATCTTAAATGACTTTCCCTTATTGTAATTTTATGAAATGCTTATATCATTTCATATCGCTGTGCCGTGCTGTGTGTTGTGTATGTTATATCAAAATACCTAATAATTAATCAACATACATTTTGACATTATGTATGCAATTTTAAACAAACTAAAACTCAAATATTTGGATGCTTATGTGCAGAATATTTGAATAAAGCTACCCTGACAGCTTAAGCATTATGAAAATTGGCTTTATTATGTATTAATGCAAACAATTGATGTTTCATGGCTTCAAAAACTGTTCCGCCCTTAAGCATAACCCTGTATCAGAGGTGATTCCACACTAGCTTTCCACAAGGAAAATGGCTAAAATTACTGGCATAATGTTATAATGGGTTTATAACCAAAATAAGTGCAAAATATGAGATTTTGGCCCGCTGACTGGGACCATTAACCGTTGCATGCATTGCAAAATTATTATGGTTGGTTGGCTATATACAAAGATATTTGAATGGGCCAAGCACAATAGACTCTTATAAAATAAAGATAATTATCAGATAATTAGGTATATAAATACCACATAAGTTACAAGATGATTTCGACTAGTAACTCACTTGAATAGATAGGTCAGTGATCATCAGAAGAAGTTCTGTGCCTATTAAATATTTTAAAAATTAAACGACCTAGGGTTGCTACGGTGAGGCCCGCGTATTTACGCGATTTCCAAGACATTCTATTTACATCAGACCAGGCTGTAGGCCCTAGTGGGCCTTGCCTTTCCCTCTGGGAAGAATTTAAAAACAACAATTAAGTATTTTAAATCCTTTCAAACTTTCTTGCTATAAAAACGTATGCTGGACACATGTCTAGATGAAAATAATGTTCACAATACCTTTACCATAGCATGCCAGAGCCTTATATGGGAGGTACACAATTAGGGACCTACCCACATTTAATCACATTATTAAACTACTGTGGCAACTATATAGTGACATATATATTACATACATTATTATTTGATATTGAGGTATTGGTAGAAGCCAAAGGGTCACAGCGGCCACAAATGTGTAGTGTGACATACATATATGTATATAATGTCATCAGAAGAAAATATTTAATCAGACCCCGAATCCAACCGAAAACAGGCACGCCGAACCGGATTCGTAGACTTGCCAGTCAAAACAATGCGAAATGGGATTTTATTATGTACATTTCCACTACGTTTATTATCGTTATTTTCAATTTAGGTAACAATCAAAATATGATTTCAGAACAAACTCTGTTTCCAGGGATTTCTAATCAAATCAATTTATTGCCTCATGCATGTGGTACATACAAGGCGTTAAGTGCTAATGCCCAGACTAATTATTAATTTATCAATTATTGATTATTTGTTAATTATTAATTTATGAAAAGTGATTTTATTGACCCAGTGGTTACCCATAACCTTGGATTAACCATAACCAGGGGTGCGCTGATGGGAATTAATCGGCCAAGTACTTCACATAGTTCAGGATTTAGTTTGAGCAAAGCAGTACAATATATGTACAAAACAGTACAATACATGCCTCTGACAAGCGGCTTGTGATGTTGCATTTATGAGGATACATTCATGTGATACCTCTATTTCACAGATCACTATTGAATATGCTGTATGTTTGCTCATCCCATTATGCTTAGCTCATTAAATTGTGCCAAATCAGCACTACCCAAATTACCACGCCCTCAAATTAATAACGATAGCGACTTGATCAAGTAATTCTTTAGGATTGATTCTTCAGTATGTCGCCTTTACCTAACAACATATTGCCTGGGATCCAGAATCCAGTCACAGGCTTGAAACATTAATTTTTTGGTTGTTTGTTTCTTCTCTCTAAGGAGACCTTTGGAGATTCTTGCAAAAAATCAGTAGTTTTTATTTATACTATACTCCTTATAGTTTTTGCACTCCAGGTGCAGACCTTAATAAAGGTGTGAATTATTGAAACCCTGCCTAACCAATGGTTAAGAAATAGTTCCACTCCTATAACAATATACTTAACCTCATTTAAATTTAATTTATTTAATTTTTCATTTTAATCCAGAATATTGCTAATATTATATATTGCTTACATACCTATTAGGTATAGTCATTGCGTACCTATCTCAACTAAACGCGTTTAATTCGCAAGTAAATTGATACTGTACTAACAATAAGTCACAAGAGACCTTGATAGGCATAGGGTTCATAATCTGTTAGCAGATCAAATATACCTTGGTGGTGTGAACTGATCTATATTTACTGCTCAAAGCATTAGACATGCTGATACATCAGCTGCGAAATGGCTTGACATCAATATATTCAATTAGATCATAACTTATTAAAATTAATGATTGTGTAGATTCATCACACACACATTCACTAAATTTTATGATGGAGACGTATTGCACTCCAATAATTCAAATTGCCAGAGCTTGTCAATCCCACCTTAGCTTATACACAATGCTACTGCACTAGGTCCTACCTGATCAGCACAATATCATATTAAATGGTTCAGTGACTTCATGCCGTCAAATGTTGTACACTACAAAATTGGAATTTACGGGGTTCATACCTATCAATTAATAACGATAACGTAGATTGATTGATGTGCAAATGGACATACATTCATGTAATAATAATTCATAACTTTTGTGTCGTCAACGACCATATTGCATTATGTTGGAAGAAGTAAATATAGCAAATACTTAATTAAAACAACATAGTTGCCCTAGAATATTTATCCTGTTTCATGATAGATGACACTTTCAACATCTACAAGTAAATAGCATTCGTGACTAAGATATACAATTGTAAATTAAACGAACTTACCTGTTGTGAAGTTCAATTATAATTGTATATCTTAGTCACGATATGAATAGTCCCACCCACCCCTAACACTCCCTAGTAACTTGTCATGAAACAGTTATACTTATACTTTGAACTACAATGGCCGTTTGGGTGGGGCGGCGGAACTTGACACTTCTTTTTTTCTTTTTTTATGGACTCTGAAATTTGCGAGCAGAGACGCGATAGATCGGCGTACTTACTACAAGTAAATAGCATTCGTGACTAAGATATACAATTATAATTGAACTTCACAACAGGTAAGTTCGTTTAATTTACAATTATATTTGTGATTATCTACTACTTACTTGTTCTGTAAGTCTTTGTGAACTTACCAGTGTCACACGAACATTGCTAAAATGGTTAGTTCTGAATAAATGAAACAAATTGTCTATTGATCGAACGATTCCAGCTATTCTCTTCGCATTTCTAACGGAAAATTTAAATTGTTCCGCTTTGCAGCTCTAATCGTTCATCTTTTCGTATATTTCTCATAGAGTTGCAACATTAGGCGGCCATAAAATATAGAGTGTTTGGATCTAAGCCGCGGCTCGTCTAGTCTGTGACCGCATTCACACGGTGTCGGGAAGATTACCGCCAAGTGGTTTCAAGCCGCGTGATTGATTGTCCAAATGCGCGCGAACCGAGAATGAACGAATGAACGGATTATGACTTTTGTCTGCTCCACGTTTGGCTTGTCTATTGAAAGCGTGGCATGGTGTAATAAATGGCGCCAAAACATAATCACATTTGCATTTATAATATGTAGAGTTGGATAGGTTAGTTGCGTTGTTTCTTTAGCCAAGTGTCTTATCTTCTTTAATCTATGCGTTTTGGTTCTTCCCCATATTATCTTTAGCACTTTCGAATTCTTGTCATGTAAGTATTTCGTTTTGTGGTCAAACCTTTGTCAAGAGTTGTTCAGGCTGGCCGCTCATTCCTAGAACATCGACTACGTAACCGGAATTAACTGCTTTCGAAGCCATTCTGTGGGGACATCCTTCTTTCGGTATCGTAGAAATATTGACATACCTAATATTCGTTTTCTTTAAATGTTACATCCCGTGGGTCTGTTCCTTGCCCTGTCTTTATTTGTGCATCAAGCCATAACCTAAGTATTGTAAAATTATTAATTATGTGCCTATTCCAAAATTACTACATGTATACATGGGAACTTGGTATTATGACATACATGTCATAATACCAAGTTCCCTAGAGCTCTAAGGTTGAATAAATGAAGTATTTTTTCTGACCAATTTCCAAAACAATGAAGACTGAGTGTCGCGGAGCGGACAGAAAAGAATAAAAGTTGTAAACTTTGCTTTAACTGTAACTTTATTTTTGAAAATTTAACATTGATGTGCACTGTGCGGTGCTTCTAGTACGATTGGATTGCGAGCGCGCGCGTCGCATAGCGGGCCGGTGGGCCCCCCCTCGCCCCGCTCCTGCAGCATGCTCCTCTCGTCTCCTGGCTCCGACATCTTCCCGGGGATTGAAAGCTCTTAAGGCTTTCAATAGTTCTCAAATATTGGAAGTGGAGCTGGCTGCTTGTTAGCCTTCGCAGAAATGATCATAATTCACAGGAGTACTAATCATGATTCGCAGAAGTACATCCTTATTTAAGATCATTTTATTGTATCATGGAGGCAGCAACAATGACTGATGTAAATAGCGGGACACGCGGTTGAAGAGTTGGTATTGGTATATTAATAACTATGTAGTTTGCTTCTCGGAGTCTTCGAAAAGAGGACAAACTCTGTTCATAGCTCGACGAATAATGCCCTTAGCAGTATTAAAATCTGCCACTCTGGATACACCGTCCACGCCTGGATACAGTTGATAAACACGTCCGAGACGCCATTTCAGCGGCGGCAGATGATCTTCCTTTATTATCACCAGGTCACCAACACGAAGTTCTCGTTCTCTAGTTTGCCATTTGGATCGTTGTTGTAGTTCGGACAGATATTCCTTCTGCCAACGCTCCCAGAAATGCTGGCGAACTTGCTCCAGACGTTCGTATCGATCTAATCTGTTCGTGTTGTATTCTTGTAGCATTGGTGATGGGAACGATGTTAGTGCTCGTCCCACCAGAAAGTGCCCCGGGGTTAGTGGATCAAGGTCATTTGGATCGGATGATAAAGGAGTTAAAGGCCGGGAATTAAGAATTGCCTCAATCTGCGCAAACAATGTTGAGAGTTCCTCGAATGTTAAATGAGTGTTTCCTAAAATACGCTTCATATGGAATTTCGCAGATTTTACGCCTGCCTCCCAGAGGCCACCAAAATTAGGAGAATAAGCAGGTGAAAAAACAAATTTGATGCCTTCATTGGCCGCGTGCTCAGTGAAAGCTTCGTTGTTGGTTTTAATGAATTTTCCTATTTCGTTACACGCCCCAACCAGATTAGTTCCGTTATCGCAAAATATCTCATTGGGTTTACCCCTTCGAGCAATGAAACGTCTGAGACACATTATGAACACGTCTTTCGTTAAATCACTCGCTAATTCTAAGTGTATAGCTTTAGTCGATAAGCAAACAAAGAGACACAGATAGCATTTCGAAATCTTACAACCTCTACCCTTACGGTCAGTGATTAAGAATGGTCCAGCAAAATCAGTGCCACACGTTTGGAACGGATAACCGGGTGTAACTCTTTGAGCAGGTAAGATACCCATTATTGGGTTTATCGGTTTCGCTTTCATACGTTTACAAATCATACATCCATTTACCGTATTTCTTGCTATAACTCTACCTCTTATTGGCCAGTACCTTTCCCGTATAGAATTTAATAATAATTGAGGCCCGCCGTGTAGAAGTTTGATATGTTCATGTTTAAATAGGAGTTTTGTAAACGCATGACTTGGGTGTAATAAAGCGGGATGCTTTTTAGGATATTGAGAAGAAGATTGCTGGATTCGGCCTCCTACTCGAAGAATACTGTCATCGTCAAGAAACGGATTAAGTGCCAAAATGGACGAATTTGCAGGTAAGGTTTGATTTTTTACTAATATTTTAATGTCATCACTGAACGTTTCATATTGTGATTGTTTTATCAAGTAGTTTAATGAGGATTCGAGCTCTGATGTAGTTAGAGCTCCTACCATTTTAGAGTTAACCTTCTTTACGTTATGTATAAACCGTTTTACATAGGCTAAAATTCTTTGAACTCTTTTGAAGTCTGAATATTTCTCAATCTCGAATAAGTTTGGTTTAGTTATTAAGTTAGTGTAAGCTTTAATTTCAGCAATTTTTGGTGTTTTAGTTTTAAGTTTTGTTTCAGGTAATTCAGCGGTATTTTCGAAGGAATTTGGCCATTTAGAAGGCTCATTCCTTAAAAATTCAGGTCCCTGCCACCACAGAGTTGTATCTACTACTTGCTGGGGATCTACACTCCTGGTGGCTAAATCAGCGGGATTATGGCTCCCTGGCACATGTTTCCAGGTACCTGAAGAGGTTAGTTCTTGAGTCTCTGCCACCCTATGGGACACGAAGGTTTATAAATCACGCGGCTCGGTAGAAAGCCATCCTATTACAACGGATGAATCAGTCCAATGAAAGATGCTCTCTATGTTACATCGAAGGGACTTGATGACCTTTGCACTCAAACGAGCTGACAGCAGAGCACCACATAGCTCGAGACGCGGTATGGTGACAGGTTTCAATGGGGCTACCCTGGTTTTCGCGCACAAAAGACGCACTAAAACCTGACCTGACTTATCAACTGAACGAAGATAAATACATGCAGCATATGCATCCTTAGAAGCATCCGAAAATGAATGTAATTGGAAGGAAATAGCTGAATCACTGAGGACGAATCTTGGTATTTGCAATGTAGACAATTTATTTAAGTGGTTAACGAATTTTGACCAAATACTTTGTATTTCTGCAGGCACTGGATCATCCCAGTCCAACTTGACATTTAGCCACAGTTTTTGTAGTATAAGTTTAGGTATTATGGTGCACAAACTGAGTAAACCCAGTGGATCAAATAATTTTGCAGATTTTGATAGAATGGATCGCTTTGTTGCTTGTGGATCGGCTTGTATTTGCACTGGAAACTGAAATATGTCCAAGGAAGGATGCCAAATCAGTCCCAAAGTACTCGATTGAGCACACAAATCTAATTGCGCTGATGATGGTAAGGTAGTATTCCCTTCGAAGATGGAGGGAGCATTGGTACGAAATTTTCGCAAAGGAAAACACCCGGAAGCCAAGACTTCGGTAACTGACTTGCAAATGTGTGATAATTCCGATTTACTTTCCGCTCCCGTTAACAAATCGTCCATATAAAAATCATGCTCTATAACATCAGCAATGGCTTGATCGGGACAGTCCCTTGCCAATTGCAACAGACATCTGGTACTAAGAAACGGAGCAGAAGCCGTGCCATAAGTAACCGTATTTAATTGAAATATCTTCAATGGCTGTAACATATTCTCACGCCAAAGAATCAATTGCAGATGTCGTTGATTTGAGTCGATTAGAACCTGACGGTACATTTTTTCAACATCTCCTGTGACTACATACTTATGTTTACGAAAGCGTAGGAGAATTGAAAATAAATCGTCTTGAATTGTGGGTCCGATATATTGGATATCGTTAAGAGACTTTCCGGATGTAGTTTTTGAAGAAGCGTCAAAGACGGTACGAAGCTTCGTAGTCTCACTCTTTTCTCTTAAGACTGCGTGATGGGGTAGATAGTACCCAAATATAGGCCTTTCTATTTCACTAAGGTGGCCTAAATCCTTATACTCATTAATAAAACTGGAATACATTTGTTTAAACAAAGGATTTTTTGAAAATCTTTTCTCATTGCTATAAAATCTTTTCACAGCCGTATTGTAAGAATCACCTAACACCTTTTCGGATTCTTTCAAAGGCATTTGTACACAGAATCTCCCGTCATCACCACGAGATGTAGTTTTTGCGAAGTGATCCTCACAAATCTTGTCATCCTGGGATAAAATGTTAGCCGCTGGCAACTCTTCCAACTCCCAAAATTTTGACAACTGCTCTTTGATTTCCTGACCAAAATTACATCGGACTCGATTGGGTTTATTAAAACTTTGACATCCAATGGGACCACCTACTAACCAACCTAGTACGGAATTTTGAAAGGTGGGCTCACTTGGTGTCACTTTGATCTGTCCGGGTGTAATTATGTCCCAGAAGACATCGGCTCCGAGCAGCAGATCAATCGCTGAAGGATGGCAGAAACTTGGATCAGCAAGGTGAATGTTAGCCGGAATATTCAGGTGAGTCTTTATTTCAACGTTCGGTAATTTTCCAGTGATGACGGGTACAATTAAACAATTAACTTTAATAGAAAAGGGTTGATGTTTTGATTTTATTTCAATATTGCACCGCTGTGATATTTTAATAGATGTATTATTAAGGCCTGTTACACAGCTGGAAGAGGAGGTGATATTATTAATATAACCAATCTTCTTTTTTGCCGTTTCGGTCAAAAAGGAAGATTGGCTTCCACTGTCCAACAGAGCGCGTAATGTAATTGGTTGACTGTCATGGCCTGTAACTTCGACCAATGCAGTGGATAGAAGAATCTGGCTCGAAGCTACAGCAGACATAGATATATAAGGAGATGAATCATCATCTGAATCTGGTAAGTCTTTATTCGCAGCCGAAGCGGCGTTTACAGCGGCTGGTACGGGCGCAGTAGGTGCAGCAGCAACGGTAGGCATAGCTGACCCGAGAGGCGCAGTAGAAATATCTGGTAAACTTTGTTGTTTGTGTAATAACGTGTTATGTTTTCTTTGGCAGATGCGACACCCACGTGTGCGGCAGTATTGTGCGAGATGACCACTGCGCAAGCAATTTTTACACAAATTTAAATGAGTCGCATAATGGTTTCGTTCATTAGTGGACATACTTCTGAATTTAGGGCACTCATAAACTAAATGAATTTCCTTACAGATAGCACAGGAGGTTTCACGGTTATCAAAGGAATCAGAAGAAGCTAGATTAAAAGACTTCATCTTTGAAAGAGAAGCATTTGGAAGAGTGGCACGCCTATCAGTTTTTTCCGATTTATAATAAACGCTTTCCAATACGTCGGCTCGATTACGAATAAAATCAGTAAAATCCTTCAAAGAAGGAGATTTCTGCAAACTGCATCGGTGTTCTTCCCATCCCTTTGCCGTACAAGCATCTAATTTTGCCGAGACCATATATATAATCAGTGTATCTACCGTGGGTTCATCAATAGATTCAAGAGCTCGCATATGTTTTAATAAAGTGTCACACAAATATCGCAATGCTTTATCAGACTCTCGAGTCAACGGTTCAATAGAAAATAATGCCTTTAAATGGTTGTTTACCAGCAAGCGTTTATTATCATACCGTTCGCAAAGTAATTCCCAAGCAATAGGATAGTTATCGGACGACATGGTAATCGACTTAATAATAATAGCCGCCGATCCCTGTAAGGATGATTTTAAATAATGAAACTTGGTTATGTTATCAATATAAGTTTTTTCATGGATTAATGACACAAAATTGTCTTTAAATTCAAGCCATTTATTTGGATTACCGTCAAATGGCTCAAGATTAATAGTAGGAAGTTTAGCATTCATATGTTGATCACAATTACTATGAATCTGTTCGTCTTTAATAACGGATTCATTTAACTCTATAAGCAATTTAGCCTGAGATATAAGACTAAAGAACTGATTTTCAATTTCTTCCCTCTCATCCATCTGTTTATCTGAACTTTCCCCAAACTCCTCCAATTGTGACTGAATTTGATCAAAATTTGAAAACACAACCTCCAACTTGGCAATACGCAATGATAATTCGTTAAGTTGTAACCGAGTTGGACGCTTGTCCGGTTCGGCATTGGTAGACAGTAACGGTTCAAGAAACTTTTTAAATAGTGTAAGTCGTTGCTTGACTGTGCCCCTTTGCTTGATTAACGATTTCCAATCAAGCTCTTCCGACATGTTGTTAAAATAACAAATAAGCCCCACAAAACTGCGTAGGTAATGAAATAGGAAAAATCTCTGACCTTATCAGTCCGAACAATTGGTATTGTATTAGGCTACTGGCGCGCACGCAGCCAACGTTTGCACAAACCCGTTTGAGAATCTTCGGTGAACGAGACGGCCGGTTATCAGCTGAGTGACAGCAACCAACTTAGCTTGACCCTTCCGGATGAGACCTGGAATTGTGCGGAGGGTTCTCTATTTAATGGATGAAGCAAGTAATGATTTGCATTACGTATGACGAATGAAATGAATTAGTGGTAAGTAGGTAAGTAAGTATTTATAAGTGAATAAATCGAAAATTAATATTATGAGTAGGATTGCTTAAGTTAGCACTGGGTATGAACTGTAAATTTATGTAAACAGCTACTATATAAATGAAGCTATGTATTTCGTAAATAGCATAAGTAGGCATTTGTGCTTAACATGCACAACGAAAATAGTGATGGCCCTTTTAATTCGATAAGCAATATGATAACTTGGATTGATAGGTACCTCCGTGGCAGGTAGGTATTGTAACAACTTCTCTTATCGTTACTTGTGACAAACGACTCCTTTCTTATTTGTTACCTTTACGGTGTCTATTAAACAATATGTAAAGTAGGTAACAAATACAATTATACCTTCTTATCTATTACCATTGCCCTATGCGTAAGGTAATAGATACAATGCAACAATCAGCAGTTTGGTTTATGTAATAAGACTTTTATCTACGTATTACCTTTGCCCTGTAGGTACATAAGGTAATGTAAGTAGATACAATGCAATAAGCAGAATTGTGAACTTAGCGTGAATCGACTAGAAGCGTAGAATATACGGCAAGAATTAGAAGAAGCTACTTATTGCAAAAACGGTAGGGTAATGTAAATTACCGCAATAAGTACGTATGGGAGGTTCGGGGATCTCAACACTATCGGCACACTGAGGTTGGAAAGAAAGGATTACTAGCGTAAATAGATGGAACGGGCTTACTTTCGGTTTTCGGCAGCGTCCTCTTAGTTAGGCACACACGTAGTTGCGTGGCGTAGGTATATGGAGCAATCCTTTGTTTGTGTGCTGGAGTTATGAATCCAAATGTTTTGTCGACGGTCGCCACTTTCTGTCGCGGAGCGGACAGAAAAGAATAAAAGTTGTAAACTTTGCTTTAACTGTAACTTTATTTTTGAAAATTTAACATTGATGTGCACTGTGCGGTGCTTCTAGTACGATTGGATTGCGAGCGCGCGCGTCGCATAGCGGGCCGGTGGGCCCCCCCTCGCCCCGCTCCTGCAGCATGCTCCTCTCGTCTCCTGGCTCCGACACTGAGAGAACAAAAATAACCTACGTGTGGTCGAAACTAGTTGAACCTTGAGTGTTGCCCACGCCCACAACACGTGTTTTTTGCGCGACAACATAGAATATGACTCAGTTATTGGCCGACGCCAAAAAAACTTAGTGCCACTTACTCGCGATACTCGCGTAGTTATGCGGTTTTATAGTTATCCATAGACACACTCGACCACAGCAGGTAACACTTGAAGTAGGATTCCAATTCTTATGGCGTAGAGAATAACAAGGCCCAAATTTAAAAAGTTTTGATTTCGACTGTACAGTTACTGGACCAACTTATAAAATCTAGGGAATTCACGAATTCGTCGCTTTCATACAAACTTCATTCATGCAAAACTTTATTACTTATTAGGAGTTTAGTCAATATTAAGTAATTAATAGTTACATACCTACGAGTAGGTATGTCATTTCTTATGAAATATAGAAATTAAATCATTTATCATTTATCATACATCTTTAAGAATACGTTACAAATATTTAGAATTTGTCAATGAAATCCGCTAATTTAATCTAATCAATACAATTTGAGAGTATAAATGCCTTGTTTTGTCGCAAAGATAATGTTATCTGAAGAACTTGTGCTTAGAAGAATAGGTACCTACTCAAGAAGGTCTCTCTATCTATACCTATGAGTGATTTGCCTCCAGAACCACAGGCGAAGCTCATGTTAATTATTAATAAGTACTTGCCTAATTAATTTAAGCAGAACCCCTACGTAAGTTATTGAACTCAAAACATTACAACTTACGGAATGCGGTATGTCTACACCTTTATCTATTTGTATAACGATGTAAGTACATCTACAATCGTGTCGATCGTTCGAGACAACAATTTGCAATTACAAAATTGTAACTTGACATTGGTTTTGTTTTTTTATTTAAGTACGAGTATAAAGAAATAAACAATAAAAGAAAACATCCAAATCTATACTAATGATTTATAAAGGCCTATATCGTAACACCTAGAGATGCCGTACCATTCTAAAGTTCTGCGATTGTTCGGTGGTTAAAAATCTCATTCAGTCCTTTCGTTATTTAATTTTATGAATGACATACACGTGTGACATTGATTCGAGCGGCTCTTGATCGGCTGAAGGATATTCGCATGTCGTTTGTTCTATAAATATATTACCTATATGTTATAGGTATACTTACACATAATAAAATCTGACGTATTCCACATAGAGCACCGATTTCAAGACCTCCTAGACTATTCTTCGTTTGGATAGAACTTAGGTGACTAGACTAGCTTCGGCGTGGTGTGGTATGGCGCTAGTAAAAACACGCATCAGGCAGGGTTCATGACCCGACCCGCACATTTCTATGCGCACGCGCACCTCGCTGTTAAAACGTTCCACTATCACGTGGGAATGAGTGAATACGTTACCTAGTTCCTAGAAGCGACTACTGTATGTGAAGTAGAATTATATTATCGTTTTAAACGTGTCACTTAAACACTTGCGCGGGAGTCGACGGTAATTTATCCAGTTTAATGATAAGAAGTAAGTAGGTATAGTAATTGTGGAAAAGTTTTAGTATAAACTATGGCGACGCGTGAGTGAAGGAAGCTTAAAAATAGCCAAAAAAAATACTTGAAAAAAAAACTTTTTTCACGAAATATTAAATTATTATTAAACAAAATTTAATTAAATAGATTGTATATTACATACTTAAGCAGGTATAGATCGATTTCTGACGCCCTTCCGACGTTCTACACTCACCTACTTCAGATATCTGCACATTTAACACGGTAATTACCGTTTAAACTCTTTAATACCTATATTACATTAATATTATGTTACCTAACATACGTTTTGAACCTGTCTACAACACAGCAGGACGCTTTGGGCCAACTTTGTACCGTCACGTATTAGCGAAATTGGGGAATGATCATATCATTTTTATTAATTGAATTTTTAAATTGATGCCTCACCTACGCAAAACATACCTTTTTTCTCACTTACACACTCACGTGGGTAGTAACTTGTAGGTAACTCCCGCTATGTGATTTATGTGACAAAACCTTTGTTTGAGATACAACCGTTTATTGTCGTTAATTTGCCCGCTATTCTCTTCTGTAAGTGTGATTTGATGCCTTTAGTAATGTTAATTTGCTTTATTTTAGTGTAGGACTTCTTATTGTCTATTGGTATGTCCTCATAGAATTAATGATTCTCATCTATTGTCGAACGATTGTCGACGTTCTAATCAAAAGTATATTTTTCTTACTGAAACTTTTTTTGATACAATCTCTCTAGTTATTACATTACAACAAATCCAATCGCGTCTTTTCGTTAGATAATTGCAGCTTTATAATGTTGTGGTGAATATCGGGAAACCTCCTTGGTACCTATACCGATCTCAATCGTACTGGCCGGTAAGATAAGCCGGTAAGATTTGGAATAGCCGCCGAGAATTTGGTATATGGGTTTAATCTTGTAGCGACCTATAATAATTGGTACAGACCTATAAATTGGCGACTGTATAATATCACATCTAGCAGTTCTTGATTTATAAGTCAAAATACAGATGTTAAGTTTTATAAATATAGATAAGATTACGTATTCAAAGCACGAGAGGTATCAATGTCAGGACTAGGCGTGGATGTTCAAAATAGGCTGTTCCGTTCGGAAACTGGCGATACGTCCTGTAGGACCGGTGGCGCTGGTATCACTTAGTCATGATAATGGTATCACTGGAGTGGTACCGGTGTTACTAGTGGCATAACCGGTGCCACTTTGCGGCCAGTTCCCCACTTCCGGACGGATGCGAACTTTCGTTCGCTAGAGCGGTTGGACACGCCCAAGTTGCGTTATGTTATTGTACGAACGACAGCAGATCAATGGTTACACTTGCAGTACATTTCAACTCTTAAGACGCAGATAATAAGGACGATTTAAAGTACAAGTGTTAAGCTTGATGTGAGGTGTAAGTCGGCGCCAGAAATTTCAACATCTTTGCAAAGTTTTACTTAACGTTGCAGTTTTGTACCTACGGCGTCATAAAAAGCCGTCAATGAATTAGAGATTAGAGTATTTGCCAAGTTTAGCGAGTAAATTTGTCCAGAGATATACCTACACTGATAACAATTTACACACAGATTATAGGTTACAGTTGCATCGCATAAAGTGGACAGTGAAATAGGTAAGTATGCGATTTCTTCTTTCTATTACTTTTTGATTAATTTCAACGGAAATTGGTAGACCCTTGTCGGGCGAAAATCTTCAATATAATTTAGACAAATTCAATCTAACTAAAAGTCGGGTGTAAACATAAATAAACAAGCACAAATTAATTCACAACCTATCGGCGTAACCGATGAAACATTTTAATGCAGTGGAGATAATCCATAATGCGTCGGTCGCGGTCTTCGTGGTAATTCTCACGCCTCGGCCGTTAGAGATACTCAAGGTTTCAACTTTCGGCGGTACTAAGTATTTGAGTAATCTGTTCTTTGGTCAGAATTTTATTATCTCGGATGAATGATACAAGTTATTATCACATGTTTAAAATACAACAAAATGCGCAAGGCTGGCCAGACACTGGATGCAAAAAGCCGATAACCTAATTCCGCAAATAGAGATAAACCAAAAGATTTTAGTTACAGTATCAATGAATATGAGGGTGCACCACCCTTACATTTTGTTACTGGCGATGATGATGTATTTCGGTGATTGGTAAGAATTAGAATTATAATAACTTCGTTGCATCTTCCGAAAAATCCTTCCGAAACTGGTTTGGTTGCCAAATAAGAGAAATACATACTTCATTATGTTTTGGAAACTAGTATTCCGTTAGACTATTTTTTAGTAGATAAGTATATCTAGAATGTGATGGTAGATCAAAGTATTGACAACGTACAAGACGAACCCTAAGTTTCACAACAAATTGACATTGCTGCGTCTTACCGTTTACAAATGAACATGTAACGGCGTGGGCCGAGACACCGCCCACATGCCGCGCGTACCAGCTGTCGAGCTGTCAGGGAACAATTAACAGTTGGCCGGGAAAATATCGACTGGCGATGACCTGCGACCCGCTGCGCCGGCGCATCGTGACGTGCACGCGTGTGATTTGTCGATAAGCGGCGCCATTGACGCGAGTTGCGTTTGACAAAGTAGTTTATAAATACATTGTATTGTGGGAGAGCGTTTTCGAGTTAGATTTATTTGTTGTCCTTTACTGTTTGCTACGTCTGTCTTTAAAATAATAATCCAAAATATTAAAATTCAAATTCCTTGGTAAGTATATCGGATTAATCTACACTAGGTATTATCTGAAATTATAGGTGTGGTAACCTTAGAAACACAATTTTTATTATTCCTTTTGCTTAAATTAAAGGAAATGTAAAAGAGAGGAATTTATCACTTACTTATAGATATACTTCCTCGGAGTATTTTATTATAGTCTGTGCACTTAAATGAAGAAATAACTCTATAAAGTCGTAGTGCTCCCGCACACGGGCCACCGGCCACAGCCACAAAACGCCGCCACTGGCATATTTCCTGATATTTTCATACATTTTATATGGACTCGCCGCACACGGTTAGCGCCGGTGGCGGCCACACGCTACAAGCTTCTAGCTTCTCGTGGCGGCGTTTGTGGCTGTCGCGTGTGGCCCGTGTGCGGCGACACTTAGATTCCAACATAGGTATGTTCATTTTGCGTGAGCCTTGTCCGATGACAGTTGATATAAACATTCTTATATGCTTCATTTGAAATGAAACCTTTATACACACTGTCAAGATCGTTTTTAAAATGACAATAATTACCAGTTCTTTGCTGCTTTAAATGCAAAATTCAAACATGTGCTGTGAAAGGTTAGGGTTTGTTTTTCCGCAACGCATTTTTTCTCAACCATCGCTGGCTGAGGTCCCAACACCCGTGGCTATACGGTATCCAAAGAGAACAACATAAACCCGTTCCTGAGGAGGGAAACCAACCTGCCTAACCTGTCGCGATAGCCCCACAGTGATATCTCTGGGAGTTGACTGACAACCGAACAACATACAGGTTTGATGGATTTTCGACATGAAAATGTTAATCAATTGTCATAAATGTCTCCTATAAAGACGGAGAAGAACAGAAGAAGTATTAAGGTAAAAGAAATGATAATCTTGTCTAAAAGAAACAGTGAACAGAAAGAAAATAAATAAAGAAAAATCGATCAATAGGCTCCTAACCTAATCGCTTGCTCAAAGTCAAATTATTTGAGATAATATCCATTTGTGTAGTACCTACCAAGTTATACTTAATTCTACTTTAGTAGGTACATAAATTAATCATGGTTTAAAGTAGAGGCTCCTGTAATTTATTTAATAAATTAATTTATAATCTACTAAATAAATCGATTAAGCTGCGCTCAGCACAAAAATCCTTCGCGTATTACTTCTAATAGATATATTGAAATTCTGGTTACCTACAAATAAATCAAAATATAATGTGTAAATGCAATATTTTTCGCAATATATAACTGAAAACCTTCCTCGGGCGAATACTTGGCCACCGTCTAGCTAGTGAATCTTGAGTTATAAACTAAAAGACAGACAGTAGGACAGAAGTTTTTGCTTGTAGTGTAGATAGTTTAGAGTACACACGATATGTACGGACAACAGCAGATCAACGGTAACAATTGCAGTACGATTTTAAATCTTACGATGCAGATAATAAGAACGGTCCAAAGTACAAAGTGTTACACTTGATCTGCTATTAGCTGTACCTATACTTTTATCTGTGTTAGATTGTATTTATATTTACATAGACTTTTTAAGGAAAAAAAATAGGTACATAATAATTTTTATTAAGTATTTTTTTTTGTGTCGGGGCAGACCTCGGCGTAGGTGGAGAGACGATATCGTTAGAGAGATAGGTGGCTGGAAGAGGCTCAGGACAGGGATGGATGGAAGAGGAGGAGACTTTGCCGCGCAGGGGGACGATTTATAGGTTCACAATTTTTTTTATTGGACACTTACTCCCGATTACAGTTAACAGCACGTCAATCTTGACGAAACTATTGCACTAGGCCGTATTACCGTTGCGTAGAGTCCCCGTGTGGCTTTACGCTGTCGACTGTAGAGCCATGTGCTCGCATGACGCATGCGCAGTCACCGGGTTATATTTTCGCGCAACCGGTCTCGGTTCAACCTCGCAACGAGATGCGGCAATTAAAGTTTTTTTCTAATTAATACGATGTAATATCGCTGAGATAGACAGGGGGCCTAAACGGTGGCGTAACTTTAAATCACGTTTATGAATACGCGCCAATATGTTTAAGCTACAGATTCATAGTTTTGAGCGCGAGCTTAGAGTGAGCTCGCTCTTACATCTGTCTACGGCGTAGACTCTACCGCGAGTTAGTCCGTCGCCGTTTAAGCCCTGGCTTTCAAACTTAATGTTTTTTAACGAAGTGTGAAAGGGATAACACGGATTAAGAGAAGCGTGGTTAAACTAGGTACCTATGTATATGGCTAACTGAATATAAATGTTTATTTTCCAATTAAAAGTCTACGCCAAAAAACTTAATTAAAATAATAATATATATTATTTTATTGAGAAAATATATATAAACGTAAACTTTTATTTATTATTTAGGGATATTAAGCAAACTATAACAATCTATAACCTAAAACTAAAACTATATGTACAATATATTTACAATATACTATTTTATTGAGAAATAAAATAGTTAATTCATATTTTTAAAAAGGTATAAAGGTTTTCTAGTACCTAGGTATCTTTTTATTTTGACATGTTTTTAACTTCAAAATGTTCTTGAATAATATTTTATTTCTTAAAATATTGTTTAGGGAATTTATAAGTTCCTCACTTTATAATAATTTCTTTCAAGAAAACTGTCCGTTGGACATTTAAATTTATAGTTATTTTCTCATTTACAGTTTTAATAAATACCAGAATCCATCAAGTATGAGCATTGTTACCATGGCTTTTCAATAGCCTTAACTCTATAATCGATATTGACATTCATAACATAATTCATTTACATTTACGGCCAGATCAACAAATAGTGTGCCGTTGAAGACGCGCCGATAAAATCGTATGGAGTCGCGGGTCGACGAGTTCTACTGGTAGAACTGGTTTGCATATTAGACCAGGAGTGTGACTCGTGATTTATGGCTTACAATTTGCTATGTAAAGTTTTTGGGAAGAAGAAAAAAATGACGGGCGCTCTCCACATATATTGAGTGTTTTGAGAGTTGAAGATATATTTTTGTCGAGTCTTTATTAATATTGTGTATTTATTATTTTAGTGTGTATTTACTTATGTATTACTGTTAACTATGTTTATAAACAACGACAAAGGTTTTTTTAATAGTTTTTGTTTGGTGTCTTATGTAAGCCAATGATTTCAATTTTATTCTGTAGGTATAGAAGTTATACCTAGCTAACGTATTAGAATTTAGGTAGACTACGAGCACGATAAAATAATACCTGGGTCCAATAGACATTCGACATTTTCAATTTGAATTTCATAGCGTCAAGGTGTGCATAGAAATCAAGGTTATGCTGAATTTTTGTGTCTCGCTCCCTGTTGTCTGCTTAGTTACTGAATAAACTGAATAATAAGTACCTACATTTAAAAGTTTCGGTGAGGTCACCCGGGAAATCGATAGGTATACCTAGCGGAAATTGTTTACATTTTAGTGTAGTAACCGATTATCGGCTTTAATTCGAATTCAAGACATGCTCCAACACTGATTTATTTATTACTAACTTGGTCACACACTTATTTTAAAAATCCTGTAAGTTATATCACTGCTGGGGGCAAACGTTTGCCTCCGCTACAGATTAATCTCCATCTTTCATTGATGAGTTTCTTTCCGTTCGCCACTTAGTTTGATTATTATACTGTTTTTTTTTGTAATAAAAATATATTATAGCGGCATGATATTGAAAGATGAACTAATTCTGTATTAGTTCGCTTTAAATGATATAACATCCCTTTGCCACCTACAAAACGACAGTCTGACTCCCGTACTATGTCCATAGAGTACGAGACCGAGACCGGAGAGGAGCCAACGCCCGCGACACTATGCCGATGACATAATGGTCCCGAATAGATTTATAGTGGCCATGTAGTGGCCACTTCATGTCGATGCTCGCCATTATGCGCGGCGACACCACTGTGCGGTTGTGTGATATGATGTGGGAATGGCCTTTAATGGAGGTATTATATCGTGTTTATGATGGAGATGCTTTCGATTATCGATAACAATATCAAATGTCCGCGTGGAATCCGTCTATTATGTTACGTGGCTTATTTTAAAGTAAATTAACATAATGATGCTATAAAAGATACAAAATAGGTGGTATCGGTTCGTATAAGAGCTCCAGGAGTTGGAGCAGCGATTGTAAACCCTATATTTGTGAAAGGTAAATAGTATTTTAATGGTTTACGAATCCTGCGTAAGCCTGTACAGTTTTTATTCTGGAAACAATTATATTCTGCCCGTTGAGATGATTGAGATTGAGGTCGAAGTCTCTAAAGTATAAAATAATGGTCCATTTTACCAAATAACAATTTCAACAGCTTGACCAAGCATGGACTGCTAAAGGAACGATGTTTCTCAGCATTCCGAATTCCAAGCCAAGTGGAAACAGTTAAGGCAGCGGGCGTGACTGTTAAGGTAATTCCGTTTCGTTCGCCGTGGGATAGCGGCTAGTTGCCTAACTTGCATGTGCTTACGCGGAATTTGGACTCTGCTAAGGTCGGCTATTGCTTATTTGTACTTATTGCGGGGTAATAGCTTCCGTGTCTATGACGACACCTTAATGGTATTTGGGTCTATCGTGCTGTAAGATGAATTATATGTAGCTCGTTGGTACGAGTATATGGTTATTTCTTTAGGGCGATATTTGTCCTCTTCCTAGTCATCATTTATCTTTCATTCAACTTCTCCTCTTTTACTGGCTGTCACATCTCATTGGCTATCCATGTTTTCTCTTCTTTGCGCATATCCTGACGTTTCCAGTCCACCATTACTTAGAAA
Source organism: Tachystola acroxantha (assembly GCA_963506565.1). NCBI lineage: Eukaryota > Metazoa > Arthropoda > Insecta > Lepidoptera > Oecophoridae > Tachystola > Tachystola acroxantha. The sequence goes on from OY735871.1 coordinate 12,286,749, forward strand.
ATGAATTTCAGATTTAATTTCAGCCTTACGAGACGTATCTTACGAGTGAATTGATTCAATAAACAAGAAGTTAAACACTTTTCATACATGACAGTGTGATCACTGCTGAACTTGAAACTAGATAATCGATATCATCTAAAATCGATTTACCTAACAAATTTGTTAAAAATATGAAAAAAAGAATGAAAAGTTTTATTTTAAGTATCTACTTAATGAACTTTTTTACTGTTTTAGATTATAGTGTTGATACTGAATATGGAGTTTCAAAGTGATCACACTGCCACCCTGTATTCCATACACAACATAGCACAGGAGCCAGATCATGATCAGTAACTCAATTTAACGTCAGTTTCACGTCGCCCGCTAGCTTATGAGTGCTGATTGAAAAATACAGCCGTGCAGCAGTAATTTATTCATGGAGGAATTCAAAACAATCTCTGCGCTCATAAACGTCGAAGTTAATAGCGGGTTGGACGCAGATGTAGCCAATTGATACGTTTTAACAAGCTGTTAATTGTAAAATAGTGGTTTCGCTATGGTTCAACTAATATACAGAGGTAGGCGTTTAGCGTTTCCAATAAAGCGCGAGACTGCTTGCACTTGATCATATTTGGATTTTACCTTACACATATGTACCTACAGTCGAAGACAGAGAAAGGTGTACAGTAGAGTTTTAAAGGATTATCGTTGATTATGCATAGGTAGTCTAGTATTTTTCGGTCAAGTATTTTTTGAGAAAATCTCAACGTTTATTATGCCCCCTGCATTTATCTGCAAGTCGTAATACATTATGACGTGACTATTAGTTAATATCGCAAGTTCAAAACCAGTAGTATCTCGCCGCGGTGCGCGGTGGCGGACCTGAATAAAGTTGGCACTCGACAGGCCATCAGGCACGGTCGGGGACATTACTCAGCCGACCCCCGCTGGGCCATTTGCGTTAGCCACGGAATACGCGCTTATTGTGGACCTGTCTTCGCTTATTTGTGGCCTGAATTGATGGAATGATGCAGAAATGAAGACATGACCGATAAGAAAAGTCAATCAAATAGGTATAATAATTGGGGCGTTCCTCGTGGCTAAACTAAGTTGCCGAACTGATTTGGAAACGAGGAAAATTCCTCATGGTCATACTCGCAAATTGATTTGTCCACGAGGAATAATATTTCCTCATAGCCTCATAGGTCTCATAAAAAAACCTAAAAGAAATGTTAGTCGGCAATCCAACTGCAATATGTAAATATTGCTAACTGAGCTGGGGTGGTTGAGCTGACTGCACGGGAGAAATTCCCAAAACCTCGACTTTATGGAGTCGGAACAGATTTCGTTCCCATTTAAGAATCATAATAGGTTTCATACTTCCATGAAGGAAATAATTCGTACGCCCGGCCCCTTCATGCATCATAGTACCCCATAATGGCACTAAGAACACCAATGAATTTTAGAATTAAACTATAGTGAGCCATTACTACGTACAAATTATTATATATAAACGGATATCACTCACTTATATTGTTGAAGTTGGCAATTAGATTGACAGTTTCGACCGATTTAGTTTAGACGTTCTTTCTCAAGGTGAGCGCGCCACGCCCGCGTCTTGGTGACGTTTCTTCGCGCACTACGGATCAGCGCCCTCTGTGCACGTTCCGAAATGACTTGTCCCGTAGACGATGCGTTCGATGGCTGTAGCTGGATTCGTTGATCGATCTCTTGTCACCAATGAAATAATTGACATTCAAAATTATCACGTAAAATACTCACCTAAAATATAATCATCAGCGCCTTAGTCAAGATAGCTATCCACCTGCGTCTAGCCTATGACGGACTATGTTTAGAAACGACTAGAGCAGTTAAAAGTAACGAGATGCATACCAACTATCAAACTATACACTTGTTGGACAGAATTTGCGAAATTACTTTCTACTGTAACAGGAAGGAAGGGCTCGAGAATCTTAAGGACTCTAAACTCTGCATAAGGAGTTGCTTTAGCTTTCTAAACTCGACGTGTAGATTTGTTAAAGGTTACATATTGCTTGAAGCCTCAAGAGAGATAGTCTAGCGGCATGCATATTAAGAGGCTACTCTCTTCCGGCTTCCTTTATGGATAGAGATGGTTTCACGAAGGAATTTTTGTTGAAGTAGAATGGGCACATCCTAATAGGTATTTAATCTAATTCAAAAAATCTTATCGGGTCCAAGAGTGGCAGACAAAGTAGAGACATAATAACGTAGAGACTTACCTAGCAACTAATGACGTTTGAGGGAAAGAAAAGAGAATTTTGTGACTTCGCATCATAAAGGTGCTCCCTCACCGGGAGCATTCGCGTGTAATGTAACGTTACAGATTCGAGCATTACATCAGTGAGGGAGAAAAACAGCGTCAGTCAGTGAGATAGTATTGTAATGTAATGCTCAAAGTCGAATCTGCAACGTTACATTACACGCGAATGCTCCCGGTGAGGGAGCACCTTAAGAGAGTGGACGTGGATAGTCTGCGTGGAAGAGCTGTTCCATTTGGGTCAAGACAGCAGAGGGGATATGTCTGGCCGACGACCAACCTTCAATAGTAGAAGAGACTGCCACAATTATTATATAAAAACTTTATCCTCTAAAGTCTTTGAAGTAGTGTTGTGCCCCAAGTCCCAACCACAATGCCTCTTCACTTTAGTATTACAAAATATCAAAATCATGAATGATACAACACTACTAATGTATGAATGATGTCGTATAGCTAAGCTGCTTTATCTAACTCGCGAGATTTATCGCCTCCGGTGCAGAGATAAGCTATCTAACATTTATTTATTGCCATCGGATTCAATTTATAACGATCTGAGGCTGCGCGGACAATGCAAATTCGTACTTAGTTATTGCTTTCATTTGAATTGCAATTTTGGTCTTCCTCGACAGTCGAAACAGAGGTCCATCTATCTATAATTACTATCGAATCCTACTTTTTTTATTCCAGTTAACAATTAATCTAATTAAAAAAGTTAGATTTGTCGGACTATGATTAAAATTAGTCCAATTTTTCCAATTTTGTCCAGAAAGTTCAACTTTCAAAATAAATTTCAAAGTTGAAATAATTAGATTATTTTTGTCCAATTAGTTGAACTTAGTGGAATATACGTGAATGTTGAAGTCTAGAACCTTGTCACGTTCACCAACCTGAAGAAAACAATAAAACCGGAAGCTTAAATCAACAGATTGTAGAATGACAAAGTATCTAAGTCCGAGATTCAGATACACGTTTTAGCGCGAGTTTAGTGTGATCTCAAAACATTTCCATCGTTTGTTATACCTGGTATCGATACGACTAATAAAATTACTTATTCCCATTTAAATGTGTAGGGTATAAATATTGTAGTAGTCTGCCACTTGCTAGATACAGAGCTTAATTTAGGAGTGGACAAGAAGTAGATTATTTAAAAACATTCAACCACAACAAAATTATAAATTAGGTAAAGTAATAACGCGAAACAACATAAATACTTGTAGGTACTTCCTTGCATGCAGTAATTTGATACAAGTAGTTACATAAATCAATTTAATGCACCGTGAAAGTTCGAGGAAATAAGTATTACCTAGATCCAAATGCATAGCCTACACTTGTGCTATATGACGTCATGCTCATTGAACCTGACCCTTTCGTATAGTATTTCTTGTTAGTGCACGAGGCTTGCCTTGCACCTAACTCCGCGTTCAATTACGTTTAGACTGCTTGGTGCTGTCGTCCCTACCAAGGTAACTCTACTGTATACAGGGTGGACACGTTAAGTGATCGCACTCGATTATTTTTAAACTACTTATATAAGATATCTGCTGGAGTTATCAAGGCTTCTCTTATACGAATTTGTAGCTCGTCTAAGTAAAGTAACAATAGAAATCTGGTTATTAATAAGTGCATAATATCTTTTTAAGTACCTATACCTACCTAAGTGACAAAAAATAGTTGCTGAGAGTTTTTGCCACTTTTTCTCCTCAGCGTTGGCACCTTTTCCTTGCAAAGTGGTGTAAATGTAAATTCAATAAATATATTGACGTGCAAAAATGTACTCAACGTGCTTACTTGCAATAAAGAAATTTGATTTTGACTTAAATATCTCACTCTATGAGCGCCAGTCGCCATACATATGTTTGGAAGCTGGAAACATTTTCGGATAGATTCAGCTTATTTTATAAACTATTATTGATACCATTTGATAGAGATCCTTAAGCACTTTCAGGATCAGTGATCAGTTTTCCGATATCTTATATAGTTTAGAAATAATTGAGTGCGATCACTTATCGTTTCCATCCTGTATATAGTTGTATTTTTCCCACCTATCACCACCTGTAGGGATGGTCTATGCGTTTAATATCATTAACACTAGTTAATAGTAGTAGAGTCGAAAACAGAAAGATATGCAGAGGGCCTCAGTAAGGTTAAGCTTTTCTCAAACACTACTTGACCAATTGTAAAAATTGTTTTACTAGTAGATAGTTCAGAGTACACACAATGTAACTGTAAAGAATTTTCAGAAATCAGTATACTAATTTAAGAGAAAATTTCAACATTAATCACTCTCCTATTCTAGACCGTAGGTACTGGAAAACCATTGAGAGCTACCTGAAGTATAGGCACCAAATGCTATCCAATAAATAGCATTGCGTCTCTAGTTTAGACTCAGAACTAGATTCGTGAGTCGTTCCTAGTACGCAAAGCATTAAATCTCAGCATGACTGCTTGCGAAATCTATCTTCCTTGCTCGGGCAGATCTAATCCGATGGGAATCGCCGATATTCCCATAGAATCGATTCAAATTGCTTTAATCAATTCCCAGATTGCTTAATTTATTGCTTCTAGTTCCATTTTAATTATAATGGGTTTGTATGGATTCTAGTGCTTAGGTTAGGTTCACTGAAATGTCTGAGATAAATAGGTAGGTAATTGGTAATTTACGATAACGATGAAGGGCAACTTAAAGATATTGATATTTTTTATCTCTGGAATTGTATAATTACGTTTATGCGATGTAAAGAAATTGAAAGAATTATATTATATTATATTTATTCCGTGGACAGAACAGCTTAAAATGTTAGTAGGGTAGGGTAGTTTTTGTTTACAAAATAAGACACTCGATTTGGGCTGCGGTATACCTACGTATATTAGTGGCTATCTATCTATAGGTATGTTTTCCATTCATTAATTAGGTGGGTATAACTACGATTTGTGGTTCTTCGGATTTCCAGGTAAGTATCTAATTTTACATCTTAGTCAGTCGTTATAATATTAGCCATTATGAATTTTAGCCAGTTTGCTTCTTAAGCATTCAGCGTTTTTAGACTTTTTGCTTTTTGAGCTTTCTGATTATGATGGATTTATAGTTTGTTTGATTTTTAATCTTCGGATAAGTTTAGTTTCCTTTTCTAGATTTCTTTGCTTCTTTTTTAGATTGGCGCATTCATATCAAGATCTTATAGCATTCTTATTAAATGCCAGTATCAATTCTATCTTCGACTGCATAAACTAGACTTTAGTTAGTAACTATTTGCATATATCTCATGTCGGTGCGATCTCTGTACGCTGTCGGCGGAAATACTAGCGTATTATTAAATAAAGTCAGAAGCGAGGCCCAATTACAGGTCTAAGATACCGATAGTTGAGCAGAGATTTTACTACTTATTTAATTCAGAATTGATTGGAGGGCAGCAAGGTACTACAAGTGTTCTCGGATTTATTGTTTTGGGAGGTGCTTACATTCTTTCTTTTGCTGGGTATAAATTGTCATAGATTTTGAATTTATAAGGTCGGATTATATCGCATGATTCTATCGACCGTAAAAATATGATTCAATTCATACATTAATATCCATATGAAATGCTTATATGATTCGCGTCATTCACTCAAATAGGTAGTAACTAATGAGCGATGTCAAATTGTTCGGTAACATAAAAAAATCCAAAATAAGTAAGTAAACAGTAGGTAGGTACTTTAAGAATGTGGTAAGTAATTTTTAAATGGTACATTAAAAAATTTGGGATTCTCTTTTTTTAACAATAACACTTTAATGACTACTTAGACTTGCTTGAAAAAATTATGAAATAAGTAAACAAAATGAAATGCGTTGATTAGAAAAACGACAAAATAATATGACTTAAAAAATCCAGCGAGCTCTACATGAGTTAAAGATTCATAGTAATCTTCGATAGCGAATAGATTTAATTTTGATTTACATGGGTCTGTCGATATAAAACATTTTTAGTTTGCGTGTCGGTATTTTAAGTAACAGTGATTCCATCTCTACCGTCGATCGGAGATACATCGTAAGTTCTGTATCTATTGACACGCGCAGTAAATATTATCATGCGTCGAGATTAATCTAAATTAATATTGACTTGTAAAATTATAGGTAAAATAGGAATGAAGAGGCTGTTAGGAAGGGAACGTTGCAGTTGTCAAAAAACTCTTATCGCAAAACACTTTGGAACCACATCAATATTGGAATCAAAAGTTACTGTAAATTGTGAAATCAAAAGTCTAGCTAGAAGAAACCACAATATCACATCTAAAGTGACCACAAATAATAAATAATCACATCTAAATATACTTGGAAATATTCCCACATTATTAAATTGAATTATAAATGGATTCTAATCTCTGTAACTTTTTAATTATTATTATTCATTTGATAGAATGGCAGCATAATGCTGGTGTGTTTAACAGTGTTGGTAAGTTCAGTTTATGTTGTCTAATGTTCATGATTCACTACACATATTGCTTATTTATATAATGTTTGCTTTTAACCACATGTCGAGGCGATTTTTAAAAGAGTTCACTGATTGTGCAGATACCACATCATCAGACAGTTTGTTTCATGCGTGGACAACTCTGTTACTTAAGAAGTGATTAGCGATTTTGGTATTGGCGATAGTGCGGTAGATTTTCATATGGTGGACGTATATTAAACATGTTAAACACCAAGATTTAGCCCTTTCCAATGTTTGTTTGCTTACATCGTGAGGTGTCACACGCTGCAAAACTTTCACCTGCTGAAGGTGTAAAAAGACACTTTATGACCGAAACCTTCCGAATAGTACTTACACTTACTCTACGCAAGCAATCGTACATGCAAGTTGTGCCATTCATTAATTTTAATTGCGCCGGCCGGCTGCGCGCGCGCCGATAGCCATCTCTTAATGGACGCAGGCGCAGGTGACTACCGCACATTTATGTTCAGTCAGATGTACCCATGTATTGCATGTGTGGTAAGGTAGGTGCTCGTGATTTATGATATTCGTATCGAAATTGTGCTGTTCCCATTCATAGGTATAAGAAAGTAGTACAAATTTTTTGGTGAAAGACGATGAATGACGACGTTCCTGGTTCAAATTCGTGATGAATAATTTTCTCCAATTGAAAATTGTGAGAGAGCTTCTGTCGCAAATTGCCTTCTTGCGCATTCGGATAAAAATAAAACAATAGTAGCCCCCGAGTTTAGTAACATATTAGATACGTGTGGAAGATTAGATTTGTCATTTCTCTGACAATAAATTATTTCTTTGAATTTTCCGAATATTATGATTTACGGTCTATTACCCGAGATAAGTATCCAGGGGCCTCAATAAGGTTGCAATTTTCGCAAAAAGTCAACTGCTTTTGTAAAATTCTTTGCATTATATGATATGTATTCTAAACAATTTACTAGAAAAATATTTTATACAATCAGTCAAGTAGTTCTTGTTCTTTAACCTTATTGAAACCCTCGGGATACTTATCTCGGGTAATAGATTGTACTTGCCACATCGGCCAAAAATCTTATTCTCATGCGTCTGTCAAATTATGTTACGAAGAAAGAAAATTTGAAGAAACCACCTAAGCGAGAAGAAAATGGAATAATCGAAGTATCAAGAATGAAGAAGAAAGAAGCACTCGCACTATGCACAGGCAATGGCACTGGAAGAATTCACGGGTTTACTTGATCAGTCCCGTGGTCTCTTAGTGGCATCACTGGTGCTGGGCGAATCCACATTTACCCTCAACAATGGAAGAGAAGATTCAAGATTGAAGAACATTTCTACGAAGCTCAATCATCAGCGTTGTTGTTGCTAGTGTCCACCAAGTACATTTCTAATTAGACGAAATATGGCACAATAAACTCGTAAAGACCTTTGTTATTCAAATGGTAAAGTCAAGCAAGACCGAATTCGACGACAAAACACAAATCCAAATCTTACATTTCATCTCTTCGAAAAACGTTTCCCAAATTATCACAACGCCACTTAATTCTGCAGGACACGTTTGATCACTTTTTCAATTTGCAGAAGTATCCTTTGGTTAAATGTTAGGATGCCAAATAGGTTGACATAAAGCTGAATGGAATGTTGGAAGACTTTGGAAGTTATGATGAAAAGTTATGTTATATTATTATGTGAAATAAAATCAACTCTATAGAAAGTATTTCAAAGCTATCTGACTCCGCTGTAAGGGAAGAGGCACGTGTAGAGGAGGAGCGTACAGTGAAGCGAACGTATGTTGGAAAACCTCATGGACTAACGGTTGGTCGGGCGTCCTAGATATCAGGGGTTAGTTATAGGATCTGAAGGAGCTTCCGTTGCCCGACTAACGACAAACATCACATCGGGTCAAAGGCCATAAGGATTCATTGGGTTGCTGAGTCAGTAAATAAATTGCACAGCGATACCATCTTTTACTATTACTTACAGAAAGTCTAGTATCATCGTAGATAGAGAAGCCTCAGTCTACGAGCATCATGGATCCACTAAATACCACCGACCATCCGATGTCTCTGAAACGATACCACCAGCTTTTAAGGTTCAACAAAGCGAATTTTATTATTTTCTTCATCTTCTTGTCTATATTCTATCATCTTCTTCTTATATTATTATTATTTATTATTATTATTTTTTTATTTAAAACATTACTGTTATAACAATACATTATTTTGATTGGCCACCAGCATCTTAAAACTTGAGAAGTTTGTCCAGATGCTGGTTATAAATCTATATTTTCTTTTCTAGGTGGATGTCAAGTAAAAAACTTGTTTCCATTTCTTGCCACAGCCATTACAAAAGTAGTTCAGTCGCTTTTTGCTAGTTTTCGGGTAGGAACACTTGTTCGACGACCGCAATGAGCTTGCTTTTATTGACGTGAAAGTACTATCGATGTGCATTCGATTCAGCGGCGTAATATAGCGGTCCAAGAGGCTTCGTATGCGCGGATTTACAGTTTTTCTATGAAGGCTACGACAACTAACTACTAAAATCAAACATCTGAAAAAAAATATAGCAATCTTGTGGTGTCTATTTAGGGACTGATGAATTACACGATTGGACAAACTTCGCTCGATAGGAAAAAAATTGCAAACATATAAGTACCCCTTCCATATCTTTTAAATTGAAAATTATATCTAAACTGAAATAGTAATAAAATAGAGTAGTAGTAAAAAGTATATCAAAATGTAGAGCATTATAATACGAGAGCTTGTTTTAAAAAATCTGATTTTTATTGGCGTATTTTTACTTCCCTGCCAAAATTCATCCAAAATTAATACAAATACAAATACAAATATGGAGTCACTGTGGCGACTGCCGTGCTATTCACTCCGCCGCTGCGGACATTTTCTGTCTCGCGCTCGAGTTTGACAGCTGGCAGCCCCTTGGACTTATGACTCTATTTAGTGACCACAAATACCGTCGCTGTTTCCTGAAACATAGCGCCTTGGGATCTTTCAGGCAATAATGAATATAATAGGCATTTTCTGGGCCTGTGTATCACAATCACTGACCATTAGGTGACATTGAGATCAAACGCGGCAAATCTGACTTTAAAAAACCTAGACATACTGCCTAAAAGGAATTTAATTCGGTTATATTCTACCGATATGTTCTACTTTACCTTTAATCATCCAGTTTGTAATCTAACCTGTACCTACCGTATTCGTCTTCAGGTGCCTTTAAAAATGGTTGCAAATCAGCTGGCATTAGCTCTATTTTAAGGTATATCCTGTCTTATAGTCTTTATAATTGGGGAATTATACAGGGTGTCCTTATATTCATTCGACAAATTGAAACTGGTGGTTGTACTCATGATAAATATTAAATTGGTAAGGTTTTTTTAACTTTTAGGTAAAACAAAACTGCCAAAAAAGGAACTAATTACGTCACAAGTCACACAATGACCTTAGAAATGACCATTAGGTCATATGACAGAAAGAAATCGTTGAAAAAATTTAAAAATTTCTTAAAATGTTAAAACTCCAAAGCACAGTAACTATGCACTGGATAAGTTGTAATTGTAAAAAAAAATTATCTTTCCCCGACTTGTTTAATTCTTAAACGTTGTACAGAATTAATGTATGTCACAAGCCTAACCATGCATTTAATTTTATCGAATGAATTCAAGGCTACCATGTATTAACAGGGCGACCGAAAAAGAGGCTTTTCTTCACATGATGTCATAATTAGAGCTTCAGCGTCTATATTTAAAGCAGCACATAGTTATTTTTTTTAGTATATGTATAAAACCGTATACAGTTAATATAAGTCAATGATCAAAAATAAATTGTACATTTCAATGAAGTTTACAACTTAGGCCACTCGTAATTGCAGCGGTCTAGAGAGATTTCTTCAATTACATGCCCGGCTCGTACAGTCGAAAGCACGTCAAGTGTAACACTTTGTACCGTTCTTATTGTCTGCGCTATAAGAGTTGAAATCTTAGTTCAGTTTACCGTTGCTGTCGAGTGTACCAGCATCAGACCTGTCCTAGATTTACCGCGTCTAAAGAAACCCGCTATATGAAGCGTGCTAGTTTTTACACGAAATCAATAAATTGAAGAGGTTTTTGCTCAAAAATAGTGTTTATTTGAGTCACGTACCTATTGGAGATGTTTTTATCGTTCTAGCAGTTTCCTGCGCTAAATTGTTTTTAAGCTGGTTTTCCTATCAACGAAGATGATTGTAGGTAGAGCGTATATCAATGGGATTAGATTGAAATTAATATCGTTTATTGCAAGTGGTTTGGTTTCCATTTCAATTTATTATTGGTACGGTCGAAGACAGAGAAAGATGTACAGTAGAGTTTTTAAGGATGAGATTTACTCAAAAACTACTTGACCTATTGCAATAATGATTTCACTGTTAGATAGGTAAAAGTTTAAACTATGTACTGTAAAAGAATGATTAAATTCGGTCCAGTAGTTGTTGAGAAAATCTAAACCTTATTGAGGCTCCTGGATACTTATCTCTGTCGTCGTGTGTACATGATTCCCACCAAATGACATAGGCTGGATTGCAATGACGGAAGTAATTTAAAAGTAAAACAAATTAATTGCGTATATTTTATACTCGTCATCATTTTCATAATATTATTTTGTGCTAAAGTATGATTACGTACGTGGCTTGGCAATCGTATAAAATTATAATACAAAAAATAGTTCAGATAAGTAAAAATGTAGACGTCACAACTGAACACAGTCAGAAAGATGTCAAGAATATGTGTTCTTGCGTTTTAGTACCTAATCGTGTTGTAAAACCTGTGCGACAAAAGCAAATCGATACGGCTTTTTACTACATGTTTTAAAATCGATTAAATACTTTTTTGTAAGCCAGTGAAATCGATATGGGTAGAAAATGCAGTCTTTCACAAGATCTGTCGATGCAATGACAGACTCAATCGTGAGCACCGTTATAAAACGAATTGAACGATGTTCTAGTGCAATAACTTCTAGGATTCTTTAGGTTATTAAAATATTCAAAAACTAACTTGACTCAAAACCCTATTTTGAAATACACAATTTGCTTTGCACTTTTTAGGTGAAAAGGTTCTGCATTTTGTTTACTTTGACACATAAAATTCTTCTACTTCTTGGGGTTGCCTCTCCAACTAGTGAAGGTTGGCAATCAGCTCTTCATATTTTGGCCTATCTTTCGCGACGACAGGTCTGCGTCGCTATTCCCTTATGTTTCACAGCCACGCACGACTTTTTCCTGCGACCGATTATTCTCTTTCCGGCGACTTTTTCCATCATAATAAGTTGTAGCATCGTAGCGGTCGTGCCTCAAAGTATAAAATTCTATTACCTACAAAATTAACTAAAGTTAGTAAGGTTTTTTTACTTTTGTTTTGTACCTAACTTATAGGTAGGAGTAATATATAGTTTATGTATCTTGTATATGTATGTCTGAAATATCTATGTATTTATATTATTATTATGTAATTAGTTGAGTCAGCTTAGTTCGTTTCTATGTAACATTATGTCATAGTGAGATTGGTAAGGGCATAGGCTAAACTTTTTAGTTAAGTTAACTATAAGTATCGAATATTTTTTGTGTCTATTGTCTGTTTTTTCTCCAAATAAATAAATAAATAAATAAATAATCTACGCATATTGCGTGCGGAGTATAGTTCATTGTGCATATTGGTCAATAGGTATGCATACTTATTTGTCATTATGAATTGTCGTAATTATGCATATTGATGGTTCTGCGTATTGAACATCATATTATGCATTTGGTAACTCTGCAGAATTAGTGTTTAATTATTATTAATAAAAATAATATATTTATTTAGCAAAAACAAAAAGTAATTATTATTGTAACCTAATATTAAAGATTATCTATACTATTACAGTACATTATTTAGTGTAGTTACATAAATGGGTCAGAACCCATTGGTCCCCTAATATTCGTCCCCCGGATTAAAAGTTGTAGATTCGGCCCCTATATAGGTGCCCATTGGTCCCCCGGCAGGAGACGAGGCAATATTAATTTATTTTTAAGGTAGCTACTCGTCCCCTGCTCAGTCTTCGGCACCTGCTCAGGTACTTTTTGGTTCCCTGATAGACAACCAGCCATATTTTTACATAAATAGCGCTGACACAGTACATTTGTGAACAAAACTTTAACAAAATTAATTAAAAAATATGTAGGTATTGTGAAAATTATATTGTATTGATATTTGGTTGGTTGTTTGTAAATGTGACTGTGAATCTATACATAGTGCACGATCTTTAATTCGTTAATAATCTCTATAGATAAGTTTAAAAAATACAAAAAAAAACGTAACGAAACGTTTTTCTAAAAGACTGATTGTCAATAAAACTTATTTTTGATATAACTTATCTGTGATGTGAAATAAATATGATTAACCTATTTACTTTATTTATTTATTTTTGCCTTACGCGACTGTACCACAACCACAGGGACCGAAAAGAAATCTCTAAAATAGTAGAGCGCCAGGAAATATAAATTATTAAAAAAAAATAACAGTTCAGGGGACGAGTGGAAACCTCAAATATTTTAGGGGACGAGTGAGCACAGGGTGCGAATTTCAGGGGACCAGTGGGTTCTGACCCGTTACAATCTATTTGATGTGATCAGGCCTCAATTACACTTATTGGTGGCTCATGTCTTTCATATTGGTCTTTTTGCATACTTATTTTACACACACACATATCATGTGCGCTCCCCTACTATAAGTCCCGCGTAAAACTTCAACACGAACACAAATAAAAGGGCAAGACAAATATTTACATGCTTATCTTGTAACTTATTGCATGCAATTAATTTTCAGAGAGAAAATTCCCCTAAAGAGAAACGAGATAAACTCGGAGTCAGAAAAGCTATTAATTATACTTAGGTTGTACACAACGCTATCACTGACAACCGCAGGTAAACGCAAGGTAAAGAACAATCTCTTGACGTATCGAACTTGTAGTTGCCACTGACAAGTTGCAAATATATACAGGTAAGTTTCTAGTAAGTTAATAGAGTAAGTACTTAGTTGACAAGTATTGAAAATTAAATCATTTTTGTAAATTTTACAAAATGGACTCAAATATGGAAAGACTACGAAAAAAATTGAAATCAGTTGATAAAAGCGGGCATGTCGCCTGTTCTGTACTTACTTCTCTGATTAAGTTAACTCGGATAGGTATAACAGAGGGTTTAGACCTAGCAAGGCAATCAGCGTAAGCGCCGCAAATCTGTCAAGCACTTAGCAATGTTAAGACCGGTGTCCTCAAGTTCATCATTGTCGTCTTCATTTTATAACATCCATGTGCCAAGAGGCTAAGTGGTTGGATCAATGGACTTGCGATACGGAGGTCCCAGGTCCGATTTCCAGCCCGGGCAGCCAATGAGTTATGCTCGTTTTTTTCGACGGAAAAACTTACATACATTTACCGAGTGCTCTCAAAATGGTGAAGGAAAAACATCGTGAATGCCGTAGAAGAAGAAGAAAAATCTAAGGCATGTGAAATACGCCAATCTGCATTGGCCCTCGTGGTGGATCCATGGCACCAGCTCCTTCGATGTAAGGGAAGGTCTGTGCCCGAGCAGTGGGGCAATATAAATAAACTGATGATGATGACGTGCCAAATTTAAAACGATGCGACTATTAGGAACATTGCGTATAAGGTACACAGGAGGTGTAGTGGCTAGACCAAAATCTACTTTGGATTTACTCCGCTAGCTGAGCGACCCGAAGTGAGGTTTGACCTGTTTAACTCCACATGCCGATCCTGTACCAACTCGCGGCACGTAGGTATGTGCCTGCAGTCGGTCCAGACAAAAGCTCCGCTTGAATGGGAGATGATCAGCTGCTAAGAGATACTTAGGACGACAATACCGGCGACGTCAGACATCCTAAGAGGTTTCTGGAGGGACGAAGGCTGGACCCCTTGGGTCTTTGTGCAACCCTTGCGCGGCGGCGCCGTCACACCAACAGCGTCTTTAGAGCGCTGTCGTCCTTCACATTTTCCTTACCTTGGACGACAACGCTCGAAAGACGACAAGACGTCGACGCCCGAAAGACGCGCCAGTGTGGAGGGTCTCTTACTTCTTGGCAATAACAGTCGTACGCGTATGCGCCCATTGAAAGCACGAGACGCCTTCGGTTGTCGTTCGCTTTCGCCTCGCTCGCCCGATCGATCAGCAGTTATCGATCGCCGTGGACACGTGTTAACAAGTAGGTCTGCACTTCGACTCGATAAGGCGTTATTTATTAGCGCCTGCCTCTAAAACCGTGACATGGCTGTTTATTAACAGATAGCTACCTTTTACTTAGTAGTAGACTCGTGTCAAAGATTGTTAGTTTCGAACGTCGACGGGCTTTCTTCGAGTTAGTCGGGATTAACCGTTACGTGCCTACTCGTGGTAGGGGAATATATTTTTGTAATCGAAAATATTTGCATTAATTTTAGAAAAATATACTGCGAACACTTGATATCTACTGTGGTTTAGATTCACTATAATGACCGTTTCAACACCCGTAGGTTAGTATGTAAGTGATGAGTATTGCTTCATGCACATAATAACTAATATGTAGGTCATATTTTTATTTTTACTCTATGAAGCGTATTAATAACTATTTTATATTTATTTTATACCTGTTGAACTAGAGAAAGCAATTCTGAATCGTTAATAACAATTTGTATTGACCAGGCCTCCATAAGTTAGGTATGGTGTAGTTTTCTGTCGGTGTCCATAAGGGGAGCTCCAACTTCCGTTCCGTCCTAAATATGTCTGTCTCGTCCCAGAGCGTCGGTGGCCATTGGTTATTATATACTCTAGGGACTTGCTAATACGGTAAACAATGACAGGCTGAGTAGGTACCTACCACATTAGTGTTTCTAATCAGAACGTTTTATTAAAAGTTTAACAGTCGAGTTGATCTTTTGAAATCGAACTGCATATACGACACAAATCACACACACAACACTTGAAGTACGATATCAATTTATTTATTTTATTATTGGACTCCACAGTTCGTCATTTGCCAATGTCATGTTACAGAATATTCAAAATATCTTCTCTTCTTCCAGTCGCCGTAGCGTCGTCACCCTGTGTATCCGCGTCTTCTTGTCATCCAGAGGAGCCGACGTAGCGTCATCACTCTGGACGAAGCAGCTCGACAGTCACGTTCACTCCCGAGCTCGTAGTGGGACTCTTGACTATAGCGCCAAACTTCAGATCCCGCATGAATCCTCCAATAATTTGAGTCTTGTAGTATTCAATGTATGGTGTATAATGTATAGATACTAAACTATGTACAAGCCTAAATTCTGAAGAAATCAGCTCCTGCATTTATTTACCTTTACATTTGTCACCATGCGTAATGCTCTAAATACGGTATCAGTTTGTCCTCCAAGCAACAGCAGGCTTGACGTCACCGGAAGTCACCCCGCGGGCGCTTATCGGCTCATTAGCATACCCCAAGGTATAGGGGGCCGCTACTTTCCTGTATACACATCTTATAGTTTGTATTTGTCTTCTTCGTTTAGTGACCAAATCTATTGTTAGAAATGTTCAGACGGACCGTAGGCCACTGACATGGCCTGGTGACTGCTATCGAATGACAACAACCGGGACTACGGCTTAGCGTACTTTCCGAGCACAGACCACTTACCCCATAGACCTGTAACAGGAGGACGTCCGTGTCTGCCCGCACATGAGCGCAAAATTGCTTCGCGACACGTGTAACCTAGAGATATTATCGACATGGACGCATCACTTTAATACGGCATCCCTGTCCCCCGCTTCGTCTCTAGGCTCTCATCGTTGACAGAATTTTTCGCTTGCAAATTTGTACCGATTTCATGTCAATTGGGTAAGTGGTCTGTGTTTCCGAGGCACGGAAGGATTCAGAAGAAAATGTCACTAGTTAATTTATTCATTTACTATGATTTTATAACTCTATGCTAAGCCAAGCCTACCAAGAATCAGTAAAACATTGATGAACAATAAAACACAAGAATAACGTCGAAATTAGTTATATAAGTACTGGATTAAGTAATTGATTTTTGCGTGAAGACGCGGCGCGGCGTCTGAAAAGAAATTGATTGCATTTATATGGAATAATTAATTAGAAGCAAATATTTTATAAAACATAATTTTTATTTTGGTCATTAGTCTTTGCCTAGGCAGTAAAGTTGTTGGGAGGTTTTCTTGATCCAATTGTAGTAATAGGCGACATCGGTGTAGACGACAACGTTAATCGCCAGGCTTGGCTGTTTGAATGATACCAAGCCGATCAATATCCACCCACGAATCACCAGCCCGCTACCGGAGTCCCCTCTGTGAACAGGACAAAGTTATGGCACCTCTCATCAAATACTGACAACATACGAACAGGCAGGCGGGTACATCAACATCATCATCGTCAACCCGTATCAGTCAGGACGTAGGCCTCTCCCAAACCGCGCCACTTAACCCTACTCTCGGCCCTCTGCATCCAGTCCCTGCCAGCCATTTTGGTCATCCCTCCATCTGGTCGGGGGGCGTCCCACACTACGTTTACCCGTTCGTGGCTTCTATTCGAGAACTCGTCTACCCCATCGGTTATCGGTTCTACGACAGATGTGACCAGCCCACTGCCACTTCAGTTTACTGATTCTATGAGCAAATCGAACATAGAATTGGGTCATTAATAGTCCATACATTTGCTTCTTTGCCTTGTGTGTGTTCAATATTATTTGGGATCTGTTCTCTGGGTCTCCTAATATCGTCGGAAGATCTACTTTCTCTTTTAGGACCAACGGCCAAGTCATCAGCGATATGCTACGTCCTCTTATTTACGACATTGGCGTGGTTAACCAGTCTTCTCTAAACAAGAAGAGGTACTTACTGAGCTGCATATCCCACCGAACCTCGGGCTGGACCGGCACAGATGGACCCATTATTCAGTGCAAGCAATACTTTAATGCATTTCTTACGAGACCACACAGTCTGCTGGGCCTGCTTCAAGTACAAAGTTCCTATATGCTTGTCTTCCTGGAAGATAATGTATAATTAGATAGCTTAGTTAGTGGTATAATTTTAGTAACATAGCAGTTGAGCTAATAAGTTACAAGCTTAACTACCAACGACCCATCTCCATGTGCCTAACATTGAATCCCCTGTAATCCCAAGTACCCAATAGCTGTCCTTTAAACTCAATATCGGAATTGAAAATACTGTTTATGTCCTACTAAATATCTCATGAAATTTAACAACATTGATCAAGGAAAAGCTTACTCACATCGACCAGCCCCCATCCAGCTACTAACGCTGGTTCATTGTAAGGTGGATTCTTGTATAGGGCCACTCTCTTCACATTTGAATTGAACACCAATTGTTTCGTCATCCTAATCAAAGCTACGTCATTCTGGATTGTTTTTCTATTATAATTGGGATGAATTCTGAATATCCGAGCAAAGCGTCTAATACCTTTCATTTTACGTTCAGATCCTACGCCGATGCCGATGAAACTGGACGGCAAACATTCTTCAAGACAATGAGCAGCCGTTATTAATATAGCTTGGTTGAGGATAGCTGACCCACATGACAACATTTCAACCGTATGGGCAGTGTTACATGAAATTGCTAAAAAAGCGGAGTAAGGAAATGATTGTATCTTCGCATATTCTCCACCAACTACAAATCCTTCTGGTTCCGATGATGCAGTTTTGACTAAACTTAGTAAACTCGCTAGGAAAATTAATTGGTTATTTAGCATTGCTTTACAAATACTTGGTGTCAGCAAGGAGCTATTCTTTGCCCCTTCTAGTTGAAAGTCTATCACGATTCAATAATGTTTCAAGGTGTTTCAGACTATTAATTAGCCATAAATATAATCTTTTCTTGATTGCTTTTTTAAAGTATACCTATACTCGTATTTCTTTATAACTTTTACAGCAGAAATACGTGTAACTTCTTACATCGCAGTTTTGTATCGTCAGACAGGTTGTTGGGGTAAAAAATATTAATAATAGGTAGGTATAGAACTACTGATTAGAATTTATTTTCCGTCCAGAGATGAGATGGTAAGTATTATGTATTTCCTACTTTCTGCGGCTAAATGTCTCGCTTGCCGATTTGGATCTTTTCATCATCTGCGAGGGGATGGATAATATTTTTTGACCAGTATTTTTTAGTTTTTATTGTATAATCGTTGTTTAATTTTCATTGTTAGTTTTAACTATGTGAATTTTATTATATAGTTACCTACCTATTAAGTCCACAGTGAATTAGTTTTTTAACTGTAATGCTGTGTTACCATATTTTAAATAAATCATCAAATAGTTTGCCACAATCAAAATTTTACTTTAAATATATTTATTGTTATGTTCATGACCTCGACCATCTTTCAAATCATGGTTTTTAAAATCACATTAATGAGTTTAGTTCCTCTAACCACATCTATATTGTGCTCTAACTAAGCAATACTTATGAGGGGGCGTCCAATCACTATAATTTACATACATCCAGGGCTTAAATTTTAGAATTACGAGTAACATCCCTGTGGCCCTACGAGTTAAGTATCTTTGTTTTGTACAAGATGATCCATACAGCTACTCGTGATAGGGAATAGTTTACACCACAACTAACGGTGGTCGGTAGTGCGGAGCAGTTATTGGAGATTTTATGATAGGCCTCTGATTTATTGCTGCAAAGCTGAATCACCTCGAGCCTCTGATAATAGCCCAGGAGCTGACCGTAAGCACATTATATCTCATCACCGAGTACAAAAGCGAATTTAGTTGCTTCTAAGATACGTCTAGGGCTAGATTGAGTCAATTTTGAGTTTAATGTGAGCTCGTTCTTACAACTTAAAATTTTCCTAAAATTTTGACCTAAACCAATGACTTGGAACGGAAAAGACAGAAAGTTCAGTTATTGCCTTCTATTTCTAAATCCTGATTTCTGAATGCCTGTAGATCATCAGTCTATTTATATTGCCGCATTGCTCGGGCATAGACCTTCCCTTACATCGAGGGAGCTCGGGCCATAATCCACCACGCGGGCCCAGTGCGGATTGGCGGATTTCACAAGGCTTAGATTTTTTTCTTCTCCTACGGCATGCAGGTTTCATCACGATAATTTCCTTCACCGTTTTGAGAGCACTCGGTAAAATGTACGTAATAGTTTCCGTCGAAAAACCCGAGGATAAATCATTGGTACATGGTTGCTGGCTGGGAATCGAACCTGGAACTTCCGTATCGCAAGTCCATTGACCCAATCATTGAGCCACCGAGCTCTTTTACCTTCTACCTTTTATACCTAATACCTATTCGTTGGATCGAATGAAGGCTCGAATATTTGACACGTTTTTGCGAGAAATAAATTAAATCGAAGTCTTAGGCAGTGCGTTGGGTCCCAGGCTTTCATTCCCAAGTGGGCTTTGAGCTAAAATGTGGCACTAATAGTAATGACTTACGAGTATATAAAGGCCAGATTCTCGTAGCACCGATTAAAAGTAGCTTAATGGGATAATCAAAATGTTTAAGATACCATTTTCTAATTACTAATTAAGTACGATTTGTTATGGACTTATATTTATAATTGCGACGTATAAAGTATGTACACTCGACAGCACGTCAATGAATCACTTGAAGTATATCAATTACAGATCTTATTTAAAAAAACTTTACAGAAAATATTAAAAATGAAAATCACATAACTTATTCTGTATTTTCTTAAATCGCCTCAGTATTTTAGTGTCAGTAATAAGAAGAACGTGCGAAGAATATAGAGCGAAAGTAAATTATGTTAGAAAAAGACATTGCCACAATTCAATGGACCTTTGCCCCACCTACAAAAAAACGTGAACATTTAAGCTGTACCTATCATTTTGTTGGGGACTTATTACAGGTTTCATATAGCATAATCATAATCAGTATCATTTTCTACTACTCTCTATACCTAGAAGAATAACAAAAACAATGAATAATTCGCTTCAATTTCTTACTATTTTCTGAATTCTTAATTAAGCTGTTTTTTTCGACGCGCTAGTTGTACAAAACTTTATTTTAAACCAATAATTTTAATGCAAAACGGAGATATTTTTACATTTATTCGTTATCTTGTACATCTAGCGGTTGATGGTGGGGCAGAATCTGGCATTGTCATTTTGAAATCGAAGTATATTGCCACATCAAGAAAATTGAATTATTTCTTCTAAAGTTGAAGTTAGAGTAGGTAGGTACCTACACTTCTGTAAATCAAAGGTGTAAATACATTCACGGGCCATTCACATGATTGGCATGCTCGCTCACTTATAAACTTTCGTAGGAAACGATTTCGTAAGAAGGCAAATTATATTATTATTTTCCATCCAATGACTGAGCGTGATGGACGCACTCAACTCAAGAGTTGCAGTTACCACTGCATTCGCTCACTCGATAGTCACTTTATGATTCCAACTCACTTTAAATTGGTTAGATAATTTCTGGTGTTTGATACTGTAATTTGATACTGAGATATAGTTAATATTTTATTATGAATTATATTAATGACCTACTATAACACTCGAACTCATAGAAATTAAAATAAGAAAGAATACAGGGAACCTCGGTTAAGTATTTTCTGAGTAAATGTCAATCAGAAAATACTTAACCGATTTTTAAATTCTATTACGATTACAAGTAGATTACAATGTAGACGTATTATACGTTAGGGAAAGAATGTTAACAATCAGACAAGTAACTTTTGACAAATCTCGACGTTAATGAGGCAGTACTTTTTTTTAACTCTCTCCTGTGGTCGGTCCCTCAAGTCTGAGGATCGTGGTCAGCATCAGGTTTGCATCTGGAGCGGATGATTTGTCTCCACCGGTTCCTGTCCAGCGCGTCTCTTACGATCGTGTAGAATTTGGAGGACGAAGATTCTTTCACTTGATCGGTCCATCTTGTTAGTAATGACCAAGCGATATTTTGCCTTCGGTGTTCCCAACCACGATGAGTTTGTCAAAATTTTCGCCCTCTCTGCGCACTGTGTGGCCGAAATATGAAAGATTTTTTTAAACTAAACAATCTCATTTCAACTCAGGGTTTTCTTCAGGGTTTCCCTAATATTTACACAGATATTTTAAATGTTAAAATTATTGTAAGTATTAAAATATTTTAAATCGGCTCGCTCAGAAAACTGGTAGACATTTGTGAAGGCTACGCGTTGGCGCATGGCCTCAAGTACAATGCTAAGAAGAGCGAGCTGCTGGTGTTTAGGGGGCGCAATAAAGCACCGTCCAATGTGCCACCAGTAATGCTGAGCGGCTCGCCTCTCACAGTAGTCTCGCACTTCAAGTACCTGGGCCACGTGGTCAACGCGGAGCTTACCGATGATCTCGACATCGAGAGAGAGCGCAGGGCATTGACAGTGAGGTGCAATATGTTGGCCCGCAGATTCGCACGATGTACGAAGGAAGTTAAAACGACCCTGTTCAGGTCGTACTGTCAAGCATTCTACACGTGCAATCTGTGGGTCACCTACACCAAAAAGTCATACAATGCCCTGCGTGTACAGTATAACAATGCGTTCAGGGTGCTGATGGGGCTGTCGCGATGCTGCAGCGCGTCAGGGATGTTTACGGAAGCCGGCGTAGACGGATTCCATGCCATCATACGCAAAAGAGTCGCGTCCCTGATGCGACGGGTTCGCGGCAGCCCTAACAGCATCCTGAAGGGCATTGCGGATACCATGGACAGTCCGATTCTGAGACACTGGGTACACTTACATGTCCCGGGGTCTCGGAGTCGGACCTAAGTCGCATGTATGGCGCATAATACACCTCATGTAAACACTAACATAGTTTTAAGTACTTACTAACACTTATATGGTCTTTGTGACTGCAATAAATCATTTGAATTTGAAAATCAAGATAAACTTTTTTACTGTAGATGTCACCGTTGAAGCAGCTAGGAACAGGGAATGTTTGTACAATGCAAGTTTATTTGGACGAGAATCAATCGAGTTTCTACAGTAGCTCAGACCTCAGATCTAAGTCGAGCACGAATAAAAAGTACAGCAAATGGTCGGACCGTTATAGAAGAGCGGAGTAACTGTCGCGTTCCGGTTTCGGGCGTTTCGCTGCGCTCGCGCAGCCGAGATGAGCTTCTATTGTGCTTGCAATGTTTCGCGGAAGCTTCCACTGGGAATATCAAAAATATACAGGGTGGCGCCTTAAGATGGCGTTGTTAGGTTATCTTTTAATTGGAAGATTATATAGTTTAATCAGAGTTTTGGGATGACTTTCGCAAAAAGGAGACGCGGGTCTGGGCAATTCTTCCGACTGCTGTTATCTGGCATTAAGGGGCTTCAGGGAGCCAAACCACAGTCTTTGAAGACAAACAACTCTTTTGTAGCAGCACCTAGAGCCTTGCAAAAAATATATGTGATTTAGCGACATTTCATCTATAATGTGTGCATATATTTTCTTTCTAGCCTTTACCAAGTCCACATAAAAAAATTCCGAAGTCACCTCTGTTTCAACATATTTTATGATTAAAGTCTAGTTGGAAGCCTATTTTACAAAAGTCCTGTACCTAAAAATTGGCGCAGAGACACTCTAAAATTCCTGAAATCAATTTTCGAAAATTCAAAATTTAAACAAGAAGATATCGATTAAAAATGCTTGCTTGTCACCATTTTCGCTTACCATCAGGTGAGATTAAGACCAAACGCGGGTTTAGTCATGCGTTAAATAAATAATCCTTCCTTGCTGCTCAGTCGGGTAAAAAGGGGAGATCTCTTTTCGTTTTTTTTTCGAAGGAAACTAAACCAAACCACATATACCAAAGAAGACCACTTGGTCTTCTTTGGTATATGTTTGACCAGGGAATCGAACCCATATATGTAAAGAAAATTTAGTGTCCCAATCACAGCGCTCCAAGTTCTTCAAAGCTCTAATATTTTTGATGTGATTTTCGGATCTTTCTTGACGTCATTGCCCAGAACGTAGTATACTTGTAGCGATTCCAGAGTGCTCACGCGAATTTTAATCGTCGCTAAAGAAGGCGTCGCGCTCACTCATACGTTTAGAATTAGACTTTGTGGCCACGAGAATTACACCACACTCTTTGCTCCCAAATGTTTTACAAAATGTTATGTTCATATTTAGAACGTAGACACCATAAATAAGCACGTTTTCCTATCTAGTGTGCGGGTGTTGAAACACAATTCCCACAATAAATCGTCAGCAGTACTCCTGCTGACGTGAGCTCCGGCGATTGTGGTAAGTGTTGTGTTACTTCATGTTCTGTGGAGATTCACCGAGCCCTTTACTTTGGTAGCTCTAGGGCACGGAGGATTTAGGAATGTTGAGAAATCAATAGATGCGTCTTTTTTCAACTTAAAATCGACACCAAAAGATTCTAATTAGGTACTCATAATAAGAAATAATTTGAGGGTTGATCAGTAAGCTCACTCATAAGTAATCCTAAGGATTTTTATATATATAGGTAGGTATATTAATTTACGACCAGATGTGCAGTATTTATTGTATTTTTATTTATTTATTTCTTATATAATAAAACCAAATTTTACACCAGTCTATATGAACAAATGACCCAGGTAAGCGTTTCACAGTGGTATGCTGCGGTGTTGCAGTAGCAACCCAAAAAGACCGAAGTCTGCGTCAGGGCTAGCTACGGTTCACAATACAAGGTGTCGAGAACGACCGTACACGAGTCGAGGCATATAGAATTTGGTTAAATTCAGTATAAAATTACCAATTAAATAGCCTTTGTATGTATCTACTTAATTCTCTTCAATAATAAACTATACATATATCTTCAGTGTTTCTGGCAAAATTATGTTGTCATTCATCATTATCATCTATCAGTCCACTGCAAGACTCTTCCAACTCCACTTTTCTCGGCTTTCCTGCCACAGCGTAGGTCATTCCTTCATCTGCAGGGGTGCACACAACGTTTCCTAGTTCGTGGCCTCCATTCGAGAACTCGTCCAATCGGCTACCGGTTCTACTACAGATCTGAGCCCACTTCAGTTTGCTGATCATATGAGTAATGTCAACTACCTATTTCTTATTGAAAATGTTTTAAACAAAAGCTGATAGTTATAAGTAGTGTCCGACCGAAATTTCGGTTTCGGCCTAGTTTCGGGCAAATAACGGGTTTCGTCTTAGTTTAGGTTTCGGCTGCCATCCGGCCGAAACTACGGCCGAAACCGAAACCTATAATAAGCATACTTATAGGTAACGTTATAATATTAAAAGAGTAAATAATTTATTTGAAATAAGGGAGCGATAATATGAAGGATTACTTCAAATATCAGAGACTGAATTGTTTAATATGTAATGAATTGTTTAATGTATATAAGTAGACTAAGTTATTATTATGAATTACACAGCGCATTGGTGTTAACTGTAATGCTGTGTAATATTTTTATAATTAAATAAATAATAAATAAATGTGATTTATAAATTAAAACTGATTGATTATAATTGCCTATTTATTTTATGAAACTAAGACCGTGGCTGAAATTCGGTTTCGGCCCTAAAACCTAGTTTCGGTCGGACACTAGTTATAAGACTTAAAGTTTAAAAAACTATGGATCTAAGTATCTTGCATAATAAAATTCTTAAATCAATAAAAATCTTTTATTTCATATTAATGCTGTCCATTTTTAGTTTTAATTAAGTCCGATCGGTGGCGAAGAGTGCTGACAACATGAAATATAACACCGAATAAAGGCTAATTCTGTATATCATTCGTTGGAATTACTTAATGTATACCGCAGCCCAAATCAAGTGTCTAATTTTGTAAACAAATATGATCGTTTAATTACCTGTTGTGATGTAACACTGAAGGAACTGATTGGTCGAACCTGTTCCTCATTGTGAAAATAAAGCTATCCGATCTAATAATGTGAAAATAACTGTACAATAATCACAGAACAGCCTAAAATGTTATTAGGGTAGTTTTTGTTTACAAAATAAGACACTTGATTTGGGCTTCGGTATAGGTAGGTAGGTATCTATTTAGTATGTCAGCGAATGGATTGACGGCTTCGAAAATTCCATTTACAGGGCCATATTCCATATAAATTCTACGACCTCTTCCATATCGCCTCTCCTGTTTAGTAATCCCTGCGCACGCGCCGTGTGGGCGTAACACCTGATGATTTGCAATCCCGACTGCTCACTTTCTACGAGATGCCTCTTGTAGCTACTTACGAAGGAGTTATTAAGTTGTTGATATGACATACGATTTATCGACGTGAACAGGATTTGAACCTTTCTACTGTTCATGATGAAAGTATGCTTTCGTCTTTGGACAAAGAATGATGAGGTAGGTAATGTTAGAAATATTCAGGTAAGTATTATTAAAACCCTTTTAAAACGAAGCGTGATTTTGGTCGACACTCAAAAAGTTGCAGCGATCATAGTGTCGCATAAGCAATAACACCTTGGCTTGCTCATTCTTGCACGATAGATCTTGGTCTAGAATTAGATGTGGCATTTACCTATAGGTACACTTATTGAATATGCACAAGCAAGTAAAAAAGTTACCATTGATCTGCTGTCGACTGTACCTTTTTTTTACCCAGGTAAAACACATCATCAAAAACAGATCATGTGTCACCACGCCCGGGGGAGCGTGTTGGTTATGTCGGGCTCACCGCCCTGAAGGGGCAGCATACCGACTAAACGTCCTGGGGTGTTCCACCTCGTGCCATTCTTGCCGAGCCACGGGAAACACTGTACCTACCCAATATTATGTTACTTGTTTGTGGCGAGGAAAGAATAAATGATTATTATGTATCTCCCAAAGTTTCACGGGTTTCAAAAAAACCTACGTGTAGAGGCCATTTAGAGAGCTTTAATTTAAAGGGATATGTGATGCACTTAGCGCGACCTGTCTCTGAGCGCATTTGAATGCACTCAATGACAGACCATGTCAGGTGCATAAACTATTACATTGATTGGAAATCAAAACTTAATTCGGGCTATTGATTATTATTATTATTAAATATAGCAAGTACCTATGTGATCTTCTATTGAAAGCCAATACCTAGGTCCCAGTAGTTTTAACTGGTACTTACCTAATGACAAAGGTAAACCTTTGTCAGTGAATCCAGCACTAAGGTACCTTATTCGCTCCTTCCACGATTCACCCAACGCATTAGGTTACCAAATTCACCTACCTATCTAATCATTTGTAATTCTGACATTTTCCGTGACGTGCACACACGAGCTGTATCTGGGCGTTTCGTCAGCGCGTGACGCGGCCTCATTTGCATAGGCTGCGCGCGCGCAGGCAAGACCGCCAGGCGCCTGTCGCGGTGACAGATTTATTGATCTCTGCGACTCGACTCCATTCAACTATACTGTGGTCTCTTGAAATACTATAGCTAGTGTTTGGAACCAGTTTTGTATGCTTTCGAACGTCATCGGTGAAGGCATTATTTTTTTAAGGACGCATTCCCTTTTTTTTGTTGGAACGTTCGGGGGAACGGGTGATTGTGTTGGACTCGCACCAACTAAAACTCTTGAGGTGTTCCGCCTCCGCCACCATGGACAGGACCACGGGTCCATCTTTCGAAAACTACCGCGGCCCTGTCGGCGGGTGCCCTGACTCAAGCTAGGATTCCATGTGGGTCCAGCCCACAGTCCACTTACCCCATAGACCTGTAACAGGAGGGTGCCCGTGTCTGCCCGCACATGAGTGCAGATGTGTAACCTAGAGATATTATCGACATGGACGCATCTATTTAATACGGCACCCCTGTGCTTCGTCTCTATGCGCTCATCGTTGACAGAATTTTACCGATTTCATGTCTATTGGGTAAGTGGTCTGTGGTCCAGCCAGAGACGGACCTGCACAGAAACGAGCACAAAAAAAAAATACACCTAGGCATCATCAGGTGAGATTAAGGCCAAACTCGGGTTTAGTCTAACATAAAAGAAAGACTCGATAAAAGTGACGGTATGTACAAGTTTGGGCCGACGCACAACGCCATGGCGCGGCGGCCGCCGGCGCACGGCGGGCGTCGTGTACCACGCCTGTGGACGGCGGCGCCATCCGCCGGCACGACGCCGTCCGCCGCCGGTGACTTTCGCCGTCCGACAGCGTGGGCGCTATAACACGGTGGCCGTTTTGTAGAAATAGCATTACTTAGGAATGTCTCTAACAAGCCACCTTCCCGAATGGGAGTAGTACCTACGCAGAACCTGTTGCACATAAGACACTATCGAAATGACATTATCTTTGGAAATGTTTTCTGCAAACCGGTTATGACTTTGTTAATTTTGTTTTAAAACGTAGAAGAATTCTTAAACGACATGTCAACCAAAGTGTCTAACAACTACAGTCGTTGTTGTGACTCAGTTTTAGTTAAAATCTAATTATTTACCTCAATCCTACTTAGGATAGGTACCTACCTAATTAAATGTAATTATTTAAGAAAAAACAGTTTTAATTAATTAAAATGTCAGATTTAATTAATTGCTCAACGTCGCGATACAAATCGAAGCCGATAAAATGTTGACAAAAAGTCTTCACCCAATTAAATTTGTCCGTTTTTGAGGCAATGATTAACATTTCTGAAGCTCCCGAATGTATCCCGTTAGGCAAGATTTAAGGGTATCCTTTATGATATTTGCCGACATTGCAATTATCAGAAAAGTGAGTGATATGTTAATTGGCTGCTTCCTGAAGATCAAGATTATTATCTATGCGATTGATATCGAAGTCACAGCAGGTAGCAAGAGTATCAGGTTCGACCGCGTCTCCCACCTCTGGACTACTGTGATAGTCGCTCCCATACAAGATTTTTTTAAATCCCGTTGAAACGGCGGAAGAGAAAATACGTATCATCTACACACAAGCTTCTGCGCTAAGTGAGATGTCCCGATTACTCCTATATGCGATGTAGCATGGACAGATGCGTTTAGGTTTAGGATTTGATGTAACGATAGAATCACACCTATTACGACTGAATAACTTTTCCATAATGAAATATCAATTTCAATTTTCATCCTTACTCACTTGCCCTTATAAAAGTCGCATAATAATAATGGGCAGAGGGTTATTAGGCACATTCAATAAGGAAATAAATTCCACTGTGTGAGGTCGGCACGGTGGTCTATTCCCACACACAATACAAATGAAAACATGGTTCTGGTAAATGAACTACATTGGGAGTAGAATAGCACCCTAGTTCCCGGTGTAGTGGGCGTCGTCCCGGGTAATAGAACCTTACGAGTATTGTTGGCAATTTCCCAGTGAAATAATGGTCCAAGGCGGCAGATATCGTGGTTGTGTGGGGTTATGGGTTTAAAGATAAGGATGTATAACCATAAGTTGACCGCCATCGCCAGTTTCGCCCTTAGGCTGTGGACCCATCTTGTTCTTAGGTAGGGGTTCTGCATAGACTCCACGAAGGTGGGAGTTTTGTGCATTTCTCCCGCGCTGCGATTAACCACCCCAGCTGAAAGAGCGCAGCAGGGTTGCCGGCTGACATCTCCACTATTCCAGTCTTTATAATACTGACGGGCTTGTATCCGTCTTCATACCCATCTCCGTTCAGGTTTCTTCGGTAGCGGGACAGCTAAGCAAGATATGCTCTATGGACCATTCAGGCAAACAGTTTGCCGCTGACTGACGAAAAGTAATTCTCTCTCTCGCGATGTAGAATATGAGTAACTGTGACAGTTTTTAGAATATAATAATATTTATTCATCATCATCATCAGTATATTTTTATGTCCCCACTGCTCGGGCACAGACCTTCCCTTGCATCGAGGGAGCTCAGGCCATGATCCACCACGTGGGACAGTGCGGATTGGCGGATTACACATGCCTTAGAAATTTTTTCTACGGCATGCAGGTTTCATCACTATGTTTTCCTTCGCCATTTTTAGAGCATTCGGTAAATGTACGTAAGTTTTCCGTCGAAAAAACGGAGGGTAAGTCATTGGTACATGGCTGCCCTAGCTGGGAAACGAACCTCGGACCTCCGTATCCCAAGTCCATAGACACAACCACTGAGCCACCGAGCTCTATAAATTTTATTGCCTATTAAGTATATACATACATATAAGAAAACAAGAACATTCTTAATAAACTACATAATGACAATTCACAAACATATAACTTATGGCAAAAGGTTTAGGCTTCAGCTGACGCTGACACATAGTGCGTCAGCGTTGGTTTTTAGCCCACACCTTGGCTCCAAATTGGTGATAAAGGAGCATCGTATCATACGTTTAGAATTGGTGGTCATTATAGAATCACAACTAGTTTAAGTTTTAGGTATAAGGAAATTGGGAATAAAGGTAACGAACGGAACCTGACATTTAGATTCATGGATTATCTTGATCTAAGAATTCTTTTTTAACTGTGTACAGTCGAAGACAGAGATAAGTATACATGGGGCATCAATAAGGTTGAGATTTTCTCAAAAACTACTGGACCGAATTTAATCATTCTTTTACAGTTACATAGTTTTAACATTTATCTATCAAACAGTGTAAGATTTTTTGCTATACCTCAAGTAGTTTTTGAGAAAATCTCTACCTTAAAAACTCTCCTGTACACCTTTCTCTGTGTTCCACCGTACAATACAAGCCAGGGCCCCAATATGCTGGGAGGTCGTTAAATCAATATTACTACTATTCCATTAATTTTATCATCGTATCCGCCCACGATACGAAACCTATCGTATAATTTTACTGTCTTTTGGAGGAAAAAACCTTCTTTTATCATCTTTTAAGAACATTTTATTAGCTTACCGAATTCATTCGAAGAAAATAAATTAATGTTATCGAATTTTCCACTGCGCTTCTTTAAAAACTGGTATCGTTCGATAAAATAGCTATTAATAGTGAAATTAGCATTAGATGGAACATAGTGCCTACCACAGTGTAAATTAACGACTAAAGGAAGGTAGTCTCAATCTTTTGTTGTAAAGGGTCGCATCCAAGCTCGCTTGTTAAGAGTTTATGGCTGTTAGCCTACCTAAACCTAATTTAAACTCACTTTTATTAAACCGTATTTTGTGACTGTCACTAAACTAGATAGAGATCGTGACTTAAACTATGGAATAACTTTTAAGTCGCGTTTACGACTATCAGCGTCCACATCGAACAAATGCCAATCTAACCTAACTAAACTCACCCAATTGACTTGACATAATTATAATATAATCTATACATATAATAAGACTGTATGCGCCATCTGTAATGTACTTCCCTGGATCTCATGTAGACCTCTATTTAAATCTTTAAAACTTTTAACCGTACCTTCAATTTATATATACGAAATTTGTAATTTCGTAAAAATGAATCCAGAACTATTTAAAACAAATAAAGACGAGTTTAAATTTAATACGAGGTATCCTGATAGATTGGTCCAAAAAAGCATGAATACTCACTACAGGAACAGAAACTGTTACGCTAATTAGTATGTCGGTAAGAATTTTTAATCATTTGCCTGACCATTTCAAGACATATCCAGTTAAGAAATTTAAATCTGCGGTGTACTCATGGCTGGCAGAGAAATGTTTTTATTCAGTTCAGGAGTACTTAAGCACTGATTGAATTTACTGTTTGTGATTGTGTTTGTTGTATAATGTGAAATTTGCATGTCATTTTATTGGCTAAATGTGTTGAACTATATTAGAAATTAAGAACTACTGTAACCACATTTATGCAAATAAATATCTTATCTTATCTTGTAAAAAACTTATGTAAAACACCAATTTTTCAATTTTTGTCTGTTTGTTTGTTTGTCTGTTTGTCTGTTTGTCTATTTGTCTGTTTGTCTGTGACTTTGTGCAAGTATCACGCCATAACTACTGAAGGGATTTTGACGGGAGTTTCACTAGGAGATAGGTGAAATATCCGGACAGCTCATAAGCCATGGCGGTATGTGATATGAGCATATAACTTTTTCTACGCAAACGAAGTTGCGGGGTACAGCTAGTAAGGATATAAAGTTGTTCGAAATAAATGGTAAGTATTTGCAGGTAATCCTTTTCGAACTCACGTTATTCGAACTTTCCTTTCATCCTAAAATCGAATGTTTTTCGAAATTAGGACCCAGGCTGCATATATCTTCATAAAAATCGCGACGGTCGCGGCCCCACAACTTGAACATAGATGGGGTGAATAAAACGGGTCGGTTTCAGACAAGCATTAGGCGGCCTCGTAAATATGGGCGTCTCATTACGCAGCACCTAACGAGCCTGCGCGCGCGCACGTGCTGCGATATATTATTAGAGGGACCGAGTTTACACCGCAGTGTACCTGTGGCCCTGTACCCACAAGGATCTTTTGGCACGTGGCAAAAGTAGGAACTAACGCTTGTATTTATTTATTTCATTAATATACTCGATAGTTCGTCATTTGCCAATGTCATGTTACAGAATATTCAAAATATCATATCGTCTTCTCTTCATTCAGGGGAGTCGCCATAGCGTCGTCACCCTGGGTATCCGCGTCTTCTTGTCTTCGTCCAGAGGAGTCGCCTTGTATAACGTACTAACATTGACCTGTCAGTTCGATATTGTATCGTTGCGAAAAGAGCGCCCCCCTGTCAATGTCTTCCACGTGCCAAATGATCCTTGTTGCGCTGTAGTTAAGGACCATATCATACTCAGTTTTGGGTATGATATCAATGTGAGCTCGCACTTATGACTGTCAAAATTGTATGAAAACTGACAGTTGTAAGACCGAACTCAAACTCAATGTACCGTCGATATCCAAAACACAGCAAAGTATACAGGATGTCGAGCAGGAACGATTTTTACTTGTGAAAATCTTGTAAATCTTTTACTTGTAAAATTCTATTACAATTACCTAGTTAGCTCTTTAAGCTATTTACTCTTAGATTTTTTTTTCAATCGGGCAAGTAACATAAAGAAAAATATACCAGAGAGTCATTAAGGTTAAGATACTCTCAAAAAACACAAGACTTATTTTTAAAATTGTTTTACAATTACATAGTAAGCTCTCTAAGCGTGAAATTGTTTTTTCAATCGGTTAAGTAGTTACTTACCTACTAGTTCTTAAAGAAAATATAAAACGTAATGAGACCCCTGTGAAAGTCTGCACCAACGATTTATTTGTTCTATTTTTCGGTAAAAATCTGACATTGACAGGACTTGAGCGCTAATAAAAATCGTCGAGGTTCACCCCCCAGGGGTCTCATTACGATTGATATTTTCTTTAAGAACTAGTAGGTAAGTAACTACTTAACCGATTGAAAAAACAATTTCACGCTTAGAGAGCTTACTATGTAATTGTAAAACAATTTTAAAAATAAGTCTTGTGTTTTTTGAGAGTATCTTAACCTTAATGACTCTCTGGTATATTTTTCTTTATGTTAGACCGTAGCAACTCACTCTGAATAAACTCTTACAAACTCTACATCGGTGAAACTAAAACACAAGCGAAGATTGCTACCCCCTGTAGAGAAGCATGGTGCAATTGTGGTTAGTAGCGGTAATTATTGATTTTCCTATGGGAAATATTCCAATGAATAACCTGTACCCCTACAATGTCTAATTCCCTATTAGTTATTGAAATATTGCGTGTTGAATTTTGTCTAATAATCTGTTGCTATGTTGCAAACTAGCATATAATTAGTAAGTTGTAGCGATTCTAGAGTATGACGGAGTGTGAAAATTGCGAGAAACGAGATTTTGAGCAGGTAGAGCAAGTGTGCTTACTTACGTATTTACTTAATAATTTATTTTATTCATTATGACGAAATTAGGGTAAGCTGAATGGGAAGCTAGCTGCGTTTAGATGTAAATATTGAATTTGGCCTAGCCTACAAATTATATGGGAATCGGTTAGTATCTTAAGTTTTTATAATTGAGTAGTAGGTATGTACACACATATATGCGCCTTTAATAATATGTGCATTAGGGTATTATTAAAAATAATTAATTAATGATAAAATATAAAAATAAATCTAATCAAATAAGCCTCCTTTGATCGTTCCCGATGCAAAGGTGTCCATTATACCAGCGGCGTTACCGCGCTGTATGGCTATGGACAATAAATATAAATATTTTATATAAATAATTAAATATCTGCCTACGGAATAAAGAATATATAAGTACTTACTTATCATATTTTATCATTTACCTAGGATTTTTTTTATCTGACCTACATTTATTAAATTATACATATTTAGAACAATATTACAATCCTTGCTCTAGTTCATATAACTAGATTATCCTAGAAAATATGATGCAACGCAAGTTTAACTCTATTCCAGCCAGACCTTATTCACTCATTAACTCCAATTTGATATGCGTCATGCGAGGTGACAACTTGTCATGCTTATTTTTAGGTCCATTTTATAAAGTGGCCACGCATGAACTTAATGCATTAAATCACAGTTTCTCAACCTGGTAGATATTGCGACCCCTAAGCTTCAGTTTAACATAAGCACCTTCAAATACGCGACTTTTAGTATGTATTTACTAAACTTGGATGCGTCACTCCTGGTTAGAATTTACATAGTTTTGTTATTTTTTCACGCGTATTGATTTACATTATTTTTGATTTGTATAACTCGAGTCTAAGATTGAGAAACAGTGCATTTTAACTAAGTACCTATATTTACGAGTCGACTGCTCTCACAAGAAGAAGACACCAATAATACTAAAGATTTAAATCTATGAATTACAAGTACAAAATATTCTTAGATATATATCTCTTAGATAGTAAGTTTTTTTTAAACAACATTTTTAAAACAAAAAGGACATGAACTGCTTTAGCAAAAGATATGAAAACTTATTGTATTTACCGCAGATAAATCTTGCATTACATAGGAAAAACGTATTCTGCATGTGCATACAGATTTATAATGCTTTGCCAAAGGAAATCAAGGATTTGTCATTGCCAATATTAAAAAAAATACTGAAATTATTATTTAATTGACCTTATCCTAAGATCTAATGTGTTCTCGAACGAATAAATGAATTTCATTTTGGGGAAAATTATAATATTTTAGAATTAAAACTATAGTGAGCCATTACTTACTACAAATTATTATATATAAACGGATATCACTCACTTATATTGTATTAGACCGACAGTTTCGACCGATTTCGACGGTCTTTTTCAACGTGAGCGCGCCACGCCCGCCTCGCCGTTGACGTTTCTTCGCGCACTGATTATAATATTGTCTTGACTTAGGTACGAAGTCTTTTTTCGTACACATTTAAATCAGTTTAAGTACAGAGGTTCTGACAAACCTCAGGTTTCGTCAGATTGCCTACCAACACTTGCAGGTGAAATAACACTGGAGTTCTGCCCATTTATTGTAATAAAAGTCCTCATAAAACAATTGACCCCGCCAGCTGCCCACGAAACCCACAAAGTTGGTCGATGCTTAAGGGCGTGCATCCGTCGCTTGTCAAATAAATATTCCACCAATTAACAGGGCCCCGTGAGTTGGTATTGCACCTGTTTCTATGAGAGAGCGTCACGCTCTACGTAGCGCAACGATAGCTTGCCAGCCGTGGCGGAACAAAGAATAACATAAAAATTCAAAAATTCACAGATACGACTGCAAGGCTTTAAGTTAAAAAGATAATTATGTAAGAGGAAAATATAAGGAGAGGGTAAAACTAGGAGGACAGGTCATTGCATCGATAAGGGATGGATGTAGGACTAACACGGTGAAGTATCAAATCACTGGTCTACTCGACTACAATTTAAATTCGAAGTAAAAATAAAAACGGTACAAATTCAAAGTACCTATTAAACTTGATGTACTTACTTTTGACTACATAATATTTTTTTTTCAAGCTTCTTTTCTTGCCGCAATCTGTCACAGGGACATTCAGCTGCACTTTATGAATTTATCCATTGGCTTGCGCGGTACGAGTCCAGTGACTAGTCCTCTGTTGACTTTCGCAGCAAATCTTGTGGAGCTTTCCTCTTCAATCTCCTGAAGACTACATAATATAGGTGTTTAACCATATAGTTGTGGCGATTCCAGATTATGACCGCTAAATTTATTCGTCGCTAAGCCTCGCCTCGTCTAGCTCACTCTTACGCGATGTAGCATTTTCTTGTGAGTGACAGTTGCGTATTAGGATATGATTCTTCTTCTTCTTTTTAGCCATTCTCTACCAGTTTGGTGTAGGCCTTCTTTAAATTTCTCCACTCCCGTCTATTTTACACTACTTGTATCCACTTCGAACCGACTGCTCTCCGGATGTCATCACGCCATCTCACATGTGGCCTCCCTGTAGGGCGTTTTTCTCCCCACGGCCTCCACTCAACCACTGCCTTACACCAGGACGCTTGCTTGCGTGCTACGTGACCAGCCCATTCCCACCACTCTGTTGAAACATGCATCGCTAAGGTGTATGATTAGATTTAGCGATCACGGCAGAATCACAGCTATTGTTTCTACACGACGACGATGATACATCCAAGGTCTATAGTACCTACTCGATAGGATAGGTAAAGGTGAAATAATAACGATTATTATCGATTTTTGTCTAGACTGTAGTAATATTTTCTACATTAGACAAAAGCTGTTACTGTAGGACATAAATTGTGAGATAGGACTTAATATTTAAAGTAGGTAATAAACCAGTTGAATGATAGTGAAGCGAGCTGATCTTTGACGTGATTTATCTTACCACAAAATTATGTTATGGGTTGCTAGCACCTTAAATCGTCATCTGAGATATTGTTTGCGTGCAATGCCCTTAACAACTTTAAATGTAGGACGAGGAAATAATAGATAATAATTCAGATCAATTATTTGACCCTTGATTGCGGTTTATGCGCTGTAAGCTTATTGAAATATAGCGGAATAAACGATGCACAGATAGATTTATTCATTTTATATACCTACTTCTGGATAGGTACTCAATGTAGATAAATCTGGCTTCGTTGATTTCGACACGAGATAAAAGAGTCTCATGAAGATGGTATAAGAGAAAGAATATTCAGGTAAAAATAAGGCTTATTTTCTGGGCATTTTAATGTCCAGTAGGTAGCGATCTGAGGCCTTCGATCTACGACCAGTAGGTAACGACGGCAGAAAATGTGCGGGGCATGCGTTTCAACTGATCGCAGGACGCAAGTCGCGGCTGTGTGTAATCTTAATGTGGGACTCACTTTCGGGATCCGTGAAGACAAACCCTCCCACATAGTAGGGGTTGTCTCCACGGAAAGGATCACTTGATTGCTATATTGCTATACGCAAGGCGAGACTAGATGCAAAAATACAATCGGGTTGACTGGCGCGCCTTGGGAGAAACCTACATCCAATAATGAACTGATAGATATAGGTTGAAGATTATGATGATGACAGAGCATATCTACCCACTTCTTTATTACTGGGGTGTGCAACAGACTTATGCATGAAGAACAGTAACAAGAATTATAATAGCTTTAAACATAAGTAAGCCGTAAGTAATTAGGCTGTACATCTAGTCTGATTAGAATACTGGAGCAAAAGCGAACTAAATATTCATAAAGGCGAACATCTATCATGCTAATTGTGAGTGTGGGCAGCGGCCACTCATGGTCTTGTGGTTATTATTTTATAACTGCGCGTGCGCAGGTCTAATGTATCATTACAGCTACCGCGCACCGAGACGGTGCCGGTTCGAGGTTTTGGACCATAATTACACAAGCTATTTCAGGACTTGGCGTGATTAGAGTAGTCATCGTGATATGATTGAGGGAGTTCTCAGTTTAATGAATGAATGACATTAGAAAAGAAGTCTAAAATTTTCCATGAAGGAAATAATTTCGACGAATTTCGGAAAATCCTTGTTGTCACTTCCACTCTCATACGTTAGTAAGAGACAATCTGTTTTTATTTGTTCAACTTCTATTGGCAATTTAAGCGTGGGACGCCTCCATACTAGATGGAGGGATGACCTGCACAAGGTAGCTGACAGAGACTGAATGCACAAAGCCAAAAATCGGGTGTTGAGTGGCGTGCTTTGGGAGAGGACTATGCCCAGCAGTGGACTGGATACGGGCTGATGATAATTATTAAATAAACAGCGAGGCACTAAATAAATAAATAAAATTATCATAATTATAATCGTAGATAACAGAGATGGACTACGAGAAATAAAATTTAGATCGTGGTTTGTAAATTAATACGACATAAAATCACCAAGCTTGAGGTTGCAAGGTGTCTTGGAGCAACCTGCCAGGGTCTAAGACCGGCAAATCATTCATGGTGGCTCCTCAAGTCAGGTGGGTGACCGGCGCGCGCGCACCGCGGAACGGAGGGCGCCACGCCTCGCCGCGCACCAGGATAATGACACCGCCTTGCCAATCATATCTCACTGCTTCGAGTAATTAGCTCGCTTGGAACATTAAAAATTATACTTGGCTATTGTTTTAGATGTCTATGTTTAGATAATATAGGGAAATGGAACTACTGGGGCTAAACGCTAAATTATGTGTAGCTACGTGAGCGTTTGGAGCGGAGCGAGTTATTCACTAGAGCTACCTACCCCAGAGAGGATCTGCCCCCTTACTATGATCTCTTATAGCAGGATTACTTCAATAGCACATTTCGTACCATGACGACCTTAATTCACGGTCGAAACACGTCACAAACTCCTGAAATCCTTTCCTTCTGAATTCATTTCTCCTGAATGTGTTACATACGTCTGAAAGACTGTCCGTACAACGGTCACTATGTGAATGCCCTGCTCAAACATAGACACCAACCTCAGAAACTGTTAGCATCATTGATGACTACTAGTTTAGTATCTGCTCAAAACACGGGTCTAATACTTTTTTTAACTTGAAAGTTACAAGTACATTTGTAAAAAAAAATTTTTTTTACAGAAGTGACTGTAACTAATTGAACGCACAAACGTGCTCCACGGTGCGTTTTTGTAAGTAGAAAGTCTTCTAATTAAATTTTTGGCAGTTTACACAAAAATCCAGTGATTTCTAAACTACTGGCATCACGTCCGAGGTAACAGAGCGGAACTAGAGGGCGCACGGTCTGCTGCGCGCGCGCTCTACTGATCAAAACAATATATTTCACTCTACTAATTTGGAAGTGCTATGTAAGAATGTAACTCACGGATCAGATTAATTCATATAAGTAGTAGGTACTTACATTTCTACCACCTAGGTACAGCCCAAAGCACATCAAGTGTAACACTTTGGACTGTTCTTAATATCTGCGTCGTAAGAGTTGAAATCGTACCTACTGCGAGTTTTACCATTCTGATCTGCTATCGTTTGTACAAGATACTGTACGGTAGAGTCATTAGGGTTGAGAATTTCTCGAAAAGTATTCGGCTGATTTTTTAAATTCTTTGAGATCACATAATCTGCGATCTAAACTATCTACTATTAAAACAATTTTTACAATCAGGCAAGTATTTCTTGAGAAAATCTCCACATTAATCACAGAGAAAAGTATACAATATGGGGACCTTTAAAATAGGCATATGATGAAGTGGTTTACCTCAGTTTTATTAGTTACCAAGATTCATTGATCGCAGTTTCATACCAATTGAGTAGAGAGTAATCTGGCTCTTTATGGATCCAGGCTATTTGTCAAATCAAGCAAAAAAATATTAGGTACGGTAATACAGAGAAAAGTGTACAGGAGAGTTTTTAAGGTTGAGATTATTTCAAAACTTCTTGAGTTATTGCAAGAATTTTTTCACTGTTAAATAGAAAAAGTTCAAACTATGTATCTGTAAGATAATTACTAAACTCGGTCCAGTAGTTTTTGAAAAAATCTCAAGCTTATTGACCCCTATACACTTTCATCGGTCTCGTATTGTACATTATCTACATCGACCTAATCGCTGACTCTCCTCGGTCAATGACTGGTCAGTGTAATTAAGTGGCTTAATCCTGCAAGATGCCAGAGTGTGGTATTGTCCTGTCTAGCGCTGTATGCTAAGCAGCTCCTGACTCAATCGCGACAATGAGGAAGCGACAATTGAATTAGTGGGCATTAGTAGATCGTCTCTAAGACTATGGGCAGGGCTGCCAAGTCTGTAATTATACGAGTTTAAAGTAAATTCTTCAAAAGCAGACGTCGTTTCGCGGGTCGGGCGAAAGTCGTGTCGATCAACTGTAGTGTCGATCAAAAGTTATGTCGGTCATACGTTGTGCGGGCAACTGTTTGTCGATCAAAAGTTATAGAATCCGGAGAATTATTAGATCAACTTGGTATCAACTATAGGTACAGTACAACATTAGTTGTACAACAATGGCGCCCAATCTATCCATTTCATGAGGATCTATGTCAGTCAATCGGACATCACAGAGAAACTTAATATCTAGGTATGTAGGTAATCCTTTACGCAAATCACCAAATGAGGGATCGTATAAATAAATATTATGTAGGAATTCTTTGCCCTTGGCTAAAACTCCTATCCATTTTCGATTCACCCCGACAAGGTTCCATTTTGAACGCATGCGAAAAATATATTTGTAGCTTTTTAAACATCAATAATAAATGTTTAACACGGTAATTCCCGTTTTATCTAATTAATATATTTGTAGCTATTCCAGAGTGTGGCTAGCTATATTTAATCGTCGCTAAGGACTGCGTCTGAATCATTCTTACGCAATGTAGCATATGGAGTGACCAGCGACAGTTGCGTTAGGATTTTGGCGACCATGATGAAATCACACCTACGAGTAGGTCTAATGTTTACTGTTTAGTTATTAATTTGGCATTGTTTTTGTGTCAAAATATAACTGTTCTCATTGTTGACATTAATCTGATATAGGTACAATACAGAATGCCTCACTGCATCGCCCCTAACTGTGTATTATCTTTGTTAATAGAACAATAAAGTGTGTCATATGTCGCAGGGCAGGGCAGGCGGGTCGCGTAATCTACGCTAGTGGACACAGGCTGGACACACGAGCGGGTTGTGCTCCGGCCTTTATTTAAAAACATATTCGTTACAATTCAAAATAATAATACACCTAATTTAATAGTGATGTCGATACGAAGTTAAAATAATAGAAGTGAGTTTAAACGTGAGACCGATAGCATATGGATGACCGAGCGTTTAGGTATTTGGCGGCTACTACATACACCGTGAACCTAAATCTAAACCTAATAAAATAATATGTTACTTACCTATTAAAAAAGAGCGGCGGCAGATTGTGCAACCATTCATACACGAGGGATGAGTTTGGCTCAAAATGGATCCAATTTGAATTTTTTTATAAATAATTTGTGTCTAGCCCGCAAAAAGTTAAAGTTCATAGTGGGTTAGTGAAAGTCATTGTAGCCAAGTGGCACTGTTTCGTTAACGCTAGTAGTATAGAACGAAAAACGTGGGACATTTTATTCCTTAACAAATGTCAATCCATTAAGTACATTTTTCTTCATATTCTACCTAGCGGTAACTAAAGTCAGGGCTGATGAAGGTAGTCTAAGGACTACCTTCTTCAGCCCCCCTAGCCACGTACCGTGATTCCTAAAATATTGGAAACCACAAATATCTAAATTGGGCAAATCAAATCAACACAAAAATTATATTTCTGTCTACTGACTTTTAGATCCCTAAAATTGCTGGCCAGAAATCCTAATCGTGTGTCTTTACATAGATACCTAAGTTAAAAAAAAACATAGCGTGGATGTGGCATTTCCTGGCACGCAACAAGCAAGCAGCAGCTATGCTTGGGCTGCTGTCGGTGGCTGCTGTGGTGGTCATCGTGCTGACCACCCGTCGCTCCGGCCACACCGCGGTGGCCAGCAACATGCAGGAGACTGAGGATTTCAGCGAGGAGCCGCATCAGTTTGAAACTTACAGGTAAGGATGCAGTTGAGTTTTTTCTCAAAAGGATATTGACTAAAAACTCTCTCGCGTATCTAAATGAACTCGTCATGCTGAAAATACGTTTGAAATTAGTTTTACGATATTCCAATTAATGCCAGAGATATTACCGGCCATAGTCGTGGTTCATCCCTTTTTGGCTTGCTTTTTACCCGACTGCGCTAGAAGGAGGGTTATGTTTTTCGAGTGTATGCATGTCTGTGAGTATGTCTATTCTTTGGCACGCCCTGCAGCCTAAACGGCTGGATGGATTTTAACATGAGGTGTCGTTAGATTCGTCTTGATTGTAGGAGTGTCATGGGCTACAAAATTTTTATCAAAGGGGCTTAAATTTTTGGCAGCCGGGGTTTTATACTTAAGTATAAATTATTTCTGCGTATTGCCTTGCATTTTTGGAGAAAGTGCCTTTAGTAAAAATAACAGCAAATACTTACGCAAGTGTAAACAAACAAACGTAACAAGCGAACAGCAGGGCTTGTCAAGAACACCCTTCAAATTCGATGTTTGTTTATTACAGTCTCCCAACCGACGACCGCTTCAGACCCTCAATCGGCAACGGCCATCTAGCTACCAACATCTTCAGTGACACTGTCTACATGAATGGACTGTACAACGGGCGTAAAGGGGAGAGCCGCCGCGCCAGAATTCCTGCCTATGCCAACATGCGGTTAAACTCCACCCTGAATAACCCGCTGTTTGGTCCGGTGTACAGTCTCGATACAAGGGACGGGGTGTTCAAAGTCAGGGTGGATAGAGACCGGTCGGTGGTGACGCAACGAACATTTGCTCACAGATATTATACCAGGGCTATTATCAATCAAATTCAGGTGGTTCATAAACCACATGCAGGTGAGTTGACATAAGCGCCGTTGATTAGTCCGAGCCGATCGTCTATCAATTAAATTATTATCGAAACTCACACTTTAATCAAGTCAATTGACGTCTGAGCCCAAAATCAAAATAATATCCATAAAGGCCAAAAGTATCGAGCATGTTTGAACGTGA
Organism: Tachystola acroxantha; assembly: GCA_963506565.1. Lineage (NCBI taxonomy): Eukaryota > Metazoa > Arthropoda > Insecta > Lepidoptera > Oecophoridae > Tachystola > Tachystola acroxantha. The sequence continues at coordinate 12,329,312 of OY735871.1, forward strand.
GATATGTGTGTGATAACAATTTGTTTCATAGGTTGACTATCTCCGTCTGCATGTCAACTTATTAAAAAAAAGTGTATGGGTAATTTATAAATAACTGGCCAAAAATAAAACCTAATTTTTTTTAATACTTTTTTTTGTGTTTTAATTTTTCTTTTGGCCAGTATTTTATAATTTAATGAAAGTGTATGGGTAAGTTTACAATTTTCGTTAACTCAAAATTAAGGATTTTATTTGTCTAATTTATTAAAATGTATAATAAAATTGTTCAAACGTCATCTTTGTTTTTGTCTAGAATAATTATAAATTGTAGTGTGTAGTTAGAGTTTACATGTATTGTAAACAACACTCAAAGGTAGTGTATGGGTGATTTATAATTACTTATTAAACAGTTGGCCGAAAAGAAGTTGCGAAAAAATTAACAGTTTTTTTTTTCTTTTTCAATATAAAATTATTTCTATGGAAGATGAAAATAGCCACACACACATAGTGATTTGAAATACTTTTGCTATATTATATTATTCTAGTTAGGATAATAAATCCTAAAATTAAGCGTTCCTAAGGTTTATAATTTCTGAAAAGAAAAATAACCGATGTTCGCGGCATTTTCGACTGGCCGCGCGCCAGTATTTTTGTATTTTGTATTTGTATTATTTTAGTCCATTTCTCCTCGCTCATACGTATGACATGGCCTGCCCATTTCCATTTAAGTTTTTTACAGTGTTTTAAAGCGTCATCTACATATACAATATATCTTTTTTCAACAATCTCTACAATTCTTTTTCTGTCCTTTAACTTTTCTTTCTCCTTTACCTTATCTTTTTTTACTTTCATTAATCCTTTAAAAACTTCACAGATCCAAACTTCGACCACCACGAAATCTGGATAGCCGTGAAACTAATGCCAGGTCCAGACAGCGAGGACATAGCTTTCGATCCTCCAGTGCCTGAGATAATCGACGGCCGAGCTGTGTGGAGCACCTGCGGTCACACCAAGGAGTCAGAAGATCCTGAGTATCAGTCGGAGCCGGTCCAAGTATGCGTGTATTGGACCTCTGTGCCGGACCATTTGGTGGTGCCACAGCATGGCTCCAGGGTGTTCACTTTTGCCATGACAGCGGATAACAATAGGACTATCGCTAGAGACGAGTTTGTTAAAGGTTAGTACAGTCGACGACAGAGATAAGTATACAGGGGGCCTCAATAAGGTTGAGATTTCCTCAAAAACTACTGGACCGAAATTAATAATTCTTTTACCGTTACATAGTTTTAACTTTTATCTATCAAACAGTGCAAGAATTTTTGCAATAGGTCAAGTTGTTTTTGAGAAAATCTCAACCTTAAAAACTCTCCTATACACCTTTCTCTGTGTTCCACCGTACTCCTGATTGAACTATTTTAAAAGAAATGGAATAGTACTACTTAGGCAGTGCGCAGACCAGAGTCACGACTGTTTTAAGACTGACTTGTCGCTGAGCAGTTCTCGTAGGTATTAGACAGCTTTGTCTATGAGACGTCTCGTTTGAAGTGTGCGCGCTTCATAATGTTTGTAAAGCAATACTCTGTCTTAAAACAGTCGTGACTCTGGTCTGCGCACTGCCTTACTCCCAATTTTTTTTTCTCGAAAACCACGGTGGAAATAGTAAAACCTTTATAGGTTTTTTACATTTTCTTTTGAAAATGGCGGGAAACGACACGGTTGCGAAATTATTTGATAATTTTCCTTTTAATGTCTACAGGGACTATTTTGTGTTTAATATCACGTTAAATTAATCAGAAAATGTTCGCGAATGACAGTACGGTGAAGTTATTGGATTATTTATGCAAGATCTGAAGTTTCAAGCTTTTATCAAGAGTTCCCGCTACAAGCTCGGGAGTGAACGTGACTGTCGAGCTGCTTCGTCCAGAGTGATGACGCCACGGCGACTCCTCTGGATGAAGACATGAAGACGCGGCTACCCAGGGTGAAGACGCTACTGCGACTCCCCTGGAGGAAGATAGAAGACTATTGAATATATTGAATTTTCTGTAACATGACATTGGCAAATGACGAACAGTCGAGTCCATTAATAAAATAAATAAATAATACTGTAATTTTCAATATGCATCACAATCTCAGGCCTCTTCGCTTTTCAATAATCAAGTTACGAATGTGTGATAAATGCAATAATTAAGTTTTTGCCAGGTGGTAGCTAGAAGGCTTTAAAGCATCCCTACCATTATTTTGCTACGAGCTCTACAAAGGCCGAACAACGTCGTTGCTCTACTATTATACGTAGGCAGTTCAGACATTTCCCCATTGGTAAGGTAAAAATAATAAATGAAAAACATTTATAGGCTAACCCGAAAGTGAAAACTTGAAAATTCCATTTTTCAGGTAAAGTCACTAAGGCCGATATTCATAGATAGTTTTGAGCACGAGCTTAGCGTGAGCTCGTTCTTGCGACTGTCAAAATTGTATGAAATCTGACGTTGTAACACCGAACTCTTCTCGTACGGTGGAACACAGAGAAAGGTGTACAGGAGAGTTTTTAAGGTTGAGATTATCTCAAAAACTACTTGACCTATTGCAAAAATTCTTTCACTGTTTGATAGATAAAAGTTAAAACTATGTAACTGTAAAATAATTATTAAATTCGGTCCAGCAGTTTTTGAGAAAATCTCAACCTTATTGAGGCCTCCTGGATACTTATCTCTGTCTTCGACTGTACCTACTCAAAAATTTATTCATATATCTCGAGTAATTTTTAATGTAAGCGGGCGGTCCAAAGTGTTACACTTGATGTGCTATGTATGATGTGGACCCTATTGTATCAAGTATGGTAAAGTTACATGCATACCTTAGTGTTGCAGGAAGACGGCGAGGAGTTGTACAAGAAGCACGTGGATCAGTGGCAGCGGCTGTACCGCCAGGCAGCGATCGAGATTGAGGGGAACCTCCAACTGGTGAGCAATGAGGAAGCTATGGTTGGTGTTTCCTCGGGGTCCCGTTAATTTATCCACGTTGGGACCACGAGGAAGACTGTTGCCTACCATTATTTACCTACTGCCATCTAGTCCTTCAGTTATTTACCTTACAATCTACTCATTGTCAATTGATCATCAACGTATTCGCTGGTTTCAAAGTAGTGGGTTAACGTAATAAACGCACCGAAATAGTACATTGGAACTTTATGAAACAGTTGTAGCGATGAGGCGTCCCGCTTACTCTTACTTAGACGATGGTGCACATGATAGCGTTCAGATTTAGGATTAGAATTGATGGCTATTACGACAAGACCCCTAATAGCTGTCAGTATTTCTAAGTTTCAGTAATTTCGTGTGTACCTAAGTATTTGTCGTCGAGAGCTCGAGCTGATAGGCGCATTGCCCGTGGTTCACCTCCGTAGTTCACGTGGGTAGACTACGGGAATTTATCACATATCGTTAAGCTTTCAAGAGGCTAACTAATGCATACATGTGATGTAGTAGGTATCATTATCACTTTTAGGCGAAGATAGTGAACGGCATCTGGTATTACTTCCTGAGTTCCCTGCCCTCGGAGGAGTCACACCAGCCTCTCAACCGGTACTACGGTCTCAGCCCAACGGGACTTGCGCGGGGAGGCAGCTTCGAGGACTATGAAGGTAAATGCAACTTTAGGAACTTCGTGATAGGTTTGGAAGTCCAGTACATACTTACTGCAATTTGGGAACTTGTCTCTCATTTGTGTCAGATTGAGGGCATCCTCGTACTAGATCATGACACTTAAAGAAATATAGGCAGTGAAACAGTTCTCAATTATTTAATTTCACGAATGAGATATACTATCCAATGGACGTGGTTCATTGGCAAGTCATATCACAGTATATTTAAACATCGCTTTACAATAGCATTTTCTTGTTGTAATGCAATCAAAGATATTAAGGGCCAGTGAAATTAGAAATCATTACGTGGCTAAGATTACTGACAAATGCTGCTTTGTTCTCACATTTCAGGCCACAATTTTTGGGACACAGAGATGTGGATGTTCCCTTCCATTTTGCTGCTGTATCCTGGATACGCGAACAAGCTGTTGCAGTACCGAATAGACACAGCGCACGTGGCTGAAAATCTGGCCAAGATTACAGGCGATAAGGGTTACAGGTACCTATGCTATTCAGTCTCTTATTTGAGTCCTCACCTGAGATCAGGATAGTAGATCTAGTCCAGTTTGCTTTTTTAATAAAATTGATTATATTGGAAGATATAATTTTCTTAAGATTGGCGGCGCTAGTTGGCTCTATTTTTTGTGATTCTAAATCAACTTTTGACCAATGGACCACTTTTTCTTCCATTCTTTTAAATCAAGGTTTTACGTTTTGTGTGTGTTACATTCAGATTACTCTGATTACTCAACATAATCTTCAAACTGGCGAACAGCTAATTTCCATTCAACATTTTTCGTCTGATTCTTAATGTGCACCAGGTTCCCTTGGGAAAGTGCGTACACAGGCAGCGAGGTGACCCAGCCATGTTGTCCCGAAGTGGCGCAGTTTGAGCAGCACATCACCGGTTGCATATCGTTCGCGATCAGACAGTACTTGGCTACCACCAGGGATGAGGAGTGGTTGAAGGTATCAGACTTTTCCATTCCTTTGTGTGGCACTCGTCTTCCCGTTATCACAGGCATAGACCTTCCCTTACATTGAGGGAGCTCGGGCCATAATGATCCATGACGCAGGCCCATTGGTGAAGTCATAGTATCTTAATCTTCGTCAGTTTTGAGAGCATTCAGTAAATTTTCGAAAAAACACAGAGGTAATAGGACTAATTGGTATTTGGCTGCTCAGGTTTTCGAAACCCGGCCTCCGTAATGGAAGTCCAATGTCCTAATTACAACGCCATCGAGTTCTCTCGGTGGGACTATCAATATTTAGCAAACACTACATTTATATTTTGTTGTATTACTATTCCAGCATGGTGGCTGCGACATTGTGACACAAACCGCCGACTTCTGGGCGTCTCGTGCAGTCATCAACTACAGCACTGGATTCAATGATATTAAAAGTAAACTTATTGGTAACCATCAAAACCAAAGATTAACACTTTGGTCCAGAAACTTAAGTTGTATTTGTTTCAGATGTGATGGGACCTGATGAGGACCACAGCAATGTCACCAACTCTGTTTTTACGAACGTAGTTGCTGGTTATTCTCTTTATTTGGCTCAGTAAGTAATTTATACATAGACAAGTAGCAAAATAATACCTTAGTAGACTTCTAGCCCATCCTGTATAGCTTAAGCAGGGTATAATGGATTAGAAGCCTAATGAAGGGTATTCAATTGAACAACTTTTGTTTTGCGTCTTTTCAATTTTAACAAAAAATAACATGGCTCATAAATTCCTAGATTATGTTGGCCTGTATAGTCCAGGTAGTTCAACATGGGTATCTGCAAAGGCAGTTGAACCCTGACGATTCAGCACAAGTATTGGTTCCTTGTATATCTAAACACAATGACGTTCTTCCAGATATGTGGCATGTCTCTGCAAGTCATACTACATGATTGAAAAGCCGGACCGCTGGGCGGATATAGCCTGGAGTCTGGCCCTGCCCTACGACAGAAACCTGGACTATCATCCGCAGTTCGCCGACTATAAAAGAGGAGAACACATAAAACAAGCTGATGCAGTGCTCTTGGGTTTCCCGCTGCAGTATCCTATGAATTTGTAAGTTCAATTTCATTGCAAATACAATATCTTTTATTTTTATTAATAAACTAGATAGTTCGTCAATTTCAATAAAGAGTAATTCATATTATGTATATCGTAGGTCTTCTTCCAAAGGAAGGACGTCAACCCTGGGCGAAGGATTTGAGCATCTTCCTTTATTCCTCGAGAGTTGTCGCCGAAGTTTCGTCAACCCTGGACGAAGGATCTCAGCGACTTTCCTAGCCGGAACGTCTCCCACTCTGGACGAAGCAGCTCAGCAGTCACGCTCACTCCTAACCTAAGCTCAATAGTGGGACTCTTGAATCTAGCTCGAAACGGCAGATTATGCGAAGTATTCGAAAACCACTGTATATTTAATACACTATAAACAATTATCAATTAAGTTATTCAGCAAAGTGTAACGTTCCCGATATTTTCAAAAGTCTCTACTATTTGAGGTTCAATTGAAATGTTTGTTGTACATTGCATTACAGGAGCACCAGAGCAAACGACTTGTTGTACTACGAGACTGTGACACGCGGCAATGGACCAGCTATGACGTGGAGCATGCATACCATAGGACATCTGCAGCTGGATGACAACCTTCGAGCAGCGCAGCTGTTTAACAAGAGCTATGAGGGCTATGTCAGAGAGCCCTTCAAGGTATGTGTTTTTATTCGAAACCGTTTGTTCATCATTTATTTATTTATTTCAAAATATACTTCACAGCATTACAGTATTAAAACTAAAGCACTGTGAATTTCATAACATTACATAGGTACTTATCATCATATTCATAAATCAATCAATAAATAAATACCATGTTTTATTCTCCCTGTCGACCCTCGGTGCTACATGATACAATCATAAACAATGCTAGAAATCAACAAGGAAAATAAAACATAGCCAAAAAATGGAATTACATTGTATGCAATGTACATACTAACAAAAACAAATTGAATTAACGAAAGGTAGGTACCTAAACTTAACAAATTCGTCATTCATCCATCTCCTCACATAACCTCATGCACTCTTTACACACACTCGACCATCGACTATCAAAAATATCGCATGCCGGGGCTGATGCGAGAAGCGAGTTATCATAATAACATGATGTAGATTTTGACAAAAAGGGTGTTTTTTGAATTACTTTTCTTTAAGAATGAGGGGGTTATAACTTAATCCTTGGCAAATAAGCGGGCCGGCCTGCTGTAAGTCCCTGTGATGGTAAGTCTGCGTTCACCATAGCCTCTTGAGTACGATCTTATGCAAATGATTCTTTAAGGAAACGTAAGACATAGATGGCTAGAGAGATGAAGAATTAAGAACTGTCTTAAGAACTTTGGCCAGTGGCATAGCACCAGAGTTACCAGATCTCCATTCCGTGCATTGTCGAAAGTACAGATTGCCATATGTGTAAAGATCGCTAACGTAGCCATAGTAGTAGCATTCAATGTCACTCCAAGAGATGACAGGGCGTCGCCGTCAAAGGACGTCACGGAGGACATCAGAAGGCATTACCAGTTCCCCAATTTCGGTAAAATATTTACATCCAGCAGAGTCGAATCGTAGCGCAACAAGTAATAAGTTGGCCCAGCCTCGGTTAACTTCGACATGCTTGACGTTTCCGGATTAGTTTATACTGGTTACGCAACCGCGGGTCTTAAAAGGCGTCATTGCGATCTTCTGATAGCAATTCATTTCCCGAATTCCTGGCAGTTACAGAATTGCCACCAGAGGAATTGCGCAATGACGTCTTTTTATTTCTGTTCGATTCAAAAAGACAAAACAGTTCTCCTATATCATCTTCTTCGAGTTAGAGTATAGACTTAAATACATAGTATTCTGACTCTTATTTCTTTTCGCAGATCTGGAGTGAGCTCCAACGGCCTAAGGTTGGCGCCGTGAACTTCCTGACCGGCATGGGCGGGTTCCTGCAGACCCTCCTATTCGGTTACGCCGGCATCAGCATACACCTCGACCGACTCGAGATCAACCGGCCACAGCTGCCGCCTGAAGCTACTAGCTACAAGATTAGAGGTATGATAACATTTTATTGCGACTTTAAAACAGATAAAACTGGAATTACCGTGTTTAATATTTAGGTCGCGATATTTCGACAGAATTGCAGCTATCAGGGTCACGAGAATACTGTCGAAATATCAAAACTTCCCTCAATGTTTAACACGGTAATTCCCGTCTTATCTCATAATGTGTTACAAACCGACTTAAAAAGTTTGACTTTAAAACTGTAATGTAAAGTGAGATTCTATCGTGACCGCCAAATATAAATATAAACTCAATCGTAATTTGTCATCGCGTTAGGTTTTCAAAATCATAATCGATTTAACGCTCAGCACTATCTGTTACACTGGCTGATAGGGTAATAGTGTTATGTGAGTATTTCTCAAAACTGTTGTACAATATGCGAAAAAAATATGTCGCAATTTTTTTTGCAAGTTTTTAAAAAAAATATGCATATTTTTTTCAAGAAATTGGTGTACATGTCAAGTTAAACTATTTCACAGTTGAATTGTAACAACAGATACTGCAAAAGTCTTTTTGTAATAGTGTAAGGCATCTTTCTGTCCACATTGTTTTTTTCTTTTCATATAAAAACCTAAATGTCACTGCACACAACGTTTTTTTTGTGTCAGAAAATATACTAAAAGTAGTCAATATTAATTTTTTGCTTTTCTGTTTAGTACCTTATGCAATGAGGTTTAAGATATAAAGTTACTCTGTTAATGGTTTCATAATAAAAATGGGTATCAATTCCAAAAAACAATTTGACACACGTTTCACACTTTTTAGTTACACACTTTTTCTTGACGCGACTTCTCGTATTTATTCTAATTTCCGAACGCATCCGTAGTATATTGGACTGGCAACACCAAAATCTTTCTGATTGGCTAATAGTCAGTTGTCACTGACATTTTGTTTTCACTGCAAAACGAGTCACAGTATTTTTGGTGAGTGTTATACTTTTTAGTTACAAAAAATCAAATCTCATTTCGTTCAAGGTAAGTACTTTTATTTTGTATTCGTTAACTGTAATGTATGTAGATTAATCAATGTGTTCATTGTATTATATCCGTTGATTGTTTTGACATAACGTTTTTTCACTAAACCATTTTGAGGTTATTTTTCTCTTACTATTTCGTCACGTTTAGTTACGTGAGGAAAAAGTACGAAGTAAAGCTGAGTATACATTGAATTTATAAAAGCTGGGACTATTTGAACCTATCTATTAGCCAGCTGCTGGAATACCCATAATTCAGCTGTTCATAGTATATACTATGGCAGGCATACTATGTTTTTGTATTAAAAAAAATTATTCTTTAATTTACTTATGTAAAAAACTAAAAACTATTACATAATGTTGAAAAAAAAATTCCTTTAAAAAATTTTCCCTACAAGTGTACACTTACCCTAACATTAACTTTTTCGTAACGACGTCAACTATTTCGTGACAATATTTCGTGACAACTTTTTCCTGACGTACATTTCTTTTGGGAAATACTCATGTGGGCTGATGGCGGGCCACAATAAATAAAAAAATAAAAATGTCACTTTACAAAATTAGCGGAAAAACGTACAAAAACTAATAAAATTGTTTTTTCGACTCGTTAGGTGTACAAAACTTTATTTTAAACCAATAATTTTAATAACAGACGGAGATATTTTTACATTTATTCGTTATCTTCTTCATCGTACCTTGATAGTGGGGTAGAAACTGGCATTGTCTTTTAGCGTCTCACTTGTCAATAGATGTTTATTATTATTTTATTTTATTTAAAACATTACTGTTATAATAATACATTATTTTGATTGGCCACCAGCATCTTAAAACTTGAGAATGTCTGTCTGTCCTGATGACCACCTGAGATAGCCCCTTACGATGTGGCCTGACTGACTATTAGCTGTTACAGTCCCTTGTAATATCTACAAAAAAAATTGTATGTCCTTTGCAGGCATAAAGTATTTGGGCGCAAACCTGACGCTGGACATCCAGGTGTCCGGCACGACGCTGACGGTGTCGTCGGTGGACGACCACTGGCCGCTCATCATGTACAACGGGAAATACAATATCACGCTGGTGCCAGAAACTACGGGTAAGAACATAATATATTGGTCAATAGGATATTACTACGTATAATTCCTTTCTTATCTCTGTACGCCGTGATCCGTTTCCACAATTAATATAATTTATTTCTTGTAGCCACGGATACCGGGATCGGTGGGTAAAAACATTAATTGATTTTTGTGTTGGAAACCGATCCCGGTATCGGTGGAGACAAACTGCCGGGATCCGTTTCCAATCCAAGCGGATCCCAGGATCGGTGGAGACAACCCCGTAAATACAGCCTATGTAGGTACCAAAACAGAAGGCAATAGATTTAAAAACCATTGCTCATACAAACATTCCCAAAAAAAAGGCTGCAAAAAATTTGAACACCTTTGATTAAATTTTTATAGCCTCCTCGTATATGTCACTCCTTCAGTCAAGACGAATCTAACGACATGTTAAAATCCATCAAGCCGCAGGCCACCTATAGCCGACTTAAGCCTGACGACTGCTGCCTATTGACGGTATCCGGAACACACTACCTACTTAATGCTCTTTCCGGGGCAAAGAAGAGATCAGATGAAAATGTCATTAGCACGAGCGGTCATCTATCAGATGATGCATTTCACACACCACTTACCCCATAGACCTGTAACAGGAGGGTCTGCTCCGCACATGAGCGCATAATTGCTTCGCTACACGTGTAACCTAGAGATATTATCGACCTGGACGCATCTCATTAATACGGCGGCACTCCTGTCCCCCGCTTCGCCTCTATGAGCTCATCGTTGACAGAGATTTAGACTTGCTTTGTACCGATTTCATGTCTATTGGGTAAGTGGTTTGTGATGCATTTCCTAACCATCTAGTAACTGTACTACATTACCCTCAGCTAGTATTGGTAACATAAATTACCTATGCCAGATTCTGCCCCACCATCAACCGCAAGTTGTACAAGATAACGAATAAATGTAAAAATATTTCCGTTTTTTATTAAAATTATTGGTTTAAAATAAAGTTTTGTACAAGTTGCTATTCGAAAAAAACAGCTTAATTAAGAATTAAATTAAGAAAATAGTAGAAATCGAAGCGATTTATTCATTGTTTTTGTTATTCTTCTATAGAAGTTGCGAGAGTAGTAGAAAATGATACTGATTATGATGCAATATGAAACCTGTAATAAGTCCCCAACAAAATGATAGGTACAGCTTAAATAGTCACGTAGTTTAGTAGGTGGGGCAAAGCTCCATTGAAATGTGGCAATGTCTTTTATTTATTTAATTTTTCGCAGTGACTCTCCGAGGGAATGGTCCGTTCACTATTCGCGCGTCGCCATGGAAACAATGCAAGCTGCCTGTGGACAGGATCGGACAGAACTACATCAGGCCTATAGGCTCTTAGCAAGATGAAAAGAGTACGACAGCAAAACATTTTGTCTCTGGACTCGAGATTCAGATATTGAGTCCGAGTTTAATATGATCTCGATTAAGCGTCAGCGCAGACCGACGGAGTGGCGTCAAAGCGACTAATTTAGTAACAATTTGAATTCAACTTTATTTTCATCAAATTACGTTGGCTTCAGCCAGTAAGCAAATAGTTTGCGGGCTGAGTGTTTGCCTCCCCTATACCTATTTTAGATGGAGCGGTCATATAATTCGTACTGTACGTTTGTACAGTATTTTATTGACAGTCAGCCGCAAACTGTTTGCTTGGGTCCACAGCCTTTGTGTTGAATAAATGAATTTGACAAAGTTGTAATTATGTTTTGGTTGTGTAAAATATACTCAAATGTACAAATATACAAAATTATATTTCAATATAGAACAACATACATTCATTGTTATCTGACTTAAAACAAATCACATAATATAATGAGGAATAAATTACATTTAGGCCCACTGGCAATAAAATATAACTGATTTACTTAGAAACATATGTCAATGAGATAACCCGAGAGTTAGCGGTTGAATTAACCAGTGAATACAAAGAAAAATGTATGGGATTGACATTTGCTACCTAAAAACAAATATCAATCCATAAACCTTTTTATTTTAATAGGCGTTAACGAAAGTCAATGTATGTAATGAAAAGATAACACATTTATTTAATACATACATACCTACTAATAGCAAGTTTAAATAGTAAATGTGTGTAGTAATAATTTTACTAATCACCACTGCCCCAATTAATGATTAAAAAATATGCTATCTACGAATTTTTGGAGACGAAATTGGAGCGATGACTCGAATAATAAACTGTCGTATCAGATTGTCAGCGATTAAAAAATACCCAATCATCAAAATAATCTAATTAAGGCATCACTGACAAGATCATACCCATCTACGTCACAAGAATATTGATCAGTTAATCACATAATTAAACGTTTTTACGTCGATTTCGCGATAGATATCCACAGATAGAATGCTTAATTTATTGGCATTACGATTACATGATAGGCCCGTATGTTTGAATTAATATTTAGCGGTACACACAATAACAACAAAATTATAGTAACTCGGAATCTTTAAGGCTGTTAGCCACACACCAAATTAGCCCTGACTTCCCTTAAGCCGTCACACTTCCTTAAAATCGTTAAGTTTGAAAGGGACCGAAGGCCTACACCCGTGGATTAACTATAAACCATGTTTAAGGCTAACCGCGTAATGTTTTAAAATACGCTATGTGCTTAAATCCTTTAAAGATAGAGCTATTATTTTAGTTTATTGTATGTACCGCTAATCTATAACTTGGCCATAACATCTCAATCACTGTAACTTAAACAAAAAAAATCTGTATTATTCTTTTACACACGTAATAATTTTTGTGACGTCAATGAGGGTTTCGTCAGCCTAAAAATAGCTATTTGTCGCCTTTAGCTAACCTACATTTAAAACATATTGCATATCAAAAGTTATAAACCTTACATCACACAAAATGACGTGCTAATGACACAAAATCATCAATGCAAAACTAGCAAAATACTATGAATTGCTGAATCGAATTGGACTTTGTTTCTGAATATTTGATGTAAGATTGAGGCAAGTTGGACCGCCGTAGAAACAATATGGCGAAATACATTTTATTTCTAAAAATGCTGGCGCAAGCTTTAAATGACTAATATTAAAATAAGAGTTTTAAACAGATATAAGCACCCAGATATATTCTTATTTACATTCTAAAAATTATATTTAAGGCGATTCCTAAAATGCATTTCTCATTGAATTTTCTTTACATCAATACTTTTATAATTCTCTGCAATCGAAGTTATGTTAGCATGCTGTTAACACATTTTTTATAAATAAATAAAAAATAATTGAAGAGTCCGCTTACACTAAGCACCCAAAACTAAACTGTGTAAAACAGGAAAACGTATACGAAATAATACTATACTTAAACAAAGATTTAAATCGTTCAATGGGCCCGTGACATAAGCGGCCGCGTGCAGTCGTAGTGTGTGAATTCCATACATCGGATGACTGACTACCGATTAGATCTTTGACATAACTAATGAAACGAAAAAGCGTCGAGTCTTACAACTAAACTAACAAGTATTGGACGTTTGAACAAAAGCTTTTTAAGTTGGCCACAATTTATAGGCTCCCGTAAATCGTTAACATATGTCTACTTAATATTAAAGCACCGTTTATATGTACAGACATTGATCGTGTCAGAGACGTGGCGTGGCAGATAAATTAATATTCTTCAATACGTAAATTTATGTTTTCGTTTGATGCTTCTTTTTACAATAAAGGATATAAAATATTGCCCAAATTAGATTTACGGAAGCCATATTATTGCAGTCAAACCATTTAAATTGGCTTCACTTAAATAATGTTTCGTCCAACAATCCTGCACTTACAAGTATTTTACGATATGAATTACATATCAAGTTAGACATTAAATAGGTACCTATTTAGTATTAAATTCTGTTAAATCAACACTTTCTCATTTAAGCAAGTACCTACTTATTTTAAAAACGATATCGATAACATCGCATTAATTAATCATTAAAAATATGTTATGTTTTCATTAAAAACATGGAGTTTATCGCTATCACAGAGAACTTTGGAATATTATCGCGGAATGCGAATGGAATAAATTACCTACATTTCAATAATTGCTTGTTAACGAGAATAATAGGCAGCGGGTACTGATTATTGATAAAATCTATGAATTTTAATTAATCATCAAGCGATATGTAAAAGAACACGTAAGTAAAAACATTCGAATAAAATGCAACTTATTTTATATAAACTACCAGATCTCTAAGGTCCTCTATCTAGCGACGTCAAATTAAATTTATTATAATGTTGCGTAATATAATAATGACCATGACCTATGTAATTATATTGAGCAACGGTTTTCTTAGGTGGTTTTGATAAATTCTATTCTTCTATGTTGTTTTAGACAGAAATAAGGTATACTTATCTTTATTCCAGATTGAATTATACCTAAGGTGGTCGAAGAGCTAAGATAAAATATCCTATGACAATATTTTTTTGTACAATGACCTCTCTCCAAAATGCGAAACCACCGTTTAGCGTAAACAAATTCAAAATACGTAGTTTTTTACATCCCGAGAATGAAGTGTTTAAATAACAAATCTATTTAAAACTGAACTGATTGACGTCGATGAATTACCATTGCCACATCAACATGCAAACAGTTTGGGTATTCTAGCTCTTTACTAAATCTAGTTGAAAGAATGTGAAAAACTTACTCGTATTATACAATATGTCAATCTAAGTATTTTCCTTGCAGTAGGGGCAAAAAAGGATATACGTGTTGCGTGGAATGGAACGGGGAGTGAAGCGTTCCCGGCGCGCAATAAAGACCGACAAGCTTCCGTCAAGGGTCTTTTGGCACGTGGATGACATTGAAAGACGTTTTACGAGATGGCGGTGTTAGTTCCGATTTTTGCCACGAGCCAAAATTTCCGTGTTGGTTTGTACCTTCTACTCTATTGCAGTACCGATCTATATCGATCTATCGCGCCAGGCGTATCCACTGTATAATATTGCATATAGAGAGGCATTCTAGTTTTGGTATTGAAGTTATACTATAATAAGATTATTAAAATACTCATTTCTATTATAACAATGACTTGAGAACGTTGTATGTACTTTTAATGCCTACATCACCTACGCGTTTTGTACTTAAAGTAACAACTATCAGAAAAAAAGACTAATCCAACCGATGTAATATCTAGGTCGTAAGTATGCAAAGACTGCGGAATTTTTTCAACGGAATTGGGAAGGTAAATTAAGAAGTTCGGTAGCAAAAAATATGCGGGAAAGAGTTTTGTATCTAATTAAACAACGAATCAAATCCAGTATACTACCAAGCTTTCCTTGTACTTAAAGTACCAGTTAACACCTATAACTAACATTTTTATCCCAAATCAAATCCAACGATCTTCTCCAGGTCGTAATTGAATATCCTATAGTCATACTTGTACAACTTGTAGAGTCGCCTGATGAGAGGCAGGTCTAGTTGTGAGAAGTACTGGTGTAGCTTCTCAGAAGTGCCCGAAGTATGTGCGAGTCGTGGAAACTGGACATACGATGCGTTGATCGTATGCAAGGCTAGCAGAGAGTCGTCCAGGAGCGTTTCGTATTTACCTGTAATGAGAAACAGATCGTATTATTTAAAGAATAATATTCAAACAAAAAAATCATGAACCACGGCAACATTGATTCTGTGAGCTAGCAATAATACTTGATAGACAGTCATATTCTTAGCCTTAACCGTGGTTTAAAGTTAGTCAACTGTTTAAGCCTTCGGTCCGTTTCTAACTTAACTTTTTTAATGAAGTGGGAAAGGGACGGTTTACGGGAAGTGAGGTTAATACAAAGTGAGGTACATATAATGGTTAACAGCATTTTTACTAGAAGTTTTTTAGCATCAGAGTAATTTGTAAGTATACTATACTAAATATAAACAGAAAATTATCTTGAAGACGACGAACTTTGGCGCTTTGAAGTGTAGTTTTTATAATTACCGCAACTTCCTATTGTTTAGAGGTGGAGATCAACTAGGTCTACTATAAATTGATCCAACTAACTAAACGGGCACATGTAGGTTTGTTTGTTTTAATCAATCACGCTCTAACCGCTGATGGATCTGTACCAAATTTTGCCAGCAAACATTCCCAGCCCTGTGTAATATACTACCTTTTATCATGAGAAAACAATTATTTTTATATACATAGATACGGTATATTTTAACTACTAATGATTCAACTGAGCTAAATGATATTCGCAAAATTGGTAACATCGTTAACATCAATTGACATGCCTATCTGATTTTAAGCGTTTACCATCGGAAGCCGTTTGCCGTTTATTCGCTTCCAAAATTCCAAACCCATAATTTTACAATAAGCACCTTTTTGAGTATATCCTAACCTCTAAAGGTTGCTGTATTTATAGGTATCTTTCAAAGATGACTTAAAGATTATACGGCCACTGTAATTATAATACAAAGGCATCGGTTCAGAGCTCGGGCAATGAACATACAAAACTCATCTCGCTACGTATCCACAGCTTTCAAGAGCCTATTGTGAAACTGACAAATACTGATAGCAACGGGAATTAATTTATATTTTGATAACCATCGGTAGGTTGCTGTGCCAAAATTATAATGCTACTAATGAAATACAGCGATGGTCTTCAAAACGAACATCTTTCATATTACCATTCGCGTCACTGTCATTACACAATAGCCGACAACGTTCAAAGGTGCCCAGGTATCTCGACTCCATTAGCGAAATGACCTCACTCACATGACAAAAACTAGTATTCCAAGCAAGCCACGCCATCATTCCGCGAAATTCAGTTGAAAAACTTATTTATTTATTTATTTATTCTTTATACACGATTTTATGTACAGGCGAACTTAATGCCATGCGGCATTCTCTACCAGTCAACCTTCGGTTATACATATAGGATTAGGCGGTGCATTCTTGAGGAATGTTGATCTAAAAATACTACTACTAATAATAATATGAATAATTACATAAATAAGATGATACACATATTACACACACGATACATACGATTATATACCGACTATATATGGTTAACATAATATAACATATATAACAAATTCTATATTACCACACATACATTAAATATGAATGGCTTTACTTATATACTTATACGTACCTACATAGATATGACTAAGAAAAACTTGTTTGGAATCTCAATCAAAATCGACTTTATGCGGCTATGAATTGAGTTGATATTACGGTTATGAATTGAGTTGATATTACGGTTAAGATTTTACATATTATTTTGCAGTGTCGCTATAATTTTATAATTATATAGGTAGGTAGGGTGACGGCTATCGTCTGGTCTAGTCATGTATTTTTATTAGATTGTATGTATGAATGTCGGACGTCGGTTCGTTTGTGGACTCCTGTAGACTAAACAGCTTGATGTATTGTGATGTATGAGGTAGGTACTAAGGTAACGTTAGAATCGTCTTGATCGCATTTTTTTTGTAACAAATCGGGATCTTTCTATAGCCACGGAAAGGTAACTCGACATAAAAAAGATACGTCACTTCGCTTATTACACTAGAATAGCTTAATTATTCATAAGTCAAGTTCACAGCATTGAAGTGGCCCTGGTGTGAAGTAATTTGTGTAATCGTCAGTTAAAACGTAACAAAAACATTAAGTGCAATATTGGCGGTACACATATTCATAAGTTCCTAGTAAACCGGTTGAGGATAAGTATAAACCTTCGTGGTTTTTTACCGTAGCATTAAATTATGCAAAGTTGCGAACGTAATTTTGAATTTTATTACAAAAAAAATATGTCTTAGAGATGTAGTAAGAATAGCGAGGTTTTTGGAATGGCGGATTGATTTTTTATTCGTTTAATTTTCTATTTACATGAATACTCTAAATAACTTGACATTGGCGAAATTATCTCTCGAATAAGAGTAGAAGCCATTCAAATAAAAATAGAATAGAGGTGCAAATAAAATTCTACAACTAGGTAGGTATCTTATTATGCTATAATAGGCTATGGATGGTTCCTAAAAGCTAAAACGTTAAATTAACAAACTTGTGATGGATGACGCAAGTCGAACAGGTTTCCGTGGTAGCAAAAAGTAACTAGATAAGTAGATGTTTATTCGTAACAAGCGCGTGCATTATCTGTACGCAATTTCCTTTTAATTTTAATAAACTATCATACCACATCAAACATGTTGATCCCGTATGTACTGTACACCAACTAAACAGTTTAGCTCACGAATAATCGGCTATGTTGTCAGACCCTTATTGATACTGAATTCCTCTCTACAACCCCCATGGTTTGGGATAAAATTATATTGGACAAATAGATTGTTACAGGTTTTCGAAAAAAAAAACCGCTTTCTCTGGAACTGTGGGGCCAAGACTTGGTCCAATGCGCTGATGCCCCACCTCTCGCCTCTCTGTCATTATCGTTTGCCTAACATCCTGTATATCCGTCCGTGATCTAGCAGCCTTGACCATTGTCATATAATCAGTAGCTCAATTCATAATGACATGGTAATATCACAGTATTCATATTTGAATGATATCGCTCATCTATTCCTACGCGGTTGGTCATAAACGTCATTTAAAGTAATTCCTCGGTTTAAGCCTTTTCTCCATTTCTAACTAACTGGCTAACAGCTCTAACTTATACGACTACGAGTATCAGCACTAATGTAATTTAGTTCTAAGTGCAGCTTAACTACTTACGCGTGTCTAACCGGATTTTTTAATTTACTCAGATATGACTCTGACGATATTGAGAGTATTGCGTAACTACCTTACGAAAAAAGTTTTTTTTTTGACTTGTTCAAATCTGGGACCTCGCAGTATTGCAAGCAATATGGAAAAACCCACAGACGTATGTTCATGTAGCAATGAACGTTCGGCCCTGGCAGACCCCGAGTGGCCGCCGCGCCGCCGCCGGCCAGTGCCGGACTTTCGTTGCTTCATACGTAGGTATGTCATATTGAATCATCTGATCTGTCTAGGGACTAATATAGTAAGTATTTCAAAATGTAGATTGGCAGCCGCCCTTGGCCCCGCTTGCATTAAGAACTAAATGGCGCCCCCAACCTAAAAATCATATCTTCTAAAATAGGTTTACAGAATTTGTTTTATGCATTAAGGCCTCGTATGCGCGTATTTCCAGTTTCTCTACGAAGGCTACGGCACTAACTACTAGCAATCTTGGGGTGTCTATTTAGAGACTGATGAATACCGATACACGAATGGACAAACTTCGTTCGATAGAAAAAAATCCCAAACATACCCCTTCCATGTCTTTTAAAATGAAAATTATATCTAAACCGAAATAGTTATTCATACAAAATATATATCAAAATGTAGGGTAATATAAATGCGAGAACTTGTTTAAAAAAATCACATTTATGTTGGCGTATTTTTATTTTCCTGCCAAAATTCATAAAAATACGAAACCGCGCCGTGCTCTTCACTCCGCCGCGCCCCGCCGCTGCGAGCCATGTTCGGCGAACAAATTATGAGAAATTTCTAGCCGTGGGCAGGACTTGAACCTGCGACCATCTCATCCGTGACACGCTCTTACCAACTGATAATAGGTTTTATTAGAAAATCTAGTAAAGTTTGGTAGGCCTACCAAATTTAACAGCTTAGGTACTAACAAGTAAAGCAGGGTCCGCTGCGCCGTATTTCAGTGTTTCAAAACAGTAACATCGGATTTAGGGGCGTACAACAATTTTCTTTGTTATATAGACTTACAGTGTTTTGAAACACTGGAACACAGCGCTGCGGACCCTGCTTAACAACGTGATTTAATTTCGGTAGGTTGGTAGTTCCGTTTTTCGCAGTTTAGCTACCTAACTATAATTTAGCTTGTCGTAAAACGAGAAGACACATTCGTTAACCATATGATTGTAATGTATTTTCTTCGTGGAAAGAGTTTACCTGATGGTATCTATGTATTTTATCTACTACGCGTGTTCGTGTTATTATATTTTAAATTTCTGCTAGCCTCTAATCTAAGCCAATTTACTTAATTATCTATAATTTGTAGCTTTCTTTTGAACATAGAGTAATTTCATAGAAAATCGTAATGGACACTTGTATATGTTTAACAAATAATTTGCGTTTGTACGGACAACAGCAGATCAATGGTAACACTTGCAGTACGATTTCAATGCTTACGACGCAGATAATAAGAACGGTCCAAATTGTTACACTTTATCTGTTAGCGTAGGTACATTGGTTAAAATGTTTTGCCAATGTTTTATTATAAAACATTCATTTAGGTAGGTAGGTACTTGGTAAATAAACTATCAGAATCTGCAGTTAGAATATTATATGATGCACAAAAGATCGCCGAAGTGACCAAGATATAATTACCTATACTGAAAGATGATGTTTTTATTGTGTAGGGACGTATGTATACCCTAAAAATATGCATAAAATATTTGATGCGTACACTAAAACTAGTATTAGTCGCCGCTAAGCGAGACGTCCCGCTCACTCATACGCGATGTGACATAAGAACGACAGTGAATTAGCTATATTAAATCCTTAAAACTATCACTCACCAACTAAAGTATACTTTATAAGGCACGGATGGCAAAGGTTCGTGATTGGCTGCCAGTGCTCGTTGTTCACCACGTCTGCCAACTCTTCGGACTTATTGGTGAGGAACATAGCGAACTCCTTGAAGGTGACGTCATGACCAAGCTCCAGAGATTCGTTGCTCGGGTTCTCGCGGAAGGCTTTAATTATTCGGCGACCGACGCGGTCCTGAAAGATATTGGAAGTTGGTGAAAGTGGCTATATATATATATATATGTCGTGGTCATATCGTTAAATTGAACATTTCATGAAATAGTCGACCATTTCATGAAATGGTGGCATTTCACGAAATCGTCAAAAGTCTATTGGTCATTTCATGAAATAGCTTGGCCAGATCAATGAATAGAAAACGTTTTACGATATGTCCAACAAATGCACGGTTATTTCATGATATGACCAAACACAATTGACCATATCGTAGAAAAATAGCAATAACTACCGCTAGAGGCGCTGAGAGCGCGCTTTGTCATTGTTTACGTTTGTAAGTAAATAATGCGGATTCATGTTGAAAAGTGAATAAAAATGTGCAAATAATATAAGAAAGTGTGTTGAAAACTTGAATAAGTGTTACTATACGAAACGGTGTGAATTTTATGACAGTCACGCAAAAACCAACCTCAATTTACAAAAAAAAACTTGGGAATACATTTCACAGGTTAGTACCTATTTAAATGACAATATTTAGTTTATATCCTTTTAAAATCTCATCGAAGTATCTAAAATGTACTTATTTACTTTTAATAATTGAATCCTAGAAATTTAACATACATAATTTTCATTTTTAGGTTATACAACAAATAAAGGAAAGTAGGGTGACCAGGCAACGAAAGTCGACGGACTATAATTTACTGGATTACAAAATATTACATCATGGAAAAACTGGAATTACAAGTTTTTAATATACAAGAAGAAATGCATTGATGATCCTACTATTCGTATAATTACGATGGAGAAATATTTTGAAATACTAACGCAATTTCACAAAGGTATACCGTATGTGAAACGAAACGTTTTAACGATCTATAACATTATAATACAATTTTGTACTTATTTTATTAGGTAATAAATATAATAATAATAAAAAACATTTAATAAAAACATCTTTATTGTCCTTTTAATTTGTTCAATTTGAATATTTCGTATATTTAATTCCAGTGGACAATTGGTTTGAAATGCTTGTAAGAATTTTGTAACATCTTATATTTTTTTAATTTGGTACTGACTAGAACAATAGTACAAAATAAGTTCGTAATAAGTATATTTCGAATTATTATTACTTACATCCTTAATGGCCACCCTACATTAATGATCTGACCAAACGTCGTTGGACAAATCGACGAACGTTGACGTTTAAACGATATGCCCAGCGCAACATGACGATTTCATGAAATGCCACCATTTCATGAAATGACTGACGATTTCATGAAATGCTCAATTTAACGATCTGACCACGACATATATATAGGGATATGACCCCTAAAGATACAATGTATCATACTATTTAAAAAACCTTATTGTATGTTTTTTTATATTTGAAAACTGTCGCACCAATTGCTAGGCAAACTCTTACTCCACATATTGTATTGGCTCAATTTATGGCGACAAGTAGTCAATGAGTTTTAATAAGAATAAATTGTTATCAATTAACAGAAACAGTAAACAAGGCCACCCAATGTTCGGTTTAACAATAGATAGACATTATGCAAGACAATTATCATTGGGTTTACCTACTTGTAACTTATTTCATTAATGATTACTTAACAAAGGGATGTTTATAAAAATAATGACCATTCACTTCAGTTTATTTTATAGATAAAAGCTCGAAATACAAATGCATTACAACTTTTATCAGTACCAACTGTTGTACAGACAGGATGTTGTAATTAAACATTTGATTTTACAGTAATGATGAGTAATGCAACAAATGTTTGTACGTTGGAACCAGGGTTGATAAAAATCATGATTTTTTTGTTTCTGACAGATTTTTTTGATTTTTTTGTTTAACCTCTAATTTTTCGTATTTTTAGCGTAAGTGGTAGATTTTACTTATTAACTGACAACTTTCTAAGGTATCTTACACTAGCAACACTCACTCGTAGCTTTTTTTCCACATTTGGCCTGGTCCAATCAAAACTTCGGAATAGGTTGGGAAATGAAAAGGCGGCCAAATAGGTTTTCCTTTTTAAATATTATAATAAATAGTTCATAGTTAAATTTTTTATAAATGCCAATTTATCTCTTGCCTTGAGACTGTTTTGTTTAACTTCAATATTGGTAATAAATACAATTATTCAATATTAAAAAAAAAATCTGTATGTTGTCTGCACTTCTTTAATACCAGTTTTTCTTTTCTAGCTCCATAACATTGTGGTTTTAATTATTCATTGAACTTTAATGAAAAAAAATCGAGTTCGATTTAAATCACGGATTTAAAAAAAAAAATCACTTGATTTAAATCAATTGATTTAAATCGCTCAACCCTGGTTGGAACACAGAGAAAGGTGTAAGTACATGAGAGTTTTTAAGGTTGAGATTTTCTCAAAAACTACTTGACCTATTGCAAAAATTATTTCACTGTTTGATAGATAAAGGTCAAAGCTATGTATGTATGTAATAATTATAACTTTCGGTCCAGTAGTTTTTGAGAAAATTGCAACCTTATTGAGGCCCCTATTCTTATCTCTGTCTTCGACTGTACAAGTGCAGGATTTTATTTGCCCCAACTTTCTGCGTTTCTGTTGTGATGTCTAGGTCCATAGTTAAAGAAATCCTATATCGTTTTATGATATCAGGTTCCTACTATTACTAGTGTTAATTATATAATTATTAGGTAGTTGTATACCTTCCATGAGCCAACTAGCGCCGCCAATCTTGAAAAAATAATATCTGCCAATTTAATCAATTTTATTAAAAAAGCTATGTATGTACACTATCTTTATTAGGATGAATACTGTTTTTCAATATACAATACATGGCATAATTACGACAAGTTAAGTTGTAGTTCACAAATGTGCCAAAAACGGCCGTTTTTCGCAACTATGCGAACTACAACGTACCGAAATTGAAGGACGTTATAAATAAGCTTTTAAAAAATAGTATTTATCATAATAAACATTTTGTACATAGCTTTTTTAATAAAATTTATTATATTGGAAAATATTATTTTTTTAAGATTGGCGGCGCTAGTTGGCTCATGGAAGGCTCTTAAATTAAATCTCCGGCATAAAATGTTACCTACATAATTAGTATGATAATATTATTGTCCCTCCAATTTTTCTTATAGTATTTTCTATCCAGTCAGCCACCAGCTAATTCCATTGGACAAAGGGTATACTAAGGAGGTTTTATGGTCATAAAAATATAGAAATGAATATTTTACTAACTTACCTGAAAATATCTAGCACTAGGCAAATCTCCCTCCATCTTATTCCTATAAGCAGACAGCAATCTCTCGAATGGATTCCTTGCAATTATCATCTTATGGTAATTCTCCAACATGAATTCTCTGTCTTCCTTGGCCACTGTGCTGAGATTCCGGAACAGTCCCGGAGAGTGAGCCAGGCTTGCAGGGATTGACAAGACATCGGTATCGTTCCATTTACCAGCCAGTATCATCAATACTCGTTTCCAGTTGGTGCAGGCAACCTAGGAATATTTTATTGAACATTATGAATACTTTTTGCTAATGGAAAACCACTTAAAACTTTTTGCAAGCCGGACAATATAGGTAAAAGTCCAATATGAGTCGATTACCTACTTTAGCACATATTTTATATGAAAAATAGGCTATTTTTAAAATGGAAACATCGGGTTCCTACAGTTCGATTACCTACTTTATTACTACATTTTACGAATATCTAAAATGTAGTAATAAAGTAACTAAAATGATATTTTTAAAATGGCAAAAATTAAACAAAAAATAATAATAACAGCAGACTACCACAACATAATATTATGATTTATGACGAAGACGTAAGTAGCGACGTACAATATGCCAAACTCGATTGATGTTCCGAGAATTGATGCAAACCAAACATAATTCTCGTTTACCTTGACAGACTCACCTTTGGCACGTAACAGTATAGCAGTTTATGGTTATCATCGACCAAGATGTGTTCCAGTTGGCTCGCAGGAAGCTCGTCCAAGCTCAATCTCGGCGGAAACCGGGCGCACGTGTCCTGAATAAGTTCCTGTCTCGCCAAGTTCAATGACTGCGTCAGCTCCAACGAATGCTGGCTGTCCACATCGTTCACGTGTCCTTTCACGAAGAACACAACGCTCAGAAACACTATATTCACATTCGAGACGCACATTGTAGCATCACAAAGTTAGAACTTTCTTTCGTCAAGTCTCACAAGTTTTTTAGGACACGTTCTATATCTTGTAAGTTAAAAAAAGTTAGCAAAACTGTCTCTAAAGAATAGTTTAGACTTCAGATAAAGTTTTAGTTACATACAAGATAAACATTTGTTTCAGAAATCAGCCGTAAGATAATTTTAAATAATTCGCAACACAAAAATGCGCTCGAAACACGTCCACAAGCGATGACATTTGAACTTGACTGATGAAAAAAAAAGAGAAATAGTGATGTGCAGTCGTTGTGTGTTGTTTTGTTTGTTGGCTAGTGTTGTGAAGTGTCAGTGTGACGAAAAATTATAGTGCTGCCGGCCTCTACAGACCTAGCAACACACTTCTCGCTCGAATGAAGTAAAAGTTGATCGTAGAGTGCTACCTTCGCTTCGGAGGAGTTCCATTGTTGGTTTTTACGCACGTCAGCGCCGCGCCGCGCCGTGTACCGCGCCTGTGGACGGCGCTTTCCGTTGACACGACGCTGTCCGCCTGTGGCCGGCGACCGTCCGACATCGTGCACCGGTAGACGGTGCCGGCAGACGCCGTGACACGACAAGCCATGCGATGGCACGGCGCGGCGCAGCGCCGTGGCGTTGTAAATCGGCACTAAAGACATCTTTGGGGCCGACATAATATTTGAGTATGAACAGCACCACGATCCGATGCGTCTGTATCAATCATACTTTATACGTCATGTCCCTGAGCTGCTCGCGTAGTTTGACGAGAAGACGCTATTTAGCCTTGGTATTTTACACCGCGAGGAAATTCGACTGTTAGTTAGATTAGACTACTTTTTCTTACTTACCTCGGTAAGTATCGGGTAGGGAAAAAATATTTTAATCTTTAATTTAATTTATTGATAATTAATATTAGGTAATTTATAACTCTGCTATGATAATTTAAACTGATGTCCTTAGGTTGTTCTAATACTTTCATTTGATGTTAGTCTTTCAGGAATCGCATTCTGCAATGAAACCAAAATACTGAATATTAGGTAGGTTTCATAGTCATAGCTAAAACCCGCGATTTCACGCCCCATTTTTCACGTCCATATTGTGTCAATTTCAGAGTTTTTTGAGACGGATTCACCATCACAGACTTTACGCCAAAATGGTGGCATTTCTTGCGTAAAAGAAATTGCCACATTTCAATGGAGCTTTGCCCCACCTACAAAACTACGTGTCCATTTAAGCTGTATCTATCATTTTGTTGGGGACTTATTACAGGTTTCATAATGCATAATCATAATCAGTATCATTTTCTACTACTCTCGCAACTCCTATAGAAGAATAACAAAAACAATGAATAATTCGCTTCGATTTCTTACTATTTTCTGAATTCTTAATTAAGCTGTTTTTTTCGAATCGCAACTTGTACAAAACTTTATTTTAAACCAGTAATTTTAATAAAAACGGAGATACTTTTACATTTATTCGTTATCTTACATCTTGCGGTTGATGGTGGGGCAGAATCTGGCATGGTCATTATCGTTGGCAACGCTGTCCGCTGTTTGGCTAGCGTGAAAATTATGGTGCTAAAACGCGAAGTTGTCTGTGATTGTGAACTTTGCTTAAAATCTACACATAGTTTTTATTACCCAAAATTATTTCAAGTAAGTAAGTAGATAGGCTAGATTATCTACTATCTAACTTTTAGATAGGTAGGTACTTAATCAAATAGTTACGTTAATGTCATACCCTGAGATGCTGTATGTAACACACTTGATGGTATTGACGAATAAGTGCGAAGGCCTCCTCGGCGACTGCGAGCTGATGATGCTGCCACGCCAGGATGGCGAGACATGCCCACAATGTCTCATCTTCTACCGTTCGGCAAAGCTAAAAATATTACTTATGTAAGTACATCATTTATTACGTCATAACGAAACGATGCAAGTAATTACGTAATAAATAAAATAGGTTCGAAGAGGAATATAAGGGCAATAGAAGAGGAACAGAAGAGGTACAGAAGAGGAACAGAAGAGGAACAGAAGAGGAACAGAAGAGGAACAGAAGAGGAACAGAAGAGGAACAGTAGAGGAACAGAAGAGGAACAGAAGAGAAACAGAAGAGAAACAGAAGAGAAACAGAAGAGGTACAGAAGAGGTACAGAAGAGGTACAGAAGAGGAACAGAAGTTATGTTAAGTAGTCAGTAATTGAAATATTAAAATTAGGTAAGTACTTACCTGTAAAGCAGCCTGCCACATGTTAGCAGCAACATGCTTCAACAACTTTTCCGGGAACGCGGCCAGTGATATGTGAAATAGAGAACCGTTTCCGCGGCACACGCGGACCACACCGTCTTCTACGTTCAGTATTGTGGGATTGCGTCCAAGATCACTATAATAATAATAATGAAAGGTTTCTTTACAAACCTCAATGTATCGTCTTCGTAAAATAAATTGGCTGAGCCAGCCAATTGGAGGACAGATAGTTCCGATTGCTCTATAATTTCCAAAAAATATATTTCGCAATAAAATACCAAAGGTAATGTGGGTCGATGGAGGATGGCTGGCAGGGGCTGGACGCAAAAAGCCGAGAATCGTTTGACGTCCTACGTCCAGCAGTGGACTGATACGGACTGATGATGATGAAGTCGCTAACGCCCGGCTATCTTATAAGTAGGATTTCTTTTATTGCAAGTAGGATTTAATGTTACTCACGCAATTTCTTTGGTAACAGTGGTAAGAGAGAGCCAGTCTGGCTGTGTGGCTGCTCTGGGGCAGCACCACGCCACAGCCGAATTAGCTCGCAAACCCACCAGCAACTCCGTCTCAGCACTCCACGCAATGCTGAGGACTTGGGACCCTGAAAATGCACATCAATGATTATCTGCAGTAATGCACCCATAATTTTTCTGGGCATAGCAGGGCCATTTAGGAAAAATTTTGCACTGTCAACCGTCTCAAATCCCGGCTGGTGAGCCGAAAAGGCAATTTTGACTGGACTTAGCGATTCACAATGCCGATGTCACGGTGCTACATGCCCAGGTTAAGATCGTCATTTATCTGGGTCTAAAGGACAAATCATTACATAGTTGCTGGCGACTCTTTCCGGTGTCCATTTCCCGGAAACCTGTCTTGTACCATGTTTGAAATTAATGACTTTGTGGGTAATGGTTGTAATCTTGTAAATTAATCCTTTAACCCCTGAGACAGTAGATACAGAGATTTAAAATATGGAACCAGACAAATAAACAACATAAGTACCTAAAATGTCATCATTATCATTATAGACTGTTCTAAGGTCATTGATTAAATTACACTACTTACCTAATTTGACAAACTTAGGCTTGTTATCTTTCACAGTAACGACATACAAGTCCCTATTGTAGTCAAGTAATGCAAGTTGTCTCTCGCTGATGGGTCCCGTTTGACTAAGAGCAATGGTTGAAACGGTCATCTTATGTGTCAGCTTGGTGACGGTATTATCAGTGGAGCTTCGGACGATTAATCCAGTGGGGAGATCGAATACGTGGATCACTGAGGAAAAAGGGAAATCATGTTCTCTGGTTAACGTTAGGTCGTCACCTTGGCTACATGTAGTTATTTAAGAATTCTGGCCATTTTGGAAGATGAGTGATGCACATTGGCGACGACTCTTCGCCTTTCATTAAGGAAGCTTCCTAGAAGCTACCTAAAGATGTGTTATTTTTTGTCATCCATCAGACTTACATTTTCGATCCGTCTGGTCTACAGCCGCCAGTGCATCAGGTCCTAAGGATACGGCAGCACGACCAAGTGTTTCAGGGCGAGCGCCCCATCTAGGACTGGCTAGCAGTCGACCCATATAACTATAAACTGAGAGACCAGCTCGTTCTACCACACAGAGGCATCTGAAATACGGTTATGAACTTCTGAGTCATGGATGGAATCCAGATGGTGAGAAAGACATCAATAATGACTTGCTCAAGACGAGACTTTGGCAGGAAAATGAATTTGACAAACAAAATGTAATTCATCCCTTGTCAGCCAACGGTCCTAACATAATTTCTGGAGAGTTTACCTTTCAGACAATAAAATCATACTGATAGTCCCCTCTTTCAGATCAAAGGT
This sequence comes from Tachystola acroxantha, assembly GCA_963506565.1. Lineage (NCBI taxonomy): Eukaryota > Metazoa > Arthropoda > Insecta > Lepidoptera > Oecophoridae > Tachystola > Tachystola acroxantha. The sequence goes on from OY735871.1 coordinate 12,358,070, forward strand.
AGCTGGTGTATTCCAAGAACTCAGTTTGTGTATAAAGCATTGCTTCACTGTGGCTATGACGAGATGATTGAACCCGAGAGCGATCTGAATGACCCTGTCAGGGTAGTCCAATTGATCGCCTTGGTCCGTAATTATGTCTTTAATGGATACCACTTTACGACCAATTTGAGTGCACGCGAAGTTCTTCCATGTGTATTCTCTGGAAAATATTATTATAGGTATAGGTAGTTATAGATTTTAGTCCTTGTACAAAAAGAAAGAGCTAATGATGATTGAATACAAACGCAATGAAGACGGTTGGGCGAAAATATTGCTGAACTGAATGAATATAGAGAAGGAGGGAAAGTGAAAAATCCAATGGCAAAATACCTGTCAATGATATGAGCAAATAAGACTTGGCCATTGGCACAGGCACCAGCCAATTGAGTGCCATCTGAAGACCATGCAATGCTGTAGATGCTACCGGTTGACGGGCGATCCAGGCAATGGGACCACTGAAAGTAAGTTGCATGTTGTATTGAAACCACTTCATTAAATCACAATAGTACTCCAATAGGATTCCATTGGAGGAAATACTACGGGGATATTTTTGTTGGTACTTACTCCATTAGCATTGCATAAACGCATAAGATTATAACTGCCAATAACGAAAAGATCTCCAGCGGGAGACCAGCTTACGCTTGTAATTGGTTGGTCATGCTTCACGCTCACTGATATCTGTTGTCCAAACGTATCCCAGATCTACATTAGACAATTAAAATGTTTTCTACATTAATTAGAGCAAGATGCGTGTACAATTTGGTTGTGTAGCATTATACCCGTACTAACCTTGGAAAAACCGTCTTCTGAACCGGAAATAATCAGGTTGTTATTCGCATTCCAGGCCACACACAAGATAAGACCCTCATGCGCTTTCCACTGCAAATGTAATAAACACATCTTGTTAAACAGGTTAAACTATGAGAACTGGTATGCAATTGATGCAATGCAAGAAATTGACCTGCACATAAGCTACTTATTCAATCAAATGCAAATGTGAAAAAAACCTAACATAAATCAGAGAAAATTATTACTTAATCAAATAATTTTATTAACTTACCTTCGTGACCTTAGAACTAGAATTTAATTGCTTTATAACAAGATAACTGTCTTTTGTGTATAAGACGGCGCCGCTATCTGGGCTCCAGACGGCGTTATAGCAGGGAATGTCAGATTGGACCAAAGTGGACCGCAGTAGACCATTCCGGGACCACACTTTAACGAAGCCATCTTCTCCCGCTGAAAGTAGAATCCGTTTAATTAAGGTCTTTAAACTTCTAAACTAGGTGTTGCATGGTGCGCGGGCCGCGCGCGGCCCGCGAGACTGCTTTGTTTTCGTGTTGTAGGCGCCGCAACTAAATAATCATTATCGTAGTAGTAGCGTGGGCACGCTCCGGGCTTCGCCCTACGCGGAGCTCGGCCTATGGCCTCGCAGCCCGGCTCGGCCTTCGGCCTCGCAAAAGTTACTTGGAAGGTAGGTAGTTTTTTCTGCTTGGCAAGGGGACGCTTCGGGCTTCGCCCTACGCGGAGCTCGGCCTATGGCCTCGCAGGCCGGCTCGGCCTCCGGCCTCGCAAAAATTACTTGGAAGGTGGGGAGTTGTTTCTGCTTGGCAAGGGGACGCTTCGGGCTTCGCCCTACGCGGAGCTCGGCCTATGGCCTCGCAGGCCGGCTCGGCCTCCGGCCTCGCAAAAATTACTTGGAAGGTGGGGAGTTGTTTCTGCTTGGCAAGGGGACGCTTCGGGCTTCGCCCTACGCGGAGCTCGGCCTATGGCCTCGCAGGCCGACTCGGCCTTCGGCCTCGCAAAAGTTACTTGGAAGGTGGGGAGTTGTTTCTGCTTGGCAAGGGGACGCTTCGGGCTTCGCCCTACGCGGAGCTCGGCCTACGGCCTCGCGATGTTCTATCGCTTCGGGCTTCGCCCTACGCGGAGCTCGGCCTTCGGCCTCGCGGGAGGGTGCTCGGCCTTCGGCCTCGCTATAGTTACTGATAGATATTTACCGCACGCCAGTAATCCTTTCGTTTCGTATAGGAAAATTTATGGAGAAAATATTATGGTTTACTGCTCGTCCGCCATTTTGTTTTTCCCAAAAATGACAATTTTCTGGTATACTACATCATATATGCTACGAAGTGGAATTGGTTGGATATTCCTCATGCGCTCGTGCTAGGCCAGCTAATTCGTCAAAGTTTGGTCTGAAATGTCCAAATTTTCAATCGGCTATATTTCCGCCGCCATTTTGTTTTTCTTTTGTTTTTCAATTTCATCACAAAGTAGGTGGACCATGTGACACGCGTTCCAAATTTGAACGAAATCGGTTGGAAAATGGCGGAGATGGCATCACGTGACCCGGCGCCATTTTGTTTTTTTCACTTCCCTATAGTTTTCCTCTGGTCCAATCACTAAACTATATAACTCCCCCCTACATCACTTTCACCTCCGGGAACTCCTTCAGACTAAACGGGCGCGTCAATCAGTGAGTCAGTGAGTCAGTGAGTCAGTCAGTCAGTCAGTGGTAGTCGAGCTATATATATTAGTAATGGTAATATTATTTAGAAGTGCTATGCATGTATGGGATAAGTTAAACATTTATGACTTTTGTTACCTGTCAGAAGGCCAGCCCCATCGGGACTCCATTGCGCGGTGAGACAGGCACCCTGATGAGCATTTACGCTTTTCTCAATGCGCCCATTGTGATTCACGATATGAAATCTGCAGTAGACAATAATTATTATAATCCTTATTCGGTAATTTCACTAACTGAAGTATTCGTATGAGATGTAGGAGCTGGTGTTCGAGCATCATTGGAGAAACTTAAGCAGCTCGAGTCCGCTGTCTAGGTCACGTGGAAAGGAAGCAAGAGGAGCGCGAAGCGATTGTGTGTCGGCGTCCTAGGTACCGCAAGGGCGATGAGATATACAGAAATACCTGCGAGAGCTTCAGTAGCCAGACTGAGTGACAAAAAGGGCAAGACTGCAGCAGTGTTGGAGGCTAAGATCCACTTTGGGTCGCTGAGTCAGCGGGATAAAAAATAAATACTTAAACTCACTTTCCATCTGCTGATGAAATCAAGATGACATCGTGTTGATGTTTGTTGCCAGTAACGTTTATTTTGGGGAACAAGTGCATGCCAGTGGGGTAGAAATCGTCCGGGAATGTCGCGACGACCATGCATTCGCTGTTCACTAAGTTCCATTTTAGGAGCTTGTGATCGTCTCTACAAATAAGTTAATATTCTATTTTAATACATAAGTCTACTAAAATTATATCTTTTGTAAAGATTGGGCCTTGCTTTCGCCTTGAAATCATTGTTTTCTGGCAAAAACCATAACAAACTTTGTATGCAGTTGAAATGTACTATAGGGACGAGAGTTATCGACCGGCAAAGATAAGTTTGTCAATAAATCTTTTTATTTCAATAAAGTTTATTTTTGGTTAGAACAATGTTACGGTATTAAGTTGCATACCCTCGGTGCGTGAGTCCGACTCGCACTTGGCCGGTTTTTATAAGACCGCGTTTGATCTCGATCTCACCTACCGCTGATACGAAGACTGTTGTAATTGTGTAAGGTTCTCAAGATTTCGTTTATATAGGTACGGACAACAGCAGATCAATGGTAACACTTGCAGTACGATTTCAGATAATAAGAACGGTCCAAAGTCCAAAGTATACTTGATCTGCTGTTAGCTTTACCTACCTGTACCTACCCTGTACATTTAATACATAGGTCGGTACTCGGTCGGTACTAATAGTTTAAGAAATACCTAGAAATGTATAATTAAAATTATTAATAGGTACAATCTGTAACGTACCCGCATGAAAACACGTCTTCTGTATTGTTCCAACTAACACACACAACGACCCCAACATGTTTCGGGTCTTTGAAGGAAGATATTTTTAATTTCATTGGGTATTTTATCCTAGCGATCTCAGCCCGAAACGATATACGAAAACGGAGATACAAGTATGTAAGTACTTAAAACAAATCAATAAAGTTTGTTTGTTGTATTGTATACGTTGATGACGAGTTAACGTAACCATGGAAACAGTGTGTATGCTAGCCAAAGAAGAAATATGCACATAGAAGAGCGAGGCAAGCGCAGGCGAACCTTTTCAGCCAACGCAACCTGTAGCCTCACTTGAAAAATGCAATTGTTATCGCAATCAGTCGCAGAATGTACCTATTTGTGTTGTAATAACATAAATAAAATATCCACTTACAGTTAATTGTTGTTTCGGAACGCAACCCAATTCAACAGGCGAGGCTGTATGTTCTATGTTCCTTGCCTTTGCCTGTATGGTATGACCGAAAAACTTGTTTTATTTTTTCTGTAGGTAGATTTAGAATTATAGATTCCTTTATTAAAGTGCGCCAAACGCACAGTAAAGCAAAACGCAAAGTACTTTTTGTGGAAATTCACGCTAAGTTAATCAGGAGATGTCCGCGAACGTTTCTATTAATTGGAGTGCTCTAAAGAAGTCGTGTTTGTGAATTTTTGTACTCTTATCAAGGTTTGGGAGGGCTGTGTCTAGGTTTAGGTTAGGTTACCTTCGTATTTTAATATGTATATATTTATAAGAAAACAGACATTATATTATAACATCAGACCAGGCTGTATGCCCTAGTTGGCCTTGCCTTTTCCTTTGAGAAGATTTTTTTTTTGCTGTGATTGTTGATGTTTTTATCGACGTTTTATCGTTAAATATTGGTGCTGTTTGATAAAACTTGATAGGTACCTATACAATCAGCGTATATCTAATTTACCCAAATACAACATTAAATGGCGCAGTGAACACAATATTGTGAAACATTGTGAATCATCAGTCGTCTGACTACTACATATCTATTACTGATTTGATTTGCAGTTTTGCACACCATAACTCTCGTCATTCGCTGGTGAAACGTCTGTGATATAGGACAAAGTAAATTTACTTATTTGTTTCTGGATTTACTTAGGTAAATTCTTACACAACATGTCGTCAAGTGCGTGGAAAATAGATACAGCTTGTATTGAAGTGCCAACCTTGTCTGAAATTATGACAGAGGAGACAAAGGGCCGCAAAATGCAGAAGGAAACTCGGTTAGTCGAACGAAAAGCGGATCAATATACAAGTGTGAGTACTTATATTTCTAATAAAAGTGGAGACCCTACAAGAAACTATGTGAACTCTGAATGTGACTCAGATGCTGTAATAGCAAAACTACTACAATATCAGATTGATAAAGAATACGATGACGAAATCACGAGACTGGAAAAACACAGCAGCAATGCAAAAGTCTCAATATCATACGCGAATTACCGCAATACACCCAAGTATACAGTAAACAATATTGAATCTGAAGACGAAGATGTTGAAATAGCTGATAAAAAGTATTGGACTTACTTTGAGACCAATGACCATCAAGTCGCGAGTCTCGTCAAACGAGGAGATGCTATGAAAGATGGTGAAATGAACACTATTCTTGACAATATTAACAATGGAAGGAGGAATGCTACCTTTATCAATATACCACCGAAAGCACCAATCAAAGTGCCAAGATTCTGCTTAAAATTGCCAAACTCTGTCGTAAATGATTATGTGAAACAAGTTGGTCAGTCTCTTCTCCCACATGACATTAAGGGTATAAGAGGCATGCAAGCAATAGCTGAAACATGTCTTGATGAACCAACAAGATTAATTCTACTTGATCTTATTGCATGTGGAATAATAGATCTTATCGACGATGTGATCTCTATTAAAAAGGAATATGTTATTTTGCATGGTGTTAAATATACACCTGAAGGACCTAACGAATATGCAATTAAAGTGTTTAAATCAACTTCAAAGGAATTCAAAGTTTTTAATAGATTTGTTGAACTGAGGTATGGATACTATATTGAAGAACCTGCATGGAATGCGGGCCAGTGCAAGTGGGCTGCTAGAGAGATGAATAATTTGATGAGGATGAAGAAGTTTGGTATAAATTGTCCCGATGTTATTTGTGTGAGAGAACATGTCCTCATAATGTCTTTTGTTGGGCATGACAACAAACCTGCTCCTAAACTAAAAAATGTATTGCTGGTGAATAACCAGTGGCAGAGAATTTATAAGGAAGTACAAACTGCTATGGAGAAATTGTATGAAGGACCGAAACTGATTCATAATAATTTATCAAAGCATAGCATTGTGTGGTGGGAAAACCGATGCTGGTTCACTAATGTGGCTCACATGGTGACACGTGACCACTCGAAAGGTCTAAAGTTTCTGCTCAAGGGCTGTAAAAACATTTACAAAGTAAGTTCCTTTATAATAAATTAATCAATATTATTGATGAGCCACCATGAGTTATATATATTCTATATATTCTGTAATACTTATACAGAAAGAACTAGGTACCTACCTATTTCTTTATTATAAAATTTTATTAGGTTTAACATATAAGTTTGTTACATTTACTAATTTCTTTCATTTTTGCAGTATTACGTATACCTACCTATGTACTTTATAGTACCTACTATCTTCTTCGCCCAAAGGTTATGGATAAGCTGTCTGCTGTACACTATTTTGTTTAATTTGGTACCTTTATAGGTACTTGTACAACCAATGTACTTTGTGTGCGCTAAATGCTAATACAGAATATTGTAGTTTTTTGATGAAGATTGTGGTTAGATAGAACCGTGAATACAACAACAAAATAAATAACTTATTTATGTATGTACATACAATCTCAACTGATATTATGATTCTTTTCAGACATTTCAACAGTTAGAAGTAGAGGATCTGAAATCACCCGAAGATATGTTTAAATCAATCACCGGTTTGAGAGCAATTGATCCTAAGATGATTGAAATAATACGTGACGATAATATAAAAATAAAGAGCAACAAACAGGATTTCAGTAATAAAAAAGAAGAAATGATTATTCATTCAACATTGAACGAAAATGCTACAGTTGTTGCAAAAGTTGAGGAAATTATCAACACTGTTGAACCTACCTGAGGTCCATTATATAGTATCTTTGTGAAAATATATTGTATGACTACACGGAGGCCTGTGCAAATATAAATTGTTTGATTGCACCACATAAGATGTTTAATTTGCATATACGTAGGCGCACCCCCAATTCGGAAAGATATTCGCGGCTCGATCTGTGTATTCTGAGTCGAATCGTTGGTTCGAACTTCGAACCTAAAATTGTTGTTCAAGACACGGAAATGCTAATCATTGCGTAAGTACCTAAGCTTCTATTTTACGTACCACAGCCGCACCACTTCTCTTCTCTGTGGCAAAAAGCGGCAATTTTGCAAAAGGCCGTGTGAATTTTCATACACGTATTAGCGCCGACCACGTAACTAATTGTAGTTGTCGCGTGGAAGCTGCAGATGTGGTGTGATTATGTGACTGCGTGTGAATCAACCCGTAAACTTATTGCATCTAATATTGCCGTCATGTTATAATAATTATGAAACAGTGATAATTATTATCACATATGTCGATATTCGTTTTACCAACATCTATTATCTATCCAATATCTCTCCGTCTTCTAACTATACATGAAAAAAGTGGAGAACAAACGTATACAATGTGATATCACGCAGTGGCGTAACTACACTGTCGGGGGCCCGTGGCAAATTAATGGAATGGGGCCCTTCCTCATTAAAAAAAACAATGTTCTAAAAATATCAATAAATTCTAAAGTCTTTTCTAATAAATTGGCGTCATTTAAATTTAACAAATGACATTGCCACATTTTAATGGAGCTTTGCCCCACCTACAAAACTACGTGACCATTTAAGCTGTACCTATCATTTTGTTCGGGACTTATTACAGGTTTCATACTGCATAATCATTATTAGTATCATTTTCTACTACTCTCGCAACTCCTATAGAAGAATAACAAAAACAATTAATAATTCGCTTCGATTTCTTACTATTTTCTGAATTCTTAATTAAGCTGTTTTTTTCGACTCGCAACTTGTACATAACTTTAATTTAAACCGATAATTTTAATAAAAAACGGAGATACTTTTACATTATTCGTTATCTTGTACAACTTGCGGTTGATGGTGGGGCAGAATCTGGCATTGTCATTTGCAGGTTGCAAGATACTGAAATTGGGAACAATTACATTCATTCCATGGAAACGCGATTTCTAAAACTGAGCGAAGTTTTCTTATTTCATTTCATTTCATTTATTTGCCTTCAATTGCAGGTTATTATACAGAGATTTTATACATATATTTAATAAAGTGCCGATACAATTTTACCCAATCTTGAATAAAACTTACTTAACAAAATGAATTATGCTTCTGAATGTGTTCAAATCGCGATACATTTTTAGTTAGCTTACTAACTAAATTTTGAAATAATACAATTTTAGGTTCCTTCTTCTGTTCATGGCCCTCTCAGGCCCGGGGCCCGTGGCATTTTGCCCGTCATGCCACCCTATTGTTACGCCACTGATATCACGTGATTTAGCTTTTTCAACGACCGACCCCTTCACTTCATATAATCATCATCAATACCTGTGAAAAATACTACTAGCTTGGCTGTATGGGCTAGATTCCCTTTGCCTTTCCCTATATGGGAAATGTAAATGTCAAGGGAAATGTCAAATGTCATCATCTTCTCATCATCATCTTATTGCTTTTTTATTAGCACATGGTGGTTTTTCCGGGTTTTCGGAAATAATTTGTGCGTGTCTGTATATCAGTTTCGTGACTACTACAAAATTGCCATGTCGGACGTACCGGACCTTAGCAGTGACGAGGACCAATTTGAAGACGAAGAATGGCAGGAAATGGAGACCAGCAACACTTCAGTAACTTGTTTGTTTTGTTCCAATATTTGCACGTCTGTCGAGGAGGCTTTCAGCCACTGCGAGACCGTCCACAATTTTCTTTTGAGTACTCTAAAAGCAAAATTCAACATGGACTGTTATTCGTACATAAAATTGATCAACTACATAAAAGTTAACAAGTCGAATTCTGAAGAAATAATGAACACACCCAAAGTTTTGTGGAACGACGAAAAATACTTACAACCTGTTGATAACGACGAATGGCTTATGTACGACTTCGAATCATTGACCGAGAAGCCTAGTTCGCCTAAAACATACCATGCGAATGTTGAAAATGGGTTAGTAACACTATCTCAGGCCCATTTTCTTGAATTACAAAGAACTATTCAAACTCTTACCGAACAGTTAAAGGAAAGTCAAACACATCTTACAATGGCACGGGAGGATATAACGACCATGCAAGATTCCATGAAAACTATAGTTGAAGGTCGCCATAACAGTGAACAAGATAATGGCAACAGTGATCAGAACAATACAGTAGTAAATTGTGTGTCCAAAGTACCTTTGGAAGATGATGAAGGATATTTCAACACTTATGCTCATTTTGGTATTCATTACGATATGCTTTCGGACACAGTTCGCACAGAAACTTATAGAGATGCAATTCTCAAAAACAAGGATACATTCAAAGATAAAGTTGTTCTTGACCTCGGATGTGGCACAGGCATCTTATCTATGTTTGCAGCGACTGCTGGCGCTCAGAAAGTATATGCCTTAGACCAGTCCGAAGTAATATACCATGCTATGGATATAATAAGAGAAAATAATTTGCAACACATAGTAAAAACTGTTAAAGGCCGATTGGAGAATACCAAATTAGATGAACAAGTAGATATTATAGTATCAGAATGGATGGGATACTTTCTGTTGTTCGAAGGAATGTTAGACAGTGTTATTTATGCCCGAGACAATTATCTGAAACCTGGTGGATTGTTGTTGCCAAATAAATGCAACATCAGTTTAGTTGCAAATGGAGATGTTGACACACATAAGAAGTTTATCGAATTTTGGTCCGATGTGTATGGCTACAAAATGAATTGTATGAAATCTGAGGTAGTTAGAGAGGGCAGTGTCAGTATCGTTGGACAGAAACACATAATTTCTGAGCCGTGTGTAGTGAAGGAAATTGATATAAATACATGTACAACCGATGTCATGGATTTCACTTCGACATTTAAACTTCCAATCACAAGGGACGGTTCTTTAACATCAATAGTTGGTTATTTTGATACATTTTTTGAGCTTCCTAACAAAGTGTCATTTTCTACTGGACCTCACAAAACCGCAACGCATTGGAAGCAAACAGTTTTCTATTTCAGAGATTGCAAACAGGTGAAGCAAGGGGATGTTATTGAAGGCACTATTGTATGTAGCAGGCAAAAAACTGATGTTAGAGCTCTCTCTGTTCAAATCAATGTATTTGGCAAAATCCATAAGTATATCCTTAGTTAATTATTATGCTGTTATTTTTATCTAGATGTATCATTATAATGTGTATTAAGAATATTCAGACAAAAAGTTATGTCATAAGTACATGTTTCGGGATACCTTTGATCTTTTAAAATTAGGTATAACTTTTCAATGTATGTGAATAATTTGCAGAGCTAATACTTACTACCTCTTGTTAAGGTACAAAATCACATCAAGTTCAAGGTGTGGTATACACAATATTTGAGTTTGCATTAATTGGCTTGCCAGACAGCAAGAAGAATATGTGTAAAGCCAAATCCAATGTGCTAGCTCAAATATGTACTGTCTAACATTTCATTTCATTTTTTCATTTCATTTCTAACACAGAGAAAAGTGTACAGGAGAGTTTTTAAGGTTGAGATTAGAATTATTAAATTCTGTCCAGTATTTGAGAAAATCTCAACCTTATTGAGGCCCCTGTATACTTTTATCTGTCTTCGTGTGTAAGTACCTACGTGACACTACACCACTTTGGATTTTATTTTGTACCATTGTCTTGTAATGCAACATCAAGAGTTGAATGTATTTATTCATGATTATCAATTGGCTAGGCAATAAAATTAAAAGCATTTTCTACGAAAAATGTTTATTTTATTTTACATATAATTTACACTTAACTACCTAAAAATTGTTTAATTTCTATATACACAGGTAGAAAAAAGAATAAATTGTTAAAAAATCACCACATAATTTGAGATTTCACATAATTTACATATAAATAATTATGTAAGTACCTACAAGTTAATATTAGATGAAAAAAATGCATTAATTCACAGATTTGATTGTTCTTTTTTTGAGTCTATGTTTCAAGCTCTGTTATTTGCACGACCTGCTATTTCAAAGACATAAAAATATAAGTAAGTACTTATTTACCTATAAAGGACAATTATTATAATTTACAATCAAGCTTTTTTATTTATTTAAGCAATTTATTGTTCAGCGTACTGAAGACATTTATTTACCATTGTCTACATAATAATGTTTACATCAAATTACAAGAAAACCTTAAATGAAATGTAACACCAATTATTTTATCTCTAATCGTAACCCATGGTAGTAACCATGAGCCTATAATTTTTTTATCAATATGTTGCGAGATCTAGGTACAGTCGACAGCACATCAGTCTACGCAAAACCATTGAAATCTATGCTGTATTATCATTACCTAGAATGCTAATTGATGTCATTGATGTGCTGTCCGACTGTACCTGCACTGAACTATGCAAAATATTTGAGGTATCTGACAATAGATTACTAATCTCGATAGATGGCGCTGATACTAAAAGCCGATTTATTTTTGTTAATTTCAAAGCTGTAACAACATTACATACCTATTTTAAGAAATTATAATAAATATTATACGGAATGTCAGATCATGTTCAAAATATCCTGATATAGATGTTTCGTGTTTGTACCTACGTATTATGTAATTAGGATTTTCTAATGGCAAAATGTACCTAAACTAATGGATCGTGGCTTCTAAATTGTTGCAAGCTATTTTTACAAAACAACAATCAATAGCGATGACCTATAAGGCTGAATATACTATACTACATTTTGATAAAGCTATATCCCGAACCAGAATGGCATTAACTACATTCTACATTACTTTGATTATTCTAAATATAAGTAATATTATTATCAGTACACTAAATGCATAATATACAGATTCATCCATTTATTTTTAATCTAATAGATTTAAATAGATGACAAATATAATTATAAAAGATCTAGATATTGTTATTTCTCTACAATAAGCGTCACCAGTTGGATTAAAATCTATCCTTACCATCCCTGAAATCAAAATAGGGACCTAAATTATCATGATTATGAATCTTTTGATTTGATATTTCAATGAGAATGGTCCCATGAACCTACAGAGAAATCTAGGCCTCTAAAGTGTTTAATATTTTTAATAATTACTTTTTCCATGTTTTTTTTATCAGTTTTAAATATTTGGCATCTGTGAGTAACCTGTTGGCCTTTAATATCTTTTAAAAACTCACTTCCCTTTCCATAGACATTCTATAAGGACGGTACGTTAATTTTACTCTGGGTCCTCCGTATTTTTTTTCCATTTCCTAGTATTTATAATCCTGTCAAATTTAGATTAAACACAATTAGATCCAATGGTTTGACTTTGTGTTTTTAGAACAAGAAAATTACAATTTAGGTACCTGTTAACTATACTTTATGTAAGTAAGTACAGTGCGCGAGGCGTAAGCTCAGGTTTGCATTTGTGGGAGTGCACACAGATAGTGTAGAGTGATATTCGGCCTGAGGCGCGACGCGTCCAATACAAACGCAACAAAATACACCCTGCCGCGAACGCACCGCACTTCACCTGTTGTACCGCTATCACTCACACAAATGGAAACCTGAGCTTACGCCTCGCGCACTGTATAGTAATCCATACAGAATTTTTCACTTTTTTTTCTTCAAAATTTTGATCCTTTTTATTTCACCTATTGGGTACATACTATCTATCCTATTTCTAAGATTTGAGATAGCATTTCATTATTTAGAAAATAATTTCATATTTTTTAAATAACATTTGGTCAGGAATATCAAGATCTCCAATTTAATCGGAAACATTAAAATTAATAAGCGTATTTTTCATATGGGTTAAATTTAACACTAGTGTAGTAATTACTCGTATTAAGCTACATTTATTTTAAATACAGGTTAATTAACACCTACCTATACAATAGGTGATTCTTTTAGGGAAGAGAAGTGCACAATGTGTTATGTAATAATGATATAAGTTAATATAAATATTTTATTCATGAAGTTGCTCCATAACCAGCATTTTGATAAAGGTTAAGTATCTAAGTATACAGGATGTACAAGCTTTCCGTTATAGGAAGTCGAATAAAAGGAGCTCCATATCAGTAACTTAAACAACTTTGGTTCTAAGACTTTTCGATATAAGGTATAAAATAAATCAATGACCCATACAAATCGATCAGCTTATTACTATGAAAATATTTTTTTCGCAAAATCGATAAGTCGTAAAACAAAAGTTTTTCAATTTTCAATACCGAGCTTAGTATAGGTTACCCTTTCCGTTACATCCTGTAGATAAATACAATTAGGCTTAAAACTATGTAATGTCGACTAAAATGGGTGTCGGACTGTCAGTACGATTTTATGACTATTTTAATATACAGCATCAATTGCATCAAAGAAAAAACCATTTCCCATTTAGGGAGTGAAATGTGGGTAGTAGGTAAATACCTAACCCTTTTCTGGATAATACAATTTTATTGATCTTATAGTTAATACTTTCACAGTCTTGAACCTTTCACGCGCAGCCATGCAATGAGGTATAAATATGCACTTAAGGGGGATCCTCCAATCTGTCCATCTTTTTTCTTTAATTACCTACACAACGTTGATTACAATACAAGACACGAAATAAGATGCACATACGGTGTGCTTAACCTGCTCGTGCTAACGCACAAAATAATTTTATATGAAATCTAATTTGAAGGAGTCCCTGTTAAGAAGTCAGCAATTTTTACAATAAAAAGTATGAAATGAGTTGACTCGGTGCAATGCACAGTGTCGATCTGAGGGCCCGCGCCTATAATGCTCTCATTCCACTCGACTATTCGTATTTGCGTATCTATTTGTTATACTTGCCATGTGTGCCTATGTGTGACAAAATATTCGTCTTATTTGCCTATTCGACACACAATATGTTGACAAACATATCATGACAAATACGACAAACATCTAATAGCAAATACGAATAGCCAAGTGAAGTGGGAGCATGATACATGGATGATAATCTATATACATATAATAAGACTGTAAAAAAGTTGTGTCTGTACATTGGATATTTTTTGAAAAGAATAATTATAATGAAGGATCGATACTGATGCCAAAAAACTAATTTTTAGTATTTTTGTCTGTTTGTATGTGCAAGTATCACGCCATAACTACTGAAGGGATTTTGATGGGAGTTTCACGATGTTTGATGGGAGTGGGATAGCTGAAATATCCGGACAGCTCATAGGCTATAAGCCATGGCGGTATGTGATGTGGGAACAAGGATCAAGAGAGGATGATCTGCCTCCTGATCTCCTCCATCCTCTCCACCCTCCTCCTCTTCAGCTAGATATTTATATTACTGCGTTTCTTTATCGTTTATTTAAACTGACGAAAATATTGCAGTAATGTATAATGTCTGTTAAAATAAAAACGAAAACGAGGAAAGTCGCGGTCTACCGTCTGACCAGTATTCACGATGTTTATTTCCCAATATCATAAGTTAATTTTAATGGATATTTAATTTTACTTATAGACCTTAAAGTCAGAAAGGGACAACTGCCAAAATATTATCGCAACTCGCTTCTTCTGATTAATAAGTCAAAGTTTAAATAAATCCAATTGTTGACCCAACCCCTACTTAATGATATCCACAAGTTTGTGACGTGGGTTGCGATAACACCTGGATGGGGCGGCATCTCTCCGTCATCTTAATGAAATATGAGGATCGCCATCATGTAGATTCTGTTCAGACGGTTTGTTACACATGGTGTAGAAATGAAGATTGAGAATGGGAAGTCCTATGTTGTGAATTACCTATATCTAAGTATTTTACTACCTACTTATTTAATTAATAGTAAGTACCTACTTATGGCATTTTTATAGTCGCACAGATCAATTTAAAATTCTTAGCTCATAACTTTTTAATCAGTTAATTTGAACATAGATTTCGATTGACATTTCAGTAAGTAAAGGTTTCTTGATTGAAAATGAGCTTTGACCTGCTCTGTAAAAAGCGTAAGTATCATGTTTGAATAGGTACCTATAATTTCTGGAAATAGGTATGTGCCTATTAAAGGCAAATAGTCTAAAAGGCTGCAGTCAAGAACGGCATTCATTTAAAGATACCAGTAACATCAAAAGCAATTGCTGGTTCGTTGCCGACCTTGCATAGCTCTATTCACCTTTATCTTGTTGAATCATATCATATTATGACTCGGTAGAACGTCGATTTGCAGACCTTTTCACATAGTACGTACAATATCGCAAAACCCTTGAAATCTATGCTGTGTTACCGCAGTGTAAAGAAACCCATGCGACTCTAACAATGCCCTTAACTACCTTAGAACTATGGCGTCAGTCCGCTCGGCGGCTCGCCGAATCGAATTTGGCTCACTATGTTGTCTTCCACATGGAGAATTATACATTCAGGCTTTCCGCATTGTGCTTGCGAGTTTATTTTGTGCGTTATACAACTCTTAGCAACATACAGTGAAGCTTGCGCACATTTACTTATAGGTATGTACAACAAAAGTTGGCGAAGATGACGTCGGGTTGACTTAAATAGCATTAGATTTTTTTGTACATAAATATAAGATTGTATTTATATAAGGGTCATATTCTATTACAAGTGGACCTTAAACTATGAAGAGTGTTGAAATGTAAGCAGGAATAGTGGTTCTTTTGAATTAAGTACTTATGTAGAGGTCGCCGGAATCTCACGCCCATTTCATTATTGTGATGTGCTGGGCAATGGCGTTTATAAGTCGAAATAGAGTTTTCAGAGATGTGGAGTGCTCTGTGGGCACAAATATCTACTTACCTATGAGAATATTGTAATAAGTAGGATAAAATAAAATGAATAACACACTTTATATTTACAACTTTATCCGAGACTAGGCCCATAACCTAAAAAGGTGACATCTGAGTCGAGGAAAAGAGGAAGATCGGGTGTAGCAAACCCTTGAAGTAAACGATTTTTAGTAACGGAGGAAGATAAGGCATTATCCTAAAGAAGACCTTATACGCAAGTTATTTACAAATGACGCAAACATGTAGACAATAAACAGTAGATTGGGATATTCAAGAAATTGATAGATATCTCGCAAGGCAAAGATTAGATGCTTAATCTTAATATTGATACGTCATTTCCGCCATCTTTATTGTAATCAACACAACACAAAGTAACTTAGGTCTTGTTCAACAGCGAGTGGAACATGTTATAACAACTAGTTTTAACGCTATTTACAAACGTGGCTAAATATTATTCTTCTGTCGGCGGCGGCATATTGCTGCTCTCTTCGTCTTGCTTAGCTCTGGCTTCGGCATCTGAAACACAGCAATTAACATTTTAGTACTATCTCAGGGATTCATTTAGGTACTGACCCTATACATTCTTTGCGATGTTTCAAAACGAAAAGTCTATAGATTGTTCACTTTAATGTTGAGTTCATCTTTTAAGAATAAGTACATAGGATTATTCTCCCTAGTTCCATTGTACAGTTCCATGATGGGACTTTTTATTATCATTAGTCCCACGGACGGGGCTTTGCAATGGAACTAGTGAAACTATTTTTTCTCAGTAAGTACCTAGTTCCATTTGTAGTTTTACTACCAACCAAAACTAAGTTAGTGGGTAGGTACGTAACTGTTGAACACTGACAAGAACTGTCAAAACAGTCAAAAACTCAAAAATTTACAAGTACCTACTGTCAAAAAATCTGACAGCCCAGTTTTGATAGTTCTTGTCAATTTTTGACAGTTATTATAAATTTTTGTCAGTTTTGTCAGTCTTTGGCAGTTCTTGTCGATTTTTGACAGTTACGTACCTACCTTCAACCTACCCTACCTTACTTAGTTGTAGTTGGTAGTAAACTACAAATGTACCTACTGAGAAAAAATAGTTTCACTAGTTCCATTGCAAAGCCCCATGGGACTAATAAGAATAAAAAGTATCACTAGTCCCATCATTGTACTGTACAATGGAACTAGTGAGAACAAAGAGTCGAGTCCTGTTACCTTTAGTAGCTTGCTCCTTCCAAATTTTCTTATTGTCGCCGAGACACGCTATCCAAGGTTTTCTTATCTTGAATTTGGTGGGGGTTTCGTTTCCTGGAAAGAAAAATCATACTTAAAAAGGTCATTTATTTATTTAAATTTGATTAAAATTAAGCGATCAAAGGTAGGTAATCATCTGACCAAAGACGACTGCAAAAAATACAACCGCGTTAAAAAGGTTATGTAAAGATAGGTAGGCACGTGTTTGTTTGAAAGAGTTTACATAATTAAGCGTTGTCGCACACTGTAACGCCACGGAAAGGGATTAGCACCGCCTCAACTCTAGTCTTTGTATGTAAACTTCATACTGTAACGCACACTAATCGCCTCCGTAAGGGCATCGCCTCGCATTATTTTGACTACTCTGTTTGACAGCGCGGAGCGAGGCGGGGTGGTGCTGTAGTACCACCACATCACATGTATGGTACCACCCATACCAGCTAACGGTTATTTTGCTATTCTAATTGTAACAAAAGACAACTTACGTGTAACTGTGCCCTCCTCATTGATGGAATCCTGGTTGGTAGCCGCAGAATTCTTGGCGCTGGTATGCAAGGGTCCCAATATGCATTCCAGCATATCAGCGCATACGCCCATACTTGGTTCCACAATGAACTCGATGAATCCTATCTGTGACTCGGCGACGAGAGTGTTGTTTCTGTCGCACAGAGGACTGAAGGGGAGTCCCAGGTCTCGTTCCTTGTCGCCTTGAAGGAAGAACTCGTCCAGGAGACTCATCGTCCATCGATGGTGAAGATCCCATCTCTGTAAATGAATTAAATTAAAATAAGTCCCGTCTTTTCAACCATTCAAACTAAAATTGATGCTAGATTTGTGCGATATATTTAACGTAAGTATACATTTCTTTGTTCTCAATCGGTAAGTGGGTATCTAATTCTCGAATTACATCACAAACTTTCAAACAAAAATTAAATAATAACTTTAATAGGTTGTATATTGAATTACGAAGAAATTAATATAATATCTACTTAGGACTTAGGTACTTATCCTAAATCTGATAACATCGCACCGCTGAAATTCCTATGTAACTGACAATTTTTTTATTTTTGTAATAGTACGTAAATAATACCTAAATGTTTTTCCGATCCTAATAGCTATAAACAATTTTAGATCCGGAGAATATACTAAGTACCTAAATCTATTTTGATTTGATACCTACTTAGTTAAATTGTCTTGTTCAGTAAAAATTACAAGTTTGCATGAACGAATTTTGCACAGGAATATAATTAATTCGTGATTTTCGCCAATATGCACCTATAAAAAGTCACCAAAATGCCCCATTATTAGCTTTTGGTAGACATGGTCTTGGGTACACTTAAGCTATTTTCAGAGACTCCAAGAGGGTCGTTGGATTCGTAGCCTCTAGCTCTAGCCTCTTCTGCTGTGGTCTCACCTTAGCAGGGTGTGAGATATCACAGCAATGCAGCACCAGCGAGGCAGCTTTGGACTTGTCGACTGTGGGCTCCGCGAGCGACAGCAGGGACCTCATGTTCTTCAGCTGCTGGAAGTGGAACGACATGTCGGTGGCCAGCACCATGTCGATGACGAGGGTCCGGAACTCGCGAAACTCGTCTCGCGACAGGTTCTGGAGAATGTTGCACTCTTCGTCGCGCAATAGTCTGGAAGTAAGATAAATAAATAGGTAGGTAAAAATAGGTAGTAAATGTCCAGCGAAAATTAATTGTATTTTTTTTATTTGTAAGCACGTTGTGTACATTTTTGCATTTTTGAGGAGAAAAGTGGCAAAAACCTTTCAGCAGCACATCTTTTAAAATAAAAACAATTAAGTATAGGATTGCTATTACTAACCTAGGTAATTACACATTTATTCTTATTAAATAGTAACAATCTAAACTCCATACGAAACCGGCGACACACACCATGCATGCCCATCATTTAAACAATAATCTATTGATTTGATTAGTTAGAACAAAGATACTTAATACAATAATTACCCACTTATTGCATTTTTTAAATATACCTAACAGGAGTCTGCGGATTTCACTTCTTAAAAATAAAGTCTCCGTAGTGACGTCGTGATCGTGGAAGGCAAAATAATACTTATTCTTAATATTATACTCAATTTTATTTTCTCGAATATTCAGTGGAAACTTTCGCAGCTGGTGTTCAAAATAATATCTGACATGCGCCCGAGACCTAAACAAACATTTACTTATTAGGAACGCGACCCTTTACTTAATATTTTGTGCTTTTGGACAATGAAATGAAACAGAAATGGGATATAGGTACAATATTATGTACTTACCTATAAGGATCTTGTTTTTGGCCTATTTCTTTGCGCTTCTGTTATTTTCTATTGGTAGGTAATTATAACAAATTAACAAACGTGTAGGACACATAAAGGATAACATATAAAGGTTTTGGAAGCCTACTTAATTAACACTCGATTCAAATTCTAATTACAGACGGGTCCTACACGAAGAGATAAAATAAATGACATAATATACCTACCTAAACCGCAGCCCAAATCAAGTGTCTTATTTTGTAAACAAACGTGATCGTCTAATTACCTGTTGTGATGTAACACTGAAGGAACTGATTGATCGAACCTGTTCATCATTGTGAAAATAAAGTAATCCGATTTAATAATGTTAAAATAACTAAGTACCTATGCTATAATCACAGAACAGCTTAAAATGTCAGTAATGTAGGGTAGTTTTTGTTTACAAAATAAGACACTTGATTTGGGCACCGGTATACCTAACCAAATGTAGAGTTTCTATGGTTGCATAAATAATTATTGATGTTAGTAGGTACCTATAGAAGGTTATTGGCATCATTTTCTATACTTCTCGAACTCAGAGAAATTTCTCTGAGTTCTCGAAGCACAAACCGCTACTAAGTATGTAAACTCACTGATAGAGTATTGCTACTTAGGTATACATATAGAGCGCTTTCGCCTCAAGACATTTTGAAGTGACCACTCGATCACGAACGACGCTACGCTGCAACGACGACACTCAATTTATAAGATACTGAACGATGTTGCCTACGTACAGTCGACAGCACGTACTCCTACACATAACCATTGAAATCTAGACCGTATTATCACCGGGTAGAGCCTGTACTGTATATGCTAGATTGAACTAGATGTAATAGAAGTGTCGATAGTGTGGATGAGACTGTTTATTATCCTACACTGTGGGAACGCAGACTTTCATTCACACAACTGATAATATTGAGCGTATATTCCCAGTTGCCTCCAGGTGGCGACTGGGAAGTCATCGTTCCCAGTTCCCACTTCTAATCGCTGTAGGTACATTGCGGTTGAGTTGAGGATACTTATACGAGCCTTAACTGGACACTGCAGGCTGAATAAACATCTGAACAGAATGGGCCTGTCTGACACCACTGCCTGTAGATTCTGCTGCGAAGCCGAGGAAACCCCCATGCATGTCCTCTGTGAGTGTGAAGCGCTCATTCACAGCAGAAGCCGAGCCTTGGGTGGACACATGGTGCCACCCGAGGATATCAAAACTCTCTCACCCAAGTGCATTGTACGGTTCCTGAGGGACGTTGGCCTTGGGAGCGAGATATAAGAACTCGGTGCGCGGCCACAATAGACCTTTGAGGTCGCAGTGACCCTTGGGCGTGTACCAACACCGTGATACCAAATAATAATAATAATAATACATTGCGGCGTGAGTCTTACTGCCGCGATGAATGGGTTGGCTGTAAGACTTTTCCAAATTGCCACCTGGCATTTTCGGACTGGGAATATACCATATTGAGCTCTACCAACGCAAATCCACTATTCAAATAGTAATATGCGATTTCAGCATACATAGATAATTACCCTTAATTATCCTTACTTAAGTCCCTCCAATGTGTAAATGACTAACCTACTTGGTCTGTTGCTATATATAAGGATTTAGGTATAACGGTACTAATTAAAATCACAATGGTCTTTAAACCGGTCTTCGTCTAGAGTCAGTGTAGGCTGCTGCTGCTGAAAGGTTTTTTGCTGACGACCAGCATCCTAATACTAAACATTTATTTATTTATACAGAGATAGATATTACATTCAAATATGATACTATAGTAAACTTAATAAAAAATACTAATAAGTTTACCGACAAACTTTCCGTAACTACATGACATACTTACGAGTATATGTATATAAGTATTATTTACGCTATCTATCCGTATAATGATAGTATCGTATCGTCACGTAGGTACGGCTAGCAGTGAAGTCACATATTTTCAATATTAGCTGCGTCATTGAAAACAGGCGTGAATTTATATGCACATAATTAGTTTTTATTAATCTTCAGGTACTTAATTGATGCAATGTACGTTTATTTGTCGATTTTTCGAATAAGCAAATAAGCAAAATGGAGAATGGATCGTTTAGGATGCAACTAACGCGACTATATCCCGCACTTTCATTTTCGAAATTTGTAACGATTCTAGAGTGTGGTATGATTTAATCATCATGTCATGTATTCGCTCATAATGATATGATAAATCCCGTAGGGCGAGCGAGATCCCTCACCTACATTTAAAATTAGCGTGCCACTCTCTGAAATCGCTACAACGGTCTCTGAATAGCGGCCTTTACACAGTTACTCTATCGCACGTTATCAGGAGCGTACCTACCGCGGGAAAGTCTGCGTGATGCTCGCGTGCGCTATTATCTTTTTTTGGAAATTTATGCTAACGTTCTTTCACGCGCGATTACTCGTGTTTGTTTTTGTTATGGGAAAGAATGGCCGTGTAAAGGCTAATCGCGCGGGATAGACTGCACGAAACTGCCGTGTGTTGGAGTGTGTGCAGTTGCGCGCACCTTCCAACAACCTTTACACGCGCGATCTTTCGCGCACTATTGCTGTTTCACGAGCGATAGAACGTCTGTGCTAATCAGTGAAATCAACTCTGTTTTCCTGACGGTACCCCTATTTGCAGTAAACCCTGCGGCTAGTGGTAATATGCCTGTCGCCCGCCGGCGGCCGGCCCGGTAGACCAAACATCAGATAGCAGCCAAATGCGTGCTTTGAATAGAACCGTGATTGGCCCGACGTATTTAGGCGTGATACGTTCACTGTGCCGTAACGCAACGTAATTAATTTCACCGTGGAATAACTTTCAATAGCCTATTAACTATTTAATCAATTTGTGTCAAAATTACGTTAAAACCTGACTTATGATACGATTTAAATTCCAATTGCTTTCCATATCGGATGAATACCATTTACATTTTGCAAATAAATAGATATTAATTCCCATTTACCACTATATCGTAATTTGATTCGTATATGCTAAAAGTCAAAGTCAAATTACTTTATTGCAAGTAAGCACGTTGTGGACATTTTTGCACGTCAACATATTTTTGAATTTACATTTACACCACTTTACAAGGAAAAGGCGCCAACGCTGAGGAGAAAAAGTGGCAAAAAACTCTCACACAGGTTACAGGGTTCTTACAATGGATTGAACTGAATTTAGATGGCACAGACGGATAATACTTATTTGTCTTTAATTCTATTAACCTTCGCAAAAGTTAAGAGTTATAACAACTTAAGAAAGAGAGAATGATCTTCTAGTAAATCAGTGTGAGAGGAAAACTAGATAATATAGAGCACCTATAATTACAATTAAAGTTTTTTTTTTCAATTTATAAAAAAACCCATCTAAGTATAAATATTTATATGAACCTACATAAACCATACCTATATGCATTTAGCGAACTCACATCGCATAACTTATACGGTCTAGCGGCGATATGGAGACTGGCGCTTTAAAATTGTAAGTAGAGAATAAACGTGTTTATTTTGAAACTCCTTCCCAAAAGGAAACCTTTAGAGGCGCTACTCGCTGTGATAGGGTAGGTCCTTCACCTACTCAGCTAAACATGAACACAGTCGGAGTGTCAAAAATAACCCTCCAAGCTCCCGAGGGAAATCACATTCGTATTATAAAGAGTCGGCGACTCCGCAAAACGCGGCCTTTGTTCACGAAATCCACAATTTCCAACGGGACGCCTTTTGTTATTTTTAATTTTTAGTTAAATGGAGCGTTTAAACATTTTTTACATTCAAACAGTTTTTATGAAAATGACACCCAGTCTGAAATTCAGATGCTTTCGAAATTAAGGAAATCGGGTGGAATCTGAGAGATTTTCCTTCGGTAAAAAGGCCTTCGAGCCAGGGTCATTGAGGCTAAGTACATTACTACGAAATATTTGTTATTATTTTATCAATTAAAACTAAATCAGAATCGGAACTAGCGATACACCACACATTTTCGTCGGTCAAGTAATCATCCATTCTGTAATAAGCTTTTTACATTAAACATTAAATGCAATTACTAACCTGAAAGCAGCACTAATATGATGGTTCTCTAAGACTGCCCGGTCGTTGTACAGTAGTGCTGTGTCGGTCCCCGACATCACGTGGAAGTTGTTCGTCGTGCCGGTGTGCTCAAAGTCGTGGATGACTGCCGCCACCAGGGTAGCGAAAATCTCCAGGTCCGACAACCAGTTCTGCAATAGAAAAGAGGTCATACTTAGGAAATGAGACATCATTAGTATCGACTTTCGATGTGGATTGTGTGTCGTGGTCAGATCGTTAAATTGAGCATTTCATGAAATCGTCAGTCATTTCATGAAATGGTGGCATTTCATGAAATCGTCATGTTGCGCTGGGCATATCGTTTAAACGTCAACGTTCGTCGATTTGTCCAACGACGTTTGGTCAGATCATTAATGTAGGGTGCCCATTAAAGATGTAAGTAATAATAATTCAAAATATACTTATTACGAACTTATTTATTGTTCTAGTCAGTACCAAATTAAAAAAATATATAGGTATGTTACAAAATTCTTACAAGCATTTCAAACCAATTGTCCACTGGAATTAAATATACGAAATATTCATATTGAACACATTAAAAGGACAATAAAGATGTTTTTATTAAATGTTTTTTATTATTATTATATTTATTACCTAATAAAATAAGTACAAAATTTTATTATAATATTATAGAACGTTAAAACGTTTCGTACCACATACGGTATACCTTTATGAAATTCCGTTAGTATTTCAAAATATTTCTCCATCGTAATTATACGAATATTAGGATCATCAATGCATTTCTTCTTGTATATTAAAAACTTGTAATTCCAGTTTTTCCATGATGTAATATTTTGTAATCCAGTAAATTATAGTCCGTCGAGTTTCGTTGCCTGGTCACCCTACTTTCCTTTATTTGTTGTATAACCTAAAAATGAAAATTATGTATGTTAAATTTCTAGGATTCAATTATTAAAAGTAAATAAGTACATTTTAGATACTTAGATGAGATTTTAAAAGGATATAAACTAAATATTGTTATTTAAATAGGTACTAACCTGTGAAATATATTCCCAAGATATTTTTTTGTAAATTGAGGTTGGTTTTTGCGTGACTGTCATAAAATTCACACCGTTTCGTATAGTAACACTTATTCAAGTTTCCAACACACTTTCTTATATAATTTGCACATTTTTATTCACTTTTCAACATGAATCCGCATTGTTTACTTACGCACACAAACATAACCAATGACAAAGCGCGCTCTCAGCGCCTCTAGCGGTAGTTTTTGCCATTTTTCTACGATATGGTCAATTGTGTTTGGTCATATCATGAAATAGCCGTGCGTTTGTTGGACATATCGTAAAACGTTTTCTATTCATTGATCTGGCCAAGCTATTTCATGAAATGACCAATAGACATTTGACGATTTCGTGAAATGCCACCATTTCATGAAATGGTCGACTATTTCATGAAATGTTCAATTTAACGATATGACCACGACATGGACATCAAAGAGCATAAACACTGCACATATCTGACAATTTCAACTACAATTCATGTAGGAGGTTGAACTAAACAATTGACTGTTTAGTAGTGATCAAAGTATTTAGTAGCTTAACAGTGAGTTTTGAACGTCCTCAGCAGGTAATTATTAAGTTTTACCAAGAAGACCCAATAAATGCGTATATTTTTTCTATCTAGCGCGCTGCTTGCCCAAGGAGAGTTCTATTTACATTTCCCTTGAAGCATCCCAAATCAGAATCATATATTTATTGCAAGTATTTTTACACCTCAACATTTTTGTGAATTTACATTTAGGTATGACAACGATGAGGAGAAAAAGTGGCAAAATAATAACAATTTATAAGGTGCCAACGCTGAGGAGAAAAGTAGCAAAATGATAACAATAATTATTGACAAGCTCTAATTATATTATTTATGAAAGTATAAGTAATATTAAGGGACCCATATTTTTTCTTTTATTAAAACACGTCGTTTTCATTATTTAAAAATTAAGTTAAGATCGTGAAAATTAAAAAGGGCGCAAGTGACGATGACGTCACATTACTGAAATAGTGTCGTTCCAAAATCGGTGACACCCATGTTTCGGAAGTTTTTGGAATATTTTGTAAGAGTGTGTTTATTGCCATTTTTCTTGTCAAATATGATTCTGACTACCTAGAAAGCATTGAAAGAGCGTTACAAACAAAAATACAATGTATTACTTGGCTGTGTGGGTTAGATTCCCTTTGCGTCAGAGCTTAATTTTACAGAAAACATTTTTTTCTCGCAATTTATCTACGAAAATATTCTGAAAAAAATTCTACGTATTCAGAGGGACACAATCTTGAAATGGTATTTTTAGGTAGTTACAGTTTTTAATAACTAGGTACCTACTAACTGCATCATTCCGTACTTCTCCCTCGAAATTAGGGGTGAAAAGCGGTCGTCATTGAAGCATCCAATATTATAGCTCTGTGGAAAGTCTTACCATCAGTCCTGTTTGGCACAGCATGTAATGCACGGTTTGCGCAACATCCGCCGCGTGTAGATTATTGTGGTAGGGGTTGTGGAATTTGCAGTAGCCTTCTTCTATCC
This sequence comes from Tachystola acroxantha, assembly GCA_963506565.1. Lineage (NCBI taxonomy): Eukaryota > Metazoa > Arthropoda > Insecta > Lepidoptera > Oecophoridae > Tachystola > Tachystola acroxantha. Next base: position 12,384,183 of record OY735871.1, read on the forward strand.
TACTGAGGAAGTTCTCCAGGATCGTTGGCGGCACCTGTGAGGAATGAATATCATAAAATATTTTTCGGTAACATTAGAAATATTCAGAATTTGAATTACGCATTATCCATGCTCGGTGAATAAATTAGAACATGATGAAAAACAGAATCTTCAAATAAATATCTTTATATTCGAACAAGATACGATTTAATCGACTTTTTCTTCATCTTTATCAAGTCATAGTTAATTGAATTTGTGAAAACCTTACGTGAAAATACTTGAAGATTGCTTTTTAAAAGAGTTAACAAGTTTCAGAGGGGTGGGATTGATTTTCATCGGGCTGTGAACTTCAAGCTATCGGAGTTATGAAAGTTGGCAAATTAACTACTAACTCAATGGATAGAAGAATTATTATTGATGAGTATTTGCACGTGATTTCACCAGTGCATAAAGTCTCCTTGCTATAACTAACTCAACTGGAATGGACACTGGCCAGAAAGAATAACAAAAGAAAAGCGTGAAATTTAAATGGCGGATGCTTTTTAATTATGAAAATTGTCGTGATTGTTTTTTTTAATTTAACGATCACATCACATTTGCTGTTATTCTTATAAACATAACATATATCCTAGTTAAACCTCACTTTCTTTAAATCGTGTTGTTATCCCTTTCACACTTCGTTAAAAAAGGTTAAAATAGAAAGGGACAAACGGTGGCGAACTTTAAATCACGTTTATGAATACGCACCATAAAGTTAGGCAGGATGATCAAACGCACATCGTTTTATGATTTACTTTTACCCTACCTATTATGTAAGTACATGTTTATCTATTTCGGCGCCAGTCAAAGCCCACGTACGACACTTTTAATTCGAGAGCCAAGCAATCTGGAACTTTTTAACTTATCGCGGAGTCTATTAAAACTTCCACCTCATCGTTTCGTTGTTGATGGAATATACTTTCGAAACATAATCTTGATATAAAAATAATCTCGCATTTTTCTTTCGATTACTTACTCATTGTGATTTTTTTGTTGACGTAGCATTTTTTACAACTATAAATCTATGAATATCTCGTGCTTGATGATTATAAAAAGGTTTTGTGAACAATAGGCCTACTAACTTCAATGCAGTCGGTCTGTATTTATTTTGATACCGGTCGTATTCCAATTTAATAATAATACATGAGTCAATTAATTTGTCAAACAATACTAATTAGCATCTTAAATAGGTAAACACTTATTACCTAAACTAAGGTGTCTGTATACTTAAAATGCTTAGCCTAAGCACACACATTTTCTGCGGCTATGTTATAGAAACTTTTTGAAGAAAATTAAGCTTTTCTCGTTTTCTTGCTATCGTATTATCCTCAAACGTGGAAAGGAACTTTATTCAATTAGAGAATAATTCAATCCGCAAAACGCTTTCCACTAAACTTACTCTATTAGGTTAAAAGAGAAGAAAAATACATATAAAATAAGAGGAAAATGGAAAAGTTTCTCTGTGGAGTAGGTAACTAACAGACCGACAAATTGGATTAATGTCCGGCAAAAGGACGTTATTTAGTTTAAGTTATCGCCAAAATGTAATCTACGGGTTACATATTAAATTGTACAGTTAAGTTAAACCGTAAACTATAGTGGCCCGGAAAGTTTGTACTCAAAACGCGTTTAGTCGCGAGTGATAGGTGTTTTTCAATATTGGTAATTGAACTCTACAACTGTCTAAGTCTTCCTTCATGTAATTTTTATTAGAATAGAATAGAATAGAATAACATTTATTGCCTATTAAGTATACATATAAGAAATAAAAATTACAGTGACAATTAACAAACATATAACTTAGGCAAAAGGTTTAGGCTTCAGCTGATGCTGACACAGAGTGCGTCAGCGCTGGTTTTCAGCCCACACCTTGGCTCCAAATTGGCTATAGAGGAGCATCGTACCGTGCGTACGTACGTAAGGTAAGCTCACAGCTTCCAATGGTTACTTATTGTATGTATGTGTGTAGATAACGTGTGTGTGTTCGCGGTAAATGTGAGAGGTCGGTCGATGTGATGTATGTGTGTTGTGTTAGTGTGTGTCAGTGCAAATATCATTTACTATGGGCCCTAGTGGTATCTCGTTTTTGTAGGAGTGTTTCAAGTTTTCTGTTAGTTTTTGTTTCTGTAGTAAACCTGCCTTGTACTTCACTTTAAAAGAATGTAAACTCATCTTTTTGCGCATTGGGGGAGGCAGGTCGTTCCAAATTTTAGCTGCACTAAACTTGAAGCATCCTCTGTAGCCGGCAGTCCGATGACTAGGTACGATCAGTAAGTTCTGCATCACCGAACGTGTATTTCTCATATGCGAGTCCTTTAGCCATTCAAACTTCTCGAACAAATACTCCGGCACTCCCTTCCATATAACTTTTTGAGTAGTGCAAGCCAGGTGCAACTCACGTCTTGCTCTCATGTTCAAAACACCCCTCTTGTTCAGGTAAGGTGTGACGAAGCTGCGTTTTGGTATTTGAAAACAAAACCGAGCGCACGCATTTTGCACCCTCTGAATAGCTTGTTCAGTTTTCGCGTGTATTCTGGGTCCGTACACCGCACTACAGTAATCAAATGGTGACAAAACCAACGCATCAGTCAAAAGTACTCTAAGATCCTCCCTAATGTGATCTCTAATTCCGTATAAAACCTTTAGTTTAAAAAATGCTGTTCTAATTTTATCACTGATATGTTTTTCATATCTCTGTTCACTATCAATGATCAATCCTAAGTTTCTCGCATCCGATACTTTGGGAATTTCGGCTCCATTGATGATCAACCTTGGATTACGCACTACTACTTTATTGACCTGATGTTTGGTGCCTAGTATTAGCATTTTAGATTTCAACGGGTTTAATACAAGAGAATTACGCTCTGCCCATTCAAAAATCTCAGCTAAATCCATATTGATTTTGAGGACGGCTTCTTCAGTATGATTAGAGTCGAATGAATAATAAATCTGAGTGTCATCAGCATATAAATGGTATTTGCAGAACTTAATGTATTTAGGCAGATCCGCTGTAAATATAGTGAAAAGAATAGGGCTTAATATCGATCCTTGTGGAACGCCTCGTACCAGATTGCCAACCTGTGAGCAAACTCTACTACCGTCCCTGCCCTCTGTCATTACCAACTGGTCGCGTCCTGTCAAGTAAGTAGCGAACCATTCACAAGTATCCTCCGAGAAACCGTAATGTCTAAGTTTTGCTAGAAGCATCGTCGAGTTAAGGCAGTCGAACGCGCGAGAAAAATCCAGAAGCACTAAAACGCTCGACATACCTTTATCTGACGCCTCCAGCAAGTCATCAGTTACGTGTAACAACGCAGTTTCCGTTCCGTGACCCTTGCGAAATCCTGACTGAAGTTGTGGTATTACATTTTGGGATAGTATGTATTTCTCGATCTGTTTTTGTACCACTCTCTCAATTATTTTCGAAAGCACTGGTAGAATGGATACCGGACGAAGGTCCTTTAATAGTTCCACTGTGGGGGTTTTCGGAATTGGTCTTACCAACGCTCTCTTCCAGCATTGTGGGAACTTATTTGTTGTGATAGATTGATTAATTATGGCCGTAATAACAGGCAGAGTAATTTCCAACGTCCACTTTATCATTTCTAAATTTATATTATCGTGTCCCATTGCGTTAGTTTTAATACTGTATATTATTTTTGACACTTCTTCATCCGTCGTTGGTTTAAGATTAAACTCTTCACCTGCCGTAACTCTAGTATCTCTAAAGTAGTTTACCAATACGCTATCAACACGGCCATCACCAGGAATATTCAAAAAATGCTCATTGATATCATCAGGCTTATTCAAATGTTCCGGTATTACATTCCCAGCCGCATTATCAAACAGGGTAGTTTTCTTTATGTACTTCCACATTTTTGCAGGATTTTGTTTATTGTTATTTATGTAATTATTAAAAAACGCTTTCTTTTCTCTATGTATAGTAGCTGTAACTAAATTTTTAAGATTTTTATAATACTCCTTTGCTGACTCTGCTTTACTGTTTTGTGCCTTTTTTAGCGCTTCGTCCCGCAAGGACATCATAAATTTTACTGTGTCCGTCACCCATGGTTTAGGAGCATTTTTTATCTGTCTTTGTTTTAATGGTGCGTGTATATTAAATAAGTCTAATAATTGTTCATTAAAACTATCCACCATTAGGTCAACATTATTCATAGCCATTATGTCTCGCCACGGTAAAGCTTGGAGATGAGAACGGAATAATTCCTCTTGTATATCACCCAGGGGACGCGTATAGATATATCGTTTAACTAATTTTGGTTTCCTGATATTGAAATCCGCTAGCACCATGGCGTGGTCACTCAAGCTTCTGTTGTGCACTACTGTAACCTGTTTACATCTTTGTGGGGTGTCTGTCATTATGATATCCAATAATGTTTCAGTGTCATCTGTCACCCTGGTTGCTTCCTTAACTACTTGTTCTTATTCTATGTATCTCTTATGTACTGTGCTCTGTGTGTGTGTCAAATAAATGTTTTCTATTCTATTCTATTCTATTCTATTCATCAAATAATATAATAAAATATTGTGTCCTAACCACAGACTATACTCTCACAAAAATCATGTCTTCCTTCTGCTTACAAATATCGATCAGATTAAAACTTGAATTGTAGTAGGTACCTAACAACTTATAAGTATTAGAGCAACATCGACACAAAGAAAAAAATACCACGTAGGTAAGTATTAAGTGTACATCATCATCAGTCTATTTATATTGCCTCACTGCTCGGGCACAGAACATCCCTTACATCGAGGGAGCTGGGGCCATGATCCACCACGCGGGCCCAGTGCGGATTGGAGGATTTCATATGCCTTCGGGTTTTTTTCTACGGCATGCAGGTTTCATCACGATGTTTTCCTTCACCCTTTTTGAGAGCACTCGGTAAATGTACGTAAGTTTATCCGTCGAAAAAACCCGAGGATAACTCATTGGTACATGACTGCCCTGGCTGGGAATGGATTTAAAGGTAATGGGGAATTAAGTGTCGTACACTTATTAGTAATTACACTTTTCCAGGTCAAACACATGATGAATGAAAACGTGACGTAACCAAGTGTTCCATAGTGTACCTAAGGCGTAAAAAATGAGTATGAGTAATGTATCATCAGTGCAATTTTTAATTTATACGTAACATAAGATTCTCTTGTATCGCGTGTCTGTCAAAAACTTAAATATTCATTTCATTTCAACACCTCACTGTCCCTACTAAATATTTGCATTACTCTTGACGTGAAGTTCTAATAAATGCTGGCAAAAAAGCGAAATACGAGGAAAACGTTCGTCTATTAATGGACCGCATAAATAGACAAACACAAATATTCAATCAGAACAGAATACACAAATAGAAAAAAATAACATTCTAATACACTCACTGAATATTACGAAGGTATTCTGACCTTTAACATCCGAACTAACCCAAACTAACGAAAGGGTATGTGCCCTCAGACAACATAATACACTTGCCGTTATTAAAACCGCACCCTTGCAATAAAGAAAGAAAAGTTGTCTAAATAAAAAATACAACAAAACAATACAACAAAAGTATACGGGAAAATAATACAATACTAAAACAGTGATAGTATGTACAATATTGTATAAATATAATAGCAACATCAATCCTAATCAATGACAATAAGTTTAGCATGATGTTACTGTTATCCACTTCTGATTTCTATCGTAGAATTAGGTTTGGCATCTAATTCTAAACCTAACTGTAACTCACTCTATGCTATGTTACGCGTAGTAAGTGCTACGTTTCACGTAGCCTAGTGTTACAAAATAATTACGTAGGTATCACAATACAAATGTTAACCTGATTGATTGATAATTAAACGTTTATTTAAATAAAATGTTCACCTCCACTTTTAATGTAAAATATGCTCTGGGAGCATATTTTACATTGCAAATGTGGCCTGGTACGGTGGAACACAGAGAAAGGTGTACGGGAGAGTTTTTAAGGTTGAGATTTTCTCAAATAGTACTTGACCTATTGCAAAAATTATTTCACTGTTTGATAGATAAATAAAAGTTAAAACTATGTAACTGTAAAACAATTATTAAATTCGGTCCAGTAGTTTTTGAGAAAATCTCAACCTTATTGAGGTCCCCTGTATACTTATCTCTGTCTTCGACTGTACTTTCGATGCCAAGTGTATGTTTGAAGAATCTAGTTTGAAAAGGTTCAGAAAAAAAGCTATCCATCATTTATTATATAAACCAACCACGGCGGAAAGGTCTCGACTGTCAAAAATCTTAAATGATGTGACTGATATCTTCTCTGCGTTTAGCGTAGGTTTATAAGTTTCTTCCTACATACAATATGAAATTTTAGTGGTTGCTTTCCCGCGGCAGAATGATTTACCCTCAGTATAGTCCTTCTATTGAATTATAGAGTTAAACTTGAAAAATAAAAAGTTCAGGTTTTAATTATTTTTTTCAATTCGAAAACATAAGAGACGATAAGAACTTCCGCATTGCGCTCCGGCCCCTCCGTGCTGTTGCCACGCTTCGATATCTAGGTGTTACTATTGATTCGCGATCACTATCGAGTTTAGTTTTTCACAATAAATTGTTCGTGTCAGTATACTACCGATACACAATCATCTCGCTGCGGGAAAACTACCAATAAAATGTCATGTCTTTGGCTGTGGAGACTATGGGTACGTGGTCGTCCGACACTAAAAAAATTATAAAAGAAATATCCATTCGACTGGTCCTCGCCTCGGGGGACTTCAGAGCTGGGGAGTATTTTGCCCAGCGCCTGAGCCTCGCTATACAGCGGGGCAATGCGGCCAGTGCGCTGGGCACCCTGCCGCGCGGGACGGGCCTTGACGAGGTACTAGTGTTGGCTAGATATAGGTAAGTATTTATAATTGTATTTTTTTTAATGTCATGTTGTATAAGTACTTTGAGTAAATAAGTATGTACTTGAACATGAGGGATCTTTATGGATAAGTACGTTAAGAGTATGGAACGATATGAGAAACGAGGAAGTTCCAGTAGATATACTCTACTGGGAACTACTTCCTCGTTTCTTATTATATAAAATAATAATCGTAATCTTAGTGCTTACCTTAAACTTATGTATCATTCCGTATCTATTCAGCAGCTCATAGCCGAGGTACTTGACGGGGGCGCCCCCCGCAGCTTCGTGTAGCGCGAACACGTCGAAAGACCATTCGTCTAAAGTCTGAAAAGAAAACAGTTTTTATTGGATTTTACAATACTAAATATTTGTGGCGATTTCAAAGCGTGGCCATGCTTATAACCGTCGCTAACCGAGGCGTCTCGCTCACTCTTACGCGATGTAGCATATGTGTTAAGGCCTCTACACACCAAAGCAGCATTTAAATTCAACCAATCGTTTCAAAACTAGCCCGGGTAAAGCTTCGGTGTGAAGAGGCCTTTACAGTTGTGTCTAGATTTAGGATTAAACTTGACTAATTTATGGTTTTTAAATTCAATAAAAATCAATGATCTTCTTTATCCTCTGCAGTTAGTTGTCTGGAAGAAATCGCTTTTAGCGATAAGACCGCCAAAATTGTACATGCTTCTCAATTATGTAATTAATACTGTATTATGGTGCAATAAAGTGTATTTATCTTATCTTTATCTTTAAGAATATATATTTATTGGTCGTTCATATAACCGGTTATAAAGAGGTGACTGGAGGACTAGACAGGGAATTGGACGTTAAGTCCAACATTCGATTCATAAAATAATACCCGTCAAGAAAAATATAGCGAATGTGCGTCTCTATTACTGGCATGTGTAGATACTACCCACCACCACCAATAACAAACAACGTACAATATTTTTAGAATTATTTCGCAATAGAAACAAACTCGAAGGTTAAACAAATGTTATGATTTTACTTCCCAATCCATTGGTAATGGATTTACGTAACCAACCCTAAGTTCAGGCTCCCGTGTGATTAAAGTTTGTTAGGCAGGGCCGTAGTTGGGGTTAGGAAAATTGAGCACTAACGCTTAGAGGAGGCGCTATTAAATTTTTTTATTGACCAGGTGCTTTCTTATAACAGTTACATTCTGTAATTTTAATCAAGAAATATAATAAATATAATATATATATTCTTATGAAAAAGACAATGCATTTTATCTGTGTTTTAGATTCAAAATCACGCTCAATTTTAAGTTCTTTACCTTAAACATAGATTTTAGCGATTAGACCGACAAATATGAATTCATATTCGTGAAGAGAGGCAGTATGAGCCGTCTTAGATGTTTCATTTGCTGGGTCTTAATGGTATAAGACATTTTCGTAAAGATGACCTTTTGCCAGTGTTGATTGAAGGGGCGACGAATCAGCAATGCATATAGTACACCTCTGTGAGCTCAACCTAGATAGGTTCGCGAACGGTATTGTTTCTGACCTAACTTTTGTTAGCTATGAATACACAATGTGAATCCTAAATGGTGTAACTTTATCTATTATTCCATTAAAGTTAACAATAAGGCCTTTTAGAATTGGGTTATAAATTGTTGTTTGTTCTTTAAATGTTGGTTGTTCAGCAAAAAATGTAACTTTTAATACAGGTAATTTGCCTGTATAAAGATTTATCGATAAGAGAGATTTACTTTTTTATGTAGGCGGTAGATTTTTGGCCTCGACTTTAGTCTACAGTATAAAAATTTGACTGATTGCAATGTAGAGGGGAAAACCCGCCATTTTTCATTTTATTAAAATTCCTGAAGGAGGAAAATTGCTCTTACTGGCGGGATGAATCACTATTAAAGGCAATTAATTCTAGGACCAGCTAAGAGACATGAAAGTTGCACGATGAGAAAAAATCGCGAGAATGGCCAAAGTTCAATATCGTTGACGAAATAAAGCAGTCCGACTCTGCTGATTCCGGAGGCGGTGAAGAGAATGGGAGGAGCATGTCGCGAAAGTTGCATGGAAGAAGGCTTCGAACTAATCTGGGGAACCGCGATGTATCGATGATGCGGTGAAGTGCCAAGGACCTGCAACTCCTGCAAGAGCTTAAGTCGCTCGACTGACAAGAGACACGGTAAGACGCAGGCATGGAGAGTGACGCTTTTGATGTTGTCAAGGCCCACTTTTGATCACTGAGTCATCGGAATAATTTAAAGTAATCTAGTAATCTCTCTAATATGGATAGATAAATTTAGTAGCTCAGTTCAGCTGACCACTAAGATATTCACAAAAGTCAAAGCTCGTGTTAAGTAATCAGTCATCAAAAATTCAAATCCCTTGCCCTTGGGTAAATGACCAAGTTTTCAAACAGAAAAGGAAGTAATCAGGTTTACCCTAGCCAGACCCATTCGTCTCAAGTGCGGGTAGTTACTAAATTATGGACTAGTTAGGTGGGTTAGTACAGTAGTTTGGAAATATATAGACCGGTACCTTTTCTCTAGGGGTTTCGCGGCTAGGGTTGGCAGGTTTATGGCACCTTTGAATGCTAATCGCGTCTGATGCTTTGTAGTTGTAGGAATTAATATTTAATAGCTTGCAGGGGTTAGTCCTTGACTCAAGGTTAAATAAGGAAAATATAGGTATATAGTTTTGACGGGTTGACCCCTCACTAGGCTCCAATGACCCAATGGCCTCGCCTTAAGTCGCTACACACGGGTTATCTTTTCAAATCTTTTGGCGCAAGACGGAAATAAAATGATTTTTTTGTCTAGTTATACGTCAATTATAAATCAGGTAAACATTTTAGAATAATATCATGTTATTTTTTTATTATTTATGCAAAAAAGTAGGTGAAAAAATTAAATGAAATCGTCAATTAAAACGAATACCTAACTACAAAAATATGTAGTTTTTAATCAACTAAACGTCACTTTGCGAGTCATCCCCGCCGACTCATTATTTGATTACAGTTCGTTTTTAGTTTCAGTTTACGTTTTCAGTTGTACCCTCGGGTTAGCTTGTTTTGCTCTTTGTACAGTTAATATGGAAGGTTGTTAAACAGAGCCGGTTGTAGGATATAGTGGGGGGTGATATAAAATAAGTAAAATTTGTGTAATGTTTTCTAGCAGTTCTATAACTTTTCTGTTTTTGGTTGAACTAACAAGAAAAAAAAGGAGACAAGACGCCTGGAAAAGTAAAAATGTCATGGCTCAAAAATTGACACCAATAGTACAGAAAGAATACTATAATGTCTTTATTACGTGAGACGTTTACGCGAGTGCCCATCAAATGAAGATGTTCTTATAAAATTTGGACAATAAATGCAGCCATCATTTAAACTTTTTAGCAAGAACGTGTAGCTATTTACATTTGCTTAAAAGCTCACAAAGGCGGAGGCACAAAAGGTTAGGCTGTTGGTAAAATATGAATATGGCCCCTCTTAATTTCCCCCTGGAGCCGGCTCTGTCTGAATGTTTCGCGTATTGTTGTAAACGCTCACGGCGCCTAATCTAATTAGTCTTATTGTGCATAACCTTTATAATTGTGTTTTCTGTTCGTGGGGGTATACAGACGCTTGTGTGAGGCACTTAAATGCGGTTGTATCGCCGCGGGTACTTACATACCACGAAGACGGAGATAAGTATACAGGCGGCCTCAACAAGGTTGATATTTTCTCAAGAAATACTTGACCAATTGTAAAAATTATTTCACTAGTACATAGTTTAGAGTGCACACTATGTAATTGTAAAGAATTTAAAAAAAATTGACAAGTACATTTTGGGAAAATGTCAATCTTGAAAACTCTAATTAATAACCTTTCGCTGCGGTAGACCTAAGTCTTCAGGGACCCATCAAGCAGACCCACCGGTGGGTCTCTGAACACTAGTATGTCTCCATAGACCCCCACTAGTGGGTCCTCTGAGACGTGACTGCCGGAATTCCGGAATATTCCGAATTCACCTCGGGTACCATTAGAATGCATGCCAGCATCATTTAGGGTTTCAATGGCTGCCGTTTGGAATAAATTTCTAATAATTATAAACTGTTTTAGCTGTGGATACGAAATCTAGCCTAGGCATAGGATATTAGAGTCATTATTTTTTATTCAATCGATCACAAATTATTACAACAGATGTTAAAAATCAAATCGTCGCTCCACCCTCTTTAAGCAAAATGATATCTGTATGATATGACGTCAGATTATCAACCTTATTAAGCTCGCATTTAAAATTGTCTCTGAATATGTAATACAAAGTTTAACACAGATGTTTCGTATTTTACGTTTATTGCCGCAAAAATAATGTGTTATTATGTAGGTAAAGATTTAGAATAGCCTCAGGGTTCATGGGATAAGCGTACGTTTAATTATAAGGCTTTAGGTGTACCTTAATTGTAGTGGATAAGGAGTAAATTAGTACTTAGGGTGATTGCGTAACGTTCTTAAATATTGTTTAAAAGGTAGCCTAAACTAATGGAGGGATGGTCTTCGCAAGATGGCTGACAGGGACTGGATGCAGAGGGCCGAGAGTAGTGTTGAGTGACGCGCTTTGGGAGAGGCCTACGTCCAGCAGTGGACTGATACGGGCTGATGATGATGATGTGAGGTAGCATAAACGCATTTGAATCCCCTAAACATGTTTAACATCTTGCCTATCAAAAATACATTGCCACATTTCAATGGAGCTTTGCACCACCTACAACCCTACGTCACCATTTAAGCTGTACCTATCATTTTGTTGGGGACTTATTACAGGTTTCATATTGCATAATCATAATCAGTATCATTTTCTACTAAGATAGAAGAATAACAAAAACAATGAATAAATCGCTTCGATTTCTTACTATTTTCTGAATTCTTAATTACGCTGTTTTTTTCGAACCGCAACTTGTACAAAACTTTATTTTAAACCAATAATTTTAATGAAAAACGGAGATATTTTTACATGTATTCGTTATCTTGTACAACTTGCGGTTGATGGTGGGGCAGAATCTGGCATTGTCATTTAGTGCTTTTATTGAGATTATGTGAGGAGATGGATGAATTGAACTGTAAAAGTACAATATTAATATTGTATACCTAATTATGCTTAGGATAAACATGTTTAGCGATATAAATGCATTTACCTAACTAAAATTAAAAATATTTAAAATGTAGAAACACAGTTAATTTTCTCCATTCTGTAGAAATATACACCATGCCACGAATGTGTAATGGAACGTAATGATAGTTTTTTTTAATGATTAAAAAGTAAAGTATCATTCCGTCGTTCCGTCCCTTCTTGACATGGCCCTCTGCCTGAGTCTACATCTTAATTGTGAGTTACAATTTTAATCCGTAATCAATCGTAGTCTAAATATAATTGTGACGATTTTTGTAGCACGCTTTAATGAATAAACTGATTATTAGTGTTCATTATTGTGTTGTGCAAGTTAAACGTTTTATTTCACCTCCACGCCTGCCTGCCGCACCACTGTCAAACATCATCAGTCATCACATTCAACCTAACAAAGAAAGTAAAATCAAAGATACCAACCTTTAAAACTCTAACAACATCTTGCGGAAATTGCATGAGTGCTGTACTTGTAACTCTTCTATAAATCCTATCGACGAATATCCCTGCTCGGATCGCGTGCGCAACCGATCGAAACTTCGGTTTTTCATCGGACTTTCTCTTGGCTGTCGCCAGCTGCCTCGTGAAGGTCGACGCCAGCCACTCCCGGACCTCAGGAGGCACCGCATCAGGTTGGACCTCAGATAACTCGTCATCTTCGTCAGCCAATCGCCTGCGCACACCCAAAGAGAAATTAAGATTGTATTTTAACACAAAATATATACAAAGCTGCGCGTTAAGGCGATTCCAAAATTTTTGATTTACCATGTAACTTTTAATACTTAGTTAACCCCATATACGCCAACATTTCTTTAACTTCGATTATTTTTTAGAATATTTTAATATTGCACTGAAAACAAAGTTTGCAACTGCAGCTAAAATCGATACAAACTATTAGGGACAGCTTTTTTAAAGCTAAAAAACAACCTTTATTTAAATAACAATAAAAATTAAAAGTAACAATTATAAACTACTCTAGGGACAGCTAATTGTATTGCTGTGTTTGTTTTCCTAGCTAGTTTGATCGTTTATTGTTTATAATTAACTAGCTAGGCAAGCAACTTAGCAAAAGTAGCCAATTAATTAGCTGTCCCTATAGTTTGTAACGGTTGCAGCTGCGAATACTTAACAACCACAGGTAATCTGTTCTTTCCGTGTGTATAGATTGGAATCCGATATTAAAAGTTTAGCATAAAATAGAGCAATTGCTGAATCCCATGAACGAGGCGCTTGGAAGCTTCGACGTTTCAACGACATGGTGACGTAATTACATTAGCATAATGTCCCCGGACAAAACAAAATTGCGCTTTATAAATCAACCAGTCTCCTTGGTTACGCCACGGAAGCTGCAAAGCTCGGGAGACGTTTTACGATATTTTTATAGCTGCAGATCAAGGAACTTATATATGTCGTAGCCAAATGTAATTACGCACTTCACGAAATGTCTAGACACATCGTGAAGTGCGTGCTCAGTTGGGCAGATAATGTACTTATTTCGATGAACAAAATAATTTATTTGATCAACACAATACAAAGATATAAGTACAACTATTTAAAATTAGGTTTTCAATAATCGAGTCTGTAGGTACACACGAAGACAGAGATAAGTATACGGGGGACCTCAATAAGGTTGAGATTTTCTCAAAAACTACTGGACCGAATTTAATAATTCTTTTACAGTTAGGTACATAGTTCTAACTTTTATCTATCTAACAGTGAAAGAATTTTTGCAATAGGTCTGTTTTGAAAAAAATCTCAACCATAAAAACTCTACTGTACACCTTTCTCTGCCTTCGACCGTACCTACCTATTCTTTCCAACTAATTATCTTCTGATACTACTGGCCACACGAGGTGTCACTTAGCGTGCCAGTTTGTATATAAATCAGCTCGACTGAATATATCCAATATCCACATCTAATCGCTTGTAGCATTGCTGTAGTGGTATAGAATTACACCATATTTGTCAAGTTGAATTTGATTTTATCTATGTAGACTGTAGTTCGCTCGCGCACATTACATCACCATCTAACTGCTACTCAGTTAGATGGTGATGTAATGTGCGCGAGCGAACTTTTCATGATGTTTGTGAAGTGAGTTCTTTTCTGACGACCACATACAAAAGAGTTTTCACGAACTGATGCAAAAAAATTACCTTCGATGCCCTGCGATTGTTTTTGTAATTTTTAGGATTCCGTGCTTCAAAAGGAAAAAAGGAACCCTTATAGGATCACTTTGTTGTCCGTCTGTCTGTCCGTCTGTCTGTATGCGTGTCAAGACCTATATCTCAGAAACGCGTGGAAGTATCAAGTTCAAATTACATCCCTCCAAAATATTTTTTGGTTATTACAATATGGAGAATTGGAGATGATATTTTGATAATGTCAAAGTTAAGTTGATCTCTAAATCTAGGTTATCTTTTCGTTAGAGCGAAATTGCGTTGCACGGAAGCCTCGGTGCGCAAGTCCGACTTGCACTTGGCCGGTTTTATTAGCAGTCATGGCAATAAATCGAAAAGTGCCTACGAGTCAAATAACGAGATTATAATGACCTGAAAAGATATTTTATACATCATTCAAGTCGATGTTATAGGTGCAATCTCCAGAGTATAATTTATGCACCGGGTAACTTAAAAAAGTATTAATAACCCGAAATACTAATGGTGTTTAGTACAGTCAAAGACAGAGATAAGTATGCAGGGGACTTCAATAAGGTTGAGATTTTCTCAAAAACTACTGGACCGAATTTAATAATTCATTTACAGTTACATAGTTTTAACTCTTATCTATCAAACAGTGAAATAATTTTTGCAATAGGTCAAGTAGCTTTTGAGAAAATTTCTGGACCGAATTTAATAATTCTTTTACAGTTACATAGTTTTAACTTTTATCTATCAAACAGAGAAAGAATTTTTGCAATAGGTCAAGTAGTTTTTGAGAAAATTTCAACCTTAAAAACTCTCCTGATACACCTTTTTCTGTTCCAACGTACCTATAACTGAATATTATATCTTACTATTTTATAAACAGCGATTTTTTTTTGTCTTTATATTCTTATGCGCGCTGTACACTCGCGCCGCGAAAGCCGCGAAGTGCGAGTGTGGATGGATATCGCGGCTCCTGTTTCGCGGCTTTTGCGGGCTTTCGCGGCGCGAGTGTAGAGCGCCCATTAGGTTATTCAGATCAGTAACATAACTACTTTTGTACATGGTAAATAGTCCCACTGTGATCTGCCCCCTTTTACCATGAACTCTTATAGCAGGATTACTTCAATAATACTTTATTATTTCGTACCATGACGTCCTTATTAAGCTTACTTTAGGGTCGTCATGTTACGAAATAACAAAGTATTATTGAAGTAATCCTGCTATAAGAGTTCATGGTAAGGGGGCAGATCACAGTGGGACTATTTACAAAAGTAGTTATATTACCGACACTAAAACCCATCTTTCATCATTTAAATTTCATCTTATTACTGATGTTTACACTTTACTTAAACCGCATTTTATCACTTTCATACTACACTAAAAACATTAAGTTAGAAAGGGACCGGAGAATCACTTCTGAGTCACGTTTATGGCTAAACGTATGAAAGCGTTTTGCTGCAGATTTAATTTTAATAAATACCTATACAAATTATTATGTATATAAACGGATATCACTCACTTATATTGATCCGCAGTGCGCGAAGAAAAGTCACTGGCGACGCGGGCGTGGCGCGCTCACCTTGAAAAAGACCGTCGAAATCGGTCGAAACTGTCGGTCTAATTGCCGGCTTCAACAATATAAGTTAGTGATATCCGTTTATATATAATAATTAATACCTGTACAAATTTTATTGTTCTGAAGTAGTAAATTGTTTTCGTGGCGTTAAATTTCAGTGCCCATTAACTTCAGGTAAACGGATTCAAACAACAAACTGAGTGGCCTACTATCACAAATTAAGGCAGCTGGAAATGGGCCACCTGCCAAATAAATTGTCATCACAACACAGCCAAGTGGGTTTGACTTTCGATAACGCTTATCAGAATATAAGAATGCGATTAACATTTGCTTTTTCGTTGCCAAATGTCCCCAAGCATTCATCTATCCATTAAATAAATGGACTCAGGTTGGATCCTAATCGACATTATGGTAAGTAATTAAATGTTACTAAGTGAATGACAATTAACAAGAAATATAGTAACAAAAAATACAGGCCTTAAAGATTACCAATAGGCATTTATTTTGTCATAAATTTCAATCTCCGTCCCATATTATAACATTTTTTTATTTTAATTCCAAAAACTTTTTTGGTTTTTCTTCTTTTAATAACTGTTAATTAGTTTATATAGTTGTGAAATGCAATAACAATTTATATGGAGTGGCAACCCTCCGTCCTCCTACAGACATAATTGCTTTGTAATTTATTGGAGGTTGGAGACTGAAGTACCTTCAAATATTAATCTATTTGTAATACTCTGTAAATACCTACCTATTCCATTTGTGGAGTATTAAATATATTAGAACGATATAATTATTTTTATACTTATAAATATATTAATGTTGAGGTTTTGAACCGTATGGATAAAAAGTTGGAACTCTTAAAGGAAGTCAAGCGACTGAAGCTCCAATATAACCCGATATAACCTGCTGAAGTTAATAATCCAGGGCAAGATTTGTGGGAAGAGGAGCGTTGGCAGGAGAAGACACTCTTGGCTAAAGAATTTACGTGATTGGTTCGGCTGCAGCACCGGCTCCTTGTTCCGGGCAGCCGTTCAGGGGGTGAAAATTGCCAAGATGTTGTTCAACCTTCGATGAGAAGAGGAACGTTGAGAAGAAGAATTATTTTTTAAATAATTATATCGTAATATATCGTAATACCTGAACAAATTTAATTATTTTTTACGAGTAAAATAAAATTGATTTTACTATACGTAAAATATTTTGTGCCACTACTAGTTTCAAAAGAATTGCAATATGATTAAAACTACTTAAGTGAATCTAAAAAAAACTTTTGTAAATCACTACCTAATTAAAGTGGTAAATTACCTTAAATTCTATAAAATTCTACCACTATTTTATTAAATAACCCATATTATTTTACTTGCTAAATAGATTAAAAGATGTGTAGCGTCGAAGGGCGAGAAAGAGACTACTTAAAAGGCAGTTGGAGAGGTGCCCCTATCAAAAAATGTTATCGCAACGCGCGTTGGAGTTAGAAGGCATGGTTATCCGAAAAAAGTTCATTGTGGTAACCATTGCTGTATAGCTATGAATGCATCGTAAGTTACTAAAGAAAGTCTGCAATGGTTTTCAAGATTTTTTTATTATCGTTACTTTCGAAGGTTGATATCGATTACACAATTATGATTATCGTATGTTAATTAAATGGTAAATTAAGAACAAAAATAAAAGCTTGATAAGCACTAAAAACTCAGATATTTTTCTCCAGTTTCAAGCACTTATAAATTCGACATTTTTGATTTTTTTGGCAGAAACTGATAGTCGTTCTTACACATGCGAAATATTTTGTGATAACAAATTATATGGGGCGGCACCTCTCCTTCCCCCTTAAAGTACCTAAAGATGAATAGGTGTAAAATAAATACAATTTTGTTTCAGATCACCGATAATATATCGACTAATATTATTTTCAACAACAATTAAGAGGTTCCTAAAATTCATTTCGAAATAATCAACCTATAACATTATTATGAGACTCTTAGATATTTTTATCAAGTATTTAACACCCTATTTGGTTTCATTAAAAGTATATTGTAAAGATAAAACGGGAATTACCATTATTTTTTATCTTTACAATATTATTACTTAGGCAGTTTAAAATTAATATAAAAAGGAACAAAAATCTTTCAAAATTATTACTTATCGGTTGTTGTCTAATTGGACTGCTTCAGAACCTAATTAGGGACTTTGCCAATCAAAAACAAGTGAGATGAAATATAAGTTAGATTGAGTTGGTTAGATCAGAACATGCCATAGGGTATAATACTACAGACAGCTGACAGACTGAGGATTTGGGTTCACATGCAGCGTGCTCAAGAATCTTCGATGCTATTACATTGCTTTCCATTGAAATAATTTATTGTGGTATGTAGATAACTAAATCGATATTTTCACCTCATTTTGTTACAGACTTCAAATTTTCCCCATATATCATTGATCTCCTATAAACAACTAGATACACAAAGGTCTTACTAAAACAATTAAAAAAACGCCCAAATAAGGGTCCATTGTTAACGTCCAAATAATGTCCAATAAAGCAAATGAGGGCCCATTCATCCGTTTGAACCTTCTTTGCGCTCGGACATTTTTAGAAGGCAGACTGTGTATCTAGTTGTTTATGGGAGATCAATGCCATAAACCCAATATTTCATACAATACATAATAAATAACTAGCTAAGTCTTCTCTCTTCTTCTTTATCTTCTTCCCACCAAGCAGACCCCACCGGTGGATCTCTGAAGACTACGAGTAGAATGTCTACATAGACCCATTAGTGGATCCTCTGTCATACATAATATATTTTCATCTTCTGTAATTCTTTTTTTGTTTGTTTACAAAATAGTGTGCTTAACTCTATGATAGAGTTTTCTACCAGCAAACCAGTGTGTGAGAGATATGAGATGTGGAGCAGGCAGAACATATGCACATAATATAATCATAGAGTAAGTTATCTTCAATGTTATTTTGTTCCGATAAAGTTATGAGAAGATTTTACCTACATTTTTAATTTCCATAAAGATTCCTAGCCACGATTGAATATGCTGAATAAAATCGTATAGACTAAACAATAAATGCAAACTGTAGCGTTGAAAAATCTCTTTGAATTGCATCGGGAAAATCTGTATCAAAGATCACAAAGAAAGGAATACTTCCAACAAAAGCCTAAATCCTCTAGCGAATTGAAACAGTTTCGTGCTTTCATTAAGTTCACTGAAAAAGTGCTATACGAATTTGCTTTGCAATCCTGTATTTGCTTTTATCGGTGAATATCGATTCGTTTTGCCTGTAATAGTTATATTTAGATAGTCACCTTTTTTGTTATTTGAGATGATTCTTCGATTCCTCATCTTAAGTCTTTTTATCACCAAATCAAAATATATTTGCTGTTATTCATAGACGTGATTTAAAGTTACCGTTTAGGTGCCACTTTATATTTTATTTAACGAAGTGTGAAAGGGATAAGAACACGATTTAAGGAAAGTGAGGTTTAACTAGGTTTATGAATAACAGCAATTAAGTATAACATTTTGACAGTTGTACATCTGTTAATTTTGATTGCGAAGGTACCAACACTTACTACTTTGATTTAAGTATTAAAAACTCTAAACATCTGATCCACGAGCTGTCTACCCGATTGGTCCATGTCTCGGGCGATCCCAGGGCTGGCAGCTACCTCGCTCAGCGACTAAGCATTGCGATACAGCGAGGAAATGCTGCCAGCGTCCTGGGCAGCATTCCACAAAACGGGGATCTTGACGACGTGTTCGTCCTTTAGTATTTAGTTTTTTTTTATTTATTTTATAAGTAATGTATTTTTAGATAGTAGTTAGTTTTATTTTAATAAAGTACGTATACTCTTTTAAAAGCTAAACTGAAAAGAAATGTGTAGTAAAGAGGAATTTATGAATATACAGTAATTTTGATAATGAATACAAGTACAACTGCGAATATAAACTAGCAGATGCGTTGACAATTATTTATACTAAAAGTATTATTATTATACGATTAATTTGTTAGTATTGTTCCGAGTTTTCATTTCGATAAGTATTTCCATATAGATACAGCAACACGAGGCTACCATAAAAATAGATTTATGTAAATTAAAAAGGTACGTTCGGAGACAAATAAAGGTATAGAGTAGAGTTTTTAAGCTTGAGATTATCTCAAAAACTACTTGACTTATTGCAAGAATTCTTTCACTGTTAGATAGATATAGTTGAAACTATGTAACTGTAAAGAATTATTAAATTCGGTTTTGTAGTTTTTCAGAAAATCTCAACCTAATTGAGGTTCCCTGTATACTTATCTGTCTTCGACTGTATCTATCTGATTCATTGACACATAAAGATTAATCTGTTAGTTTTTGGTCTGAAGCAATGGAAAGCAACGTCATACACAAAACAAGACACACGATAGAATAAGCAGGTTTTGGTTAGGGATGCTCAATGCTCACTCAGGATTAATGCAAGGGGATCCATTACCACTTGTATAAAACAAATACGTAATTAATACATCTGATTCTAATTTGTATGTAAATGATCACAATGATGCTAAGGATAAAGATAAAGTAGCTGGTTTTATTCAAGTAGCAAGGGATGTAAAATTAAGAGGTAACATCGACACACCTAAACACGAGGGTCGGGGCCGATTGCTGGCGCGCCACTGCCGGTCTAAAATAAAACACCCTGTATTGGGACACAATCAAGGAACATTCGGGGAGAAATAAGGATCAATTGCTGATTAGATCACTGGTTGATCATCCAGATTATCAAAACTTTGACATCCTGAATGTATAGGTAACTATTATAAAAGGGAACGAAAATTAATTTAATAATGAGAAGGTTTTCTTTTGGATGTCATAATCGCAACATAGTATTTTATGACTAGCAATATTATTAAAATATGACCATCAGTGTTTATAGCTAATATTATCAGAAATCGATACCTAAATTGTAAAAGCGAAACTGCAGCAAATAAACTCGTTGGTGGTGAATGAAAGAAAGCAGAAATAAAGGTATAAAAGATGAATAGTAAAAATGTAAAAGCACCCAGATATATCACCCAGACTTAATAGATTCATGCCTGAGGGATGACAGTAAAATATAGATTTGACGAGATAGAGACAGCGATAGAACGACATATGGGACTAATTTAGTGTCTAGTCTAAACGTCAAGGAAAACATACTACGTGAGTATGAGTTGGGCTTATTTTCTGGCTATAAATGAAAGGAGCACTATAGCACTGGTTCATGCTATAAAGAGAAACATAATTAGAATTGCGGATATTAAAATTATTTTAAAATATGATCATTAGCCCAAGTCACCCTCAAAGTCAAAACGTTATTTACAACAAACCCATTAAAAATCCAAAGAAAATATGTATCAGCATGGAGAACACACGTCATGCTTAAAGATAACAAAAAAACTCCATACAAAGAAAGATAGTCGGGAAGAAGACGATCTAAGCTACCAGGAGAACAGGAAATCGAGACAGTTCAATACTGAAGCTTCAACAGAACAGAAAGACCTAATCGCACAGAGTGGACAGAAGGGAGGCGCGACTACTTGGCCGTGGACGGCGTTGTTGTAACGGTATTAACTTTGCTTCGTTCGGTTTCTCTACTGAGCACCTGGCCCAGCAGGGGGTGCGCAGGCGACGCTTGTGGAGCGTGGTCGGCTGCGCTCTGGGCTGCTCGGCGTCTCGCCTATCCCTGCGTTAGAGAGTATCACTTGCCATTGGCGACCGCGACGCGTCGTTCACTGTCTTTACAAAATGTTAGACACATAGTTTCATGAGCGCCTAGTACTCCATTGCATCAAATCGCCGAATTCTAGCAAAATGGTAAGGAAAATAAAGTTAATGACGATGATGGAAAAGGTAAAGAAATAACTGAATAAATAAATAAAATTATTTTGATGTCGGAACATTTATATTAACTTAAAATATTTATAATAAAGAACCTTGATAATAAAAGAGCTTCATGTTATCATATTATGAGTATGAGAGCAAAGGAAAATTTAATAATTTCCGCGCTTGCCGAGATTCCCATCTGCATCGCATTAAAGACGATGTATTTATAAGGGTTCTATTCTCTATGTTACGAGTACATGATTAATTTCCTCTTATAAAAAATCATATTAATCTGAAAAGATGTACGACAACTACGGCTGCCGATCTATTTACCGTTGTATGCATTTTCGTAGCTAAAATAAGCAGTACCTAATCGATACGAATAACCAATTGCTTCATAGTGAATCGTAAATAAGTTTGAAGGCTCGCTATCGAAAGTTCACACGACGAATATTTGTTAGGAAAACTATCACTATGAAACCTTTGAACGTGTCTAATCCCAAGATGAATATTACCAACGCTTATGGTATTACTACCAGAGTATATCGCACTAAAACGCTCTAATTCAGTTTTCACTCATTCAGTATTCGGTCTGTTTCAAAATTCAAAGCGAAATGTTTATTACAGCGAACGTATTTCATATGCAAATCGCTTGGAACTGCTTCGTACACGATATTATAATCAGTGAAATGGTTAGGTTATTAACTGTTCACAGAGGTATATATATGTATATGGGAGATGGGTGGTGTCGAGTTAATAGCATCAGTGTTACCGTAATTGTTTGTTAATATTTTCTGTAATGCTACTTGCAAATATGTAAATTTATATATTTACTGAATTTTTCAAAAAAAAAAAATTTGTTGTTGGGAAACTAGATTGATTTAAGACAAAATAAAATAAAAGTGTCATATTATGAGCTAAACTTTATATATTTTTTTCTTTTACAGGCAGAACTATACGAGTTTATTTAAGAAACACATCATCAGTCAAGAGCCCAGAAAATTTCTTTATTTCAAAGCCAATATTCCTCTTCTTTTCGTACGCCATGGCCAAATATATGGTCCAAGTTGGCCTACCCCCAGGCTCCTGCTATGGCCTAACAACTGCTGCTGAATGACAACAACCAATATCGACTGCTTAGCATGCTTTCCTAAGCCTAACCTAGCCAACAGCCACGCAGCCCAAATCAAATGTCTTATTTGGTAAACAAATATGATCGTCTAATTACCTGTTGTGATGTAACACTGAAGGAACTGATTGATCGAACCTGTTTATCATTGTGAAAATAAAGTAATCCGATCTAATAATGTGAAAATAACTATGGCAATAATCACAGAATAGCCTAAAATATTAGTAGGGTAAAGTAGTTGTAGTATTTGGGCTTCGGTTTGCTTATAACATTATTATTAGTCTATGATTTTAATAGTTTCTTTAGCAATAAATAATATCCCAAATCCTATGTAAAACTGGCATATTATCTTATTTATTGGAAAATGTATGGTTAAGTTTTAATGCTACATACGAGAGGATTATTATCATAGTCTGCGACAAATTTTAACGGCGACATTATTCAGAATTAATGGCTGCTTAAAGTACTGAACGTTAATGAAGATACTTATCTTTGTAAAATAGTTCAGAATAGTTCATTTGGTTTGTTTTAGTACCTACTATTATATTACAATGTGTTGCAAAATTACGATAATAAATTGTAACCAGTTACGTTACGTTAATAAATTCTCTCTTTTGTATTAATCTTTTATATTGGCCTGGGTCAGAGCTACTTATTTACGCCGCTTGGGGTCGAGACACTGAGGCCGTGGGGGCCGCCGCTCGACAGCTCGTTAAAGAGCTGTCCAAGCGACTGGTCGAGGAGTCCGGCGACCAGAGGGCTGGCAGCTACTTCTGCCAACGTATTGCGTTGGCAATTCAGAGAGGGAATGCTGCCAGCCTTCTGGGCACCGTGACTCCCGATCCTATATATCCGTGATATCCGATGTCCTAGAGGACATATTTTATTTATAGTTAGTTTATTTATAGGTAGTTTTAGTTATTTAATGTTAGTTTTTAATCATTTTATTATTTGTTTGTATTTTTATTCTAATTAATAAAGGCAGTATTATTATATTATAGATTTTTTTGAGATTAAACTTGTTGAAATTATGCTGTATTTGTTTTATGAAAGATGAAAGTTAAGGTATGGCCTTAACTTCTGTACAGGTTATTATTATGTTTATTTAAGTATTATTTGCCCATAATATTCATAATATCAATAATGTGGTTCCAAATCAGATACTTACATCAAAATAAGTACTATTAATATCAATATTTGGAATATGCCTGTATTTGTTTTTACTAAGGAAAAGATTATGTGGCTTATTAGCGAATATTTTGTCTACAGACTGATAAATAAACGATACTTAAATATCCAATAATTCCTTTCGTAAAACGAGTGGGTGTAGGTTTGAAAAACACTTGATTCGTAGAAAGTTACAATAAGCGCCTACAATAACAATACAACGTAGTTATTAAGTATAATCCGGTTGCTCTAACAAAACTCTTGAGCAACCTTTTAAAATATGTTTACAAACACAAAGTCTGTTCTAATTGGACTATTTCTGAGAAAGCGATTCTACTTGGTATTTACTGTCAAGGGCATGGAAAACTACTGGCCATTACCGCCCTAAAGCCTCTCAGGAATGTCTAATTTCCTTACCCAGGAATGCGTAAATACTTTAAATTCACGTACAGTCGATAGCACAACAACCTACATAAAACTACAGAAGTGTATTAAAGTGAGACTGATGAATCCAGTATTATTGTGTGTACACTACCTATGCTATCTAGCATTGCAGAAGAGAATTTTCCCCGTGGATTGCAATAGAGCCGCGCAAAAATGCATCCAAAATCCGCGGGGGTGCCGCGCAATTGTTTTTTTAGGAATCGAAAATAAGAAATATCTAAAGTAATTTCGTTGTAAAATGAGTTATTTTTGCGTTAAAGATGACTATCTTGTCTTAGATCTGAGACAACTGAGACAAAGCAGTTTAATAGGTAGCTCACATTTGAGACAATGCATTTCAGAGGGTATGAATTAGAATTATATTTGTTATTGCAAATAAATTGTATTGTATATATTTTCAGAATTTATATTTACACCACTTTGCAAGGAAAAGGTGCCTACGCTGACGAGCACCAGTGGTACAAAAACCATCGTCTTTTAAAATACAATAAAAATACTTTCTTTCCTTATATCTAATTAGGTAGGTAGGTATTTAGTATACTCCACGATTTAAAAAAAAATCATAACTTAATCAGCCACGCATGCGATTAAAACACTAGTAAATAAGGTCTTTATTTAGTAGTTTCACTTTAAATAATTTTGAGTTTGAAGCTGGTTTATTGGCAATGGCAAGTATTGCTACACGAATTGATGGTATCAATAAATTGGTGTTGTGTGTCCGGTATGATGGACGGTGTAACTTGTAACTATCCGATGCACGGAGGTAGAGAATAACTCAATACCTAGCTAACAATAGCAATTCCCAGCTCAAATGCTGTATTGCAGACCCTGTAAGAGCCTGGCACAAAATGGCTTATTTTAGTACCGTAATAGATCCTAATAGAATCTCAGCCTCGCCAGGTATACAGGGTGTAACGTAAAGGGTATATGAAGCCGAAGGGAGGGTGTTCAGTATCGGTAACTGAACACCTTTTGTTCTACGACAAATAAACTAATGTCTCATACAAATCAATCAGCTGACCGGTACGAGATGTATGAAAAGTCAAAAAACAAATTAGCGAAAATAGAAAAGTCGTAGAACAAGAATTGCTCAGTTAACGATACTGAATACCCTCCCTTCGGCTTATATACCCTTTACGATACACTCTATATACAACTTAAAATTTTTGTGGTTATTACTGCAGTAATTATTGAAAAAAAAAATGTTTTGGAAAAAAACTAGACAATTTAGTGAAATTACCTTCCCCCTTACATTTAACTCTTATAGCAGTATTACTTTCATAATACTTTGTTACTTCGTACAATGACGACCTTAAAGTAAGCTTATTAAGGTCGACATTGTACGAAGTAACAAAGTATTATGAAAGTAATACTGCTATAAGAGTTAAATGTAAGGGGGCTTCACATCGTTTTATCAAGTACTACGAGAATAGCAATAAGTGCGCTACGGACGTAGCACGTCGTAGCAAAACCGTAGCACTCACTACGAGTCAACAGATTATATGACATGATCGATGTTAATTTTCATAAATTAATTGGACAGTGGTAGTGACCCCCGGGTCGTATCTCGTCCAAAGTATATCCCTAGCGCGGTAACGCGGCCAGTGTGATGGGAACCTTTCGACGAGACACGACCCGAGACGGCGCCTTTTATATTTTTTTTTTTCAAAGGACATTGGTCAAATGGCCATAGAGCGCAGGCTCAAAGAAATGTTTTTTTGAGATAGCTCAAACTAGACACTAAATAGGAGAGACATCGTACTTACAAAGGCTGTACAAATAAACTGTTTATTATATGGGGTTCTTGTAAACTTGCGTTTTCATTTCGAAGATTTAGGTTAGGTTACCCATCACAACAAATAATTTCTAGTCACAGATTATAGATTCTGTCACCAAAATAAAGGGAAGAATACTAACAAAGAGTTTGCTCCTTACGGTAATATCACAAAGAAGAACATAATGTCATTTTTTTAGGCCTACACAAGGAGTATTACACTTTTTAATGTTACTTCTCCTTTTTGTGTGACGTGACTTCGAAGTGTCATTGTCGTCAATATTGACGTCTGAGTTTTTATACCAAGACGTAGTAGTACATTCTCTTTGCTTAAAATTGAAATTATATTCAAGGAGTTTAGCACAATATAGATGCTTCTTGGCTCGTTGCGATCAACATGACTTAAAGATTAGGCTGTGCTTTACGTCATACTTCGTAATACAAAATCTGTGGTTTAGCGACTGTCAAGTTAAGCCATCGATAAACAGATTTATTGATAAGAGCCATTTTGAGTAGTTGATCAGGAAATGACGCATTCAAAATGGAATAAAAGTCGATATATAACTATTTTATTTGTAAATATGAATGGAATAAATTCCCAGTACAATTTCTATCTAACCGAGGTAGAAAATTATGTGATGAATATTGAATATTGTCTCAATAACAGTACATCTCTATCAAGGGTGGGCCTGCGACGAACTTTCTCCTTTGTTTAATTTATCAAGTTTTAAATTTTTTTGTTGTTGTATAGGTATTAGATTTAATTGTTATTTGATAGTAATTATTAAATAAATGGCATGTAACTGCTATGGTATTATGTAGTAGGTAGTTTGTTGTTGTAGTAGGTAGATAGACATTGTCCCTAAATTAATAAATTATCAATCGCTACTACCAAATCCGCTTTCAACAAACAACTGACGATGCCACTAAAAGGTCTAATGGGGATTAATGGACTGGGAACGTGATGAATTTTTATGTGGTCCCGTGTAAGTACCTAGTTAGGGTTATATAAATGAAGTACCATATAAAAGCGTCTTCTAAAATTTATAAACCGGACTGGCACGCTACATTTAGTAGGAGTATTATGTTATTTAATAACATAATATTCGAATTCGTTTGTGATGGCCGATGAAGTGCGTTCTAATGTGGAGACCCCGTACGGGTAGAAGAAGCGTGGGCAGACCACCGGTCAGATGGTCCGACGACTTCAAGAGGGTTGCTGGCTCGGTGTGGACCAGACAACCTTGGGATCGGGCCACATGGAAGATTCATGGAGGCATATGCCCAGGAGTGGGATGCAGTATGCTGAGGAAAAAGAAGAGAAGATTATGTTATGTAAGTTAAGCTGAAGTAACTTTTGTTATATTTTTATTTTTAATACTCAAACGATTGCGAGACGAACTTGACGTTTTTATGAGAGAGTGGTCTGAGTCTGCGCAGAATAGAGATGTGTGGAAGGGGTGGGGGGAGGCCTTTGCCCAGCAGTGGGACATTGCAGGCTATTAAATAAATAAAACGATGAGCGATATTACTATCTGATATTCTTAGTCCGAGTTCACCAAACATGAAATAATCGATAGTTTGCAAGTTACGCCCTTCGTATATGTCTTTTATTATCTATGTTACCATGTAAATTTCTACGTTAAAGTGTTAATATTAATAATAATTAATAGGTAACTGTTTATTAAGGCCTTCGTGTACTGACGTGTGCAATAATCCATCTCCATCATATGTCCAAAACTAATTACATTTGTGACTAAACCAATGTGCACCGGACGGACTTCATTAGTATTGATTTTGTAGCACCGACGCACCTCCGCAGGCTGTATAGGTACTACGTCGTGTTCAATTACCACCTTTGATTCGTCATGCATTTGTAAATTACTGGTTAATTCCACTTTCTAATTTGTAGAGTTAAATACAGGGTGATAGGAAATTCGATACATTCCTAGAGGTGGTTTGCAACAAATTAGGCCCTATTAACGAGGGGTCAAAAATGAGAAAAAAATTCAAACCAGCCTAAGATTGCTATATATTTTTTTCAGACATTTAGTAGTTAGCGCCGTAGCCTTCATAGAAAAACTGAAAATCCGCTCATACAAAGCCTTAAAACAAGGGCAAAAGCCAGACGAGAAAAAGGTGGTCCCAACGACGAACCTTCCACGAACCCAGTGAATTGTACAAGGGAAGAATTACCTGCTGGAACATTTTCCTTGTTAAATTAACCTTACCTCTAATTAAGATCCCCAATTTACTTTACCCTTGACGCTTTGTAAGGCTCTAATTACCTTTGTTTAACTTTCACACAAAATAATCGCAAAACAGTAAAACGTTATGAATAATTGTGTGACTGGTTGTCATCAAATTACCGCTTGTAACTGGTTTGATTCGGCATTATCGATACATTACCGTTATTAGGTCAAAGATTAGGAATATAAGATAACAGAACCGAATAATGTTTTCTATACTATTGTGTTTTTAACATTAATGTTCTCGTATTTACTAACAACATAGACTAAATACTCCGAAATGAAGATATGGTATTGTATACCTACCTATAAAACACCTAAATATATTTTTAAATAAAATAGGTGCCCTTCGTGCCTTGAAAATAACCTAAAACAGTTCGTCTCGGTTGTTGACGTTCGGCATCAGTCGTTAGGCCATGTCAGAGGTCTGAATAACTGTGACAATGGATGTTCTTCGTCAATTTCAAACATTTGAATTGCGTTTCGGTAATTACAAAATGCGACTCTAAGAAAATATGATAAATATAGTTTATTTACCCTACCTAGTAACTTCGTGGTTAAATAACCGTACTTAAGAAAGACATGACCATTTACAAACGCACTGTTTCTGTACCCGAAGGTTGTCTGGAAGAGATCGCTCTCAGTGATAAGACCGCCTATTGTATTCTTTAAGCTAAGTATGTGTATCTGTTCTGTGCATTCTATACATGTGTTTTAGGATCGATACTGATGCCAAAAAACGAATTTTTAGTATTTTTGTCTGTTTGTCTGTTTATCTGTTGTCTGTGACTTTGTTCAAGTATCACGCCATAAATACTGAAGGGATTTTAATGGGAGTTTCACTAGGAGATAGCTGAAATATCCGGACAGATCATAGGCTATAAGCCATGGCGGTGTGTGATGTGGAAAAAAGGATCCAGAGAGGAAGATCTGCCTCCTGAACTCCTCCATCCTCCTCCTCTACGCAAACGAAGTTGCGGGGTACAGCTAGTAAATAATATTTATCTTATTTTTCTTATCTTATGAACATGTAAAAATGTAGTTTAAATGCTCCGACATCGAGAAATAATTAAGTGACAATGAACAATGAAAATAAAAAAAGAAATAGAAAAGAAATCAAATGCAAATGCTTTTATACAAAGAGCTTTAGTGAAAAACAAAATTGATGGACTCGAGTGAACGTTCAATCTTTAAAAGGTTCTTCTTAAATTAAAAGGTAATAAGAGCGACGTAAACTGTTTTATGAGCAGACGGCTAGGCATCTGGAACATTAAGAAATCATGAAATAATTCCTTGTTTCATTATGAAAAAGTACGAAACTACGCCTTGCAAGGAATATTATTATACCTACACAAAGTATTTTATACATTTTAATTAAATGACAAAATCTCTCAGGGGATATACAGGGTCTAACGGAAAGGGTATATGAAGCCTAAGGAAGGGTGTTAAGTATCGGTAACTGAACAACTTTTGTTCTACAACTTTTCGATTTTCGCTAATTTATTGTTTGACTATTCAAACAATTTGTACCGGGCAGCTAATCGATTTGTATGAGACATTAATTTATTTTTATTTTTTAATCGAAAACTCGTAGAACAAAAGTGGTTCAGTTACCGATACTCCACCCCTTAGGCTTCATGTACCCTTTCCGTTACACCCTGTATAAAGGCATATTAATCTTCTATTTATATGCCCCATCGTACTAAAATATTCCATTTTATGTTTGTTAATAAATCATGATGACTGTAACTACACGAATCTGCACTAAATGAACATTTAGGCATAGATAACACAATAAATACTAAAATCGTAAAGAGTCAACTCATGTCATGCGAGTTAAGTATCCCCAAAGAGGTTTTACGTAATTTTACTCTGATAACTGCATTTATTTGAATATTGTGCGTCTTTACTTATTGCAGAGTATTTATTAATATTATATTCATTGCAAAGCATAGTCGTAGACCACAACCAGACGTAGATAAAGACTAAAATCTATACATACTTGGTTTCATCTATGTAGACTGCTTCGAGGACTTTGGCGGCATATTGTAGGTTCTTTTGTAAAGTCTCTGCGGATATTTCACCTCTGTTTAATTGTCTTAGGAGATAGCGTAATCTGTGGACAAAGATAACATTGTTATAGACAAGCTTGCATAAATTAGTATATCGAACTGGAGGTCTAAAAGAAAATTAATTAAGTAGTCTAATTAATTTAGTAGTATTGGTCGCTTTATAAAGAGCTTAGTAAACGAGTAGTAGATGCCACTGGTGACCCAAGAGCTGGCAGCTACCTCGCGCAACGGATTAGCATCGCGATCCAGCGAGGTAACGCTGCCAGTGTCTTGGGTACTATTCCTGTAACTATTTTTTTTTTAAATAGTTTAGATTAGGTTTTTTAAATATTGAATGGTTCTTTTTTATTTTATGTTGTACCTTTTGGAAATAAACAAATCAAAATTAAAAAAAAAGTACTCTAATATTAATTACCTAGTTATTACTATATATACTATTAATTACCTAGAGGTAGAACGAGGAGACCATGCAGCATTTAACCATTTTTCAAAACATCACCAACTTGTCGACCAAATTGGTGTTAAATGCGGTGTACTATAAATCGTCGAGCGTGCATGAACAGATTGAAGCGAGAGTTGTCTACCAGGATCGCAGCAGATGGAAATGTCCATCGTCTCTGGTTACCTCTATCGGAAATCAGGCGCGAGTTTATTTACGGACAACAGTAGATCAATGGTAACACTTGCAGTACGACTTTAAATCTTACGACGCAGATAATAAGAACGGTCCACTAAGTGTTGCACTTGATCTGCTGTTAGCCGTATTGACACAGTATATTGGCTATACACAGTATTATAAGAAAAACGTCTGTCAACCTGCTGTCAACACGTCAAGTGAGATGTGGTCAGTCCTTGCGCGTCTATCTATATTCTGTAGTTTGTAGGGCCGGAAACGTTTTATTTTTCTTTACCTATTCGCGCTCGCGTTGCCTTACTGTGTAATTTCTCTACTGTGTACATCTTTACAACTTGGCCGCAGAAGTGAACGAATGAATAGGCTAGGCTTCTCACAAACGCTGCGGAGATTGGATTGGGATAAAGTAGCCTTACAATTCCACAACGGGCTGGGAAATACAAGTAAAGTAGCTTGGAGATCGTGATATAATATTATGGTTTTATAATCTATTATTAGAGCAAAATTTTCTTCAGAATTCTATAGAGCCTTTTGTGATTGAATCTACTCCTATTTCAAAGTTTTCCCTATACATCTTATAAGAGTTATCGAAGGAGAATCTTATTAATTCGTCTTGTTCTATAGCTTCTACACTCTACAGGGTGTCCTTGAATTTATTCCACAAACTGAAACTGGGGGTTGTACTCATGATAAATATTAAATTGGTAAGGTTTTTTAGTAAATCAAAACTGCAAAAAAAATTAACTAAGTACGTCACAAGTCACACAATGACCTTAGATGTGACCATTAGATCAAATTCCAGTGTAAGAAATCGTTGCAAAAAATTTAAAATACCTTAAAATGTAAAGACTCCCAAACACAGTAACGATGCACATCAAATTAATATTTTTATGGATATTTGAATTTATTGATTTTTTTATTATTCTTTTTTATTTGTTTAATTTACTTAAACGCTGTGCATAATTAATGTAAGTCACAAGCCTAACCATCCATTTAATTTTGTCGAATGAATTCAAGGCCACCCTGTATAGAAGCTGTATAACATAAAATTAAGTACCTACACTATGTAATTTGCTTCTGTGGCAATTTTATCGACTTTATATAAAAAAACAGAGTATCCGAAACATTTTTCACAAATAAAAAAATGAACAACTGTAATTGGCTCTTCTTAGTTTTAATTATATTTTAAGACATATTGTTTGTTAATAGCTGTAGTTTTCCCTGGTAAATAAATAAAAATAAAGCGGAAGTTATGACACCGAAGTGGAATCAGCTGTTAACGTTTCCCAAAATCTCGAGTTCTGCAAACATTTCTATTATATTGGAGTTTTGCAAATACGAGTAGGAATGCCTATGATCTTGACATTTATGTCGTTTTTAGCACTCATTGAAGGAAAATAACCTTCATTTTGTGTATTCTCGAAATAAATAAATAAATGTAGGGCCGCCTCCGATAGAGCCACGATAATAATAAAGTTAAATGCTTCAATAAAAGCACGAGACTCATAAATTCGTTAGAAGAAACGAGACAATCGAGAAATTCGTTTCCATTTCGGAGACAGTCAATGGGGAGAGCTTAGAGTTTTAAATAACAGGAGGCGTGAAAACTTGAAAAAATAAGTTTTGAGCTACCAGCGTTGTTTGGAATTAATTTACAAGAGTGTGAAACGATAGCAACCGTATTAATTTAAAAAAACTGTATGACGGATGCTAACGCCTTCCAATCGGGTTGTAATGTCGCATATTGTAGTATCAATGCCAAAATATAAGGTAACTTATAAATAACTAATAATGAATGCCTTATATCTAGTAGGGTGCGTATATGTAGTGATTTAATCTCAGCAATAGATTATCATTTTGATTAGTGCGAGGGCGAGAGATTGATTGCTTACAGTGATATATTTATACTTATGTATATTTTTTTATTACGAGAAACAAAATCGGCAACTGGCCGGATGAGGAATATATGCCAGGGCGCAGTAAATTGTAAAATTACCAAAAATGGAACGAACATATTATAAACTTCTCTCAAATCATTTATCACTCGCAACAATAAATTGTCGTCCAAACATGTAATTTCGTAACATCTGTACTGATAATTCGCACATATCGCTTATCAAAGTAAAACTAGTGCTTAATATCTAACGCTTGTTTGATCTTGCGTGTTACTGAGAAGGCAAAGCTAACGAAAATGAGCGTTATGGTGGCACTTCACTTGGCTATTCGTATTTGCGTATTTGTCATAATTGACATGTGTGGTTGGTATTCTTGACAAAATACTCGTCTTATTTGTATGTACATCAAGTATTTGACAAATACGACAAACATCACCCAATAGCGAATACGAATAGCCAAGTGAAGTGCCGCCAAAATACTTGACATATTATATGTACATATAAATAAGACGAATATTTTGTCAAGAATACCAACCACACATGGCAACTATGACAAATACGCAAATACGAATAGCCAAGTGAAGTGTCACCATTATGTTATAATACCTCGTTGGCCACTGAAGATGACAGATGTGACGATCCCAACCCGCCCTAAACAGCTACGCACCTCTACACACCCCAAAAAGACTCTACGAAAAGCCTACGCAACCCTGAAGGGGTGAAAACCTACAAAAAGCTACGGAGAGACCTACCTAAATACTTACGAAAACACCCGCTCTGGAACCCCTACGTGAAAGCTAGATAAACCTACAAAATTATTAAGCTTAAAAGATACTTACCAAAGCTCTTACTAGCTTCCTTACAATTAAAGCTATATGTACCTACTCAATTGACTTTATACTACTATGTAAAATATTAAGCTAATTGAAATAAAGTAAATTGGAACTAATATTAAATCATAATTAAAGCAAAATTAAGGATAATAGAACATTAAATTACTAGAAATTAATAAGGCCAAAATGTGATCGTCTAACCCTACGTTGTTATTTCCTAATGTAGTAACACACAGAATCTTCAAGGGTTCAGCGGAGATCAGGTAGATGAATATAAATTAAAGCATAACAGGTTTATAACGAAAAGAAAATATTTATTGCGATAACCTAACGTACAAAACTACTAGACTTATTACTAGCACGATTAATAAAACTTACGCTAAGTTATCTTAAATCTAAATGAGCGTACTGACAACTATTAAGAAGTTACTTAAGTTCGAAATAACGTCCCTATATTAAAGGTTATTAATTAAAATGAGAATTAAATTAGATTATTTACAGATAAACAAATTGGAAATTGAAGTTAATTAGCTACCTACCTTCTGACATACTTATTGACCATACCCAAGGCCTGAATACAATACTAAAACGCAACAATATACCTACAGAACTACCGTGACTATGAGTTAACCCTATGAAATCTTTAAATCAAAAGAACTTATACATTTTATATCGAAAATGAAAATAAATAATTAGAATCGAGAGAGGTTCTTACAACTAATATTAATACCGTAACGGAGTTTTCCTGCAACAGAAAAATAGGTTAATATCGACTTCAAGATAAGATTTACACAAAAGAAAGGGAATTACAGGAAAACTATATTAATGGTAAATAATGGAAGAGAACACAATTTATTGGCTTGGAACCCTGGATGGAAGTAAGAATATTACTCGGACATCAGAATCTCTGTAAGAAATTACTGTTAGACGTGAGAACATTTCCTGTAAGAGATTAACCTCTAAAAAAAAATGTTTTCACCGCCCCTGGCTCCAACACCACGCCAAGAGGGGATAGACTCCAACCAGAATGCGAGTCTCCTCAGGAAAGGATGATGGAGAGGAATCTGATGTTAAAAGTTGCTATTTCGCAAAACTAATAATCTTTCAGTCCCTCTCATTGAAGTTCTTAATGTTACTAGATTCATTCTAGTGGTTTCTGGAGTGCCCAGTTACTGATAGAAGTATTTGCACATTGTGCGTACAAAGGTAGGTTCAATACCTTGTACAACTGAAAAGGTAGGTTCAATACCTTGTAACTGGAAAGGTAGGTTCAATACCTTTCCACAACTGAAAGGGTAGGTTCAATACCCTTCCACAAAATAAAAGGTAGGTTCAATACCCTTTACAACTGAAAGGGTAGGTTCAATACCCTTCCACAAAATAAAAGGTAGGTTCAATACCTTTTACAACTGAAAGGGTAGGTTCAATACCCTTCCACAAAATAAAAGGTAGGTTCAATACCTTTTATATTTCCTGTAGGAATAAAATAAGAATAGAATGAATTTTAGTAACGGTAAGAATAAGACAGACCGAAGTGATTGTGCATAAATAAACCATAAGTTACATTTAATAAGCATTTATATGCTTTCAGAAGGACTTGGTAGGAAGTTCGGAAAGATGGGAGAATGATTGTTAGGAGGATTATTGAAGGGAATAGATTTAAACTAAAGCCCAGCAGCTCGCCGTACTAGTGGGTTGAATCCACATCCTCATTACCAAAATAACCCTGGCCTAAATGAGTTTAGTGAGTGAAGGTTGAAGGTTGAATAAGCTGTGTATCACCTCGCCGGCCAAGCGATGTTCCACACAGCCAATTCGGTGTGCAGTGTGGGGAAAATTTGATAGCTGCGGGTATAGTGTAACTGCGTGCTCCAATAAAACCACCAGCAAGTCACATCGTTTAGAATAGCTTACTCGTGATAATATCAGAGAATATGTCTCAATCAACCCAGAGTTACGTTAGCATGAATCAGGGTTCGAACCCGATGATTATTAACTTTAGGCCAATATAGTGCCAGGCCTCAATTCAATCTATGTTCGGGGTAGGTTCACTTTGCGTACCGCCACCCTTAATATTACGCCTTAATTGCCTAAGCGGTTTGAATACACGAGTATACAACAATGAACACAATACAAGAAAATATATGAATAAAGCACATAATAAATATACACACACAAGAGAAATATCAGGTGAAATAAGTGTACAATTCAAGAAGTGAAATAATTAAATCAACTATCCGTTCATAGGGTTGTACGAATCTCAATTACCCACAAAACAGTGATAAAAATAATGAAACATTAAAATGTACACACAGAGCTAGACAATAGTAGCACTTACCCAACACGGAGAATAGCTGTAATAAAATATGATTAGTAACAAAATATTTAAACCTTACTCACGTCCGCTCAGCCGTAGGGGAATATATGAATGAATAATAAAGAATAAATAATATAATAAATAAGTATACATACAGTAAATACCTTTCTTCACTTGAAATCGCTGGGATTCCAAGCAGTTGGAACATGGGAATGTATAGGAATTAGGTTTACCCGACACTCTCACTCAGACTCAAGCAAGATTGTTATAATACTAACACAGGATAAAGGTGTCTTGTCCTGTATCGGGCTGGTTGGTTTAGGAGGAATTGTGGTCAGGAAAAAGGGTATAAGGTAGTGGAAATAGGAAGAGTTTGACCTAACGGGCCCTACGGGGGAATATAATAAATAAATAAAATACACAAATTAAACTTCAATAGAAAGAAGTTTAAAATTAAGAGAGACTACTACTGCACAACGAATTGCGCGCCAAACTAAGCTAAGATCGCACGTACGTCCGGCAGCGGTTCCGCGATCCAAAGAAGCAGCCCCCGCCACGCTCGGTCAAGTCTATTTAAGCAGGCGCTGCTTCCCCTCCTCTCTTCACCTCTCGTCCCCTCCTTTTCGGCGCCGGTCTGTCGCACCAGCCACCTGTGCGAAGTGGCGTGACTTTCTGAAATAGTTCCTAATTAGACGTAACTAACATTAAATGCTACGCTACTATAGGCCTTGGGTATAGTAAATCAAAGTCCATAAAAATACTATGAAAGTTGAATGAAAATCATACGATCGACCACTGGCGCCTGCCTGTCGCATGAACACCTGTGTCGTCGTGGCGTGATCTCTATGTAAAACCCGCTCCTAATTAGGCTTAATTAACTTATCGGCAACTAGGCTTTATTCCTACTACACTAAAGTCGAAACTCGTTGTATTGACTTCCGATTGAAATTACTTGTGGTAGGCTTTATACTACAGGGTGATTTATTCCCTAATAAAATCTCAGAATTAAATGAATAACATTTAAATAACTCCTACCTAATAATCTAAAATAATAAATTTTACCTATATGGAACATTCCATTATAAAACTGAACGGCGGGAAATCCTACCTAGGTACATGTAAGAATGCAAAACCGAAGAAAATTCAGTAGCTTTTCAGTAGACAAGGTGGAAATATGAAAGCTTTAATGTTGTGAACTAAAAAGAAAATTAAATGAAGTATTTTCTATTGTAATTCCGGTATGACCGGTACACAGACATTATGTTGGAAAAGTTTATGTGATGGCATCTCCATTTTCAAACGCTCTACGTATGAAGAGTTCTCTTGATACCAATGAAAATGCTGTGGTTGAACTGTTCTAAAATTTTATTTTTTTACCAATCAGTATTTATTGTGTTCTTGAAGTTTCATGAAATTCTTTCAGGATTATGTGATGTCTGGATACCCGATATTCGCAAGTCAATTGTAGTAGTAAATTGTCTACTAAAACCGCTAAAATTTTATATCATTAGATTTATCGACACTTTTTTTTAAATAACGACAACTATAACAAGAAATCATAACGATGGTCCATCCGTCCGTCCATCTGTCTGTCTGTCTGTCTGTCTAGGTCTTACAGCACAAGTAAAGGAAAAAATCCGAAAACTGTAAATTTGAAATTACATCCCTCCAAAAAAAATTTTTTGTTATTACAAACTTGTATTTACAGATGATCATCTAATCAGGAGTATGTCAATGTAATATTTTTATAATGGCAAAGTTAAGTTGGTCTCTAAATCTAGTTTATCGTTAGAGCAAAGTTACGGGGTTATAACTAAGTCGTCACGTCGACACGTTCAGCAGGTACCACGCCAAAACTACTGGAAGGATTTTAAAGGGACTATCACTAGGAGATAGCTCAAATATCTAGGCAGGACATAGGCTATAAGCCATTGTGGTATGTGATGAGGAACCACGTAACCAGTGGTGAAAAGCTGCCTTCCAGTACCTTGAAAGTACTTCGTGGAGCTCACCACGAATAAAAATGTGGTACCACAATAAAAATTGACCTTTACCTGTTCTCAGAGCATCGAAATTATTCTGTTTTTCAATTCGACTCGGTATCGTCATTAACAGTTTCCGATCCAATTCATTCGGAAATGGCATCCCCTGCTTCCCCGAGCCGGGGCAGGCGGAATCAAGCGGAATAATTGACCCGTAGCTACTCTATGAAAATTGAATGAAAATATCCGTCTCCTCCACAGTGAATGATATTGGAGAATCTTATTATCAAATGGAGAGAAAAATGGATCTGTAAGAAAAATAGGGGTCTTTTGTAGACAAGTACAATCTTTTGTAGGTTTAGATAGTTTAGATTAAATTTTTATTTATTTGGAAGATATAGGTACTATGTAATTAATTATTACCAATAAAAGTTTTATTCAGTAAAATCTAACTCAGAGAAAAGTTTACAAATGCAACAGTTCCCCTAGCCAAGTGGTAATTACTTTCGTTAACGCTAGTAAAATATAAAGATAAATGTATGTGATTTAGGAAAAAACAAATGAACAACATATAAACAAATATTTTCCTATATATTTCTAAACTAGCTGCTGCCCGCGACTTCGTCTGCACAGGATTATTAATTATAGCCTATGTGTTAGTCTGATTTATGAGCTATGTTATTGAAAAGTTTCATTAAAATCCATCCAGCAACAAACATCCATCCTCCATATATCATCCATACAAACTTTCGCGTTTATAATATTAGTAGGATATTAATCCCAAGTTTTGCACAAAAGAATTTCATAAGGAAATGAATTCGGATGGTTGACATATTCTCAAAATCTTCTACAACAAATATTTTATTATAAATTCTTTCACAATATTTTCTGTAGACCGCTAGAGGTATCTGCTAGTGAAATATTTTGTAAAATCACTACAATATTTCAATATTATTATGTTAATATTGTGTGAAATAAATAAACAACAAATTATTCAGAACTCCTACACGCTCATACGACATAAGAATAAACGTGAAATCAAATTGTTTTACTAAAAATCTGTTTCAAGGATCACAAAGACAAAATTGTTCCCTTTTGCTCTCATAGGTCAAAGGTATACTCGAAAATATGGTAAATATGATTTGGTTTATATCCCTTCAGAAGTAGGTAAGTATATTTTCTCTATTTAATACGAAATGGCAACAATATTGGATTTAATCAAGGAATTTTAAGTAAAACAAAGAAACAGTAAGTTATTTTTTTACCAATGAAATATTACCTAATATTTGGGGGCAATATCTGACCGGAGTAGACGTAGAAATCACTTAGCCTACGGTTTGTTCGACGAAAGAATCATTCACCGATGGAAGTTCCTTACCTAAGTGCGGCTTTGTCGCACGCGTCGGGCGTGTCTACGGCGGGCAAGTGCTCAGTGTCAAGATCCACCTGGTCGAGCTGCTCGTCGGTGGGCGTCGAGCAGCTCTCGGTCTTGCTCCGGCTCGAGGAGCGACGCACGATTGTGAGGGCGCCTTGCTCTGAGGACAACACGTTCACACATTAAAACTCATTATTATTGTTATTTGATAATGATGATTGATCAACTGTCTCAAAAGGATTCTTGAATATTTTGGTCACATTGCCAGGAAGAGTGGCGACAACCTGGAAAGATTAATGGTGACTGGCAAGGAGACCTCGCGGACGAAGCCCGATACGTTGGTCCGATCAGATCCGTACCAATCTCGATACCGGTTTTTACGATGCTCTTCACGTCGCCGAAGATAGGAACAGATGGTGCAGCATCATCAGAGAAAATATGATTCAGGCCCCTCACTCACTCACGACCCTCAGCAATGAGGAATACGACGCAAGGAGGAGGAATGATGATTGAAGAAAAAAAAATGCCGCGCCATAGTGGAGCTAGTCTAAAGTATATTTTCTTTTGTATGGGGACTGGATCAATTTTTGGAAAAACAAAATGGCGGACGAGGTTAGCCATAACATTATCAACACAATTTTGGACAAATTTCAAACCCATTTTTGGATCGATGTCATCACATTTGTGTAATGTCTTATATGGGGCAATGTAGGGCTAGATATGAATAATATTGCAATAAAAAAATCTCCAATTTTTAAAGAGATATTAGGAAAGTGGAAATGGCGATTTCGTTGTCCGCCTTTGTCACTCTCATAATATGTCAGAAAGAGACATCAATAAACGATACGAATCTAAACAAAACAATTTTGGAACAATTATTTACTTACATTATCTACTATGTATTACAAAAAAAAGCAGATCTAAAGGACTGTCATGCAATTTACGTTCATCAATAATTCCACTCAGTATCAACAAAAAATCAATAACAAATGTATACAGAAACGAAATTGTCATGCATTTCCTACGTTCAATTTACATGCACCTGCGTACACTGCAGGACACAAAAAGTGGTACCAATAAAAAAGGCCGTTCAATTAAACTTGTAGTCTATTTTCCCGCGTTTTTCCACTTCGAATTTGCCCGTCCAGTGCTTATTGAGAGTCTCACGGGCACCGTTCGTTTGTGCAAGTCTATTCACACTTTTGAAATCGGAGTATGCTTTGCCTTTTCGCATTTTAAATTTATGCACCGTTATAATCTACCTTTGGGAGAGATTTTGCTACTTATTTGAAACGAATACATTCGAAGTGAGATTCATGAGATTTTTATTTTAGATTGTCCATTTTATTTAATTCATAATTATTTATGTCCTATAAAATAGTCTTTACTTCAGATAAATAATAAGTAGAAAATTGATGAGATTGAAATAATATTTATTTCAGAAAATTAATAAGGGTATTATAAAATCTTATGACTCACACTATGGTCCCCTGTATTGGGAGTCATGATCTGAGGGTCACTTGTGCCAAAGTTCGGGTTAAATATCTTTGAAACGGATTAACACACTTGGTAAAAAAAATATAGTTAACTCATATTTGCATATTATTTGACAAGGGCTAACTTAAATTTGATACTGGGTTATCTTTGGTGCAAGTGGCCTTTAGATGTTTATAATAAATGATTTAAAAATAAATAATTTATTTTTAGCAGGTAAACATTTTTTTTAAACTATAAACTAGATTTCGATTACTTCTCTGTAGCTGTGATATTTTATCCAAAAATAGAATATGCTTTCAATTAGTTTCTCATGTCACAGTTTCTAGAGTAATATCTACCCACCAAACCCTGTCAGCTTTCGTATTTCCTCTCTCCTTACCAAAATTAACTTACCCACACTACGCCTGCAGGGGTTTCGCCGTGCCGTGAATAATGTAGTTAGGCAGTACGGACAACTAAGTACCTTACCTAACCACAAAGAGATTTACCTTTTTCGTGACAGGATGTGTAATTTAAAGAGAAAGCGAATTAGAAACAGGAATGATTCAGTAAAAGAACTAATTTCTTTTTTATTAGAGGAGATTTAGACAAAATAGCAAAGTTTTCACATTACTAATTTTCACCTCAACCACTCCAATTAAGCTAAAAGCTTGTACTTCCTAAAGCGGTTAGACTGTGCCCATAAAATAATTATTCATCATCAACCAATATCAATCAGTATATAGTCGTAGAACCGACAATCAGCTATAAGTAAGTAAGAAAAAAAAAGTAAGTAATCCGTTTATTTCGCAACAGCAAGACATTTACATTATAGTACATTATGTGTCTAACAAGATAACACACCAAATAAATATAGAGCGGTTGTGCTGCCGTTGCGAAAAGGGCCTCAACTCAGCATAATGTTGTCGACAGGATGCCGGTAACGCTGATTCAGAACTATCTATCTAAGAGTTCTATAAGAACCGATAGCAGTGGTTTGACGGAACCCTAACGGTTGTCGGTTCTAGGATAGATGTACGACGTGTTGACGTGCAAAAATTTACACAACGTGCTTACTTGCAATGAAGACATTTAACTTTGACTTTGTAACCAGCCCATAATGCTTAAGCTTGCTGATCTTATGAGCAATGTCAACTACTTTTGTTTTGTAGACTGTATACTTTTATTTTTAGGCCGAGATTCAAGGAGCGCGATTTTATGCTGTTATTCATAAACCTAGTTAAACCTCACTTCCATTAAATCGTGTTGCTATCCCTTTCACACTTCGTTAAAAAAGATTAAGATAGAAAGGGACAGGGGGCCTAAACTGTGACGTAACTTTAAATCGCGTTTATGAATTCGCGCCTGAGTGTGGTACCTATCTCACTCTTACAGTCAAAATGCTCTGAAATTCGACAGTTACGCTAAGCTCCACCTCAAAAATCGGTCTTAGATCAACGCAATTGGTATTATTCTGTAAGGAAAACTACAATATTATGTGTCCTTGTACAATTGGAGAAACTGAATAACTCATCCAATTAAAATATCCAGGATAAGTTTGTTCTTTGGTAAAGTTATCTGAAACCTTTGAAGTTGTAAATTGTATTGTTGTTTGCCCTTAAGGCTTCGTATGCGCGTATTTTCTGCTTTTCTACGAAGGCTACGGCACTAACTACTAAAATTAAACGTCTGAAAAAAATATATAGCAATCTTGGAGTGTCTATTTAGAGACTGATGAATACCGATACACGATTGGACAAACTTCGCTTGATAGAAAAAAAATCGCAAACATACTCCTTCCATGTCTTTTAAAATGAAAATTATATCTAAACCGAAATAGTTATTCATACAAAATATACATTTCAACACGTAGGATACTATAAATACGAGAGCTTGTTTTAAAAAATCAGATTTTTGTTGGCGTATTTTTATTTCCCTGCCAAAATTCATCCAAAATCCATAAAAATAACGCCTTAAAATAGACGAATCACCCTTTTCCATCAATTGGCCGTGCAAATAAATTGTTTTCTATGCCACTGGCAGCTTATCTCCGGGCGTAGCATTTCCGGGGTGTTTGCTAGTTTCTGTTTACTCGGCTGCGTTGCCATGGCGACGGAGAAAGGCTGTAAGCCTGAAGTAGCCTATCTGCCTGGAGGCCTCCTTGTGTACAGATAAAATTGCACTTTGTTGAAACAACCAAGAGAGAAAACAACTTATTTCAATATATTTTTTATATATCAGCGCAATTTTATTCTGCCTGTAAAAGATCGATGACTTCAGCATTACAGTAATCTAGATTAAAAATACCGTTCTGTAAATTATTATAAGTTTTGGTTATTCAATAATATAATTTACGTTATCGTAGCAATTCCAGAGTGTATTTTAATCGCCACTAAGCGTCCCGCTCTCTCTTACACGTTACAGTTTCGTTGCGTTACAATTGCGTTCATGTATTAGATTTGGGGGCCGCGATAGACCTTATGTTACACATACACTATTTTATTATTACTGATTAACAAATATATAAAATACAAATAGATAATACAACAAAAATTATACTAAAACAAAAT
This sequence comes from Tachystola acroxantha, assembly GCA_963506565.1. NCBI lineage: Eukaryota > Metazoa > Arthropoda > Insecta > Lepidoptera > Oecophoridae > Tachystola > Tachystola acroxantha. The sequence goes on from OY735871.1 coordinate 12,427,721, forward strand.
AAATACCTAACTACTATTTACAGTCGCCGTCACTCCCCCCCCAGGGACCCCAGTGCGCTGGCGGCGTTGCCCCGCTGAATAGCGAGGCTCAGCCTTCATGTTACACAAATGCAATTTTACAGTGTTTATTTAAAATTATCTAATAATTTCATTTTATTGGGACCTTAATGAGGTACCAAAAAAGGTTAAAAAAATTCAACTTTTGATAAGTACATTTATCATTATTTACCTACTTTTTGAGACAGTACCAGATCAGCCCCTATTACCGTTCTCAAAACGATGAAATCATACCATGTCATGACGCGCCGAACAGAGACGCCGCTATACCAATGCGATAACACTGTCCCTTTCATAGCCGCTATGACATGGTATGATTTGATGGTTTTGAGAACCATAATAGCCCCACAGATGGTCAAAGTCAAAAGTCAAAGTCAAATTTCTTTATTGCAAGTAAGCACGTTGAGTACATTTTTGCACGTCAATATATTTTTTGAATTTACATTTACACCACTTTGCAAGGAAAAGGTGCCAACGCTGAGGAGAAAAAGTGGCAAAAAACTCTCAGCAACACATCTTTTAAAACAATGATAATACAATGATTACCTAATAACTATACAGTACGTAACTATTACTATTGTTAGTAAGTTTATCCCTCATGCGGAACCGGCGACACACACCATGCATGTTCATCGTTTAAAGAGTCATCTATCCTGTAATACGCCTTCTTAACAAGTGTTCCTTTAATGAAATTTTTGAATTTCCTCTCTGTCAACGTCGTGACACTTTCTGGCAACTTGTTATAAAAGCGAATACAGTGCCCCATGAAGGATGTACTAACCTTACGTAGTCTGAATCCGGGAAATGCAAGTTTATCTCTATTTCTTGTATTAGAACTATGTGTGTCACTGATTTTTGGAAATAGAGATATATTTTTGCGTACGTACATGATATTTTCATAAATGAATTGGCTAGTTACCGTCAGTATATTAATATTTTTAAACAATTCCCTCAGAGATTCTCTACAACGCAGATTGTATATAAATCGTATTGCCCGTTTTTGTAGTATAAAAATGGTCTCGATGTCGGCTGCCCGTCCCCACAGAATGATACCATACGACATGATGCTATGGAAGTAACTGAAATAAACCAACCTTGCGGTAGCCACATCTGTCAGTTGTCTAATTTTTTTGACTGCATAGGCGGCTGAACTAAGTCTATCGGCTAATGACGATATATGTAGGCCCCATTGTAACTTTGAGTCTACAGTAACCCCAAGGAAGACCGTGCTTTTAACAAAATCTAATTTATCATTATCCAGGACCACATTATTTTCTACTTGCCGCACATTCGGTAGGGAAAATTTTATACATTTAGTTTTCTTTGAATTAAGTACCAAATTATTTAATGTGAACCAGTTCATAACTTGTGAAAGAGCATTATTTCAATTTCAAACCATTCAATACATCACCGAAATATAAATAGATACTAGAACTGAAATGACAGTAAGGTAAGAGAGACTGTAAGGTAAGATATTTCTGTGACCCTCCCAATTTCTCTGCCTCTGAGGGACGGGTTTGGACCTCACAAAATGGCCAATCTGCGAAATAAAGAGGGAATTGCCCACCCGAGCACGTGATAACAAATGCGAGTTCTACAAGTTGGAAATCGGAATGCTTTATCATGCTTCTTTTGTTTTAAGGGTAAGGTAAAACGAGTATTTATTTATTTTATTAATGGACTCGACAATTCGTCATTTGCCAATGTCATGTTACAGAAGTGTTATAAATGTTATATAAAACAATCTGGTTATAAATGCAACTGTTTAACAATAATTTCCTCTGAATGTCCTTCAAAAAGCGCTCACGATTCGATACGACGCCATCAATGGGTTATGACGTCGTTAATTCTGTTTCACTGCCCTTTGGGGCGGCGGATCTTAAAGTCCATATCGAGTTTCCAGTCTAGGTATAAAATAGGTGTCATAAATTGTACTTACCCATTGGACAAGTAAATACCGCGTATTCAATATTGTACTCTGCGAGAGGTAAGAGGAGTTTTATCACTCTTGTTTGTCAGACTAATTATATATATGATAATAGTAAATTCAAGAAGAGAAGAGAATGGAGAGTCATGAGAGAAGATCGTGCTGCGAAGAGAGCATATCTGGGCGAAATCTGGGTGAATGTCAATTCAAATAAGTACACTTTATTGTACGGACAATAGCAGATCAATGGTAACACTTGCTTTAGGATTTTAAATCTTACGACGCATATAATAATAACCGTCCAAAGTGTTACACTTGATCTGCTGTTAGCTGTATATAAAATACACAACAATGGCAGAAACAAAAATACGAAACATAATGTTATGAATAATTTTGACGGCCTTCTCAGAGCGAGCTTCTAAAAGCGATATCTTCCAAAATAAATATAAATAAATATACTTATGTAATTTTAAGTGTAATTGGTACGGTCGAAGGCAAAGAAAGGTGTACTGGGAGAGTTTTTAAAGTTCGGATTTTCTCAAAAACCACTTTGACTTATTGCAAAAGTTCTTTCACTGTTTGATAGATAAAAGTGAAAACTATGTCACTGTAAAATAATTATTAAATTCGGTCCAGTAGTTTGTGAGAATCTCAACCTTATTGAGGTCCCCTGTATCTCTGTCTTCAACTGTACATGGCTGACCTGACCGGGGATCGAACCTGGGACCTCCTTATGGTAAGTCCAGTAACCCAATTACGCCACCGAGCTTTTGAATGAAGTATTCATGTACAATTAGGGCAATTAAGCCCGTAGGCTGTGAAAGCAACATGACACTGCATTTTAAATGAAATCATATTTTATTTTCGTTCAATGTTTCATATTGAACACAACACAGTGGCAATTAACGTTGGTTAGTAATATTAATTTTAATGTCGTGTGGGACACAAAATTATACATTTTAAATTATCTGGCATACGAGTAATATGTTTTAATTATCACTTAACTGTACAGGATGTTGATTTGACGGGGCGTAGGTATACTGTATGATAAGTACAACATCAATAAAATATAGTTTTTTAGTGTTAGATTTTAATAATTTAATTAATGCATATATCACATTTTAATACATTATTTGATTATTTTTTTTCAATGCTCCGTCTGCTATTTATTATTTGGGTTTTGTAGTGAAACATACTATAGTTCACAATGAAATCAAATAATTTGTAAGTTATTGATATAAAATATTTATAAATTATAGTAAATATAAATGCTGTTATTCATAAACCTAGTTAAACATCACTTCCTTTAAAAAGTGTTGCTATCCCTTTCACACTTTGTTAAAAAAGTTAAGATAGAAAGGGACAAGGAACCTAAACGGTGGCGTAACTTTAAATCACGTTTATGAATAACAGCGTAGGTTACCTTAAAATTGTAACTAACTACTTACTAAACAATTCAATAAACAATGTACAAAAATACTACTAATAAGATAATTATTTCAAGGTTGGGGGACCACATGTAGTGCATGGTTTGTTGCAAGGATTTAGGACCTTATAAAATTACAAATAAGGTATTTATTTACACAGTAAGCGGAAGGTCAAACCTACACTAAAGGTCGACTCTTACCGGAGGGGCTGATCGTTTTGACGGATAGATAAATAAACAGTGTTATTTGACCTTCCTGTTTCGAACACAAATGGTGAAGGAAGTGGTGCGATATGGACAGGACAATGAAGAAGAGGAACATGCACGAATTGACATTGGCGATTACCGCGATTGGATGTACAGAGTACTTTACCTACTATGTAATTTGGTTGCTGGTGCACTTTTGCATTATTACTTAATTGTATTATATTGAGTACCCCATGTATTTTCTCGAAAATGTGTAGTAAAATCATACTATTTCCGTTTCAATTAATTAAATGCGCTACGCCCGTAGCCCGTAGCAGGCAAGCGTAGCAGATTCGTGATAAGGAAAAATTACCCCAGTACCGACGTGAATTTTTTTTCTATTATTTTTGATATAATATTGTGTATAATAATTCTAAATAGTCCCTATATCCGAAATCCCAGATTCGAGTCCAGAGAAAAGTATACAGGATCATTTTTAAGTTTGAGATAGAAGTTATATTTTGCTGATTGCGCAGTGTTTTTGTTTGCTTGTAATCACATTTAAACGGCTTTTTATGTGTCGACGTTCAATTGTCTTGTCCGTTTGGTGTTAATGTAAAATGGTCTGTACATCCATCGCGATAGGCGCTCCAGTCGTGTGACGTGCTTACTGGGAGGGGTGCCGTTGCGGGGCGCAGGCGGCGGCGGCGGGCGGGGCGGCTCGTCGCGTGCGCAGCCAGCCGGGCCCGCGCCGGCGCCGCCAGGAGGACTCGCCACTAGAACCAACCACCAGCGTTAGGCAACATAGTAGCTGAAATAGTTTATTAGGTAGTAAGATACCCCATAGTAGCGCCGACTTATCAGCGCCCGCGCAGCGCCAACGTAAAGTAAAGGAAAATGAAAATGTAAAAGACAACGCTCGAAAATTGGAGTGACGGCGCCGCCGCGCTAGCGAAGCGTCGACGCTTCACGGGCGCTGATAAGACGTCGACGCTCTAAAGACCCTAGTGGGGGTATCTATAACGGGAATATAGCCGATTTGCAACTAGGGTGAAGTTTATACGCATTTTTATAAGTTTCGAATCGTACTTTCTCCCTTACATAGCGTGTTGAGGATGTGATTTCCAATAAAAGATTGTATCACTTTCAACTATGTTTTAATGAAGTAAAATCAGCTTGATACATGTTAGTAAGTAATGGTCGGTGCCGAGGAACGAGTGCAAAGTAAGACGTTTTGTCCGCAGCGGCGCGGGAGTCGCCGCAACTTCACAGGTAAGTAGTTTGTGGTTAATTTCGCGTAAGTTGCGTAGACATAGCGCATACTACACCTACGAGGAAAATAAAAGACTAAATTGACTAGACGAAATTTTAAGTAGCTAAGTGATTACTGTAAGAACATACGAAATTACGCAATGCATATCTATTCCTTACGAAATCTTTCTCGTTAAAATTCACCATTTAATATTTACGACACAACAAAGAAAAACTCGATACCTAGTATTACTACGAACGAGACGGTTAAAATAGCCGTTAAATTGACTTAACAACCCGGCAAACGGCAAAGGTATCCATGAATGAAAAATGGTTTTGTCGTCGTAAAACGGTACTAATGCTAATGTTAGAACTGAAACGGTCACGAAACAGGTGCGTCATACTTTTTAACTGGAAGTCGTTGTAGGTCCTAACGTCATTTGTTTCATATGAAGTCGTCATTTATTTACGGTTTGCGTTCCAATTTTGAAGGTAACGTCACGTAGTACATAATTAGGACACATATTAAAATTAAATTTATTCTTTATACACTTGAGTATCTACTGTAAAGGGTATTTTATAGGTAGTTCATAGCGCCATAGACCCCAGGCTCAATTTTTTTTTCAGATATCTCAAATTAGACACTAAATAGGAGCGTAGCGTACCTATTTACAAAGGCTGTATAAATAAACCTTTTATCCATATGCGGTTTTTGTAAACTTGTATGTAATATTGTCTCTATAACAGTACAGCTCTATTAGGGGTGGGCCTGTGATGGTCTTTCTCCTTTAAAATTTTCGTTTCTTTTTATTTTATTTTATGAGATAATAATGCTATGTATCGAGATATACAGGGTGTAACGTAAAGGGTATATGAAGCCGAAGGGAGGGTGTTCAGTATCGGTAACTGAACAACTTTTGTTCTACGACTTTTCGAATAAAAAATAAAAATAAATTAATGTCTCATACAAATCGATCAGCTGACCGGTACGAAATGTATGAAAAGTCAAAAAATAAATTCGGGAAAATCGAAAAGTCGTAGAACAAAAGTTGTTCAGTTACCGATACTGAACACCCTCCCTTCGGCTTCATATACCCTTTACGTTACACCCTGTATTTCATAGGTATTAGAGAGTTTGTACACTTTGGGCTACGCTTCGGGTCTGAAGCTGAACTGACAAAAATGGACATGTGAAACAAACCAAATTATCTTTCCCAACTTAGTCTAATTGAGGTTTCCTTCTATTTTATTATTAGTTTACAATCATTAGCTGTTAGCCATAAAAAAACAGTTTAATCTCACTTCCATTAAACCGTTGTTACTTTCACCATTCGTTAAAAAAAATGTTAACTAAAGTAGAAAGGGACCGTCAAATAATAATTTTAACTCACATTTATGGCTAACCATAAAGGACATGTCCACAAATATTATCATCTTTTTCTTTTCACATAAAAATCAAATACCAACCAAAGTCGAACATTTCTCTACACTTATAAAAATATTACGAGTCATTTTATAATGTACCTATAACATTAGTTCTTATTGAAAACAAATCCGACCGTCTAGACTCTAGACGGGACGTGTGGGACGGACGCTCTTTGTTCGGTTCAGAACGTAAATATTTGATCTCGCCATGAAGCAAGAAATGCTATATGGAGTAAGCCATATTAAGGAATATAATTGTTATTATTTTAAAAGATGTGCTGAAGAATTTTATTGCCACTTTTTCTCCTCAGCGTTGGCAAAGGCGTGGTCCTGTCCATGGTGGCGGAGGCGGAACACCCCAGGAGTTTTAGTTGGTGCGAGTCCAACATAATCACCCGTTCCCCCGGACGGGTGGTATACATTATGTATTTCTCCTGGGCCACAAAAAAAAGGGGGTGTAAATGTAAATTAAAAAAACGGTGACGTACAAAAATTTAACACAATGTAGGTACTTGCAATAAAGAGATATTATGATTCTGATTCTAATTCTACATCTCAGATACTGCTTTTGTATGACAAAGTTGAGAGTTTATGCCATTCGTTTGTTTTTCCTTTGTTTCAACTTTCAATAGAAGTCGAACATGTAAGTACAGATGTCTCTTTTTGACGTATGCGAGTGAAAGTGACAACAAGCACGGATACCTGTCCGCATAAAAAATATACTTTAAGCTCTCTCCATAGAGTGCGCTGATTTTTCTTTCATGGATCTCGCAATAAAAACTCTCAATCCTACTCATTATTTATGACTAAAAGAATACGATGTGTGAATGTTTCTCTTATGTAAGTATTAATATCATCCTGAGAACAAAATGTGAATGATTTAAAAATACATATCATATCATTTCTACCTTTAGAAACGTAAGTCCATACGTTCTTTGTTTCATGGCCCAATACAATGGCTGAAAACGCATTAATTATACTGTCATGTTCATTCATCAGGCTGTTGCGGTGAGCGGCGATATTTTGTACCCGTGCCAACTAAATTATTTATTGGTAACGTAAGCATTATTAGACCCTTTGTGAATTGTAAATGTGACGTTTTTCGTTTGTCATATCCATCCAGGCATGAAAAATGATAATGGATGGATGATGAATAAAGTCACGAAGTAATTTTACGATATGTCGCGGTAAAAGTTTATTTCCGGTTTATGTTTGCCTGGATTTATTTGACTCAATTTAAGTTATTACGTCAATTTTCAAATGAACATGCTGAAAATAAAAATATGAAATACGTCTTTTTGATATTTCAATTAACTCCGTCAATGGGTGGCGGATGCTTAATTATTTTCTATTAGCAAAACGGTATCTCAGTGCATGGTAGGTATTTGTATAGCTTTATTAACATTTGAGTCGTCATCAACAAGCGGTCTCTTTCTATCAACTGACTTATAAATAAAATGCGTGTAATTTAATTACCGCATAATTTACATTTCAACTTTTTTTCGATTCTGTTTTCACATTTGAATATCATTTAAATATCTTTTGTTAACAATTAATTTTCGATACTTGTCAAATAACTTATTGTTCAACGTAAAATAATAGGAGTTTTCTACACTACTGTTTTTTATTTTAACATTTTCTGATACGGCTCGACCTACAATAGAAATGGGTAGTGAAATCGAGGCTCGACACTGTATCTTGTGAACCCTCATGCTACTTTATAGAGACGAAGCTCAAACTGAGTTTCAGATCATTATTTTCACGATTCGCTGGTCTTATACCGTTTGCCTATCGTATATAGGACCATACTTTATATCTCTAGATACTAAGTTATGCTTTGGTGTACCTACTAACGATGACAATAGAGGATAAATACATTAATACAAAAACAGCGCTGTAGTACAGTCGACAGCAGATCAATGGTAACACTTGCAGTACGATTTCAAGTCTTACGACGTAAATAATAAGAACTGTCATAAGTAAAAAGTGTTACCATTGATCTGCTGTCGACTGTACCACTACACATGCTGAGCTGGGGACCGGTTTGACACCACACCACTGCTCCGTCACCACTTCTATTGTACTATTCTATTCTTCTTCTTGTGTATTGTGCATTGCTTGTGTGTGTCAAATAAACGTAAGTTTTTTAAGGGGGGGGGGGGGGGACAAAAAAGTATCATTATTTCAATCTCGTACTAATCAAAATGATATATCAAGCATCATAATCATTCAGACACCGATATACTTACACCAGAAAAACTTCAATCAAAAACAAAAATACCCTCATTCTTTCGGCAGTTCGGGAGAAAATAAATAGCACAATCGGTTTTTTATATAACAAAGTGCCAACCGCCAAGTTCCATCGTTTTCAAGTAAGTTAATGTACGGACAACAGCAATGTCAATGGTAACACTTACAGTACTATTTCAAATCTTACGACGCAGAAAATAAGAACGGTCCAAAGTGTTACACTTGATCTGCTGTTAGTTGTATGTACCTACCTATGTTATGTGGTAAAATTAGAAATGCAGCGAAAGACATAAACGATCTGATATTAATATTCTTAACAATCTTTCCTCGTACGCTTCAGTCATAAAACTGAAAATGGCTTCGAATAATGTATGAACAGTCGGAAGCACAAGTGTAACAATGGACTTCTTATTGTCTACGTTATAATAATTTTTGAAGTGTTACTGTGCTGTCGAGTGTACGAGTAGATAATATTGCGTCGCCGATTGTATTACTCTGATATTGAACGAGTTATGAATTTCGCACATAGTATCATATCACAGGAGACGTATTATTACGCGGGACCTCGTGCGTATGAGAAAGCTATATAACAAGTTATATAAAAGTTATATAACAAAGATTCATAATATTACTGTGTATTGGAATTAGGTCTTCTTGGTCGTATTACGTTTAACTTTGAGTTACCTATTCGACTGTATTGCAGTGATTTCCCGATGGAGATTATAGAATTGAGCGGTTAAAATTGCCTATTCTCCTGTATGATGATATCTGAGAATGTAACGAATATAAGAAAATGTTTTACTATTTCGTTATTTATTGACTAACAATTAATATGTTTCACCGGACATAGTAGTTTTCTAAAAGTCGTTTTCGTGACATGTTACGGTAAATGTCTGTCTTCAGTTTATGTTGGTCTGAAACCGAATATATTAATAATTTATCTCATTTCTAGAATTTTCGATCCGGAACGATACTATAACCTAAGTATTGTGTAAGTAGATCATATTATCAGCAAATTATTTTTCATACGGTTGGCACACCGATCGTCATTTTCCAAATCGAAGCAATAAACCAGAGACTTACTTTACCTTACACATACATTTACATTATAAAAGATAATTTATTCCAGAAAATATAATCTTATTCTAAGTAGTTATCTCTAGTTAGTTATAACTATAATATAAATGTCATATAGGTAACGTACAACAAAAGGCGTCGGACACGAATTAACAACTTACGATAATTGTAGAAAGTATGGGATGATTACCTGAAACAAATTAAATGGATTTGGTTAAAATAATGATTTAATTATTTGTAGTATCTAAGTATTTACTTTTATTATCTTTATTAGAATAAACACTATTTTTAAAATATATTAATAGTAATATTAGTTCATATTCTAAAGAATCTAAAAAAAAATGATTATCTACCTAATTTTAGGCACGTCATCGTCTAGGCCCGTCCCGCGCGGCAGGGTGCCCAGCGCACTGGCCGCATTGCCCCGCTGTATAGCGAGGCTCAGGCGCTGGGCAATACTCACCGGCTCTAAGGTCCCCCGAGGCGAGGACCAGTCGAATATCTAAGTACTTATATTACAAATTCTTTTAGACATAATAATTAATCGTTATAATGTCTGTAAATGCGGAACCCTAAAACAAAGCACCCTCTTCATTTCCGATTACAATTCACGCAGAAATGATAAAGGTAATTCTGCTCTCAACATTTTTCCCTACTCCTTACAGAAACACCTGACGGATTTAATAAACGAAATTGTTTTCCATAATTTGCCGCAGCTAAGTTTATTATCACATATTTAGTAGTAAGTCTATTTTTGGTCATTAAACTACACGAAAAAAATAAAAAGCATAAGACTAGTAATAACGTAAAATGACAATGCCAGATTCTGCCCCACCATCAACCGCTAGATGTACAAGATAACGAAAAAATTTAAAAAAATCTCCGTTTTTTTAAAATTATTGGTTTAAAATAAAGTTTTGTACAAGTTGCGATTCGAAAAAAAACAGCTTAATTAAGAATTCAGAAAATAGTAAGAAATCGAAGAGAATTATTCATTGTTTTTGTAATTTTTCTATAGGAGTTGCGAGAGTAGTAGAAAATGATACTGATTGTGATTATGCTATATAAAACCTGTAATAAGTCCCCAACAAAATGATACATACAGCTTAAATGGTCACGTAGTTTTGTAGGTGGGGCAAAGCTCCGTTGAAATGTGGCAATGTCATTTGTACTTTATGCATACATGTAAATTAATATTTCTTTAAAATATGAACGTGTTATTTTATATTCTAGAAATCGTCTACCTAGCCAAGTGGCTTTGACTTTCGTTAACGCTAGTAGAATAAAAAGAAAAATGTATGGGATCGACATAATTTCCAAATCATTTATTTTCCTCTAGTAGGTATAGAGTATCCCTGGATACTCATACCTCTTAAATTATTGTTCATGACTAAACCGACAAAACTATTTGAACATACAGCTTTATTTTACCTGTTATTGGAAATCTGTTGGCGCTGTAAATCGTGTACATAATGCATTACGGCGAAAGAGCCCCAGACGGGGACTAAATCCTAGTTTACCTGACTCGCAGCCTGCCGCCGCCGCCGCTGGCGCGTGATTGCTTGGGGCTATAAAAGTGCCAATAAAACATTCGGACTGCACAAGTCTTGAGCGCAAGCGGATGACTGTACGACGTACGTGTACGGCCCGTATTAATAAACATCTCTCAGCTCAAAACTCAATCTTGAGAACGACCTCTAGATGGCGTTCCTATTAATAAACGTAACTTAGGTGAGCGTTTAGGAATCGGGTATGAGAACTGTCAAGCTCACGCTTGAGAACATATTTGCTAATTGCAGGCGAACCGCGACTTGAGAAAGACATCACGTGATACAATATTGATACCTCAAGATTGGTTTAATAAGAAGGTTTCATTAGTTTGGCAGAAGGAAGAAATCGTGATTCCGCAATATAAGGGAGTCGAAGAGCTTTTCCGATTGGGTGAAGACAGAGGGAGATATGCGGAGCTGACGGCCAGCCTTCATTAGTGGAGAGGCACTGCAAGAAGAAGAAGAAACAACACACAAACAAAATTGTCACTAAATGCTTGAAGAAAACGAATAAATAACTCCAAGGTCGACATCGAACTAGCAACGTCTGGGGATGGTGGTGCCTCTAATAGACCTTACCCCAGACCTCATTGTCATTTTACTCTTACGTCCTAAAGGAAACCTTCATACTAAAAAGAGACGGATATACTTTGATGTGTCAGACTAAGTTTATCCAAGATCTATGTGTCGTTGTGTTGGACGGACGCTGAAACCTTGCCATTATGGTTCCACTTATACTGTTTGGATACGGAACCCTAAGAAAAACACGCTTATCGCTTATGAATTGTTCTTTACCGATATGTGAAGTGATCCCAATAGGGTTTGAAGCTCAAATAATCTTACGTGCGGAGTAGATTTATAGCAATAAGATTTATATTGTATAGTGTAATGGCAAATAACGAGTACACTAATAAGTATGTAACCGATCTCTTGCAGGTTCATTCAGAACTAATAATTAAAAAGAATCTTGTATCGAAGGATCAATTCACGTTATTATTGATTTATTTTATTAATGGACTCGATAGTTCGTCATTTGCCAATGTCATGTTACAGAATATTCAAAATATCATATCGTCTGCTCTTCATCCAGGGGAGTCGCCGTAGCGTTGTCACTCTGGACAAAGCATCTCGACAGTCACGTGTGAACGTGAGTATAGTATAGTACGTGGTATATGAAGCTGAAGGGAGGGTGTCCAGTATCGGTAACTGAACAACTTTTCTTCTACCACTTTTCGATTTTCGCGAATTTATATTTTGAGTTTTCATTCATTTCGTACCGGTCAGCTGATCAATTTGTATGAGACATTAATTTATTTTTATTTTTTGTTCGAAAAGTCGTAGAACAAAAGTTGTTCAGTTACCGATACTGAACACCCTCCCTTCGGCTTCATATACCCTTTACGTTACACCCTGTATAGTTTTGTACGTCGGTTTCGTATATACGAAATACCTACATAAAGTATGATCAAGCGTGGAACTTAAAAGGCGGCTGGTAAATATTGGAGGTCTATAAAAGAAGAACGTGTGCAGAAAACAAAAATCTGGATAAACCTGCCTAGGTTGTGTTGTAAGGTTAGGTTAATAATATGTTTATTACCATATTTTCAGACATTGTGGGTACAAATAACCCTGAAAACATTGATCTCCTATAAACAACTAGATATACAGTCTGCACTCTAAAAATGTCCGAGTGCAAAGAAAGTCCAAACGGATGAATGGACCCTCATTTGCTTTATTGGACATTATTTGGACGTTAACAATTGACCCTTATTTGGACGTTTTTTAAATTGTTTTAGTAAGACCTTTGTGTATCTAGTTGTTTATAGGAGATCAATGCCTGAAAATAAAGACAGCATAGGATTTGTCACATACATTACTTACTTACCTTATTTTATTTATCTAAGTATAAAGGACATGGACAAATGTTAGCCCAAATACAAATGTGTCTAATTGTAAGTATGTGGCTAAGCTAATTCTCGCTTTAATAATTACCACGTAGTTAAGATAAGTATTCTTTATTGCAAAAAAAGAATTACTAAAGAAATCCGTTAATACAAAGAGCCTAAAGAGCCACTAATAAACGTTTAATCATTAGAAATGCCGAATCATTCGTTAATATTTCCTGATTCATTTAATTTTAATTAAAAATCCTCTGACAAATATTAGACTATTCAAAATGAAAACCCAAACGTGGTGTTGAATTTGTTTAGTAGCGATTCTAATTTGGATCATTTTTTAGAATACGCACGCCAGAATTCTTGGTACCAGTACCACATTTATATAGAGGGCGTAACAGCAAGGGCATGGGTAGCCGAAAGGAAGTGTATCGATAATTAGACTTTTCGATTTTCGCGATTTTTTTTTGGACAATTCATACGTTTTGTATCGGTCGATTTGCATGAGCCATTATATTATGCAGCGGTTTGTGTGAGGATATCAGCATGTATAGACAAACTTCTCAAGATTTAAGATGCTGGTGGGCCATCAAAATAATTTATTATTAGAATAGTAATGTTTTAAAATATAGAAATAAATAATATTAAATCGTAAGTTTATTTCAAAAAGGTACAATATAAAATAAAAAAGAACCATTCAATCCTAATCTAAACTATTTTTAAATTAATATTTTTTATTCGAGAAGTCCTGGAACAAAAGTTAATTGTACCACTTACAGTCCTGTATTTAAACCCATATTTTCTGTGTAACAACAACGGTCCCATTTATAATGTAACATATTTATGGTTAACTCTACGCCTATGTCTGGCCAATAAACCCATGTGGTGGTGAAGGCCGTAAATCTAGCAGAGCAGGCGGGGTCGTTATCGGAAGACTCTCGTGAGACGTAGGGTTAATGTGCTGACAGAAGGGCTTATTCCAAGATTGATGGAAATATGCGGTGGAATGACTTGGAGATGTTGTTGTATCATTTTATTCAAATGTATTAGATAACGATTTTGATTAATTATGGAGTTTGGTGAGAAAATTACCGATGTTTTTTTTAATAACTAATTAACATTGAGCGTGTATCTTATCTGTAAATACTAATTTGTATAACTAATGTTCACTTAAAACTGAACTAAAATAATTTGCAAAACTGGAATTTCTAGGCGCGTATTTCATAAACGTGATTTAAAGTTACGCCACCGTTTAAGCCTCCTATCCCTTTCTATCTTAACCTTTTTTAACGAAATGTGAAAGGGATAGCAACACGATTTAAGGGAAGTGAGATTTAAAATATACTCCGGGAATGTTTGTTGTTTTGCGAGAGGATTTATTTATTCATAATATCATTTGCACCCTTACAGCTAATAACCATCGCGGAACAAATTTAATAATCAATTAACAACACAACATTTAAATCAGATACATAATTAAGTCAACTAACAACACAACATAAAATATTCAAGTCAATAGGATCACATTCACTCTATCGTACTCTTAGGCGTTAGGATGGATGAATGACGAATAATTGGCATTTTATTATTGTGTTGTGCTTGTTTTTATTTATTGTATATAATTTAATGTAAATGCAATTGACTTTAAATATTATACCTATTTAATGGAATAATGTGGCGTGATAACAATATATAACTGTAATACTAATATAATTGAATTAATATTCTAATACTTAATATAATTAATGATTAAATGAAATGTATAGTGCATAGGTGATAAACTGTAATGCTATACTTTTAATGAATAAATAAATTACAAATTAACTAGGTTTATGAATAACAGCACTAAAGTTTTTTTTTAAATGTGCTTAGCACGTTACGTTTATATTTTTTTGACATATAAACACGTTCGTTACTTTCTTTTTTAACGTTTAGATAAATGTCTTACGATGTTGCTTCAATGAACAAGGCTATTTAAAATGATTATAAGCTTTATATTCTGAAGAATATATAAGAAAACCCTGGTAAATAAATCTACCACTCCATTACTTTTGTTCTACCGCAGGGATAGTAAAGTCACATTACGAAGTGTAACAGAAATGCCTGTACATTTTAAAATAGCAAAAGTCGCATTCGTATTCCGCATGGCGGTAGCTATGACATATGACATGCTACCCCGGCAGGCGTTTCTACAAAGCATTATCATAATAATAAAATATGGTAGGATCCCCTCATAGTGTGAGAGCTGTCAGTAAACGCAACCTATTTACCAAGCATGAAATTTGATCTTCCAGTATCAAATAGTAAACCGAATTGGCCGGTTGTCATAGCGACGGCACTCCTAGTCTCTCGGTATCCGTTCCGTTTCAATGGTCCTTTCGTAGGAAGGGGCTGGTTATATCATGGACGTTAATAATTTTATGATGGGTATAATTGTGTATTGCCTATAAAAGGGTATTTGAGGATGTTCCGTATGTAATGAAATAGTCTATTGGTGATTTGGAAGGGTTGTTATAATAGGTTACATAATAGAATATATTATGGACTTAAAAATAGAAATATTCTCAGCATCTTCTTACTACAACCACACTACATCGCAACTGCAAAAAGTAGCCGATCATGTATCTAATACCTATTTTAAGTTGACGGCAAAATGTGCTTTGTGTGAATAAAACTAGGTATTCATTTTCAAATAAATTAGCACGTAGGTATAGTAGGTATCGCGTGGTTGCAATTGTGTTGTGTTTGTGGTACAGTCGACAGCAGATCAATGGTAACACTTTTTACTTTTGACAGTACTTATTATTTGCGTCGTAAGACTTGAAATCGTACTGCAAGTGTTACCATTGATCTGCTGTCGACTGTACATCTGATTCAAGTCCTAAACTTCAGATCAAGTTTTACCACATTATCCCTCCTACGACAGACACACACGCACACTAAATAAAAAAAGTAAAACGTTTTTTTCCTAGGTAGTTTTAAAGTATTTTTAGGTAGTTTCAAAGTATTTTTAGGTAGTTTTAAAGTATTTTTAGGTAGTTTTGAAGTATTTTTAGGTAGTTTTAAAGTATTTTGAAGTAGTATTTAATTTTATTTCGTAAGTTTTAGTTTTAATAACATGTACCTATAACCTACTTAAAGTAAAACTAAAAATTCCTCGAAATAAAAATAGAAAAAACGATATCTCGGCTCGGCGGTATCAGCTGGCGCCATTTTCCCCGATATTCCCCCTCTCGCCTGTCACTAGGGGTCTCGTATTCAGCGCCCATTACGAGGACTCCGCACGAGATAAGTGGCCAATCGGCCTTGCCGCTACTGAACCGAAAAAAAATATTGCTTCACGCGCTACGCGAGAGACTTTCATGCACGATTTCTCCTCTCTATACCTATTTATTTATAATAGTTCAACCGACCTTTAAGTTTACTTTATATTTTTAGGTTAATATTATAATAGTTATTTTTAATTTTTATTGTTTTATGAATAATACTTTATTTATAAAATCCAACATCTGTAGGTACCTACATCTGATGGCGAATAAGAATCGCCATACCAAAAGTTGTAATATTAGAAGGGCAGTTTCGCTGAAGTAAGGTTTTAGTAAATGAACTATCCAGACTGACGTACCTATGTAATTAAAAAAAAAATGGGTTAATAAAATGAAGGTCCGCAAATTTTTACAGTACTTTTAAATCAGTAAATAAATTAAGTACCGATACCTAATAACAATGTTTTATGCATGTGCAACTGTGGGCTGGAAGGTACTAAAGAAATATGACTATTGGATAAACTCATATGTGCTACCATAAAAAACATTAGATCGATATATGTATAAATTTCTAATTTTTTCCCTTGAATCCTGGTTACGGCAGCAATATGTAACACTCACTAGCTCTTTGTTTGGTGACCAATTGTACGTGTCTGTTTAATCGAAGCATTAATTAAGTTATCTACAAATAATAATATTACTATTTAATCAAAAACATAGGTATACAATATTATCAAATCTTAGAAATACTCTCAAACCCATATTTAATTAGGATTCAAATTACGATACAATTTCATCTGATAGAAAGACGTAATTTAGAAGTACACGCGTATCCCGCAAAGTTCAATTGCACAAAGGGAAAGCTACTAACATTTCCCCTCTAAAATTAATGGCCTGTATCCCCGAACTAACACGACAATCTGCCTTCAAAGGCAATTCTAATTTACCGAACAAGCCGCAGCGCCCATCAGCGACAAGACCTGAACATCACACAAGCGATTAGACAGCCAAAGGTATTAGGCACCGCTGTTAGATTTTAAACCATATATACGGTGGTTGTACTGTTTGTTAAGGGTCTCGTTAGAGTGTCATTGTCGAATCGACGAACGTAAATAAAACTGATTTCAATTATGTTCGATTCGATAGCTAGCATACTAACGAGACTCATTCGAATATCTGTGTTACGAAGCTGAACATTTAGAATTTTGTACAGCTAACAGCAGATGAAGTGTAACACTTTGGACTTTGGACCGTTCTCTTTATCTGCGTCATAAGATTTGAATTCGTACTGCAAGTGTTACTATTG
Source organism: Tachystola acroxantha (assembly GCA_963506565.1). Classification (NCBI taxonomy): domain Eukaryota; kingdom Metazoa; phylum Arthropoda; class Insecta; order Lepidoptera; family Oecophoridae; genus Tachystola; species Tachystola acroxantha. The sequence goes on from OY735871.1 coordinate 12,445,337, forward strand.
ATCTGTTGTTGAAATATATGTACTATTTGCAGCATATCATAGTTGCATAGTATTCCAGAACCTTGACTTTTACAACATGTTGGACGATAATTTGCTAAATAAAATTGATCCAACCTTTGAGATCACGATTTGCTGAAAATTGCAGGAAATGAGTTCGATAGCAATGGATAATCCATGTCAGAGCAGAGGCCTATAACTGCAGGCGGTCTGTACAATTTCGAAAATGGGTTTGGTTATTATAGAAGAAGAATCCTTATGCAAAGAGCCAGGTGAATCTCAATGGGCGTATTTTAAAAATTCTTAGAGGAACTTGTTTAATTAAGTTTACGGTCAAATTGACCAAATTTGATTCATTTCCTAATTTTGATCTTAATCGATGTAGGCACTGGTATTAAATGCTCTGAGCACCTGTTGAATCTAATTCTCGGTGGAGGCATGACAAATTGAGACTATTTCCCTAACGACTCGGAAACGGGGAAGGGTCTGCAAAACTGAGCAGACGAACGGATTTTAAACATCGAAAGAAAGCCGGCGATAAATTAGTGATTTAAAAAATACTTACCTACAGTTTTTAAAATGAGGGGTTTGTCTATACCCTTTACCAAGTTCAAAAATAGGAAGGTTGATGCTACTGTAGGTACGATTAATAATCATGTCGCGAGCAAATTCAATTCATGTAAAAATGCCTAGTGTTACAGTCAGTAAATTCGTAGCATGTACACATTGATCTCCTATAAACAACTAGATACACAAAGGTCTTACTAAAACAATTTAAAAAACGTCCAAATGAGGGTCCATTGTTAACGTCCAAATATTGTCCAATAAAGCAAATGATCATCCGTTGGACCTTCTTTGCGCTCGGACATTTTCAGAAGGCAGACTGTGTATCTAGTTGTTTATAGGAGATCAATGCATGTACATAATGTCCTTTTCAGTTCTTGATTACTCTGCATCATATTAATTTGACTAATATGAGAAAGTTAATATGGAATACCAATTTCTACATTCAGGCTTTTAAGAATACATGATACCTACTCACTTAATATATCGATATGCATCGCTCTGATTTTCCTATTAAATTACAAATACCGACATCCGTCCGACTGATGTTGAACGTAGATAGTTGCATTACACTCAATACAACGCGGTCGCCAATGTAATTCGATGACGCGTATTTGGTTCAAAAGCTGCGTCAAAAAAAACGCTCGGTATAACCGCCCGTGTACTATCGCCAGTGGTTCGCAACATCACCTCCTCGTAATCGCGCCGGGTCAGTCCAGAGATTAATTTTTAAAACGGACACCTAAAGCTGCCGAGTTTTCGTGTCCGACATTATGTCGGAAATATTTTGTCGGTTTCATTCTGTTTGAGGTTAAATTATGTAGCGGACTACTCTTATTCTTAGGTATTACAATTTATGTACTGGGGCCTCGTTAAGGTTGTGGACGATTTTGTCAGCAACTGTTAGAGCGACTTTTAAAATTATTATTCAAGCAAATATTATGATTTTTAAACTACGAACTAGTGAAAGATTACATACGGTCAAGTAGTTATTGAGAAAATCTCAACCTTAATCTAATCAGGCCCCTCTTCGCTGTGTCCTTTACATTGCGGTACGAACGATAGCAAATCAATGATAACACTTGCAGTACCTACGATTTCAACTCTTACGATTCAGATAATAAGAGCGGTCCAAAGTGTTACACTTGATGTGCTATGAGCTGTGTGTATTTTTTTTTACCCAGGTAAAACATGCATGATCATGTGTCACCACGCCCGGGAGAGCGTGTTGGTTATGTCGGGCTCACCGCCCTGAAGGGGCATCATACCGACTAAACGTCCTGGGGTGTTCCACCTCGTGCCATTCTTGCCGAGCCACGGGAAACTGTGATACATCCGCGACCCGACTGGCGCCCCGAGCACAGTATAATCCATTCAGCTGTATGTACCTACCATATAATACTATTGTTACTTTTGAGTGAACCGTAGTAGTAAATAAATAAATAACAGCAGCAAATACTGTCATATTTCAAGTATGTTCAGATTCGATTATTATTTAATTACAATTTGTTAGGTTCAGGCTTTGTTGATGGTCTCAGCATAGAGCATCTACTATACGCTGGACCACACCTGTCAAGGGTTCTTGCAATGTTCTTTACACTGTGTGTGGGGCATTCATACTTGCCATCTGATATGACTAGAACGGTGGTAGTACCTATTGTCAAAAATAAAACGGGGGACATCTCTGCAAGATCAAATTACAGACCCATTTCGCTTGCTACTGTGATAGCCAAGGTGCTCGATGGTTTGCTTAACTCTCAACTAGATAGGTTTATACAGCTACATGATGCTCAGTTTGGGTTTCGGCCCGGACTATCCACAGAGAGCGCGATCCTGAGCTTAAAGCAAACCATCGGGTACTACACACTAAGAAAGACTCCAGTATATGCCTGCTTTTTAGACTTATCCAAAGCCTTTGATTTGGTTAACTACGAGTTACTTTGGGGGAAACTAGAGACAGCTAATGTACCAAAAGAAATAATAAATATACTGTCATACTGGTATTCCAATCAAATTAATACTGTTAGATGGGGAGAGGCCACATCTGAAGAGTATGGTTTAGAATGTGGTGTGAGGCAGGGGGGGCTAACCTCACCCACACTTTTTAATGTGTATGTAAATGCCCTGATCGACGGTCTCAGTAGCATGCATACTGGCTGTCAAATTGACAATTTAAATATAAACAACATTAGCTATGCCGATGATATGGTTCTGCTGAGCCCGTCGATCGGTGGACTGCAAAAACTATTGAATGTATGTGAGTCGTACGCTGCGGATCACGGTCTCAAATATAATACCACTAAAAGTGAATTCATGGTTTTTAAATCTGGTAACAAGTGTCCATCTGATGTTCCCCCGTTATTGCTCTATGGAACACCATTAACAAGAGTCAAGTCTTTTAAATATCTCGGTCATTGGGTGACCGATGATCTGCGTGACGACGTGGATATTGAGAGGGAGCGCAGGGCGCTGGCGATCAGAGCGAATATGATAGCACACAGGTTCAGGCAGTGCACGGCGCAGGTTAAAGTGACGCTGTTTAGAGCATACTGCACGTCGTTGTACACCTGCAGCCTGTGGACTAGCTACACGCAAAGGTCGCTGAGCGCCCTGCGCGTCCAGTATAACAACGCGTTCAGGGTGCTGCTGCGGCTGCCGCGCGCCTGCAGCGCGTCCGGCATGTTCGCTGACGCACAGGTGGACGGCTTCCATGCGACGCTGCGCAAGCGCTGCGGCGCGGCGCTCTGCCGGCTGCGCGCCAGCGGCAGCAGCATCCTGACCGTGCTCGCGCGCAGGCCGGACAGTCGATTTCTCAGACACTGGACCGGCCTGCACGCACCAGTATGTACTAACATAGTTATATAAGTATTTACTAACAAAATATGGATGTAAAAAAAAAAAAAAAAGAGGTCTGAAATAAAAATATTTTATTTTATTTATTTATTTTGTACGTTTGTATGAATAAATTTTCAGACCATTTATCGTGATTTTCCTGATTGCGCCTCGTCGTATATAAAAGGTATCTTGGAGCATTTAAAAAGGGAGACTTCATTTCCCATCATGCTCAATTACCACTAAGAGGAAAAATGCTCATGCACATTTTGATGAACGGGGTAAGGAACTAGATGCCGCGAATAAGCATTTGTTTGTATCGGATTTTGTACGTAGAGCAAATACAAATCCAGTTTATTAAAATTCATCAAAGAAGTGCGCAAGCTTTTTGTCTTGGTGACAATATAATTGAGCCAAAGCACGTTTGGTTTTGTGCGGAGCTAGAAAGCATTTGCAAAACCACACCATCAATCACTATTTACATTATAACGTTCTCAGCATATTTCTAGTATTTCTGCAATTAAGACTGAATTTACAAATCAAGTACTATGCCTTGATTGCTTCACATTCGACGTCCTTCATTTCTCTCTGAGTTCACAAATGTGGGAGACGTTTATACGGCTTCATCGCTTACTAAAGGGCGATACCGCCATTTGGTGAACCTCTGAGTTCAGAGAAATTCTACCTCGCCCCAGATCTAAAAGGATGAAACATTTATAAGCATATAATTTTGCAAGTAAATATAATAAATGACGGTTATTGAAAAGTAATATTAATGCTGCTTTTAAATGGATTAGCCCTCCTGTCTTATTTATAATTGTATATTGTAATGTATGTACTTACCTATTTCTCGTACTTCCATATCTCAGTATATGTAATAATAATAACTTATGGAAGTGATCATAGTCACAACGTAGATCTATTATGTATCATAGTGACGAAAAGCGAGGGATGTTAGTGAAATTGGGTGAGATATGTGTGTTATTGTATGCCAAGGCGTGCTATTGTACGCCAGGGTCGCGTTGTGTACTATTGTATGCCAGGATCACAGCAGATGGAAGTCCATAGTCTGCCTACCCCTTTCTTTAATTATTTAAAGTTCATTACAATACAAACAATGGAATAAGATGTACATAAGGTGTGCTTAACTCTAGATTAGAGTTCTCTACCAGCAAACCAGTGTGAGAGAGAGATGAGATCTGGAACAGGCAGAGCAAGTGTACCTACACAAATTTAATGTTTATATTAATTTATAAAACTTACAAAATAGTATAGGTACCCACCCCCCTGCGGGAAAGAGGCGGGAACTTATGTATGTAACTTATGGAAGGCATGAAAGAATTTTAATTTAAGATAGTGTCTCTGTGCTAAATGCTCTAAATGGGTACCTACAGTACAAATTGGGTGTTGTCAACGACCATGGACTATCGGGGTCTTTCCGCGTCAACCCTCGTCTCGAACATTTTCCATTTTCATTAGATGAAAACAGAATTGCCCAATTTATTTATTATTGTCTGTGGCGGTGTTCCCTTGAAACATGAAGGAAGGACCTTGCGATGTAAGTATGGAGTAAGTCATATTTACATCGGTTTATTGAAGGGAAAAACTTATATTTACAGAGTGCTCTCAAAATGGTGAAAGAAAAAATAGTGATACCACAATGCCGTAGAAAAAATTTAAGGCATGTGTAATCCGCCAATATTGGCGTTGTGGGTCATGGTTCGAGGTCCCTCGATGTAAGGGAAGGTTGTTGAGCAGCGACACCTAAAAATAAGTGAAGCGTGAAACTAACTAAACATGTTTTAAGGGAAGTAAGAAGCAACAGAACCTTTTTTTAAACCCAGGTAAAACATGCAAAATCATGTACCACCACGCCCGGGGGAGCGTGTTGATTATGTCGGGCTCACCGCCCTGAAGGGGCAGCATACCGACTAAACCTCCTGGGGTGTTCCACCTCGTGCCATTCTTGCAGAGCCCCAGAAACTGCGATACATCCGCGACCCGACTGGCGCCCCTAGCACTCCCCATTGTGGTCTGTAATAGCCCACAAATAATCCAAGCAACAGAACCTGCAATGCGGTACGTAACTACATGCGATCGAAAGAGCGGTGTCGTTCAGCTAATGAGTACCAAGTAGCTAGCTCAGTCGATAACTTCAAACTTCAATATTTATTCTGAAAATAGATCCTTATGAATACTTTTTCATGTCAAAATATAAAAAAAATTATACAACAATATAAAAACTAAAATTAACCAATTTCAATATTAAATATAAATTCATTCAATTAATTATAAATGTCATTCAATTAAAAATATAAGTCTATAATATTAATAAAAATAGCTCATTTATAATAAACCAGAATATACTTGTATTATACCGAATTCGGGGAGCACCACGCTTCTTTGTCATTAATGTAGTCATAGGTAGTATAATATGCTTTTCGCATTAGGGTTTTCTTTACATGGGATTTAAACTTCGTTTCGGTTAGGCATAAAATATCATCAGGAATCTTGTTATAGAAGTTAATTCCATTACCCATGAAGGAATTTCTGACTTTACTCAGACGAAAGCGGGGAATTGACAATTTGTTCTTATTTCTAGTATTGTAATTGTGAGTATCAGCATTTGTACGATACAAGTGGATATTTTTTCGGATGTTCATTATGTTCAAATATATATATATATATATATATATATATAACGAAGGATAGGCTACAATATTTGTCCCTAAACCTATACTTATTTATATTTTACTCGTATATCTACCATCAGACTACTTATTTTCCAGATACCCTTTATAAATAACACGTTTAATTCTCCCCCATTCGATTACTTTTATTGCCAACAATTTGGCGCACAATATGTTGTTCGCTCGTACAGTCGGGCACTCAAACGTGTCGATGCGAACAGGGAAACTCGTACGTAAAAGCCATTTAATCAAGCCAATGGAATGTTGTTGTAGGTTTTGCGTAGGCATCTTCATCACCGATGTACAATTAAGTACAAAAACATCTATTTGTATGATTCGGTATAAATGTCCGGTTCCTGTGGGGTTACTCTCACCCTCTTATAGCGATCCAGTTTAGGTTCTAAGCTGACAATTTGCTACAATGACGTTTGACGTCATTGTATATAAGAGGTGAAAGTAACCCCACTGGTTTGTGTCGGTCCGATTAGATTTTTATTATAGTCCTTAGGAAATTCTGTCGGTTTGTGGCAATGAATCGATATTATGTTTAGAGCTCAACGGCTGGGTGGACTTGCAATACGGAGGTTCCAAGTTCGATTCCCAGCCAGGGCAGCCATGTACCAATGAGTTATTCTCGACTTTTCGACGGAAAAACTTACGTACATTTACCGAGTGCTCTCAAAACGGTGAAGGAAAACATCGTGATGAAACCTGCATGCCGTAGATGAAGAAAAAATCTAATTCATGTGAAATCCCGCTATCCGCAATGAGCCCGCGTGGTGGATCATGGCCCCAGCTACCTCGATGTTTCCCTTACATCGAGGGAGCTGGAGCTATGATCCACCACGCGGGGTCTGTGCTCGAGCAGTGGGGCTGACGATGTTTAGTCCTAAGTACTGACGGGTACATTTTATGGTAAATATCGATTAAGGCTGACAGATAATTCAGTACATTACTGTAAACTAACATTATAATTTGTGATCGATAAAAATCATATTAATATAATCTAAACCGGAGATATACGTTTTTCATATATTTTATTAGAAAAAATTTCTAAACCAGACCAGTGGCACAAAAATGTAAAATAGAAAACGTTTCTTCGGATTCCTTTCTTTAATAAACGAATAAAACCTAATTCACAAGAGCGTCTATTTATTATCGTTATCTGCATTTTCCAAATAATAAATTGTATAACTTTAACCTTATCACCAACTGTCAGGTTTAACGTAGAAACATTTCGGTAACCACTAGGTACAGGAAAGTGCCCTGATATTTAGAAATGAAATGTCACATTAAATATTCATTACCACTTTTCCGCGTCACTGTACCCCGTGATGCGTGCAGACCGCACCTTCGTATCCGATGTCGGACGTTGATAAGATGGGGAGTGTCCATGTTATTGCAAACCACTATACATGATGCCAGTGGTACTCAAACTGGACCTTGATCTGCATTAGGAGTTTCGCAAATAAAAATAATAAAAATCATTAGACCCAGAGCAGTCTGCACAGTTTTAAAACTCATACCTGAGCAAAGTGACGTCCCCAATCTTCAAAAAAATCGTATCTTCAAAAATAACAGGGTTTATTAAAATAGCTATGTACGGTTGAATACAGAGAAAGGTGTACAGTAGAGTTTTTAAGGTTGAGATTTTTCAAAAACTACTTGACCTATTGCAAAAATTATTTCACTGTTAGATAGATAAAAGATAGGACTATGTAACTGTGAAAAAATATTAAATCCGGTCTAGTAGTTTTTGAGAAAATCTCAACATTATTGAGGCTCCCTGTATACTTATCTCTGTCTCCATGTGTTCCAAATCTTTATTACGATAAATACAATTATTAATAATGTTTTTTGACAACGGGATTCCATTTCGGTAAGTTGTAGTTATTACAATTGCGAAAAACAGCTGTTCAGCTTTTCTATTCAATGCTACTGTACTACTGAAATTAAACCTCTGAAAAAAATTCACACAAAAACCTTTAGTTAAAATCATCATCATCATCAGCCCGTATCAGTCCACTGCTGGACGTAGGCCTCTCCCAAAGCGCGCCAATCAACCCTACTCTCGGCCCTCTGCATCCAGTCCCTGCCAGCCATTTTGCGAAGGTCATCCCTCCATCTGGTCGGGGGGCGTCCCACACTACGTTTACCCGTTCGTGGCCTCCATTCGAGAACTCGTCTACCCCATCGGTTATCGGTTCTACGACAGATGTGACCAGCCCACTGCCACTTCAGTTTACTGATTCTATGAGCAATGTCAACCACTTTTGTCTTCTGGCGGATATACTCGTTTCTTATTCTATCTAATAGAGAAATTCCAAGCATAGCTCTTTCCATAGCTCGCTGAGCGACTTTGAACTTGTGGGCCAGTCTCACCGTCAATGTCCACGTTAGTTAAAATATAATTGCTTAAACCGTGAAATAACTTTTATTCCGCGTTTATGAGTAAGCAAGATCATTTGAGCGGAACTAATATTAAATGGTAGTTTTATTTTAGTTCACTTTGAGTATCGCTGTCGTATTATTTCTTGTCGACACGACTGTACGCTGCTGTCACTAGCCACAACACAAGCACCTAATAGCTTTATATCGCTTCTGGAGAGTTCGAAATGAGTTGGGTTATTTATCTTTCTGCAATTGTTGTTTTCTCTCCATTTGTACAAAGCATTTGCTACTAGGTATTCGGGATACATTGTTTATTTTAGAATTGGTCGTAGACTATCACCATGACGCCCTTTGGAGTAGGCCATATTTAGACATGACAAATGTTAGCGTACCCACTCATTTGTTTTTCCATTATTATTTTGACCTAGCCTAGGCACTAAAATTATAGGTATAAAAAAGGTATAGGTAAGTAGGCGGATTGTTCTGTAAGCGAAATAAAAATCGAAATATTAAATGGACCCAGAAATAATGGTCGTAAGTAATGTAAATTTTTCACCGTTTATTATTTACGTTTCATTATATTTGTCGCAATGAAGGCGGAAACGCATTAAAAAGGCAGCGGAAATGCAACGGCAGCGGCAGTGGTCGTAATACTCGTAATATATTTATACATATAAATAAGCCTGTAAAAAGTTGTGTCTGTACATTGGATATTTTTTGAAAAGAATAATTGTAATGTGTTTTAGGATCGATACTGATGCCAAAACACTAATTTTTAGAATTTTTGGTCTATTTGTCTGTGACTTTGTGCAAGTATCACACCATAACTACTGAAGGGATTTTGATGGGAGTTTCACTAGGAGATAGCTGAAATATCCGGACAGCTCATAGGCCATAAGCCATGGCGGTATGTGATGTGGAAACAAGGATCCAGAGAGGAAGATCTGCCTCCTGATCTCCTCCATCCTCCTCCTCTATGCAAACGAAGTTGGGGGGTACAGCTATAAAATATATAATTATGTAAAATAACAGACAGAATCGTGTTTGCCGTCGACGCTCCGTCTGTGCATTCTGTGCGTTCAGTCTGTCATCTTTCATAGGGTTTCATACATTACAATCAATCAAATCAATGCCGCTGCCGCCGCCGCCGCTGTTTCGCCGTCGTTGCTTTTCCCCTGCTTTTTAAATTATTATGACGTCATTAGCACTCCGTCCTTACTACCTTGAGTCTAAATTGAGTATAACGTAGAGTTAATTAATTGCGCGGTGTATAATTGCTCCTTCTAAACTCGTTCAAGTCCACCTTTGTTTGTACGTTTTTATTTGCATTAAACTGAACTGAAGCGTCGCTAGTTCGCCGTATCTGTTGCATAATAAGTACCTAGAAAACGGAAATTAATTAAGTTTAATTGAAGTTACAAATTAATTAAAAACAAAGTCTGATTGCTATCTTGACATAAAATGTATCTTATGTAATTCAAATGCACGCCTCTTCAATAAATTACCTCATAAGAATAAAGACTTTATTTCTATCTCTTTCTTTTCTTTGATTATCGTACTATATTACGTGTAAGTATAAGTTTTATTGCCCACACGCCCGGAACTGGATGGATATGGGTGGGCTCCTCGAATAATTCCTCGGTATGAAGTGATCTGATTATGTGTATAAAAAGAATATTTTAGTTTTCAAATTGAACGGAGCGTAACCTAGGCAAACTTGTAGAGATAAGCCAACAGTCCCCCCGTAACTAATTACCTACCTACGATTAAATTAAACTAAGTTTAATTAAAACGGAGAGCAAGTTCTACGGCGATTTCATATTTCAGCCGGCATTAGGTACAGTCGAAGGTAAATCCAACGCGTTTAGTTAAATGTGACTTAAAAGTTATAAAACGGTTCAAGCCGCGATCCCGTTCTAAATTAATGTTTTTTTACCGACGTATGAAAGTAACATAATATAGTTAGATAGATAGATAAAGCATTTATTCATTTATACAACACACAATACATATACACAGAAGAAATACACAGTTGGTAGATAAATATAGATAACTAGAATAAAGGTTACAATATAAATAGAAAGAATACAATTATACAATAATGAAAGTTGAACAAAACAAACAATATTTTAGGTATTGTCTGTGTGTCGCAGTAATGAAAGGGCGCTGACTCAGCATGTTGCTGCGCGCGCGCACGCACGGGGCGGTGCGCGCGCAGCGCTGGTATAGTAGTTATGGGAAGTGAATTAAACTAGGTTTAGTTAACAGTTTGCCAGTACAGTCTACAGAGGAAAATGTCCTGTACAGGGCCTGATACGGCTTGAGATATTTTTTTAAATAGTAATTAGTATGTTCATTTACTTAATACATAGCCTGGACACGAAACTATCTACTAGTGCACAGTCAAGTAGTTTTTCATAAATTCTTATTCTTAATGAAGCATCTTGTGTGCTTTTCTTTGAGTTAGACTGTACTTAACACTTTTCACCGCTCTTATTGTCCATGCCTTAAGGCGCTATATGGTTGTCAAAAGCAAGAGTGAGACACAAGATGCCCGCAGAGGCGGAGTGAAGAGCACGGCGGCGGCGCAGTGCCTCGATATTCGTATTTTTATGAATTTTGGCAGGGAAATAAAAATACGCCTACAAACATCATTTTTTTTAAAACAAGCTCTCGTATTTATAGTACCATATGTTTTATAAATATATTTTGTATGAATAACTATTTCGGTTTAGATATAATTTTCATTTTAAAAGACGGGATATGTTTGCGTTTTTTTTCTATCGAGCGAAGTTTGTCCAATCGTGTCATTCATCAGTCTCTAAATATACACCCCAAGATTGCTATATATTTTTTTCAGACGTTTCATTATAGTAGTTAATGCCGTAGCCTTCGTAGAAAAACTGAAAATACGCACATACGAAGCCTTAATTAAAACTTTAACATAGTGTGACGATCCCAACCCGCCCTAAACAGCTACGCACCTCTACACACCCCAAAAAGAGCTACACGATAAGCCTACGCAACCCTGAAGGGATGAAAACCTACAAAAAAGCTACGGAGAGACCTACCTAAATACTTACGAAAAGCACCAGCTCTGGAATCCCTACGTGAAAGCTAGATAAACCTACAAAATTATTAAGCTTAAAAGATACTTACCAAAGCTCTTACTAACTTCCTTACAATTAAAGCTATGTGTACCTACTCAATTGACTTTATACTACTATGTAAAATATTAAGCTAATTGAAATAAAGTAAATTGGAACTAATATTAAATCATAATTAAAGCAAAATTAAGGATAATAAAATATTAAATTACTAGAATTAATAAGGCCAAAATGTGATCGTCTAACCCTACGTTGTTATTTCCTAATGTAGTAACACACAGAATCTTCAAGGGTTCAGCGGAGATCAGGTAGATGAATATAAATTAAAGCATAACAGGTTTATAACGAAAAGAAAATATTTATTGCGATAACCTAACATACAAAAACTATTAGACTTATTACTAGCACGAATAATAAAACTTACGCTTAAGTTATCTTAAATCTAAATGAACGTACTGACAATTACTAAGAAGTTACTTAAGTTCGAAATAACGTCCCTATATAGAAGTATAAAAGGTTATTAATTAAAATGAGAATTAAATTAGATTACTTACAGATAAACGAATTTGAAATTGAAGTTAATTAGCTACCTACCTTCTGACATACTTATTGACCATACCCAAGGCCTGAATACAATACTAAAACGCAACAATATACCTACAGAACTACCGTGATTATGAATTAACCCTATGAAATCTTTAAATCAAAAGAACTTATACATTTTATATTGAAAATGAAAATAAATAATTAGAATCGAGAGAGGTTCTTACAACTAATATTAATACCGTAACGGAGTTTTCCTGCAACAGAAAAATAGGTTAATATCGACTTCAAGATAATATTTACACAAAATAAAGGGAACTACATAAAGAAATAGATTTAGGTAGGTACTGGAAGACAATACAATTTATTGGTTTGGAACTCTGGATGGAAGTAAAGAATATTACTCTGGACATCTGAATCTCTGTAAGAAATTACTGTTAGACGTGAGAACATTTCCTGTAAGAGATTAACCTCTAAAAAAAAATGTTTTCACCGCCCCTGGCTCCAACACCACGCCAAGAGGGGATAGACACCAACCAGAATGCGTGTCTCCTCAGGAGAGGAATGATGGAAAGGAATCTGATGTTAAAAGTTGCTATTTCGCAAAACTAATAATCTTTCAGTCCCTCTCATTGAAGTTCTTAATATTACTAGATTCATTCTAGTGGTTTCTGGAGTGCCCAGTTACTGATAGAAGTATTTGCACATTGTGCGTACAAAGGTAGGTTCAATACCTTGTACAACTGGAAAGGTAGGTTCAATACCTTGCAACTGGAAAGGTAGGTTCAATACCTTTCCACAACTGAAAGGGTAGGTTCAATACCCTTCCACAAAATAAAAGGTAGGTTCAATACCTTTTATATTTCCTGTAGGAATAAAATAAGAATAGAATGAATTTTAGTAACGGTAAGAATAAGACAGACCGAAGTGATTGTGCATAAATAAATCATAAGTTACATTTAATAAGCATTTATATGCTATCAGAAGGAGTTGGTAGGAAGTTCAGAAAGATGGGAGAATGATTGTTAGGAGGATTATTGAAGGGAATAGATTTAAACTAAAGCCAGCAGCTTGCCGTACTAGTGGGTTGAATCCACATCCTCATTACCAAAATAACCCTGGCCTAAATGAGTTTGGTGAATGAAGGTTGAAGGTTGAATAAGCTGTGTATTACCTCGCATCCGCTATCACCGAATGTCAGTCTCAACCCATACTACGTCTGGTATTGTAACCCATTAAACTCCGCGATGCCACCATAGACCATTAATACCAGGGGTCGTGAGTTCCAGTATAGTTGGTCTAATAAGGCTCATATTGGCACTTTTCTCACTGCTGTGTGTGTATCCCTATCGGTGTATAGTGTAGGGAAAATTTGCGAGCTGCGTGTAGAGTATAGAGATAGTCCCAGAATACCGCATTCCCTAGACTATCTCCTGTTCACATTATTAGCATCGGTTAGCAACGATACCATGGAGTTACAAACGGGCAGGCTGTGGACCCGCTGGTTAAACAACTCTATGTCCAAACTAACTTCCACCAATAATGTTTCGAAAGCGTGTATGAGACGGAGCGCCAATATGTAGATAACTACTTATTTACTTAGGTATTTTTACAACACCAACTGTATAGATTTTAACCAACACCGACAACAACTTTTCACTTAGAGGAATATTTAACGTTAAAAAGAAACAGATAATTACTGATATTAAAAATAATGAAACAATGTAATAGACGACTCGAAAACCAAAGCTATTTGTTGACTTAGATTTTTATAGCAGGTCATCATCATCATCATCAGCCCGTATCAGTCCACTGCTGGACGTAGGCCTCTCCCAAAGCGCGCCAATCAACCCTACTCTCGGCCCTCTGCATCCAGTCCCTGCCAGCCATTTTGCGAAGGTCATCCCTCCATCTGGTCGGGGGGCGTCCCACACTACGTTTACCCGTTCGTGGCCTCCATTCGAGAACTCGTCTACCCCATCGGTTATTGCTTAATTATTAACAACGCAAATATTAAATGAAACAAAATAACACACAATTAAAATTGATGACCAAATGCTGAAAGAAAATTAGATTAACTTAAGATCTAGAATGAACACTGACTTTTCAACGGGTCAGTACCCATTGGTCCCTTAATATTCGTCCCCCCGATTAAAAGTTGTAAATTCGGCCCCTATATAGGTGCCCATTGGTCCCCCGACAGGAGACGAGTCAATATTAATTTATTTTTAAGGTACCTACTCGTCCACTGCTCAGTCTTAAGCACCAGCTCAGGTACTTTTTGGTTCCCTGATAGACAATCAGACATATTTTTACATAAATAGCGCTGACACAGTACATTTGTGAACAAAACTGTAACGAAATTTATTAAAAAATATGTATTATGAAAATTATATTGTATCGTTGATAAATATAATATAATATAATGACTATTCATGTTCGGCAACAAACAGCATTTCTAATTTTACCAGGAATTGTATTAACAAAAGCGTGCCCCAACACGAAAATGGAACGTGTACGGACAGCGTCATCGGACAACTAATCTTTTAGAAAGTTGGCATGCCAAAATCAACCGCAAAATGAATGGTAGAACAAAACTGAATATTTTGCAGTTACTGGAAACCTTACAAAAAGAAGCGAAATTGTCAAAATCCACAATAGATCAGGTGCAAAAGGGTTTACAAACAAATAATCGGACGCCTAAATCTATAGAAAATGAAGCAAGAATAAATTGCATCATTATTCAATTTCTTGAAAGACAGATTTCCCTGGGCCACTGCTTGGAAAAACTATGCGTATATGCTTAATTTAAATAAAAACAAGCAAATCGTAGGTCACTATTTATACTTATATATAATGTTGATTTATCTCGAGTTCTATAAGGACTGTGATTTTAGTAAAATATTATTGTTGTAGAGTTATATTTTGTTAGTTTCAAGATATTGTGATTTCGCATGTAGTTTTGTTGATCTCTATTATATTATATATTAGTATTTAGCTTTAACTATACAAAAACACTAAGACTGTGAATCTATACATAGTGCACGATCTTTAATTCGTTAATAATCTGTTTAAAAAATATAAAAAACGTAACGAAACGTTTTTCTAAAAGACTGATTGTCTATAAAACTTATTTTTGATACTAATTATCTGTGATGTGAAATAAATATGATTATACCAATTTACTTTATTTATTTATTTTGGCCTTTAGTACGCGACTGTACCACAACCACAAGGTCCGAAAAGAAATATCTAAAATAGTAGAGCGCGAGGAAATATAAATTATTAAAAAATATAACACTTCAGGGGACGAGTGGAAACCTCAAATATTTTAGGGGTCGAGTGGGCACAGGGTGCGAATTTCAGGGGACCAGTGGGTACTGACCCTTTTCAACACCAACATCATCCAACCCAATTTGCTAAATGGCAACAAAATAGGTATATCTGCTTGAGACCCATAATCTAGGTTCTAGACCTTACTTACTTACTCACAGACATCTAGACTTTACTTACTTACTCACAGACATCTAGACTTTACTTACTTACTTACTCACAGAAATCTAGCCTATACATACTTATTTCACTTACTAGCTCAAATCTAAACTTTACTTATTCAACAATTTATATAAATATCAGAGTTCGAATCTGACCTGAATAGTTGAACCTTTGTTTACCTAAACGCTAACTGGATAGGGTCGATATTAAGACTTCATTGCTAATTTCGTTAACTATTTCCCTAATGTAGATGAATACTTACATACATAAACCAACAATAAAACAAAGTCTAAACCTATCGGTTTTATAGCCTTGTTGCTTAGCAAAGACAAGCCAACCCACATCATAATTTAGTATAGACAAAGACGGTAGTGGCAATACGCCCAACCTCAGATCCGGTTCAGTAGTTTAGAGATAAAGAAAATACTATAAAGTCAATAATTAAACACTAACTATATGGGCTCGGATCAATAGCTTCGAATCTAAATTACACTTACGCATACATACATAATCTCATAGTAATGCCACACCCCTAACATGTCACTAGACCTTACCTACTGTGTGAGCGTCTATACTAGGCGAGCGCACATGTGCGCATACGCATCCGTACTTCCTAATTTTGCAAATAACCGGGTGTTCATAATGATTATCATTGCAATTACCCACAAAACAGTGATAAAAATAATGAAACATTAAAATGTACACACAGAGCTAGACAATAGTAGCACTTACCCAACACGGAGAATAGCTGTAATAAAATATGATTAGTAACAAAATATTTAAACCTTACTCACGTCCGCTCAGCCGTAGGGGAATATATGAATGAATAATAAAGAATAAATAATATAATAAATAAGTATACATACAGTAAATACCTTTCTTCACTTGAAATCGCTGGGATTCCAAGCAGTTGGAACATGGGAATGTATAGGAATTAGGTTTACCCGACACTCTCACTCAGACTCAAGCAAGATTGTTATAATACTAACACAGGATAAAGGTGTCTTGTCCTGTATCGGGCTGGTTGGTTTAGGAGGAATTGTGGTCAGGAAAAAGGGTATAAGGTAGTGGAAATAGGAAGAGTTTGACCTAAGGGGCCCTACGGGGGAATATAATAAATAAATAAAATACACAAATTAAACTTCAATAGAAAGAAGTTTAAAATTAAGAGAGACTACTACTGCACAACAAATTGCGCGCCAAACTAAGCTAAGATCGCACGTACGTCCGGCAGCGGTTCCGCGATCCAAAGAAGAAGCCCCCGCCACGCTCGGTCAAGTCTATTTAAGCAGGCGCTGCTTCCCCTCCTCTCTTCACCTCTCATCCCCTCCTTTTCGGCGCCGGTCTGTCGCACCAGCCACCTGTGCGAAGTGGCGTGACTTTCTGAAATAGTTCCTAATTAGACGTAACTAACATTAAATGCTACGCTACTATAGGCCTTGGGTATAGTAAATCAAAGTCCATAAAAACCCTATGAAAATTGAATGAAAATCATACGATCGACCACTGGCGCCTGCCTGTCGCATGAACACCTGTGTCGTCGTGGCGTGATCTCTATGCAAAAACCGGTCCTAATTAGGCATAATTAACTTATCGGCAACTAGGCTTTATTCCTACTACACTAAAGTCGAAACTCGTTGTATTGACTTCCGATTGAAATTACTTGTGGTAGGCTTTATACTACAGGGTGATTTATTCCCTAATAAAATCTCAGAATTAAATGAATAACATTTAAATAACTCCTACCTAATAATCTAAAATAATAAATTTTACCTATATGGAACATTCCATTATAAAAACTGAACGGCGGGAAATCCTACCTAGGTACATGTAAGAATGCAAAACCGAAGAAAATTCAGTAGCTTTTCAGTAGACAAGGTGGAAATATGAAAGCTTTAATGTTGTGAACTAAAAAGAAAATTAAATGAAGTATTTTCTATTGTAATTCCGGTATGACCGGTACAATAGACATGCTGCTGTACTTAACTTACCCAATTCGGAGCTAATTCTTAGGAAGGCTTTAAGTTAAATAAAAGTTTAATAGAAATTAAATTAAGTTCGGATTAGGAGATGAATGAATAGCTTTGTTCTGAGTTTGAAGGAAGATTGAAATGCTCGTAAGTTGAGTGGAAAATTTAAAGTGGTTTAATTTAAATAATTATTTTCGTTCTGTGCAGATGAAGGTGAGGTTATTAAATTGATGTAATTTATTAAGAATTTACCGACGAGCATGCATGAAGAGATTGATGAATGTGGAGGAGGCAAGGGCTGTGTGCCAGGATCTCAGCAGATGGAAGTCCATTGTCTTTGCCTACCCCTGCGGGAATCGGGCGTGAGCTTATAAATAATTCAATTCAAATACACTTTATTGTACATAAAACAACAATTACGGAAAAAGATTACAGAATAATACAAACATAATGTACAATTTTGGCGGAAAAAATAAATAAATATACTAAATAAAGATATTTTCAAAACAAAAACAAACAATATGTAATGTTCTTCCCAAAGACTGTCGCCATCCCTTGTTCTAAATCAAGGTTTCAGAATAACAATTTGTGTAGAAATGTTGAGAATACTATATATAGTGTCATGTAGTGTAGTGTGTACAAATAAATACATTCGACAGCGAAAGTTCAATACAATACGTTAGGTCTGGAAATAGCTTTGTGTACATCCATGTGTTGGCGACTGTACGTGCGTACAAAAGGCGTCGTCACGTATTGCCGCGGTGGTCATACTACGTGACTCGGGTTAAACGACGCCCCCTGGTGGCTAAGTTATAGTACAGTCTATAGCACATCACATAAGCACTCTACGCGATGGTAATACGACACAGATTGCAATGGTTTGATGCGCTGACGACACTACTTATAACTTGAACTCTGCTATCAATCTCTACGCTACGTGATGTTGTAACTGAGATGTTAAATTAATTGCCTTAACCTAGTAATATTACATTATAACACGCTTGTTTCTCGTAGATAGGCAGAAACGATGGACTTCCATCTACTGCGATCTTGAAGCCGCCTCTTGAAGTCACGTTTATTGGATAACCGCTCGTGATATAGGTATATAAGTACCTAATTCAAGTTTATTTATTTATTAGAAACTAAAAATAAAACGGATATCACTCACTTATATTTTTTGTAAGCCGGCAATTAGACGTACGAACGTTCGTCAAGGCGCCAACGGCGACGACGCGGGCGTATCGCGCTCATCTTGATAAAGACCGTCGAAATCGATCGAAACTGTAGCTCTAATCGCCGGCTTTAACAATATAAGTGACTGATATCCGTTTATATATAAGAATTTGCAATAAAGTCTCACTATAGTTTTAATTCTAAAAAGAAAAGAGTACAAAATAACTTTATCTATATAAAAAAAAAAGATTTTTTTCTTCACCACTCTTACGATTAACCCATATTTTCTAAGTTTTGCACTAGAAGAAATGCGATTGAAACTTTTTCACTATTCCCGGCCCTGGGCAATAAAAGTTGTTCCCGCGGTTGTCCGGCATTACAGAAAGGCTAGTTCAAATTAAAACTTGTGGCTACAGTTCGATTTATGTTAGCTCGGCTTAGCTTACGTAACATTCCTTTTAATTATTCTTTTTATACTAGTGCGTGCTCGCGAGGCTGTATGGACATAGTTAATTTTGCCTATAAATTAAAAAAAAAACAAGAAAAATAAAATGGCGGAATAAGGTTATTTTAACGATTTATGTTTTACGTTGTTTTGTAAATAATTAGATTAATTAGACATATGCAGCTGTCCAAGTACATTTTCGTACCGAATACTTTTTATTGCCAAAACGAACTTAGGATGGTACCTATCGAATTTGTATGAAATTGGTAAGACGTGACGCCACTACTTATTGTCTGAATTCTGATTTTCAAATGTCTTTAACTATGATATAACTTCAATCGTGTTTGCAAAGTTTGCCTGCTGAAATAGCCAAGTGGGACTTACGTTAACGCTATGTAGAATAGGAACAAAAATGTATTGGATTGACATTTGCTCTCTCATTAATTATAAATGTCAATATCCATACCTACATTTATCTTTTTATAGCCTGAACACACAGGCGCAATCTGCACGTGGTTTGCGGCCAGTTGAAACGCTTGCCCCGGCCCCTTTTCTCCCGTCGTTAACGTCCAGTAGGTAGCGGATTGTGGCCTAGACCTCAGATCGTTACCTACTAAACGTTAACGACGGGAGAAAATGGGTCGGGGCATGCATTTCAGCTGGCCGCATGCCGCGTGCAGATCGCGCATGTGTTGGAAATACATTACTTTGCAATAAAGATAATTAAGTATAATTAAGGTTCTCTTGAAAATGGCGGGAAACGACGGTTGCGAAATTATTTGATAATTTTCCTTTTAATGTCTACAGCGACTATTTTGTGTTTAATATCACGTTAAATTAATAAGAAAATGTTCGCGATTGACAGTACGGTGAAGTTATTGAATTATTTATGCAAGATCTGAAGTTTCAAGCTTTTATCAAGAGTTCCCGCTACAAGCTCGGGAGTGAACGTGATTGTCGAGCTGCTTCGTCCAGAGTGATGACGCTACGGCGACTCCTCTGGCTGAACACATGAAGACGCGGCTACCCAGGGTGAATTCGCTACTGCGACTCCCCTGTAGGAAGATAGAGGACTATTGAATGTATTGAATTTTCTGTAACATGACATTGGCAAATGACGAACTGTCGAGACCATGCGATACAGCGAATTAGCTGCCAGCGTCCTGGGCAGCATTCCGCAAAACGGGGATCTTGACGACGTGTTCGTCCTTTAGTATTTAGTTTTTATTTATTTATTTTATAAGTAATGTATTTTTAGATAGTAGTTAGTTTTATTTTAATAAAATTCTAATGACGAACTGTCGAGACCATTAATAAAATAAATAAAGTATAATTAAGACACTGATTCGATTTCTATAATACCAAGCACACACAGATAAGCTACTTCTATCACATTCTGTTTCGCGTCATGAATCCCGCCCTGACATACGAGTACAACCGTTGACACCCCGATAATGAAAGCGTTGACCCACATACGGACGGACGTGTCGGCCGTTCCTGCGGCCTGTTCCTTCGCAATGCGGACATGGCATGTGACGACAGCATTATTATGAGCTAATGCACAGTCAGGTACAGTTCTAGGCAGCTAAGTTGAGCCAAGGACAGCTGTGACGCAGTGGGTCGCTGGACTTACGATACGGAGGTCTCAGTTTCGATTCCCAGTTTTTCCTCGGTTTTGTTAGAAGGAAAAACGTGTTTTTGACTGTTCAGGTTGTAGGTACGGACAACAGCAAATCAATGGTAACACTTGCAGTACAAATTCAACTCTTATGATGCAGATAATAAAAACGATCCAGAGTCCAAAGTGTTACACTTGATCTGCTGTTAGCTATACATTTTGTTTACAATTTCGCCGCCATTTTGGATTAAAATAGTTGCCAGGGTCTGTAGCAGTTTTGAGAAAAATTTACCATCCATAATTATTATTACAAAAAATTATTTTCAAAATCGGTCCGAGCGTCTTCGAATAATCGGGGAACATACATAAAAAAAAATCGACGAATTGATAACCTCCTCCTTTTTTGAAGTCGCTTAAAAAGTAGACATAAAATACTGATGGCTAAAGGACTCTATCTATCATTAACGCTAGTATAATAATATTATATAGAAAAATGTATGGGTTGTTTGCTAACGAAAAAACAATTTATATCAATCGAATACATTTTTCTAACGAAAGTCACTGCGACTTGGCCAGAAGGCCTGGCTGGTACTACGCCCAATATAATGCTTAACTTGTGCCGTCACATCGTATTTTCAACTCTCGGAAACTGCACGCACGAACCCCTCTGATATTTCAGTGGCATTCACGAAAATCCTCAATAAGGAATGGACGACGAAGTTGAAATTCAGACAACATACCGTTGCTATGTTACAACTTCCGCAAACTTATGGGGAATGGGGAGGGCTGCTCTATAGAGCCGAGTGTTTTAGTTTTCTAAATTAATTTCTGCTTGTGTTTGTTTGAATGGTGATTTGATCCGGAGCTAAGATACTAATGACTCTTTTTTTTTAATTTTGAAGGCGTGTATTTTAGCTTCACCTTGTATAGATACAAGCTGTTATTGAAAACGTGAAACCTGATTGAACCCGAAAGGAGCGACGAACAGTGTTATGTATTTTAGAACTTACAGAACTTGAAGTTTTTAAATAAAGTCTACTTGGGTGAAGCTAAAATACACGCCTTAAATTTTTTTTAAAAAAAGTGTCATCATTAGTATATTAGCTCCGGATCGGGTTCCCTTGAAAATGGCGGGAAACGACGGTTGCGAATTTATTTGATAATTTTCCTTTTAATGTCTACAGGGACTATTTTGTGTTTAATATCACGTTAAATTAATCAGAAAATGTTCGCGAATGACAGTACGGTGAAGTTATTGGATTATTTATGCAAGATCTGAAGTTTCAAGCTTTTATCAAGAGTTCCCGCTACAAGCTCGGGAGTGAACGTGACTGTCGAGCTGCTTCGTCCAGAGTGATGACGCTACGGCGTCTCCTCTGGATGAAAACAAGAAGACGCGGCTACCCAGGATGAAGACGCTACTGCGACTCCTGGAGGAAGATAGAAGACTATTGAATATATTGAATTTTCTGTAACATGACATTGGCAAATGACGAACTGTCGAGTCCATTAATAAAATTAATATAATATA
Source organism: Tachystola acroxantha (assembly GCA_963506565.1). Taxonomy (NCBI): domain Eukaryota; kingdom Metazoa; phylum Arthropoda; class Insecta; order Lepidoptera; family Oecophoridae; genus Tachystola; species Tachystola acroxantha. Next base: position 12,467,693 of record OY735871.1, read on the forward strand.
TAGCTCCGGATCAAATCACCATTCAAACAAACACAAGCAGAAATTAATTTCGAAAACTAAAACACCCGACTTCCAAAAGTTCCAAGGCTATTTGAATAAGTCACTCCTACAATGCAGACGAATCTAACGACACCTCATATGTTAAAATCCATCAAGACGTTTATTAGGCTGCAGCGCGTGCCAAAGAATTAGACATAATACATACATACACTCGAAAAACAATCATCCTTCCTGCGCAGTCGGGTAAAAATAAGTTATAAATAATTCGCAAATAGATGAAAATAATTTCATCTATTTGCGAGGTACGATGCCACAGACAGACCCACAACACCCCTGTCCTTGCATCAGAGCTGAAAAAATATATTTAACCTTAGTTTAGAGGGGTCCTAGTCCAGGTTAAACTTGTTTGAGGAGAAAATCAGAAATGTCCCAAGAAAGAATAATCAAATTGTTATTATTAAAAACAGAAATAACAACTTGTTTGACTTGCCCTTCTCTAACAGCATAAACCTAATGGCTACAAGCCATAACACAAACATTGTATAACAAAATGCCTTACGTCGGAGCCATAAATACTGCTTACGCAAACATACTGTTGATGTATTCCCTTTAAAGCTCGTAAATTCAAGTTCACGACAGCTATTCGATGGGGCTGAAATATCAACCGTTGGGGCAAACCAGGCCAAGTAGGTACCTAATATGCCATCACTTTTACACATTCGGCACTTACATAGGTAAGAGAGTGACGTAAACAGTATTGTCGAGGAATTGTTAATGAAAGGAAAGAAAAAATGTATGCAATAACCGCTGTAATAAAGGTTTTATTGATCGCTTGCTGAGTAATTCAGTGCACGGTGAATAATTTCCGTTTATTACCATTGGAATTTTCTTTTGACATTTAAATGTAAAGATATACATGGTAGTATGTTCTCTTGTTTTTGAAGTCTATGATGCTGTTGCATTCTGGTCAATGGATCTAGTGAGCGAAATGATTTATTTTTTGAGCGCATCGGAAAGATCTCTATCGAGTTGGCTCGTCGTCGTAGCGGTGCAAGAATCAGCTACGGCGTAGCACCACATCGCCGTTCGCGTTTTTTGTAAACTTATCGTATTTTGTAAGTAACATAATTATATGAACCTTTGTTGTTAGATTTAAATAAATAATATTAATAATAGTACGATAAAGTTTAGTTTTAGCAATCAAGTATTAACAATTTCGATAGTAAATTCCATTCTAAGTTCACTTTTATTTTATAGCACAATTATTCCACAATATAAGACGTCTAGGTATAAGTAAATTTTAATTAAAACGTCAAATGGCAAACCAATCAGACTTTAGAATGCTTCGAAACCGTATTTTAATTTGCCTGCAATTAAACTGCAACCAAATCAAATCTAGTAATTAAATTCTCACTTAATGACATATTTATAACACGAAATAGACCGTTTTTGTATTTATTTATTTCTAATTTTTTACGTCAAACAAAATATATGGACACTTTCGGTGATTGATATATTGTGTTATCGCTTTATTTTTTTTTATGGAATAATAAACAGGTACAGCTAACATCAGATCAAGTATAACACTTTGGACTTTCGACCGTTCTTATTATCTTCGTCATAAGAATTGAATTCGTACTGCAAGTGTTACCATTGATCTGCTGTTGTCCGTAGCTATTTTGGGATAATTGATCGCCCACATTGTTACCAAACTATTGCACAATCTCGTAATTAATCCTCGTAATGTTTCCTTGTTACGAGTTGGTGTCTCATTCCTTTTTAATTAGGTACATACTACATAGTAGACATATAATCTCCACAATACGCTTTGCATGTGACATTGCTTTGTGTTACTAATACTATTATACTATATACTACTACTATAGTCCCTGGTAATCAGTGAGTTAGGACGGTAGATACCTTGTACTGGTTAGCCCCACGATTCCATTGTGCCAGTGATGAGATGGCAAATCTAGATACTCGTATTAACAATGGACTAAGGCCGAATTATTTGTCATTAAATTAATCTAATTCACGGAATGACAAGGTCGTAGGTTCAAGTCCTGTCCACGGCTAGCATCGTTTAATTTGTCGTCGCACTGCTGGGCATAGGTCTTCCCCCCTCCTCTTCCATCCATCCCTGTCCTGAACCTCTTCCAGCCACCCATTCCTGTATCTAACGACATCGTCTCTCCACCTACGCCGAGATCTGCCCCGACGCCGGCGACCGTCCAATGGCACCCATTCTGTGACAGTCCGGGCCCATCGACAGTCCGGCTGCATGCGTCACACGTGGCCCGCCCAGTTCCACTTTAATGTAGCTGCTTTGCGGGCCACGTCTGCTACGCTTGGCACGGTCCGTTCTCTTCACGCCCAATATGCTGCGTTCCATTGCGCGTTGACAGACCTTGAGTTTGGACGTCTGATCTTTAGTCAATGACCATGTATGGGCATGGAAAATAGCTTAATGTTTAAAAATAAAATCTGAGTGAATTAATCTATCAATGAATCTTGGATGAAAAATTTCATAAAGAGAGATTCCCAACCAGAGATTTTTGGTTCATTCCCCATGACACCACTTACAATGACACCATCGGGTGCCATGGGGCATCGTTATTACCCGCCCTGAGGTAAGACGTTCATTCCCCGTGACACCATGCACCGTGGGTCATTTTGCTGGTGTCATGGGATGAACAATAAATGTCGTATTTCTTGGGTGGTTGGCATGATATGTTGGCAATGCCGTTCGCAGTTTAGCTGACGTGAAAATTGCGACTATAAATCGCCTGACTGATTCAATGTTTTTATTATATTCTACTTCATAAAACCTGCAGAACAATATTTCCTCTCAGTCTCACGGGGAATTTTATCGTGTAAAATAAGTATTTTCATATTCGCTTATCACGAATAAGACATAAGCCGGTCTTCAGCCAGCTCTTAGTCAAGGACATGCCTCTACTTGTTATTCGAAACACGAGTTAGGCAAAATAGGAGGATTTGATTTAATTCCGCGTCGACACAATAATAACAAAAAAATATACTTACCAACTTATTACGAAAGCATAATATTTTTTTTTCGCATTTAACGGTTCAAATGAAATAAGGTCCTGTAATTTAGATGTCAGGAACTTATTTTTAAGTCCTTATCATCATTAATTAGTAATACATGTAGGCATTTGAAAGTCAGGAATCCGACAGTACCTACGATGTTACGATTGATAAATCTCACAGGGGGGCATAATCGACCACACGAGTCCAGTGCAGATTGGTAGGTTTCAATATCACACTGTCCCACTGCTGGGCAAAATCTTACCCAGTTTCAATGATTTTGCGCTTCATTCGGACACACAATATTGCTTTAGATTTTTGGTTCTTATTCAGGTTTCCTGACAATGTTTACCTGCGCAGTTAAACACAGATATTTTGTTATCAATAGTTGGGAACGTATCTTATTTTACGGTGCCGTCTTCTTACGAAGGTTGGCGATCATTATGACAATCTGTACTATCGACAACGCCACACGGAATAGAGACCTGGTACTCTTGCCGTACCATTGGCGTAAGTTCTTGTGCCATGATATTCTCCTTCTACCTGGCCTTCTTCTGCCCTGGAAATTTCCCTGAAGAATCAGTTGTAGAAGACCGTACTTTTTATTCCTCATTATGTGACCTAGATACTGGAGTTTCTGTTTTTAATGGTCTTAAGAATCTCCACATCCTTGCCCATTCTCTGGAGCACTGTCTCATTTCGAACGTACGTTAGGTATTGGGAACGTATGTTCCACGAAATGCTATAGACAGCAATCTGTGGGTCTCTAGCACGTTTCGTACATAAAGCGTTGTATAAGGAGCTCTCGCAGGTTAATGCCAGTCGTGCGAGGAGTTAAGTGGCTGTAACACCTCATATTAAACTGCTTATATCACCTAGGTACAGTCGACACACAGTCGGCACATCAATGGTAACAGCAGTGCTATTTTAACTGTTATGGCGCAGACAATAAGAGCGATACAAAGTCTAAAGTGTTACACTTGATGTGCTTTCGGCTGTACAATGCATTTACTTCAATATAACACATGTTTCAGCACACTCGAAAACAGAGAAATATATACAAGAAGATATTTTCAAAAACACTTGAATGATTGTCAAAGCTTTTTGACTATAGTAGCTTGGACGGAACACGGTCTATGTCTATGTAAACAATTTTTATAAATCTCAACCATAATGCTTCTAATGTAGGTACATTTTTCGTTGTATTAAAATGTACACGACAAATATCCATGAGACGTGTATTTTGAATTATATCCAAGCTAAGATGCCTATTAGAATCGTAAAAAAGCCGTGAGTCCATAATGTACCAATAAATTTTATTATTCTTAGATGAAACAGTCTTGTTTGCTAAAAGTCTTAAAATATTTCAGTTTTTATTTCACAAAGTAATCCTGTTTTCTCTCTCTCGTGTTCACTGAAACTGAAAGTGCACTAATGAAGGTAAATGCAGCGTGCAGTGCATTGCAACGAGTTTTGCATTTGACGTCTGATTTCACTGAGTTCAAGTTGAATTTATAGTTAAATTACAGTTCTTTCAGGGCTTTGTAAGAGAATGTTGGTGACGAACGTTGGTTCTAAATAGTTACCCTTATTTCTTATTAGAAAACCCACTGTAGTAAATAAATCTTTATCATGATATTTATTTTATTTATCATGATAGCTACTAGTTTTTAATAATGGAATATTGAAATTATTATAATAAATACGGATGAGTGTTTTCTGTGTGTTTATAATAATTTGAAGATTTGGCACAATAACAGTTTTAATTCTAAAAATGCAAAACCGAACTTGTAATTTAGACATACTTACTTTGCTGGCTCAGTGACCTGAAGCGGATCTTGGCCTCCCAGCGAGAAGCCGCCAGTCGTGCCGGTCCTGCATCGAATGCCGCCACGTGTGTGCCTGCAGTCGGTGCAGGTCCCGACCTCGTCCTTCCAGCGGTACCGAGGACGCCCGACCGGCCGACGAACAGTCGCTTGTCCCAGATACGCTAGTTTGGCAGCTCGATCTTCTCCCATTCTTTCGACGTGGCCGAGCCAGCGGAGTCGAGCAGAATTGATCTCGCCGATGTTGGGTTCGGACACTAGGTCTTCAATTTCCCATTTAAATTAAAGGAGTAATTTAAAGGAGTATTTAGACACGATGAATTATTATAAATGCAAAAAGAAACCTAAGTGTAGTTTTAACGATATAGGTCAGATATAGGATATAGGTTAAAACCACGTTAGGTCAATTATTATAAGTCTTATTTATTTACTTATTCGTGGTATTGCATTGCTATCACGTGTAACTTGGAAGGCGAACCTACACCCACCCAACGAATTGAATCCATCGTAGTGCTACGGACCTATACAAATTTGCAACTATAAACAAATGAAATACACCGCAAGTAATTTACCCAATGGTTGCAAATTAACTAGTGAAGCACTATGCACGGGGAACTAACCGCATATTGCAAAGGGAATAATTTGCATAGTGCAAGGTGCAAGGAACTCGCCTCGGTTTCACCTACCTAGCACGTGTAAGTAGAGACGTTATAGAGTTTAGAGATCTCTATACATATAGAGCTAAATAATTTTATATTATTTTACTCACCTTTTTTTAGTGTGGTATACTGACCTCTGACGTGGCCTAACGACTGCTGCCGAGCGAGGGTCTCAAATGAAAGTATCAAGCGGTCACCCATCCAGGTACTGACCTCGCCCAGCGTTGCTTAACTTGTACTACTACTTGTACCTAATAGTCCACCGCGGCTTAGTGCAAATTGGTTGATTACATTCTTTTGTTAACCTGTAAATCGTCCCACTGCTGGGCAAAGGTCTCTCCCCTCCTCTTCCATCCATCCCTGTCCTGAGCCTCTTCCAGCTACCCATCCCTGTATCTACGATATCGTCTCTCCACCTACGCCCAGGTCTGCCCCGATGCCGGCGACCGTCCGATGGCACCCATTCTGTGACAGTCCGGGCCCATCGGACCGGCTGCATGCGTCACACGTGACCCGCACAGTTCCACTATAATGTAGCTGCTTTGCGGGCCACGTCTGCTACGCCTGGCACGGTCCGTTCTCTTCACGCCCAATATGCTGCGTTCCATTGCGCGTTAACAGACCTTGAGTTTGGACGCCTACGCCGAGGTCTGCCCCGACGCCGGCGACCATCCAATGGCACCCATTCTGTGACTGGAATACATACACCTTAGATTTTTTCTACGGCATGCAGGTTTCCTCACGATGTTTTCCTTCACCATTTTGAGAGCACTCGGTAAACGTACATAAATGTTTGTTTTACTATGTACTTTAATTTGAGAAATTTACAAAAATATACTTATAATTTATTTAGGTATAAAATTAAATTTCGCACAATGCAATGAACTTAAACGGGCCAACGGCATAAATATGTTAATGGTTAGAGGTCCCTAGAGCTAAATGATTTTATTATGTTTGAACTAACTAGCTTGAGGATAATTGCATTTTATGTAGCATATAAAAAGTAATTGGTAAAGGTAGTTTTAACTTCAAATAATTCGCGATAATTTCTCAAAGGTACAAGATAGTTTTTGAAATAGATTCAGTAACTTTAAATGTCTGAAACGCTTTTAAGGTAATAACAATGTAAATAAATAAATAAACGTTTGTGATAAGATCGAGCCACTGGCGAAACATAGTCGTATTTAAGTGTTCCACACACAGCCTGCGGCCGGTTGAAACGCATGCCCCGTCGCAGTTCCTGGTCATTTTAACGCCCAGTAGGTATCGACCTGAGGCCTAGGTAGCAATCCGCTATCTACGGAACGTTAACGACGGCAGAAAATGGGGCGGGGCTAGCGTTTCATTGGATTACCAGTCAGACTTTTATACAACCATCACACCGGTTCGGTGGTGCGTTGGAACACAGAGAAAGGTGTACAGGACAGTTTTTAAGGTTGAGATTTTCTCAAAAACTTCTTGACCTATTGCAATAATTCTTTCACTGTTTGATAGATAAAAGTGAAAACTATGTAACTGTAAAAGAATTATTAAATTCGGTGCAGTAGTTTTTGAGAAAATCTTAACCTTATTTAGGCCCCCTGTATACTTATCTCTGTCTTCGACTGTACTCTTCACTGAAAGTATGTCTACGTGGTACGGATGCCCAGGAGACAAAGAAAAACTTCACTTAACCTTGGACCTATGGACCGCAGCAGACTAAAGACAAACACAAGCTATCAAAATCCAAAGCTAATTATAAAACCCAAAACTGTCAAAACTCAAAATAGTCAAATCACAACTTTGGAAATCCAAAATTGAAGTAAGTACTCCGTTTTTTTTGTTTTTGAAATAATTTCGGTTTGTTGAGATTGTCCTTTATACATTTTTATTTTATAATAATAATACATTATTTTGATAGGCCACCAGCATGTAAAACTTGAGAAGTTTGTCTAGATGCTGATTATACATTATACACTGTGATACATTTCACTGTGCTACTTACGTACCTAATTCCGCGTAATATTTTATTTACTATATAAAGCTAAATATAGTACCAATCCGTAATACAGCTCTTAATCGCAACATTCAATAGGCACAAGACGTATTGATCGAGCGTGTGTGTACAGGAAACTCGACTCAGGTAATCTCCTGGAGTGGTAGGCTGAGGTAGGCACGCGGCGAGCAACTATTACGCAGACAAATGAGTTTTTAATATTGTTTATTTCGCTTAGTTGTTAGCAATGCCTCTATATTATACAGGTGGTAAAAGAAGGTGTATAGGAAGACGAAAGAGGTTGTATTGTATCGATAGTTGAAAACAATTTTTCTTGAATTTATTTTTTGACTATTCAATTCATACATTTTGTAGTAGTGAGCTGGCATATTTATACGAGACATTCAATTATTTTTTATTCGAAAAGTCGCATAACAAAAGCGCTTCGTCTTCAGGGACTCACTAAGCAGTCCCAGCGGTGGGTCTCTGAAGACTAGTACCTATATCTCCATTGACACTAGTTAGAGGGTCCTCTGAGACGATACTGTTTTAGTGGACCCACTCACTGTTATGAATAATATGACAAATGTAGAGTTTATTAGCCAATAGTTGTCTAGTTACCGATACTGAACACTCTCCCTTCGGCTTCCTAACATCCTTTCTGTTACACCCTGTATAGTACCATAATATTAATGTAACTTATATAGACTTTCTCTTGTTGTGATTGATTAGTTTGCAAACCGCCTACGTAACCTAATTTATGGCATTCCGTTCGCTTTACCTATCGCACTTAATTTACGTCGGCAGCACTACGTGATCTGAAATCGGTTTTTAAAAATAGTTTTTTATTTATTTAATTATCTATTTATCAAACCTTACTTACGAGTAAAACCTATAAGGTTCTAATCTAACCTACAACCTTTTACAGTAGCATATACCTACTGCATGTGCATATAGTTTCAATTAAGTCAGAAATAACTTCGCTTTAATTAATTTAATCAAACGATTGCAGGTGTGTCGGCAGTACCTATATTGACTTCAACAGCCACGTATGACGTGGCCTCTGAGTAATGGAATATTGCAAAACAATAACATTTTATTCGCGGAATACAATGTTGAACTGCAAAACACCCTCGCATGCACCCTCACACACACACGCACACACATTGTCACCTAGTGAGCCAAAATTGTCGACCGAGTTATTTTTGTTAATGTATTGATAGGTAATACAAGTTAGAACTACCGCGACACAGGTATAACCTAGTGCGGAGTTCATTAGTAAAAATATACTGTAAATGTAAAAGACATTGCCACATTTCAATGGAGCTTTGCCCCACCTACAAAACTACGTGACCATTTAATCTGTACCTATCATTTTGTTGGGGACTTATTACAGGTTTCATATTGCATAATCATAATCAGTATCATTTTCTACTACTCTCGCAACTCCTATAAAAGAATAACAAAAACAATGAATAATTCGCTTCGATTTCTTACTATTTTCTGAATTCTTAATTAAGCTGTTTTTTCGACTCGCAACTTGTACTTACGTAACTTTAATTTAAACCAATAATTTTAATAAAAAACGGAGATACTTATACATTTATTAGTTATCTTGTACAACTCACGGGTGATGGTGGGGCAGAATCTGTCATTGTCATTTCTAGTAAATAAATTATTTTGTATTTTTGTAAAAGTTTGCGAACGCAATATAAAATGTGTTTATCTCCCATTTTGTGTCTGCCCGAAGCGAAACAGAAATCAGAATCAAAGCAAATGCTTCTGTCAATATTTATTTCCTATAGCAATAGCAGTTTAAAAGATACACTCTTATGTAGGCACGGTCTAACATAGAGTAATGTATAAGTACAGTAGAGTTTTTAAGGTTGAAATTATCTCAAAAAATATTCCTTCAGTCTTAAATAGATAAAAGGATAATCTAGGTAACTGTAAAAGATGGAGAGATGATATCATTAGATACAGGGATGGATCGCTGGAGGAGGCTCAGCGGGGCTAGCACGAGTCGCTTTAGCGATCGACGCAACGCCGCGGAGCTGTCAAACTAATGTCAAACGCCTAGAAATAATGTCAATTTGACAGCTCCGCGGCGTTGCGTCGATCGCTAACGCTGACTCGTGCTACAAGGGCTGGACAGAAATGGATAGAAGAGGAGGGGAGAGACCTTTTCCCAGCAGTGGGACGATTTATAGGTAAAAAAATCTGTAATTTTTTTTAAATTATTAAATTCGGTCCAGTAGTTTTAGAGCAAATCTCGACCTTATTGAGGCCCCCAGTATAATCGGTCTTTGTGTGTACTCGTATAACGTAAAATATGATTTTTTGTTCTTATTACGAAACCAACGATCCACGTGCTACGTAACCAGTTTCGTACAAAGAATCATAGGAACAACCCCAAAACGGACATCTATTATGTCTTCAAAAACTGAACCATTAGAACGCAATTATTAATTATTACCTAAAATATTGTTTGTTTTGTTCAACTTTCATTATTGTATAATTGTATTCTTTCTATTTATATTGCAACCTTCTTTATTCTAGTTATCTATATTTATCTACCAATTGTGTATTTCTTCTGTGTATATGTATTGTATGTTGTAGAAATGAATAAATGCTTTATCTATCTATCTATCTATCTATCAATTTGTAGACACAAATAAGTTCAAAGCGTAGAATAAATAAATAACACTGTATGGAGGTTCGCCCGCGTTGAAGGCTGCAAATTGCTTTCTTTGCCCACCCCTTGCGTGTCGGCACATCGGAAACGCGACAAGCCATTCTGCGAATACGTGGTGTAGATAAAACGATAAAACAAAACACACGAATGTTTACAAACTTAATTTATAGGGTTAAGAGCCTTCATAGAGCCAACTAGCGCCGCCAATCTTAAAAAAATAATATCTTTCAATAAATATATATATTCTTTATTTATAACAAATCAATAACATATTTACATAAACAAAAATTGAAAAATAAAATACTTAAAAAATAAAATTCTAAAAATGTACCTACTTGGACGCGGTATTCCAGCTGTGAGTGGCCTCTACCAGTCACAGGTAGAACACCGCGTCCAAGTCGCTCCCATGCGGCAGGGTGCCCAAGAGAGCGGCCGCGTTACCTCTTTGTATGGCCAAACTTATTCGTTGGCCGAGGTACGCACCCGCTCTCTTGTCACGAGTGACGTCGACCAAACGACTCGACAATATATATAATATGGCACAATTGCGACAAGCTAAGTTGTAGTTCACAAATGTGCCAAAAACGGCCGTTTCTTGCAATTATGCGAACTACAACTTACTGACATTGAATCACTTTATAATAAGCATTTAAAAAATAGTATTTATCGTAATAAACATTTCGTAAATAGCTTTTTTAATAAAATTGATTATATTGGAAGATATTATTTTTTTAAGTTGGCTCTATGAAGGCCCTTAATAAACCTGATTTAAAAGTCACACGGATTATTACACGGTGTTATTATTAATACTCGTAAGTATGCTGTTAGCTGTGTAGAGTTGACAATAGAGAAACAAATAGAGGGGCTCTGGGTGAGTTATGATAAGATATGATAAATATTCTTTATTGCGCAAAACAAATACACAATCGAGGTATAAGTACAGAGGTTGAGATTTTCTCAAGAACTACTGGTCCGACTGTAAAAATTATTGTACTTACAGTAGATAGTTGACTTTAGAGTACATACTCGTACTACTATGTTTTGTAAAGAATCAGTAAAACACTATTCGTAGTTTCAACCATAAAAGCCCTCGTAGCCCCATAATTTAATTTTCCATAATCGCTTAAGACACTACGGATATTTATTTAGCAGGAAATATAACCCTATTCCTACTGTGAATACCATTTATTTTTTGATAGTTTTTCTTTTTAACCGACTTTCAAAAAAAAGGAGGAGGTTATCAATTCGTCGAAATATTTTTTTTTTTTTCTTTTATGTATGTTACCTGATTACTCGAAGACGCTTGGACCGATTTCGAAAATTCTTTTTTTGTTTGAATGGGTATACCTCACAGGTGGTCCCATAGTCATCAGGTCAGGATCTGATTATGGGATCATGGAGAAATCGAGGGAACTCTTCAAATGTTATAGGCACATATAAGGTTTTTCATATATTTTCTAAAGCTATGCAAGTATCTACATCTGGTAGTCATCAACTTACGTTGCTAAGCTGATGATGGAAGGTACAACTCCTTAACGATTAAGAGTTGGGGTATAATTCTTTAAATATTATAGGCAAACTTAGGACGTAAATTTTAATCTTTCAAGTTTGAAAGGGTATACCTCCCAGGTGGTCCCATAGTCATCAGGTCAGGATATGATGATGGGATCCAGGAGAAATCGAGGGAACTCTTCAAATGTTATAGGCACATATAACGTGTTTCATATATTTGCTAAAGCTATGCAAGTATTTACATCTGGTAGTCATCAACTTACGTTGGTAAGCTGATGATGGAAGGTACAACTCCTTAACGATTAAGAGTTGGGTATAATTTTTTAAATATTATAGGCAAACTTAGGACGTAAATTTTAATCTTTCAAGTTTGAATGGGTATACCTCCCAGGTGGTCCCATAGTCATCAGGTCAGGATATGATGATGGGATCCAGGAGAAATCGAGGGAACTCTTCAAATGTTATAGGCACATATAACGTGTTTCATATATTTTCTAAAGCTATGCAAGTATTTACATCTGGTAGTCATCAACTTACGTTGGTAAGCTGATGATGGAAGGTATAACTCCTTAACGATTAGGAGTTGGGGGATAATTCTTCAAATATTATAGGTACACATAGACTGTCACTTATAATCTTTCAAGTTACATACTTACATATTATATATTTACACCACTAAAAAGCAAAAAATAAGTAATTTTTAAATAAAAAAAAAACCGCCTTCAAAAAAATAAACAAAAAGGAACTAAAAAGCATAAAATAATTAATTAATTACATCTACATACGAATATTGAAATAAAATATTATTGCTATGTACCTACTGATCTCTTTTAAGTCGGTGCCAAGCCAAATAGGTATACGATAGGGATACGTAGCTTACTACTTTCGTCGCCGCCCCGCTCCCGCCCCCGCCGCATCACATACATATAACACGCCCGCGCTTTGGCTTGGCACCGACTTAAAAGAGATCAGTAGGTACATAGCAATAATATTTTATTTCAATATTCGTATGTAGATGTAATTAATTAATTATTTTATGCTTTTTAGTTCCTTTTTGTTTATTTTTTTGAAGGCGGTTTTTTTTTTATTTAAAAATTACTTATTATTATTCTTGCATTTCTAGCTCTACTTCTCTCTCTATAATAATCTTAATTTCCCTAAATAGTTGGTCGCCTGGAAGAGATCGCTTTTAGCGATAAGGCCGCCAAAATTGTACATTATGTTTTGTATTTTTTTGTTTTTGGAATTGTTGTGTTTTTATGTACAATAAAGTGTATTTGAGTTTGAATAACCGTTTCATACCGCGACATCCCATCCGGGTTATCCGCAAAGTGGGGCTACTCATGTGACCCCAACCAATTAAAACTTTGTGACCAAAGAAGTTGTTAGTCGACCCCATCTAATGACCCCTGTTTTTATCACTGCTCAGGATATGTACGAAACCTAATATGTACACTGTACAGATAAAGACATGTACAGAGATCACTTTAGAATCTTTGACGATTATGATAGGAGCCACACACATTGTGCCAAGCTTAGATATGATAAGTGGAACAGCCTTTCAGGGCTACCATAATGGGTTTTAGGTAGGTTTTTTGCAAAAAATTTAACGATAACTTATACAGCAATAATACATTATTACTTTACATTTTCCTTTTTTAATCTACATACTAAGTTACAGTTTTTGTTAGTCAATGATTATGAGATGAAGTGACATTACTTTAATAATTAATTAATCATGCCATGCATGACTTTAATCAGGTGTTAAATTGAGATATTGATTCGAATTTAACCCCTTAAAATATATTCGATAAATAATAATTAGGTATCTAATATGGTAAAAATACCCACGTAACTCACAGTCCATACTTATAGCTCTAATGGAAGTTTTCAGTATCGGAATGCAATAACATTTCATAGAGTTTACGAAGCCAGACGAATGCTAATTAATTAAAAACGACCGCAATAAATTAGCGATAGACTCGAACCGTAAACAAATCGATGTTTTCCAATGAATGATTTTTCTACATCACTAGTTACAGTTTTAAAGTGAAATAGATCTGTGGTTTTAATTACAAATGATTTATTTCGTTTGCCTTTATGTGGTAAGTCTTTAAGAGTAAGTAGGTATATCATTTGTTAGTAGAACATAACTTCGCCGGGTTAAGTACTTGTAACCCCGTTAAAATATCTAATTATAAACTCAAATAATTTATTCGGAACAATATGTGTACAGTCGATAGTGACTATATAGTCCAGACTCTGAAAGTAGGGTGAAATGTGTTTTGAGAATAAGTTCATTTCAGTTGTACAGTCGAAGACAGAGATAAATATACAGGGGGCCTCAATAAGGTTGAACTTTTCTCAAAAACTACTGGACCGAATTTAATAATTCTTTTACAGTTACATAGTTTTAACTTTTATCTATCAAACAGTGATATAATTTTTGCAACAGGTCAAGTAGTTTTTGAGAAAATTTCAACCTTAAAAACTCTTCTGTACACCTTTCTCTGTGTTCCACCGTACAGCCGACAGCAGATCAATGGTAACATTTTTACTTTTGACAGCTCTTGTTATTTGCGTCGTAAGACTTGAAATCGTACTGCAAGTGTTACTATTGATCTTCTGTCGACTGTACAATATAAATATAAGTATACCTTGTACAACATGTGTGCAAGATGTAATTTTTTTTCTCTTGCACCAAAGATAGCCCTGTGTCAAATTCGAGTTAAGCCTTGTAAAACAATAGATTAACCAGGGTTAACTTTATTTGCACAAAGTTATTAACTAATCCGGTTCAAACTGGTTGAACCCGGTTTCGGCGCAAATTCATGTTCTAAACTATGATTTCCTGGTGGTATGCGTCCAGAGGCATACATAGTTACATATTAACAAATTAAACCCAGTATTAGAGAGAAGCGTATGGATGTACAGTCGACAGCACATAAACTCTACACAAAATCAAAAAAATATGTCGTAGTGTGCTTGTGTGTTACATTTGATGTGCCTTTGACAGTACGTGCATCACATTATCGACCAGTGATCGAACCCAACCAATCAGAACGTCGTAGCCTTTACTAATTGCAAGTAAATTGTATTATTGATTTCTAGACTGCATTCATGGTCGGAGTAAAATGTGAAAAAAATGAAGAATTTGATGCATTACAATCGAGTATTTTGGGTAAGTCTTTCAGATATAATATATAATGATAACTTTATAATGATCTACCTACAGCAATTAAGAAAACAAACTCTTTTAATGAATTAAAAAAAAACAGTTATCAAAACATATCCTTTTGCAAAGGTAGCCTATTAATTTAATTAATAACCTACTAATTTATTAGTGAAGTGTAATATTTACATGTATTTTTATAGATCGAAGTGAACGTATACTTTTAATTTACTTTTACCTTCTTCTCATGTAATGACTTGTAATTTGTCTTTAATGAGAATAAAGAATCTTTAAACCTTAGATACGTTTCAGCTAATCCATGTTAAGTTATCAGTAGTACCTACATGCTACTAGTAGGTATAATAAACTGTTCCCGTTTGGGGGAATGGGAAATATCCACCCGATATACAATACACATAGGATTCTGTAGTCAGGTCAGGAGTCAGGTTAGCAATTGTTGGCCGGGAACTAACCACGAAGTACTGAATTATAGACGAGATGCCGGAACTTACTTTCCTTAGTAAAACTGTGTCACATAGTTGCGGGGTGAGGGGAGAGGTGAAACATCTCCCTTCACTTCTTGGCTTATGCTACAAGATGTTCCTTCGCTAATGGTAGAACGAGAATCGAGTTTATTCAAACCTTCTTAGCTGACGTCATGACTCATAGGTGGTACATGACATGGCAGATCTTGATATTTTAACTTTTATTGAACAGAAACTATACTAGAGGATTTACCTGAAAACGATGACAGTGATGATGAAGACTATAGTAGAGGTAAGGATCAAATAAATAAATACGAAGTCATAAGATCATATTCGTCCTAATTATAAACAACAAACGCGCCTGTTTTTTTTCGCCTTAAATTACAAGTACGACCTTCTAGATCTTATGGCAATATTTACTAGGTATAACAGATACAAGACCCTTATGAAGACATTATATGAAAATAAATAGCACTATCCAGCACCAAATGCCGCACGTAACTTCCTGAGCAATAGTTGTTCAAACTTGCTCCCAGACGACGCTGTCTCTGCCGTTTCAGATAATTCGAAAACAAATTGGACAGCTATTTTTTGAAAAAGACGATAGCAATAATAACTCAGTATTAGATTTAACAAACTTTGAAATTGAATAATAACTAAATCGTTCCGTGATCAAGACTAGTATATAATACATTATGTAGGTACAACAAGCGGTTTAGCCTACAGAAGGTTATACATATCGGACAAATCATTACCATCCTGCTTTCTGAGGTCGGATAAAACAGGGTCTATCATATTTTCGACATGGCAAACAGTAGCTTAAGTTATTCAATCATCTTTTTCAAATTTTAGCATAGAGCTAAGATATAAGCGCTATTATTATATTTCAGAGATGAAGAAGTACAACAAAGAGTTGGGTGAGTAATTTAATGAATTAGGAGAAATACATACATAAGTAAGTACAGTCGAGGACAGAGATAAGTATACAGGGGGCCTCAATAAGGTTGAGATTATCTCAAAAACTACTGGACCGCATTTAATAATTCTTTTACAGTTACATAGTTTTTATTTTTATCTATCAAACAGTGAAAGAATTATTCCAATAGGTCAAGTAGTTTCTGATAAAATCTCAACCTTAAAAACTCTCCTGTACACCTTTCTCTGTGTTCCACCGTACCTAAAATGTATTCGGTTTTATGTGAAAGTTCACTTTATTGTAAGATGAGAGTATGAGAAAATGTAGGTGCATAATATTCAAACTCAAGAACTTGAAAACCTTCTCCTTTATACTAAAAATAGGTGCTTTTATAGAGAAATAAAAATAGATCATATTCTTAGTTACTTTTCTAAAATAAATACATGTTACGAGTAGAATATTTAAGTATACATTACAAGTGAATAACTTTTGTGGTCTTAAATGATAAATGGAGAAAAAAAATTCATTACGACCGGGATTCGAACCAGGGAACCTCGCCATTCTGTGGCACGTTCTATTCCAACAGAGCCACCATGATATCGTACCCAGGTCGAGAATTTTGTCTCCATATACGTCTTAGGGACGGTAGCGACATCTATCCAGTAATTTGTGCAATTACACAAATGACAATGCCAGATTCTACTCCACCATCAACCGCAAGTTGTACAAGATAACGAATAAATGTAAAAATATCTCCGTTTTTTATTAAAATTATTGGTTTAAAATACAAGTTGCGATTCAAAAAAAAACAGCTTAATTAAGAATTCAGAAAATAGTAAGAAATCGAAGCGATTTATTCATTGTTTTTGTTATTCTTCTATAGGAGTTGCGAGGGTAGTAGAAAATGATACTGATTATGATTATGCAATATGAAACCTGTAATAAGTCCCCAACAAAATGATAGGTACAGCTTAAATGGTCACATAGTTTTGTAGGTGGGGCAAAGCTCCATTGAAATGTGGCAATGTCTTTTATGTCTAACATTGCAGTTAGAAACAAATTTCATTTAAAAAAAAATTGTGTTCCTAATTTTTCAGCTGGAATAAATACGAAATATTACAAAAGATTAGCTGGTGAGATTTTCACTGAAAACCATAATTTTATTATTAGTTTCATTTTATGTTACTTAAACCAAGCAAAATGTTTTTACAGAAAAGGAGTTGCATCATGATGGTATTTTTTTTGGTTAATTCAGTTTTGTGAAACATTTGGACTCGTAGCTATAAAAACTGCTAAACAGTGGATCAATTCGTCACCGGCGAAATCCAGCAAAATTGTTAAACCATGGCTTAAACCACTGCTCTTAACTTGAAGTCACGTTTATAACTAACGGCCTTTAGTTACACCAAATAATAATAATATAATAGTTGATCTGGGGTTTCAAGCTTTTATCAAGAGTTCCCGCTACAAGCTCGGGGGTGAACGTGACTGTCTAGCTGCTTCGTCCAGACTCCAGAGTGATGACGCTACGGCGTCTCCTCTGGATGAAGACATGAAGACGCGGCTACCCAGGGCGAAGACGCTACTGCGACTCCCCTGGAGGAAGATAGAAGGCTATTACATATGAATTTTCTGTAACATGACATTGGCAAATGACGAACTGTCGAGTCCATTAATAAAATAAATAAATAAATAAAAATATAATAGTTGTTATGTTTTCACACTATGCATTGGTTTCAGAACAAGAACAAGAAAAGTATTTTGATAATTTACTTCAAGAAATAAAAGCTTTTGGTAGTAAGTATTATATAATGGTTTAGAGTCAGTTGTACCAAAGTTCGGGTTAAATATTTTTAAACCGGGTTAATTAACACGGTTCAAATGTAAATTCTGGTGACGAACTAGTAGTAGATGCCACTGGTGACCCAAGAGCTGGCAGCTACCTCGCTCAACGGATTAGCATCGCGATCCAGCGAGGTAATGCTGGCAGTGTCTTGGGTACTCTTCCTATAACTCAAAATCTTATTAATAGTTTAGTTTAGGTTTTTTTAAATCTTGAATGTCGCTTTTTTATTTTTTATTGTTCCTTTTTGAAATAAAATTCAATTCTGGTGAACTTATTGTGTGAGAAGGATTATATCGAATTTGACACAGGCTTTTGGTGCAAGATAAAGAGATTTGAACAGGTTTTTCTTATTTACTCTTTGGGAGTATTTAACACAGAGTTTTTTTCTTGGGGCAAGTCACCCACCCTTAAGGTTGGTCTCTGTCATACTGAATTTTATGATCGCCGGGTAATTCGTGGCTCTCCTTTAGCCCAAATTGCTTGACAGAATGTGTGAATGATGTACTTACGTATCGTTAGAATCGTCTTGATCACGGGACTAGGGCCCGTATTAATAGTCTGAGCTCAAACCTCAAGTGCTCTCAAGAGCGAATTCAGCTGATACACTCTCAAGACTTGATCACCATCTCAAGTCATTTACTAATAAACTAATCTTGAGGGCATATCACATGATGTCTTTCTCAATTCGCTTTTCGCCTGCAATCAGCAAATACGTTCTCAAGTGTGAGTTTGACCGTTCTCTTGAGAACCGAGTTTTACGGCGTTACTCACGTGATACCCGATTCCTAAACGTGCACCTAAGTTACGTTTATTAATAGGAACACCATCTTGAGGTCGTTTTCAAGATTGACCTATGAGCTGAGAGTGATTTATTAATACGGGCTTTAGACACATTTTATGCCAATAAAAGCTGTTGAGTTATTTGTTTTTGTAATACTTACCGTATTTGTATTATTTTTCAGAAAAACTAGTACGTCGCGGCAATCATGATAATATGAATGACGATGTGTAAATATTAAAGTACTGGTATAAAACTTTGGATAGTGAATTTTTATTTAAAGTAAACTTAGAGATGTCCAGTGGTCAGTCTACTGTGTAAACGTAGGAAGGTCGATTCCCATTGCCTCTGCATTTATGGTAAACCACTCCTTCCTCGTACAAACTTTTAGCTGTAATCTAAAATATAAAACCTTAAGCGTTCCACACACAGCCGCGACCTATCGCGCCTGTGTGTGTCAGCTTTTAGTCTTCTAAACAAATTCATCATCATCATCATCATCGGTCTATTTTCGTGTCCTCATTTCAGTGCTGGGGCACAGACATTTCCTAATGTCGAGGGAGCTCGGGCAATAATCCACCAAGCAGGCCCAGTGCTAATTGCTGGATTACACAAGATTTTTCTTCGGCATAGGTTTCCTCACGATGTTTAACTTTTCCGTTTTGAGAGCATCCGGTAGGTACGTTAGAAATATCCTTCGAATAAACCCGGTGAAAATTTGTTTGTACAGTCGAAGAGAGACATAAATATACAGGAGGCCTCAATAAGGTTGAGATTTTCTCAAAAACTACTGGACCGAATTTAATAATTCTTTTACAGTTGCATAGTCTTAAATTTTATCCATCAAACAGTGAAAGAATTATTGCAACAGGTCATGTAGTTTTTGAGAAAATGTCTACCTTAAAAACTCTCCTGTACACCTTTCTCTGTGTTCCACCGTACACGGCTGACCTGGTCAGGTACCGAACCTGGTACTGGCACATAAGTATAGTGACCCAACCACTACGCCACCGAGCTCTTAAACAAATTAGGAAGATAAAATTCTCAGCAAACGCAATAAAAATTCCTTACAAGTAATAATAAATCAATCACCTACGTATTTCGTTACGCATTGTTCGTTACAATACCTATTACACGAACACATACAACAAATAGGCAATATCGTGAGGCATATGACATCAAAGTAACTTCAGAGTATGGGTTAATTACAATTTTCCCTCAAAGGCAAATTCAAGTCACCATTTATATAGGTAACAGGACCGTGCCTTTTAGGCAAGTGAAGTTAATTATGTAGATACAATAGCACAAAGAAACCTTTCTTATACACATACCGCTTCTTTGATCGACTAATATTGTACAGCCTCCCAACAAGCCAAGTGGCATGGACTTTCGTTAACGCTACTAGAATAGAAATAAAGATATATCGGAAGGACATTTGCTTTTTCGTTCGCCCATCAGACATTAGTCAATGCCATACATTTTCCTAATTTAACTTAACTGCCCGTAACTATCTAGATACATCGACACATTGAGAAACATTACCGCTCCTCTTATGCAGTCCAGTGGAAATATGCACTCTCTGGTGGTAGAAAGCATTTCAGACCTTATTCTCACCAGGAACGTGCAGAATCCAAGGCCCCCTTGTAACCTTCACCCGTAACTCTGTTCGGAAGCGATCGTCTCTAAAGCGATCCGATTCGCTTCGTTACCGCAGGGAAGCGTCGGCGACATTGTAACTTGAATAAAACATGATACCTCGTGGCGCCAGTTTACAGGAGTATTTTCTGTCTGGAAAAAACGTGGCGAATAGTGTCACTTATCTTCTTACCAACCGGTGACCGCCATGTTTGTGTGTGGCAAGATGCACAAGAACTCATACATCACAAAAACTCCCGACTCCGGAATGCTCACGGTTCGGCCTCTGTGTAGCTTGAGTTAAATCTAGTTACAAACGTATGAAAAAGTATGCATCCTGTACAATGGGCCCAGATTGTAACCGACGTCGGGGCAGACTCGGGCGATAGTGTAGACAAGAGCTCAACAACCACATGAATGAAGCGAATGGATGGAGCGACATCAACTATATACACACGAAAAAATCTATATGTAGGGTAACAATAAGGTTGAGATTTAAAAAAAACTACTAGCCCGAGCTCAATAATTATAATTCAAAATAGTTAATTCACATCTGTGAAAAAATTGAATCACTCCTAAATCTTCCGTGATTCGAGAGATATACACGACGACAGATAAAAGTATACAAAGGGCCTCAATAAGGTTGAAATTGTCTTAAAAGTAGACCGTTTATTTAATTATTTTATAGTTACAAAGATTTAACTTTTATCTATTTGACAGTGAAATAATTATTGCAATAGGTAAAGTAGTTTTTGAGATAATCTCAACCTTACAAACTCTCTTATACAGTTTTCTTGTTGACCTACAAATCGACGAGGGTGCATGAACAGATTGATGAATATGGACGAAGCGAATATGGTGTGCCAGGATTGCAGCAGATGAATTTCCAGCATCTCGGCAAAATCCTACGGGAAACACGTATGTATGTGTTAATTGAAATGCCGCGTGTGATTTGTATTGCCGACATTTCAACATAACACGATTCCAAAACATTCTCGCTATAATCGCAGGGATCTTAATTGAAACGCTTATTAAACCACACACGACAACTGGGTAGGCTTAGACGTCAAAGTAAGTACACTCGCGGCTCGAGACGAGTTCTAAGCGGATCTTTGATAACAAACTGTTGAGAAATGTTTAATTGGACGCGGCTGCTGGTTTGTACACAACGTTTTTAGAAATGTTGAGTTTGTGATGAATTCCCTTTCAAAGAGTTTATTTGTGGGCTAATACTGTAACTTTAGAATTAAAACTACAGTGAGCCATTGCTACAAATTATTATATATAAACGGATATCACTCACTTATATTGTTGAAGTCGGCAAATAGACCGACAGTTACCAATAATTTTAATAAAAAACGTAGATATTTTTACATTTATTCGTTATCTTGTTCATCATGCGGTTGATGGTGGGGCAGACATCCAATAATGATACATCACAATAACAAGAAGAATATCTACCAAGACATTGATCACCAGTGATGATTTTACCGAAACAAATAACTACGTCTTTATATATCAAGTGCCGTAGCTACCTAATGAATTAGACGTATGTATGTACAAGTACATACATATTAAATAGATTAATATCTTAGTAGGTACCTAACTAATTAGTAGCTACGAGTAAGGCGATAATAGATAGTGAACAAGACCTAGTTATTAGCTGAATTAATAACATGGTGCTTTGTAGGTGGAAAATACGAGGAGAGTCATGGCCTCTGCGGCTCATAATATTACGGGTGATTGTTTTAATGGTACTATTAATAAAGTAGGTACATTATGATTAAATGAAGTCATTGATATAGTATTCTGAAAGGTAGAATACAATTTTTATATACAGGGATTGATATAGAAAATACAGGGGTAGAGCTGTAATCATTTTAGTAAATAAATAATTTTTGTATTTGTATTTCAACATAAAGAGTTTAGTGTTACGTTCTACAACTTTTAAATTTTTGCGGAAAGGTATGTCTGTTTCCTTACATTGCCATATGCACTGTCGCTGAGAGATTTGTAGGAAATGTTGCCTAATTTAAAAAAGGAGGTTCTCATTTTGTTGCATTTTTAAAACTTTTAATCGAAAATTGATTAACAGTTAATTAATTTTTAAAACGTTTTGAAATAGGTGGTGGAATGTTAAAATAGGTTTAAAATTCGATCGAACGGTCGTTGAACAAACCTCCATTTTACTTACATCTCCTTTCGGCCTACTTTAACTGCGTAGGTAGAAGAATAAGGAAAACACAATTACACTTTCCCAGAACTTTCTTATTTTGTGAACAAAAATTGGCCCATTAAAAACATTTACAAATACCGGACATAAATGAATACCTAAATAATATTCCGGAATAACGGTAGCAGAAAGACCGGTAGTAATTTGAATAAATCTCTACCGGTAGTTTACCGCTACGGGTTTGTATTCTGTATTCAAATATTCTGAGAATAGAAAACACAAAAATTTGAGCTCCACTGCAAAATAGCGCTATAAGTTCATTGCATGATATTACAAATATTAGCATGTTGGCAACGCTCTGATTTCATATTGTGCAGTACTGCAATATTTAGAATAGAGAGGATTTGTACTGTTCTGGAAATCCGCAGCGGTTAATTGCAATGAAATAAAATGATTACGTAGGTAAGCTTACATGACTTAATGACTGATGTCGAATAAATGACAACAACCTGGACCAATTACAGCTGCTTAACATACTTTCCGAGGCTTAAATGACAATGTTACTAGCGACCAGGTTCAGATCTTGCTCAACGTTATTTAACTTGTAAGATCGTTTTCATCGTGTACTGGATTGCGCGAGCCCGTCTCTCTTTGCCGTTGAATGATGTTTGTCTACTAACATAACCTAAAACTACGAAATAAAAATGAATGAGATCATATGGATGAGAGGATCATATTTATTGCCTTTGCAAGTACGATATCTCTCCTATTTGGTGTCTAATTTGGTCTATCATGAAAAAATTATTGAATAGAACTGCGCTCCATACGAAAATGGGCAATCTCCTTTATGTGATTTTATTCAACTTTGTTTTGAAAGTTTTATCATGAAGTAGAGCATAATGTAAACTCTACACAATCTGAGTAGAGCCTCGCTGTAAACTTGAAGAGCCAGGAAGTAAAGTGCATTTAGAGTACGTCACCCAAGATTTACTCTCGTCGCGGCACTTAGGGAGTGTCGTGTGACGTCTCAGCACTGCACTTCTAATTAAACTGTGTTAACGAGAAATACTGCTCTCCTATAGAGTTGATTAAGAAAATTCACCGCCTCTACTTGTTAGAGCAAGGAAGGAAATTAAGACCGTTGGAGTGTTAAATAAAATTGTCAAAGGGGACGCGATGCTTTTTATTTTTATTCTTGTCCTTTGCCAATGTCATATTGCAAAGTAAAGCCTGACACACACACGCGCGGCTTGCGGCCAGTTGCAACCGCAACCTTCTCTACCGTCGTTAACGTCCAGCCCCCTTACCTTGAAGTCTTATAGCAGTATTACTTCCATAATACTTTGTTACTTCGTATAATGACGACCTTAATGTAAGCTCATTAAGGTCGTCATTGTACGAAGTAACAAAGTATTATGAAAGTAATACTGCTATAAGACTTCAAGGTAAGGGGGCAGTAGGTTGCGATCTGAGGCCTAGGCCGCAGATCACCGAAAACTAGCAGAAAAGGGTGCGGGCATGCGATTCAACTGGACGCAGGCCGCGTGCAGGCTTAATTCCATTTATTCTATTTTAGACCTCTTTCTCTTTCTTCCTCCGGAGGAGTCGCCGGAGCGTCGTCACCGTCGAGAAAGGATCTCATCGTCTTAATTTCAAAGTCAAATTTCTTTATTGCAAGTAAGCACGTTGAGTACATTTTTGTACGTCAATATATTTTTTGGATTTACATTTACACCACTTTGCAAGGAAAAGGTGCCAACGCTGAGGAGAAAAAGTGGCAAAAAACTCAGCAGCACATCTTTTAAAATAATGATAATACAATTATTACCTAATAACTATACAGGTACGTAACTATTACTATTGTTAGTAAGTTTATCCCTCATGCGGAACCGGCGACACACACCATGCATGTTCATCGTTTAAATAGTCATCTATCCTGTAATACGCCTTCTTAACAAGTTTTTCTTTAATGAAATTTTTAAATTTCCTCTCTGTCAACGTCGTGACACTTTCTGGCAACTTGTTATAAAAGCGACACAGTGTCCCATGAAGGATGTACTAACCTTACGTAGTCTGAATCCGGGATTTCTGTCTCCATAAGAGTTGCAGAAGCGTCTTTAACGGAGACACTAGATTACAGCTTCGGTATAGATCCGAAAGGATTGCTGGGTATAAAATAGGTAAGGTAAAATGCTTTGGCAGACAGTCATTAAAATGTTCACCATGACCGACTTTTATCTTTAGGTATAGTGTTCTGTAGTCAAGAGACGGGACGAAGCTGCAGTAACTGGGAGAGCTGGCTCCGCAAACACTTGTGTTTGTACTAAAAACTATAAGCACTGCAACAGTTATAAAAGTCTCCACGTTAAGGGCTAGAGTGTTCTGGATGTAGTGTGAATATTTATTACGATAAAACATACCAATAGATAGATCTAGCATACAAATATATCATACTTGCGACAAGCTAATTTGAAATTTTTAAATACAACGTGATTAAATTTCCGTAAGTTGTAGTTCGCAGTTGGAGAACTAGGTGTTCTCCAACTGCGAACTACAACTTACGGAAATTTAATCACGTTGTATTTATTTATTTAACAACTATTTAAATGTATTTTATAAGTATGACATATTATATAAAAAAACAAATACAAGTATAAATACTTACATATATCTAGCCAACACTACACCTCGTCTAGGCCCGTACCGCGCGGCAGGGTGCCCAGCGCACTGGCCGCATTGCCCCGCTGTATAGCGAGGCTCAGGCTCACGTTGTTAATAAGCATTTAAAAATAGTTTATAGTAATGAAGATTGTGAATTACCTATTATTTTCGAAGATATTGTTTATTTCAAGGTTGGGAACGCGGCGAAAATTTTTCCTTCGTGGGAAACAGAGAGTGACTTGATCATAAGATTTTTTTATCCGTGCAGACTTCATCGTGCGGGGCAGCGATAAAAAGCATTATCTTTGTGATTCAATTTGCTCGTGGTCCCGCAAAGATCGAATAACCCCGTTCCGCGTGAAAGGGTGAAATCATTACAATTTCATCCCGGCGATGAAAAGGTGGCAAATGGTAATAAGTTCCACTAAAAAGTAACCCTTTTGTAGTAGGCTATACTGGTGAAAATAGAATTACAAAAATATTGCAAAATAAAAAAGATCGAATTTAAAACACTTTAGGGGATATTTGTACGCTCGACAGGACATCAATATAACACGTAAAGTAATTCATTGGCAGTGGTAATGGACCGTGGGTAAAAATATAAATATATTCTTTGGTAATGTTGAAATACGATAAAAAATCTGGCTGTATTGTTTGGCGAAGAGAGCATACCTGGGACGACCGGTCGGGCGACGTCAAGTCGGGCGTCCTAGATATCGCTGGAGGGATGAAATCGAGAGGGATCTGGGCCGACTGCAGGCTTTGGTTTGATCTTTGCCAGACTTCTGAATCTGAAGGCGAATTTAAAACCAACCACAACTTACTTATTTATAATCAAGCTTATTTATTTATTATTTAGAAAGAGAATTTGATGTTAGATTGTTTTTAAATTCATACAAAAACGGAACCAGCTAATTTAATATCTAAATAATACGTGTCAAAATGAGGCACCATAATTTCATCGTACGTCATCGGGTAAACCTCGTTAAGAGGGTGAGGGGTCATTAATTTCCCCCAAGCAGAGGCAGCTATTGTCAAAATATGAACTAGGTACACAAAATAATCAGGTTACTGCTTATGTTTAGTTAATTAACTGGGATAACATCCACTTGGTTGATTAAGTAATTGTGGTTAACGAGAAGACAAATTAGCATTTGTAGTATATTATCTAAAGCAACATGCTTGTTTGGTTGTATGTAATTACAAATTTTAAATATAAGATGAAATACACGTGATCTATTATTTAGATTACAGAGCGAATAATATTCGTCCCTCGAAACCGGTTTAGTTCTTCATTGGCAACTGATTTTAGGGTTTTCCTTCATCGAAACCGAGTAAGGAATAAATACTGTAACCGTAAAAAAACTTATACAAGGATCATTTTTTCCTCATTCGCAAATAGTTACGAAACGCCGGTTACTTAGGCGGCCGAAGCGGAAAGACCGACTCAATTTTTTTTGGCTTAAGTAGTATATACTAAGACCATCACATTCTTCTAAAAAAATTACCACATTACTAGCCCGTATGAGTCCTGTACCACTTAACCCGATCCTCGACTTGAATCCCCATCGATGAATTACATTACTATGAGGTGTATTGAATGCAAAATGTGGAGGTTTTGAATAGAT
This sequence comes from Tachystola acroxantha, assembly GCA_963506565.1. NCBI lineage: Eukaryota > Metazoa > Arthropoda > Insecta > Lepidoptera > Oecophoridae > Tachystola > Tachystola acroxantha. The sequence continues at coordinate 12,494,702 of OY735871.1, forward strand.
TTGGTTTTGACAACCCTATTTTGTTCATCTAGATTTACGTTTTCAGGAATTTTACCTCATCATTTGAGTGGCAATTTCTATATCATGTTAGTATCGTGATAGTTACCTACAGTCGCTTGGTAAGACAAGCTTGAGGTTGATTAATGGATGTGTATTCGCGACTACTTGCGAATGTATGTAGGTATAATTACCTCCCCAGAATATAAGTAATGATCGTGATCAGATTATGTTCCTATAATTTGATTTTCATGCTCGTACATCAACCACCAGACAGACAGTCATTATCTTATCAGTTTCTTAGAGAAATAAGAACAAAACATATATTTATTTTCTTACGCTTTTTTTGTCACACTGTCCTGACTGTCCCTGTTATATTTCTATCGCTTGAGAAACGCCTGAAAGCGATCGCTCAGCGATAATGCCTACCTTTGTATAAAATCTATCTCTTGAATGTTTTCTGTCTCAATTCATTTAGTTATTCAAGATTCCAATATCGAGGGTACCTACGCCTAAATCAGCTAGTGGTGTATACAACTCGAAAATAGGTGTGGTCGCTAAAACCACTCGATAAGATGGAGATATGTGACCATCAACCACCATTACATATGTATATTGATAATAACTTACTATGTTATAATGTGTTACGAGCAGACCAGTGATGCTTACCTGAAAAAGAATATATATTATGATTAATTTACATCATACAATAATTAATATTGCACGGACATTTTTCAATTATTTTTAAAGCTTACAATAAACCATTGTCCACAATATTTACGTTATATCTTATAAATGTTCAATAGTTTATATTCTAGCCAACATCACAAGCATTGTGCCCATTGCAGATCAAAGAAATGTTTTCAAACAATAATTTCGTAGTTAATGATATAAGAGTCCGATCCGTTATTTCAATTTCAGTCGGCGAATAGAAATAGTTCGACAGGTGAGTATTATAAACTGATAATTGTTTTAAAAACTATTTCACTATTGGCTTTCGCGTTTGGACCGCGGACTATGTACCTAATTGTAAAATAATTTTGAAAATCAGTCGAGTACTTTTCTGGAAAATCTCAAACTTTCCTGAACACTTTTCTTTGAGTTCGACAGTACATCCACATTTTGCAGGCCTGAAATTTTTACATTGTTCAACTCGAAATTACTTTTAAAATATTTGCGTACAGCCGACAATGGGTACCTACTATACATTGGTACCTAATATAATTTAGATTACAATTATTTTTGTATATCGATATACACACAATTAAGTGTCTAAGGTACTTACATCAAAGATATTATTATACCTACTCCGAATAATAATATCTTTCTTCATTTCATTGTTACACTAATTTATAAATGTTTAACATTTCGAGTTTAAAAACATTGTCTTTCCTTTACAATCGAAATCGACTTGTTCCTTTAATAGTTCATTTAGTTTCAGTTTATCGTCGGTCGTGCCAAGTGTTTCATTTCAGCTTTCAGCTTGATCAAGTTTTCTCTTAGTTGATTAATTTCCTTAATGAGCCAGGGGAAAACGTGCTACTGGGAATTAATTAATTTCTTATTTCAGTGTGGAATTTGGATTTATATTAATTTCTTTCTACTGCAGAATTCTATTTTAATGTGTAATTAATAAAGTAGGTAAATGGTTATGTTAAGGGGATTATTAATTCCTCTCTTTCATAACAAATTTTTTAAGCAAAACTTTGACAGTGACAGGAGATGTGGCGATTACTATCAATCAGTCTGGTGATTACCATAGTCCAGGCAAGGTATGAAAACGTGAACGTGAAGACAGACTGGTGGGAGACAGCCGTCTTCTACCAAATATATGTGAGATCCTTTATGGACAGCGATGGTGATGGCATAGGAGATATCAATGGCAAGTGAAATGATCAAATATGTACTTAAATCCTCGTATCCACTAGGCATGACGCGCGACTTATTGCACAACATATTGCTCATCATATTGAACGGCAACGAGATACTTGCGGATTGGTACCATTGGTCATGTTGCGCGCCAGCTGGCAACGTCGCGCGTTGTTGTGCAACGTTGCCGATCTTGTAGAGCGTCACATGTTGAGCGTCAATTATTGCCTAGTGGAAATGAGGCTTGATTCTGGTAGCGATTCCGACATATTTTCTAATTTAAATTATGCCATCAATTTCTTTTACTAAAGTTAGGGAAAGATAAAATCATTCAATCGACGAGTGATGGCTTGTATATTTGTCGGACAAAATGCCATAGGCTTTGCAATATAATATTTGTTGAGTCGATACACGTAGTATCGATTGGTCGTTCAGTCGAAATTCGTAAGCTACAAAATTTGTGGTGTCGAATGCTGTAGGCTGAAAATGTTACAAGCTAGATAGTTCGTTTAAGAATGTGTAGTTTAATTTAAAGTAAAAAAAATCTTTCAACTTATTTAACTCTTTACATGAAAAAAATTTCTCCGCCATGAAATTTTTTAAGTACTTAAAAAATTTGATGGCGGAGACCAAAAATTTTGTTAAATTGTTGCATACAGAGTTTTAATGTAAAATGACGTGAGTACGTCATGTTAAAAACTAAGATGTGGTAACTGCCATAAATTCTAAGAAAGAAGTGTAGTATTTCATATTACGTCTAGTCCACCGTGTAATTGAAATTCTGCAAGCATAATATTCTGTGAAGAACAACTTTTGCTCTAACTTTGTGCGCGAACAAGTATTTCACTCTGTCATAAACCGTGGGTCGGTCAGCTCGTCATTTCGCTGGGAAAGACGGACCTTTTTACTGGCTTCGAAACAGTCGTAAAGAAAAAGTGTGATAGTTTCGTTTAATGTGGACTTTCACCTTTGAAATGTGAATGTTTTATTCAAGAAAGAATACCAAAGCGATTTAACATAAGATGAATCATATTTGGAAGAGATCCTCTGTAGGATAAATCCGCCTATTTCCAAGTTATCTTTTGTTTATTACTCTGTAAGTATGAGTGACATAATAGTACAATAAAGTGCATAGAAACAAACAATACACATTGTCTCAATCATATAGATACTCTTATACAGGTTGCCCCTGAATTCATTCGACAAATTGAAAGGTTTACTCATGATAAATTTTAATTTGGTAAGGTTATTTAATAAATAAAATCTCCAAATTTTTAACTAAGTACGTCCTTAGAAATGAGCATAATTACCATTAGGTCAAATTCCAGTGAGAGAAATCATTGCAAAATTAAAACTACCTTAAATATACTTAAAAAAAACTCCAAAGCACAGTAACGATGGATGCACATCAATTTAATAATTTTTGGATAGTTGAATTTATTGTACATACCTATTTATATATTCTTTATTTTTATCATTTTTTTTAATTTACAACGGTGTAGAGCAGAATCAATGTAGTATGACACAAGCCTATCCATCCACTTAATTTTGTCGAATGAATTCAAGACCACCCTGTATACAAACTAACCCAGTTATCGGTGACATCCCCAATATAATAACCCGTATACGAAAATAGAATGCGAAATAGCTATCCGAAGCATTCCGAAGTCTAGCAGTTTCCGAGTTTTAAATTTTAACGATTAAACTACCGCTGCGCAAAAACTAATCAATGAACTAATCTCAAGTTTGGTACAGACAGAAATAGTAGCTAGTATCACTGATTTATGATCCAGTACTACATAAATATCAAAATTATTTTTGGGGATGAAAAATATCTGCGGTTATTTCAAAAAATATTTATAAGGCTTTTGTGAGTATAATATAAAATCTAAGATAACCTAGTTCATAGTGGAAGTCCATAGGTTTGTCTAAACCATTTTGCCACCGCTTTTTAGTTGTAAAATTTTAACTTGTACGCTTTTTAGTTGATCAATTGTAACACTTTGGACCGTACTTATTATCTGCGTCGTAAGAGTTAAAATCGTACTGCAAGTGTTACCATTGATGTTCTGTTGTTCGTATATGCTTAAACATCTTACCTTTTAGGAATAACATCGAGACTAGAATATCTTAAGGACATCGGGGTGGATGCGACTGTGCTATCGCCAATATACAAGTCGCCAATGCACGACTTCGGCTATGACGTAGCCGACTATTACTCCGTCCATCACGAATTTGGCACAATGGAGGATTTCGAGCAACTCCTCCGAAAAGCCAGCGACCTGAGTGAGTTCAATGTCTTCAATTAAGGTCTTTTTTTTTTAAACCAAGGCCAATTTTTTATTGTCCTAGAATTTGGCCGTTGATGAGTTCGATTCGTTGATTGCGCATTTTTGGTCTTTGTTTTCCAAATATACTTTAATCATTCTTCGTTTCATTGTTTCGCGTTTAGTCAACAGTTAATGTACTAAGATTTCTAGAAAGTTTTCTATTGTCTTGTATTCTTATATTATTGTCTGATTCAGGCAGTGTGGCCAAAAGTATGTGCATGCATGAGTTGTTCGGACTATCCAGAGGGCCTCTGTTATAACCCAGCGAGCTGTCCCGATAGTCTGTTTAACGTTCTTTCCGAAATATAATATTATCATTATGTACATACTAAGAACGATTACGCATCTTGATTCATACTACACCCAACGTTGTTAATTTGTACGATAACCATATTTTTCTTAGTAGACTTTCATATTTCCACACGAATAAATGTCTGACTGGATGTTAAGACCAAAACCAAATGTGACTAAACGAAACATGTGCAGTGTATCCCCTCACTAGGGGTGTTGTTATTATTCATTGCTCAATCCATTATGTAAAGTTATGCATCGCGCTCAGACGAAATAATGATGAAAATTGTATATGTCGACTAAATTTTGTTTGCAACAAGCAGTCTAATTCAGGAAAGTTTATCAAGATTACGGTACTGCATGAAGAGCATTAGCCTAATGTATCTCTACGTTATGCATTTTTACTTCATCCATAGTAACCAAAAATACACTGTGCTGGTCAGATTCATTTAACTACCGATCGATCTAACCAGACGGAGTAACCTTCCTTATATTCTTCTATGTAGATATGAAGATAGTTCTGGACTTCGTACCAAATCACACGAGCAATGAGAGTGAGTGGTTCATCAAATCTGCCAACAGAGAGGAATATTACAATGATTGGTACGTTTGGGAAAATGGTCATTTGAACTCCAAAGGACAGAGAGAGCCGCCGAATAACTGGGTAAGGAATATCTATGACGATGAATATCACTAGTGATATTACGAACAGTGACTTAAAAGTGAACAAAAGTAACCTATATTGTTATAATATCTAGAGTACTTGACCAAGATTACCATGAAAATTAATAAAATGATAAATGTAGCGGAGAAGAAAAATAATATGAAATGTTTTCGGTCTTTAGTAATAAAATATATCCGTTTGTTCCTACTAATGTGAATGTTAAAGTGTTTTTACTTCGTAACAAAAATGGTTTAACATAATACATTTTGCGAAATAGGTAACACTGATTTTACCACATATTTTATTTAGAAAACATTCGGCTCTAACGGTATGTAAAAATATCGATAATATCACGGTACCTACACAACTTCACTGTCACCTAATATCTTTCTTATGTCTACTAGATTAGTATATTTGGGAAGAGTGCTTGGACTTACGACGCTAATAGAGACCAGTTCTACTTCCATCAATTTGGAGAAGGTCAACCTGATTTGAACTATAGAAATCCTGTTGTGGTCGAAGAAATTAAGGTAAGTAGAATAATATTATAAACTTACAAAGAAACTATTATTATTGAAGCTAATGAAACTTTGACTATCGAGTGCGATTCTAGAAAATGAGGTGTAGGTAGCTTACTTGACCAAAACTGATGATAGATTCTATTTTATTTTAGAACATCATAAAGTTCTGGCTCGAAAAGGGCATAACTGGTATGAGAATGACCGCTATAAATTATTTATTCGAGATCGATAAAGATAATTTTGGTGGACGTTATCCCGATGAGCCGGTCACTGGAAAACCGGGAGTAAGCTCAGAGAGCTACTCTTATTTGAACCATATCTACACAAAAGACCTGGAAGATGTATATGACATGGTATCGCAATTTAGAGAAGTATTTGATGCTATGTCTACGAGGGATAACTTAACAAGGTTAGTAATAATTTTTTTTTCTGAAAATTTGATGTGTTACACATCAATTTATGCTATGAGTATAACATTTAGTTGATTATAAAATGCATCACCTAGTTTATACCTCCTAAACCTTTTTGTGTTTGTGTATCATTTAGTGGTTGCTCGATAAATATTAAGACAAAAGTCGATCTGTTCTTATAACAAGAATATCTCTGTTTCCTTTATAAGGACAACTACATTGTCTGGCTGGATGAATATTCTTAATCTTTATAAAATGTTATTGGTCCTAAGATATTTTTCTTCGTATCGTTTTTCTTAGAAAAATAGATTCCTACTAAAAATAGAGCATCACACAAATATTCACACAACTTCTTACGTTACAATTATAATATCGTCCAACGCAACGCTTACGTTCTGGAAATCGTTATTCATTTTTAGTGCCTCAGTGTTCATTTCTGACTGTGAGTGAGCCATTTATAATTTAATGCTAAAATGAGAACCTTTCTAACAAGTATAACAATTTCCTTTTTCATTTCGTTTTTCCTACCGTTTTCTACAGAATAATGATGACAGAAGCGTACACAAACATTAAAAATGCAGTTAGGTATTACGGGGAGGGTATACACTTAGGAGCTCACGTGCCTTTCAACTTTGCCCTCATGGAGGATTTGGATAAGGGCTACGATGCGAGGGATTTGAAATACGCAGTTGACAGTTGGATGACGTATAAGCCGCTGAGGAAACAGGCGAACTGGGTGGTATGTACGATAAGATACAGGATATATAGTAAAGGGTGCCTGTCTAACAAGCTTAAAGAGGAACATAACGAGATAAAACAAGAAATAGGGATGTTGACAAGTATTGAAAATGAAATTATTTGTCCTAATAAAAACTCTAGCTAGCTCATATAAGATAGATATCGTGCGTGAACCTATGTATATGTAAATCATCGTTTTTTCAAAGTTCTTCATGAAGGATGAGGCGTAGCTAACTGACAGTATACATACAGTCAAGTCTGACTATAGTTTGAAGTCCATTGTTTATATTTAATTATATTCTAAATATTTTGTCTACCTAAATCTAAACACATCCTTGCGAAATAACTCAACAGTCCAGTCCACTCCTGAGCCACGCGAGGCCCTCGACTCTAGCACGAAAATTATACCCTAATCTTTTAAGCACTCCAATAAATCGAAACGTTCGTGGGAATTTCCTGATCCATCACTGGCCACAACACCGTAAACAAGTAATTACAATTTTGGAAAGAAAAAGCAACATCCATTTTGCTCGCATTAGTGAGAGTCCTACCTTCTGTGCTATATTTAAGTATGCTGCGTATATGCAAAAACATTCTAATTTTCTTTTCAGAGCGGAAACCAAGACACTTCCAGAGTGGCGTCTAGATTCAGAACGGAATTGGTAGATGCCTTCAATATGCTGGTTTTACTACTCCCTGGGATAGCAATAACATACATGGTAGTAAAAACATTGATAGCCTATAAACCATTGTTAAATAACGAGTCCTGCTTGGGTTGAGACCATTAAGGTTGTGTAGACCACTCATCTGTCAAATAATTTGAAACCAGAAGTTAGAACTTCTACGCTAAAATCAACGGAAAAGATATTTATTAGGTTATTAAAAGTTACATAGCTTTTCTGAAAAATTAATAGAATTTTAGATAATCTTACATTACCAAATTGGATCTTGGCCAACTATAAGAGAAGACTCCAGGACGATTCTGAAATATTGTGAGCCTAACTACAGCCTGCGCAGGGTATTATTAGTCCCTCCGATATCTGAGACATTCTTCCTATGTGTTCACTCGTCCCAGATATCAAAGAATATTATATTTTTAGACATACATGAATTCCAAACCCATTATACAAGAATATTTTCTTGAATATCGGTTCTAACATAAGTTGCAACAACATCTTATTATGGAGAGGCACCTTTCCTACTCTTAGACGTCATTTGTTAAATTAATAAACTATAATACAGATAGCAATTTGTACTGTTACGCAAACTATTTCAATCATTAGTCAGTCATACATTATATTCACAGAAACAATAATGCTACAAGTTTTTGTGCCAGTCTGAAGCCTGAAAGGCTGAAACGCTTTCAAGTGTTTTGTTAGCAAAGCTCCTTTGTGCTAGTTCTCAACAGCTTAGCATTGTATTGTAGTGCCCTACAAAGTCTAGTTACCTTGTTACATATTACGTAGAAATACATTGCTACATTGTATGTTACAGTAAATGTCTGTTCCTCGTTTATATCGGTTCAATTATATTATATCAGATCATTTTTGTATTTTAAACCTTTGCACGTCAAAACAATACTAATTTCATTATTGAAGTGAAACCACGTAATAGAATACAAAGCAGATTTTTCATAGAATATAATGATATAATTAGTATCTAGATAATTAACTGAAAAGTACATACAGTCCCAGCTCTAACAGGGTACTAATATTTACAATAGGTAATTTTTAATACTCTTTAAACTAACAGCTAAACTACTGAAAAAGAAAATCTCTCTGGGAACAAAAAAATCCCAAATTGGTTCATTTTGAAAATTATCTTTACAATTTTTATGAACTCAATCCATTCCAATTCTAATAAAGATTATCTTCTTTTCAATTTTCTATCTAAATTCATACATTTCGGCCGCTATCAGAGACAACCCTTGAATAATTTATGAAATTGCATTCGTACGACTACATTTACGTATCAAATGTTCAAGGGCGAAGAAATAGGGATGGTAAATGGATTCGTTCCGTGGAGCAAGACGAAGGACCCTCTCGCCTGCAACACGGATGACCCTGTCAATTTCATCGATATATCCCGGGACCCCGCCAGGACACCTTTCCAATGGAGCAACGGCAAAAATGGAGGTAAAACATTCACTCTCATTTATGTTCCATGTGACCCTTGTGAATATTTCGTAGACGGAATAAATGTATGAGTTTGTGTCATCGTTATAAGCGACAGGTGTCGACACAAGGATGCCATTATTATCGCTCGGCCAACAGAAATCGAGAGCTTTTATATAGCTAGGTGAAGGTAGTAGTATGAACTATTGTGTATTTCTTGCTATTAGGGAAATATAATAAATCATGTCTTTAAGCATTGATAAAATAAAAATAATTTTTGCCGTCATCGTTTTTTTTGGTGATTGGTCATGTAGTGATTATTAAATCTATATCAATAACAGCGTGTCATAAGGTGTATTTAACGCTCTCATGAACAATCACCAAGAAAATGTTCCAAATTAATATTATTTTGATGTAAAGAAAGACGGTCTACGATACTGTCTTTTACATGGTAATGATTGAGCTCAGACTGTAGATATAAAATATTCAATAAACCCTCATAAATTTTGATAAGCTGACAGAGTTTTGTAAAGGCAAGAGGGTTGGCTCTGGGAATCACTTCAAAGGATTACTACTGATCATCCTAAAAATACATGTCGTTGAAACATGATAAGACTTCAAATCGAAGAGGTTACGCCTAAAATCCTATAATCGGATAACACGAGACAGGTATCTATATTTAGGACAGATTCGAGGATTCCACCTCCACTGAATTTGCATCCCTTTTTAGTCGGTCGAAACACGAATTCGTTGAAGTGAAATCCATTTGTGGAGAACATCTTCTATCCCGAAAAAATCCTTTATTTATTCAGATTGACTGAGTCAATACTAACCGAATAAAGACGTCTCATTGGGAGAGAAAATTAAGTGAATTTCAATACAAATCTCGAAGTCGAAAAATTAAGTGGAGGATATCATTAGAAAATCCCGAGGGGGAATTATAATATTCATCAGCGAGAGAGGATCATCGAATAAACATTCCAAAAATATTTCACATTTTTTCTCAAGTATCAAGTTTGTAGAAACCTATAAAAAACAATGGAGGTGTTTCATTAAAAAAATTATATTCCACCAGAATATTCATATTATAATAATGATTGTGATATACTCTCATCCGTTGTGATGCCCTGCTATGCCATATCCTCCTCAATATAATATTTATATTCTGAAGGTTTCTCCACCGCTGAGCACACCTGGCTTCCTGTAGCTGACGGATATGAGGAGCTCAATGTGGCCAACCAACGGTCAGCGGTCCGTTCTCACTACCAAACGTACCGGACTTTGTCTAAACTCCGTATTCGTCCAGCATTCAGATTCGGTCGCTACGAGTCCCTCACTCTGAACAATGAAGTTTTTGCTTTCAAGAGGTTAGTCAGTACTCAGTATCCACTTCACATAAATAAGGGATTTCCTCATAATTGTTACGAGGAGGAAGTCCTCAGGTGAAGTGTTGTTTATTACATTGTCTACTTACTTGAAATTCCAAGCAAATAACAATCACATGCACATTTCACGTGATTTTATTGAATAGGTACTTTTGTAATGAGGTCTCAAGAAATTAATCCGCCATATTTTGCATTTCAGATGGTACAACGATGATACTTACGTCGTCGTCATGAACGTTGGCAAGACGTACCATGTCGTCAACTTGACGGCTTTCGACTTGATCTTTGGTCAGCTTGAAGTTGAAGTCAGTAGCGTTCTTTCATCCAGAACCGTTAGGTACTTATTAACTCTGCAGTTTTGTATTACCTTAATTATCCAATAATATTTTAATCAAAACATATTTTTTTCATTTCCAGTGACAACGTTCAAGCTAATTTCTTAGATTTAGCTGCAGACGAAGCCTTAGTACTGAGAATGCAGGTTTAAGTAAAAGGTTTAGCAATGTAGGTTTAAATATATTAATTAAATTGATAAAATGGCTTTCTCTTTAAAAAAATCCACCACGCATTTTTTGCGTGCCAATATCTTAAATTATCACTACCTACGTACATCATTTTGATCTCAAAGACGTCTGTATTGAAATCACCTCTCAAAGCATTGATAATACCATTGATACATCTATTTGGCTGTTTACTATCTACAATGAATGGAATTTTCTGTTTAGGTTGTATAATACTTGTTTATGAGTACTTTACGAAATACCCCGAAACAATCTCTGACTGAGAGGTTTGAATCATCATGAATAGTTCACATATCATCATCATTGATAACAAAAAGATAATCAGTTTACCATTTTATATAAAATCTATTTTCACTATCTATAAATGCAGTAGTAACATTCTAAATCTGTGCAAACGTTCTTATATTCCTCGTCACCATGAGGACAATATTGCTCTTTCCCGTCCTTTTAGTTCTTTGTAGTGGTAATAGTATTAAGCGAGATGACGAACGAGATCTAGATTGGTGGGAATCTACGGTTTTCTATCAAATATATCCTCGATCTTTTGCTGACAGCAACGGTGATGGTATTGGAGATCTCAATGGTATGTTACTCTTATTTTTTAAATGTCCAAAGTGACCTTGAATTTCTTTACAAATTCTTTATCAAGCACGCTGCTACAAAACTCTTCAAATAAACTACTATTTTTTTGATTTTGATACAAATAATACGCAATTTGCTAAAAGCGTGTGGTTTTTGTGGTTTACCTTGCATCAAATCTAGAAATGTAGTCTTCTAATGTCGTCAGACCTTCCCTTATATTGAGGGAGCTCGGGCCATGATCCACCACGCGGCCCCAGTGCGGATTGGCGGATTTCACATGCCTTAGATTTTTTTCTACGACATGCAGGTTTCATCACGATGTTTTCCTCAGATCAGATGTTTTCCTTCACCGTTAATCTCTAATGTAAATTTATAATATTTAAATAATTTCTCAAATATTAGCGATGTTTGAGAACTAATAAATTTGCAAGAAAATAGCGGAACCATTTAATTTTTTTATACCTGGTAAGAAACATATAGCTTCGTAGCTCAACATTTTATTTAAATTTTTAGGAATAACATCGAAACTAGAATACTTCAATGACATCGGTGTCGGAGCAATATGGATGTCACCGATGTTTCAATCGCCTATGTATGATTTTGGATATGATATTTCTGACTTCTATGCTGTTCATGACGAATATGGAACTATGGAGGACTTTGAAGCCCTGATGAACAAAGCCAATGAGCTAGGTGAGATAATTTTGAACTTGTTTACTAGTAAAACTGGACACTTTGACCTTTGAATTAGATTTGAAAATAACTATACATATTTAGCACAGTAACGAGTAAATACGTCTACATAAAGTTTGCAACTAATCTGTGAAGTTGAAATTACTTTGTAATTATATTTTACCTCAGTCGAGCGAGATACGGTGGTATGCGTTTACAAATCGAAATCGAGGGGAGAGATTTACAAGACAGTTTGACAAGAAATATGTTTTATCTTTCCACAGGTATCAAGGTTGTGCTAGATCTTGTACCAAATCATACTTCAAACGAAAGTATGTGGTTTCAAGAAGCATTAAATGGCAATGAGAAATATTTTAATTATTTCGTCTGGGAAGATGGTATCATCGATGAAAATGGCAATATGCAGCCACCTAATAATTGGGTAAGATATTGACAACTATTTGAAACAATAACGTTCAACTCCTAACTGCTAATCCTCTAACCTCGTTCTTCTTACAGCTAAGCCATTTTAGAGGCAGTGCCTGGGAGTACAAAGAAGAAGTAGGCAAATATTATTTGCATCAATTTGTAGTTGGTCAGCCTGACCTGAACTACAGAAACCCGGACGTCGTTGAGGAAATGAAGGTCGGTAATAAGAACGTGCTAAATTCGCTACCGTTTGACAAATTCAAAGTATTTTTAGGTATTGAATCTAACCGATTAATAATTTCAGAACATCATCCGATTTTGGCTGGACAAAGGCGTGGCTGGATTCAGAGTAGATGCTGTTAACTGTCTATTTGAGGTCGACAAAAATGTTTTCGGCGGTAATTATCCTGATGAACCACTCTCAGGAAGAACTGATGTAGATCCAGAATCTCATGATTATCTGAGTCACATTTATACTAAGGACCAAAATGAGACTTATTACATGGTGTACCAATGGAGAGATGTACTTGAGGAATTTAAGGCTGAAGACGGTGTGTCAAGAGTGATGATGACTGAAGTTTACGCATCCATTCAGGATGTTGTCAGGTATTTCGGAGAAGGAGATTGGGAAGGGGCTCAGATGCCATTCAATTTCGACCTAATTACTGACGTAGATGCGTCTTCTTCAGCTCCGGATATCAAAAGGGCTATTGACAAGTTCTTGACTTATAAGCCTGTCGATAAAGGTGCTAATTGGGTGGTAAGTATTAAGAGTGCCAGGTTTGTACAAGTTCAGATTTAATGTAAGTATGAACTACATACACTATTAACTAAACTTCTCTAATTTTTAGGTTGGTAACCATGACAATAGTCGGATGGCCACGAGATACGGTTCTTCTCTCGTTGATGGAATTAATATGATAGTCTTGTTGCTCCCCGGTGTTGGTGTAACCTACATGGTAACGTTATCTGCTGTTATGATAACTGATGATAATGCATTACCTAATCTTAACATACTCGAGAATTACATTATTAAAACAGTAATAAATTGTAGGGTGAAGAACTCGGCATGGTTGACGGTTATGTAAGCTGGGAAGATACTGTAGATCCTTCTGGCTGCAACACGAATGATCCAATTAATTATTGGAAGGAATCAAGAGATCCTGAGAGGACTCCATTCCAGTGGAATGCTGAGAAAAACTCCGGTACGATGAATAAATAATTAAGCCGTTGCGCTTTTAGACAATCTTCGTATTATAAAGCAGTATTTTTATTTTGTAGGTTTCTCCACCGCTAATAAGACTTGGTTGCCAGTAGCTGAAGGTTATGAAACTCTGAATGTTGAAGTTCAGAAAGCAGCTGATATATCTCATCTTAAAGTCTATCAATCATTGGTTCAACTTCGTCAGGAAAAAGTATTCAGATACGGACGCTATGAATCTTTGGCCATTAATAAAGATGTCTTTGTTTTCAAGAGGTCAGGCATTATTATCGTTTAAACATGAAGTTAGACTTCCCATTAACTTTGTATCTATTTTATTTTATCGTTTTCCAGATGGTATAAGAAACAGGTCTACTTAGTCGTGGTGAACATGAGAGAAACAGATTACGTAGTAGATCTGACGTATTTCGAAAATGTCTCTGGTACAGTCAGTGTTGTAGTCAGCAGTATTCAGTCACCGAAGAATGAAGGGTAAACTTGAATGTTAAATGAGCAATAACATATTATGGTCATTGATATTTTTTTGAATCCATAAATTTATCTAAATTTCTTTCCAGGGACAAATTCAAGGCATCATCTCTACCAGTCGTGGGTTACGAAGGCATTGTCCTCAAGCTGAAGTAACAAGTCAAGAAACGTACCGACAATGAAACATGACATGTTTTAATAGCTCATTAAAAATAAAGTATTACATTAATTTTAGAACATTTTCTTTGTATGTTAAGTATTTTGCACCTTATAAGTAAAAAAATATAATAGGTAAGAGAACTTATTCATGAACATAAATCAATTTTATATCTGAAGAAAGAATACCGTGTATGTACATCATCAAAGTAGATAAATAATATAAGTATTGACCAAGACTCTAAATGAGTTTGTTGCTAATATGAAAGTCAATGTACTTATCTCATAGTTAGTCAATCAATTACCGTCCAAGACCTTAATAAGGATAATCTAGTACTATCAATGAATTGTTTCAACCGAAATTGTGCAACAGATATATCCAATCTCAGCCATAAAATATAACTTGCTTAAGGCGCTGACGTGAGCCAACTAGCGCCGCGTTGTAGTTCACAAATGTGCCAGAAACGGCCGTTTTTCGCAATTATGTACTACTACTTTCGCAACTACAACTTACCTACATTGCATCACGTTACAAATAAGCATTTAAAAAATAATATTTATAGCAATAAACAATGTGAACATAGCTTTTTTAATAAAATTGATTATATTGGAAGATATGATTTTTTTAAGATTGGCGGCGCTAGTTGGCTCTATGAAGGCTCTTCGATGGTTTTTAAAATAGTTTTACGAGTGTTGTGTAAAACAACGGGCTAGGTATCATAGATAAAAAGATTGAGATGCGTTTTAAATTTTTTATCGGCTTTTTATCTTTAGATTCTAGATAGTTTTCAAGATATATAAAGCATTTAACTTTAAAATAAGTCATCTTCGACAGATGTTAGCATGAGGTATGAAGTTTTATATTTTTCAAATGTTTAATTTTTTATTATTATTCATTATTAATGTTGTTACTGTTTTTCTTTATTAGGTTCAATATGAGGGGTATCTTACTTCTGCCATTGC
The DNA here is from genome assembly GCA_963506565.1 of Tachystola acroxantha. Taxonomy (NCBI): domain Eukaryota; kingdom Metazoa; phylum Arthropoda; class Insecta; order Lepidoptera; family Oecophoridae; genus Tachystola; species Tachystola acroxantha. Next base: position 12,510,034 of record OY735871.1, read on the forward strand.
TGTGTCTTTTGGCACAAGCAAATGAGGAACGTGAGCTGGACTGGTGGGAGACCACAATCTTCTACCAGATCTATCCAAGATCTTTCATGGACAGTGACGGAGATGGCATCGGAGATCTGAATGGTATGATTCTAAAATAAAATAAAATGTATCCAATTGGGTATGTTGATACCAATTTCCCTATTTATATTTATTTACAGGAATTACATCAAAATTGGAACATCTAAAGGAGCTTGGCGTCGGAGCAACTTGGCTCTCGCCGATGTTCAAGTCACCAATGTACGACTTTGGATACGATATTGCTGATTTTTATGCTGTTCAAGAAGAATATGGTACTATGGAGGACTTCGAAAATCTGATGGCTAAAGCTAAAGAATTAGGTAGGCATGGCAGATTTTTTGGTAATTTAATTAATGATGGTATTATTTACAGTAAATGTATGTTTCAGATATTAAAATAGTATTGGATTTCGTTCCAAATCACACCAGTAATGAAAGTGTGTGGTTCGAAGAAGCACTAAAAGGAGATGAGAAGTATTATGATTATTTCGTATGGGAAGATGGAACCGAGGATGAGAATGGAAATCTACAACCACCTAATAATTGGGTAAACACAAAACTTTATAATTTACACCTGTAACAAAATGTAACTTGTTCTAATAAGTTTGGTAATTACAGGTCAGTGTCTTCCGCAAAAGTGCTTGGGAGTACAGAGAAGAAGTCGGTAAATACTACCTTCATCAGTTCGTTATTGGCCAACCTGACCTAAACTACCGCAATCCTGAAGTCGTCGAAGAAATGAAAAACGTAATCCGATTCTGGTTGGACAAAGGTGTAGCTGGTTTCAGAGTTGATGCTATTGCTCACTTATTCGAAGTTGATAAAGATCTGTTTGGAGGAAAATATCCTGATGAACCACGAACAGGTTGGACAGACGATCCTGACAACTACGATTATTTAGATCACATTTACACCAAAGACCATGAAGAGACATTTGAGATGGTTTACCAATGGAGAGAAGTTTTCGATGAATTCAAGGCCAAAGATGGTCTTACAAGGGTTATGATGACGGAAGCGTACTCTTCGCCTCAGCTTACTATGAAATATTTCGGCGATGGCGAACGTGAAGGTTCTCATATGCCATTTAATTTTGTGCTCATAAGTGATGTAAATGGAGAATCATCGGCAGCGGAAATCAAATATGCTCTTGACAAATTTCTCACTTTCAAACCTGTTGACAAATTAGCTAATTGGGTGGTACGTTCCTTTTCTGTTTTGTACAAGTAACAATACAAAAATTAAGATGATGCTAAAACTAAATGTCTGTATTTCTAGGCTGGAAACCACGATAACAATAGAGTTGCATCAAGATTTAGTCCAGAGTTAGTTGATGGAATGAACATGATTATCATGCTGCTTCCAGGTATTGCTGTTACGTATATGGTAAGTGTTTATAATTTAAATCTAAATACTTGTAATGTTACCTGGTAAATTGTATAATTTGAGTAATAATCTGTAGGGTGAAGAAATTGGCATGGTTGACGGTTTTGTGAGCTGGGAAGATACTGTTGACCCAAGCGGATGTAATACTGATGATCCAATCAACTATGTTTTCGCATCCAGAGATCCAGAAAGAACTCCATTCCAATGGAACTCTGAGAAGAACGCTGGTAAGATTCATTTATTTCACTACTCACAGATAACGGCAGTATAATATACCAGGCTTACCATCACCTAACTCAATTACGATGCAGTTCAGTTTAGGTACCTAAACTAAATCGCAATAAGAGGTGATGGTAGGCCGGCTGGTTTAGAATATCAAAAGTCTCATTGATTACCTAACAATATTCTTGTCGGAATATTATTTGTGCCATGTCAGCCAAAGCAACTTGAAATGAAGGAGTAGACGAAATACTAATAATGCCTTTTCCACTATTGTTTTCCGAAATGCTCCTTCGAATATTTAAAAGCTCTATTGTTTACGATTGTTTTCCTTGCAATTGTATGCCAATCAAAGAGCCAGATTAATAAATGCTGGATGAATAAAAACAATGCGAAAGTACAAGGTGTCTTCGAAATGATAGAATAATTTAAATGAACAATAATATTTTTTTTTTATAAAATACAGTAATTTTGATTTTGAGAGTTAAGAAATCATAATAGATAGAAAGATGATGTGTCAATTTTACATTTTTAATATAAAATGTATTTATCTCACAGGTTTCTCGACAGGCGACAAAACATGGTTGCCAGTAGCAGAAGGTTATGAAACTCTGAATGTGGAAGTTCAACGAAACACTGAAATATCACATCTGAATGTCTACAAGGCTTTGGCACAATTACGTACAGAAGCTGTCTTCAGAAATGGCAGATATGAATCTGTTGCACTGAATAATGACGTATTTGCGTTTAGGAGGTAAGATTAGGATTATACATTGTAAAATAACTTTACAGGTAGGGAAAATACATGTATATAGATGTAGATATATTATCTGAAGTAACCGTAGAGAGAGAGAGAGAGAGAGAGAGAAGAAGTACCTAACCGACAAAGTCTTTTTACTCGATTTGTAGATTAATGAAGAATATACATAACTATAAGAGTTTATAACGCAAATTATAGACCTTTATAGTTCGCCGACGTATTCGTAATACCATATCACTATGTAACAGATATTACACAACACTTTAGTAGGACAACGTATGCCGTGGCAATGAGCATCCAAAACACTTCAACAAAGATTAGACATGTCAGCAAGTACTTCTCATGACACGCCGTATCGTTGCCACAGTCATCATAGATTATAGTAGGGTTAGCAGTACTTGCAGTAGTTATTATCGTAACAAGCTAGAGTACTTTGAATATATATATTTAGCATCAAATGAACAAAATTATATTATTCAATTGTTGAAATATCACGCTTTGTGTCCTCAAACGCTTATTACCATAGAATATAGTATTTTAAAAATTAATGACCTTTCTTAAAATGATAGTCTAGGATTATGCTCTACGAGTATAATATCATCATCATTATGTACAACATGAGAATTTTCTTGCAACTTGATTGCAACTGTGATTAACATTGATTTGAAAATGAACATGAAATAAAATCTAAAACGTGAACTTCGAGTAAAACTTTTTATATCACCGAAAAATTTATTTATCGAAAGAAGACTACACTACACCCTAAGGGTATTTAAGGGACTTCATTCCAGTAATGTTACTTAATTTTTAATTACATTTCTTATTTTGAAATTATGTATTACGACGGGACTTCTTCTTTCACGTTATGCTCTTTTTTATTATTTGTCTTTAGGGGGAAAGTCTACTCACTACTCTAAATATTACTCTTCTTCTTCATAACGTTCATCTTCTTATCGAAGGTTGAACAACATTGCAATTTTCACCCTCTGTCCGGCTGCCCGGAACAAGGAGCCGGTGCTGCAGCCGAACCAATCACGTAAATTCTTTAGCGAAGAGTGTCTTCTCCTGCCAACGCTCCTCTTCCCACAAATCTTGCCTTATTATTCTTGGATTATTAACTGCAGCAGGTTATATCGGGGGTTCCGCATAATGTGACCGAAATATTGGAGCTTTCGTCGCTTGACTTCCTTTACGAGTTCCAAATTTTTATCCATACGGTTCAATACATCAAATACTGGATACTCACTAAAGAAATAAAATTATTATTTTATACAACAGGTGGTATAACGGAGAAACCTATGTAGTGGTGGTGAACTTCAGAAACCAAGCTTATACTCTCGATCTGCGTTACTTTGAAAATGTCACCGAACAGTTAGAGGTCATCATTCCAAGCATTCAATCGTCTAGAAACTCTGGGTATGTATAAAATTATTTCTAAGAACTGAAGGGAATTAAAATAGGTAGACGGGACGCCTGACGGTGAATACCTATATCTACGAGTATAGTATACCTAGTCAACGTCGGCATCGCGTATAAGTTCATTCGAGATATAACATGCAGTTGCCATATTTTTATAGCCGATAGGAGTGTACTGTATGTATGAATATCTCTACCAGACCAAAGTATTGCACTATTGCGATAGAAGAGGGCCTGGTACCTATTAATTAACTTGGTACCTATTAATCTTTATGAAATAAACCAATTAACTCAGAATTCTAACAGTACAATAGTTAGAACAATAGAGGCTCTTATTGAAATATTAATGTCTATGAGCTAAACTAACCATTTAACTCTGAAATAACTAGTATTTGATTTGTTTTGCAGAGACGTGCTCAATGCAAGCAGCGTGGATATATCGGGCAGTGAATCCTTAGTGCTTAAAGTTATCAAATAGACATCGGTTCTAATAAATACTTGAGACCTAATTAGTTTCTAAGCCTAAGCACTTGTTTGGTGAATAAATGAAGCAAATGAAGGAACAGTATTAAATTAAACAACTCTGATAACGCTGTCTATTTTATTTACTATACGATGTTTGATGTTTCCCAATATTACCTTCTTAAGAATATCTTTGCAATTTAGCAATCTAGTTTCAGAGTCTGACCTAGGTTTCAATTAGTCAGTCCTGCAATCAATAAAACCATTTCTTTTCTATGCAGATTGTGTTGTAAAAAGGTCATTTCCAATGCAGATTTTATTCATGGCGACTTGCGATTCTATCATCTAGAACCGTTCAAGTGCACAATGCGCATCCTCTTTCAATGTTCAACAAATATCAGACGAGGCAATATGTCATCGGTGATTACAAATTCTATACCCTCAGGTCCTCTCGACATAGAAGGGTCGTCTAACTCCTTGACTTCAATTACTGCACAAATTTCCCTCTATCACTGATAAGGGTTTAATTTGCCTTTATGAATTATGCAGAAGCGACAGTAAGAGATTCAGATTTACTGATTAAGGCTGCCTGACGCTAAGCTCATTTATATTTTACACTTCACATACTGTTTGCTTTCGTGGGAATTAATTATGAGGTGGGTAAAATAGGCACTGATGAAAACTGGTATTGAGATTATCGAGGATGAGAAAAGTAAGAATTAACGTGATTAGTGGTTTAAAAGGTTTTAGTTGAATGAAAAGTAAACGAATGGGATTCATATTTGCTTTTTCATTCAGCAATTAATATCATTCACGTTCTTTTATTCCTCCAGCGCGAAAGTCATTGATGCCCCTTGACTAAGGAGGCCTATGTCTGAAACAGATAAGTCCCCCCAATGTCAAAATCCCAGATTGAGATTTATGTCTATCTCTCTTCCTCATATAAAAATATTCAGAAATTGCCCAGAATTTATTAGTTCACACAGGTTAGGTACCTGTGGGAAACGGGGCCCAAATCAAGTGTCTTATTTTGTAAACAAAAACTACCCTACCCTACTAACATTTTAAGCTGTTTTGTGATTATTGCATAGTTATTTTCACAATGATGAACAGGTTCGATCAATTAGTTCCTTCAGTGTTACATCACAACGGGTAAATAGACGATAATATTTGTTTACAAATTAAGACACTTGATTTGGGCTGCTGTATACGTACATATACGCCATTTAATTTCATGAAACTGGTATTTAAAGCTAGGTAATGGAAATAATGTACTTATTTGGAATTATATCAAGCGACGTTACATCAAATGAATGAACACGATACTAAAGCACTACTAAACCACTATCTAACTCGTAACGGATTAGATTGAAGTACTTAGTTTAGTGTAAGTTGATGTGCTGTTGATTGTACTCTATGAAACTAAATCTTTTCGGCTAACGAAGCTTTGAGAAAGGTCACCCAGTGTTAGTTACCTTTTGATCTTTAATTAACGTTTCAACAATGGAACGAACAAAGGTTCTTTCAGTGAAAAGGCTTGGTTTTGTAATTTATTTTGAGAACTAAAACTGACGAATCAAGGATGACTGGATTATTATAAATAAAATATTGGTCATACATACATGCACTGGATTTGAGTAAAAGCTCCTACTCACTTGTAACCTGTCATTTATTATTTTATTCTTTGAAGTTCTTTACACACTTCACATCCAATGACATTACCTACCTCCTATGGTAAAGACAAAAATTGCAAGGTCAAAGATTAAAAGGATCATCAATATATTGTCTTCACCAACTGCTGATTATCTTCAAAATTATCGATGTTTGTTCTAGAAATTGAAAATATTCCACGTACTATTCAGGCCAGGACGTCCTATATAACAGCCAAGGAGAAGGTCGGTTACAGCCGCGCTGAAGAGAACTCGAAATTCGAAGAGAAGAAGAACTCACATGGATGGAGATGACAGGGACAAAGTGGAAAAACACATCGGCGGCCCATATCTCGACCTGGGAGTCCTAGGAACACATCATCAGCACCGCTCAGTAACATTTGAAATTAGTAATGACCAGTGCCACATACAACTAATGGGTTATCTCAGGCTATAGATTAAACACAAATTACGTTTCGTAGTTGTGGGCTATAACAACGAATTAATTCCTGTTTTTGCTTGTTGTTGTGGCAGAATGGTAATTTGCATACTAACTTCGAAATTCAAAACTTTCTTATAACCCTGGTTGGTTCCTCTGTGACATTATGTTGATCTAAATATCGTAGTATTGAATGTAATATAGGTATTTGCACTAAAAAACCGAGTTGCCTGTAGCAGCTATTTACCTAGCTTTTGATTTCTAGCTAAAGAAACTACGGCTTTGTCAGTCAGAGCAAATAATTGAAAACAATAACCAATCAAACTAGCTAAGAAGACAAATAGTTAGCAATAACAGCTGATAAGCTGTCCCTATAGTTTGTAACGGTATTAGCTGCAGTTGCGAATACTTAGGTAACAGCCTCAGCCAAATCTCTTCTTTCCGTGTGATTTTCTGAAAAAGCGTGGCTGGACTAATCAACGACTGACGACTCCCGCTTCGGATGTGTGATTACATTTTTTTTTCATATTATTGGGGCAATCTCTTTTTCGAAGCGGCGCGGGATGTAAATTCAATTATTATTAATTTTAAAGATCACAACACTACCCCAGGAGGTGACAAACGGGAGTAATTTTAAAAGTTGTGTCGCTGTCAACCTCTAGAGGACAACATCACAACTTAAATAAAAAAATGTGTCACTTAGATAAAACGGGAATTACCGTGTTAAGCATTTATTATTGATGTCTCGATATTTCGACAGCATTGCAGCCATCATGGTCACGAAATCAATAATAAATGCTTAACACGGTAATTTCCATTTTATCTAATTAATATGTATACAAATCTTGAAAGTTTAAAAAGTGATAAATGTGTCACTGTCCACCAGGACTGTCAACGGGAATAAACCCTAAGATCCAGTTCAGTACGCTGAGATAGCTGAAATGTTTAGGAATTTAGGGGTGTAATATCATTATGGATTATGTTAATCAAGCTCACACTCGTATCCTTTAGGTGTAACATCCCAATTTGTAAACATTATTGCCTACTTGGCATTCACATGAATAATTCAGTGATACTTGTAAGGTAACAGATGTTATTTTATTAATACGACATTATTATTGTATTTCATATTGCAATGTTTGGTTGTGTATGATTGACGTAAATAATGATAGAATTAGAACTTTGGGTCACGAAATGTAAAGCGTATTGATCGGTTACTGGGACATATTTGTAAGGCTTTCATTCATAGAAGTAGGGCAAATATAGGTCAGGTATCAACTTTCTAATGAATAATATTATAAGTAAGTACCTAACGCAACTAAATTGTAAATGTGATAAAGTTAAAAATGCATGAGTTCTGATTTAAGGAATAATAGTGTGTGTTTAGGAATTTCTCGATTGAAAGTAAGGAAGGAAGGCTTACCAAGGAAGGTATATTTATTTTTGTAATATCGATTTATTATTTGTACGATCACGCATAATTATTATTACTTCGTCATGCTTACTTTATTACTCTTAAGAATTACTAGCGAAAGATTTGACAAGGGACCTTGTCAAATCTTTCGCAAATTCTTTCGCAAATGACATTGCCACATTTCAATGGAGCTTTGCCCCACCTTTGGTCACCTACGTGACCATTGAAGCTCGTCTATCAATTTGTTGGGGACTTATTGCAGGTTTTATATAGCATAATCATAATCAGCAGAGTTTCGAGAATAGTAGAAAATGAGAACAAAGACAATGAATAAATTCGCTTCGATTTCTTACTATTTTCTGAATTCTTAATTAAGCTGTTTTTTCGACTCGTATGTTGTACAAATTTTATTTTAAACCAATAATTATAATAAAAAACGGAGATATTTATTCGTTACCTTGTTCATCATGCGGTTGATGGTGGGGCAGAATCTGGCATTGTCATTTTGAATACGGATTATAGCTAAATCTACAATACACATGGATGAATCGACAACATAGGTACACAACAAAATAAACACACTTTATGTAAAGTCTGGACGCTATTTTTACCATATCTGCATAACGATGTTTTTGTCCGAAAGATGAAACGCCCACGCATAGTCAAACAGCTGTCGCCTTATTAACGAGGTAGCGAGTACGTGTAATTGCTATCGGATGGGTGGAAGGCATTACCTAAATAAACATTGTGCTTAAGTTATATTTTAGGATTTTATTTATTTTATTTAATTATTTTCACCGTCGCCGCCGGTGAAACAGCGTTCCTATATAGGGTAAGTATTTCACAAGTAAGTAAATGCTTTTCATTATCAACAATAGATATTAATTGATGTTGAAGTGCAAAAACAGAATAGAATTTAGTTAAACAATAAAATAGTCATTTAGAAAGCATATGTTAGAAAGATTCAGTAATAACTACATACAGCTAACAGCAGATCAAGTATAACACTTTGGACCGTTCTTAATATTTGCGACATAAGAATTGAAATCGTACTGCAAGTGTTACCAATGATCTGTTGTTGAAACGGTGAATGAATATTGTTAATTTAAACATACAAAAACGAAATTCAGCTTTATTTTAGCATGAGTTTTAGGATATAATAATTTTGAGTGAAATACCCCATTACAACCTATATTTTAATTATAGTAACAAGGAAAACTTTCCTTTGTCTGAAGATAGCCGCCATACTTGGCTAGTGAAGCATACCCGAGTGACTCTAGTAGTTTTGAGTGGCACTTGTTTTGGCGAGACGAGCACGCTTGGCGCTTGTTAACACTTTGCACCGGGTATGCATAATCTTTTGTATAAGTCAGGCATTAGAATTTAGAAAATAGTAAGGGAAAATTCCGCACACGGAATAAAAACTTACATCAAAACATCCTTGTTTTATACAAGGAAACTAAGGCCCGTAATAAATCACTCTCAGCTCAAAAGTCAATCTTGAGAACGACCTCAAGATGGCGATAAACGTAACAACTAGATACACAAAGGTCTTACTAAAACAATTTAAAAAACGTCCAAATAAGGGTCCATTGTTGACGTCCAAATAATGTCCAATAAAGCAAATGAGGGTCCGTTTGGACCTTCTTTGCGCTCGGACATTTTTAGAAGGCAAACTGTGTATCTGGTTGTTTATAGGAGATCAATGTTTGTACGTATCGTATACATTGTATATATTTAATAAAACAAAACTAACTACGTCTAAAAATATACACATTACTTATAAAATAAAATAAAACTAAATACGTCAAGATCGCCGTTCTGTGGCATGCTGCCCAGGACGCTGGCAGAATTTCCTCGCTGTATCGCAATGCTCAGCCGCTGAGCGAGGTAGCTGCCAGCCCTGGGATCGCCCGAGACATGGACCAATCATGCACCAAGGGATAAATGGCATATAGGTCCCATATCATTCGCTAACTTTATCTACTATGAAGTTAACGTCACCCTAGCGTAACCCCCATAATCATCTTCTCCGGTTGTTTTGGACAGTTTCCCAACTTTGAGGAGCCCGTGTCCATTAATGAAGTGACAATCAACCTGGCTAAGTTCCCACATTACTGGTTATTGAGATAGTCTATTAACTTACGTCTTATTTAGATACAGTCATATTCACTGTTCATATTCGAAATGATTCTTCTGTCAAAAATCGTGCTTGAAACTAAATTTAAATCTTTTTAATGTTTCTCTTCATAACGAAGTTTCGACAATATCATGGCAATTATAACCGGCTCTCTTGGGACGGCTACCCATGGCTGTAAATAGGCTTGGGTAAATACACACATAATATTTTTCTCCATCTATATTTTAATTCTTTTGTTTGGTATTCGATTCGACGCCCAATAAAACTAAAATCGGATGAATTATTTTCTTAGACGTAAATATATATTATTTATCTTAGCGACAAGTTAAGTTCTAAAATAAAAACATGAAGTTGCTTAAAAGACATTGCCACATTTCTATGGAGCTTTCCCCACCAACAAAACTACGTGACCATTTAAGCTATACCTATTATTTTGTTGGGGACTTATTACAGGTTTCATTTTGCATAATCATAATCAGTATCATTTTCTACTACTCTCGCAACTCCTATAGAAGAATAACAAAAACAATGAATAAATCGCTTCGATTTCTTACTATTTTCTGAATTCTTAATTAAGCTGTTTTTTTTCGAATCGCAACTTGTACAAAATTTTATTTTAAACCAATAATTTTAATATAAAACGGAGATATTTTTACATTTATTCGTTATCTTGTACAACTTGCGGTTGATGGTGGGGCAGAATCTGGCATTGTCATTTCGATAGATAAATTAAATCATAGCGTCTAAAGGTTTCGAATATTCGCCTCTATTCGAAGAAAAATTGGAAACAAATTTCGCGAGAATCATAAATAACAAGCACTTGCTTGCACCTAAATAGGAAATACATGTCAATTAAACCCCGACTAGGAATACACTTGCAGTTGGTCAAGAACAGCGTTTCTCAAACTTCACTCGACGCATACTCGCAGACCCCTTTCACAATTAGTAAAGGAATTGTCATAAAGCAGCGGTTTCATCCACATATGAAACTTTATTATACGTAATATTATGCACCTAACTAAATCGTACCAATTATAAAGTAGGTAGTCCAAGGAAAATGGGGGCAATTATTTTTATTATTGTCACGCAAAAAGAAAGACATCAATCAATTAGTTTTATAAGATACAGGTACCTATACCTAATTTATTTAAACTATTTGTTAAGTACCTATATTATACGGCATATACTTCGATTTACGATGTGGCATTTGAATAAAATGTTTCTAAGTTTAGGAAGAGGTTGTGTGATTACTCAACATTGAGAGTCTCTGGTATTACAGAGGAATTTCTCACTATAACGATGCTTTTATCCAGTACATTAACTGAAGCCTTAAAAGGTCTTCACAGTTTACTGACCGCGTATTAAAAGTTTTAATTAGGAGTAGACCATCTCTAATTCTTGAATTCGTTTCATATAAGTACTGTAATACACTTTGTGGCTCTTTGAGGGTTGGCTTTTATTAGGCAATTTTAATACAGCCAGGTCCGTATGTGAAATAAAATAAAAGTAAAAATTGATACACTCATACTCGTACATTTAGTATCTACCTATGTCTATTCTATTTTTATTTGAATGGCTTCTACACTTATTCAAGAGATAATTTCGCCAATGTCAAGTTTTTTAGAGTATTCATGTACGTAAAAAGAAAATTAAGTAAACGAATAAAAAATCAATCCGTCATTCCAAAATGATGGCGGATCCTAAATCCTATGTCACTCCACGCTACAACACTCCACGATAAAGCTGCATTCATAATCACAGACACACTGCGATATAACGCCGCAATTAACATGCCAACTAATCAAAGGATATAAAATACCTGACCACGTCCAGGTTCTATGATTGGTCGGCGTGGAAAAAAGCGGCGCCAAAACGTGTGGATGTGTGGGGTTGTGAAAACGGTTTAATATGTTGATCATATTGATTTAAGAAACCGAAAAATGCCGACAACTTTAAATGTGTATGCTGACTATAAATTCCTCGTATAAATTGAACAGTCGATTTAAAGTTGTGTAATTTTGTGGCTGTCTGGCACTTGACCGAAGTTTCCGTTAAAGTAAATCGTAATTTTAACGTTAATTTTGTACTTAAAACTTAGAGTACATTTTACAATGTAATAGATAAGTAAGTAATTCGATATAAATTAACTATCTAGGTCACGTAACATTGAGCCGGTTTAAGGACCTACCTCAACCATCTAACATCACAGTGGCTCTTATTCCGTAAATCAGAGGCTCTGTTGAATGAAATAACATTAAGAACATTATCTCTTACTACATCAAACTCAACTTGAGGAGCATTCTGAAATAAATACTTCCTCTGCCACTTTTACGACGTAAATAACAAAAGGAGCACTTATCGTGAACTTTTTTCATTCGCCCAGAATCAAGATGGCGGCTCACTTTAATGTCCGCCGGCTGTCGTGCCGTGAAGTCGTCATAAATTATCATATTTTAGTGCTTGTCGCTTGACGCGAGTCCTTATAGGGCCGCCGTATTATCACAGCGCTACCGTCGTTGCTAGTGTCCTTCACAGATAACAAAAACGTAGAGTAACTGTGGTATAAGCTATTCACGAGATGCTTTGTACAATCTACTCTAATTACCACATAAAAATATACTTTTTTGCATAAATGGTAGGATACCTATATTTGTTTACATATATTATGACAGTCCCGTGAGTAAGACGAACATGACGACGCCTCGTAGACCAAAAATGCAATTTCTAACCTCTATTACTTGTTCTGTAACTAAAATGAAGTTACACTTCATCAATAATTCAAGAGTAACAAAACAAATATACCTATTGTTTGTCAGAAGACATTGTTTTGTTTCCATACAAAATTGGTTTCTAATAATCCAGTAATTACGAATCCGTCGCAGCAATTACTGGGCCCATAAGTTGCCAAGGCTGACACGTCAAATAGGTAGTATTCGGAATGAACCAGGGATTCACAAGCTGTTTACTTCAACGCCCCCTTTTATTATTTTGTTAAATCAATTGTAATTTATAAAAGTATGATACGTGCTAAGAGAAGTAATTTGTATACTAGGTAAGGCTTTTTCGAAAGAATATGATCGATATCACTTCACTTAGTTATTCGTATTCGCTATTGGATGTTCGTCGTATTTCTCAAATACTTGACGTACAAACAAATAAGACGAATATTTTGTCAAGCATACCAACGACACATGACAATTATGACAAATACGCAAATACACTTAATATTTGCAGTAATCAAATTACTCTAAATTTAAATGGGTGCTAATTAAGGCAGCTTTTTTTAATTGCCAATCTCGTCTTCAAACCTACTTAAAAGCTTAAAATTAGAAAACTCAAGACAAAATCCTTACCAATTATTATATATAAACGGATATCACTCACTTATATTGTTAAAGTCGGCAATTAGACCGACAGTTTCGACCAATTTCGACGGTCTTTTTCAAGGTGAGCGCGCCACGCCCGCGTCGCCGTTGACGTTTCTTCGCGCACTAAGTCGGTCTAATTGCCGACTTTAACAATATAAGTGAGTGATATATAATAATTTGTAGTAATGGCTCACTATAGTTTTAATTCCAAAATCCATATCGATAAATGTTTGTGGTCCCTAAGAAGGGGGGTCATTGGTCCACAGTTTGAGAATCACTGTGCTAGACGATTACGCGTCGTGGAAACCGCAAGTATAAATCAAATGTGACGTCGACCGACGCCGGCGCATTGGTGTGTGCACATTTTAATGACACATGCCGCAAATACTTACTGAACGAACATTGAATTTTAAACTAACTTTCAAATTCTGCACATTTATGTAAGTATGTTACTTTATTTTAATAAAGATATAAAAGTGTGTGTTTAGCAAACTCTGACCACGTATTTGTACGGACAACAGCAGATCAATGGTAACACTGGTAGTACGATTTTAATTCTTACGACGCAGACAATAAGAACGGTCCAAAGTGTTACACTTGATTTATTTATTTATTGATATGCTATTAGCTGTACTTGCCTTCCTTTTGACTCCTCCTTTGAACAAAACTCTAGATTTTTAGGTAGTTTTTAATGTATTATAAGTAGTTTTTTAATATTTTAGGCTTACCTAGTTAAAGTTATTTTGTAAGTTAATTTTTTTTTTAAATAAAAAAGTAACACAATTAGTATGCTGTGATAACTTCTTATTCTATAAGTATAAAATTCAATATGCGAAAATAATAATATTTTGATTGATAAATAATTTCATACAGGGCCTTTCTTTATAGAAAAATTGTCACGTGGAGATGATAATGGGTACACAAACTGGTTAAAGTATCTATGAGAAATGACTACAGCTTATATAAGTAATGGCCTATTCAGCGAACTGCGCTCCTCGCAAAAAGGGATTTCCGAACCAGTAATTAGGTGATTTATAAAGGGAAAAGAATCTAATGTAGGGAACTAGGGACTAGACTGACTTAAGGCTTCGTATGCGTGTATTTTCAGTTTTTCTACGAAGGCTACGGCGCGGCGCTAATTACTAAAATGAAACGTCTGAAAAAAATATGAAGCAATCTTGTGGTGTCTATTTAGAGACTGATGAATACACGATTGGACAAACTTCGCTCGATAGAAAAAAATCGCAAAGCCTTCCATGTCTTTTAAAATGAAAATTATATCTAAACCGAAATAGTTATTATTTTTGTCCATTTCTCGTTATTTAAGAAGACTTTCTTATAAGTTTCTAATTGAAGAACTAGATCAAGTCAGCTGCTTTACTCCGTTGGCTCGACTACGACAAGAGAATGAGCAGTCGACGAAACAAAAACAAAAAACCATCTATTTTCTTTGAATCCGGTTCAAAAGGTCAAAAATCATTTCTCGAAAACCGAACTTCTTTGCTCCTGAAATCTATAAGAATCACTTTTGTTTGATGTAACAAGAACTCAACTCCCCAAATAAGAGTCGTGTTTGTTCAAGGGCAAACAAAACATGTTAAAGCAATCTGGAACTTAGTGAAATTGTTTGCACTCAATACGAAAGGAGTTCTGACAACTTCGTTACATTCTAAATCGATTTTATGCGAGTTTCTGTTGCTGACGAATGACGAGAGGACTGAGCGATAATAGCATGAACTTGGGAACGGCCTATGAAGGATATTTAGGTACCTACATCACATAATTCACTCTTGCATGACATTCATTTCTTTGTTTTCGATTGAACCTGTAGCGTCTTTTGATGGTCGACGCCTTGTCAGCGTCCGCGCAGCGTCGCGTCGCCGCGACGCATGTGCGGCGCCATCACGCCAACGGCGTCTTTTGAGCGTTGTCCTTCTTCACATTTTCCTTTCCTTGGACGACAATGCTCGAAAGTATTAAGAAAAGATAAATGCTCGAAAGTATTAAGAAAAGTTGTAAGTAACGTGACGTAACCAAGTGTTCCATAGTGTACCTAATGCCGAATAAATGAGTATGAATCGACGTTGGCGTAACGGCGCCGCTACACAAGCGTCGCATTGACGCAGCGCGGGCGCTGACAAGACGTCTACGCTCGATAGACGCTAGTGTGGGAGGTATCTAGGTACAGTCGCAAACAGGGAAATGAAAGTCATTTCTCATATCATCATAATATCATATCAATTATTTTTCGCAAACAAAAAGTTATTATTATTATGTAAAAAAAGTTTAGGTACATTGTGAACTGATATCTTAACGTAATTACAACAAAATCTAAAATAATAAGGAAGGCAGAGACGATGGACTTCCATATGCTGCGATACTAGCATACAATAACACACATAGCGATCCTGGCATATAATAGCACACATACGATCTGGCATACAATAGCACACATATCCTGGCATACAATAGCACACATATCCTGAGATACAATAACACACATACCTCATTCAATTTATCTAACATCGCTCCCGTACATTCAATGCAGCGAAGTATCCACCGTCCGCTTTTCGCCATTACGTGGGTCATGGCGTGAATCTAAAATACATTTTTAAAATTATCATCTCTCTCTAAGTTACGCCCGAAAACTCTCTACGAGTATATGACCGACCTATGGGGTGTGCACCCGAGTCTCCATAACATAAGTCCAATATCGTAACCACTCCACCGAGTATAAACAGAAACTATCAACGAAATATTGACAGTGGTAATGAATTAATGAATGGAAATAATCCATCACTTACTACTGACATTAATTTGTCAATAGAGTTGCGTGTTGCGTGTCGGCCGGTATTAATTTGAACTACATTTTATCATCAATGTAACTTCGCCTACGCAATAACAATGAACGTTTTGTAGATAAGTTAATAAGCTGTAATTATTTTGTTTGTAGGCATCAGACGCCTAAATTAAGACTGTCGTAATATGAGTTGGAACATTGGTAATTAATTAAAAAGTTATTGAGAAAACTTCTAAGTAAGTATGTAGTTTCGTGAAAACATGTTCGTACACTCATCACATGTAAAATGCATTGCGATTTCAACTCTAATGGTGCATTATTTGCGGGGCATGCGTTTCAACTGATCACATATCGCAGATCGCGGCTAGGTCGCGGTTGTGTGTGTCAAGCTTATCTCTTTATTATGACATTCGCAAATAACGAACTGTCGA
Source organism: Tachystola acroxantha (assembly GCA_963506565.1). Taxonomy (NCBI): domain Eukaryota; kingdom Metazoa; phylum Arthropoda; class Insecta; order Lepidoptera; family Oecophoridae; genus Tachystola; species Tachystola acroxantha. Next base: position 12,526,574 of record OY735871.1, read on the forward strand.
GTCCATATAAACTAAATAAGATAACTCAGTCCCGTATTTCTCAGTAAGCAGGTAACAGTCAAATTGTCTTTGGTTAACAACTAAAGAACTCATTAAATAAAACAACTTAAATTATTCCAATAACTCATTCCGCAGCCTTTATTACTCGTATTAGTCTTTAACAAGAAACAATGGCGTTTAAATTTTACGACCAACGTATCATTTCGGTGATGTTAATAATGTCACAATAATGGCAATTACTTTTCGTAATTAGCTTTAATTGGCGCAATCAGACTGGAACCGGTTTGTTTGACAGGACCTACAACGAACTCGTTGAATATTATAATTGGTTTGGTAATAATCCTGCAACTAATTCGTTTTGATAAAGATGTTTCGAACGAAAATGTTATCTATACGAAAATGAGGCTTAAGGCCTTAAACACGGACAAAAATAATTATCTGATCACTGGAACAATACAATACAATCGTTTATTGATAAAATAACACATTTACAAGTCAATTGTATAGGTAAGCTTCATTAATCTCCTATAAACAACTAGATACACAGTCTGCCTTCTAAAAATGTCCGAGCGCAAAGAAGGTCCAAACGGATGAATGACCCTCATTTGCTTTATTGGACATTATTTGGACGTTAACAATGGACACTTATTATTAAATTGTTTTAGGTCTTACACCTTTGTGTATCTATTTGTTTATAGGAGATCAATGGTAAGCTTACATCAAGTACAATTTAGACCGTTGAAAAACTCTTTGACGGTGTAACACGCCATGCCCATCAACATCTTTAAGTTTTTTTTATGAATGTGGTATGACTGGGAGCGTTTTTATTTCTTCAGGGATTGCGTTGTAGACTTTAGGAGCCATTATTTTTAGTCTTGTGTGACTTTGCTAGCTTGGAGTTGGAACCCCTGTTTCTTTTGCTGTTATTCATAAACCTAGTTAAACGTCACTTCTCTTAAATCGTGTTGCTATCCATTTCACACCTCGTTAAAAAAGGTCAGGCTAGAAAGTATACTGTACGATGTATATTGTACTTTGCTATCAATGTTTAATGTGCCGTTGGTTTTCCATTTTAAGTATAAAAAAAGGGAGTCTATAAACAATGGCGTAACTTTAAATTACGTTTATGAATACGCGCCTTTATGTTTAAGGAAAAATAAAACTTAATACGCTGACTCAGTGGCTCTGGACTTTGACCTTCGCAACGAGAAGACGCCAGTCGTACTGATCCTGCACCGACTGCCAGTACCGAGGACGCCCGATAGACCGGCGGCCAATCACGCCTTCATCTAATAAGGTATTGTTTTCCTACAAAGTAGTACTTTTGCAACAAAGCGGGGTTTCTGTGGCACCTGGCAGCCAGCTGATGACGGAACGCTATTGTGACTTCATGAATTGTTGTATTACTTATCTTAACCAAAGGTCATTGCACCAGAACAGCGAAACAATCGCCGGCACTACACACAGACACCAGAAAATTGTCAATCTAGCGCGGTCGAGCGCGGCTGTGACCTAAAATCCGGCGAAAATGTCAGGAAAAGGTCACTGCAGCTTGCAGCGGTCTAGTGGTTGAGTGTAATTGAAATTATAAAGAAACCTTTGCCGGTATTTATTATGCAAAATAATTAAGGACTCTGCAAAGTAATGCTGATTGTTTTAAAGACTATACTTTGCAGAATTCTTTTGAAAATAACCACTAAAATTATATCGAGGTTTAGCAGCATGATACCTGTGTAGTTGGTTACCTAGGTTACGCGATTGTTTGTTATGAAAATAATAAATTGCACATTTATTATTAGCCATGTTCTAACAGGTTATGTGTATGTGTGGCGTGCGTTATTTAGACTAAACTCGAGTCTGACACATCTAAAATGACAGCTCACTTTCCAACACCGAAGTTATAAAAATGGTTGCTACTTAATTAACTGTCAAAGTTAACTAATAATTCTCTTTTAGCTAAAAGATTTCGAAATACCGAGATCTCGCACCAACTTTGCAAGATCAAACTTGCACTCAAAATCATGCGCGATCTCGCGAGACTTGCGAGATTGGCAAGTATCCCATTTTATGTCCATTTTACGAGCTTTTAGTTGCCGTTCACAAAAACTTCTACAACGTGTCGCACCTTTCTCATTTGATGTGCTTTTAAAGAAGTTAATTTAAGTATTCGAATCCGGCGGCGGCGGGCAAAACAGGCAGAAATTGGCCCAGCAATTAGGTATATCTTTAGCCTGTTGATTATGTCGGACTCGCCGCCCTGAAAGGGCGGAATACCGACTAAACCTCCTGGGGTGTTCCACCTCGTGCCATTGTTGCCGAGTCACGGGAACTGCCGTGTATAAGTCCGCCTGTACATTATATTGTGTATGAAGAATAAATTAAAAAAAAAAATTAAAAAAAAAACCACTGCGATACATCCGCGACCCGACTAACACCCCGAGCAATCCCCATTGTGGGCTGTAATAGCCCACAATTCATCATCCATTCACCTATCACATCTATCACCATCCTCCCCCCAGTTCGGGCCTCAAGTTGGCGCCCGAGTTGTCATTTAGGCGGAGTCACCTCGTACCACAGACCACTTACCCCATAGACATGAAATCGGTACAAATTTGCAAGCGAAAAATTCTGTCAAGCGATAGGCGCAATTAGACGAACCGGGGGGGGGGGGGGGGGGGGGGGGGGACATATTAAACCCGTTTCGATATCTCAAGGTTACGCGTGTGGCGAAGCAATTTTGCGCTCATGTGCAGGCAGAAACGGGCGCCATCCTGTTACAGCTCTATGGGTTAAGTGGTCTGTGCCTCGTACACTCCGGCCAATGCATGACCTACTGTTAGCATAATCAATTTATAATTAAGCAACCCAATTGATGGTCGTTAAATATGTAAATAGAAACGAAATTAGTTGCAAATTAAAATAGTCATAAATGTTTAAAAATCAGAAAGAAAGATACAGCAATAGCCGTTGATAGATAGGTATCATTTCATAGTTTTGAGAGCGGCTTTGCTGATTGATAAATCTATAGATTTTGGTTTGATCTACTTATCATATTCTGTTCGTTTATGCGAAATAGTATCTGACTGTACATTTTAGTGAAATTATGAAGTTGTCCTAAGCCTTGTCCATTTAGACTAGAGATAATTAGAGTAGATTTTGCTCAATTTTGACGAAACCAAAACCGGGACGCGGAAAACGAAATAGGTAAGTACATAGGTAGGTACCTACTTAATTTCCGTAGCTAGAAATGGGAGAATTATACACAGAGAGAGCTATACACTAAACATATTATTTATTTGGCTTTCTCATGTTTTCCTCAACGCCTTTTTTTTTCTGTATCATATTTTTCCTAAATATAATGACTTATATTAAGAGCCTTCCATGAGCCAACTAGCGTCGCCAATCTTAAAAAAATAATATCTTCCAATATAATCAATTTTATTAAAAAAGATATTTACAAAATGTTTATTACGATAAATACTATTTTTTAAATGCTTATTTATAACGTGATTCAATTTCGGTAAGTTGTAGTTCGCATAATTGCGAAAAACGGCCGTTTATGGCACATTTATGAACTACAACTTAGCTTGTCGCAATTATGCCATGTATTGTATAGGTATTGAAAAATAGTATTCATCCTAATAAACATTTTGTAAATAGCTTTTTTAATCAAATTTATTATATGGGAAGATATTATTTTTTAAGATTGGCGGCGCTAGTTGGTTCATGGAAGGCCCTTAACTACTTACTTATTTTGAGAATTACATGAAATATTGTTGGTTTCCCATGTTGCGGATGCCAAAACCGAAGTTACTTGTGCTCTATTTTTGACCGGCCAAAGCCCGTAATTTCATGCCGGTCAGCTTTCAAAATTAATCCCATTGTACACGTTTATAAATCCCATTTCAAAGTGGGCGGATTATGTCGGACTGTATCGATCCAATTAAACGATTAAGTTGTACAGTCGTACAGTCAGTAGGTAACCTTAATTAGTGTAAGTACTTGCCTCTAAATGATAACTACTTGTGTTGCCTATTGTATTATCAGTAATAAGTTAGTGTCGATGTCAATTTATTATCAATTAAAAATATTAATTGAGAATGGAATCATTTTAATTTTATTTAAATTTATAGTACTCAATTTCAATATTTAAATTAATTAATTACTGTTTTTTGCAACTATATTTAGGTATAAATTATAGCGGTTTATTGGTAACTAAAGTACAGAAAAAACAAAGTCAACAACAAAAAAACCGACCAAGTGCGAGACGGCCTCGCGCACCGAGGCTTCCGTATGCAACTTAACCCCGTAACTTTGCTCTAACGATAAACTAGATTTAGAGACCAACTTATCTTTGCCATTGTCAAAATATTATGTCATACTACTGATTAGTTCATAATCTGCAAATATAAGTCTGTAATAACAAAAAAAAATCTTTTTGGGGGATGTAATTTCAAATTTACAGTTTACAGATTTTTTCCTTTACTTGTGCTATAAGCCCTAGCTTGTTGCCAAATTTCATGATTCTAGGTCAAAGGGAAGTGCCTATAGGTTTTGAGTTTTTGGCGTTTTCATACAAATATGCGCCAAAATTCGACATAAACGACCATATCTTTTGATTGCGTTGACGTAGAAGGTTTATTTTTTCACGGCTGCATGAGGTTGTAGATCTGAGTATTTTGTACTGATTTCAACTTGATCCTTCCATGCGTTTCTGAGATATATGTCTTGACAGACAGACGGAAAACAAAGTGGTCCTATAATGGTTCCTTTTTTTTACTTTTGAGGCAAGGAACCCTAAAAATATCGAGTCTTAAAGAGGTGTTGACAGTTACTCAGTCTTTCAATATAAATTGCTCGAAGTCTTTAAAGATCATTGGCCCCATACCTAACTAGAGTGAAACCATTACGCGTAACTAGCTCGAACACCTTATTTCAATCACCGAACCAGATCACAGAATCGCTTAGCATTGAATGAACGTTAAAGCCTCGTATCCACTAGGCAATAATTGACGCGGTCTTTTGAAAATGACGGGAACCGACGGTTGCGAAATTATTTGATAATTTTCATTTTAATGTCTAGGTACAGTGGTTATTTTGTTTTTAATATCACGTTACATTAATCATAAAAATGTTCGCGAATGACAGTATAGTGAAAGTATTGGTACAGTCGAAGACAGAGATAAGTATACAGGGGGCCTTAATAAGGTTGAGATTTTCTCAAAAACGAAGGAAGAGGAAAAATATGAATGTATCATTGAATCTATGTCTTCTTGTATTGACATGACTGAAAGTTGTGAAAATTTGGTAGTGGGTACGTCGAAAACAGAGATAAGTATACAGGCCTTAATAAGGTTGAGATTTTCTCAAAAACTACTGGACCGAATTTAATCATTCTTTTACAGTTACATAGTTTTAACTTTTATCTATCAAACAGTGAAGTAATTTTTGCAATAAGTCAAGTAGTTTTTGAGATAATTTCAATCTTAAAAACTCTCCAGTACATTTATCTGTGTTCCACCATACCATTTGGTCAAGTTGCGCGTCAGCTGGCAACGTCGCTCATTTTTGTGCGACGTTGCCGGTCTGGTTGAGCGTCAATTGTTGGATGTTGCCTAGTGGATACCAGGCTTTAAAGTGAGCCAGTATCCGCGGGCTGTCGGACCGGTCACTTGCAATAACCGTTAAAATGTCGACCGTAAATCATAACTATCAATATCTAGTTACATTACAATAATAGAACATCATTAGTGTTACGTCACTGCGTATATCGTGAGCTTTGTGAATTGGGGTCCCTGATCTGTTTTGATTGCTTTGGGTACCTATGTTATTTGGCAATTTCTTGTAGACGAATCAGTAGGTATATGAAATGTGCTCGGGCGCCAGTCGGGTCGCGGTTGTATCACAGTTTCCCGTGGCTCGGCAAGAATGGCACGAGGTGGAACACCCCAGGACGTTTAGTCGGTATGCTGCCCCTTCAGGGCGGTGAGCCCGACATAACCAACACGCTCCCCCGGGCGTGGTGACACATGATTTGCATGTTTTACCTGGGTTAAAAAAAAAGGTATATGATATGTAATACAATGCAAACTGTCTAAATACTCTCTATTTGAACCACCATCTTTTAAGTAGTGTTTTTATTCCAAACCAATGTCTACCTAAGTCTTAACCTACTTATAACAATCTTTCGCAGCAATCGTGTTGTTACATAGAAATTTTAGATTTCTACCGAAAATAGTGATTATGCTCTTTGATGCAAGCGACAAACATGATAGGCCTAATGGTGGCACTTCGTATTCGCTATTGCGTGTTTGTCGTATTTGTCAAATATTTGACGTACATACAAGTCAGTGCGCAAACCAGAGTCACGACTGTTTTAAGACAGACTATTGCTTTACAAACATTATGAAGCGCGCACACTTCAAACGAGACGTCTCATAGACATAGCTGTCTAATGCCTACGAGAACTGCTCAGCGACAAGTCTGACAAGTCTGCCTTAAAACAATCGTGACTCTGTTCTGCGCACTGCCTAAGACGAATATTTTGTCAAGCATACCACACTAGCAATTATGACAAATACGAATAGCCAAGTGAAGTGCCACCATAACCTGTTCCATACATGACAGCTTGATGGTTCATCATTAGAATATTATGCCCACTGTTGGGGCACATATCTTCCCATACATCTAGGGAGCTGCGGCCATGATCCACCATGAGGGCCCAGTACGAATGCATTAGATTTTTTTTTGTTTTCAAGCATGTAGGTTTCTATCACTGTTTTATGAGAGTATTCGGTATATGTGTCGTGGTCATATCGTTAAATTGAACATTTCATGAAATAGTCGACCATTTCATGAAATGGTGGCATTTCACGAAATCGTCAAATGTCTATTGGTCATTTCATGAAATAGCTTGGCCAGATCAATGAATAGAAAACGTTTTACGATATGTCCAACAAACGCACGGCTATTTCATGATATGACCAAACACAATTGACCATATCGTAGAAAAATGGCAAAAACTACCGCTAGAGGCGCTGAGAGCGCGCTTTGTCATTGTTTATGTTTGTGTGCGTAAGTAAATAATGCGGATTCATGTTGAAAAGTGAATAAAAATGTGCAAATTATATAAGAAAGTGTGTTGGAAACTTGAACAAGTGTTACTATACGAAACGGTGTGAATTTTATGGCAGTCACGCAAAAACCAACCTCAATTTACAAAAAAAATCTTGGGAATACATTTCACAGGTTAGTACCTATTTAAATGACAATATTTAGTTTATATCCTTTTAAAATCTCATCTAAGTATCTAAAATGTACTTATTTACTTTTAATAATTGAATCCTAGAAATTTAACATACATAATTTTAATTTTTAGGTTATACAACAAATAAAGGAAAGTAGGGTGACCAGGCAACGAAAGTCGACGGACTATAATTTACTGGATTACAAAATATCATAGAAAAACTGGAATTACAAGTTTTTAATATACAAGAAGAAATGCATTGATGATCCTACTATTCGTATAATTACGATGGAGAAATATTTTGAAATACTAATGGAATTTCGTAAAGGTATACCGTATGTGAAACGAAACGTTTTAACGTTCTATAATATTATAATACATTTTTGTACTTATTTTATTAGGTAATAAATATAATAATAATAATAAAAACATTTAATAAAAACATCTTTATTGTCCTTTTAATGTGTTCAATATGAATATATCGACAATTGGTTTGAAATGCTTGTAAGAATTTTGTAACATATATATTTTTTTAATTTGGTACTGACTAGAACAATAAATAAGTTCGTAATAAGTATATTTCGAATTATTATTACTTACATCCTTAATGGGCACCCTACATTAATGATCTGACCAAACGTCGTTGGACAAATCGACGAACGTTGACGTTTAAACGATATGCCCAGCGCAACATGACGATTTCATGAAATGCCACCATTTCATGAAATGACTGACGATTTCATGAAATGCTCAATTTAACGATCTGACCACGACATATGTACCTACCTACATTTTATTTCAATATAATAAACACATTACCCTCGTTTGGTTGCGCAGTCGGGTAAAAAAGAGGGTTCGTAATAAACCCCCTGGAAAAGAATGCTACAATAAACAGTCCGAGATAAAAGCCTGTAAACCCTGGCTGTAATCTCTTGGAAAAACAATTAAATCGTGTTGCAGTTTTCATATAAAAGCTAGTTACTTTGTAAATATCTCGAGTTCCTACGAGCATTGTGCATTTTTATTACACTAGATTTATTTAACTTCTGATTTTAACTAGGGACTAGCTGGTCGCCCCGTACATATTATTATCGTAGTGTACGATGAAATCTGATTGATATTCAAACTGAAAATTATTAAAAAACAGTAAGAAAAAAGTTTTTTTTTAGTTTTTCCCAAAAAATAAACCCATACTTAATATCTACCTAAAATCAGTCTATTTGTTACCTACGTAAAAAAAATCCTTCGGAAAAAACCAGTACTGAAGATTTCCTAAGTGTGTGCATAGGAAATCTACTGACCTGACCGGGGAACGAACCTGTAACCTAAAAGCTCTCTTATAAGAGATGGCTAGCCGGCTGGCCTTTTTTGTCCTGTCAAAGCCTGCGCGAACGAAATTTTTGTACTAATTTTCGTCAAAAATCTGGCATTGACATCATTGATCTCCTATAAACAACTAGATACACAGTCTGCCTTCTAAAAATGTCTGAGCGCAAAGAAGGTCCAAACGGATGAATGGATCATTTGCTTTATTGGACATTATTTGGACGTTAACAATGTACCCTTATTTGGACGTTTTTTTAAATTGTTTTAGTAAGACCTTTGTGTATCTAGTTGTTTATAGGAGATCAATGATTGACGGCTAGTAAAAATCGACGCAGCGCACCCCGCAGGTCCGGTATTATAATACCTGTACCTATTATAATACAATTATATCGGCTTACACTGCATTTTAGCACACAATGTAATGTCACTACAGCATGTCTGACACAATTAGGTAGCATTACTATTGTTGTGAATGACACATAATACTATTCGTATTCGAGTATAATAGATGCCCAGACTTGCCTGGCAAGCCTGTTTGACTAGAATAGATCAGCATCTGTAAGGACGTTTGACTGATACTAAATTATTATTGTATTAACGAGATAAAACGGGAATTGCCGTGTGTAACGTTGGAGATGTCTTTGTAGCTGCGGTCGGTGGTGTTAAAATGAGTGGACTGTATTTTACAGTAAACTGGTATATTTGAAACAATTTGAATATAATAGAATTTTACACTTGTTGCGAGTTCCGAGACATTGGAAAGTTATTATTATATTTTTGGGTTCTGGCGTCGCTGTAGAATTCTGCCAATGTCGAGTCGGATATGGGAGAGACGAGGCAGGTGATCGGTCCGAATGGGTAATTTGGCTTCTGGCTGCTGATTCTAGAACACATAAGGACAAACACAAATACAATAAAACCACCACCTTAGTAAGAACCTAGTCTTCACTTCTTCCTTGACAGTGACAGTTTTATTAGTTATCGTTGACACTACTCCCCCGCGCGGCGACCCCGCGATTGCCCGCCTCCAATACGTTCCGTTTCACGGATAGTCTTGTTATATTGTAATCAAATTTGTGTACATTAAATAATTAAAGACTTTTCAGATTTAGGTTACTTTAAAAACACAAAGCAATATCTTGCTGCCATTGGATGCGCGACTAAGCCTAGGCAGTATTTGAAAACAAGTTGCATTGCATTGTATGCGTGCGCCGGCGCAGCGCAAAGGCGGGCCCACTGCCCTACATGGAAGCTTGCCTCCTAATCTAATACTATTACAGATTACAGTATAGTTGGACCTAAGCAGACCTCGAGGTTTTCGTTATTTCTCAATAACACAGCTTACTTTGTATGATTTAACTATTACTTAATTACGACACATACATATCGAATGTGATAATTATAATTATTATCTATATTTCATGTTAGGCAATCATAGATCTTTTATAAACAACTAGATACACAGTATGCCGTCTGAAAACGTCCAAACGGACGAATGGACCTCATTTGCTTTATTGGACATTATTTGTGCGTTAACAATGGACCCTCATTTGGACGTTTTTAAATCGTTTTAGTAAGACCTTTGTGTATCTAGTTGTTTATAGGAGATCAATGTAGGCAATACTGTTTTATTCAATCATGCATGCTGTTATTAATCAATCTAGTTAAATCTCAGTTCCCCTAAATCGTGTTGCTATCCCTTTCAAACCTCGTTTAAAAGGGTTAAGCTAGAAAGGGATAGGGAGCCTAAACGGTGGCATAACTTAAAGTACGTATCCATAAACGTGATTTAAAGTTATTCCATCGTTTAAGCTTTCTGTCCCTTTTTACCTTAATGTTTTAACGAAGTGTGAAAGTAACTAGGGGGAAAGGAGGTTTAACTATAGTCCGTCAACGTCGTGCTTGCTGCGCGCTAGGGGTACAGACATGGCGGGGGCGAGGGAATACGGTCTAGGGGCTGCGGGCGGTGTCGCGGGAGGGCGACGCGCACGGCTTTGTATAGAGTTACCTTGGGGTTGGCGGGGAACCCCTGTCACGCCGTTGGGAGCGGCAAGCACGACGTTGACGAACTATAGGTGCATAAACTTATGTGTATGGATGGATGGGCATAAATTTTGGAATTAATTTTCATTGTTATTTAGTTGTTAATGTGTAAAAACTACCTTATGGAAATCCTCAAATAAATACGTAAACAAAAATTAATACAACCGTAATAAGGCCATATTACACAAATAATGCCATATACAAACGACCCTATACTTGGTCTGCTGTCAGCTGTATATGTACAGCTGACAGCAGATCAAGTATAACACTTTGGACTTTAGACCGTTATTATTATGCGCCGTAAGAGTAGAAATCGTACTGCAAGTGTTACCATTGATCTGCTGTTGTCCCTACCTATATTTTCTTCTGAATTAGACTGAGTTTTTACCCGCCTTCCGAACTAAGGCTGCAATACATTTAAACAGCGGAATGGCAACGGCAACGGATCCGCAGAGGCAGTGGTTGTAATGTATGGAACTCTATGAAAGATAACAGACTGAACGCAGTGCCGTTACCGCTCACTTGCTTTGCCGCTGACGCTCCGTTGCTGCGTGTTTAAATAGAGCTGTTATTAACTCATATTAAGGCGCAATATGGTTGTCAAAAGCAAAAGTGAGACCCAAGAGCAGCGGCGGAGTGAAGAGCGCGGCGCAGTGCCTCGATATAGGTACGTATTTTTTATGAATTTTGGCAGGGAAATAAAAATACGCCAACAAAAATTAGATTTTTTTAAACCAAGCTCTCGTATTTACAGTACCCTACATTTTGATATATATTTTGTACGAATAGTTATTTCGGTTTAGATACAATTTTCATTTTGAAAGACATGGAAGGGGTATGTTTGCGATTTTTTTCTATCGAGCGAAGTTTGTCCAATCGTGTCAATTCATCAGTCTCTAAACAGACACCCCAAGATTGATATATATTTTTTTAAGGTCTTTAATTTCAGTAGTTAGTGCCGTAGCCTTTACTGAAAAACTGCCCAACGCTCCGCCATAATAGAGTTTCATACATTACAATTACTGCCTATCCGCTGCGTGTTAAATGGGTTTCAGCTTTTAATTGGAAGGCTCGCCAAGATAAGTACTTGCATACCAAACTGGCGAAACAAAACACGTTCGATTAACACTACATCACCGGTATCTGATAAGAGTTATCAGCGGTATCGTCGTGACGTCATCGCTACAATACGTCGATACGAGCGACATAGTTTTGGGTGTAACATGGATTAGCATTAGAATAGGAGCTTAAGAGCCTTCCATGAGCCAACTAGCGCCGCCAATCTTAAAAAAATAATATCTTCCAATATAATCAATTTTATTAAAAAGCTATTTACAAAATGTTTATTACGATAAATACTTACTATGTTTTAAATGCTTATTTATAATGTGATTCAATTTCGGTAAGTTGTAGTTCGCATAATTGCGAAAAACGGCCGTTTTTGGCACATTTGTGAACTACAACTTAGCTTGTCGCAATTATGCCATGTATTGTATATTGAAAAATAGTACCTATTCATCCTAATTAACATTTTTTAAATAGCTTTTTTCTTAAAATCGATTAAATTGGAAGATATTATTTTTCCAAGATTGGCGGCGCTAGTTGGCTCATGGAAGGCCCTTAAGGGGGACAGATAGCTCGCTCGTAATATACATAACGTTAGTACAGTCGAAGACAGAGATAAGTATACAGGGGGCCTTAATGAGGATGAGATTTGCTTAAAAACTACTGGACCGAATTTAATAATTCTTTTACAGTTACATAGTTTTAACTTTTACTTACCTACCGACAGAATTTTTGCAATAGGTCAAGTAGTTTATGAGAAAATCTCAACCTTAAAAACTCTCCTGTACACCTTTCTCTGTGTTCCACCGTACACGGAAAGAAAAGAAAAGCTGTGTATTGAATATTTCGGTTTAAAATTAATATTTTACCATAGAGACAACCCATCCGATAAACAAAAACCCAGCACCTACTGTAGAGTTTCGCCTCGCGTGACGAATTCGGAAATATAGCGTCACACAATGGAACGATCTATCACAATACCTGCACACGTTGCGTCTGTCCATTCCATTTCAGTTCCATTAATATACGTTACTTGTCACGCTAATTGAGACAGACGGACTCTGACTCTTTATACGTTTTCTGGTACCTAGTCATGAAGGTATCCATTTTTAGATGCAGATTTTTTTTGAAAGATATCAAAAGGTGCTTAGATACATACATAAACCGAAGCCCAAATCAAGTGTCTTATTTTGTAAACAAAAACTACCCTACCCTACTAACATTTTAAGTTGTTCTGTGATTATTGCATAGTTATTTTCACATTATTAGATCGGATTACTTTATTTTGACAATGATTAACAGGTTTGATCAATCAGTTCCTTCAGTGTTACATCACAACAGGTAATTAGACGATCATATTTGTTTACAAAATAAGACACTTGATTTGGGCTGCGGTATACTCACGCTTGTTTTAGGGTTCTGTGCCTCAAAAGGAAAAAAAGGAACCCTTATAGGATCACTTTGTTGTCCGTCTGTGTGTATGTCCGTCTGTCTGTCTGTCAAGACCTATATCTCAGAAACGCGGGGACGGATCAAGTTGAAATTAATACCCAATACTCACGTCGGTAACCTCATGCAGCCGTTAAAAAATCAAACTTGTACGTCAACGCAATCAAAAGATATAGCTGCTTATGTCGCATTTTATCGCATATTTGTATGAAAATGCAAGAAAACCAAAACCTATAGGGTACTTCTCGTTGACCTAGAATCATGAAATTTGGCAAGAATCTAGGTCTTATAGTACAAGTTAAGGAAAAATCTGTAAACTGTAAATTTGCAATTACATCCTCCAAAAAGATTTTTTTTGTTATTACATACTCATATTTGCAGATTATGAACTAATCAGTAGTATGACGATGTATGGACATAATATTTTGACAATGGCAAAGATAAGTTGGTCTCTAAATCTAGTTTATCGTTAGAGCAAAGTTACGGGGTTGCATAGTACGGAAGCCTCGGCCCGCGAGTACGACTCGCACTTGGCCGGTTTTTTTGTTGTTGACTTTGTTTTTTCTGTACTTAAGTTACCAATAAACCGCTATAATTTATACCTAAATATAGTATCGATGTATGACGTTATTATCAGTTTCGAAAACGCAAATATAAGTTTGTCCCTAAATCTAGTTTATCTTTTCGTTAGAGCAAATAGAATAGAATAGAATAACATTTATTGCCTATTAAGTATATACATATAAGAAATAAAAATTACAATGACAATTAACAAACATATAACTTAGGCAAAAGGTTTAGGCTTCAGCTGATGCTGACACAGAGTGCGTCAGCGCTGGTTTTCAGCCCACACCTTGGCTCCAAATTGGTTATAGAGGAGCATCGTACCGTGCGTACAAATGTTATGGTGAAGTTGCACGGAACCCTCGGTACGCGAGTCCGACAGCTGACTCGCACTTGGCCGTTTTTTTAGAAAGAGACGATGATCTTCGAGAGTTTTTCTAGAGCATTCAGTACGTGAAGATAATTTTATTATAAATCCGATAGTCATACGTTATGCATGTGAGACCCGAATCCTAAACGCTTAAAACTTATTAATGCCACCTTAAGATCGCTGAGTAGAGAACGGTTAATTAATACGGGCCATAGACGGTTTTGAGTATCAGCGAAATTTGAGTTCAGTCTTACAACTGTGAGTACGAGCTCACGCTGAGTTCTTGCTCAAATAATGTCGGTCTTGCTAATAATGACAAAAAAGGCTTATTATCTGGGGTACGTCTCCCTTATATAATTTTAACTAAAAATAATTAAAAGAAAACAATGCTTTTCCGCTCTCTTACCCCATACTCCTTTAAGGAACAAAACCTCTATCTAACCGAAACGCTCATTAAAATAAATTAGCAAGCAACATCAAAGGATCACATAATCCTATATTCTTTATCATCGCGTTCTCGACGCTCACAAAAGATTTCGCAAAAGGCTTTATAAGCTTTTCCTCATTGGAATTTATTAGATGGAAGAGGAAAAATACGAATGTATCATTGAATCTATGTCTTCTTGTATTGACATTACTGAAAGTTGTGAAAATTTGGTAGTGGGTACGTCGAAGACAGAGATACGTATATAGGGGGCCTCAATAAGGTTAAGATTTTCTTAAAAAGTACTGGACGGAATTCAATAATTCTTTTACAGTTACATAGTTTCAACTTTTATCTATCAAACAGTGAAAGAATTTTTGCAATAGGTCAAGTAGTTTTTGAGAAAATCTTAACCTTAAAAACTCTCCTGTACACCTTTTCTCTGTGTTCCACCGTACACACAATACATTTTTTTAAATGAGCAAGTAGGTACTAAGCATGTAGCAAGGAACGCCATAATATGGAGTAAGCCATCGCAGACACAGCTTACAAGACGAATTTTAAGGTCTTTGCTACTTGTTTATTTTCCATTGTTTGAATTTTCATTAGAAGTTGAACATATAAAAACAGGATATCTCGTTTTGACATATGAGAGAGAGGCGGAGATCTAGTCCCCATAAAAATATACTTTAGGCTCTCTCCATTGAGCGCGACGAAATTTATTCCTTCCTGGTACTCTTAAACATTATTTATTTATTATTACATATACCTAAACGGATATCACTCACTTATATTGTTGAAGCCGACAATTAGACCGACAGTTTCGACCGATTTCGACGGTCTTTCTCAAGGTGAGCGCGCCACGCCCGCGTCGCCGGTGACGTTTCTTCGTGCACTCCGAGAAAGACCGTCGAAATCGGCTGACACTGGCGGTCTAATTGCCGGCTTCAACAATATAAGTGAGTGATATCAGCTTATATATAATAATTTGTAGCAATGGCTGACTATAGTTTTAATGCTAAAATTATTTATTTCCTCTTCCAAAACCATGCTGTCCTAAATCCCAAACTTAAGCTCGATATAAAATCTATTGCATTGTAATCGAGTAGTGAATTCTTGACTGGGAAGGTAATTGCATAGTCATCGCAATCGATATGTAATTCTAAACCTAAGTATGACGTACTATACCTGCTACAAGTTACGTCGACACTAATCTGCGATAAGGAGATAACCAAAAAGGTAAACAAAGACGGGACAGTTTTGTAAATAATGATAAAAGGGATTTGCAGACGAAGGACGAATGTAGCTACTTATGAAGTAAAGCCTCTAAAAACGCAGTCCGAATTATTAAAATTTAGATTAGGATGCAATAGGAAGAAGAAAATAATGATGAGAAAGAATGTTGTGCCAGGATCGCCGAAAAAGATTCGGAGATTCCTTCTCAAAATGAGTAGCTCAGGCAATATCTAAATTCAGAAGCAAAATCGCCGGCAAGTGTAACCCAGGAAAACGGTGACACTCCGGGTTAAAAAACCTTCGCGATTGGTTCAGCTGCAGTATCAATTACATACTTCGTTTTGTGGCGTCTAAAGCGAAAATAGTCAAAAGCTGATCAATAATCATCTGATTAATAAAATCTGTAATGCTATACTTTTAATGAATAAATAAATAATAAATATGTCACAGAATGGGTGCCATCGGACGGTTGCCGGCGTCGGGACAGGCCGCGGCGTAGGTGGAGAGACGATATCGTTAGATACAGGGATGGGTAGCTGGAAGAGGCTCAGGACAGGGATGGATGGAAGAGGAGGGGGGAGACCTTTGCCCAGCAGTGGGACAATTTATAGGTTTCCAAAAAAAATCTCCAATAGAAGAGTAACTCCAAGAAGAAGAAGATTGGTTATCATGAAGTATAGGAACCTACTTATACTAAATCCAGTGTTTCATCGACATACAGTTAGGTAGCTATCGATATAAATACAATCTGAATAGACTCACCAATAACATACGAGTACCCATCGAGCGTCAGAACGCATTTCCTCGCCGCGCCTGACGCGGATCGATGTCTGTGCGTCCTCGGCGCGGCTCCCAAAGCCATCCCTCCACCAGGGTCACTGAGACACTTGTGGACCAGCTCCTTATCAGTCACATTGTTACCCGCGCCGTCGACTGAGCCCTGTCGGCTGCCTTCAAGCAGCGCTTTACCACGCCGCATCATCACATCATACGCTATCTCCAGTTAGAACACTATCCTTTTCACTCACGTCACTAACACTTGTCACTTCTTGTTCACTTCAATAACTTGTCACTTTTGTCGTTTCACTATTGTCTTTCAACTCACTTGATTCTCAAAAGGAATCTCTCACAAAAATTCTTAGCGAGATATGTTTGTGGTTGAAACACTGTGTGTTTTGATATGTTTTAGTTTACTGAATGAATAATGATCACGTTGTAGACGTTTTCATTGGTCTAGTTGATTGCGAGCAGAGCTAATAAAAAAGATGAATTATTACTCTTTCACGTGATGTAAATATACCTATATTCGTTAGGTTTTGTGGTTTAAAAGTGTATTGTTTATAACATATTGGTCTATCTGCTTTTATTATATCTCAAACTTGTTAATATATGCATGAACTTTCTGTACTAATCAGATTCAAAGATTTGTTGTATTTTAACGTTTTCCTATTATCTCTACTTATACCTGTCATTATTTTATTGTGTTTAATTACATTTTACCCTGATATCCCAATAATGTAAGACAAGCTAAAGTTTAGGTTAGATAGAGAGGTGTCACGTCATAAAAGTTGTTATCGCAAACTGATTGATATTGATGACCAAAAGTTTCATAATAAAATCGTAGAATGTCTGATGTGTCTGTGGATTTAAGATTGTAGAAAAGATTCCCTTCCCTTAAAGATTTTCTTCCAGAAAAAGGTACTCCTTTTTATGGAAGCCTG
Organism: Tachystola acroxantha; assembly: GCA_963506565.1. NCBI lineage: Eukaryota > Metazoa > Arthropoda > Insecta > Lepidoptera > Oecophoridae > Tachystola > Tachystola acroxantha. The sequence continues at coordinate 12,544,018 of OY735871.1, forward strand.
GTGTTTCGTTCTATTTTTACCAACTACTAACAATCAACCCAAAATTAAAAAAAAAGTTTAATGCTATTATTCTTCACGGCCCCCGTTATTATTATCTTTTCTAAAATCTTCAATGTACAGACTAAGTGTAAGGGGACTGAGCCTTACCAGTAAGTAAGGCTCAGTCCCCTTATCATGAACTCTTATAGCATGATTACTTCAATAATACTTTGTTATTTCGTACCATGACGACCTTAAAGTAAGCTTATTAAGGGCGTCATGGTACGAAATAATAAAGTATAATTGAAGTAATACTATTATAAGAGTTTATGGTACGGGGCAAGAATAACACATTGTCTAGTTTCCCGCCGCGGATACATAAAAACCTCGAAAAACTACGGCCTATTAAAAAACTATATTTTTAATAGGATCCATAATAAATTAGCACGAGAAGATTTATAATATAACAAATGATGATGACGTAGATAAAATATGAATATTGGGTAAACAACAAAGCAATTTGACTATATCTATTATTATGATGTTTATAGTTCTATGGTATTTTAAAGTAAGTAATTATATTCATTTTATGAATCACTTCTTGTCACGTCTAAAGTAATTTTATAGTATCAACAATATTTAAAGTAGTACCTACTTCATAGAGTCTGGCTAACGAAAGAGTGACCTGGAGTTTCCTTAAAAGTTTTGATCTGGCAACAATATTAAGCTGTCAGTCAAGTGTCAAAGGTACATCTCAAAGTCTGTTGTGGAGATTTATTTTTCAATAATAATTGCTTTAATATGGGTAAAACAATAAAAAGTAACGTACGAAAGCTGCTACATACTATGATAAGCAAGTTTAAACAAAAACGAGAAGAGAAAACAGTTGTTTTCCATGAAAATAAACAATGTTTAGGTGCCATCTCGGACTTTTTAGGTTAGTATGACTTTGTAATCTTGATCCTTGTTGACTGAATATTAGATATATTTACGATATGTTTATACTTTCTCATATGTTTATAGATAATCTTGGAGATATTGAAGGACTCTGCTAAATTAAAAACATTGTTGGAACGCTAAGAAATTTGGAGAAAAAATGTTTAATAGTAACTCAAGACTATGTTCTTAGAAGAAATATCTTCATCTTCACTAACTGGTATGTACCTGCATGCATCGGTTTAGAGTTTTTTATTTGTTTGTTCCATTTCACAAAGTTGTGTTATTTGACGTCATCAAACTTCATTATTAAGTATGCATTTTATACTTTGTTTTGCAGAGGTTGGTGTCACGACATTAAAAAAATTTAAAGGAAGGATCTGCGAATGAAAGGATGTGGAGCACTCCAGAAAAAAACGCCCCCACAAAAGCTCGGTATCTAATTAAGACAGTTAATCTGCCCGCAAAAGAAAAAGAAAAAATGATAAAAACCTCGTTTGGCCGAATAACTGCAGAAAATTGGAAAAAAAATGGCGGACCATGTAATAAATGTGGAAAATAAATACAAACAAAGAGATCACATAACAGAAGAAGTATTGGAAGAATTCATAATAAGTGCAAGTGATGACGACTCCACTGATACAGGAGAATCCTTAAAGGTTGAATTTTTTGAGTACGATGATTAAACATCATCAGCCTATTAAACATGTTGTTAAAGAAATTTAATGAACTGAATGTTAAGTAGGTGGATATTATGTATATACTAATAAAAAATATCTACACACTCGTTTTTTTACTCACATCCATAACAGTCGAGGCTCCGACGCACCAAACACAGCCTTTATACAAACGACATTTTGAAATGTGGTTTAACCATGTAGGTTATGCACATTTAAAGAATTGGTGTGTTTCTTAAATTAGAAATTAATTTCGTAAGAAACTATTATACAAATTGATAGTCGTAAATACAAAAAAAAAATACTCAAGTATCAAAACATTTTTCTCCTACTATAGTCAGTAATACCACATGTAGATTTTTTGAATTTGCCGCGTTTTCTCAGGTCACTCTTTCGTTAGCCAGACTCTATCCATTAAAGATATTTTATTATTCATTGGATATTTCCACTGTAAATATTGTATCGCCCTAATGACTGATATGATTATAATAGGCATGTGATTTGTGGCTTTATTAAGTCATATTTCCTTCGAATTTGTATATTTGTTATTTCTAATGTGATATGATGTACTTATAATTGTTTTATTGACTCTCGTAACGTAGAGGTATTACACCTAACAGTTGACAGTCCTAAACGGTGGTTCAAGACAGTTGCCGAGCTGAACTAGCTTTTGTATAGCATACAGTAATGCTGATTATGCATTGATCACCACAACGTCTTCAAATGGTAATGTTTTTATTGTTGATGATTTCAATCAGTTCTTGCAGGAATATTCATTACCTGTATTGTTAGGTCTGAATTTAAAAGTATAATTCAAATCCTGAAAATTGTTTACACCTGTCGTCGTCTTATAAACCTGGTCGTTAAACAATAAATTCATTGTTTTTATGATGTTAACGAACGGAGACGAATCGACCTTTTGTTTCCGTAATTACCGTGAAATTTAGCGAACTTAGCGCTTATGAAATTCCAAATTAACTCCACATTGTTTCGCAACAATGCCGCGTCATGGCGTGTACGAAAAATTTTAACTTCGGCCCGCGTCGAGAATAAATTCTGACAGAGTTTTGTGAGCTATTGAGTTTCTTTTTCAAACGTCGTAATTTACTCCAATCTAAGCGTATCTATACAAAAATATTTGTCTAAACAAGCTGTTTTAAGACCATCATATAATTTATAATGGTGGCACTTCACTTGCCTATTCGTATTCGCTATTGGATTTATTCAAATACTTGACGTACATACAAATAAGACGAATATTTTATCAAACATACCAACCACACATGACAATTATGACAAATACGCAAATACGAATAGCCAAGTGAAGTAGGAGCATAAAAAAATCTTTTGATTGCCAATGTATTACGACAACAACTTATATAGAGCAAGTAACACATCTCCGTAGTTTTAAACGAATGTTTAGAATATCGCAGGTGGAAACCCGGAAATCTATTTTCACGCGACGACTGTTGTTTTTCCGCCATAGTAACGTACATGGGCTCATAAAACATTGCGTCATAGCTCACCACCGGGGGGTGGGGGGCGCCCATTCGCCCATTTGTAAACAGTTTGTGACGTTGTCCACTGGACTTTGCCAAATCGAGACCAACAGGTGGTCTCGTTCCCCCAAACGTTTAGTGCGAATTCGCGCGCTAGATCTCATTTGATAAACGCGATTAAAGAGTTAAGTTGAGAAAATCGATGGGTTAAGCGATGGTTTAAATCAGTCGCTTAACTGTTGATAACTAGGCTGTGATTTAGCGCGTTAAATCAAGTTTAGTTAAACCGTGGAATTTGTGACGATTTTGGCAATTTTTATTTTATTTATCTGCACATAGCTTACAAATATTGGAATGATGGTAATTTTGGCGTGAGTTTTACTTTAACTAGAAATGCTTTTCCTAAATTAATTTAAGATAGTAAGGATGGTTCCTCTTAGAGACGTCAAACAACGCTAGAATTATAAAACACACAAAATCGCCACTATGGTCAATTTAAATTTGAAATTAATTTTGAATTAGAAATACTATTATTATATTATTTTCCACCATTCAGCGAGTCACTGCGATGCGGGAGGTTCGGAAACCCGTCGGGCGGCGAGGCCGGCCGCGCAACCGTGCCGCGTGGAAGCCTGCGCGCGACTGTGTAGAGTCAATGTAGAGCCAGTGTAGAGCCAGCCAGCCACATGCTCTCACAGCCACAGGTAGCTGCTGACAGCCTCTATGTAGAGTTCCAAAACTAAACCCCGGGATATTGACCAATGTCGAGCCTGAGTGGATTTAAATAGCTTATTGGAGAGATTTTGGGGCGATGTAGAGTCAATAAAGTAGGAGAACAATTAAAATTAATCAATGTTTTAGATCGATTATCGATAACGATTGTTCAATGTTGATAACGTTTTAATATTAACTAGAATGTAGAGCCATTTCAAAAGCTACATCGCTTGGCCAATATTTTCAAAACAATAAAGTACTCATAATATGTTTTATGCACTATGCCATGCTCGGGGAACTTTAAACATGATGAAAAATTTCTTGCCGTGGGCTGGACTTGAACCTGCGACCTTGTTATTCAAAGATTAAGATAGAAAGGGACAGGATGCCTAAACGGTGGCGTAACTTTAAATCACGTTTATGAATACGCACCTCTTACTATGGGTTTCGTGTAAAATAAACAAATGAGGCCACGTCAAAGGGCGGTCTGAATAACTTTGATAAATAGGTTTGGACCACACGTAAAAGATAAGTTGTTGGTTTTTGGAATACTCTACAATACACCGGTGCCTCCCTAGCCCTAAAACCCTATAAATCTTATAATGTTTAAAACAACAAAAAAACAAGTTTGTGGACGTAAATCAAATTGCCCAAATCTGTTGCTTCCATTAAAAAGCCATTAATTCTAAACTGAAGTAGCTTAACGCCATTATCGCTGAACGCGTCAAAATCTAATAGGAACACAATTTACTTAACCTAATTAGATTAGGTAACAAATAAGTGGTAAACAATAGGTATTCGTGGCGCACTTACTTTGAAAAAGAGCGTCAAAAACGGTCAAAACTATATCAGCCTTACTTATAATCGATGATTAAAATTAATACCTTGTTTAACAATACTTTTAAAAAAATGTTTACTTATAAACACTATTAAAGTTAATCAACTCCTGAAGAACCGAATAAGTAGCTGTCAGTTTAAACAACGTCGTATGCTTAATTAACAAAATGGCGGACCTAATTCGGAACAGCTGATTCCATTTGACACTGCTGATTACTTTTTTAAGGACTTTGGAGTAGGCATTACCCCAATTTAGGCCAAAAGACATTGCCACATTTCAATGAAGCTTTGCCCCACCTACAAAAGTACGTGACCATTTAAGATGTACCTATCATTTTGTTGGGGACTTATTACAGGTTTCATATTGCATAATCATAATCAGTATCATTTTCTACTACTCTCGCAACTCCTATAGAAGAATAACAAAGACAATGAATAATTCGCTTCGATTTCTTACTATTATCTGAATTCTTAATTAAGCTGTATTTTTCGAATCGCAACTTGTACAAAATTTTATTTTAAACCATTAATTTTAATAAAAAACGGAGATATTTTTACATTTATTCGTTATCTTGTACAACTTGCGGTTGATGGTGGGGCAGAATCTGGCATTGTCATTTTCGATATTTTTTTGAATTCATTCAGCAGTGTTACCGTACTTTAATATTTTTTGGTGTTTAAAATGACGATTAGCTAATCACTGCTTAAATAACGTTTATAAGTAAAAAAAGGTTAATCACTTATTAGGAGTTTAAATAATGATTAGTTAATATGTTGTTCAGTGCTTGATTAGTGTTTTTTTTATAAGTAAGAGGGTATAAGTCTACCCTGCTTCAACCAAAAAGATGGTATAATCCTTGTGTTGTACATACAGAACATTGAATTCATTCGACAAAATTAAATAGATGGTTAGGCTTGTGACATACATTAATTCTGCACAGCGTTTAAATAAATTAAAAAATTTGGGGAAAAATAAAAAGATATTTACAATAAATTCAACTATCCAAAAAAAATTGATGTGCATTGTTGCTGTGCTTTGATTTTTTTTTACATTTTAATGTATTTTTAATTTTTTGCAACGATTTCCATCAATGGAATTTGAACTAATGGTCATTTATAAGGGCATTGTGTAACTTGTGACGTAGGTACTAAGTTAAATTTTTTTGGCAGTTTTGTTTTACTAAAAAACCTTGCCAATTTATTATTTATCATGAGTACAACCCCCAGTTTCATTTTCTCCAATTGAAAGACATCCTGTATAAATAATAATTTGAAGTACATAACGGGTCTCGAACGAGTTTTAATTATGTATCCTCTAACTAATCAATTTGGCCGCTTTTCCTTTAATCAATGTGAGTACAAATTGTTAAATAATTTATTACAACTAAAATAACCTTTACACGTGCCTACCCGAATAAAGGGATTCGATTTCCTTCTTACTCTCAGGAAGCCGTCACTTTCGATGGGTTTTACCTTAATCACCCGTGGTCATCGAGGAAAAGATATCCGCCTCGACTATGGAGATAGCCTAAAGTATATTTTGAATAGGGACAGGTCTTCACTTTTATGCCACTTTCAGAATCAAAATCATATCTATTTATTGCAAGTAAATACATTTCGTATATTTTCGCATGTCAAAGATTTAAAAAGCAAAGACGATGGACTTCTATCTACTGCGATCCTGGCACACACCCTCGCTTCCTCTACATTCATTAATCTCTTAATGCACGCTTTTTCAAGACATCGCCAATTTGATGTTAACATTTTTTGAATTTATTTAAGTACCTACCTACGTTTATTTAACTGTTTCACTCTCTACGTCAGAAAGATACATAAGTATACGTTATTTATTAGTATTGCAAAAACCAAACAAGGGCAACAAATGAGCTGCAAGGTCGCTATAAATTGCCATTCAATAGCGGTGTCTGCGATATGAATAATATGGCTCTCTCCCATAGGGCGTTCTTTGCTTCTTACCCGTGGTTATAATGGACAGATTAGAGCCGGGCTTTAATAAATGAACAACAAAGGTCTTTTGCAATCAAGGTCCTTTCAATGGGCGAAATAGGAGTAAAACGGGTAAAATACCCTTAGCGATAAACATGATTAGAAGGCAATTTTTTCAGGATTTTCGCTGGATTTAGCCATACAAAATCGATGCTTGTTTAACTTTCAAATTACGCCACATATACGGTGTCCTTGAATTCATACGAGAAATTGAAACTTGTGGTTGTACTCATGACAAATATTATCATCATCAGCCCGTATCAGTCCACTGGGGTGTAAGGGGTGGGGACCGACTATATTGGCCACCCAAATGCCAACCTCACCGGCACGTGGTGCACCCTGCCGGCCAACGGACGCGACCGACAGTTGGCGGTATACCCAGCTCGCACCATGCCGGCACCAAGTGCAGCTGGTCGGTGACGGGCAGCAGCGTCGCCGGCGCGAGTTGGCCGGCTCTGCGATCGCCAACCCGCTTGCCCAGCGTGGCGATTACGGGCATCACCTCCCAAAATATGAGATAAGTATTAGATTGCATGATAAATATTAGATTGGTAAGGTTTTTAGTCAATCAAAACAGCAAGAAAAATTTAACTAAGGACGTCACAAGACATCCCTACTAAGTATCTTATCTAGTACTGTAGGTATCTATAAAAAAAATTTTTATCGATAAAAATTAAGAAAACGATTTTTTGCCATTTGTTTGCAATACAATATTTTTACGCCCATGCATAATAGCATCAAAGCAGTTGTAAAAGTTGAAATTGTACCTACTGCAAGTGTTACCATTGATCTGCTGTCCGTAGGTACTTAGTTATACGTTATAATAATAATGCTTATTTATTTCGAACAACAATGGTCCATATATTGTTAGTATTGCTTATTATATTATGATGTTAGTAAACAAAATTGTCCTCGATAAAATAAACATAAAAAATGTCAACAATAAAATACAATTCATTCGTCACACTTATCACCTTACGGATGCTGTTGGAACTACAATACTTACTCTATTTTGTATACTGTGGTGGTAATACAAGTGGTTCTTGTCATAACTTACCTGAAAACAAACAAGAAAATATTAAGTAAGTATACTTGTTGACTACTTAGGCAAGTTATATTTTCAAGAAGAAATTCTTAGAAGCCATTTCCCATCATTGGAAGAGATCCTTTTGAGCTCCGTTCATCTTTCTTGGGTTGTTTCATTCAATTCGGCTTATTACACATCAAGGAGAGGCTGAAAGCTTTCTGTATTTTTTTACGAAAAATGGTACTTCGTAAAAAGATTAACATTTTATTGTTGTTCCATATAAATGACTAGGTACAGTTTAAAGAACATTGGAAACAACGTTCGCCTGACGGCATGAATTAGGGCTCAGCCAGACGAGCGACAGTGCGTCGCGGAGTGTCGCTGGGTGGCGCAGTGGGTCGCGGAGGGTCGCTTACAAAATATACATCAGAATGTAGAGTATTATAAATACGAGAGCCTGTATAAAAAAAACACAGATATTTGTTGGCGTATTTTTATTTCTCGGTCAAAATTCATCCAAAATTTATAAAAATACAAATAATATAGAGTCACTGTGCCGTGCTCTTCACTCCGCCGCTGCGGGACATCTTCTGTCTCACGGTTGAGTTTGACAGGCAGATAGTGCCTTAATGTTCTAAGTTTTTTTCTAAGGTATGGGGGTCCATATCTTAGAACAAAGTCCCGCTCGCTCGCACAGCAGATCAATGGTAACACTTTTTACTTCTGACAGTTCTTATTATTTGCGTCGTAAGACTTGAAATCGTACTGCAAGTGTTACCATTGATCTACTGTCGACTGTACAGTGTAGCATATCAACAACAGTGACAGTTGCATTTAGGTGTAGGTCGATATCAACTCGAAAACAAAACAACAACAAAACACCAGCAGGCAAATTCCACAATGACCAGTTTATCTAGTGTAACGATAAAACAAATTGCTGGCGCAGGCCGGGGAATGGGTCGTCGACACGCGAGCCTACGCTGCTGATCCAATTAGACGAACCGAGGTAAGGGCTGCAACCCTTAGGCTGGTTTTCCAGATGTGTGAGATAGCTACAATGTCTAAGCTAAGCCATGTAGCTTTACAATAAGCCGTCGGCTGCCATTTAGAGACACAAGCTTCAATAGCTTTGTTTACAAATTAAAACAATAATTGACATTGATGTTACAATCTACGCCACTCGCTCAACCTTAGCACGCATCCCTATCTCGCATCCGTAGCTCGCATCCTTAGCATGTACCTAGGCATCTTTATCTCTCATATTTAGCAAGGATCCTCCAATAATCCATCCAAGGTGTTGAAACATTACATTATACAAAATATAAATATCACTAATTTACCAAGCCACTTCTAGTACTCATAGTTTCGTTTTATTTTATCTTACCAAACTTGTATTTGTTTACTTCTAACTACCTACATTATATTAATTAATGTTACAATTCTATCTTTATATTAAGTTCTGTACGCCTATTTTTAAGTTATGTTTTCTCATGTAAGTGAATGTATAATTCTTATGAGAAATATATTTATTTATTTATTTATTTATTTATTCATTACAATTTTCTTACAGAACATGTCCAACACAAAATTGTAGTCATTCATACATTAATAAACATAAAACATAACAATTGAAATAATTAATAATTAGTATATATTTAGACATTTGACAAATAATTTAATGCAGCGCGTGTGAACTCTGTCAGAGAGCACGAGAACAGGTCAATTATATGATCTTAAACCAGAAAAACTTGGCTTCGTTAAAACCTTTTCCACCAGAACTAAGCTATGAAACTCAAACGATCCTATTGGTGGCTGGACTAATAGACATCCATGGCTAAGAGCTAAGCATATCTTTCCTGGAAAATCACCCTTAGGGCTGAATAGTTGCACAACTTCCCTTACAAGTTAGGTCTATTCCAATTAGTAATTCAAGATCTAAAGTTTTGGATATTTGTACAAAAACAAAACAGCATTAACTATTATATGATTGAATGTCCTTATCGAGGCTTTGGTACATGAGACTACTGACGTCATTAACGAGCTCTTACATCGATTAACTATGACGTGTTATGATTAAGTGTGACGTTTCCAAGGATACCTAGGCTTACCATATTGACGTCATGCGTTTATTACACCTGTATTAGAGTATCATAAGAGCTCGGTGGCGCAGTGGTTGGATCACTAAACTTATTATACGGAGGTCATTGGTTAGATCCCCGGCCATGGCAGCCTAGCAATGACTTTTCCTTGTTTTTTCTTTCGAAGGAAAACTTAAGTACATTTACCGAATGCTCTCAAAACGGTGAAGGAAAACATTGTGATGAAACCTGCATGCCGCCTTCGTAATAGAAGTCCATAGCCTGTAGTTAGTACATGCAGAGCAAAGGAACTCAAAGTACCATTATACAGGGTGTCCATGAATTCATTCGACAAATTGAAACTGGAGGTTGTACTCATAATAAAATAAATTGGTAAGGTTTTTTAGTAAATCTAAACTGCAATTTTTTTACTAAGTACGTCACATAATGACCTTAGAAATGACAATTAGGTCAAATTCCAGTGAAATCAATCGTCGCAAAAAATTAAAAATTAGTAGGTACCTTTAAATTTAAAAACTCCAAACCACAGTAACCATGCACGTCAAATAAATATTTTTTTCCATAGGTCAATTTATTGTAAATATTTTATTTTTATTTTTCCCAAAATTGTTTAAACAATTTACTTTTAAACGCTGTGCAGATTTAATGTACCTACGTCACAAGCCTAACCATCCATTTAATTTTGTCGAATTAGTTCAAGGCCACCCTGTATATGTTATGAGCTGATAAGTAGGTAAGGTACCAACTATAAGCTCATTATACTCAACTGCTAAAAGTTACCGAAAAGTTTCCACGAAATAACCCGGTAACTCTCGAAAGTCGATAGTTTTTAACAGTATGAAAGAAGACCAAAGTTTACCTTGTCGAACTTTTTAAGTACCTGTGCTTGAAATATCGGTTTTTCTAAAATATTAAACTTCAGCCACTCGGCTATAAAGGAGAGTGCTTCAATTCCTTGAAACCGTTACGCTTCAGTGGAAGTAGTAAAATGCCGGTTATTTGCCTACCTACCTATTTAAATAAAATTCCAGGTCTAAAGTACCTATAGTAAATTATTGGTATACATACCTACTTAGTACTTACTAAATATAAGCTGAGTAGAGAGAAGCGACCACGAAAGGAAAAGCTCTTACACTGCTATCAACTTAAGCTGAGAATTGCATTTGTGTGAGTGTTGCCTCAGGCCGCTTGCTATAAACTAGTATAAACTAGTTTAAACCATGCGCGGGACGCGCCGCGCCACAAGCCGATTGCCAATCTACACTATCGGTGTGCACTCACACAAATGCAATTCTCAGCTTAAGTTGATAGCACTGTACTTAAGTTTAAGTTATTTGAGCTTGATTTATCATTATTTATTTCTATTTATTCATAAATAAAAAATATATTCGCGTACACATCAAAGCACATCAAGTGTAACACTTTGAACTTTAGACCGTTCTTATTATCTGCGTCGTAAGAGTTGAAATCGTACTGCAAGTGTTACCATTGATCTGCTGGTGTCCGTAACAACTACCTACACCTATTTTCGAATGCATTGTCTGTAGTATCAAAATAGGTAGAGTCAAAATCCAAAAACACCATAATTTTCGCCAATTAAGGAGCAATTAATAATAAAAAATAGAAATAAATAGGTAGTATACTTAAGAGCCTTCGTAGAGCCAACTAGCGCCGCCAATATTAAAAAAAAATAATATCTTTCAATATAATCAATTTTATGAAAAAAGCTATTTACAAAAAGTTTATTACGATAAATACTATTTTTTCAATATACAATACATGGCATAATTGCGACAAGCTAAGTTGTAGTTCACAAATGTGCCAAAAATGGGCCGTTTTTCGCAATTATGCAAACTACAACTTATGGACATTGAATCACGTTATAAATAAGCATTTAAAAATAGTATTTATCGTAATAAACATTTCTTAAATAGCTTTTTTAATAAAATTGATTAAATTGGAAGATATTATTTTTTTCAAGATTGGCGGCGCTAGTTGGCTCTATGAAGGCCCTTAATGAAAATAAATAGCTTACTTATATTATACTTAAATAACTTAATTTTTCGTTTAAAAAAGCTTTCATCCCCCAGTGGCCAGCGCTGAAAACACCAAAGTTCAACCAACGCTACAACTCACCGATAGTATAAGTGGCGCCATCTATCTGAAAAGTGGCGCTCTTGCACTTCTTGAAAATTTTCCCGCTGACCACCTGCCGCGTAGCGCTGCCGTGCGTCGCGGGGTTCGAAGCGATTTCGCTCCTCACCACTGTGGCGCTGTCGTCGAATTTGTTCCTCAACTCCTCGAAAGATAGCTCCGACGCTAGATCCGGCGTCGTTTCGCGTTTCCCTCGACGCACTTGCCCGCACAAGCGGGAATCGCCCTGACTGTCCATTTTAACGTCACTTAGAACCGCACTTTCACTGTCACATTCCATTTGAATACATTTTTGAACTGCTGCCGTGCCGTAGCTGTGCTGTCACCTTTAGTTTAATTATTTTACGATAGATATCAGGTTTAAAGGTTGATTATTTTATCCGAACTAAATTAATATCTTTTGTTTCAATTAAAATAAATTGCGTAGCCACATTTTAGCATAACTTTTTTAAAAGTTTAAATTTACACCACTTTGCAAGGATCATATAACTTCTGTACTTAGCACTTTAAAAAAATACATAAGTAGTGTATTTTTTGGCACTTAATTACTAGATACGAGTACTATTGTTATGTATTTACCTACAGCTATTGAATTTGAAGGGCCTTAAATGATTTATTTTACTTATTTGACGTAGAAAATGTTCATTTAATTTACAATAAATTGTACTTAGCGCAACATACGTTGGAACGAGGATCGATATTGGTAAGTAACCCTCCCTTTCTGCGCAGTCGGGTAAAAAATCATGTCACCATTGTTTCCATAAAATCTCTACCACACATAATATATAATTGCACGATGTCTTTACCGTCACACAAATTATTTATTACCGTCAATTTGTCCCCAGACGCCAAACTTCTTCACACGTTTTTCACGAAACTGCCAAATAACTTATTCGTGTGAACTGGGAATTGAATCTGGACCATGCGATCCGAAACTCGCTCCCATGTGAGTTGTTTGCACGATTTACGAGCGTGATGTAGTGATGTCAACCGTTCATCTAAGACCGAGGCCTTTTTTTACCCAGGTAAATCATATACCACAACGCCCGGGGGAGCGTGTTGATTATGTCGGACTCACCGCCCTGAGGGGGCGGAATACCGACTAAACCTCCTGGGGTGTTCCACCTCGTGCCATTCATGCCGAGCCACGGGAACTGCGATACATCCGCGACCCGACTGGCGCTCCGAGCACTCCCCATTGTGGGATGTAACAGCCCACAATGCGTAATCCATAAGACCGAGGCCTAGCAAATTGGGTTTTACTTTCATTAACTCTTATTAGAAAGAAAAATGCATGGGATTGAGATATGCTTTTTCGTTAGCAAATGTCAATCTCACACATTTTTCTTTCTATTGTACTAGCGTTAACGGAAGTCAATGCCATTTGGCTAGTGGGGCAGCTACCTTATTCTGGGCCAATCGTGAGTGGTAAAATATTGTATAAATTGATGTTTGCCCCTCTAATATTATTTACCAATCGAAAGTGACAGTATTGTATTACCCGACTGTCGCGAGGAGCAAGGTATCTAATATTTCGGATACGTATGTTGGTTCCTACTTTCGTGGTCGCCATGTCCACCGTCCATGTCGCCAGATCGCCACGACCGTCTGATTCGTCTTTATGACAGGATCGTAAGAAAAAGCATGTATTTTTTCACTAAAATAACTACCACCTGTGATGATGTGATGTAAATAGAGAGGTTTAGTTTATTTACCGATAAAGAGTAGATGTTCATGAAATATTTTGTGATAGCAAATGCATATAAGCCAGAACACTAAACATTCGTTTTATTTTATGTCATTATTCGTCGCTTGCGTGCTGACGTTTACGCGAAGTGTAGTTAGTAGTATAAATAAGATTGTAATGAGCCATTACTTAAACTTGTACACGATTTTCACATTTTACTTTTACGGGAAACTGGTATTTAGAACGGCAATGGTTGAAATTCTAGCGTGCGTTTTTTAAAACTTCAATTTTGACATGCCGTAAAATGCCACCTCCCTTTTCTCGCACAATTGTCAAAATTAGCTTAAAATTAGAATTTGCATTATAGAATCACTCACTACCAATTTCTTTGTATCGGTTTCTCCTAAAAAGTCTAGTATAGTTACAAAAATGCTTGATTTTGATTACGGAGTGATGTTGTTGAGAATGATGTTAAAATCTTTTTTTTTGCTTTGACCTAAAACCATATAAATACAAAAAACGTTTACTTATTTGCAAAAACTATTTAGTTTTTTACAACTCAGTAACAATATTATTTTAACTTAATTTAGGGCCTTCCATGAGCCAACTAGCGCGAAAAAATAATATTTAAAAAATAAAAATAATAATTAAGTTTTTCGCAATTATGCGAACTACAACTTACCGACATTGAGTCACTTTATAAATAAGCATTAAAAAAATAGTATTTATCGTAATAAACATTTCGTAAATAGCTTTTTTAATAAAATTGATTATATTGGAAGATATTATTTTTTTAACATTGGCGGCGCTAATTGGCTCATGGAAGGCTTTTAACAAAAAATAATATACGTAAATGAAAGAAAGAGAAAGACCAAACTCTCTTCCCTACCCTAATTCTATATTGCGGCGCTTATACTGAATTCGTAGAAAAAACATCCGAAAGAATCTCCATGTCAAGTGAGATGGAAAAATCATCGGTTCGACGATGAATGAAACATCGTGAGAAAATCTGCATACATGAGGAATACCGAGGCGTGTCTAATATCCGCCAATAGGCACTGGAGATGGGAGATGAGATGAGATTATATCGTACCAACCTTGGGAAGTACAGTCATCACATCAAACTGAATGAAACCGTTGAGGGAAATATTTGATTTGTATGCTGTTGACTGTATGGAGGGATTGTTTCCGCAGGCTGGCAGAGACTGGATGCAAAAGGCCGAGAATGGGATTAAGTGGCGTGTCTTGGACAGCCTATGTGCAGCAGAGGACTATACGGGCTGATGATACAGTCCGATGTTTAGCTTTTCACTCAATTTCCAAAAAGGAGGAGATTTTCAATTTGTACAGTTGAAGACAGATAAGTACACAGAGGGCCTCAATAAGGTTGAGATTTTCTCAAAAATTACTGGACCGAATTTAATCATTCTTTTACAGTTACATAGTTTTAACTTTTATCTATCAAACAGAAATAATTTTTGCAATATGTCAAGTAGTTTTTGAGAAAATCTAAATCTTAAAAACTCTCCTGTACCTACACCTTTCTCTGTGTTCCACCGTACAATTGAAAATCTATCAATTGAATTTGTATAATTCGTATGTTTTTTGAGTTGTTATGTAAGTAAATAAGTCTGTACATTTCTTTCTTCTAGATGATTAATTAAACTTTCAAATTATATTTTATTCGTTTGTTTGGGAACTTCTCGAATTGGGCCCATAACGTTATCCTTTTTATTTTTCAGTAAATACTGTTGGCAGCCAGCTGTCAAACACAAGCGCGAGACAGAAGATGTCCCGCAGCGGCGGAGTGAAGAGCACGGCACAGTGCCTCCATATTTGTATTTTTTATTATTTTGGATGAATTTTGGCAGGGAAATAAAAATACGCCAACTAAAGTCAGATTGGTTTTTTAAAACAAGCTCTCGTATTTATAATACCCTACATTTAACTATTTCGGTTTAGACATAATTTTCATTTTAAAAGACATTTTTTTTCTATCGAGCGAAGTTTGTCCAATCGTGTATTCATCAGTATCTAAATAGACACCCCACGATTGCTGTATATTATTTTCAGACGTTTAATTTTAGTAGTTATTGCCGTAGCCTTCATAGAAAAACTGTAAATCCGCGCCTACGAAGCCTTAAACTTATCATTGCATAAAGATACCTACGTGCAGCACTATGCTGAGCTGATGCCCATTTAACACCACAACAACAAACATATATTTGTACCACCTGTATCTATTTGTATTTGGACTTTACTATTTGTATGTGTTCTTCTACTGTTAATGTGCTTCTGTAATTTGTGGTGTTAAATAAATCAGTTTTCTTTCTTTCTTTCTTTTCTTTGAAAGGCGACTATTGCTACTATAAAATCAGCAAGCTTTTTAGCTTCCATACTCGTAGCATCCATGGAATTCCATCTGCCGCATTCACTGTAGAAAATCGGCCTAGTCACTTCCGTTATTTTGTTTATTTAAAAACGGTATTCCAATACCAAAATAAGTTTGCTACGAATACATAGAGTTACGAATTTCATTAGTAAGTTAGGCATAAGTAAATAAGTACTCCGTCAAACGATTTCAGAACTTAATATTACGCCCATGCCGAAATCCCTAAGCTCGCTCCGTCGGTATAAAGTTAAATTAACTTTAATGCATGTGTGGATTCAGTTCACTGTATTTTAGCACCGTAGTTCAGGGTTGCCAGATTGTACTTTTCAGATTTCCCCGGAATGATAAAACAAATCAATAGGGGAGAGGGGGGCAAGATGGGGTACTTAACGTTTGAATCTCAATAAAACTGACATGTTCGTCTCTATAATTTCTTTATTATTTTAATAATCATCTTTGGTTATCAGTCTTCCATGATTAAGTCGATTTAGGAACATATGTTACGTAATTAAATATAAAATTGACAAAAAGTAGAAAAGGTCAGATCTCCCCATCTTGCCCCTCCCTCGGGTAAGATGGGGTACACTATCGGTGCAAGATGAAGTTTTCAAAAATCAATTTATTTTGTGGATATAATTTATTATTTTTAATTGCTAGCTTGTAGACTAGGCCTCTTAGGTCTTTAGTTAGTTAGTCCGTAAAGCCTGCTTTAATATATAATTGCACAACTCTTTTTCTTCATCATAAGAAAACACTGGTTCTTTCGACCCTAACTAAATCTTAATTTTTATTGCAGCTGAAGCATTTTCGTTAGGACTTTCACGAACCATCTTCACTTTTCGGTCCAAAATGGACATTAAAAGTCTTCGCTGTTCGATGGTAACCCATTTTGCCTTGTATCACAGAGTCCACCACATTTCTCATGGTCTCTTCTGCCCAATCTTCTCTATTGTGTTTTCTTTTATAAGTTTTCACCATTCTACAATGATAAAAAAACATCAATATTTAGATATCTTACAAATCATTACACTTTTACTGATATAGCAAAATAAAATTTAAAACCATTTTAGTACGGGCAAGATGTACCCCGTCTTGCCCTCCCATGTCCAAATTATTTAATAAATTGACCTCTAAAAGCAATGTTCTCGCACACCAATAAACAAGTGCTTACCTGCAAGTGTAATCCTTGACACATGTGAATAATATTATTTGTATTTTAAAATGAGGTTATTTACAGAACAATCATGGTCCAACCTAAGTGAAAAAACGCTAAGGAAATCGGCAAAAACAGGTTTTTTGTATTTAAAAAATCAAATAGTGGTGTGGTCACCCTGTCACTTCGCCAACTAAAAACTGTCATGACGGCGCTGTGTGATGAGCAAAAGCGGTCGTGATTGGTCAATTGGTTTCTGATATAAGACAGGTACCCCGTCTTGCCCGCCACCCCGTCTTGCCCCCCTCTCCCCTACATTTATTTGTCAGAATACACAGAATACGAGATGTAATACAATTTAATAATGATGTCATGGTATTCAGCCTGTAATAGCCTGTATTCAGTGTATGATATTTTTTTCCACCAAAAAAATCCCAATTTTTTTAAAAGTAAAAATGCTTTCACTAGATATACTTATAATAGTTAATACTTTTTAAAGTTTTTTTAAAAGCGATGATAAACGGGACTATTACTGTCAATTACATTAATTATATTTAACGAAACACGTTTCCCGTTGAATTTTAGCAGTTTGCTGAAATTTTGAGCATCCTTCGCGGACTTTTAAGCAATATCTCATCCTAATTACCTATGTGGTTGCCCAGCTTGAAAATTTCCCCAACGATACCACTTCGCCAAAATTTTGCCCAGTAGCCTATTTTTCCCCCAAAATTACGAGAAAAACACTCGATCTGGCAACCCTGCCGTAGCTTCTCTTTACTGCCGGGGCTCGCGTGACCAGCCCCATTGTCGGATCGGTTGTAAACTCCAATAAAAAGTTTACTGTTTCCACGCTATTCTGCTTATTCTGGGCCTGCCGTAGTCGGTGAAATACCGTACCTAACTTACGTACCTATAACTTGTTCCTATCGTAATGGTGAAAAAGAGCACAAATATCTACCACTTGCGAAATAGGTGCAAGCAAGAGACACAATCGTAATCTAATCTAGGGTTACCACAGGAAGGCCGATTTGACATGTTTAAATAATTTAATTATATGTATATTTAAACAACATGAAAAATTTCTTGCCGTGGCTTGGACCTGCGACATTGTCATTTCGTGACACGCTCTTAACAACTGAGGGTATGTTGCGCAACTCCATCTATCGTACAATAGTAGTAGTATTCCGAAAACTATGTCTAACATTCGGTTAGAAACGTTATTTAACGATGACGCGCTCCTATTTTTGCCTGTGGTGGCCTGTGGTGGTTCAGTTGGCTCTTAGCGTGTCACGGAATGGCAAGGTCGCAGGTTCAAGTCCTGCCCACGTCTAGAAAATTTTCATCATGTTTAAATTTGTTCGCCGAGCATAGCATTAAAACAAATTCTGAAAAAAAATGTCCTAGTATTTAGTTTATATTGTGATGGAAATCCAAAAATAAATATTTTACAAATTGTTTAGATCGAAGAGAGCTCGCATTTTATTCGATGACGACAGTATTTCATGTTAAGGCGAGGCCACTGGGTCATTTGAGCCTAGTGAGGGGGTGAGGTGCGGGGCGAGGGAGGGGCGAGAGAGGGATGACGCGCATTGATCGGGGTCATTACTCGCGCAGGTACACAGAGTAAGCGTAACCAGTGTCCTCACTGTGACGTCACAGCTCGCTACCCATAATAATACCTATACAGAATGTCCCACGGATAGACGATATACCGAAGTCCACTTGTCGGTGCCAACATTATCGACCCATTTAATGCCAAATAGGGATATCCCAAGTCTGACAGCTTCGGAGTTACTTATTTAAATTTTCGCGATTGTCGGAAAATATTTCTTTCAAATCTTTTATACGGCCCTAGTGAGATGCAAGATTGAAACCGCTTCCGTCGTGTGGCATCCACACGAAAAGTGTTATACGCTCCTTCTGGAGAAAGTACAGAAGGCATTCCTACGCTCCTTGTACAAAACCAAGTTCGGGTATTATCCGTTCCTGTACCCCACCAAATACTTGTTGGGGACACTCGGTTTTAACTCCCTTGAGACTCGTCGGAACTTTACCTCGATGGAGACGGTCTGTCGGTTGATGCGAGGCGAGATGGACTGTCCTGCCCTGGTGGAGCAGACGTGCCGCCTGTCCGTGCCGGACCGGTACCTGCGCGCGCGTGGGCACCGCCTGCTGGCGCCGGACACGTCGCGCACAGTGTCGCGCCGCAACTCGCCGCTGGTGCGCGCGCTCGCGCGACTGAATGCGCTTCTGACAGCGGCACCACAGTGTGACCTGTTCGCTGAACGATTGACGAGTGTGCTGAGAGAGTGCATGGTGTTCTGTGAGATAGATGAATGAGTGTTGGGTCTGTTTTGTATGTGTAAAAATTTGACTAATAATATAGCTATATTTGATAATATTGTTTCCTTGACAATCTTAAATTAATTTAATTTGTATAAATATCATTTCTTATGACATAGACTGACATTTAATTATTATTATTTTTATTTGTATAAGTTGACTAAGTTATTATAATAATTATGAATTACACAGCGCATTGGTTTCTGACTGTAATGCTATGTAAGATTTTTGTAAATAAATAAATCTTGAACTTTTGTCTATACTAAATGTTGTCGCACATTATGTCAACTCGGAACCGTATCATCATCACCCCTCCTGTTCACCTCTCGCCGCCAACCAGGCTTCAACTTCTACACTGGCCCTAACACAGGCTGTGCTCGTGACAATCCCATACCACTCCCACTAATATTATAAATGCGCAAGTTTGGATGGATGGATGGATGTTGCTGAATGAAACTTTACAATAATATAGCTCATATTATACATCAAAATAACACATAGGCTATAATTTATAATCCTGCGCAGACGAAGTGGTGGGCAGAAGCTAGTTGACAATAAAGTAAAGCAATTTGTACTTTTAAACGTATTTATTTATACGGAAGATCATAAGCAGACATACGTTAAACCGACCGTCCGGAGTGGGTTCAGTGCAGTCAAATTCGCGTCTACAGGTTATATATTTTAATTATTTTTTAAGTTATTTATATTGACGTAACGTAGCGTAGTGATGTAGTATGACGTAGTATAATAAAATACTATGTTAATACTAATCTGACGGAAAAAAAGACCTGGAATAATAGGAATGTCAATTAGGTAATATTGTTGTAATAAAAGTGAAAAATAGGAATAATCAAATTATAGTATAGTTAATATTATAGTAATATAATTATATATATATTACTATAATCATATAATATATATATATATTAATATAATTATATATATATTACTATATCATATTATAGTAATAGTTAATCACTGCGTAGGGTAAAACATGACACACATTATGTGCTGTTGACTGTACTTTTAAAAGTAGGCAGTGTATATTGAATCAGTCTATAACTACATAGCTATTGAAATTTGGCCCGTATTATCACTGTGCTTAGAGTAAAACAGGTATATATCGCACACCACATTACAAACCACAGCTACACTTGCATAGCTATTGAAATCTGGCCCGTATTTATTATCACTGTGCGAGTGTGCGTAGAGTAAAATGTGGCAAACTTTATGTGATGTTCACTGTACATAGTTTTACAAGTAGCAACTACGTATAAACTATTTTAAGTTCGATTGCTGTTTGTTTGTTTGCTCTGTGGGACAAATCACCGTCAATAGTCATTTGTTTTGGCCTGTTCCACTTTGGTCAATTTGGAAGTTACTGATCAGCCCCCCTATTACCGTTCTCAAAACGATGAAATTATACCATGTCATGGCGCGCCAACCAGAGACGCCGCTATACCAATGCAATAGCACTGTCCCTTTCACGGCCGCTATGACATGGTTTGATTTGATCGTTTTGAGAACCGTAATGTTATAGCCCCACTGTAATGTTAGCCGACTTGTCTTCATCTGCAATTATCAGACCACTGCTCGCTCCCAATATACGACACTCGACACTGGTGCTCGTGTCGCGTGTAATATGATGACTTCAAAAACATGGTTCGCGAAAAATCTATTGTGTTAAGGAATATCTGTTTTAGGTTATGAGTCCTTTTTATATTCAAAACGATGCACAATCATTCCGTGATTAGTAAACTAATAATCTTAAAGTATAGGTGTGACCAAATTCGACTCGTATTATTTTAAATTTTATTACGTTATGACGATCGTGGGAGCATTCCAAGATTTCCAAGGTAAAGACCAAAGTGGAACATTTGGCAAAAATCGATACAGGTCCGACCTCGGCAGCGCCCAGCGGCGCACTGAAGCTCGTAGCGCCGTGCATTTGTATTTATACAAATTGTGTTTTTTCTTAAATTTTGCCTGGTATAAAAAAAAACGTTAGAAACAACAGATTTTTAATTTATCAAGCTCCTCTATTTATAATAACCTACATTTTGATATATATTTTGTATGAATAACTGTTTTAGTTTAGACACACTACTCAGTGAAAAGACAGGAAAGGGGTATGTGTGTGATTTTTTTCTATCGAGCGAAGTTTGTCCAATCGTGTTTCGGGAGCCAACAGTGCTTAAATAGATACCCCAAGATTGATATATATTTTTTTCAGGCCTTTAATTTCAGTAGTTAGTGCCGTAGCCTTCATCGAAAAACTTAAAAACGTCCCAACACCTCGCCTTAAGGCTACTGGCCCCAAATAAGTAACTAATTTTCCTTACATTAATTACAATGACTCCACATGTAAGTATCCTTATCTTAATTTTTCCAGTCTAGATTACTAAGCTCACTATACAGAATTTAACATACAGAGAGCTGCGCCACGGGACCAACTGTAACCAAATTGCACTCGTTTTATCGCATTCTTATTACCTTTTGTAGCGAGTAGGGTAAACGACACGCGTATTGTTCACTTAATTGTGTAGCGTGTTCGTAATATTATCACTGAACTTCTTTTTTATTTTAGCTTCCATTTTGGGCTGGGTAGACTTTTATTTAAATGACTATTTCGTAATTGGCTGTTAGTTTTCCGAATAATTTTTTTTTGCTAATTTAAATCTTGCATTATATGACTTCGAAGTCCAGAAGACAAAAAATGTGACGTATTGTATTCTCCAAGTTGCATACTCAATTCCACGGTTTAAGCAAATCGTTTAATCTAACTTAACGTTTTTAAGGAAGTGTGAGTGACAAAACAAGTTTTAAAGGAAGAGAGGTTAAATTAAGTATAATTTTGGTTAATAGCACAATAGTGCAACATTAAAATATTAGGATAGAAAGAATATTTCAAGTGCATCGTAGAGATATGGAAATAGGATATCATTCAGATTTTCTACCGTTACCACATCTAATACGAACATGGAGAAATATTTCGCGGATCTGATCACGAATCCCGATCACGAAATGGCGAGGTCCTTGTTTCGAATCCCGGCCCCGCCGAAAAAGATCTCCATTTTAATATTGAGATAGAAAGTCACTGTCACAGGGCCATAATAGTTTCGTTTACCTTACCTTCTTACCGGAGAAAGGATTTCATTACGACTGGGTTTACCGGTAAAATTTATTCGCTGCTCGGCTTACCGATGGAATTTATTCCGTACCAGGCGGTTAGCTGAGCTCGACCGCAGTCGGGCGAAGATTATGTAATTTAAGTTCCTCGGGTTTTCATCTATAACGGTTAAGGTAACGTTGGTAGCTGTTATTGAACATTCTCGGACGTGAAAGGTATTATTTGAGCATGTTAGAGATAACATTTACTGCCTATCGACCAACCGCAAAGGCCCATCGTTATCATTTTCATATTGATATGGATTTATTTTAGGATTTTGAAAATACGCCTGATCAAAAACACTAAGTTTGGCATTTCCGAATTTTCTGTAGCCACCGAAACCAAGCTTCTGCAAACTTTTCTCCTACCTGCTGATCCCATTGTATGCCAATTCTCCATACGTCTTGGAGCAGTATCTTTCCTTGGATCAAAAATGGGCACAGCAAGCCTTTTTTTTACTCGAGGAAATGCTTTTCGCATCTCACCGCGCCAATGAGGATGGGCGCGCGGTGAGTATGTGGGACTCCCGCCATAATACGGTCCTATACCCACTAATACTCCAAGGTGTTCAACGCATCGCGTTTGGAACGAGGTTGTGGGAACGCATCGCCATATACTACAACCTCGTCCGCGGCCCACAGCACAGACCACTTACCCCAAGTTGGGGTAAGTGGTCTGTGGCCCACAGTAAGCCTAAGGGCTAGCGTACAACAGAACGGCGCCGCGGCGCCGGGCGGACGATGCCGTGTACGACGCCGTGTACCGCGCCAGTGGACGGCGCCGTCCGCCGGCACGAATGTTGTCCGCCTGTGACCGGCGCCGGCCGACATCGTGCACAGGTAGACGGTGCCGACAGACGCCGTAACACGCCAAGCCATGCGACGGCACGGCGCCGTGCCGTGCCGTTGTACGCTGGCCCTAATGGATCGAATACAGACATTACAACTTTCAAGATTTCGCGTTTTGTTGGTTTTCGTAAACCATCTGCGATGTCTTTGTCGATCTTTCTGAGGCTGAGATCAAAACCTAAGGTATCTTCGTATAGATTCTAGAGGTTTCTAGAAACATGTTTATGAATCTCGTCCATAAAGTCGTATTTGGATAGGGTTTCGAAAATAACCAGCCTTGTCCTCTGTGAAGTAAGACAAATAGCCGGTGTAAAATCTGTACAGGGTCCCCAAGGGTGCTGAACAATGAAACGCCCAAAAATATTTGACCAACGTTTATTGTACTGAGAGAATCAATTTTATCGAAACATAATTTGCTTATCAATTATAATCTTGCACCAAACGATACCGCGTTTTAGAATACATGCAACGACATCTATTGAGAATTTAAGGAACCATAAATTAAACATTGATTATGCGAGACATGGTCGAACATACCGCCCACCAAGGACAATATTGAACATTGTCCTTAACCAAATGAAACCGCCCACCATGACGTGACGTGAAAACTAAAGCCATGTAGATTTATAATTCCTTTAAAGCTCCGTTGATGATTCAGGATATTGCATCCAAATTTAATAGGTAGTACCTACCTAATATGCCTAAGCAACCCATAGAAAACCAAAAATTACTTTCTATAGAGCCCATTAAACGAAAGAGAAAACGTTATATTGTGTGACCACTCGAGCAATAATATGTATAAATGTAGACCTTAGACGTGAAAAGAGTGAACATGTCTATCATTATTAGCAAGAGAAACAACCATTCTTTAGGCAAAAGATGCACAATATTCATGCCCCAATTGTGTCTCTCGTGGAACTTCTCTTTTCGAAGTTGCACTCTTATCCTTACAGTTCGGTAAGGCCTTCTTTCTTTTCCTTTCCGGTGTCTTCTTGAGTAATACTCTATCATTACCTGACTGGGTATGTAGTCTAGTAGTATTTGACTTTATTTCCTGAAAAAACTTCCTATCTTCTAAATTTGTATGTATATTAGTAACTTTTCTGTTTAATCTTACCCTTTGAAATTCTTTTCTTTGAGCATAGGAACTATCAGATTTTACCTCCTTAGATTGGTTTCGCAGATAATTTTCTTTAAAAACTGTATGCATAGATACTTCATTGTTATCCACCAACATAGTTGTGGGTAACACACCCGACAGTATCCACCCAAATGAAGTACATTGTGCTATTAAAGACCCATGCGGATCCTTTTGCAAACCCTCTTCAAGTATTTGACCATATATCTCAGCACCCAGTAAAATATCTATTTTGTTAGGCATATAGTAATAGGGATCAGCTAAGTCAAGCATATTTAAATCACACCATTTCACTTTAGTAATCTTTTCCCTTGGCAGGTGATCGGTGATAGATTCTAAAACATGTGCCTTCACTGAAATTTCCGCTTTTTGTTCATAGTTCGATTGTAGTTTCAAAGTCATCACGGAGTTTGAAATATGATTATGTCCACCCATGTTCAACACTAACTTCTTGACCGGTGTCCTTTTTAATCCCAACATTTGTGCAGCTGCTTTACTAACAAATGAAGCTTGGGAACCTTGATCTATCAAGGCCCTCAAAATAAAATTATTCCCATTTCTAGCAGCGACCTTAACCAACGCTGTAGCCAATAACACTGACTGACCCTTTAGTATAGCTGTATTCGCTGTAACCACCTCCTCCTGCTCCTTTGCTGTGCCGCCGTATGACCATCCCACTCTTGAATTCTCATTCCTAGTTCCATCTAGATGGTTCGTTCCCCGATCCTCTCGTGCACCCTTAGGGTGTAATAATGAATGATGGTGGCGATTGCAAATACGGCACGTAGCAGTATTCTGGCAAAACTTTGCAGAATGATTGTTTCCCAAACAATTAAAACATAATCTATTTTCCTGTACAAACGTACGTCGAGTGTCACAACCTAGAGAACCAAATTTTTTGCAAAATTGTAACTTGTGGTTTTCTGTACAATATTCACATTGAGTTACACTAGTGACATGAACAGCCGGTGGGTTGTGTAAATTACCCTTTATAAACTGAGATGTATTACTTCTTTTTGGTTCTATTAACTCCAAAGCTCTAAATCTGATTGTTAAAAATTGCTTAAATTCTCCCCAAGTTGGTAACTCTCCCGAGGTAGTGTTACCAGTTACACTTAATTCCCACTGCTTCCTAGTTTCTGGATCTAATTTCATTGTAAGAATATGAATCAGAATAATATCCCAACTATCAATATTTATATCTAAGTTAGACAAAGCACTCA
This sequence comes from Tachystola acroxantha, assembly GCA_963506565.1. NCBI lineage: Eukaryota > Metazoa > Arthropoda > Insecta > Lepidoptera > Oecophoridae > Tachystola > Tachystola acroxantha. The sequence goes on from OY735871.1 coordinate 12,569,900, forward strand.
GACAATCACAAGATGTGTCCAACAATTCTTTTAAATTAGTTGCAGACTCCATAGCTGCACTTTTTTGACTCAAAAGCCGGTTTAAAATACTATGTACCAGATAAGTTTTATTAGTATATCGTTCCTGTAATAATGTCCAACAACGATCATAGTTAGCCTCAGAAATTGAAATATGCCGCAAAAGTTGTTCTGCCTCGCCCACCAGATATCCCTTTAGATAGAGTAACTTCTGCACTTTATCCAACGAATCGTTGTTATGTATCATGGATTCAAACAAGTCGTGAAACGTTATCCATTCGGTGTATTTACCGGAAAAGGTAGGCACTTTAATAGGAGGCAATCTGTAATTGTTGTTAGGCATTTCGATTGATTCACATAACTGGATTGATTTTGCACTTTCCTGATTTATAAAAGCAGACAAAGCTGTTTTCAACTCACATTTATAGTTTACGTATGTTTCTTCTGTATTTTCATATACTTCCCTTGTTACATATTCACTCACAGTTAATAGTTTAGGTTCTGACATTTGCAATAATTCTTTATGACCCGAAAAAAATCCCATCCATAATTGTTCCAATATTTCTAATTTGCTTTGAACATACTCTTCAGTAATTTTCTCATTTGGACATTTTCGATAGTTTTTGTACGCCTTTCCCATTCTATGAAATAAATCAATTTGATAATTTAGCAATGATTCCATTGTCAAAGATATACCAACGAATCAGCAAGTTCAAAACAAGTTAGTTATTATTATTCTATAACTGCTTTAAGTATTCAAAATTTCACAAGTGTTTTAACAAGGTTTAATTCTAAGTAAAATCGGGCATAGGTTCCCCGTCTCAACCAATTTTGTAAAACTATTCTAAGTCCTAAAACTACTATTTTATTATCAAAGTTCTTAATTCACTTATTATTTTTTAAAGTCCCAAATTCAACTTGATTCAAACTCTAAGTTCCATGCATTAAATATTACAAGTTATATAGTCCACGATGTAACAAGGTCCAAATTCTTCTGAATTAGTAATAAAGAGTACTCACGATTTTTTTTTCACTTCACAACACACACTTGAATTGATACCTCCGTCGGCTCCCTTGCCGTCGGTGTTCCTCCGCTCCTCGTCCCACCAGCTACAGGGCTCCGCTTTCGCTCCGTCCAGGGCTCCTGACCACGCCACCAGCGCAGTCTGCAGGTCCGCTCGCCAAGCTCGGCTAGTCAGCCAGCTGCGCAGCGGGCACCTGCTGCTTCGTTGCACCCGAACAGCGATCCACTGCCCCTACTAGGTGTGCGGGAGGGGTAGTTCACTCCCAATTCGGAACTACAAAAAACTAGCAACCCTTGCCGCTAGCTATCCGGCTCGAAGGACCATGTAAAATCTGTACAGGGTCCCCAAGGGTGCTGAACAATGAAACGCCCAAAAATATTTGACCAACGTTTATTGTACTGAGAGAATCAATTTTATCGAAACATAATTTGCTTATCAATTATAATCTTGCACCAAACGATACCGCGTTTTAGAATACATGCAACGACATCTATTGAGAATTTAAGGAACCATAAATTAAACATTGATTATGCGAGACATGGTCGAACAGCCGGATAAAACTCAAGTAAACGTTACTAATGAAATAATAAATGGGTCTGTGGAAAGAAACTTGGCGGAAATTAGGAGAAAAACTCTCGGAAATGGGACCTTGCAAGAAAGTCACTTAAACGGAACGTGGGGGGAAAATGAAAATTTTCAAAGTGCTTTTACAACTTGAAATGGTTTTAACAATTTTTCAGAGGTGTATGTTGAAAAACATGGCATACCTACCTGAAACATGCACATGTCGAAAGTTCATTGGCACGAAATTCAAATGATTGAGTATTTGAATTCGATACTCGATAATGAGAAAGTTATTAAATACGTACTTATTATTAGGTATATGTAATAATAAGTAATTATTATTGCCCGCAGGTGCATAAACTATTGCATTGAATAGTTTATGCACCTGACGGGGCTGTCATTGAGTGCATTCACGCTAGGTGCATCACATATCCCTTCAAATTAAAGTTATCTAAGGGGCCTCTACGCGTTGGACCTATGTCTCCGTGCAAGCCTTTCAAATGACCGGCTTTTCTTAAACCCGTGAAACCTGGAGTAATTATTAGTATTAATTATTTTAGTAGTCTAATCCATATATTTCTTCTTTTTACGTGTTGCACTATAAGCCGCCTTTTACAAAGGAATAAATTCTCTACCTGAAGGTTGTCTGGAAGAGACCGCTCTCAGTGATAAGACCGTCTGTTGTATAAAATTATTTTAGCTAAGTATGATAACTATGTATCCTTTTTTGTGCAATAAAGTATATTTATCTTATTTTTAATTTTTAGGGTAAGTAGTAGTTACCTATCTCATATCACTCGCCACAGGTTCAACTCTATTATAATTCTATGATAAATGAATTTAAAATTAAACCTAAAAGGGTACGATATCACGGTGGCTCTGTTGGAATAGAGCATGCCACGGAATGGCGAGGTCCCTGGTTCGAATATCGGTCGTGATGAAATATTTTTCTCCATTTGTCATTTAAAAATAAACCTATCTGTTTTTAGCTTAAAATGTATTATAATATAATTTAATTCAGTCCCGTGGTCAAAACAAATCTCATGACATCATATACCTATCAAATCTATCGATTTAGTTAAATTTTTCTGACTCACAAAAGCTTTATTTATAAAGGACGTATTTGATCATACCCTTTATTATTTTGTAAAGATACTCGTCGTACATTTAATATCATATTTTGTTTGTCTTTGTCAAATACGAGTATACGAAGGCACTTGTGCGTTTACATCTAAATTCACAACCCTATTAAGGGGCTGCCAGCTGTCAAACTCAAGCGCGAGACAGAAGATGTCAGCGGCGGAGTGAAGAGCACGGCACAGTGACTCCATTTGTGGATGAATTTTGGCAGGGAAATTATTTATTTATTTGTCACAGCATTACAGTCACTTAACCAATGCGTTGTGCAATTTATATTATATTATTATACATCACTATAGTCTAATTTAATTATTAATATACTTAGTCAACTTATTTTAAATAAAAATACGCCAAGAAAACACGGATTTTTTTAACCAACCCTCGTATATTTTATAATACCTTATATTTTGATACAAGTACTTATTATATTTTGCATGAATAACTGTTTCGGTTTAGACATGATTTTCATTTTAAAAGACATGGAAAGGGAATGTTAGCGTTTTTTTCTATCGAGCGAAGTTGTCCAATCGTGTATCGGTATCAATCAGTCTCTAAATGGACACCCCAAGATTGCTATAATTTTGATATATTTTTTTCAGACGTTTAATTTTAGTGGTTAGTGCCGTAGCCTTCATAGAATAGCTGAAAATCCACGCATACCTAGCCTTAATTTAAATACGAACAAGTATTATTACCGTCTGTCTCTCTGAAGCTTGTAATTTAAAATATATTTAATAGGAAAAGTTTGTTAATCCTACCAAGAGTTCATTTGAAATAAACTCGAGACTGAATAACATTTAGTTTGTACGAAACGAAAATATAGATAATTATTAAAATGTGAAAAGAAAGTTTTAAAAATATGCATCAGGTATTTGATGTGTCTGCTTAATATTTTTTACTCATGTTAGGGACCATAATAATACAATTATGTAATAGTTTGGAATACAATTAATCTGGAGTTTTTCCAAACATTTAGTTAAAAATTTAGGTAAAATACATATAAATTCCGTAGTTCTTAGGCAGTCGTAGGTAAGGCAATGTTATTATAACAATTAGCTCTGAAACTCTATATTCGTCCATTTATTATAGGTACAGTCGACAGCAGATCAATGGTAACACTTTAAACTTTGGACCGTTCTTATTTTTTGCGTCATAAGACTTGAAATCGTACTGCAAGTGTTACCATTGATCTTGTCAACAACTAGTGCAGAAAAATATAAATATGTACGAGTAAGTACTATGCAATAAAATAGATTGGAAATAGACTTCGATGAAAACGAGCTCGTTTCCCTCGAAAACTCTTGACGCAGTTAATGATAATATCTACGTTTGCGTACGCTTCAGTATAAAAGTGTTTAATCACAGTTTATTAAAGATGTACTTTTCTGAAACTCGGCCTTAGACCTAGGTTCGAAAACAATATTATTTTGAATACGAGATTTGCGTGAGCTCGCTCTTACAGCTGTCAAAAGTCAATAGAATTAGACAATTTTCTCGGCCTAATATATTGAGAATAAGGCCGAAAGTCATAGATAACACGAACTCGCAGTGAATTCTTAACTCCACTGATACTCAAAAATGTCTTTATCTATCGATCGGCCTAAGATTCAGACACAATTTTGAGTATGAGCTTAGCATAAGCTCGTTCTTACGATCGACTGTCAAAATGGTATGAAATACAGTTCTAAGGCCGATAGTCAGATATATAATGCTATCTAGCTACATTAATTTGTCCTAATTGTATAATTGATTATTGTAAGCATTATTATTGCATCTGTATCCACTGACTCGGTGCTTTGGTGATCTCTGTAAACCAGTCAGTTATGTATTGAATAAATAAATAAATACAGACTCTTGAGCAGGAGCTTAGATGAGCTCGCTTACAACAATCAAAATTTTATGAAATTTGATAGTTCTGTGTAAGACCAAACTCAAACTCACTTCACACTCAAAACTGTCTATGGATATCTTTAATCTCGACCTGTGACCATTTGTCTTGGCGAGTGTACTCGAAGCGTGGATATTTAGATAAGAATCGCGGATTTAAATCGAAACAGATCTCAGTTTCAGTGGCGATTGATGTGTTTATTTTGTTAACCCTTCAGCCGTCTTCAGCCACAGACATTCCCAAAGCGATACACAAGTACCTCGTTTAAATAGTCTATTCATTGAGTGACGTACTTGTTGGCATATACTTTGAAGGAATAAGATCAGTTAAAGCGAATATGTTAAGAGTACATACAAAATACAGGATGAACTACGGATACCTGCACGAAATACAGGCAATTATTACAAAAATGAAAAATCGACCGCATTTTTGGCATAAAAAAGACATTGCCACATTTCAATGGAGCTTTGCCCCACCTACAAAACTACGTGACCATTTAAGTTGCACCTGTCATTTTGTTGGGGACTTATTACAGGTTTCATATTGCATAATCATATTCAGTATCATTTTCTACTACTCTCGCAACTCCTATTAGAAGAATAACAAAAACAATGAATAAATCGCTTCGATTTCTTACTACTTTCTGAATTCATAATTAAGCTGTTTTTTTCGACTCGCAACTTGTACAAAACTTCATTTTAAACCAATAATTTTAATAAAAAAACGGAGATATTTTTACATATATTCGTTATCTTGTACAACTTGCGGTTGATGGTGGGGCAGAATCTGGCATTGTCGTTTCGTACTGTTTCGTAATTATATGGTAGTCTGTTATTTGCATTATTTTATGTATAATTCTCATGTTATATAAACTTGATACGCTGTTGACTGACCAATATAACCATAAATAAAAAAATCCCGTGTCAATTTTAAAGTCAAAGCAAAAGTCAAATCACTTTATTTGCTGTAAATGTAAATACACTCATAAATATTGTTTAAAGTTATTCTACCGTGTAGGCCTTCTGTCAATTTCTATCTACAATAACGTTTTTAACGAGGCGTAAAAGTGACATTAAGTGAGGTTTAACTAAGTTTTTGTATAAACGTGTAGATGTGGAATGTTGCTACGGATTGCACGAAAGACTACTTATTACAAACCGATTATTTAGCATAATATTTTAGCATAATATCCCATGTCAATGTCATCAAAACGAATTTAACGACACTGTATGCATCAAACTCCGTCAATCTGTTTAATCTACAGGAGGTCACAAAGAACCGACATACATACGTCAGAAAAACACTACTATTCTCCTTTATGGCGGTCGGGGGAAAAATCACTTTGTGTTAAAAGCTAGGTTTAGATAGAATGAGTTTCGTTTCTGTCGCTGCGTATATTAGCAAGGTTGGAGCCATGAAGGAGAAAATATTCGCCGCAGTCTATGAAGAGAGCCTAAAGTCTATCAGCCCGCCATTGTTGTCACTTTCTCTTTGAGAAAGAGACCTTTGTTGCCAGTGTATTCAAGAGAAAATTTAAAAATTAAGAAAAACAAAAGAGCGTCGGATACCTATGCGATAAATTATAGACCTTGCGATGGAAATATGGTTCACTCCAAAGGTTATTACTTGCGTCACGATTTTAGCTGATTACCTTAGCTTTAGTTAGGTAAGTGTTTTTTGATAAATGACCGCACGTCTATTTTAGGTCACGAATTACCTAAATCACTGTATTTACGTACTTATGAGTTAGACAGCTTACGTATGAGTAGATTTTACATAGGTATTGATACTGGTTTCATTATGCTTTCCTTTTTTTCATAATAAAAAAATTTTAATGTTATGTTTGTACTATTTGGCTACTAGCTGTTAAGGTGCAAATTATATATATAAATGCCAAATAGAGGGACAATAAATAAATTTATTCTAATAAAATAGTGCACTTTCAATAAAATATAAATCTAGAGTAACGGATCTAACCCATGAAACCCCCATACATTTTTCTCGGATTAAGACGCTACACTGAAAAAAACAGGGTTACATGTAGTAGCTAATTTGACTTAGTTGAACAATAACCAATAAAACTAGCTAAATAAACAAATATAGTTTAGTTAGCAATAACAGCAAAATACTTAAATTTTTAAGTTTTTGTAATGCTCTTCTTGAACCTTATTTAATTGTTGCCAAAATGTTTCATAGCTGCCAAGTCATTTTATTAGTTGCTAACAGTTATTCGCCCTTTAATTTGTTACACGGAATGAAAAGATTAGCCGTGCAACTGCACTGAAAACCGTTGCAAACTATATTATAGGTCCCTATAATATAGTTTGCAATGGTTTTAACTGCAGTTGCGAACACTTAACAACCACAACTAATCTTTTCTTGCCGTGTATATTTCATCTCAATAACAAGCAGCCCTATTAAGATGTTTATTGCTATTCCTCGATGTTAACGGATGTTGTAAACTATCTATCAAAATAAAACCTGGTTTTGTGATTGCGTTCTCCGCTATAAATACAGATGTTTGTTACGTCAGAGCTTCGGACATCAATAACCTTCTACTTTTACTCGCTTTTTTGGTACGTACCGGAAATGGCAAGACCGATAGTTTTAGTGGAATTTGGGCATAGATATAGAGCTAGCGAATGGATGAATAGATACTAAACTAACATTAAAGCTGTTCCTAGAGGATGCGACAAAACCAGTTTTCTTTCTTTCTTTCTTTCTTTCTTTCTTTCTTTCATTTTTCGACGTCTAAAATAGCGTAGTAGTAGCAGTCAGGAATCTTATATTATTCTTGTATCTTTGAATGCTGATCTACATTTATAGGTTCGTTGGGACTTTGGGACTATCGCAATCCGAGTTATTCAGATTCTCTATTGGCGGACACAATGAAACGTGGGGGCAACGATGTAATTTAGTTTCAAATGGAAGTCTGCGGTTTTATCTGTGGTGGTCGGCCCGCTGATAGTCGGTTTACTAAAACATTGAACTAGGTAGGGCTATAGGGAAAAAGCTTTTATGCAATAAATTGTGTATTTATTTAAATAATAAGTTGCAATTATAATTATGATTCTCTCCTAGGTGAACATGAAATCGATCTACAAGTTAAGCGACGATGAGCAAGATGGATGCTGACATTTTTATCTGAACCTCTCTTCGAAAGGTTATACAGTCACGGGTGATGTCGTTTGATAACACTATAGGCGGCCTGAACAACTCTGACAATCGGTTTGGTCACCAAACAACACGAAAAAGATAGGTAACGTCTGTCCCAATACAGTTTTCCATGGAGGTAAACAAACCACTAGCCGCATTTACTAATGATCACGATCTTTAGCCAGCTTTGGCCAGTAGGTACCTACGACTCAAATGAGTCTGTTCAAAGTCAAAGTTAAATTTCTTTATTGCAAGTAAGCACGTTGTGTACATTTTTGCACGTCAACATATTTTTGGAATTTACATTTACAACACTTTGCAAGGAAAAGGTGTCAACGCTGAGGAGAAAAAGTGGCAAAAACTCTCAGCAGCACATCTTTTAAAATAATGATAACACTATTACTTAATAACTAGTTGTACAAATTGAAACGATCGAAATTTCCAATAACTAATTAGTATAAAATTTTGTTTTTGGTAAACTTTCACACGCTTTGTTTGGAAAATTGGATTGGGATAGATAGTAAGAAGTTACATAACGTCTTACTAATTCCAAACAAACTCCATACAAAGTGCTTTCCTCAAAATTGGCTGAAGTAATTGCTCAATTTACCTCTACCAAGCAAAGTAAATGTTTACAGTTTACGTCTATTACATAGATAGACTGTCAATACAGCTAACGAAGCTGGCAATGCAGGCAGATACAGCCATTGTTGGCTTTCAACACAATTCTATGCAGCGAGCCTGATTGTGTGCCTACGTCCGCGACAGATGGGTGGCTGGGATGGCTGTGTTGGCCAGCATTTACACTCCTAACGGATCGATTACATCTCTCTAGAGTCAATTAATTTGCAGTCTATTAGATTGCGGGTATCTCAAAACCTCCTTACGTTATGCCGATGGAGAATTCAAAGCCCCCGTCACTTCCTTTGACTGTTTTAAAAGTTAGATAGCTCTAATGTTTGTGTTCCTTATTAAGCTAAAGACGTCTCTAAAAGTAGACAGCATTTTTATACCTTTCAGATATAGTTCAGTCTTAAGGCTTCCTATGCGCGTATTTTCAGTTTTTCTACGAAGGCTACGGCATTAACTACTAAAATTAGACGTCTAAATATATAGCAATCTTGGGGTGTCTATTTAGGAACTGATAAATACCGATACACGATTGGACAAACTTCGCTCGATAGAATAAAAATCGCAAACATACCCATTTACCCATTCCGTCTTTTAAAATGAAAATTATTTTTAAACCGAAATAGTTATTCATACAAAATATATATCAAAATGTAGGGTACTATAAGTACGAGAGGTTGTTTGAAAAAAATCTGATTTTTGTTAGCGTATTTTTATTTCCTTGCCAAAATTCATAAAAATACGAATATCGAGGCACTGCGCCGTGCTCTTCATTCCGCCGCTGCGGGGCATCTTGTGTCTCACTCTTGCTTTTGACAACCATATAGCGCCTTAAAAAGACGCATATCAGAATCACTTTCAATAACAAAGTAAGATGACATTGTCCGTGTTAGGTTGATGATTAATTGTCTATCATCATCAGTCTATTTATATTGCCCCACTGCTCGGGCACAGACTTTCCCTTTCACGAGGGAGCTCGGGCCATGATCCACCACGAGGGCCCAGTGCCGATTGGCGAATTTCACATGCCTTAGATTTTTTTATTCTTCTACGACATGCAGGTTTCATCACGATGTTTTCCTTCACCGTTTTAAGAGCACTCGGTAATAGTACGTAAGTTTTTCCGTCGAAAAAAAACGAGGATAACTCATTGGAGTCGAACCTGGGACCTCCGTATTGCAAGTCCATTGACCCAACCACTGAGCCACCGAGCACTCTTAATCTTCTATACTTAATGGTAAACATAGTTAAGTCCTCAGACCATATAGAATGACTATCCCTTTGTTATTTCCATAGAAGAATTCGTTTATCCCTTTATTTCTATGACAGATGTGACCAGCCCATAGTCACTTCACAGACCTCTTATGCTATAAGCTTATTTTTCTCATGGTGCCATCACCACATGCGCGCCAAATGGAATAGAGATCTACTCTTGATGATACGCATTGGCATAATGATAATATTCTTCTTCTCGGTCTTATTCCTATAAAATCATTTGTTATCTGGTGAATAACCTCTCTAGTCTTAGGTTTTATTTATCACTATTAGTTTTTCTGTGCTACAGCATATTTTAAATGATAAATGGAGAAAAAAATTCATCACGACCGGGATTCGAACCCGGAAACTCGCCATTCCGTGGCACGCTCTATTCCAACAGAGCCACCGTGATTACGTACCCAGATCGTGAATTTTGTCTCCATATTATCGTCTTAGGGACGGTAGCGACATCTATCAGGTAATTGTGCAATTACTCAAGTTCATGTCTTGCAGTTACAAATCATGTTTTAATTAATGAATCCCGGTCGTGATTAAATTTTTTCTCCATTTATCATTTAGATTTTCGTTTCGCATAGCGCATATGCACGCAAATATCAAAACATACCTACAGCAAATTTTGTAACCATCAGAATCGAAAAGACAACGCAACGTAGAATTTTATTAAGTACGACTGGCGAAGAAAATGTAGGTACACGAAAATAGTTCAAAGACTGCTTTACAACGATTTATAGAGGTACTGAACTACTGGATGTGAACGTAAGGGTGTAGCCCCATTGGCATTCGAGAGAGCATTCGTATGCGGCAAAATGAATGCCTGGAATGCCCGGGCTGATGTCCCAGATGCAGCAATGTTCATTGCAAGCGAAGATATCTTCAGTTCGTTTATCGTTCGTTCGTAATTTCAGTTTTTTTACAAAGTCTACGGCATTAACTACTAAAATTAAACGTCTGAAAAAAGTATATTGCAATCTTGGGGTGTCTATTTAGAGACTGATGAATACCGATACACGATTGGACAAACTTCGCTCGTTAGAAAAAAAAATCGCAAACATACCCCTTCCATGTCTTTTAAAATGAAAATTATATCTAAACCGAATTAGTTATTCATACAAAATATATACCAAAATGTAGGGTACTTGTAGGGATTCAGGTACAATGTTCGATATGGACGAACCCTAATCTGTACTATTTGAAATACTATGTAGTACTCAACTGGATTTATGAGCATTCTTTTATGCTTTCCGAATTGTGAATAATGTCGTTTTAGCAAATAAAAGTTGATAGTAATGTGATAAATGTTGTAATAACAAGTGTTGAGGTTTCTGAAGATACTATCTAATCTACTGTCCTAATTTTGAATATCACGATTTATTAAATAAAATAAAAAATAAACCAGACTGCAAAAATAATAAATAAGTAGCTGGAATGACAATAATAACGGCGTAAAAAAATTCTCCCTCATTGCTTTGATTGATTTTTATAATTTATGTAATTCCTCAATCAAGACGAATCTAACAACACTTCATATGTTTAAATCCATCAAGCCGTTTAGGCTGCAGGTCGTGTCAAAGAATTAGACATACATAATTAAGCATATCTACCATTGATCTCCTATAAACAACGATACACAAAGGTCTTACTAAAACAATTTAAAAAACGTCCAAATCAGTGTTCATTGTTAACGTCCAAATAATGTAGAATAAAGCAAATGAGGGTCCATTCATCCGTTTGGACCTTCTTTGCGCTCGGACATTTTCAGAAGGCAGACTGTGTATCTAGTTGTTCAATTCAATTCAAATATACTTTATTTGCACACAAATAAAAATACATCAGTTACATATAAAACCAAAGTTAGCTAGTGTACAGACAGGCGGCCTTATCGCTTTAAGCTTTGTTTATAGGAGATCAATGATATATACTTACATACCACACACTCGAAAGACATAACCCTCCTTGAGCAGTCGGGTAAAAACGTACTCTTAAATAAATTAATTACACGAGTAACGAATTTAAGTTCGTAATGGATTCAGCAAAAGCCTTAGCCAAATCCCTAAGCTTCTTCGCAAACGGAAACTAACCCAGGTGGAGGGGTCACTTAAGAGATCTCGAATGATACCCAAACGCGATTGGCACACAACCAAAAGACGAATAAAATACTGGAAGTATATTCATAAGTAAATATCGAAAGAAGCCAAGAAAGAACTTTACTGAACTTTATATACGAGTACCTAATAATAGTCTGAAGTAAACCAAACTTTATTGTATTGTTAAATTAAAACGTGCAAAAACGTAAGAGAAATCTTCCAATTAACTGTCTTTTTAAGGGCCTTCCATGAGCCAACTAGCGCCGCCAATCTTTGAAAAATAATATCTTCCAATTTAATCAATTTTATTAATATAATGTGAAAATAACTATGCAATAATCACAGAATAGCTCAAAATGTTAGTAGGGTAGGGTAGTTTTTGTTTACAAAATAAGACACTTGATTTGGGCCTCGGTTTACGTGGAAGCATTCCAAGGTGTGACCTAAGTCTACTATGACCAAGGTGGAATAAGCTCAGCTAGCTACTACTAATAACCCTATTGTTCAGTGTAGCCTGTGTCGAGTACTTAGGTGATTTTGGACGGACAAAATTAAATTTCTGACGTCACCTGTATCTCTCAAACTATAACAAATCTTACAAACTACATTACTTACAAAGAGATTTCGGCATTCACACGAAAATTATTGCAAACCTGTAAAACACGTTACGATTTGCATCTGTTTTCCATCCAGTTGCCTCGAGCAAAGCTTTGGAACTATCGCGCAGAAAACCAAGCTTAGCGTTGTCGGCTTTGGAAAAAAAATAAGAAAGGAACGAAACGGAAGACAGTCTGTATACTGTCATATTTATTATTATTTCAGCCTTACACGATAAAGCAGGTAGACAGCATTATTTTATTTAAATAAAATATAAGATTAAACATAACAATATAATTATTATTTTTATTTGTCATTATAGGTATTAGTTTTTATTGTTATTGGTTTGTATTTTTGTAATTAGCTTTTTTAATAATGCTTGTTTATAACGTGATTCAATTTCGGTAAGTTGTAGTTCGCATAATTGCGAAAAACGGCCGTTTTTGGCACATTTGTGAACTACAACTTAGCTTGTCGCAATTATGCCATGTGTTATAAACAACACTTGATACTACAATAAATTAGAAATAGGTATTATACAACGCATGGAAAATCAGTTAGAATTTACAAATAATGAACAATACTGAACAGAACAATAATAGGAGGGAGATACCTATACGTAAACGGTATATAGACAGTAGCGAGATAGTGTCTAAATGGGTGGTTTTCAGCTGATTTTTGTGCTGCTTATTTCCTCATAATTAATCAAAGTATGATCACGAAGAGACCGAAAATTCGTAACAATAAAGGACCGAAATAGCCTCTACCTTTTAATTCAAACGCAAGAATAGCCTAATAAGTGAAAAGCTGAAAGTCCCCACGTGCGTCTGTCCGCCGTTCTGTAATTGGATTTCAGAATATCCGACTCAATTTGGACAAAACTTCTGAAAAGGGGCGAAGACGATATAAGGAAATTTGTGAAATTGCATTAGACTTACTATATATATATATATTTACTAAGTATGAGATATCATACTTTAATACTTAGTAGTTTTAGGGGCTCTGCCCCCTTACCATGAACTCTTATAGCAGGATTACTTCAATAATACTTTGTTATTTTGTACAATTTGAGGACGTCATGGTACGAAATATAAAGTATTATTGAAGTAATCCTGCTATAAGAGTTTGGTAAGGGGGCTGGAGTTTACAAATTATGTAGATTTTAAGTTTAAAAAGTCATCTCGACGTACCCATGCAAGCAAAAAATAAAATTATAACGTGAAATTGAACAAAAATTGTGAGGCTCGTAATCCAATTGCCGTACTCGTTGAAAACGATTCAAGATCTATACCTGGATGGGTGACTGATGTGACGTTGGTGGTTGTCATTCGGCGTCAGTCGTTAGGTCATATCAGAGTAGGTCTCTGACGACTGACTGACGAACGGGCGACCTTAACAATTCTGCCAATAGGTTTGGTCACGAGTCACGCCACACGACAAGAGGGTAAAATCGCAAGAAAAAAAATACCAAATTGAATGTGCCTAATTGTTCCACGGTTTCGAATCTTCAAAATACTCTCTACAATGAAACACTTCACAATTCAAAAGAAATTAATGGACAATATCAATTATAAGTTGGTTATTATTCATTAAAATGAACAATAATTTCACTTGGCAACACTGTACGTATAGCTGAGGTAAGTATATCTTTAGAACAGAAACAATAGACCGGGCTTCCTTTGTTCTATCGACCATTAACAGACTAGATAATGGTTTAGCTACATAGCACAATTTACTATTAAACAGTTTTCGTTCTGATTTTTACTTTACTTGCGAAATACTTGGTCCATTGCACATATTATAAAGTGCTTTGAAATTCTACCTGTTGGTAGCCCACCTGGTTGGTTCGATTCTAAAATCGAATGAACTGGAAAAAAATGTTCACATAGTGACCACGTGACCAAGAGCGTTATTTTTTGCCAATGTATCATCATTTAGAAAATCTTTTGAGTTACGATAGTAGTCTTTTGACGGCATCATCGGCCACTTCAACAATTCAGATAACCGAAACAATTACTATTTACATTATTGTGCTACCGCTAACGCTATGGTGGTTCGTAGTAGGTACCTAATCATCATTATCTATTCAAGTTTTGGAACTAACGGGAAAAAAAATCCTGTCAGTTTATTTTCATTATTTACCTGCAAAGCGAAATTTATTCAAATTCTGTGTCTAAAATGTAGATTTATGACTTCAAAAGTATTACCGTGCGTGCAAAAAAGCTTTGTAAGAAAGTTGCGCTCACGTAAAAATTTATATTGATTCCCAAACATTTAAGTAGCATTTGTCACGAAATTTATTGCGGGTACGAGAAATAGGCCAATTTGAGTTACCGCAAATGATTGCATTTATGACATACAAATATAAAACAATTTAATTGCAAAAACACAATATCTTATGTAGACGTGGGCATATGTAGTGTATATTTTGTGCTTTAATAGGTTATATTTACGATGTCACATTTAATAATAACAATCCATAAAAACTAACTTACTAAACTAAAAATAAAAGTACTTACTAAAATATATCTAATCTAAAATAAAACTATATGTACAAAATAGGTCGGTTTAACTATCGGCTTGCATTACAGATAGTTCAACCGATCTCCGTTGTCCAGCAACGAGCCCAAAATGCTGGCGGCATTTCCCCTCTGAATAGCCAAGCTAATTCTTTGGGCGAAATACAGGCCAGCATTTTGGTAACGTGTGGACTCCACGAGTCGCCCCGACAATCCATACAATTTTATTACCTAGGAGGCTCGTCAAAAAGTCCCCCGCGGAGTGCACCCTGACTAAATGTGCCCGTGATACTGGCCGCATTGCCTCGCTGGATGGCGAAGGAGATCCTCTGTGCGAGGAAAAACTGGAGCGGTCCCTCCGCTCCAGTTTTTCGCGACTGCATGAGATTGCAGACCTGAGTATTTGGTATTAATTTCAACTTGATCCGTCCACGCGTATCTAAGATATATTTGACGGACAACAAAGTGATCCTATAAGGGTTTTTTTTCTCTTGAGATTCGGAACCCTAAAAAAGAACGATGGGATTTTAAGTACAGAAAATGGAATAGCGAGTACTGTGATGACTGATGAGGATTATATGTATGTAGCCAATAACTATGAAGGCAAAGATGAAAGTATAGTTGCTCTCAACAGCGAGGAGAATGAAGATGACGTAGTAACAAACCTGACACTGAGGCTTTTACTTGGCAAAATAAACAAAATCCTCAATAACATGTCAGTGCCCTAATCTTTCTTATCCACTTATTGATCGCTCGTATTTTCCTGGAGCATATGTTCTTATAGACATAGGTTGCGTACAGTGATAGCAAGACGAATGAGGAGTTAATTAGAATCCTCGCAATAATCTCGTTACACTAACGTTATAAGGAAAACACATTTTGTATATTTGATGGTAGCATCGGAGTATCGTTTATTTTTGTCAGCTAAAGAGAACCCGTAGCTATATTTTTCAGATTTAGGACCTAATTCTTTTTGAATATGGAGACAAAATTCACGACCTGGGTACGATATCACAGTGGCTCTGTTGGAATAGAGCATGCCACGGAATAACGAGGTTCCTGGTTCGAATCCCGGTCATGATGAAAATTTTTCGTCATTTATCATTTTGAGTTTCGTTTCATATAGTGAAGAATCAAAACATAATTATTTTGTGAAATTATTTCTTCTTGGTTTACGGTAAAAGCGATTTCTCTTTTTTAAACAAATAATAGTGAAAAAACGCACAAAATTTAACTTCCACATCAAAATAAGCTATGTAAATATTCTTCACAATAAAAGTTCTCTGGGGATCGTAGAAAGTACAAAATTTTTATATTTACGACATTGATCTCCTATAAACAACTAGATACACAAAGGTCTTACTAAAACAATTTTAAAAACGTCCAAATAAGGGTCCATTGTTAACGTTTAAATAATGTCCAATAAAGCAAAGGACCCTCCATTCATCCGTTTGGACCTTCTTTGCGCTCGAACATTTTTAGAAGGCAGACTGTGTATCTAGTTGTTTATAGGAGATCAATGACTTACGAGCAAAATTTATGTTTGTATAATAAATAAATTTACATATCTGGGTGTATTGTTTCGTCATCTCTGCCCTGAAAATAAATAGCTTGAAGACAGATATTAAAAACATCAAACAGAGCGCTGACTTCTTAACTTCAAAAGAAACTCGTAAGTACTTTTTATCAATATTTCTATATCGCCACAAATAATTCCTAAGAATATAAGAATTTCTCCGATCGTGGGAGAAAACATATGCCTAAAAGCTAAGCCTACAAAACATTTTTTATTGAAAAAACTTAGGTACTCGTAACATGTTTAATAGATATACCGAGATATATTCGTGTATACCATGCGAATAAAAACTGGTGTAAGTTTGAAAGACCCATTTTTCACGTCGCAGAGTAATATTTCAAAATTGATTGCACATTACGTGAACTCTTCAAGAGGGACGTATTCAGGAGTTTGTCACTTTTTATGACAACTTTCCAGTATTCAACTGATTTGTATTTTTGCTTATACTGCAAGTATACAATGTTTTTTTTAATTAATTTATTTATTCACTATATAGAAATATATAACAACATGGTATTTTGGTTATTCAAATAAGTACAATTTTTTTTTAGTATTATAAAATATATTTGATAATATAATTTTTAAAATAAAAATCATTAATAATAAATACCTAATAAGTACATCTATTGATTATATGCATGGAGAGGGTTATTGTAAGTACCTATACAATATCACTTTTTAAACTTTCACGGTTTGTGTACATATTAATTAGATAAAACGGGAATTACCGTGTTAAACATTTATTATTGATGTCTCGATATTTCGACAGCATTGCAGCCATCATGGTCACGAGTAGACCTAATAAAGGTAGATCTAATTAATAAGTATACAATGTTAGGCAATAGCTGAAATAATTTTCATTTTAAATAAAATCCTTGTATTTTTCTATATGAAATATACTCATTTACAGTTCACCACGTGAGATGTGAATTTTTATTTTTCTACTAAATAAATAAAAAGTAAAGGAAAGGATAAACCACATTCAATCCAACCTAAACCTAAATAATCATTCTCACTAGATCCATTCACCAGATCCACTATAGATCATATGCAGCTGCTTCGCTAGTGTAAGTGTAGCAGGTTCGAAACCATCGCGGTCCAGGGTTGGATTATTTCTACTATTTATAGCTTAGTTCAAGTGTTTGAGAAGAAAATTAGTAACGACAAGATACGGGTAATTAATACCTAACGTAACGTTCGACGAATTGATAACCTCCTCCTTTTTTTTGAAAGTCGGTTAATAAGGAAATTCCACTTGAATTTACTAAACAGATACCTGAACTCGATAAATGGGTCAGTTAAACTTCATAGCAACTTCACATACAAAGTTATCGAACCAACCCAGCCTACCTAACGCTGAATAAACGTTTCGAATTAGCAACGTCAAGACAGTTAAACAGCCATGAAATTGTAAGTATCTCATTAAGAAAGACAATGTTGACAACATTGTTTTGTTGTGTCAACAAAAAATATCATAAAAGTGGTTTTAATTTGCAAACTAATTTGAATTTCAGAAGAGCGTAACACTTTGTAAGACGGAAATTGTCTACAAGTTTAGGGGTTGTTCAATATGAAACACAATGATGATAGACTTGATTTCTGACTAGCTCTCATGGGATAAATACTTCGATACTCGTACTATACAGTCAAAATCAAAGAATGGATTTGGAAAGAATCTGAATAACTAATTTATGAGAGGCGAAATATTTTTAGTGCCAATAGATGATTTTGTTCTTAGCGATGGCACAAAAAAAGCTTAGTTAACTGCTACCATTATTTTAGTGTGTAGACCCGAAGAATATATATATTTATACGTGGTAGACCCGAGCCAAACCACGGGGATGAATAAAACATCAAAAGCTGCGTGTTTCCTGGCAAGTGTCGTGCATCTCTTACATTGTGCTCGAAGCTTCGTTGTGGGGAACCATAAATATTATAGGCGGTGTTTTATCTGTTTGCTCACCCGTTGTGTAATCAATTTTATTGGCTTCCATATTCAAACATAAAATAAAAATGTTCACATGGATATCATAAGTAGATTTCAAATTAAGACCAGGGTTTTGGAGAGGGTAGATTACTTTGTCCAGAGGGGAAGAAGGAAGATTGACAGAAGAACTTAAGACAGTGGTGGTCAAGAATAAGGAGATATTCAGTGTCAGGTCACCAATCGAATGGTCAGATGACATTCGCCAGATCATAGGGAAGAGATTGGATAATGTTGACACATGGCGGTATGGAAGGCGTAAAAATAAAGAGATAAGTATTTAGATTTTATTTTTAGGCATTAATCCATGCTCGGCGAACAAATTAAATGATGAAAAATTTCTAGCCGTGGACAGGACTTGAACCTGCGACCTTGTAATTGATCTTAATAAAGAGATAAGAGGTCTAGATTCAATAGTGTGTGGAACTCGGCTGATGATCGAAATCTCATAAGATGGTAAGTGCAGATGACGTCATAGATGTAGTACGTGGGATATCTTAACATCCACTAGAGATCGTAGGTTCTTCAAATATAACACTTGTTAACACGATGAAAAATTTCTTGCCATGGGCAGGACTTGAACCTGCGACCTTGTCATTTATGTTTGTCATTTGAATATTTTCGGTGGACGTGGCGTGGCCTGTGGTGGCTCAGTTGGTAAGAGCGTGTCACGGAATGACAAGGTCGCAGGTTTAAGTCCTGCCCACGGCAACAAATTTTTCTTCAGGTTTAAATTTGTTCACCGAGCATGGATAATGCATAATACAAATTCTGGATAACACTTTTTAGTTTATGTGGATGACCTTTGTCTACTTTGCAGCTGATTCTGCCTGGGAACATTCATACCGGGTTCAGCTTGGTGACCCATACATAATTTATGCCATTCGAAAGCGTTGTCATGAACATTATCCAAAATTGAGCGAAATGGAAACATGTGGGACGCAAAGGCTTTATATTACTGAGGGAACTGCTTTGATGTACTTCAGTGAAAATTGTTTTCGTTGGTAAATATTGAAAGGAGAACAAGTGTGTACATTATTAATTTTACTACGACAGAGGTTCTTCGTGAATATCGATATCTAGAATTTGATTAACCGATTTAGATATTATAATAATAACTATTAAAGGCTTTAAGATGCGGAAGTTCCAGGTTCTATCTCCGGTGTGGGCAGCCATGAACCAATGAGTTTTCTTCGGGGTTTTTTTTTTTCGAGGAAAAAATTGCGTAGGCACGGTAGAACACAGAGAAACGTGTAAAGGAGAGTTTATAAAGTTGAGATTTTTTCAAAAACTACTTGATCTATTGCAAAAATTCTTTTGCAATAGGTCAATTCTACTGTTTGATAGATAAAAGTTAAAACTATGTAACTGTAAAAGAATTATTAAATTCGGTCCAGTAGTTTTTGAGAAAATCTCAACCTTAAAAACTCTCATGTATACTCATCTCTGTCTTCGACTGTAAGTTTTCTGAATGCTCTAAAACGGTGAAGAAAAACATCGTGAGTCTCGAAGGTATATGCCCGAACAGTGGACATAAAAATAAACTGATAATGATTATGTACGTACTAATTACTCGCACTCGTAACATTATGATAAACAATTATAAGCTGGTTGGAGTAACAGGAGTTTCGAAAAATATCCTTTCTGTAAAGATAGCCGTAGAACGGGTTATGTATGACAGAGGCATTCATTAAATTCGTATGAATTATTTTCTACCTGAATTCTATGGAGCCGAATAATTAATGAAAATAAGCAGATTCATAATCCATTAATATTGAACGCTCAAACATAATAAAGACATACTCAATTTATTGCTATGAACAAATGATGTTGTGTAAGTACGAATATGTGCCTACAAATTAGTATAGCCTATTTACATATTGGGCCCCAGACAGGAGCCTTGGAAGATACTTCACGCGACAGATAGGTACGTAGTAAACATAAAGGGGGTCCGTGATGAAGTGCTAAGTAACTGACAAGTACTAGGTAGTATTGGGCCCAATCGAGGGTATGAAAATCTGGCACAGTCTAAAACAGAGAAAAGTATACAAGATTTTCTCAAGAAGTACTTGACAG
Source organism: Tachystola acroxantha (assembly GCA_963506565.1). NCBI lineage: Eukaryota > Metazoa > Arthropoda > Insecta > Lepidoptera > Oecophoridae > Tachystola > Tachystola acroxantha. Next base: position 12,590,435 of record OY735871.1, read on the forward strand.
ATTAAAAATTCTTTTACTAGTACATAGTTCAGAGTACTTCATCATAATCATCAGTCTATTTATAGTGCCCCACTGCTCGGGCACAGACCTTCCCTTACATCGAGGGAGCTCGGACCATAATCCACCACGCGGGCCCAGTGCGGGTTGGGGGATTTCACATGCCTTAGATTTTGCAGGTTTCATCACGATGTTTTCCTTCACCGTTTTGAGAGCACTCGGTAGATGTACGTAAGTTTTTCCGTCGAAAAAAACCGAGGATAACTCATTGGTACATGGCTGCCCTAGCTGGGAATCGAACCTGGGATCTCCACATTGCAAGTCCATTGACCCAACCACTGAGCCACCGAGCTCTCAGAGTACTTACACACTACATAAATTAGGAATTTAAAAAACCAGTCAAGTATTTTTTGAGAAAATCTCAACAATAAGTTTTTTTGCTGTATTTTTTGTTAGACGGTACAACGTTACAGGGTAAAAACCAAACACCAAGTTCTTTAAACGAAACAATTGATCATAAGCCTAACATGAGTTTTTTTTTAATATTTGGTACTTCCATAGAATATAGGGACCCCCTATCCCCCTTTTGGTGACGTTCCTGCCCCGTATGTTTCATTAACACCAGCCTTCAATTAGCAGTGTTTGCTCTGCGAGAAACGTGAGATTTAACTCGTTTGCATTAATCTCGTTTTGAATAAATCTTCCCATACTAATTTACACTTCTTCGTCATACCCATAAGAGACTATTGTGGCTGTGATAGCCACACCACATCACGTTACGTGCTAAAATCGCTGCAGTTTGTTGCAATTGCGTTGTATTAGACGTGTTTGCAGACATACAGATCGAAGCACAGACCACTTACCCCATAGACATGAAATCGGTACAAATTTGCAAGCGAAAAATTATGTCAAGCGATAGGCGCAATTAGACGAAGCGGGGGCAGGGGCGCCATATTAAACCGGTTACGACATCTCAAAGTTACGCGTGTCGCGAAGCAATTTTGCGCTCATGTGCAGGCAGAAACGGGCGCCCTGTTACAGGTCTATAGCATAACTATATTAGATTATTAACTTACTACTTGATTGATTTTTTGTAAGCTTATGTAATTGGTGTATGGCAATAAACATATTTTCTATATTCTATTCTATGGGGTAAGGTGGTCTGTGGATCGAAGCAACGATGTGTTTGCGAGGTGGGCGACCGCTGCCGCTGGTGGATGCGCTGTAGTTTGAATGTGGTCGGTATCACACATACGGTTGAATTTGACGACAAAATGTGGTCTGTTTGAATTAAACTACTTAATCATTTTCATACAAATTAGCGCTCGCCCATATAATTACTGTTGTCGCGCGTAAGTATACTTTCTCACTCAATGAGACTAACTGGAATCCTATTTGAGTCATTATTTAATCTGTCTATCCACGTTCATTCGTCGATGTTTCTTGTATAATAAAACAATAATAATAAAATAAATCTTTATTTATCTCACATCAAAGACATTACTTAACTTAGGTATAAAAACAATGTTTTCAGAGTTAGTGGCTAACAGGTTCTAAGATGCGAGAGTCTGGTGTCTGAGCTAGGTGTATACCTGTGTTACATATCACCAGGCCTTCCCCATGTTAGGGGGAAATAAGTATTTGGTACTAAAAGTAGGTAATAGTAAGTATTAGGTACTACTTTTCAGTATTTTAAACTTATCTATAGAGATTATTAACAAGTTAAAGATCGTGCACTATCTATAGATTTACAGTCAGATTTACTAACAATCAACCAAATATAAACATCTTTATCGACATTAAATAATCAACTCTTAGTGCTTTTGTATAATTAATTTCGTTAAAGTTTTGTTCACAAATGTACTGTGTCAGAGCTATTTATGTAAAAATATGGCTGGTTGTCTATCAGGGAACCAAAAAGTACCTGAGCAGGTGCCGAAGACTGAGCAGGGGACGAGTAGGTACCTTAAAAATAATTTAATATTGACTCGTCTCCTGCCGGGGGACCAATGGGCACCTATATAGGGGCCGAATCTACAACTTTTAATCCGGTGGACGAATATTAGGGGACCAATGGGTTCTGACCCTATGTGAGCGGTGATGGTCGTGGTTTGAGAGGGTGTGTGTGCGTGTATGTGATGATGTATCTAACAAAGGAAACGATACAAGACAAAGTTCCTTTTTCCCCGAGCCATTACATATTGAGACATATACTATTGATGCTAGTTCTAACTTCTGCATTTCCCACGCCCGTCTATATGGAACTGTGAAGTTTGAAAGGAAGCTTTAATGATGTTACATTAGCCATTTACCTAGTTTTACATCACTCGAAGTAAATGTAAATTTAAAAAAATATTGACGTGCAAAAATGTACATAACCTTAAAATAAAGAGATTTGATTTGACTTCCCTTAAACCATATTTTTGTCTCTTTCACAATGTTGTTAAAAATGTTAAGTTAGATATGGTTTAAATCGTGGACTAATATTAAATCAGTTTTATTCCATCTAACAGTGCATTTGTAACCCGTCGCATCGCGACCTCCTGTTATTCTTTCTAGCCAATAATACTAGGTATTTAATATTTAAATAGCAATTTAATACAATGTCAAACTTAAAACTAAAATATCCGGTAAACCTTCGTCAGTCAAATAACCCGCCCCTTGTCATACCCGGTGCAAAGGTACCCATAACGCTTGCGGCGTTACCGCGCTGTGTAGCTATGGCTAACCTTTGCACCAGGTAGGACCCGGAGCGAGAGTCACAACCCCTCTCTCTAAGGCGACGGCCAATGTCTGCGACAAATTGTATGGCTTCCGCCCCCCAGCAACCCGTCGTCTCCACCGCGAACGGAACAAACAGATAATTTTGCTGGAGAGCATTTAAATTAGAATACATGGACGTAATCTCTAATTTAAGGAGCATAAATTACCTGATAGATAAAGTGATAAGTAAAAGAATGAGTGAACACCGCTAAGTACAAAGTATTTCATAGTTCGTTAAAATATTTTCGGTTAGAAAGGGCTAAAACCGTGGACCAACAATAAATCATTCTATGGTTATGGCTAACCGCCCTTGTATTTAGAAACAAACTGAAGTTAAGTACTTAGCTAAGCTACGAGCCTGTGCCTTTAACTTGAGGTTGGTAATGACAGAAATATAGATAACAGACTATCTTTGCGAAGACGGGCTGTAAAGAGATACAGGAATTAGGTCGCCTACTCAACTGAACGAGGAAGCTAATGTTTTCATGTAGGTGCAGAATAGTTTTGAATTCGGAGAGCTGTCCAGAACTTAGGTAAAAGCTACATGTAGAGGTATGTGTAGAACCCGGCTTCTGTAACCAACAGACTGCGGTGTAATGTTCAAAATAGAAATATAGAATACGCTAGACGAGGCCTAGACGACGAGTAGTGTTGGCTAGATTTAGGTAAGTATTTATAATTGTATTTGTTTTTATATAATAAAGTTATGTAATTTTTAAATTCTAATTAAATTGCTTTTGCTTTAAAATAGAATACGATTAGGATACAAATGAATTGGGTCAGATTTCAAGATTTCTATCATAAATAAAAATTATAACGCCAATTTCCACGTTAAAATTTGATTGTATAATGAAACAGTGATATCTACAATATCTAAAGAAGAAGATAATATACTTCTACGTTGAAATGAAAATCAATTTGTGGTGCATCAGAATATATAATCATTTGTTCATGAATAGCAAGCTGGAGGTGAATGGGCTCCGTACGGTATACCGAAATACCCTTCACCGATGGAATGTTTCGTCGAAAACACTCTTCGCCTATTATGCGACATAAATAGCGATATCTTTGGATTGCGTTGACGTAGAAACTTGATTTTGTCGCGGCTATATGAGGTTGCAGACCTGAATAGTTGGTATTAATTCCAACTTGATCCGTTCACGTGTTTCTGAGATATAGGTATTGACAGACAGACGGACAGACAGAAAGACAGACGGACTATAAAGTGATTCTATAAGGTTCCTATTTTCCTCTTGAGGTTCGGAACCCTAAAAACTATTCACCGATGTAACATATCATCAAAAACACTCTGCACCGACGGAGCTAAACAGGCAGATCAAAACATTTGCTACACTGAAAGAATAGATTAGCTGTGGTTGTTAAGTATCCGAAACGGCCAGCTACAGACATTATGCAAACTATAGGAACAGCCAAGTGTTTTGCTGTTTTTGCTGTCGTAATTCCAGTCATAATGTTGACACTGAGAGAAGTATGTGGCATTTCAAAATGTTACAGCGAACTTTAAGTAACGGTGCAGCTTTTGATATCAAACCTCATAGTTATCAGCCATAATCAGTCCTGGTTGGCTGATCAATCTAATAACATGGAAACGTCATTTAAACATCAATACTGACAATGGAAAGTTGGAGTGAACAAAGTCTCCCAGTGTATTGATTGAAACAGTGGAAGCGTATCGTACTATATGGAATAGTAGTCACAGAGTATGTATTTAATCGTATTTGAGTAGTAGAAGTTATAAAAAACACTAAACTATTAATCTGATAACGTTAAGCGTTACACGGCTATGGTTTTATAAGCGTTTCACGGTATAACGTGTATATTTTAATCAATAATTTTATGGATGGATTTCATTTTGGGCAAGTTGAATATAGAGATTTTATAGTCTCCTTACCGGGTGCTTAAAGGACATATATCACTGTTTTATCATTAAATGTGGAGGGTGCAGCATAGAGACGAGTGGGTCAGCTTGGAGGAGGCCTGTACCCGGCAATCGGGGTCTCTCACTAGTTAAAACTACCCATATTCATTCAATTTTGTAATTGTAATTCTTTTCTTCAATATTATTTTTTATCACAATTATATTTATTAATCATTATTTAAATCATATTATAACAACAAGATTCATCCAATTATTATTATTTGTATTAATGTTATATAAGAAAATGAAGGGAATAATTGCTATAAAATTATAAATTAAGGGCCTTCATAACTAGTGCCGCCAATCTTAAAAAAATAATATCTTCCAATATAATCTAAATTAAGTATAAAAATTTATAATTTTTTTATTAAAAAAACTATTTACGAAGTGTTTATTACGATAAATACTATTTTTTAAATGCTTATTTATAACTTGATTCAATGTCGGTAAGTTGTAGTTCGCATAATTGCGAAAAACGGCCGTTTTTGGCACATTCGTGAACTACAACTTAGCTTGTCGCAATTATGCCATGTATTGTATATTGAAAAATAGTATTTATCGTAATAAACATTTTGTAAATAGCTTTTTTAATAAAATTTATTATATTGGAAGATATTATTTTTTTAAGATTGGCGGCGCTCGTTGGCTCATGGAAGGCTCTTAATATGTTAAGTGTTTGTAGAGTCAATAAAGTTTTTATTTTATTTTATTTATTTATCATCAATTGTGATAACTTTTTGAAATGATTGTACCTAGCTAATAGAAACACGTATTTTAACAAATGTTTTCGCGTCAGGACCTATACCGGTGTCTTTTTGAATAAGTATTCGAAAATCCCATTCGGACTGCGCGTCCCATTTTTGTTCATTTCAAAATTAAAAGTATAAATACCCAAACATCTCGGAGAGTGAAAAAAAGGATCTGTAAATTAAATTACTACCTCACAATTCCCATCCCAACTGAATTAATTCTTATAATTGTATTTTGTTCTTTTGACGCGCCTCCCACATTCGGGGATATTTTAGTCGACATAATGAAATTATGTCCTTGCGAGATGTTTCAAATGCATTTAGTGCTTTTGTTAGCGTACCTATATCTATGAGGTAGTATTCTGAGATCATAAATGATTTGCTATATACTCATCGCAAAAGAAATAACATTCTCATCTCGACCTGGTTTCGAACTTGGGAATTCTAAATTAAGCTCTTTTACAATAGAGCTACAGTGAACTTTGAACATGATTAAATTCATTCCCAAGACGAATCTGACGAATAATAGAGAAATAGCATGCTACTTTTTTCTTTACCTCAATACAACTCTCTACAAATAAGTATTCAGCCACCTATTCACTACTGATAACTAACTTAAGCAAGTGTAGGTCCAAAAACAATGGTTTGTACATACGCACTGGTGAAACCTATCGCGGACACTACAATTCCATCTGCACACTATTCAGCCTTTCTTGTGTAATTGATACTTAAGCTCAAATAAGTTTTGTTACTGAGCTGTACTTAGTTTCTAGTTTTCCAAAATATTTTTTTGGTATTTTGTACTTATATAGTTAGGTTTTACAATGCCTACTCGTCATTTTACTTCGCATCACATGGCGTATGTAGAAAAACTTAAAAGCGTATGTTATGGTTTTCTTTATATCTTGTATCTTCTAAGTGATCGACAGTTTTATTATAGTTGATAGGTACTTGTTGACGTTTGACTCATGGCAACAACTGACATTTGTGGTTGACATCGATTTCCCTCGCTTGAGTGAGGTTCTGACTCAAATAACAGTTCTACTGTCTACCTATCTCTGCAGCGGATCTTACCCGTCCTATCCATTTCATGTATCAAACTTTTAGGGTTTTTTTACCGGAGGACCGGAACGCCTTGTCATATCCGATACAATAAGAAATCTCCCCGTCGAGATCGAAGCCTTCTTGACGTTATCCGAATAGCCTTTCATGTTTCCAACATTTTCAATTTCCTGCGGTCTATGTCGAGTATTTTTCTTAGAAACTCCCATAAATAAAACATGGAATTATTTTCCGTATAGGTACGTTGGAACACAGAGAAAGGTGTACAGGAGAGTTTTTAAGGTTGAGATTTTCTCAAAAACTACTTGACCTATTGCAAAAATTCTTTCACTGTTTGATAGATAAAAGTGCAACCTATGTAACTGTAAAATAATTATTAAATTCGGTCCAGTAGTTTTTGAGAAAATATCAACCTTATTGAGGCCCCCTGTATACTTATCTCTGTCGTCGACTGTACTACATGAAGATTTTTTTATGAACTATTTTCTGTTTTTATTTTCACGTCGCAATTTACCTATAATTTAGTGACATAAACATCAATAATACAATCTTTCTCTTTTATGTTACTTTCGCTTTAAATACTTTAATCGTAACATCGCTTAAATGACTATAATTTAGGGTAAGGTCACTAACGTTCCGATCGGCCGCACTTTATCAAATCAGTGAGATAGCAAGTACTGTCGGGATATGGAACATTTCTCGCCTCACGAGACAATCACGAAGAAACCCCCATTGGTTGTAGATTCCAGTTCGGCAATATTCATTTGGGAACATGTACCTACTATGGACACTGGACTAGACAGAGTACTTGAAGTACCCAATCGTAAACGTAGTTTTACAATTTTGACAGAACTGAAAAGGACATCAATATCAACAATTTTTTTTATTTATGTACATACACGCCATGGGACTGACTGTGTCATGTTAGTCCATGGATATACGCTTGGTCGCATGTTCGATAGGAGCGCCTAGGACATTTCGAGATAAAGTCAGATTTGACAACCAGCAAATCTGATTTATAAAACAGCCTATCCTAGTAAGAAGTGTTCTTACATTTTGTCCAAGGGCTGCGGGTTCGATTCCTGGACAGTATGGTGCCTGTACAGGTGCTACTCCGCAGCTGCAGCTGTTTTCCAAGGTCACATACACAATTTGTGTTTTAGAACTTATAATGCATGGAGATATAGTTTGGGCCATGACTGTGATGCCTTTTTTATTAAGTATACTACTTTTGAAAATCGAAAACTGATTCGCTAAAGAAGCTACTACGATAATGCAAAATATGACGAGTTCCCAATTGAAATGTCCCGAACTAGATGCTAGGACTGGGTTAGATAGAATGGCGGTCTGAACGTAATTGCTGGCTGTCGACGATTACTAGGGTGCTTTACCGGGCCTCAATATTATATAGGTATTATAGCCACTGTACAAGATTAAAGATATTTGTGTTCCTGTTCCAATTAATAGCTCCTTGTTCAGCAATCTATTCAAATTAACAAGATATTCTATGAATGGCGAGCTATTCATTTGACGATAGATGGTAGAGTCAGTAAAACTTTTAACTACAATGAACCTTTGTTCCTTGTAGGCTCACAATTTGTATAAAGTAGACTACTTTTTTCAAAGTATATTATTTAACGGTAATAATCAATTAACTCTACTTCCGGGACACATACCTTCTCTTACATCGACGGAGTTCAAATCATGATCCACATCAATTTTTATTACACATGCCTTAGGGGCCATCCATAAAGTACGTCACACGAATTTCATGATTTTTTGAGCCCCCCCCCCCCCCCGTCCTTGTCACAGGTGGTCACATTTCTGAGACCCCCCCCCCCCCCCCCCCTCCCTAGTGTGACGTCACATGTTTTGCAATTTCACATCGAAAAATTATTAAATTAAAACAGCAGTTCCGAAATTAGTTTTATTTCCATTTAAATTAAGTACTTTTTTTATGAAATCAACATTATATCAAATATTTGAAACAATAACAAAGCAATAAACCATTGAATATAAAGAAAAAGAAGAAGAAATAGATGTTTTATTGTTCTCAGATTTTCAGGTTTTATCACCAACTTTTACATTAACCTACCGTTTTTTCATATCATTACCTAACATCCGATAAATGTACGTAAATTTTTCTTCAAAGGAGATTGTTCAAAGCGCCATAGAACGCAGGCTCAAAAAAAAATATTTTTTGAGATAGCTCAAATTAAACACTAAATAGGAGATATATCGTACTTACAAAGGCTGTACAAATAAACCTTTTATCCATATGGGATTCTTGTAAACTTGCATTTTTATATCGAAGATTTAGGTTAGGTTACATTACAACAAATAATTTCTAGTTACAGATTATACATTCCATGCAGTCATTTGAAATCAATTTGGTCGTATCTTTTTCACATAATTATAGGAAATCATTAGGGATGTTCTTAATGAGCAATTAATAACCGCAAAAGGTCGTGATAGCCACCCTTTTGGGGACAATTTTTAGAGTAGGTATTTTGGACTCAATTCAATCCGACTTTTATTCCATAATTAGGTACTATATAGTTATACTCAAGCTATATAAATAATATAGGCATGTATTTCAATTTGTAAAATATTCGTATTAAATTATTCATTATTATTCATTTCACAGAAGACTGAAAAGAACCAAAGCTTTTGAGTTAGTGTAGAGTAGTAAAAACAATTCGTAGTGATAGTGCGCGAATGTAAGACACGTGAACAAAGTGATCGCCCTTAATAGACTCTAAGTAATGTCGTTGGACTAACTCTTAGATATAAGTGCCAATTTATAGAAATTTAGGTCAAAATCAAATTATTTATTTGTCTTATTGTATTTAGGCTAGATCGTAATGTGAATAAAGTGTCATATTATGATTTAATAATAATAAAAAAAGGAATAATCTGCTCTACCTATTTATTTGCCGACTTTACAGTTTTGTTTAAGTTGATGTTCTGAATGACGTCCATACGCAACGGTTTTCAGCGCTCTTATAAATGGATACTGAAGCCTGATACTTAACCTGTCAAAGCAAAAAGCTATTTCTCGGCACGACACGAGAAATATTCCCGAAGTGATGGTGTAAGCGTATTTTTTTTGCAACTAAAGCGTATATAACTTCTAAGGCTGGGAATAGGTCAAAGGTTGCACCTTTTCTTTAATGGTCCTTCGCTTTTGAGACCCGCTAATCTGAGATCTAGAGGTGGTAAACAGGTTATGCTGGCTTACCTAGTCCTTTTTCTAACCCATTAGGGCTTCGTATGCGCGTATTTTCAGTTTTTCTACGAAGACCGTCTACTAAAATTAAACGTCTGAAAAAAATATACTTATAGCAATCTTGGGGTGTATATTTATAGACTGATGAATACCGATGCTCCGACTGAATCAAGTTGCGCCCGAATTTGACTGCAAAGACAGATTCGCCTAGACTGCAATTCGGCCTAGACTGAATGAGTCGGTCAGCGAAACGCCGCAAACTGCGTACTGTATGCATTGTTTCAATGCTCCATCTAAAATATATGGGAGGTCAACATATGCAAACTATTTGCTGGGTCTACAACCATTATTATTGCGTACCTACTTACTAACCATTTTTAAAAGAAAATGTGCAAGTTTTTTCTGCCGATATTATTATACTTATCGATTACAAAAAAAAACCGCATAGAATGCAAGCTAAATAAAAAGATCGCTAAAATCTACAAAATTATTGAAAAATAACAGAAAGTCGACCTTGCATTAATAAACATAATATTGATTCGTCAACTGTGCCAAGATTCCCTTGCAATGAAAAAACATTTATCCGATTTTCATTATTAGTATAAATCGTGTGTCCCTGTTTACCGCGGGTCATCAGATAAGATAGAGGGGGACAGACAGAACGGAAAGCGGTCAATCCATCTCCCGGTTCGTCCGACCTGTCAACTTAACCGTTGATCGATGTTGGACCTAATCGAGTGCCCTCCAACTCGATTTGACTTCAACGACTAATAAAATTTTCGGTAAAACCCTTTTCAAGAATCTCCGATTCGTACTAAGGGTCCTGTGGGCATTTATTTAGAAGAAATAAAACAAAACAAATACACGTAAGTACTGAGCTTAAATAATTATTTGCAAAAGGCGGTCTTATCGCTGAGAGAGATCTCGAAACTTCAGGTAGAGTCAGTAGGTTATTTATAATATAAATTTAACTACATTTTTGTAACAAGGCGACTTAAGCCTTGTGGTATTTTTTCACAGGTTAAATACCACAGGAAATACCCATAGAATCTTTAAAAAAATGCTTGCAAAGTCTTGAGACAGAAAGGCAGTGGTAGGTATATAAACGTGATTTAAAGTTAGCCCACCGTTTAGGCATTCTGTCCCTTTCTACCTAAACGTTTTTAACAAAGTGTGAAAGGAACAAAACACGGTTGGAGGACAGTGAGGTTAAACTATCTATCAGCAATAGTCTGTCTTATTATACAATACTATCTATCTATTAATACGTACGCAATCGTGTGCACGCCAAACGTAAAATATTACGATTTAAATTATATTTATTTTCAAGGAACCCTAAATCCGAGCAGAATTGCGGAGTGTAATTGGACGTCTCAAAAATGATTGGAGAATCTTTCAAGTGATTTACCGATTTCCTCAAGTAATTCGGAATTCTATACCTTGAGCTTACTGGTTTAAAATTTCAATTAGGTAAGAATAATGATTCAATTTTGAATTTAATTTATTTAATTTGTTCATTTGTCGATGCTAATCCCGGGATGATCACGGAATCTTGTCAGTTTAATAGAATCACTTTACTTACATCAATTTACTTCTTCCATAAATATTTAAATAAACTTTTAATACTGAAATCTTTTAGAAGTAGTCAAACTCCTAACAATTTTAAAAGGCGGCATCTCACCTACAGTTGAGATTTCTTGGGAGGGTGAGTTGCCACCTAAGCCTCTCCAATTTGTATAACATAATTAAAGCCTTAAATATATACCAACCAATTAAAAGTAAGTAGGTACTTACCTTAGTACTTACATAACTTTCATATTTATGTTGATTAAATATTCGATGCTCGTATTCATACTTACATGAGTCGTATTTATAGTTATGTCACTCATTATTATTGTCAGAAAAATTGCTAAAGAGTCCTAATAATTATATTTCTTCACGAATTTATTAATTAGGTTAAAAATAGCAAAAAGATTGTATAATTGTGGATTTATTAGATTATGTATATTTCTCAGGTGTGATCAAAACATCAATAGACCTACGTCATAACAACCTGTGCATAACTGGTTCAAATATGAATATTAATTAATCGTTAACTAAAATAGATTTAACTGACGATTTGCATATAAAAGCCGAATAAGTTCTCGCTTATAAACCGGGCGATTAACATAATTTATTCCATTATTGTGAGCCACCACAGCACAGAATATTTATATTATCACCACCCTATGTAATATGCCGAGGAAGACAACATTATAATAGGGCAGTTGAGAAGTATTGAAAATAGAATTAATTTCGTCAACTTTAGGTACAAAATAGACCCGTGCTAGCACCTAGGGTAAAAAAACTGATGTTTATAGGCTTTAGATGAAGTTAAAGCAATTTAGTCACAAATGCCTAAATATACATACCTAATATAATATTTGGTGGAAAGTGGAAACTGAAAAACTATAAATGAAATGAGTTGAAAAATTACACAATATTTTAAACATTTGGAAATCAAAAATCAGATGGTAACGGCCATCGGTGCACGATTCATACAAAATATATATCATAATGTAGGGTACCATAAATACGAGAGCTTATTTAAAAAAATCGGCGTATTTTTATTTCCATGCCAAAATTCATCCAAAATTCATAAAAATACGAATATAGAGGCACTGCGCCGTGCTCTTCACTCCGCCGCCGCGGTGCATCTTCTGTCTCACTCTTGCTTTTGAAGACCATATAGCGCCTTAAGTTATGATTGTGATTATGAATTATAACCTTGGAGGTATTTGCTGAGTAAGGTACACCGTAGAAGATGCCAAACGGCCCAATGACCTACATTCACGAAAAGCATCGGAGCAAAGGACATTAGGAAAAAGTTTAGGTAAAAATGAAAATTCTGTGCCGAAAAAGAGGAGCTAACTCGAGCAGAAAATACTTTTTCGTCGGAAAATGTCGGCAGCTTTTGATAGGCGAAAAATATTTTTTTGCCGGGATTTAATAAGCGGGTTTTTGGAAACGATTTTCTTTTTGTGTCACCCTGAAAACGGAAATAAGTATCTACAGGAAAATTGTACTCCTTGTATTCAAACAGTTAAGTAGGCTATTGTATAAATTATGTAAATATATAATAATATATTATGGTATTCAGATCGTTAGCCTTAACTCTGAAAAACAAACTTCTTTAATTTTCGAAGTAAGTAATTAGAACATATCATTAAACTATATTTTTTTCTTCGTAATACAGCCAATTTTTAACCAATATTGATCAGGTTCAAACGTGAGTTGCGAAGACAATTTATTTTGGGTGGCACATCTCCGTTCTACATAAATACTTGTCAAAGGCAAATCTAAAAAATCACGAATTTTGTGGTAAAATGGTAATTAGCGTAAATACATACTTTAGTCCTAGTTGAAGTTTTTTTTTAACAAAAAACCTGACATCGATCGTAAAATACAAAACATTTTTTTTCACAAACCTTCACTTGTCACTAAACCTCACTTTGCCACCACTCACTGAATTTACGTAGTCAATAAGTTCACAAAACCCGAAACGTATTTTTCCGCGTTTACGTAAGCGACGCGTCGCATTGGAACCGTGCTTTCGCTGAAGCGATTACTTCGCGTCTGGCGAAATCGCGCGCCGACCCCGTACAATCGCAAGCACTTCAAGTGCAACTGGAACCGTACTCAAGGGTAATACGGACTAGATTGCAATGATTTTTGTGGGTTGATGTGATCTCGATTATACCATACAACCTATAACTGCATTGCGAAACACCCTGAACTAAAAACTCGGCAGTTTCATAGCGGGAAATTAGTCCTATTTAGGGTTCCGTCTTTAACTGAAACTCTAAATATAATTATAATCACTAATATTAATTGTAATAAATAAAGCTGTGAAATTTCTAATAAACAATAAATAAATAACTAAAGCTCTTTTACAACTTCATCTACTGTTTACTTTTTTAAATATTATTGTTTTTAATGACGCAACCCATGTAATGTATAGCTAATACACCGAATAAAAAGACTAAAATACAGACAGAAAATTACGACAAGGGCGGAGACCTGCCCTCATACAAAAACATTTGCCTCGACCATGAAGCAAGGAACCCCCGATAGAGTTAGCCATATTTACATTGCAGACCTTTGCATGACAATTTTTTCAAGTTTTTTTTTTTCATTGCTTAAATTTTCAATAGAAGGCGAATATATTATTCTACTAGCGTCTGCCCGCGACTTCGTCTATGCAGGATCTTTATTAATTTAGCCTATGTGTTATTCTGCTTTATGAGCTATATTATTGTAAAGTTTCATTAAAATCCATTCACTAGTTTTTGCGTGAAAGAGCAACAAAACAAACATCCAACCATCCATCCATACAAACTTTCGCGTTTATATATTAGTGGGATATATAAATAACAGTGTCTCTTTCTGGCGTATGACAAATAAGGGCGAAGACCTACCGCCATACAAAATGTACTTTTTATTTATTTATCTATACATATAATAAGACTGTAAATAGTTGTGTCTGTGCATTGGATATTTTTTGAAAAGAATAATAGTAATGTGTTTTAGGATCGATACTGATGCCAAAACACTAATTTTTGGAATTTTTGTCTGTTTGTCTGTGACTTTGTACAAGTATCACGATATAACTACTGAAGGGACTTTGATGGGAGTTTCACTAGGAGATAGGTTAAATATCCGGACAGCTCATAGGCTATAAGCCATGGCGGTATGTGATGTGGAAACAAGGATCCAGAGAGGAAGATCTGCCTCCTGATCTCCTCCATTCTCCTCCTCTACGCAAACCAAGTTGCGGGGTACAGCTAGTTATTAAATAAAGTGTCATAGTATGACATTTTATTCGCATTACGATCTAGCCTAAATACAATAAGACTAATAAGTAATTTGATTTTGACCTACAACTCTATAAATGACCTAAAATTCTAGAAATAAAACTATAGTGAGCCATTACTACAAATTATTATATATAAACGGATATCACTCACTTATATTGTTAAAGTCGGCAATTAGACCGACAGTTTCGACCGATTTCGACGGTATTTTTCAAGGTGAGCGCGCCACGCCCGCGTCGCCGTTGACGTTTCTTCGCGCACTGTGCGCGAAAAAAATTCTATAAAAATGTACTTAAAGCGAATTTTTTTCATGGTGACATATAAGTATCACCTCACAACCTTTGCCTGGATGGAGCGATTTGAGTGGCGCTATAACGGGTTTACGGCCGTCGTTCGGCCGGCGTTTGTGGTAATTTAATTGCTACTCGGATTCGCTGGCGAATTGATGTCAACCTTTTCCCCGGCCCAAGTTTCAGCTGAAAATTATGAATTAGTAGTGTTGTGCTTGTGATCTTTTCACTGCAATATCTTTGAAAAGTTTATGCTTTACCCTCTAACAGTAAAACACTTTTTACTGCAACTTATTAAGGCTTCGTATGCGCGAATTTTCAGTTTTCTCTTTTCTACGAAGGCTACGGCACTAACTACTAAAATTAAACGTCTGAAAAAAATATATAGCAATCTTGGGGTGTCTATTTAGAGACTGATGAATACCGATACATGATTGGCCAAACTTCGCACGATAGAAAAAATCGCAAACATGGTTTTTAAAATGAAAATTATATCTAAACCGAAATAGTTATTATTTCCCTATTATTATTTATAGTATTTTTATTTCCCTGCCAAAATTCATCCAAAATTCTTAAAAATACGAATATTGAGGCACTGCGCCGTGCTCTTCACTCCGTCAATAGATTAGAATGATAAATAATGTATGGGATTGAGATTTGCTAACGAAAAACTCATACACTTTTCGAACAAAAGTCACTAGGCTGAGGTTGCCTGGATGAGGTTGACTTGCTTCGAGCGATAATACCGCCAAAATTGTATAAAATGTACCAATATGTAATCTTTTGATTTTTCCTGTATGCTGCTAGTATATAGGGATTTATGCAATAAAGTGTTTACCTTTGTATAGGTAATATTAAGTAGGCATTTATTTATTTACAAAAACAAACTATTATAATATATTTACATTAAAGAATTTAAAAAAGGGTATAAAAAGGGAAAAATAATATAAAAATAATTATATACAATTATTTATTATATACCTACATATTATTATACCTATGTTGAAAAAAAAATTAAAACTAAACTATTTAAACTAACAACCTACAAATGTACAAAAAAAAATTATATATAAAAAACCTGCGCCAAGTCCCCCACAATTAAGTAGGTACTTACAATTATTTCGAAAAAAGTGTAGTAAGTACCTACCTACCAACTAAATATAATAATTTACGGTACGGCTTAGTATAATAAAGTCAAGTCAAATCAAAATGATTCATTCTTCATCGTAACAAGATCAAAAGTTTAATAACAACTTTTCTACCAGTAGGTATGCAGTAAGTTTCTAAGTTTTATCGATGATTTTATTTTTAGTCACTGAATCAACGTGCAGAGGTATAAATATAGTAAAAACCTACGTGTATATAAATCCCCGATGTCGTCGGGAAACTCACCGGGCGTTAAAAATTGATAGACATCACGCGTCGCGTCGCGTAAAATCTACGCCCTTATCGAAGGAACTCTACGCTTCCACCCTTCCACCACTCTTGGCTCTGTTCTCAAAGAGTTTTGTCGTCGTAAATCTCACTAATGGTCGATATTTCGCCTGTTTACCCTTAATGTAATATAGTTTTCAGAGAAGTGTTAGATATTAACAAGTTATCGAAAACAGAAAAACCGGATTCCGTGCAACGCAACTTAACCGCAACTTTGCTCTAACGAAAAGATAAACTAGATTTAGAAACCAACTTACCTTTGCCATTTTAGAAACTTTATGTCCATACATCGATATACTCCTGATTAGTTCATGCAAGATTCTGCCCCACCATCAACCGCAAGTTGTACAAGATAACGAATATGTATGTATAAATTAATAAATTGGTCTAAATTAAAATATGCATACTTTGATTAAGTAGTTATATTTATAGCTATTATTATTTTTAATGTTTTTTGTAAATTTGTTATACTCTATTAGAATCGCTACAATTATGTTATTTGAAAAGATTTTTTTCGTTGGTAAATGTCAATCACATACATTGTAATTTCTACGAATATTCAGTTAACGTTAACTAAAATCAAAGCTACTTGGTCTCCAGGAATGCTGAAACTGGTAATTTGTAATACCTTGAACTCATGATGCCCTATATTTAAAAGTATAGATACGGAACCCTGTAGGTACAGTAAACCCAACCCACACTTTTCGTTTCTCTTTGATGCGTAACCCAATACTGCGGAGTTGATGGAGTGTGTTCAAACAGATTTCAGAGGCATTAAGTTTTTAGACTTACTGCTACCGCTTGATCGATTATTATCCGAACGGACTATAAATAACTTTGGACAAATTAACAATGTTTAAGAAACACTCCTTAAGGATAGCCACGGAAGATTTAAAAAAAAAAAAACGACCAAGTGCGAGTCGGACTTGAAACACAACTTTGCTCAAACAAAAAGATAAACTAGATTTAGAGACCAACTTATCTTTGTCATTATTAAAATTATATGTCCATAAATCGAAATAGGTACTCCTGATTACTTCATCATCTGCAAATATAAGTTTGTAATAAGATTTTTTTTTCTTATTACAAACTTATATTTGCAGATGATTAATGCTATAATAAGACCTAGCTTCTTGCCAAATTTCATGATTCTAGGTCAACGGGAAGTACCCTATAGGTTTTGGTTTGCTTGCATTTTCATACAAATATGCGCTAAAAAGCGACATAAACGGCCACATCTTTTGATTGCATTTGATTTGTTCACGGCTGCATGAGGTTGCAGACTTGAGTATTTGATATTAATTTCAACTTAATCCGTCTACGCCCGTCTACGCTACGACCAGATGAAGGGATGACCTTCGCAAAATGGCTGGCGGGGACTGGATGCAGAGGGCCGAGAGTAGGGTTGATTGGCGCGCTTTGGGAGAGGCCTACGTCCAGGAGTGGACTGATACGGGCTGATGATGATGATGATGAATCCGTCTACGCGTTTCTGAGATATAGATCTTGACAGACAGATGGACAACAAAATGATCCTATAAGTGTTCCTTTTTTCCTCTTGAGGCACGGAACCCTACAAAGTGGAATTAAAATGAAGTATTTTGAGGTAAGGTCCCAGGTGCCACTGCGTAATATATACATAATAGTGTTAATTGTCTAATAAATGATTACAATTGGATTTTTACTGACCATTTATTCACGTTATTTGATTAGGTCCTTACTGTAAATACCTATTAATTGTGTCTAACACCTTTGAATAATAGCGATTTATCAATGTTTACGTTTGTGTCTTTCAACCTTTTAAATCTTTTAAGGGCCTTACATGAGCCAACTAGAGCCGCCAATATTTAAAAAAAAATCTTCCAATTTAATCAACATTATTAAAAAAGTGTACATAACACAATCTTTATATAAACACTATTTTTCAATGTACAATACATGGAATAATTGCGACAAGCTAAGTTGTAGTTCTCAAATGTGTCAAAAATGGCCGTTTTTCGCAATTATGCGAACTACAACTTACCGAAATTGAATCACTTTATAAAGAAGCATTTAAAAAATAGTATTTAAGTGATAATAAACATTTTGTATATAGCTTTTTTTAATAAAATTGATTAAATTGGAAGATTTTTCTTTGATTGGCGGCGCTAGTTGGCTTATGTCAGCGGGGTTACTCTCCCCTCTTATAGCGTTCTAGTTTAGGTTCCTAAACTGACAATTTAGGAACCTAAACTGGATCGCTATAAGAGGTGTAACCCTGCAGCAGGGTTACTCTCTCTGACCCTTAATACCGACCCTTATATCTAACATCCGCGCGTATTCTCCAGTGACAGGTTTTTAGATATAAATCCTTTGGGATTTATACAAAAACGGTGGCAATTGCCCGACGCTTCAAAGCCTTCGTTATATTTCCTCATTTTTGCCGGTTTAACCTTAGCATTTTTTGTGTAAGGAACAGGGAAATTGAAGATCAAAAGTCCGTGCCTAACTTTATCGGTGTGGTAAAGTCAGCTACACTCTACTAGGTCGATCACGTTAAGAGAATGCACTGAATGAAAAGATTGGCTATCGTTATGTTTAGTAAATATTCTCTGTTGCAAAAGTAGTACGTACACAAATACCTAAATATTCTTAAACGAGTACAGATAATATCACGGTAATATCACTCTGACTGATAGACCGCTGTAGTTGTTTTAGCTCAAGAAATCAACAGTGAAACTTAATTACTACCTAATTACTTTTTTAGAATTTTATTATATTTTTTAAGTATTTTTAATATCTTAGAATTAAAACTATAGTGAGCCATTACTACAAATTATTATACCTATATAAACGGATATCACTCACTTATATTGTTAAAGTCGGCAATTAGACCGACAGTTTCGACCGATTTCGACGGTGACGCCACGCCCGTGTCGCCGGTGACGTTTCTTCGCGCACTGGCGAAACTGTCGGTCTAATTGCCGACTTTAACAATATAAGTGAGTGATATCCGTTTATATATAATAATTTTTTATATCCTTTTTTATTTACGTAAATATGTTAATTACTTGTTATAACCAAATAAAAATTTCACAGTTAAATTAATTTAGCTACTACAGGAAACTCTGATTTATCAGTGTGGGGAGAAGACGGCTGAGTGTCATATGTATTATTGGAAGAACGTAGTCGAGAAGGACCTGCATCAATTGTAAAGAGCCAAGATCCACTTTGCATCACTGAGGCAACGAAGTAACTTTACGATTGACATAATTTTACAAGGAGCACGTAGGAAGTCAGTCTATAACATACTTTTAGTTACAATGATAGCTCTACTAAAATGTAACGAACGTAAAATTTGAGAAGCGATTTGGAGACATAACGTAGACAGAGAAGCCTAAGTCTACGTGACATAAGGTGTGTCACCATGACTGATTTTATCTGAGGGTTAGTGACTAATCCAGTGGCACAAGAATGAAAAACAACAACACGGACATAGTGAGAAGACTGAAAAGAACCAAACCTTTTGAGTTAGTGTAGTGTAGTGAAAACAATTCGTAGTGATAGTGCGCGAATGTAAGACACGTGAACAAAGTGATCGCCCTTAATAGACTCTAAGTAATGTCGTTGGACTAACTCTTAGATATAAGTGTAAATTTATAGAAATTTAGGTCAAAATCAAATTACTTATTAGTCTTATTGTATTTAGGCTAGATCGTAATGTGAATAAAATGTCATATTATGGCACTTTATTTAAAAAAAAAAAATGAAAAATATCTTGATTCAACGAGAAATACATTTTATTTTGTAAATAAATACATTCGGTGCCGATCACGTATGTGAAAAATAGATTTATGTCTATTTTTAAGTCTTCGATTAAATAAATAACAATAATATAAAACAAAAGTCGTCCGACACTAAAAAATTTATAAAAGAAATATCCATTCGACTGGTCCTAGGGGAACGGGCCTAGACGAGGTGTAGTGTTGGCTAGATATAGGTAAGTATTTATAGGTACTTGTATTTGTTTTTTTTATATAATATGTCATACTTATAAAATACATTTAAGTAGTTGTTAAATAAATAAAAACAAAAGTTGTTTTATATTATTATTGTTGATACGAGTACCCCAAACTTACAGACCTTTAATATACTTTATACCCTGTATAAAATTAAGAAAAAAACACCATAATCTTTGCCATAGCAAAGATAAATCATCAATATTTTCACGCACAAGTTATTCCATGTACAGTCGAAAGAACAGAAAAGTATATAGAGGGCCTCATTAGGTTTGAGATTTTCTCAAGTACTACTTTGTTACGATGCGGTCTCTTTTGGCCAAATCTTATGGTTGGCCGCCTAAGTTTAAAAAATTGATAAGAATGTTTTAAAAAAGAAAAGCTGTCATTTTTTTACTACTTTTACTATTGATAAGGATTTAAAAATAATCTGAACTATATAAAATATACCCATTTTTACTATATATATTTCTATTATTTAATAATCCGCTCGCTCCGCAACAACTTGACCGATTGTATAAATTATTTTACTAGTTTAGAGTACACACTATTTAAATGTACGAATTTAATAAAAATCTGTAATGTATTTTTTGACCAAATATTATCCTTTATATTAAAACTCTCAACCTTTCTCTATAGTAGACCGTACTTATAACCAACCGACTGAAAAAACTCCAAAAATGCCCACTCACTCCTTGACCGACGTTTTTTTCACTTCCACCGACCGAGCACTTAGCTTTTCACGTTCAACCTGAACGTATTTCTTAAGGGTGTTTCGACCCAAACAATTATCCAAATTGCTTGGAAATTATACGAGTTTTCCCCAAAGCATGTGTTGTTTTTCACACGTTTTTCCTGTACAATGTCAAATGTTTATTTTGGCACGCAGTCGAGATATCAAAGAATGGTATAAACCACGGAATTGTAAACAGAGATGCGACGGTCCGATTTTATTTCGTAACAAATCTTGTAACATCAAAAAATATAGGTCCGTATAATTTTACTAGTTAGAATACAAGCAGAAATTATGTATATAAAAAAATCAACTGCGTCACTATGATGATTTTTATAGCCTCCTATCACTCCTATAATCAAGACGAATCTAACGACACCTCATATGTCAAATTCCATGCCGTTTGGGCTGCAGCCGCAGGGCGTGCCAAAGAATTCTTAGACATACATACTTACATTGCTTACAAAATAAGACACTTGATTTGGGTTTCGGTTTACATACTCACTCACATACACACGAAAAACATAACCCTCCTTCTTTCGCAGTCGCGTAAAAAGGTCAAATATCCTTTTGAAGATTGACCTTTTTTCTTGACGAGTAGGTACACTATCGAAATGACAATGCCAGATTCTGCCCCACCATCAACCGCACGATGTACAAGATAACGAATAAATGTAAAAATATCTCCGTTTTTTATTAAAATTATTGGTTTAAAATAAAGTTTTGTACAAGTTGCGCGTCGAAAAGTCAATTTTATAAGTTGTACGTTTTCCTCTTAGTTTTTCCGCTAATCATTCGTTGTAACGTGACATATTTTTTTTATTGTGGGCCCACCATCAGGCAACGTAACAGATATTGCTGAGCGTTAAACATTAAGAAATCGAGGCGAATTATTCGTTATTTTTGTTATCATTTTCTACTCTCGCAACTCTTACTGTTTATGATTATGCAATATAAAATCTGCAATAAGTCCCCAACAAAATGATAGGTACAGCTTCAATGTACACGCAGTTTTGTATAGGTGGGGCAAAGCTCCATTGAAATCTGGCAATGTCATTAAAAAGCACATTCAAAAAATGTATGTCTCCTATTCGGCCTCAGCGATATCGGGCTTCAAACTGAATTTAATATTAGGATAAACTCTTTTACGCTCTTCTTTGGCAGTAAATCCTTGGTTTACTCTGTATTTTTGTGGCGCTCGCTCCGGGTTTATTTCTTTCGATATCAGACGTTGGCTTTAGAATCGTTCGAAGGTTATGGTTATAGAAGAACTATTCGCACTTCATCAAAGACGTAACTCTGATGAAAGGTTTTACGTCAAGGATTTTTAATAGAAGATTATTCCCACGACACAGGGTATCCTGGGGACTAGTGAATTTGTATCTAGAATGTAAGTATGCAATGTACAATTAATAAAATTTCATTTTATTTCATTTCAATTATAGTTCATGAAATAGAATCTATGTTACCCTAGTAATTATATTGTCGCCAAGTCATTATTTATAGTACCTTCATCTATAAATTCATTTGACCTGTTTAATGTATTCGCTACCTTAACTTTAAGTACTTATCTGTAATTTTTCAGTTTTTGTGATACCTACCTCATTATGAAGCTTATCTAAAATGTTGTTGCCAAGATGTTTCATAGCTAGCATAGTCAAGTCATTTTATTAGTTGCTAACAGTTAGTCGTCCTTTAATTGGTTACACAGAAAGAAAAGATTAGCTGTGGTTTTTAAGTATTCGCAACTGAACTGCTGAAAACCGTTACTTATTCATTTACAGCCAAGTGTTTTGCTATTTCTGCTAACTATTTGTCTTCCTAGTTAGTATGGACTGACAGACCGTATTTGTTTAAGTTAGACAACAGCTCAATTAATTTAGCTTCTACTGCTATCCTGTTTTTTCAATGTAGTCGTCGCCTGGAAAATTATAAGCCATTGTAGTTTATTTAAAAGTCGTACAATAGTTTTTAGAGACTCCTATAACAATAAAGAGGTCCCTTGTATAACTGTATCTGTTTTAGAACCAAACTGACACAAAAATCCCAAATAAGCAACAATTTAAACAGTCGCATAAAGCAGCACGATTCTGGATTAACTGCTATTGTGAATGGACTTTGTAACGAGCACAATTCAGATCCAAAAGCACTTACTCGAAACGGCTTCAATAAAATGACCTGAATGGGATTGAAATGCGTAATGGCGGCGGTGAAGGCTTTACGGGAGTTACTCAACCCGGAATGAATGCGAGGCTAAAGTGATGTACATCTGGACTAACAAGGTGCACTGAAAGAAAAGATTAGCAGTTGATAAGTTTTCGCAACTGCAGCTACAAACTACAGACTGATTGGAAATTCGATACATTCCTTGAAAGGGGTGATACTAGAGGTGGTTTGCAACAAATTAGGCCCTATTAACGAGGGGTCGAAAATGAGTGGTTTGCATCGAAAAACAAACAAACCCTATACGAATGTTTACAAAAAATCAAAACCCGAACAAAATGATTTATTTAATACTCATATCTATCTTATTAATGTACAAAATAATTCCACCTGTCTGAAAACTGCAACAATAAAACTTATTACACGCAATTATAAACTAACAAACCCGCTAATGAGCAGTAATTACGTAACGAATTAGGAATCTTCTGAGAAAACTCGTACTTAGTTCCGCCGAAACAAAGGAGACTCGAACTAATTGAGTGGTAACCGGTGTAACCGACACCCTTTGTTGGATGTTAGTGGATGACCTCATTAATTAGGCACTCGAAAACTTTAACATATCTATTACTAACTGTATACCTACGCGCATAGAACCTCCTTCTAATAGAGGCTGTATGGACTGAGATCCTTTGCCTGTAAACTAAAATCTCACTAGATCTCTTCTCGGATTCCGAGACGAGGCTCCTGGCCTCAGCCGCTGGGTATCTTGAGTCTACCGCACCATTGAGCTCGATACAGATCTAAAGCGTTTACCGTATTATTTATTTGTGTTGTCGAATAGGCATAGTGTAAGATCATATATGTATGTAATTATAAATTGACATGTAACGCACGTTTGGTTTAACTGTAAGTGTTGTTATGAAAATAAAAAAATATAAAAAAAATCATGACGTACCTGGCCCCTGGTGAACAGACCACTTACCCCATAGACATGAAATCGGTACAAATTTGCAAGCGAAAAACTATGTCAAACGATGAGCGCAATAGACGAAGCCAAGGGGTGCCATATTAAATCCATGTCGATATCTCTAGGTTACGCGTCTCGCGAAGCAATTTTGCGCTCTTGTGCGGGCAGAAACGGGCGCCCTCCGATTACAGGAGGAATAGGTTATTCCTTATATCTCGTACCAGATATAAGGAACACTATTGTTTCAAGAGTTCTTCAATTAACTAAAAACTTTCTTAATTCTTAGAATTTCTTAAATAAATCTACCCATTGTTTATTAATATACGTAGCTACCTATTTCCTATTAGGTACTATTCATTCCTCTATCTGGTCTCGAGGCCTCTTATACTACGTGTTCATGGTCTCCATTCGAGAACTCTTCTACCCTATCGGTTATCTGTTCTACGACGGATATGACAAGCCCACTGCCACATCAGTTTGGTGATCCCCTATTCATTCTCTGGCGGATAAGTCATTTCTTATAATTTCCACCAGAGTAGCACTCTTCCATAATTAGATTTACCAAATTACACGCATCATCATTGATGGTGTTGTTGTTGCATTTAAGTACGAACTTCGGTTTTCAACTCAAGTTCAATCGACGTTATTGAAAATTCATGTTAGCTACAAACGGCAAATATTGACCATTATCTTCTCGCTCGGTGAAATTCTCTCCGTGATTGTTAAACGAAAATCGCTGAATTGTAGTCGCCCTGGGAATTGAATTTAGTACCCTTCAGTATCGATTGGCAAACAACATTACAAAACGGTCCTCCACTTGGCTGGCACTCGAACCAAGGAACGATAAAACTATATTTCGAAAAAAGCTTTCTCAGCGTTTTACACGGGGACAGTAAGGCTAGGTTTCCACCAAAGCGGAGAGGAGAGGAGATGCGTTTTGAATAACCAACCAGATTTCGTTGATTCTCCTAAGCGGGGAGGAGATTTGTAAATAACGAAATATGAGTGGTTATTCAAAACACATCTCCTCTCGTCTCCTCTCGGCTCCTCTCGGCTCCTCTCGTCTCCTCTCGTCTCCTCTCGTCTCCTCTCGTCTCCTCTCGTCTCCTCTCGTCTCCTCTCGTCTCCTCTCGTCTCATCTCGTCTCCTCTCGTCTCCTCTCGTCTCCTCTCGGCTCCTCCCGGCTCCTCTCGTCTCCTCTCGTCTCCTCTCGTCTCCTCTCGTCTCCTCTCGTCTCCTCTCGTCTCCTCTCGTCTCCTCTCGTCTCCTCTCGTCTCCTCTCGTCTCCTCTCGTCTCCTCTCGGCTCCTCTCGTCTCCTCTCGTCTCCTCTCGTCTCCTCTCGTCTCATCTCGTCTCATCTCGTCTCCTCTCGTCTCCTCTCGTCTCCTCTCGTCTCCTCTCGTCTCCTCTCGTCTCCTCTCGTCTCCTCTCGTCTCCTCTCGTCTCCTCTCGTCTCCTCTCGTCTCCTCTCGTCTCCTCTCGTCTCCTCTCGTCTCCTCTCGTCTCATCTCGTCTCCTCTCGTCTCCTCTCGTCTCCTCTCGTCTCCTCTCGTCGCCTCTCGTCTCCTCTCGTCTCCTCTTGTCTCCTCTCGTCTCCTCTTGTCTCCTCTCGTCTCCTCTCGTCTCGGCTTTGGTGGATACCGGGCATAAGGGATTCAGTTCAGAGGCATTGCGGTAGAACACAGAAAGGTGTACTGGAGAGTTTTTAAGGTTAAGATTTTCTCAAAAACTACTCAACCTATTGCAAAAATTCTTTCACTGTTTGATAGATAAAAGTTAAAACTTAAATTCGGTCCAGTAGTTTCTGAGAAAATCTCAATCTCTGTCTTCGACTGTACAAGCGTGATCTTGCTTTTACAATTGCCATATGTCTCGTAGACTTTTGACAGTTGTAAGAGCTAGCTCACACTAAGACCGAAATTCAGAAATATATGAGCGTGAGCTTATCGTTCACTCGCTTTCGCTCCAAATTGTCTTGTGATTTTTTAACAGCACATTTACTCTTCCATCGCGTTTGCATCAAGTCTCGCCCGTGGCGGGCGATAGAAGCTTTAAGTGGTATTGATTGCTGTTGAGGTATTAGCAGCATGAGACCTGCATGGTTGGTTACCTAGGTTACATGATGTTTGTTATTGGTGAACTTTTTCGGTTATGAAATTAATAAATTGCTCGAACATTTGAATCCATCGTTTTAATGTTATTAGCTATGTTCTAACAATACCTACTCGATAGAGCTCTCACTAGGTACCAGTTCTATTCGAATTTATATACGGTGTTATTTTATAATTTTAATTGTACTTTTCTACATTGTATAAAAAGAATACTATCAAAGACATAATTAAGTATGAATGAATACTCATACATGTTTATTTATTGATTCATTTAATCTTTGTTACATTTTATGTATCGGGCGAACTTAATGCTTTGCGTCCTTTTTACCAGTTTACCTTAGTTTCTCAGAGATTGTTTGGGCTGGTGTACACGTAACACTGACATACTAAAATAGTAAAAAAAAAATTGAACAGTAGAAAATAAAATCATACCTATATACTTGCATACAATACACGTATACGTTTGAACCCTATACATATAGGTAAGTAAGATACATAAATGCTCATTTACGAGTGAGCAATCTTGCGCTGGCCTCGTGTGAACGAGTTTTTATCTGGGTTGTTCTCCTTATGCAAAACATAATGTTGACTTGGAGCCGTTTGCATAGCCCCTGTGCCCGCACCCTTACGGACCCCTCATTTTAAGAACATGTTTTTGGATCAGTGCTTATAGATAGCTATAGGATTTTTTTCTACCTAACAGCTAAATACTTTGAAGTATTATGTAGAGCTCGAAGATTATCATAAAATTACGGAAAAAGTGGCAAAAAATCTACATGCTTGTTTGATAGAAACAGGCTGTCGGCGGTTGGTGTGTAGACTCCATTAGGTATGAGAATCTTAATCAATATTATATAAATTATTATTAAATATTTCAAGTATTTTAATATCATTATATATAAACGGATATCACTCACTTATATTGTTGAAGTCGGCAATTAGACCGACAGTTTTCGACAGATGTGCGCGAAGAAACGTCACCGGCGACGCGGGCGTGGCGCGCTCACCTTGAAAAAGACCGTCGAAATCGGTCGAAACTGTCGGTCTAATTGCCGACTTCAACAATATAAGTGAGTGATATCCGTTTATATATAATAATTTGTAGTAATGGCTCACTATAGTTTTATTTTAATATTGAGTAAGTATTCTGTATGAATAATTTAGGGGCATGTTAGTACATCTCATTATTAAAGATTTTGCAGAAAATTTTACTACGTTTCGCAATTAATTTTTCTTGGTTGTATTATAAACACACAAAAAAATACCTACCTAAATATTGGCAGAGACTCTTATTACACACCGGATACCAAATACTTACGTCGTCGTCGTGGTCATTTGGTATTACAATATAAACCTTTGAACCTGGTAGATAGGTATTAGATTTTATCAACTGTCCAATGCTATAATCAGCAGGCGGCGATAGGGGCCGGACAAAAGCACAAAGACTAACTTCCCTTGAACTGATAATTATTAAGTAATTACTATGTAGGTATCTATCTTCCATCCTTTAGGGTGGGAAGACAGGGCGGAACTCCTTATAATATTTCGCCATTTTGAGAGCAATCGGTGAATACCTACTTACGTTAAAGTAACAGGGTTGCCTGTAGCAGCAGCTAAATTTACTTAACTGTTGATTTCTAGCTAAAATAACTACTTACCGCATTGTCAGTCAGAGCAAATAATTGTAAACAGTAAGGGCTCAGACAGACGAGCGACAGTGGGTCGCGCGATAGATCGCGACACCTTTTGCGGAGGGTAGTCAGCTGTGCGCGTGCCGCGGGGTCTTCGCCGCCAAGTGTCACCCCGCTAATTATACGGGCGATAATAAAAGTACCTAAATAAATACTACAATATAATGTAAATAATTTTATATAATAAATAATGACCCCTCGGCCCGTGGGGTCCCGGCGCTTGGTCGCTTTATAAAGAGCTTAGCAAACGAGTAGTAGATGCCACTGGTGACCCAAGAGCTGGCAGCTACCTCGCTCAATGGATTAGCATCGCGATCCAGCGAGGTAACGCTGCCAGTGTCTTGGGTACTCTTCCTGTAACTATTTTTTTTTTAAATAGTTTAGATTAGGTTTTTTAAATATTGAATAAATAATGATGGCTACATTACGTATACATAATGTATATACTAATAAATAAGTATAATATTATTAATAATATAAAATAAATATGGTAAGTACTTATTATATTATGTGAGTACAATATTATAAGAAGATATGAAATGATTATGTATATAAATAGAGTAAATATAAGTTTAAATATCAGTGTACATAAATATAATATATAAACTAACTATGGTATCGAGCTCTTTACACTAAAAGTTGATTGATAAATAAATAAGACGACACGAATACAAAAAAGTCGTACTTACTTACAGTATCGGTAAAAGGTGAAAGTAATTCGCTGCCTTTCGGCAGTACTTTATAAGCTCTAGTACAGTCAATAGCACATCTAAACTCGTTGCAATGGGGACCATGTTACCGTTGCGCAAGGTGCTTTCATCTATACAGGTATAAGTAGCCATTCGAATGGAGGCAATTTGAGCGGAACTTGTTCGCTTTCCGGACCGTGAGGCCCAATGAGCCAAGACTGCAAATTTATGGGCCCTCAAGACTTTACACAGCGGGGCCACGGAGCCACACACATGACGGGGGCCCCGAAATTGATTTTTGAGGGGGTGTCTAGATTAACGTACTAATTACTGTACAGTCACGAAGAGGTATTGTTGAGCCACTATAATGCACAAGTTAGGAGTGGTTAGTGCAACGTACGCAGAGGTCATTATTAAATAAGATAATGAATTTTTCCTCTAGTCTCAGAGTTATATTCTGAAATTTACTATTTCGTAAGCTTGAACCCTTCCTGGGAATCTATTAAAAGTTTTACGCAATGATGGGAAAAAATTAGGTTCTTGTATTTTGGCCGGGGTTGCAACTACTTCATCTTCCTTGGACTTTGTACCACTATTATTGTGTACGTAATAAGCACTAAAATGTTATTTGAGTGTGAATATTACCTAATTAGGATAAAAAAAACCACGACCAGGATTCGAATCTTCCTCCTCGTCCTCTTCCTTCGACCTCGTCTTTTATTGGCACGCTCTTTTATATACTTATAAAATAATATGTCTATTATTTTATAAGTTTCTGTTGTTGTCAGGTTATTGTACACACGAAGACAGAGATAAGTATACAGGTGGCCTCAATAAGGTTGAGATTTTCTCAAAAACTACTGGACCGAATTTAATATTTTTTTACAGTTAAATAGTTTTCACTTTTATCTATCTAACAGTGAAATAATTCTTGCAATAGGTCAAGTAGTTTTGGAGATAATCTCAACCTTGAAAACTCTCCTGTACACATTTCTCTAGGTTCGACCGTACCTACATATCTTAAAAGCCTTATTTTACCTTATTTATTTGGTATTTAAATGATGCCGAATTTACCAACAGAACATACTCTTTTCAACGAAAATGTACCTACTATAAATTGTAGGTCAGGCATTTTGGAAGTCTGCAGCCGGGCATCGTACGGTCAGGCACGTAGTGAATGTCCCAAAATCTACGTTTGGTCGCTACTCGTACGTGGTCGTGGTCGGTCGTAAGTTATGCACATATATAATTCACATAGTTACTTAGTCCCACGTGACTAGTCTAGACACTTCGTGGATTGCAGTATTACACCACCGGGCTACGACATATATCCACTTTAATCTTGAGGTGAGACCTAGACGTGCGAAATGGATTTTTAAGAAATATTATTAATATAATATGTACAATAACCTGACAGTTGGCGACTGGTTGGTTCCGCGGCCATAGAAACGACTTGTTTATATTAAGAAGTACATCAGTTAGTTGTCAGTGTGCTAAAATAGAGATAGGTTGATTTTGTAATTTATTAATTTATTTTCAATAGATACATTCATAGATTCCAACCCGAGTCTCCATCATCCTGATCCATCCGCAACACTGACTCTTATATTCCACATAAAAAAATATTCAATAAAAACTAAAATTAAGTTACAAAACTACATTAAAAACTAGCTAACTAAAAACACTCTAAAAATACTCGGCCCTCTTGGGAGGGGTGCCCATCACACTGGCGGCATTCCCGCGCTGTATGGCTAGGCTCATCCTCTGCGCGAGAAAGCCGCCAACACGAGCGTCACTGTCGCCTCCCTCAGGCGCTTGACAAAACTACATTAAAAACTACCTAACTAAAAACACTCTAAAAAAACTCGGCCCTCTTGGGAGGGTGTCCATCACACTGGCGGCATTCCCGCGCTGTATGGCTAGGCTCAGCCTCTGCGCGAGAAAGCCGCCAGCACGAGGGTCACCCGTCGCCTCCCTCAGGCGCTTGCTGAGCTCCTTGTGGAGCGCGTGTGCACTCGGGCCACAGTGATTATTTAAGAAATATGGTGTTTCTGGAAATCCATTGCTACACCTAGGCTGTTATTCCTAAACGTGATTAAAAGTTACGCCACCGTTAGCCACGCTGTCCCTTTCTATCTTAACCTTTTTTTAACGAAGTGTGAAAGGGATAGCAACACGATTTAAGGGAAGTGAGGTGTAACTAGGTTTATGAATACCTAACAGCACTAGTCTATAATAGTCTATATTATATTTATATGTTACGGTAGGGTAAAGGCGGGATAGATGCCTCAGTAGGATAGATGCCT
This sequence comes from Tachystola acroxantha, assembly GCA_963506565.1. NCBI lineage: Eukaryota > Metazoa > Arthropoda > Insecta > Lepidoptera > Oecophoridae > Tachystola > Tachystola acroxantha. Next base: position 12,621,410 of record OY735871.1, read on the forward strand.
CATTTTCAAGAAACCTAACTTCCCAATCTCGCAACTAAAAAACAATAGTATAACTAAGAGCCGAAGACCCCCCGCACCTAATTTAGCCACTTGCCGTCGTGCGGTGAGGATTCGTTTCGCTCGTGTGTGGATTCATCTCCGCGGCGAACTTAACGAACACGTAAATTTTTTAAAGGTAAGTATTTGCTGTTGTATAACTTTATAAGTAGTTATTAATTCCGTTATATTTTTTATTACGTCAATATACTGATTCATCAAGTATGCATCTAGATGTAAATAGTGGCTCTTTTGTTTTTTATTTATTTAAAAAATACTTGGGCATCTATCCCTATCAAAAAGGATAGTTGCCCTGATTTTTCGCGGTATAGGTGCCCCTAGGGGCATCTATCCCACCATACACCATGTATACCCTATTTGTATTATATATGTGCTTTGAATATATATTTTGAACATATTTTTGTGTTCTGTTATATTTTTTTATGTATATGTATTTGGACTCTTCAGTTAAAAGTCCAAATTGTAATCGAACTATGCCACGAAAATACAAAAGAAAGGTACGAGGTCGAGTATGTTCTTGGACTACAGAAGAATTACAGTCAGCATTTTATTTTATCTCATAATTAGAATTAAATTGTAACAGTCGTTGTCAATTAAAAGATTTTAAAAACTGTAAAACGCTTTTCATTATAGATAAATAAAATAAAGACATAAATAAAATATTATTAATATTATGCTTATACAGTATGAAGGGCATCTATCCTCGTTAGTATTTTCATGGTGGGGCAACTATCCATACGTGTAGGCATCTATCCTCAAAAATGGAGCTCCACAAAAAGCTAAAATCTGCAAAATCTGTAATTTATAGGTCCAAAAAGACAAATCACAGATGAACATAAAGGATTAAACTAGTTACATATATAGACATTATTTACATAACATTAATATTTTTTAAATTAGGAGTATATTTCAAAAAGTGGGGCATCTATCCCGCCTTTACCCTATAGTTATTGTCCGTGGTTTACGTCCGTTTAAAAAGTTATCTTCGATAAAAGTTTAATTTGCGGAAGGTCCAGTTCGCATTTGGTTTGAATTATCATAAGAGATCGGTTTGCTGCGTCATTCCTTGGGAAATGTCCGTTTATATTGCTGTAAATCAATCGTGTTCCACTTAGGTCACAGATAAAAGTCAAAGTCAAATCTCTTTATTGCAAGTAAGCACTTTATGTACATCTTTGCACATCAACATATTTTTTGAATTTACATTTACACCACTTTGCAAGGTAAAGGTGCCAACGCTGAGGAGAAAAAGTGGCAAAAACTCTCAGCAGCACATCTTTTAAAGTTAAAAATATCACAATAAATCGAAAGGTTCCAGTAATAACACAAAGTTTTAAAACTTTTATAATCACCTAACATTATAATTGTGAATCAGTGTGATTTAGTACACTTCGCTAAATTATACGAATATTAATTAAACTTTATTTAAAGCAGCGGGTCTAAAATTTCACAATTCACTGGGCAGATACGTCAAATTAACGTACAAACGACCGACATATTAGATTCGACCCACTGTGTACATATGTGCCGTCGACAGCATATCGTATCAACCCTACACAAACCCACTGAATTTTGGCCCGTATTACCATTGTATAAAATGCCCCCGTTTACACTGATGTGCTGTTGACTGTAGGGCTAAATTGAATGCATGTTGCACATTTTCGAAGGTTATAGCCGATTCACTTGTTCATTTTATGATACATAGCGCGGTTCAGGAAAACATGGAGTATTTTGAGAGTTTGTAATAATAACAATTTTTTATAAATCGTCCCACTGCTGCGCAAAGATCTTCCCACTCCTCTTCCACCCATCTCTATATCTAACGATATCATCTCTCCACCTTCACCGAGGTATTCCCTGACGCCGGCGACCGTTTAATGGCACCCATTCTGTGACAGATCGGGTTCATCGGTCCTGCATCAACAAACATGGCCTACCCAGTTCCACTTTAATGTAGCTGCTTTGCGGGCCACGTCTGCTACGCCAGTAGTGAAATTATGTAAAAACGAAAATAAGGCAATCAAAGATCCATGCCCCGTATGGCCATGTCCTTACTTTACATAAGTCAATGCCCTCGGAGAGTATTCCAAGAAATGAGAACAAAATGCTTCTGATCTCTTGATGTATGTTTCGACTACACTGAATATATCTGAAGACTTTTTATTTTATTTGTTGGGGAAAACTACAGCTTATAACAAAATATAGAACTTAAATGTAAAACATAGGTAACTAAGAAGATCCAATGCTGTAAGTTAATCGTTAATGTAAGTATTTACTGTTGAGAATAATTTTTTTACAATTAGTTTACAGTCTTTAACGAATATTGCAAAAGAAAAGAACAAGGTGTACACATAAAATACATAATTATAAAGCATGCAGATGATAACACAAATTACTAGTATTAGTTGTGGATAAGGTATAAAATGTTACCTATAGTATACTTAATATAAACTCATACATATACGACATAAATAAAATAGCTTCGTACAATTAACCCTATGAAACATCCAAACATCCCTACAAACCGAAAACCGCGGTTAGGGCTGCCGGCAGTATGATTAGTGATCACGACAACCGAACGTCAGGACATTGTGCGGCTGACATCACGGCTCTGGGAGAGACAGCCCTGACAATTACAGTTCGTGAGGCTACTACTGAAGGTATATTTACAGAAGGGGAGGATGTTTCCGCATTTAATGAAAACAGGAAGACAATATTAGGTAAAATATGAGACATGAATAAAACATTTTGTTTCGTATACAAGATTCATTTTTAGCCATTGATCTCCTATAATCAACTAAATACACAAAGGTCTCACTAAAACAATTTAAAAAACGTCCAAATAAGGGTCCACTGTTAACGTCCAAATAATGTCCAATAAAGCAAATGAGGGTCCATTCAACCGTTTGGACCTTTTTTGCGCTCGGACATCTTTAGAAGGCAGACTGTGTATCTAGTTGTTTATAGGAGATCAATGTTTTTAGCACGAGAACTTATAAGTATATTTTTTTAAACCTATAAATTGTCCCACTACTGGGCAAAGGTCTCCCCCCTCCTCTTCCATCCATCCCTGTCCTGACCCATCCCTGTAAGTAACGATATCGTCTCTCCACCTACGCCGAGGTCTGCCCCGACGCCGGCAACCGTAAGTAATACTATTTTGGTAAAATTGGGTTCAGGATTTTTAATAATCTTGTTATCACTAATCTTGTGCTCACAACTTAGAAACTTATAAAACTATGATATATAATACTCGTAACTTCGAATAGTAAGTAATAACTGATAACAGAAGCTAAAAACTTGTTGATAACCCAATCAGTCCAGCTTAGGACAGAAATATCGCGGCGAACCCATTCAACTCCGGCATGTGCCATACTCTCCGTAATAGCACTTTTATGAGCTTTTTATGATCTGAAGTAATAAAACCAGTCATCGTATCACGTCTCAATATCATATGAAAATCGCATAGGCAATAATTCTTTCGCGGTCGCCGGTTATTTAATAATGTTATTTTATTAGGCGGACAGTAAAAGGCTGCGGCTTGGCCATGAAATTCAGAATTAGAAGCTTTCAAATTGATTATTTTTCGGCGAATTGCGTATTGTTCGATAATTTTATTTTGGGATATGATGGTAACTAGAACTATTTATTACCTAAATCGACCCACATGTGAGGATATAATATCTGAAATTAGTTCAGGATATTCCAATTACCTACAGATTACCCTTCTGAGATATTGATTCTATTCTATTTTTATTTGAATGGCTTCTACTCTTATTTATAGAGATAATTTTGCCAATGTCAAGTTATTTAGAGTATTCATGTAAATAGAAAATTAAACAATTAGTAAAAAATCACTTCACTTTTTAAAATATGGCTGCTTGATAATTAGTCTGTTTCATCATTTTATGGCAAATTTTTGACAGTCCTTGTCATTTTTGACAGTTTTTGTCATTCTTTTGCCATTTTTGACGATTCTTGACAGTTCTTGTAATTTTTGACCGTTCCTGTCAAGTTTAATCAACGTCGGTAAAAAGTTATGTCGGCCATAATGTCTGTCGGGCGAAAGTCGTGTCGATCAACTGTAGTGTCGATCAAACGTAATGTCATACGTTGTTCGGGCAACTGTTAGTCGATCAAAAGTTTTAGAATCCTTATTATCGAGTTTGTATGGAATTAGTAAGACGTGACGTCACGATTATGATTGAACGATTATAATGCCTATGGGAATCGTAGTAGTATAATGTTCTATAAAACGTTTTTGTATAGGTAAGGAGAGGAACGAAATAAATTGAATAATTGGCACTGCTGAATAATGCAAGTTATTCTCCAATCTACATATTAAATTAAAGTGGCTTTGGTACCAATATAAAATCGGAAAATGGGCGGACAGCTTGAACAATCTGCTTACATTTAGTTAGGTAGTATATTTCATGCAGCACATGTATCTAAATAATTTAACAAAATATACTTCATGTTAAAAATAATTTAAGTATCTTAGGTAAGATTTTAATGTGATTTAAACCATTTAAAAGTTACTTTTATAATTGGTTTCCAAAGTTTATTATACCTTATCAGGTATTATTTAGTCTGAAAACTGATAACAGGGTCACATGCAAGATCGAGATAACCCTGGGTTAAGTACTTAACCCGCGAAAACTCCGAACATTTTGTTCGGGTTAAATCGCTAACTCTAGAGTTATCTTATATTGCAAGTGGGGGTAATTCATTTCACTTAGGAATTAACACATTCGCGGACACTTAGTCACCCATGTTTCGCACTAAAAAATTGTATGAAAAATTTGGAACTGTTATAGCAGCTTCGTTATACAGGGTGTAACGTAAATGGTATATGAAGCCGAAGGGAGGGTGTTCAGTATCGGTAACTGAACAACTTTTGTTTTACGACTTTTCGATTTTTGCGTATTTATTTTTTTACTTTTCATACATTTCGTAGCGGTCAGCTGATCGATTTGTATGAGACATTAATTTATTTTTATTTTTTAATCGAAAAGTCGTAGAACAAAAGTTGTTCAGTTACCGATACTGAACACCCTCCCTTCGGCTTCATATACCCTTTACGTTACACCCTGTATAGCACGCAAGGTAGACCATTGAATATGACGATAACCGCTACGCGAACGTGTTAATGTACCACACAAGTTAAAAAGTTAAAAGTCACACCATACACTTCATGTACTTCCACCTATACAATTGACTAAGAAAATATAATTCAACGAAGATGTTATATTAAAAATAAATGCAGAATGTACATACCTAGGTATTTATTCATCGAATAAAACACTATCCTATGATACAGAAATAACGATGTCCACCGGAAACGGAAGAGAAATAGAACAAATGGAAATGTGCTCCCGATATATCGTTTTGGGTATTGTATATCAAGCCTTGTATACTATCTAGCCAAAATCTCTTGGCAAGATAGCAGCTTCATTTTGTATTTATGGCTAAGCACAGAAAATGTATTTGTAACAATAAAACTAAGTTAAGCTTATCTATAAAGTAAACGTTTTGGTACCTCAAAATTAGACATTGCCACATTTCAATGGAAATTGCCTCACCTACAAAACTAGTTGACCATTTAAGATGTACCTATCATTTTGTTGGGAACTTATTACAGGTTTCGTATTGCATAATCATAATCAGTATCATTTTCTACTACTCCCGCAACTCCTATAGAAGAATAACAAAAACAATGAATAAATCGCTTCGATTTCTTACTATTTTCTGAATTCTTAATTAAGCTGTTGTATTCGAATCGCAACTTGTACAAAACTTTATTTTAAACCAATAATTTTAATAAAAAACGGAGATATTTTTACATTTATTCGTTATCTTGTACATCTTGCGGTTGATGGTGGGGCAGAATCTGGCATTGTCATTTCATCACACTTTAAACGTTGACACAAAGCATAGAAAATTGCACACCGATGGAAATCAAATACTACACTTACGACTTATATTATACCTAGTCCTGAGACTTAATTGACGTCCAATTTAGTCATTTCTTGATTCACATTTCTTATAAGTGCTAGAATCTTGTAAGTACTACAAAGTCAAATTTCTTTATTGCAAGTAAGCACGTTGTGTACATATTTACACGTCAACATATTTTTGAATTTACATTTACCTTTTACACCACTTAGCAACAACTCACTAATTCACTAGCAAGAAAAAGGCTGAGGAGAAAAAGTGGCAAAAAAATTCTCAGCGCCCTACCAGCAACCTACTTAGTAGGTAGTTGATTGTTTCTGGAGATAATGGTGGCTCATAATTGTGCACCAACCGCGTCTAAATTCTTTTAATTTAAAATATTAAACAAACAAAAATATTTTTCCAAAAAATACATAAAAGTTTGTACAATTAGTAAGATTTTTAATCAACACAGAAAAACAGCCCTTCCATTTCGAACCATAAAGAAAATTAACTACGTCAGAAGTGCCGGAGCCAAGAAAATTTCCTTTGTCTTCGAGAGAATGAATAATGCAACGCCAACTGTATTCATTGCAACGAACGAATGCTCCGTTGCCCGTTGAAGACGTGAGATGTTGCATTTTCAGTGCATAGCATAGACAAAGAAGCTTCACTGAGAATAAGCGGGGTGTAAACGTTCGCCGAACAAAAGTTTATTCTACCGGCATATCTTCGATAAGTACCTACATCATATTTTCGAACGAAACTTTTTTGAACAAAAATCATTCGAACGGTACTTCGATAGATTACAATTTGTAGCAAACGTTCGTTCAAATGACATTTCTTTGATACATCCTGTTTTCGGGTATATTAATAGTGTAATCATTACCCTTTTTCTGGGGCATACATACATATGTATGCCATCCTGCCCCCTTACCTTTAACTCTTATAGCAGTATTACTTTCATAATACTTTGTTACTTCGTACAATGACAACCTTAAAGTAAGCTTATTAAGGTGGACATTGTACGAAGTAACAAAGTATTATGAAAGTAATACTGCTATAAGAGTTAAAGGTAAGGGGGCTGTAGTCTAAACGGTTTGATGGATTTTGGTGTATGAGGTATCGTTAGATTCGTCTTGATTACGGGAGTGTCACAGGGCATAAAAATATAATCAAAAGCGGATAGTTTAAACAATGATTTCGAGTTAAAATAACTAATTTCGTTCCTACTAATCGTAAACTTTAAACAACAGCAACCAATCTGTCGTTTATTACAAACAAAAAAGTTATTGTAATTTCAATTATATTTGCTCCGCTAAACAGCTCATTTTTGAAAATAGTTGTGGATCTAAAACTTCGTCATCTATATTACAAAACATTGTTAATTATATGTATGAGATTCACAGTATATATTGGAAATATGAAAATCTAATATTAAAATAACATTGTATTGAGAGATGTAGCTCGCTTCGCTCGAATAGAGCAGAAAAAAAAACTAAAACAAGTATCCATTCTGTTAAAATCCTAATGAAATAATATCCACATCGTCGGTGAATGGAAATAGAAAAGCCCTTGATCCAATTTCACCTAGAAATCTTTTTAACCGGTGCGAAAAAGGAAAAATCACAGTAAAGGGTCTGCCGAACGAATCCATCGGTGCCAAAATTGAAAGAGACGGACCGCATAAAAAATTTATAACCGGGGTCCACTTCCGAAATCGTAAATTGTAAATCAGGCCCAAATCACTCCTCGTCTTTATTTCAAATGACTTTTACTGGGCTTAAATTAAAAAGGCTACATTTACAAAGTTGCGTAACAATCATTTTGATGCATCTCCTACAGATTTCTACTCATAATTGTTGTTCTGTTATTGGTGTCCAATGAGTTGCTGTGATGTGTGACATTTGCAAGTTTGAAAGATTGACGACTGTAATCTCACTTGTCATCTCTCCTTTGTCCCAAATCGTATCTGAGTTTCAGTGGCTCAGACTTAGATGGGTAAAAATCCCATTTCGTTGATAGAATGTAACGATAAGGAAACCCCTTTGAGGGACTGGTTCCTTTGAATTTTAATTTTTTCGCCAAAAAATTGAAGGCACGAATAAAATGGCATTCCTTGTCTATGAGACTGAGAGTGATGAATAAATGAAGGCTACCGAGACGACATAGAATGTACCTTTATATTAGAACGACATAGAACGTCACTGGCCTTGACTGAAACTGAATGACTGACTCCACAATGTTTCCTTAATGAAGACTGGTAGAAAGAAAAAGTGTATCATGAAAACATTGCGTGGCTAAGAACAATTTTGTGTTCGTAATACGTATACTTACCCACATAGTATGCAAGATATTTTGGAGATTGTACTTGAAACACGAATTGTAGACAATCAATTCGACCTATGTTGACCTACGGTAGTATTTCAATCCTTTTATAACCATAAAGGGTTGCAGATATAATGCTGTGTTGCGACATACATGATGATCGTATGATGATATTGATAGGCTCATCTCTAGCTCGGAAATAAACAGAATGGCAAAGGACTGAGGGCCGACGTGCCGTCGCATGGCGCGGCGTGTTAGGGCTAGCGTACAATGCCACGGCGCGGCGTGTTATGGCGTCCAGAGGCTCCGGCCACCGGTGCACGTTGTCGGACGGCGGAAGTCTCCGGCGGACGGCGCCATCTACCGGTGCACGATATCGGCCGGCGCCGGTCACAGGCGGACAACATTCGTGCCGGCTGACGGCGCCGTCCTTTGGCGCGGTACACGGCGCCGTGCCGTCGCATGGCGCTGCGTGTTACGGCGTCCAGCGGCACCGGCCACCGGTGCACGTTGCCCGACGGCGCAAGTTAAAATAAAATAATTGTACGTTTATTTAGGAAATATCAAGGGACGTTGTTATATCGGTGTAACTGGAAGCCTATCCCTGGGCCCTGTTATCGAGTCAAATAAAGTCAAAGGTCGACAAGTTTCGGCGCCGAAAGTAATTTGTGCGTGTTGCTACAATTTGGGCCTTTTGTCGGGAGCCGGGAGTCACGTTTTGTCTTGAGTGGTAATCTCGTTTTTCAGAACAACGTGTGTTTTTGTGACGTTGGACTTTAGTGTTGTTTCTTTACTAATATTGTTAACGTTATTTTAGACATGTGATGCTTTTACTACTAAAGTAGGTAATGGTAGCGATTCTGGTTTGTCTTTTCTAATTTAATTGATTTCAGTCTCTTCACTTATTTTGATTAAAATAATAACAACATATTATTACATAGAGTGGTAATTCCATTCGCCCTAATTTAATTTATTTATTTCGAAAACACCAGTGGAGTGGAGTTGTAATTTATTTCTAATCTATATCGGTAGCTGTTAGACGCAGATAAAATAATATATTCCCATTTTATTTTGACAATAATAATAAATTACAAACCGTGTTATTCATAAATACCTACTTATAATCACTAATAATAATACAAATTATAATCACTAATATTAACTGTAATAAATAAGGCTGTGTTTCTATTAAACAATACCTAAATAAATACACATAATTTATACGATAATGTTTTGATATTTTCTTGCATATGCGCTATGCAAAACGAAAATAATGGTTCGATTCCCAGCCGTGATGAAAATTTTTCTCCATTTATCATTTATACGATAATATTTCGATTTCACAAGTGTCTTCGTATCAACTTTATTGGTAATTGTAAGCACATAAAACACGAATTTGTTTCTGACCGAAACAAAAACGGTTCACTACTTTACCAGCAATCTTGGCAACCATTCAAAAAGGCATTACCCAGAAGTTACGAAGCTGTGAGTTTAAGTATACGGAACTTTATGAATAGTCGTGAACTTTATGATTGATATTACTTTTCTCTGATGAGGATGGGGTTAGGCTTATAAACAAACTTGTAAGATCAACAAAAATCTAGTTTTTTTCAAAAATGTGTGCAATAAAAGAAAATCTGGTCTCTAAGTAAGACTAACTCTTAGATATAAGTGTTAATTTATAGAATTTTAGGTCAAAATTAAATTACTTATTAGTCTTATTGTATTACAGAGTAGATGAATTTCTAAATGAGAAAATATAATAAACAATCGCTACCTAGTACTTCTTAGTTACTACAATTTACTTTATATTTGAAGAAGAAATGTCGTCTCTCTCTTGTATTGCTGTGCCTAAACAAGGTCCATAAAGAACATTTTAATGTTAAGTATGTGAACATCTGTATTATAACTTATGGAATGCAATAAATATATTGAGTATTGAGTATTTAGGCTAGATCGTAATGTGAATAAAATGTCATACTATGGCACTTTATTTAATAATAATAAAAGCAATCTTACTCTATAACTTTATACCTCCGTAAAATAAGGTCCTATGATATGATGAACGTAGGGAAATATATCAAGATATTATGCGGCAGATACCCTTGACTTTGAAACGATTGCTGCGGACGTGACCGAGATGGCAATGTCAGGAAATCCAAGTAATATGTACGAGCAGATCAATGGTAACACTTGCAGTACGATTTCAAGTCTTACGATGCAAGCAATAAGGACGGTCCAAAGTTCAAAGTGTTACCATTGATCTGCTGTCGACTGTACGAGTAGACAAATCTCGTTTTCTATACAATCTATTTGGTTGGTTACAGAGGATTGAATTCGATTTGAGATACAAATAACAATGGGGGTTCTCTTGAAAATGGCGGGAAACGACGGTTGCGAAATTATTTGATAATTTTCCTTTTAATGTCTACAGGACAGGGACTATTTTGTGTTAAATATCACGTTAAATTAATCAGAAAATGTTCGCGAATGACAGTACGGTGAAGTTATTGGATTATTTATGTAAGATCTGAAGTTTCAAGCTTTTATCAAGAGTTCCCGCTACAAGCTCGGGAGTGAACGTGACTGTCGAGCTGCTTCGTCCAGAGTGATGACGCTACGGCGACTCCTCTGGATGAAGACATGAAGACGCGGCTACCCAGGGTGAAGACGCTACTGCGACTCCCCTGGAGGAAGATAGAAGACTATTGAATATATTGAATTTTCTGTAACATGACATTGGCAAATGACGAACTGTCGAGTCCATTAATAAAATAAATAAATAAAATAACAGTGGGCGAATCGAAAAAAAATTAAAAATTAATTGAAATGAAATTTTATTCAATTGCAATTTAGATATTTATATTCTAGATACAAATTTACTAGTCCCAACACACTAGGATACCGTTGTGGGAAACTATACAGGTGTAACGGAAAGTGTATATGAAGCCGAGGAGAGGGTGTTCAGTATCGGTAACTGAACAACTTTTGTTCTGCGACTTATCAAATAAAAATAAATTAATATCTCATACAAATCGATCAGCTGACAGGTAGGTACGAAATGTATCAAACGTCAAAAAATAAATTAGTGAAAATCGAAAAGTCGTAGAACAAAACTTGTTCAGTTACCAATACTGAACACCCTCCCTTCGGCTTCATATGCCCTTTCTTCATACACCCTGTATAGTCTTTTCCATATGTACATAGTAAAATACGCAAATATCACAAGTACAATCGATTACTCAGAAAGACCGATAAACATAATTATACATACAGGATATAATACTATAGTTACGTTACGATATGATAATCAGCAGAGCGGAGGGGCTAGCACGCGCGAGCTTAGCGATCCGGCGCGGAGCTGACAAACTGACGTCACTACAAGGCGTTTGACAATGGCTTGACAGCTACGCGGCGTTACGCCGATCGCTACCACTATTATGGGTTTATTCCCGATGTCCCCCACTCGTTTGTCCCCCACTGGTGGACAGTGACACAATTTTTATAAAAGATGTGCCGATGTCCCCCAGAAAATAACTATTATTCAAATTGAAGAAGCTCGTATATGAATTCGACCTTAAGGTATCGAATTTGAGTTCTAATTTACCAAAAACACAAGTCTCTTCAAACAAGTTTGGTAATAAAAATTCACCACAACAGTTTGCGAGGGAAATTAGCATGGCGCTGAAGTTGACGTTTGAAGACGTAGGAGAGGCCGCTCCATATAAACTGTTATTATCACACGGAACTCGACTCTTATACATATACTCTAATCTAGGTATAGGTATTGTTGGCAATCAATTTATAGGGTTCCGAAAAAAAACTTACATAAGGCCTATTTTTTGTGTTAATTTGTCAATAAGTCAAAGCTCTGCTATCTCTCATCTTAAACAATACATAGGTATGTTAGTATAGACTAACATCAGTAAAATAATAATGAAACATCCACCGATTTAAACCATCTTTAAACCATGAATTGCAAGAGATGAATTATTTCAATTACCATGAACATAATAAAATAACATAACTTTCAAATCGTGTTTGTTTTGTTTACCCGATTGACGAAAGAAAGAGGCTAATACTTTAGAGTGTACCACGTATGTATGTCGGTCCTATTGTGGCCTCATGCAGTTTAAAAAGCTCGATATACCTATTTTGATATTATGAGTGTCTCGTATCTTTGTTTTTTAATAATTCCTCCCAAGTACTTGTTAAAGTTCTAAACTAGACTTTTTGAAGATGACATAATCGCTTATAAATGTGGCTTAATCGCAAACTCGCCCACAAAATAACTGGTCTGCGGGCGCGTTTCCCTTTTGTAAATTTTCACGTAGTAAACTGGCCCACATGCTTTAATGATACTGGGCGAGTTGCTTACGGGCGAAAATTACAATAGTAATGTCGCCCAATGTATACCAAATACAGTAGAACCTACGTCTTTTAAAAAATATGAAACATTAAAAAACTCTATCTAGAAATTTCACCCATTGTAAGTAAGATTTTTAATCAACACAGAAAAACCGCCCTAACCTAAAAAGCCCTTCTAACCACATCGATGAAGTAGCATTATGGGTATGGTTGCATAACATATTGCGATAACAATTTATAGGGAGCACCTCTAACATCAACGGTCTTAAGTATGTAAATTATCTGCCTGTCTGAATATTCGCATGAAGATGAGAACTTCACAATTTAAGTACTAACTCGTGTGGAAAAGTACTTTTAGCTCTTATACATCATTGATAGCATACCTAAGTAGGTATCTGATATTTAATAACGTTTGGAAGTTTTCTTACAGGTTTGCATAGGTGCAGCTAACAGCAGATCAAGTCTCACACTTTGGACCGTTCTTATTATCTGCGTCATAAGCGTTGAATTCGTACTATAAGTGTTACTATTGATCTGCTGTTGTCCGTACCTACCTATCGTCGCTTGAGAGTAAAAACCACGTATGTGCACAGAGGAAGATAAAGACAGGAGGAGTAAAAAACGTCTACTGAAAAATGACATTGCCACATTTCAATGGAGCCCCACCTACAAAACTATCAGGTACAGAAGCTGTACCTATCATTTTGTTAGGGACTTATTACAGGTTTTATATAGCATAATCAAATCAGTAGGAGTTGCGAGAGTAGTAGAAAATGATAACAAAAACAATGAATAATTCGCTTCGATTTCATACTATTTTCTGAATTTTTAATTAAGCTGTTTTTTTTCTACTCGCTAAATGTACAAAACTTTATTTTGAACCAATAATTTTAATAAAAAACGGAGATATTTTTACATTTATTCGTTAACTTGTACATCTAGCGGTTGACGGTGGGGCAGAATCTGGCATTGTTATTTAGTGTGACGAAACTCTAAATGTAATTTATATAAATCGATAAAAATTGACTCATAGAAAAAGCGCCATACGAGGTTTTAACTTTTAAGCGAGGCTATCCGCTATGTGAAACTAAAATATAAATATTCGATTCGAACCAGGGACCTCGCTATCCATCGCCTCTTATCCTATCTTATGTAAGTAGTACAAAATACTCATGCCTGTATGAAAGTGATACAACATTCTGGCACAAAGTAGAGCATATCAAGCAAATCAGAAACTGTCTAGTCCACAATGGACAAAAACCGTGAGTTCATGTTTGTAACAATAATTACTACTTATGCTTAGGTCTTCTGTTACCTCAAATATTAAAATGACAATGCCAGATTCTGCCCCACCATCAACCGCAAGTTGTACAAGATAACGAATAAATGTAAAAAAAATCTCCGTTTTTTATTAAAATTATTGGTTTACAATAAAGTTTTGTACAAGTTGCGATTCGAAAAAAACAGCTTAATTAAGAATTGTTATTCTTCTATAGGAGTTGCGAGAGTAGTAAAAAATGATACTGATTATGATTATGCAATATGAAACCTGTAATAAGTCCCCAACAAAATGGTAGGTACAGCTTAAATGGGCACGTATTTTTGTAGGTGGGACAAAGCTCCATTGAAATGTGGCAATGTCTTTTCTTACCAACATTACCACCTTATCAAACTATTCAATTCATGTTCCCACTAAACTAAAAACCCCGGGCTCGAAAGACCGTCATCTCAGATCCTTTTAACCCTCAGCTTAGAGTGAAAGAAAACAACGTCGGAACTTGCCTGTGAATCCCGCGGGAATCCGTCCCGGGAATCCCGGATGAAGTGTCCGGGAATTCTCTTGTCATATTTTATCTACGCCACTTGCCGTCTCGATGCTCGATGTTATTCAATTTTCTTTGAAGAGCTCGTTCGTAGCTCTGTTTGTCTGTCAAACGCGGATCGGCCATAAATGTGATTTAGACGATGGTTTAAGCCTTCGGTTTTTTTTAATGGTCTCGACAGTTCGTCATTTGCCAATGTCATGTTACAGAAAATTCAATATATTCAATAGTCTTCTATCTTCCTCCAGGGGAGTCGCGGTAACGTCTTCACCCTGGGTAGCCGCGTCTTCATGTCTTCATCCTTCGGTTTCTTTCTAACTTAATGTTTGTAACGAAGTGTGAAAGGGACAAAAACATAAGTGAGGTTATAGAAATATGCAAGTCGGGCAAGTTAAAGTCACTAACCATTAGGTGTGATGGTGGCCCTTCACTTGGCTTTTCGTATTTGCGTATTTGTCATAATTGCCATGTGTGGTTGGTATGTGTGATAAAATATTCATCTTATTTGTATGTACAGCCGGCTGGCCTTTTTTCTCCTGTCAAAGCCTCCTGTAAAGCCTACGAAATTTTTGTACTTTTTTTTCGCAAAAAATCTGACATTGACGGCTAGCAAAAATCGACGCGGCTCAGCCCCCAGATCAAGTGTAACACTTTGGACTTTGGACCGCTCTTATTATGCCGTTGTGTCAGTAGTACCATTGATTTGTACCATTGATGGTACAAGTGACACAACTTTGTATCCTTAGTACCATCAATGGTAGGCCCGGTATCCACCAAAGCGGAGGGGAGAGGAGACGAGAGATGTGTTTGGAATAACCAATCAGATTTCGTTATTTCACATCTTCTCCCCGCTTAGGAGAAGGAATGAAATCTGATTGGTTATTCAAAACACATCTCCTCTCGTCTCCTCTCGTCTCCTCTCGTCTCCTCTCGTCTCCTCACGTCTCCTCACGTCTCCTCTCGTCTCCTCTCGTCTCCTCTCGTCTCCTCACGTCTCCTCACGTCTCCTCACGTCTCCTCTCGTCTCCTCTCGTCTCCTCTCGTCTCCTCTCGTCTCCTCTCGTCTCCTCTCGTCTCCTCTCGTCTCCTCTCGTCTCCTCTCGTCTCCTCTCGTCTCCTCTCGTCTCCTCTCGTCTCCTCTCGTCTCCTCTCGTCTCCTCTCGTCTCCTCTCGTCTCCTCTCGTCTCCTCTCGTCTCCTCTCGTCTCCTCTCGTCTCCTCTCGTCTCCTCTCGTCTCCTCTCGTCTCCTCTCGTCTCCTCTCGTCTCCTCTCGTCTCCTCTCGTCTCCTCTCGTCTCCTCTCGTCTCCTCTCGTCTCCTCTCGTCTCCTCTCGTCTCCTCTCGTCTCCTCTCGTCTCCTCACGTCTCCTCTCGTCTTCTCTAATCTCCTCGAGTCTCGTCTCCTCTCCGCTTGGTGGATACCGGGCCTAAATGACTTATAATAATTACGTAGAGCCCTCATAGATTATTTTCCATCATCTTCGCATAGCAGTATTGTATATCCACGGCAGTATTGTATGTCAACATATAGGTATATACGTACGTTATCACTACTCAACAAAGCCTACGGGGATATCGTAAAGTTTTAATGGGTTCGTTTAGAAATTCTCGTCTCAAAGGCGCGGGATGGATTTTGTTCGTTCTGAACACCGCCTCATTTTTTTCTTGATTGGTGCAGTGGAAAAAAACGGTCAAGTGCGATTCGGACTCGGTCTTGATAGACGGACAGAGAGGGACAGACAGACGGATAGAGAGACAGACAGACAGACGGGCAACAAAGTGATCCTATAAGGGTTCCTTTTTTTCCTTTTGCGGCACGGCACCCTAAAATAATTAATTAGATACAGAAAAGATTAGCTGTGGTTGTTAAGTATTCACAACTGCAGCTAACACCATTACAAGGGAGGACTTCTTTTTTGTCTAAAATAATTGTCTTTGAGTGATTTGATTGTCTAGTTTGATTGGTAGGTATATACCGAAACCCACACCAAGTGTCTTATTTTGTAAACAAAAACTACCCTACACTACTAACATTTTAAGCTGTTCTGTGATTATTGCATAGTTATTTCCACATTATTAGATCGGATCACTTTATTTTTACAATGATGAACAGGTTCGATCACTCAGTTCCTTCAGTGTTTCATCACAACAGGTAATTAGACGATCATATTTGTATACAAAATAAGACACTTGATTGGGCTGCGGTATAAGTATAATGATTTTCTCTGACTGAGAATACCGTAGTTGTATTATTAAGAAATCAACAGATAAGTAAAAATTTAGCTGCTACTACCAGGCAACTCGTTTTTTTTCAATGTAGCGTTTTATTTACGTATGTAAAAGCAAAGTAACTCATCGGAACCGCCGCACGGGACATTAAGCAATGTGGTCACAGAATTAACTAATATTTAGCCAAGAACATTAAGTAATATTTAGTTCGACGACAGTATTTGGAGTTGGGCAATGCGCCAAATGAAGCTCTTTATGGTAGTGTTATTTGATGCTATGCAGCAAAGCTTGTAAGAGCATTTCCTCGGATATTATTAGACGAATAAATATTTATATTCAATAAAAATATATTCACCTATATATATATATGTCTACCCTTAATTTAAGTTATCACTTCATGGGGTTTGCTAGAAAAAATCTCTCATAGAGATAAGTTACGCCCTTTGTGCATGTCTTTTCTTTTTATTTTGTTACATTAATGTATCTGTGTGTACAATAAATAGTTATTATTATTATTCACCTAACGAATATGCTGAAACTTTTAATTGGCATGTAACTTTTATTTGTACGTCAAGTCATACTTATAACTAACTTGTGCTTAGTTGTTAACTTATGCTGTAATGTAAGTTGGCCAAATAAAAAAAAAAGTTCGTATGAATAAATTTAAATACTTAATTAATAATTTTTTGTTTATAGTTTTTATTTACATATTTGCTGTCTGTAATATAATATTTTTTGTCGTTTAAAATAATTATATATCAAATTTGAAAGGTCGCATCTCACCCATAGGAGGGTGAGTTGCCACCTAAGTTAAAATTAAATGATATTTTGCAAGTTAAGCAATTGTAGTAGGTATATTTGTAGATTTACTTACCTACTTATAAGTAAGTAAATCCTTATTGTCGATTACATTGGTCGCAATAAGGTTTAGGGATAATCCTTATTGTATCCTTATTGTCCTTATAGTATTAATCGTATTATTGAGATGCACTCACAATCTTGGAGGTTTTATCGATAAAGGCGATATCTTCCAGACAATAGATAATGTCATTAAAATATCACAGAAAATGTATGTCTAAATAAGGTCGGTCATTAAGGCTTCGATGCGCGTATTTTCAGTTTTTCTACGAAGGCTACGGCATTGACCACTAAAATTAAACGTCTGAAAAAAATATACTTAATGCAATCTTGGGGTGTCTATTTAGAGACTGATGAATACCGATACATGATTGGACTAACTTCGCTCGTTAGAAAAAAATCGCAAACATGTCTTTTAAAATGAAAATTATATCTAAACCCAAATAGTTATTCATACAAATATATCAAAAACGAGAGCTTGTTTAAAAAAAACAACTAAATTTTTATTGAAACAAGCGAATATCGAGGCACTGCGCCGTCATTTTCACTCCGCCGCTGAGGGCATCTTGTGTCTCACTCTTGGCTTTTGACAACATTAACATACTGCGCCTTAACATACTATTCTGGACATGATGTTTATTGTAATTTAATAACTCTAGGTATTTTATCGATTGTCTTTTTCAAACCTATGTCACCTATGTCTACAGCATTAAGGAATTTATGGAACAAAAAATTCTAAATTAACTAAATTTTATTACTTACTTATTTTATATACAAATTATTACAATTGTAAATTATTTCATACAATTAATTGTAAATGTGACGTGTAAATTATTTTACGAATAAATGAATCTGAATCCATATTAATGAATTTAAAACGCGTGCACCTAATTACCCTCATCAACGTGACTGAATTAACGACTACACAACTGACGATGTCAGCGCCAACTGCCGGCAAAAACGTCCACAAAACACCCCAACACCACTCCCGGGACACGACGATCCACGACCGTTGACAGACTGCCCCGGGGAAATTGTTTTTATCGTAACCCACCGTCTGCAACATGAAGGAGAAATGCCGCGCTCATTGGAGAGAGCCTAAAGTCTAGAGCACTGTCTGCTGAATAATGCTCTATTATTATTCGGGG
Organism: Tachystola acroxantha; assembly: GCA_963506565.1. Lineage (NCBI taxonomy): Eukaryota > Metazoa > Arthropoda > Insecta > Lepidoptera > Oecophoridae > Tachystola > Tachystola acroxantha. Next base: position 12,640,154 of record OY735871.1, read on the forward strand.
ACAGACTGCCCTGGGAAAATTGCTTTTCCGTAAACTAGGATCTGCACCATGAAGAAATAAATATCGTTGCTCTCCATAGAGAGCCTAAAGTCTAGAAAACACAACACAATAAAGCGTCTGCTGAATTTAATGATATATTATTTAACAAATTGTATACTTGTGTTTTAATAATTTTTATCAAACTTAGGTTCCTGCTGGTGTCATGAAATACAAGTGAAATGCTGGCTCAATTCAATGCAAATACACTTTGTTGTAAGTATATAAAAATACACAAATAATAAGGTACAAAAAAAAATTAAAACAGTATTGGAGCACCAGTCTAACGCAAATAATCACTTAAGTAAGTATGTGTTTATGTAGACATATAGCAACCGCATTGTAACCTATTTTGTTGCGAGAGAATAAAGTTTTATTTCTATTAAAGCATATTTTGTATGAGCAGGTCTTGTCATCAGTCGTCACTTTCACTCTAATACGATGAAAATTTGGCTAACTCTGTCATCGGTTCCTTGCTTCATCATCTGCACAATGTCCAAATAAAAAATAAAATGAGTTGCGAAACAGAGAACGCAATTTCGAAATTGAAACGCGGAAAACACCAACAGATAATTTTTTAAATTAAATTTAGGCATTTCCCTCGGTGCATTGCAGTTTTAGGCTAATAACCATTTTACCCGACTGCCGAAATTAGGAGAGTAATATTTTTCGAGTGTATGTAAAAGGCGAAGCATGCATCCTGGTCGAAAGTTTTATAATGTCATAGATGAAGCAGCTCACAGCAGTCACGTGCAAATTAAGGAGTGATCTGGTTTGATCTGTAGTGGGACTCTTGAATCTAGCTCGAAGCTGCAGATCTTAAATATAATTATTCGAAAAAAAAACAATAAGTACCTACAAAAGTAGAAATGTGACGGTTGCAAAATTATTTGATAATTTTGCAACCGTCACATTTCCGCGATTTTCAAAAGTATTTTTATATTCCGACAACACATACATTAGGTGCTGATGTATAGGTATGTGTATTTAACACGTTCATGGACAGTGGCGGCATATGCCGTACTATGAGTATTCGGAAAATGACAGTAGTATGACGTAGTATTTTGATGCATTTAAAAAGACACAACGGCATCTCCCGCGGCGTTCGTAGGCGGTTTTCTTTGTGGAACGGTCCCACTGTCATTCCGTGTAGAAAATAGGTATGTGTACTGTCAAAATAAAGGTTGTAGGTACATTTTTGTCGGTCTTGACACGCACATACTTAGAATCCCCCACGGTTATGACAGTAGTTGAGAATTTTCACTGTCATTTCGTAATTTCTACTGTCCATGAACGTGTTAATAGGAGGACACAACATTCATGACAGCACACATGCAGAATTACAATTACCTACCATAAAATAGTTATGCATTAAAGTTGTAAACTGTTGTTTAGGTATATAAGACCATAAATCAAAGCATAGATAAGAGAAACATTGTCCAGGACAAAGCACTTGAAGATGCTCTCCACCCGAGTGGACTTCACTGGACATCATCAATCTCGCGGCCAGTGACAAAGGCGGTCTGCCGCCGACGCTTGTATGACGCTCTTAAGTTTAGACAATACCCTATTTATTTACATAGTAGGTATATTAAACAACAACCTTACTAGGAGTCAAATGTGCTCGGTAAAAAACTATATTTTAGAATTAAAACTATAGTGAGCCATTACTACAAATGCGAAGAAACGTCAACGGCGACGCGGGCGTGGCGCGCTCACCTTGAAAAAGACCGTCGAAATCGGTCGAAACTGTCCGGTCTAATTGCCGACTTTAACAATATAAGTGAGTGATATCCGTTTATATATAATAAAAAACTATACTTAACTGAATTTTTTTTAATTACCAAAAAATTGGAAACCAGCCAAGTGCGAATCGGACTCGCACACCATAACTTTTCTCTAACGAAAAGATAAACTAGATATAGACCAACTTAACTTTTCCATTAATAAAATTTTATGTATACTCCTGTGCTACTCCTGATTAGTTCATCATTTGCAAATATAAGTTTGTAATAAAAAAAGATTTTGTACACAATTTTGCCGCCAATTTGGGTCAACTTAGCTGCCGTAATCTGTGGTTTAGTAAATATTGTTGTTTTATTTATACAGCCACTTACATAAGTTACAACAACAATATCGTCCATGTACTACATAGATCATCAATCATTAATGCAAATACTTTAGAGGCCGGATACCAACTTAGCAGCCATTGAGCGAATGAAGATGGATAGTCCGGAGGAGTAAACAACTGAACGTCTTTTGAATAAATTATCCGCTGTTTCGAGGTTTAAGAGCCATATTTATTCCTAAGTGGCGCCCCCAATCTTTAAAAAGGTCCGTCTCGCTCACTCTTACGCGATGTATCATATGAGTGACAGTAATATTTGTCATTAGATGTTAGCTAGGTTATAGTTAGGGCAAGATGACGTTGCATGTAATTTATTATTGAAAGTCACGTTGGAATTAGTGTGAGTTCTATGACTGGCTTTCGATTCATCACGAGAACAGTTGAAGTTTCTCCTATCGGCCGCCAGGGGCGCACCCGTATGAGTTTGACATAATGCAAACGTGATAGAAAAGCAATATGCACGCAAAACTCACACAAAGCCATCTATACCACTACCATGAGGTTACCAACGATAATCAAAAGTCACTGTAAATTATGACCTAAACTAAACAACCAATCCCCAATTTGTTGTAAAATAAATATAAGTTTGAGATCTGACCGATACGAAGAAAAACAATGCGCACAGTCGTGGATTGGACTTTTATTTTATTATCACATGATACTTATACCTATTTAAAATTGTTCTTGAACAAAAGCAGACAGAAATATACACACACCTACATTTAATTGAATTGTATAAAATACAGAAAAAGAAACGAAAGTTCACGTAAGCGGATACTCAGTGAAATTTTCGTAGAACCCTCTACGAAGTCTCGCCGGCTACGCTACGACTCGTAGAGTCCCGTAGCGTCCAAGCGTAGCGGAAGGCTTCAGCGCTACGGGGAAAACTACCAGGGCAGCATAAACACGAACAAGTCATCCTTACCATGGAAACTCGCTTGGAAAAGTTAGAAAACTTGCGAGGACCAGGCGAAAGGGATAAGCGGCAATCTAATGCGCAGCTACGGGCTAATAGATTTCTGGAAATCCCGATTAGAGCGGAAAATGTCTACTTGGTACCAGGAGAGCATAGCAACGTAGGGATGCGAAAGGCAAAGCTTAGAAATAAGAAAGGGGGATTGGTTAGGGGGTGGAGCTTGTCGATTTTCACGCAAGCGCTGTAAGAAGTGAGAAAGTAACAAAATATAAATGAAGGAAAATGTTAAAAATATATTTAACTTACATTCAAGAATCGAATATATCCTAAAGAATAATAAATTGTTTGCGAATGGAACAAAATTTTATAGCCCTTTCATAAAAACTTTTGTAACAATAAAATAGAATTTGAATGAAGCGCCATCTTGCGTACTTACTATGAACCACCTGTCGTACAAACGAACTCATTTTGGCTCATGACATTTACTAGCCGAGCCTTACTACACGCGCAAACCTTTCTAAGTACACCGTATAGATGGCGTTACTTACATTTATTTTAAGAGCTTTGATTTTTGTTTGCAGCCCCCTTACCTTTAACTCTTATAGCAGTATTACTTTCATAATACTTTGTTACTTCGTACAATGTCGACCTTAATAAGCTTACTTTAAAGTCGTCATTGTACGAAGTAACAAAGTAGGTATTATGAAAGTAATACTGCTATAAGAGTTAAAGGTAAGGTGGAAATATTTTCAATACTTACTTTCAACTTACTTTTCCAAAACTAATATGTCATTTATCTCAACTTTAAATTGGTAAAACACATAATTTATTAGTCGATTTTCAATACTTAGGTACTTTCTGCAACTGACTTTACTAATTCCACTTGCCTTATTTTTCAATTTTCGTAGGACCTACTTACCTACAAAGGGTTTCATACTTTTATATGACCCCACTTTAGGATTATTGGACGATTTACACTCTAAGTACCCTGCATAACATAAAATGTGATCTGTTATTTAAATGTTACTTTAATTTATTCTTACCCACATAAATAGAATCCTGAAATAACTTTTAAATTAAACCTGAAAATAAATTCTTATCAAACCGAAACGTTTATTGTCTCAATCTTTTTTTTCTCAAACCTTTGAGTGACTCTTTATAGTACGACTTTACCGTATAAATAACGTCAAAGGCAAAAGATTCAATTAAAAACAGTATCGACACAGCAAATAAAAGTGAACCAAAAAGAAACGGACGAAATTAAATGAATTTATTACTGGTTGCCCTCGGGGTCGGCGATTCGAGGATCACAAAGTAATCAAGTTTTGTTTGAAAAAATTATACCTTTATCAACCCCTGGCTTGTGTAAATTGCGGGTATTGTTTTTGTTTATTTATCTACGTAAGTAGTGGACATTTGGTATACAGATACACACATGTGTATTACTACTTGGCTAACTATGCACCTAGTTAGCAAAAATTTAAAATAAGACTGAACATGAAAGTCGCAATAAAAATAGCTAGTGGGACTTGCATGGCGTTGTGCAACTTGTACCATGAGACTAGGTATTTGGGATGGAATAGTATCAGTAAAGTTGTCCTATCATAGGCGACTTTTATACCTACATGAATATTTATCGCGATCTGGATCGCGATCCGCAGGGTGCAATCAAAATAATCAACAAAAACGATTTCACACCAATATTGTGGCAATTTCAGCGTTTTTTTAGATTCTGATTCCACCATTATAAATAACTTCACCTAAACTTGGATTCCGTATCTAATAAAACAATGAATTTGACACAAGATTGCTGATTGGCTGTTAATTCAATAAAAAACCTTAAAAATGCAGGATCGCGATCCGGATGGCGATAAATAATGATGTGTAGACGCCGCTATAGTAGGTTTATTTTCATCAAGATTGATAATTTACTTATAAGTAATAAAAAATTAGAATCTCTTATAAAAACTAACCTCGTACTTGTAGCAGACTGCAATGGGCCTGATAATATGGATATCCTTACCTGAAAAAAGAATTAAATAAATAAAATTGAACTGTTTATTAAGGTTCACGAAACACAATGGTAACTTTATAACTTTGTTTATAAATACTTTTACTAAGTATATTTCTATTACGACCTTAAAGTAGTTAACAATTACTGTAATGGGAATACCACGGTTCGTGATATAATAGGTAAGTTAAATCATTACCATTTTAACATTGGCATGAGACGCAAAAAAGGACACATTTCTCTTTGACCTCTCATCAGTCTCAGGCTACAAAATAATGCAAAAAAGATTGAGATGAATTGCAAAGTGTGGACGGTAAGCTCTCTGCGACAAAAAATATCCTAGAGATACGAATTCTACCTTAGAAATGCGGCCTAGATTGTTAAGGTTCCTTATTACTATACAATGAAGATTTACTTTCGCGAAGATTTTTTTCTATACCAGCCTATGGAAAAAGAATATATTACCTAATTATAGATTTTTCCTTCTATTGGCCTTAAGCAGGTAAGGACTAAATATACTGAATACGTATACAAAATATGTTTCTCAGTACTACCTATAGGTACGTAAAAGTATACCTACATATATTCGGAAAACATTACCCTACTCTTTCCAGCTGTCTGGTAAAAAGCAAATCCAGATTCTTTTAAAAATAATATTCAATTACCAAATTCTTTTCACTCTGAAAATTAGCTAAAGGTATTCAAACTCTCATAAATGGACCGACTTGTTCATAATACTTTTATTAACACTCCACTGAGCTAACCACTGACCGCGAGTTTGGTTGAACCTCACTGCTGCGCAGAGGTCGAGAGGTTATTTATAAAGGTGAGCCTTCCAAAAGAGGTTATATATACTTAGAATTTGCAAGAAATAAGCTTAATTAACGGTAATTAACGAGTTTCATTAAGATCTGTGAAATAGCTAGGTAGGTACCTAATTAACTATAGAGATAGTACAGTCGATAACACATTAGTGGTAACACATCTGATGAAATTAGTACACTTCTGGACTAAGGACTCTCCCAAGGTGCGCCGCTCAACCCGTTTCTTCTCCTGTCAGATACTTTATCATCTCTCCGTCTAATTTGGGGAGAATCTCACACTAAGTTTACATCGTGTGTCGCCGGTTCCGCATGAGGGATAAACTTACTAACAATAGTAATAGTTACGTACCTGTATAGTTATTAAGTAATAATTGTATAATCTTATCATTATTTTAAAAGATGTGCTGCTGAGAGTTTTTCGCCACTTTTTCTCCTCAGCGTTGGTACCTTTTCCTTGCAAATTGGTGTAAATGTAAATTCAAAAAAATATATTGACCTGCAAAAATGTACTCAACGTGCTTACTTGCAATAAAGAAATTTGACTTTGAATTTTCGTGGCTTTCAATAGATGACTTATCTACCCCATCGGTTATCGGAGCTACGACAGATGTGACCAGCTCACTTTAGTTTGCTAATTCTATGAGTAATGACAATTTAGTTCTCTTGTGGATAAACTCATTGCTTCTTCTATTCAACGGAAAAGCTTTAAGCATAACTATTTTCATGGCTCGCAGAGGGAATTTGAACTTATGCACCAGTCTCATCGCTAGTATCCACCATATCATATCCAGGTTACGAATGTGAATTCAATAGAATATGTCATCGGTCTTATTAGATAGATAGATAGATAGATAGATTCATTTATTTCATATTACGATGTCATTTTTACAGTTATGTCAATACTTAAAATATACATTAGTAATTTGATCGTCAATTTAAAATAATAATAACTATGTATAACAATATTATACATTGCATAAATTATGATTTTAACATTAATAAGTCAAATTCCTTAAAGGAATACAATTCACTATCCAATAAAAGGTATTTCAGCCGGCGACTAAAGGTTTCGTCATCTATTTCTTATATTATTAGACAAAAATTCAATTGCATCTTTGAAAAACACTTTCTGTTATAAATATTACAAATAGACACAATGTTCCGTTTCAGGCTATGAAAGGACAATGATCGTTTAAACCCGCTATAAGTACTTCGGTCAGACAAATGTTCGTTGTCTCCGCGAATCATTTGGCATTTGCAAAACAAATTCGGCGCCCAGGGAAAGTGCCGGGAATTTGTCCAAACAAATGGCATGGAAAGGTAGGTTTGGGTGATTTGTCGTCCTGGAAATGATATTCGAGACCTCAGGGTTACTCTCATCTCTTATAGCGATCCAGTTTAGGTTCCTAAACTGAACCGAATCGCTATTTGCTACAATAACGTTTGACGTCATTGTAGCAAATTGTCAGTTTAGGAACCTAAACTGGATCGCTATAAGAGGTGAGAGTAACCCCGCTGTCCAAATCTATGCGTAACAGTTGTGCTAGTTAGCTGTGAAGGCGTCTTTGCCTGCCGGAAAGCTTATCGGATGTATATATTTGCATCCCTAGTGGCCTGTAGCGGAACTATAGGTCTTCTAATCACGAACCTTAGAGACATGTTATCTTTAACGAGCGAATTTACTACGGCAACTTATGGCAATGGGACAGGAATTATTACATTCTTTTAGGATCCGTCTTTAAGAAAATAATTTCTTCCAATATAATCAATTTTATAAAAAAAGCTATTTACAAAATGTTTATTACGATAAATACTATTTTTTTAATGGTTATTTATAACTTGATTCAATTTCGGTAAGTTGTAGTTCGCATAATTGCGAAAAACGGCCGTTTTTGGCACATTTGTGAACTACAACTTAGCTTGTCGCAATTAAGCAATGTATTGTATATTGAAAAATAGTATTCATCCTAATAAACATTTTGTAAATAGCTTTTTTTAATAAAATTGATTAAATTGGAAGATATTATTTTTTTAAGATTGGCGGCGCTAGTTGCCTCATGGAAGGCCCTTAACACTAGATGGCAGCCCGAAGATGAAGAAAAGAACGTCAAAGTGAAATAGTGTGGCCCTTCTCAGTTTCCCAATATTTAGGGGACATTATTAGACCGGAGTTGTACACAATACTTTATAAAATGTATTAAACGTATTTGTAATGTGAATACAAAGACGTTTTGGTCGATGGCATTGGGTCATACCATAATATATATATAAAAAGAAAAAGAAAGTCGTGTTAGTTACACTATTTATAACTCAAGAACGGACGAACCGATTTAGGTGAAAATTGGTGAGGAGGTAGCTAAGAACCAGGAGACATAGGATACTTTTTATCCCGTTCCAGTAGGAAAAAAATGAAAGATAAATATGATGATGATTTATATGAGAAATTCCTGACTATCGGTAATGGTCGAGTACCTGTCAACAAATCGACGAAAAAAATCTGATAATTTATTGCCTCTAACGCTAGCAATGAAATAAAACATTGGTATTTTTTGGTATCCTATTATTTATCAAAAGAATTTGGCGTAAGCATAGCTAAAGCGAACTCTTGTACTCAAAAAACCTTGATAGTTTTAGAAAAATCGCCTCATTAAGTAATGTACCTAAGTATTTATAAATAACTCACGAAAATATATTCAAAACGGTGAGTTACCTTTCCAAGTTAAAGAGGAACTGACATATGTTTACCGTGTCTTGAGACTGCGTGTGTATTTTAAATAACATACTTAAAACTTTCCGCACAGAGTTTCCATTTCTCAGAACCAGATGTTGCTCCGTGTAACGCATGTGTTTGTTTATAATGTCCTGGTACATATTGTATACGAGCAAGGTATAGACAATTGTACAGTACAAATGCTTCCTCTTCTTGTTTGTTTTAAAAAAAAAATTCGACGAATTGATAACCTCCTCCTTTTTTTTTGAAGTCGGTTAAAAATGCTCCTTATTGATCAAATTATACAAATTTTAGATCAATGTGGGATATGAAAATACAGTTCATTTTTGTGAAGAATTTATGCATATTTTATTGATCGAGTACAATTTGCATTATCAATTTTATGTAAGTAGGTCTAGGTACGGACAACAGCAGATTAATGGTAACACTTGCAGTACGATTTTAAATCTTACGACGCAAATAATAAGAACGATCCAAAGTCAAAAGTGTTACACTTGATCTTCTGTTAGCTGTACAACAACAAAACCTAAACAACTCTGACAATAGGTTTGGTCAACCTCACGATAATAATAATATAATATAAAGTGTGTCTTTGTATTAAGTACGTAAGTACCTACTAATTTTTAAGGAAAAAATAATGTGAGGAAACCACACACGAGTTCTTCTTGTATGTTTGTAAGCTCTATTAATTAAAATACATATTAAAAGTTAAATAGCAGACTATACCACCTCCAATGCCTAAGGCACGATGGTACAATATTGAGGGTCCTATTAAGAATCGTCAAACAATCAACGTGAAAAAATCTTCAAAAATCCTGATCCATATGGACAAAGGCCTTGGGTACCGCAAAAATATTTGGTTGAAACAAACGCCGACGATCCATTTACAGTGCACACAAGAACAGCAAATATAGAGAACACAAATAGCATTCCCATTTTCGCTAAAACAGCATCTATACTGTACAGCATACGTATAGATAGACAATCGAAACCTCTTGATTAATTAGGTTGTACTTCAAGCGACCCAATTTGTATGTTTTCCTTTTCATTGATAATAGCTACAAAGGTTAAAGCGATTCTTCAATTTATATTTTTCATACGATTATTTGTAGTAAAATATTGAAATAAAATACCTACCTATCTATAATGTTTAAATTAGACACAATAGAAATCATATTAACTGGAATTCAGGAAAACCACTTATTACCTAATTGGAACACATCACCCTGATGGAATTTGTATGAAAACTTTAAATACCTATAATAATTAGTAGATATTGTAGTGTATACTATTTAACTGAAGTTAGGATAAGTCGTTAATACAAACTTTCATACAATTTTTCTTTCGTAGTTAATATTTTATATTTCAATTGGATAGTTAAATATTCTGCGTATTAAAAATTGCACGAGGGAAAATGTTGCTGAAAGCATTAATTTATTATAAATAAAACATACCCATCTAATTTTGTACAACGTTTCTCTTCAATTATTCTCAATAGTAATTTTGAACCAACAAAATTAGAGGTTGTACATTGATACTCGAATTCAATTAAGGGACAAAATAATACGAACGTAATTATTTTCTTAAGGCAATAACCATAATTTCGACGAGCCGCCTCGAACTCGGCCTTTTCCTGTCTAAAGGATGTTCAAGAAATTAAAACCTACGAAGCGACAATTTGGCCCACCTAATAGATTAGGCATGTTGGTGGTTTTATTTAGACTTCTGGACATTTTTGTTATGTCTGGTATGATTCTTATAGTCGTATAGTGGCTCTATGAAGACAGCCTAAAGTATATTTTGTATGGGGTCTCAGCCTGAATATAACCTCTTCTTCTTCTCGTGGTTTAATGACCACTATATTTGTCAGAGTTATTCAAGCCACCCGTAGGTAGGGCTTTGACATGGCCTAGACTGTTGCCGAATAATAATAACCGGGACCAATTGCTTAACACGATCATGGACAGTAGAAATTACGAAATGACAGTGAAAATTCTCATACAATTCGGAACTACTGTCATAACCGTGGGGGATTTTAAGTATGTGCGTGTCAAGACCGACAAAAATGTACCTACAACCTTTATTTTTGACAGTACACATACCTATTTTCTACACAGAATGACAGTGGGACCGCTCCACAAAGAAAACCGTCTACGACGCCGCGGGAGATGCCGTTGTGTCTTTTTAAATGCATCAAAATACTACGTCATACGCCGTACTGTCATTTTCCGAATACTCAAAGTACGGCCTATGCCGCCACTGTCCATGAACACGTTCATGGACAGTGGCGGCATCCTTTCTGAGGCCCGGAGGGGCTCATATGAAAGTGTCACTAGCGGCAGCGGTCACCCATCCATTTACCTCACCCAACGTTGCTTAATTTGCACGATCTTACATAAACGAGCGGTCATAACCAGTTTATTTTGCATAATAGGGGTACCTACCTGCAAATATCAACAACTTTTCGCAGTCAGCGAACACGAAAGAGGGTAGATCGTTTTTTGTCACCCTTCTGACGTTCAACACTCACCGACTTCAGTCTACTTGTGACCAGCCATCAGCTGTAATTCTGGCGAAATATCGAGACATCAATAATAATTAACACGGTAATTCCCGTTTTATCTAATTAATATTGTACCCGGAACTGGACTATCCGCAACTATACTATGGGCCTTTCTTCTTCTTGGGGGTTGCCTCTTCAACTAGTGAAGGTTGGCAATCAGCTCTTCATATATTTTGTGCCAATCTCTCGCGAGGCTGAACAGGTCTGCTGCGCTCACGATGCCAGTCCATTCCCGGATGTTACGCAGCCACGACTTTTTCCTGCGACCGATTCTTCTCTTTCCGGCGACTTTTCCCATCATAATAAGTTGAAGCAACTCATAGCGATCGTACCTCAGTGTATGTCCTAAGTACGCCACTTTACGCTTCTTGATGGTCTGCAAAAGTTCGCATATTTTGTTCATCCGTCGCAGGACTTCGACGTTCGTTATTTTGTCAGTCCAACTGATGCGCAACATGCGTCTGTTATGGGCCTTTAATATTACCTAAATCATCCAGGTAATATTAAAGGCTCGGCTATTTATTATAAGTTACACAATTTTGTGGACCTTTTGCGTTCGTAGGGCGGAATTTTAGGTTTTTTTGCGCAGGTCTTTTATATTTGTATCCCAAAAATGCTTATGAATTTCCACAAATCTTCCGACAAAGAATGAATTTGCCGATGCTATTTTTATCAGACCACAAGACGTAAAAATCCCGGTATCGCTCAATATCTCCCAAATTCATCTTTTGAATGCTTCGAGCCAACAATCGACTTTTATCAGCTGTCGAAGTAATTTCCTTGTTCACCCGAAATTCAATTATAAATATCTATATGGTTTTTTAAATATTTGCGGCTGTGGAAAATACAATATTGTAAATACTGTAGAGCTCGGTGGCTCAGTGGTTGGGTCAATGGACTTGCAATATGGAGGTCCCAGGTTCGATTCCCAGCTAGGGCAGCCATGTACCAGGGTTCTCCCCCACTCCCGGAAGAGGTCAAACGCTGGCGCGAGCTGGCGCGCGATAGCCTCTTCCGCGACTGGGCAGAGAGAATGGTCGACCCGGTGGTGAGCCGGGAACTTTTGGAGGCCGTTCGACCTGTGCTACGCCCATGGGTCGAACGGAAGTTCGGGTCTATGACCTACCACCTCGCGCAGGTCCTGACGGGGCATGGTTGCTTTGGAAGGTACCTGTGCGAGGTGCTGGGTCGAGAGCCGGACCCCCGGTGTCACCACTGCGGTGCCGACGTGGACACGGCGCATCACACCCGCGCCGTGTGCCCCGCATGGGCCGAGCCGCGGCGAGCCATTGCGGCCGCCACTGGAGGCGACCTCTCGCTGCCCGCCATAGTGCGAGCAATGGGCAGCGAGGAAGGATGGAAGATGGTGGCGGATTTCTGCGCCACCATCATGACGGCGAAAGAGTCGGCGGAACGGGAGCGCGAGGTCGACCCTCTCTCGCATCCGATCCGCCGACGGCGAGCGGGCCGCAGGCGACGGGCGTATGTCCGCCGCCTGCCGCCCTAACGGGGACTTGCGGGCGTCGGGTCGGGGGTCCGGCGGTCGCTTAGAGGTCCCGAGCTGTAAGGCGTCTCGTCCTGTGTTCCGAGACGCCTTAAGCGGAGGGTTAGGGGTATAAACCCGAAGACGGGCCCACGCGGGCGGCCGCCGACGAGGTTGTGGTATTTGGCGCTGCGTTCCCACAACCTCGTCCAAACGCGGTGAGTTGAACACCTTGGGGTTTTAGTGGGTATAGGACCGTATTGTGACGGGAGTCCCACATACTCACCGCGCGCCCCTCCTTATTGGCGCGGTGAGATGCAAAAAGCATTTCCCCAAGTAAAAAAAAAAAAAAAAGGGCAGCCATGTACCAATGAGTTATCCTCGGTTTTTTCGACGGAAAAACTTACGTACATATACCGAGTGCTCTCAAAACGGTGAAGGAAAACATCGTGATGAAACCTGCATGTCGTAGAAGAAAAAAAAAACTCTAAGGCATGTGAAATCCGCCAACCCGCACAGGGCCCGCGTGGTGGATTATGGCCCGAGCTCCCTCGATGTAAGGGAAGGTCTGTGCCCGAGCAGTGGGGCGATATAAATAGACTGATGATGATGAAATACTGGTTCTTGTTGCCATTTTAAATTAAATTCAGAAATATTTAGATCAAGTTTTCCACATTTTTATGTAAGAACCGTTTATCTATGGTAAAAATCATAAATCAATAAAAATATTATTTCAAATTAGTGGTTTAATTAAACCACGAAAAACATACTTACCTACTTAAATGGACATTTTAAAATTACTTTTGACAAAGAATTTAAATCTTTGCTTGTGTTGTGATCAGAAATTTTAGAAAAATACCATAAAGTTTACCCACTAATTCATATTATTAATAATAATTCATATTATTAATAATATTTTACATAGGTAGGTAAGTATATCTTTAATTTCATTCGTTCGTTCACGCTAGCCTGTTATGAAAATTAAGAAATATATATATCGAATGCAGATAATTTTTCTTGGCGTAATTCTTTGTGAAATTATACAGCAATTTCGCCACACGATATTTTTACAAGAAATCCTGTCCTTCATACGCAAAATAAATTTGATACCTGCTGCTTAATCGACGAAGGAAGGCCATAAATATTTATATTTTTGCGGGAAGGCCGTAAAATTGGATACTTTTTCGAGGACGCGGTAGATAGGCTCAAGTTGCCACTCATAGTTGGTACAGTCGGCCTCACATCGGCTTAAACCCATTGTAGTAGACCGTTTACAGAGAGCTCGTGCTATTACATTTTGACGATCTATCGACCAAAAAAACGCGATGTTATTTTATTTTTAGAATTTCTGCAGACTTCGGCATTTTAGGTTATTTCTAAATAGGTACTTAAAATTTCAAGCCTACATACTAATACGATACAAACATTAAGCAAGGAACGCCATATGGAGTAACGACGCAGACACCACTGTTGCGTGCCAATTTTTTAGCATGCTTTAACTCATTTGTTTATACATTTTTGGAATTTTCAATAGAAATCGAACATAGGTTATAAAAACGGATGTCTGTTTCTGACGTATGACAGTGAAAGTGGCAACAAGAGCGGAGACCTGCCCTTGTAGCACGAGTAAGTGTTAGAGATCGACGCAATGCCGCGGACGTCAAAGTGACATTATTACAAGGCGTTTGACATTAGTTTGACAGCTCCGCGGCGTTGCGTCGACTCGTGCTAACCCCGCTGTCCCCGTACAAAATATAGTTTAGGCTCTCTCCATAAAGCGAGGCGAAATTTCCTGCATGACCGCTGCACTTTGGGGGCTAGCTTTTATCTCCTTATTATGTTAAATGCAAGTTCTAATAATAGATAATAATCGTGCCATTGGGTTTTGAATATATCTTGAAGATAGATATCCTGAGTGATACCTAATTTTATAATGGTAACTGCCATCCCTAATGTCCTTGAAACACACAACCTCGTCAAAAGGATAATGTTCCCCGGTACAATACAGGATATTACGTCCCCGGGGTGGATGGGGGTGAATGAGACCACCTGTATATTACATTGTTGTAATACCACCGAGTTATTAGAGGGGAAACAGGGGTATATTATATTCAATTAAAGTACCTGTATTTGCAGGACGACACTAATATACCTGTTATATTACGTCGTGGGTTCTTGGTTATTTTATTTTATACTCTGACTACCAACATTTATACAGTGTGATTTATGTTCATAAAAATATTTTCAAAGAAGCGAATAACAATTAAAGTATTCGCAAATAAAACATAATGAATGACTTATTACCTCGTACCGAAAAATACAACGGATGTCATTATTTTCCGGTATCAGAAGTTGCCGCACTCGCTGTGGTACCAAAAAAAACATTCGTAAAATAATAAAATATTGCCAACATGAAGCAACGAAGGTCCAGCCCTTAGAGACTTCATTGTTTCATGATTTCTACATGTGGGAATTAAAAACGAAACGTGCTACCATACCATGGTGGACACAAAGCTCTCTCTCATTCAATCGTCAGTTAAATGTCTCCAAAATTTTGTAAAATTTCGTCAAAATAAAGTTTTCTAATCACGTCAAAAGATTTTGCTACACGCTGTATCGCATACTTCATGGGGAAGCCATATTAAAGCCATCAGAACCTAATTTTTGCGATCAATTCGTAGCCGTTCAATTTAATTATATCTACGGATTCATATGATTAGGTTCTTGTCGTGATATCATATTCGTTTGTAACTCAATCAGACGGAGTTCTCGAAGACAGCGTTTCTCAAACGTTCCCGATTTCACCCACCCACCCTTTTAATACAGCGTTTAATAATTTGACTCACACCTTTTCTCATCATCGGTCGTAACTTTTCTTTGCAAAGCAGCAAAAAAAACGTTTGGTAAAATATACACTACATAATTATATTTAGTTGATTCACATTTTGAAGGAGAATTCTGATACCAGGCAGAGGCGGATTAAATGTCTACAGCGCCCTAGGCTAGCACCTAATCGGCGCCCCTTGGTTTTTATGTCTCACTAACTTCTGTTATGGAATCTAGCGACGTAGGTGTAATGCAGTAGACGGGGCGCACTTAGGAAGCTCTAAAGGTGGATTTAGAATCACAACACTGAAAACGACATAATATTGGCAATTCCTGGCGTGAAAACGCAGGATTTATCAGAGTCCAAATCTAGCCTTATATTATGACTTTTTTATTTTATGTAATACAGCTAAATAGGTACTTATTTTGGGTTTTCGTTTACTAAACGCCTTCAGTGCGCCCCTTTGTGACCTCGCGCCCCTAGGCACGTGCCTAGTTTGCCTTTATGATAATCCGCTACTGGTACCAGGTAAGAGAGAAGATGGACGTTGAAGGATTCGTGATAACTATGAGATCAAGGATATCGTGGCCGAGCCAAACATCATTGAAGAAATTAAAGCAGCCAGGCTCCTCTATCTTGGCTATGTCATATACGCCGAGTGCAAACAGCTACGAATACGGCAGCTATTCGTCCTCTCCACTATCTTAAGATTCCACAAAACCGCGAAACAAAACGTAATCAAAGCTACAGCACGTCGGTTGCGATGGAACTCTCCAAAAACTCGTACATTTTTCGCTCACGGTTTTTACAATTTCTTAGGTCCCTTTCTATATACAAAATTACACAATAAACTAAACTTACTCAACTTGTCCAAACATTCCTGCAAACTGTCACTAAAGTCCTGGCTTGCCGGCCTTAACTACGACCAAACCGAAAATATCATCGGTACAGGCACTTAACTTTCTTTACCACATGTAGTTTCTACTTTACGCACACAAGTTCGCCCCCCCCCCCACACATATAAACACACCCTCACACACCCTCTCACCCTTAAACACAAAACCCTTGTTCACCTTCACTCACACACCCTCACATACACTCACACAACCCTCACATACACTCACACCCTATTTGCTTGCTTCTCCTTCATAATGTTTTACTCTTTGTATTGTTCCTTGTATTATATTCACTCCTTGTAGTAAACTCGACCAATTAAACTTAAAATATCTACATTAGGCTACACACCGGAAGAGACTAGTTCCCACAACACAGGGAATCCTAGTGTGGGAACTAGAGCTCACAACTAACTTACTAAACAAACAAACAATTGCTGATTTAATTTTATTAAGTACGCATGTATTTTAGATGTAACTGAACTTTTTTATTTAGATACCAAATAAATTATTATTATTATTATGTGGAGAGGATGGAATGGTGAAGTGAAACAAAATTTGATTTTAAAATAGTTAAGTCAAAGTCAAAATGTTTTATCTATGCATCAGTTTGGTGTAAATAAATGAATTTGAATTTATTTTAATCATGTGGTTAATTCTACGTGTTACCTACATAAAAGCCCAGTAAATCAAACAACATGAACCCTGTCAGGGCATTTCAACATAATATTATTGTGTTTGATAAACTAAACAAAAAATATTTTTAAGTCAGCATGCAAATAAGGAGCTGAGGCTAATCTTAGTACCTATTTTTGTCACAAAATATAATTGTAAAGTACTTAGGTATAATATTAAAATTGTAAATACATCATAAAATTGGAAATTTGTATAAATTAATTGTACTTAATAAAATTGTAAATGGTAAAAATTTATGATCATTTTTTTATAAATATTATCATTACCTTATGAATTTACCTCTCATGTGAAGAAAATATCTATTACACTGTATCGTATTGAAGCATAATCTATTAAATTAGTAAATAAAATATAAATTAATGTGTTTGACGCAGGTTTGATGAACTTCCTTAAAAGATGAATTTAATTCGTAATTTTTTAAATAACGAGGCAATTAAATATTAGGCGTCTATTAAAAAAGTTTGGGAATCTTCAGCTTATGGTGCGGGCCTACACTTGAGCGAAGAAATTGCTATCATATGGGAAATAAAACGAATTCGATTTGATTCATATAGGCACGATCGGCAATGTTATTCGGGAATTTGATTTATTTCCTAACATTTCGTTCAGGCACAGATGGATGTAATCTATTTTCTTAAAATAGTGATTACCTATGGATTGGAAATGAGTCCTTTGAATTGTAGTTCATTGGCGAATATTCGATAGCGAACCTTCAATCTCGATTTTCTTTGGTTGAGGCCAAAATTAGAAATGTAATAACACTTACCATACTTTTAAATTTTTTGGCGAAAACGGATTTTTGTTCTAAAAGACATTGCCATATTTCAATGGAGCTTTGCCACACCTACAAAACTACGTGACCATTTAAGCTGTACCTATCATTTTGTTGGGGACTTATTACAGGTTTCATATTGCATAATCGTAATCAGTATCATTTTCTACTACTCTCGCAACTCGTATAGAAGAATAACAAAAACAATGAATAAATCGCTTTGATTTCTTACTATTTTCTGAATCCTTAATTAAGCTGTTTTTTTTTCGAATCGCAACTTGTACAAAACTTTATTTTAAACCAATAATTTTAATAATAAAAAAGGAAATATTTTACATTTCTTCGTTATCTTGTACAACTTGCGGTTGATGGTGGAGCAGAATCTGGCATTGTAATTTTTTATAACCGATGGTGTTGGAACGTGTTACGATGACAACTTATATGAGGCAATGGGTCTTCGGCCACAAATGGATTAAATATACAAATACCACAACTAACGAACCCATTGTGATAAACATAAATATGCAAAATATGGAAAAACTGCATAACTTTAACGGGAACAAAACAAACAGAATAATGTCAAGGGGGACGCGAGCTTGATGGATGAAACTTAATATGCGGGAGTGTTTGGACAAAGAGAGTGCACTTGACACTGTTTGGGATAGGCAAGTGTTAATGGAGACCTCTTTTCATTGCACTCCAGCTTTGGAGATTTTGAAACGTTTGTTGCAAATATTTGGGATTTTTTTCAATTTTGTTTTTCCCTTTCACGATTTTTTGGGGGTTTAAAAAGTAATCATAAAATTACGAATGACCAGTGAATAAATCCCGTGCAAAGGCAATCTTAAAAGTAAGAAATTGTTGTGTGTTTGTCTAAGTTTACTAACATATTTACGAGTTAAAGGAAATTACTCATATCAAGCTCACATGAACTGAACAATATAAATCTTGCGTAAAAATAGCCCACTCTCTCAGAGAAAGAGAGACAAATTACCACTTCAGCATTGATGGCATCCGCATTTTTTTACAGTTCTATACTTAGTAGGTACCTATACTAGTTATTCATGGCATGTAGTATTACTGTAATGTTATAGATAAAAATATAATTATAGTCGTTATGTATTAATATTTTTCTGCGTCGTATTATAATCAAAAGATTTAATCTGTGAAGGATTATAGATGGCAATTTCCAATAGTAGTACCTACTATATACTATGTCTGTCATCACTATTTTTTGCACACTAGTTATTCATAATACCTACGTACGTATATTTAGTTCATAAATGTTACGTGCTGTACGTCTCTCTTTTATAAAGTTTTCTCCTTTTTACAGACAATTTTGCAAAAGAAGATAAACCACCTACTATCCTAAGCGATTAGGCGAAACAAAGTAGTAAGCGAGTAACTAGACTCAACTCAACGAGTCATTCGCTACAAACTGCAGCAAAGGAAATGCAATATCACTAACAATATAAATATACCGAGGCGAGGCGATCACAACAAAGAAACGGGCTTTATTGTCGCAGGTCCACCACACCGATACAATGACGTTGTTGATCTTTATCGCCTTTGACATAGAATCTAATTTTATGGGTGTGATGTATGCCTACTAACTCGGGAATAAATATACAGCACTTCTAGCCAAGTGGATTTGACTTTAGTTGATGCTACAGTAGAATAGAAAGACAATTATATGGAATTGACATTTTCTATCGCAGAAGCAAATGTCAATTCCATTTTTCTCTACTATAGCTTCAACGAAAGTCAAAGAAACTACTGAAAATATATTGGGATTATTTAATAGAAATAAAAATATATGGGATTGACATTTCGTTAGCAAATGCCTACATTTAGCTAGCTCGTATTCCAAAACCTTACGATACAGGCGTGGTCATAATACATGCAATACCAATTATACCAATTGCAAATTGCACTGAGGGAATATTCACCGTGAATAAAATTTTATGAATAGAAATAATTCTCAAACCCCTAGTTAGTCGGTTCTTACAATTTTTCCCTGTTATAAAAAAAATATACTCTGGTCCATCTAATCTTAAAGTTGAATTTAGATTAAAGGGGAGAAACTACGGGAACGTTCCATTTCACGGAAAGTACAGTCATGAGTGAATGTAATTTAAGTGTCTGCCAATAGAAAACCTCTCGTTGGAAATCTATTCAGCGATTGGAGTTAATTTGGAAACTTCTGAATAGCATCTGTTTACAAATGATGGAATGTTTATCCAATTAAATATCTACTCATATCGAGTCTCATGTCATGTGGTAAATGTTAGATACAATATACTCGAAAACTTACAAATTATCATCTAACTATACATAAGTCAAATAAACGGTCGCTAATCTTAGTACTAGAGGTAAGGTTTGGCGGCGTCTTCTAGATCTTCCACAAAGGAGATGTAGGTAGGTTCTTTGGAAGTTGTTCCTCTTTGATGAAATCTGTGTCAAAGAAACACAGATTTTAGAACTTTTTGACGCAATGACAAGATGGAAATTGTCAATAAGTTAATGGTGGTAATGAATGATTATTGTTTGTCTAACATAACCTGAAACTACGAAATAATAATGCAATTTTACCGGAACCCCCAGAGGATTAGAAGTTTATATTTATTGCTTTTTCAAGTACGATATCTCTCCTATTTAGTGTGTAATTTGGGCTATCATAAGAAAATCATTGGAATTGAGCCTGCGCTCCATACAAAAATGGGCAATCTCCTTTTTAATTTAGATATTTTATATCTTTGTAAATATATTCACCTAAATAACTATAAGTAGGCAACGCCTATCCGTGTGAAAACATAATATGTTGAAATAATGCTTTAAAAGTTAATTCTAAAACTAGGTAGTATCCATGTAATATCGATCAATTTTCAACATAATTTTGGGATAATAATTTTTGTGACGTCATTGGCGACTGGCAGCTGCGGAATTCAATAGTGGCTATTGAATTTCGTAGAGCAAATTGAAATTTCTAAATACCCACCTCAATTTAAGCGTACAATTCTAGCAATCCGGCAAACCGGCGCGGAAAAATTCAATTTTAATGTTCACGACTCATTGATATTCAGACTCTAGCCGCCGAGGGTCTCGCAGTCATATTCTGGATCAGCTGTGATCGATAAAATTCGGTAAAAATATCTTCCCTATTAAATTCTCTATCTGTGTAAGTATAGTAAAAACAAACTATAGTAGTTTCTTTAAAGGTACGTGGTGTAAGCCATTTTTTTATTCAAATGACAATTCCAGATTCTGCCCCACCCAACCGCATGATGTACAAGATAACGAATAAATGTAAAAATATCTCCGTTTTTTATTATAATATTAAATAAAAGTGTCGCGTATTCAAAAAGATCGAATAACACTGATCTATACATATAATAAGACTGTAAAAAAGTTGTGTCTGTACATTGGATATTTTTTGAAAAGAATAATTGTAATGTGTTTTAGGATCGATACTGATGTCAAAACACAAATTTTTTGAATTTTTGTCTATATATGTCTGTGACTTTGTGCAAGTATCACGCCATAACTACTGAATTTTGATGGGAGTTTCACTAGGAGATAGCTGAAATATACGGACAGCTCATAGGCTATAAACCATGGCGGTATGTGATGTGGAAACAAGGATCCAGAGAGGAAGATCTGCCTCCTGATCTCCTCCATCCTCCTCCTCTACGCAAACGAAGTTGCGGGGTACAGCTTGTTACGATGCGGTCTCTTTCGGCCGCATCTTGTGGTTGGCCGCCTAAGTTTTTAAATGGTAAGAAGGTTTTAAAAAAGAAAAGCTGTGACTTATATTACGGATTGAGATGGAAAATTGTGGAATTTACTACTTTTACTATTAATAATTATTTAAAAATAATCTGAACTAAAATAAAATATACCCATTACTATATATCTATATCTACAGTCCAGAATAAGACTGCTTTTATTAAGATGTAGGTGGAATTTCATAAGCTTACTCGGTTTGAGTCATGTTCAGGCGAGGATATTAAACGACGGCACTTATGGAGAAGACGTCGGTAATGACAATGGGACGCAGCTAATAGGAAACGTTCAGGAATTTTAATATTGTCTTATTTCATTTTGTAGTGTTTTTAAAGGCATTGGGTACAAACTCACTTCCAGGCCAAACCCATAAACATTTGATTTACGATCAATTAAAAAGCTAGTGACACTGATTTTTCTTTCTAAACTGAAGCCCAAATCAAGAGTCTTATTTTGTAAACAATAACTACCATACCCTTTTTTACCTAGGTAAAACATGCCAACCATGTACCACCACGCCCGGGGGAGCGTGTTGATTATGTCGGGCTCACCGCCCTGAAGGGGCGGAATACCGACTAAACATCCTGGGGTGTTCCACCTCGTGCCAGTCTTGCAGAGCCACGGGAACTGCGATACATTCGCGACCCAACTAACCTACCCTACTAACATTTTAAGCTGTTCTGTGATTATTTCATAGTTATTTTCACATTATTAGATCGGAGCACTTTATTTTAACAATGATGAATACATAATAATTTGTAGTAATGGTTCACTATAGTTTTAATTCTAAAAATGATGAAAAGGTTTGATAAATTAGTTCCTTCAGTGTTACATCACAACGGATAGTTAGACTATCATATTTGTTTACAAAATAAGACACTTGATTTGGACTGCGGTATATAGGGAGATTCATCACGAATTTGCGTAAATCACTTTTTAAACTTACACGGTTTGTATACATATTAATTAGATAAAAACGGGAATTACCGTGTTAAACATTCATTTATTGATGTCTCGATATTTCGACAGCATTGCAGCCATCTTGGTCACGAGTAAACATCAATAAATGAATGTTTAACACGGTAATTCTCGTTTGTGTCTAATTAATACGATTTTGCGTAATCCACAAGACAAATAAAAACACACTTAGTAGTAAGTACGGTCGACAGCACATTAACCTACACAAAACGATTGCAATTTAGCCCGTTGAGACCACTTTTGTCCCATTGTTTCGCACTTTGTTCATCGACTAAATTAATAATAAAAAAACAACTTTGAACATCTTCAGATCAGCCCCCTACCAGAGAGTTTTGATTACAATACAGTAAAAAGTATGTGAAAGTGACTCTTATTTCGTTAAACATATTATACATATCAGTAATGAATGATCCAGACGATTTATTATTCTTGAAGAAAGTCACCGAGTCATCGCCAAATCAATTAAATTTCCATTAGCACGCCTTCAAGGTTCCATACATAATTCAGTAGGTATCATTACCATCAGTCGATGTAGTTTGACTGCGTAAATACCTACCTACCGTTGCTATGAATCTTCTCATTGCTACTCTAGTCTACAGTCATAATCATCAGTCCATTTATATGTCCCCACTGCTCGGGCAGCACATACCTTCCCTTACATCGACGGAGCTCGGGCCATGATCCACCACACGGGCCCAATGCTGATTGGCTAATTACGCATAACCTTATATGGCAGAATAAATGCACAAAACTCCCAGTTTTGTGCATTTATTCCCCATTCATTCGTGGAGTCTGCAGAATCCCTCACCCCCACCTAAGAATAATAAGAAGAATGGGTCCATAACCTCACTAATTTTACACGCTGCACGTACAGTCGACAGCAGATCAATGGTAACACTTGCAGTACAATTTCAAGTCTTACGACGCAAATAATAAGAACGGTCCAAAGTTCAAAGTGTTACCATTGATCTGCTGTCGACTGTACAATCCTCTTTATTATAGGATGATTTGTCGCCATCATCTTTCATTACGACCCATTTCCCAGTCGGCGCCGGAGCCTCATTTAAGTGTCAGTTTAGCAAATTCGCGTCAATTGGCATTCATCGCGAGCGGCCACCGAAATGTCAAACCCCATTCAAAATCTCAACTGTTGAAGAGACACACGTTAAACAAATTGTTATCGTAATGTTGCATAATAAGCTTCAATTTACTACAATAATATGCATGCCTTAGTACCTACTTATACGGGTACTATCTCACTATAGGACACCACGGTGGCAATTTAGTGGAGACTACCGAATAACCAGCGGGTTATTCGGTAATCTTCACTTTTGGTTGCGCAACCAAGCGGATAGGTGAGATAACCTCATATTTTATTGGTGCCGCGACTGGTTCCGTCGCCACTGTTATCCTAATGAGATATGGCTACTCATCTTGAGTAATATACTTGCTGAAAATAAATTTATTTTCATTAAGTATTTTATGTTAGAAAAGATACGTAGAATATACAATTCTAACACAAGTCTCTTAAACCAATTTTAAGAAAACCTCTATGAATTATATATTCTATGTACCTCTTCTAGTTTGAATTATTGTTCTATGTCTCTAGAACCAATTCTCTAACAATGGTTGTCGCCCTGTAAATACATTTCTCTTTATATTTTTATCATCAGCTCTGCTAAGATTAGAATAATTCAATATCTAATATTTTAAGTTCTTCAAACCGGCTTCATTATGAAGAAATAGGTACGAGTAATGTGTGTTTGTTATTTTGTAGTGGCCACCAAGTCTAATCCTAAACCCAAACGCACCTGTCAATCACATCCTACGTCGCAAAAACCTTTTTTTTTACATTGAAGGTTTGATTACCAATAGTTGCCAGTATCCATCGAGTGCCAACGTGGATTGCGATAACAGCGTATTATGGATCGACACCTCCGTCTTCTTAACCTGTCGAGTTAAAGTTTATTGGATTGTATCTAAACATTAACAGAACACAATTTCCCTTGTGGTACGGACTTTTAGTCAGTTTAGATCAGTGTTTTTCAACTTGTGGGTAAGTTCAAACCCCCAAAGGCCCATGGTTTGCTCTGGGGGTCGCTGTCGAAAATGGCGTAAAAGTAAATTCCAAAGGTCTCAGAGAAAAGTGGACAAGAGAGTTTTTAAGATTATTATATATAAACGGATATCACTCACTTATATTGTTAAAGTCGGCAATTAGACCGACAGTTTCTAACTAACTACTGAAATTAATCGCCTGAAAAAAATATATAGCAATCTTGGGGTGTCTATTTAGGGACTGACGAATACCGATACACGATTGGACAAACCACGCTCGATAGAAAAAAATCACAAACATACCACTTTCCTGTCTTTTTTTTCCTCCCTCACGCCGCAACCCACCTTCTTACTTGGTTTAAATGACTGTCTGGCCGCGTCTTAATACCATATACACAGGTTTGCAACCTCATGCAGCCGTGAAAAAATCAAACTTGAAATTGTATAGCTCGAAGTTCGAACTGACCTCGCTTTCGATTCGATGGCGAAATGTTTTATGCAAAGGCTACTTTTCGCTTCAGTAGTCAATTTGTAAGGCTAACTCGGGAACTAGATAGGTATTACTGAAAACTGTTCAACAACTGTTGCCTTTACCCTGCCTATCCAATCACATAAACAAGTAAGTTTGAGCTAGTTAGACATCAATTGTTATTTATTGAGCGAAAATTGAACATTCAACTGGGTTTTCTAAATAAAAGTTCAATTTTTCAAACTTTGGACTTAGATATAGGTCGATAGTAGGTATACTGAATAAAACTATTTTTGACATATTTCATAAAACAAAAGTCGGCCCATATCATAAAAATATTACGATCATAAACATTCAAACATAGGACATTATACCTACATTATTTAATTCAGCATCTTATAATAATTGGTTCTATCCATTTAATTTTCATAATGTTACACACACACATTCACCCTCACACACACGCTCACACACCCTCTCTTTCTCTCTCTCACACACACACAAACACACCCTAGTGTCATTCGGGATGCATGAAACTTATTCATTACAGTTATGAACGTTCACCAAATATTTCCGTTTCTGCGTTTCAGTATTCATATTCCGTGGCGTCAATACTCAGCATGCTGCTATTTAATCTATCTGTCGTTGTGTCCAAAGCGACTGCGGCTGTGGCAGGTGTATGCTTGGCTGATTACATTTTTGATTAATACGCCATACAATGGAAACATACGTCATGTGAATACGAATTGTAGGAACGACTGATGAGACTCGGTGTTTCTATAATGTTCGGTGCACTTGATGAGTAAATAAAAAATATATATACAATGCGTTACTGAAATAGTATAATAAAGGGATGTGTTGCTATATTGAAAACTGAAACCAGTGTTGTTGTACGATTTTTGAACGAAAATAACTAGGATGGATTTCCGAGTCGTCTATGCGTTTTGAAAAATCTTTGAATGAATGTTTCCTTATAACAAAATTATCTAACCATTTTCACATTTCCCCATAATTAATTGAGCAATCTCGATGGGCCACCCTGTATAGGTACAGTGGAACACAGAGAAAGGTGTACATGTTTTCTTAAAAACTACTTGACCTATTGCAAAAATTCTTTCACTGTTTGATATATAAAAGTAACTAGTAAAACTAAACTAGGTATGTAACTGTAAAAGGATTATTAAATTCGGTCCAGTAGCTTTTGAGAAAATCTCAACCTTATTGAGGCCCCTGTACTTATCTCTGTCTTTGATTGTACTGCACTTAGAAAAAGAAGAGCATGAAACTTTCGCCACATTTTACATTTTCCACGATGTATTCCTATTTCAAAGAAAGGCTTTCAGTGAGGGAGTCCTGTTTGCAAGTGCATTTTACAGTCACTAAATCCTGCATGTGGCATTTTACAACAATGAAAAACAGGCTCTAAACTTTAAAGTGAGGCAGTCACTCGGAATATACTTAGAACAAAGAGAATAGGAATGAATAAAAAGAAAGCTAGAAAAATGTGGTCGGAAACTCTTCCGTATTGTGCCAAAAGATAACCCGACTAAAGCCTGACACACACACAGGCCTGCCCGCGGCTTGCGGCCTGCGGCCAGTCGAAACGCATGCCCCGGCCCCTTTTCTTTAACATTCAGTAAGTAGCGATGTGAATCCTATATTATTAGATGCAAATCTTTCTAAAAATAAAACCTTTTCAATATTAACCATATTTACTGAACAACATCTACTAGCTAGACAAACATGTTAAATCTGAAAATATGATAAGATAAATGTTGCATGCATAAAGAAAAATCCCAGACGAAATGAAATACGTAGATATAACATTTTTGACAAATAAAATTTTGATATAAGCACATACCTAATTAAGCTCTCGAATTACTTACTATATTGAATCTAATAGCGGTAATTACCGCATCTCGTTAAAATAACCGCTGAGCTTAGGATAACGCACCCTCATTACCGATAAACTTTTATATCTACAGTAAAAAAGCGTCGGGAAATCTATTGTCTTTCTACATAATGAATACTCGGGCAGTCGGGCCGAAGGAACCATTAAGGATCGTTTTACAGGCACTTTTATATTGTTTTTGTATCTTTTTGTCGATGTTTTCCTTTTCAGCACATTAATCTCCGTTTAGCGTGAGTCGTTCGAGTTTTGATGGAAAAAAATACTGATTATAAAATTTTGTTTGTGTATTTCTGAAACGGAAGTTGTACAAAATAGGAATAAATGGACCATGCCAGATTCTGCCCCACCATCAACCGCATGTTAGTAGGGTATTATTGGGCATTTCAAAACACATTCCATTCCTTCGCAAACGTTCGTTGACACTCACTTTGCTCGGATGATCATGCGTTTCGAAAAACCCAAAAACACGCTACCGTAGTATGACAATTTTCATGGGATCGTAAAAATGTTACGAATGTCTGCAGATTAACGGATATCGTTTGCGTTGCATACGCTATTATGGAACATGTTCGTTAACGTAACACTGTTAACAGACGTGTTGGTTGTAGGATATAGGTGATAGAAATAAATAAAATGTTAACATACCCAAATATCTCTGCTGATTGATTCACAAGTTCATAACTACAACATCTAGATCTTTTTTTGTTTTTGTTTTCCGTGCGAGGAGAAAATCCTCATGGATACACCGCGCCCGTACGCGATAGCATGCCCGACTTCACTGAGAAGGTGACTCAGTGACCTACGGACTAAAAACTCCCCGATCTAGATGGAGTGTCTATAAAGTCACCGAGACCCAAGTCGATGATTACCATATTAGTTTTTTCGTCAGAATGCGAATAGTCTAGAAATAACAAAGGATCATTCCATCATGGACTCGATATGCCAATGTCTAAAACGCCATCTGACTACTCAACCTCAAGGACGGTCATCTTCTCGAGTTGGTTGGTTTTAGAACTCTGCTCTTGTCACACAACACAAACTTTAGAGTTCTATAAAGTAACTGTTTTGTTTCACTAGATCTTTCAGAATGTCTATAAAGTCACCGAGACCCAAGTCCATGATTATCTTATTAGTTTTTCGTCAGAATGCGGATAGTCTAGAAATAATAAAGGATCATTCCATCACGGACTCGATCTGTTAATGTCTAGAACTCCATCTGACTACCTCAAAGACAACCACCTTCTCGAGTTGGGAAGAGTTAGACCTATACTCTAATCACATAACACACACTTTTATAGTCTTATTCGTATAACATAACTGTTTTGTTTCACTAGATCTT
The DNA here is from genome assembly GCA_963506565.1 of Tachystola acroxantha. Classification (NCBI taxonomy): domain Eukaryota; kingdom Metazoa; phylum Arthropoda; class Insecta; order Lepidoptera; family Oecophoridae; genus Tachystola; species Tachystola acroxantha. The sequence goes on from OY735871.1 coordinate 12,668,573, forward strand.
TCACAATGTCTATAATGTGACCGAGACCCAAGTCGATGATTATTTTATTAGTTTTTCGTTAGAATACGGATAGTCTAGATATAATAAAGGATCATTCCATCACGGACTCGATCTGCCGATATCTAGACTTCCATCGAACTACTCAACCTCAAATACAATCACCTTCTTGAATTGGTTATGATTAGACCGTCGACTCTAGTCATACAACACAAACATTTCAAATTATCTAATTATTATTTTAAGTTCTTCATCCTGAGTTAACTGCACTTTGTAAGCGGACTATACACTGAAAAATTAAAAATACGATTCAATAACCAGTTTGGTTGCGTGAACGTTTTATACAATATTTGTCTAAAAACACTATAGATATTAGCACACTGAACATTGCACTAAAACATATGGTAAAATATTACTGTGTATATGTGAGGGTCCTCAAATTGTATGCCATCGACATTAATGCGAAAATCTGCAAAAATGAATGTTGAAAAGCTGTAACAAGCATCACATTGATATGTACTAGGACAAGTAGATTGCACTATCAGAGTTTGGAGTGCAATTTTTGTTATACTATCCCCAGCTCCCTAACATTACATCTATAGTTAATGTAAGCATTGTCACTGACAACAACAATTTGTCAGCGATTGTTCTAAGTACAGTCAAACGTAAAAATGTATAAACAAGGTATATTGTTGAATACATTTTCAATTGAATACGAGTATATACTACATACAACAATTTATTTGACTACATTTTAAAATCATTATAAATGTATTATGTATATTTGCAATAATACTTGTAATAATAATATTTATTTATTTATTTCATTAAAGATCAAAATCCCAGCGCCTTTACAGGTTTTCACCCAAGTCGACGATGGTAACTTAATTAATTACAATTCACCCATTCACCACTAAATTATATAAAGCAAAGAGTTAACTATGAAGTAGTAAACTCAATTAGATTCATAACATCAGACCTATCCTAACCAAATGTGCGGTAGGTTAGGCTGCGCATAAGCTGAACGTCTTGAGCGCGATTCCCACAGAGAAAGTATTTTCTATGCTTGACATTTAAAGTGTGATAATAATAATAATCATAATGAATCAAAAAAGTTAAATAAAAACATTGAGTTTTTATTACAAGGTTACATATTTTCCCAATTGACTGTACATCCTTAGATCAAAATTGCTGACAGACATTATAATAAGTAAGCTGCCTATACTATTTTTGCTGCATCAACATTGGCGCACCTCGTGTTAGGTACGTGTAAATCATGTCGTGCAGTGGGTGCTATAATATATGTCTACATTAAGATAATATACTTATATACGATACATAGCTTACTATAGGATTTAAATAGATTATCATAAAAGGTGAAAACAATTGTACATTTTCATCTTACAGAAAGTAAGTAACCATCTTCTGATGAGCTGTCTAATAAATCTAATAGTGAAGTCGTATTACCTGTATTTATATAAATCGATCAAAAAGTTTGTACTAGTAGGCTTTTATGAGACTGAAATGATTTCATAATACATTAACATAATCTTACCTGTTTGTGATACTTAAAATATATAGTAACAGAAATATTATAGCATCACCATGTGCGACAACCTTTTGCCACGCATGTTGCGCAAACCATTTTTGCTAAGTAAACGGTTATGCATAAAGCATGTTGTACAGCGGATGTTATAATTATTTTTACCTTAAGATAAAATATCGCTTACTATACAATCCACATGAATCATCGCATAAATGGTGAAGACAATGTACATTTTCATCTTGCTGAACAGAATCATCATCTGATGAGCTGTCTAATGCATCTAATAGTAAAGCGGTATACCTGTATACTATAAATCAAACAAAAGGCGTATTAGAGCAGGCTTTCAAGAGACTGATAAGATTTCATACCTGTTATCTTATCTTATCTGTTTCTGATTTCTTAATATATTATCGTAACATAAAATATTATAGCATCACCATGTGCGATATCCCTTAGGTATTCATGTTATGATATGTAAACGGTTTAATCATTGCAACATATTATAAGTACAGTCAAACATAAAATCTTTTTATAGCATTCTTGCAAAATAATTTTTTTTATTGTTATTCAGGTTATTCAAATGCAGACACAAATTCTTCTATAATTAATTACCTATCAATAATGTTTGTTTCATAAAGTCTTTCAAAGGACTGTATATAATTTTTCGGTAATAACACAGTCATGTTTGAAACATTTGTGAAGATTGATTAGTGACGATAAAAGTATAAAATACATTTCACGAATTCTCTAATAGATCTATAATAGGTAATATACAATTTCTGCATGCCTTAAGGTAAACTGGAAGAAAATGCCGCAAGGCATTAAGTTCGCTCGATACATAAAATGTAACAAAGATTAAATAAATAAATAAATAAATAATATATTATTTTAATATTTTATACATACATAATTATGTGCTCGACTGTATCCTCAAAGAAAACGCTGACGGAAGTGCAATACGATGTGCGTTTAGTGTACGGTTTTAAATTAATTAGGTCATTGCGACACATTTTCCTTAAATATATTTAAAATATAAATTATGCTTATTTAGCACCATGTAAGGTGTAGTAAACCTTTTATTCATAAAAATGAATTCAGTCAAAGTCAAAATAATTAAAATATTAGAAATGAATTATTAAGAAGTAGAAACGAATGAATAAGATTACTTGACTGGTTACGATATACGGTTGTAACATAACACGTTTATCTGTTCATTACTTGTTCTTAATATTATTAATGAGCTCTATGTTGACCTATAAATGAATATTGTATCAATAAGTTATTGCGACATAAGGAAACATCGTGAGGAAACCAACAAAACACAGCATATTCTTGTGTGCGTGCAAAATAGGGTTGGACTTTTTACAAAGTGGATCATCCCTTTAGAATTATAAAAGATCCTAATAAATCTCTAGCTAGCAAACTCGTATGTAATATCTGCCCTGAGTTAATTAACCATTCAAACGCAGAAAAAATTACGCGTATAATAAGAACGATGTAAAGTCCAAAGTGTTACACTTAAAAAAAGTATGATCAATAAAATGTTGACGACCCCTGTCAGCGTCACCCGAAATTCGTGTTTAAATAGTGCTAACGAATTAGCTCATCCAAATTGTCTTCAAGTGAACTTCAGCAAGGTTACTCTACCCTAAAGTGAAGAAGTGCTCGACCTAGTACCTACCTAACTAAGTATTTTTTGTGAAACTCAGAATCCGGTGCATCTAAATCATGTAAGTACGTAAATCCTACTATTGTTACTGATTTATTTTTTTATTTCTTGTAAATATGTCGCTGACGAACAATCAGGGATAACTCATGGATCGAACACTGATATTCCTAATAAAACACAGCACCTCTCTGAATGTAGAGATTAAATTATTTATTTTACATTTTATTTCATTTTACAGGTCTGACTCTGAATATTACGTGCGCAAGAACGTGAACACAGCGAAGTCAAGCCACGAAGAACCTGCACATCGGTTCGCAACCCTCGACTCCGATGACGATGAACGAGTGTAAGTTTACATTAAATATATTAGGTGCTATGTTAATGTAAACATTACGTGATCATCATTTCGATATGCTCTATTCGAATCCATTATGTCTAATTAATTTATTGTTACCCCTTTCAGAAGCATTCGCGGAACACCCAAGTCTAAATCGGTGACAAAGAAGATCGCTGCTGCTCCGAAGCGGAAATCAAAAGCAAGCAACGCTCCTGCTCCTGCTCCTAAACGTGCTACCCTTGACAACGAAAGACAAGCCTTCACCGAGGTCTTTGACAGCGGTGACGAAAGTGAGGCGAGGAGTGCGAGAAGTATCGCGTTGGAGAGAGCGAACCTTACGTCAGCGCTGTCGCGGAGGGTTGCCGACGGGGTTCTGCGGAGATACCAGCAACTGGAGGGCAATTTGTTTGTCGAGGTTCGGGTGTACAACACCGCGGATATTGCGAAAGTGGACCCTAGGAACCGACACGAAAAAGCGAGCGTAAGCCTAAAATATCGCGTAAGTGATGACAGCCCAGAGTTGGAATCACTAAGAAACTTTTTGAAGGAAGTGAAGAAAAAGTTTACGGAAGAAGGAAAATTTTTTGCAGATCGAAAATAGATGAAGAACTCTAAAATTACTATAATTTATATTTCCGTACAAGTATTTATAAATTAAAATTCAAATAAATATTACTTCATACTATTTGTACATTATAATATCATTATATTAAACCTATACCATTATGACCCACAAATCCGTTTATTGTACGGTTTGTGATCAATCAATTAAAAGCAAGGCTTTTTCAGGTCATCTAAAAAGCATACAACATAAGAACAATAATGCTGTACAAATAAATGAAAACATTGATAAAATTCAATCTGCATTTAGAAATCGCATTGCATCATACCGTTTGCGACATCCATCACCTACTAGACGTGGGAGTGAGAACGAGACAACTAGTTGTTTGCCAGTTGAATATCTAAATAAACTCAGTTCGTTAGTACGTCAGCTATTCGACGCTAGAATCAGCTCTTACAATGCGATAAAGGTAAATTTAGAGCTGTTTTCTGAATACGCTTTACCAAAAAATGATTCAAAGGAAACAAAGTCTTTCAATACGGAAAATATAGTTCTATGTCGAAATTATGATTTTAAAGAAGTATTTCGGAACATGAAAAATATTATTTGTAAAAAAATGGATGAGTTTCAACAACGAGATAGCGGTTGGACTTTTCTAAGAAATCTGTATCTTGAAGTAAATATTAACAAATACACTCCGCTGAGGGCTTCTAGTTTTATCGCTTTGCCGAAATTTTTAAAACATAAGCGATCATGTGTCAATATAAAAAATTATGATAATTTCTGCTTCTTATGGAGTGTGATAGCATCTCTTTTTCCTGCAAAAAATAATCCGAATAGAGTATCCTCTTATCCTCATTTTAAGGATATACTAAATGTGCAAAATATGAGTTTTCCGGTTTCCCTTTCTGATATAAAAACTTTCGAAAAAAATAATCGTAATGTGAGTGTGAACGTGTATGGTATTAGTAATAACAAACATATTGTCGGACCGCTTTACAAAACGCACTGTCGGCAAAATCATCATGTTAATTTATTACTGCTAGAAAACGGATCTCGTTCACATTATTGTTTAATTAAACATTTGAACATTTTATTGAGAACACAGTTAACTAAACATCATGGTAAAATATACTTTTGCGATGACTGTCTGATGTTTTTTGACAGCGAATGTAAATTAAATTCACATGTATGTGGTAGTGTCGCGACAGTTCTTCCGAACAAGGGGACCATAATTCAATTTAAGCATTTTGAAAGGATGCAGCATATACCTTTTGTTATTTACGCTGACTTCGAGTCATTTTTAGAGCCTTGTACGAGCGACACTTCCACCTCTACATTCACAACTACAACTCAAAAACATGTTCCAGCAGCTTTTGGTTATTACATTGTGTGCTCATATGACAATACCCTCAACCGATACAGATCATACAGAGGTCTTAATTGTGCCGAAAAATTCACTGAGTATCTTCAAATCGATATTATAAAGATTCATAAGATATTGAACACTAACAAACCAATTGTATTTACCGACATCGATTTACAAAATTTTAATAACGCAAAAGTCTGTCATATATGTTCGCAAATGCTTTTTGACGAACGAGTCCGCGATCACTGTCACCTGACAGGGGTGTACAGAGGCGCAACGCACACCTACTGTAACATTCGATTTGCTTTACCTAAATTCATCCCGGTCTATTTTCATAACCTATCAGGCTACGACTGTCATTTATTTATAAAGGAACTAGGTGATATGAAAGGTCCATTGAAAGTGGTAGCTAAAAATAAAGAAAAGTACATATCGTTTACAAAACTATTCATTACAGAGGACGGAGGGCTAGTACCTGTTCGTTTCGTTGATTCATTCAATTTTTTAGCTACTAGTTTACAAAAACTCGCAGAAAATTTAAACAAAGAGGATTTTATACATCTATCACGATTTTTTTCAGATCCACTGCAATTTGATTTAATGCGATGTAAAGGGGTGTATCCGTATGAATATATAACTGGCTGGAACATATACAAAGAAACTTCTCTACCACCGCGAAAACGTTTCTTTAATAAGTTAATGAATGAAGATATACCTGAGTCTGACTATAAACACGCCTTGAATGTATGGAACATATTTGGTTTACGCAATTTAGGCGAATATACCGATTTGTACTTAAAAAGTGACGTATTATTACTAACAGATATCTTCGAAAGTTTCAGGAAAACTTGCACAAAAAATTATAAATTGGACCCATCGTTTTACTTAACAGCTCCAAGTTTAAGTTTTGATGCTATGTTACTTAAAACTAAAGTTCAATTACATCTTATTGATGATTTAGAGATAATTCGTATGATACAGAGCGGTATACGCGGAGGAGTTTGTTTATGTTCAACTCGGTATGCTAAGGCAAATAACAAATATTTATCTCACTATGACCCGGACAGTCGTAGTAGCTACTTAATATACATAGACTGCAATAATTTATATGGATTTGCTATGTGTGGTTATTTACCACATTCTGATTTTGTTTTAATGAACCAGTTAGACATTAATAACCTCAACATTCTAACAGTGCCAAATGATTCCATGCATGGTTATATTTTAGAAGTGGACTTAGAATATCCAGAATACCTCCATAATTTACATAATGATTTTCCTTTTTGCCCACAAAAATTCAAACCTCCAGGCTCAAACTCTTCTAAACTTATTCCAAATTTATACGATAAATATAGATACGTAATTCATTATATTCATTTAAAAACGTGTATAGCAAATGGATTAATATTAAAAAAAATACACAGGGTAATAAAATTCAAGCAAAGTCCATATTTGAAGGAATATATTGATCTAAATACAAAATTAAGGCAAAGTGCACGCTCGGCTTTCGAACAAGACTTTTTTAAATTATTGAATAATAGTATCTTTGGCAAAACTTTGGAAAATGTAGAACATCGGGTTGATGTAAAGTTAGTCAATCAATGGCAGGACAGTACCAATATCACCAAAAAACAATATACAGCCAATAGATACATATCGAGACCGAATTTTCATAGTGTGACAATTTTCTCAGAAAATTTCGTAGCTGTTCAAATGAAACCTGAACGAGTGGTTTTAGACAAACCGATTTACATCGGTTTCACCGTTCTAGAGTTATCCAAAAGCCATATGTTTGATTTCCATTACACTGTTATGAAACCATACTACAAAGACAATATTAAATTATGTTATACAGATACAGATAGCTTTCTATATTCTATAGAGACAGAAGATATATATAAGGATATTAACATGAAATTCAAACCATATTTTGATACCAGTAATTACTCGGTTAATAATTTGTACGGAATTAAATGTGACAACAACAAAATTCCTGGTTTATTTAAAGATGAGTTCGGCGGAGAAAATATAGCTGAATTCGTAGGCTTACGATCCAAATTATATTCTATAAAAACCGAAAATTCCGAGATTAAGAAAGCAAAGGGTGTAAAAAAATGTGTTGTTAAAGGTTTAACACACAATGACTATAATAAAGTTTTAAAAACCAACGATGTCATTAGAAGAAAAAACATTTATTTTAAATCGTTGAAGCATGAAGTATTCACACAGGAATTAAATAAAATAGCGCTTTCAGCTAACGATGATAAACGCATTATATTAAAAAACAAAACGTCGACCCGTTCTTGGGGTCATTATCAGAGCACATTTTGAATTCGCTTAACGTATTTCACTAATAAAATTGTATTATAATTATCTAAGATGGCCGAGGGATATTTAGCCGATATTATAATTCTGAAACATTCTTATTATTACTCTAATATTGAAATAACAAGCGGACTCTGGCCAATTAATGACTTCTTACCACAAATTTATGTGAAGCTTGAAAATTACTGTATATTTTGGTCTCCAGAAGAATGGGAAACTATTTATAATGAGTTTAAAATGATCGGACAATATAAAAGTAACTATGACTCATGTCAGTATAAGTTGTATAGACTCATGTATTGTGATAAACGATGTCCTGATTATTATGTACACCAAGTATTTTCTGCTATTAATATGTATGGTCACTGTATAGATATAAGATTGAAAAGTCTAGAAATAGAATACCTAAAGGTAAAGCCAACTGTGAACAAAATTCAATCTGTGCTTACGAATACGTATTTATCGCCATCCAATATTGAGACGTTATTGGATTATTACACTAACGATTATTCACTGGTTGAAAAAGAAATGGCTATTCTAGCAATTGATTGGTTCACAAAATTTGTATTCAATTGACTATAATAATTATAAGTACTTAATTTAACGATAAGATTTCTATAAGTATTACTTAAATAATGTAAAATATGGTTGATAAATATATTATTTTAAAGGGTACTCAGTATTTTTTTTCGTTATATAAACCTATTCTAAACCATTCATGACATTCAGTAATATAATCACACACAACAATAATTTGCAAACCACATCAAAATAAAATCACTGACGCTTTGCGAAGAGCCTCGCTGCGAGTACCTTGGCATGTCTAGACAAGTTTTTGATGACGAAGCTCATTCGCGCGATTGGTGTGTGCTAATAAATTAATTTAAGTAGTCAATATTTAACACTCGAAGAGACGATACAAAGAGACGATAATTAATAATGTCGGCTAACTCAACTCGCAACTATTATCCAAAAGCAAACTATATAACAACACTGTCAGATACAAGACTACCTAAGTTCTCTATAAAGATTGAAGTGTGCAAATTCACGGAGAAGGAAACAGTTATTGAAGACCGCACCGTAACCCGAGCCAACTACCTCGTCTACGATAACGAAGACCAAGTAATGCAGTCCGCCACGCATACGTTATTTTTAATAACAAGGGAATTGGGAGAACGTGCAGACAGCAACTATGTAAGTATCCTATTTCTAAACTTAACTTGTTTTAATAACGGAAGTATTGTTATAGATGCTATTGCAGGTTTTTTATATGAAGCGATGTGGGTTGTAATGTTTTATATAGTAATTGTTAATATCTCTTGTTTCAGGTAGCCACAGTCTACGAACAGCAGTGTGAAAAAAAATAGTTCGACATTAGCATTAATATGAAGTGATATTCTGTAGTAACTAATTAGTAAAAAATGTAAGAGGTAATTGTAATTTCTTAGTTCACTTAAATGAAATAAAATGTTGTTAAAAAATTGGTTTTATTATCTATACTTAACTTAATATAGGAAAACATGCAAAGTTAAACTTACGCTACATTAAACATAATAATATGCAATATTGGTATTTACCAAAGATAATTGTTATCAATGCACCATTTTTTTATACATATTGCATTTTTTAAAGCACAATATTTTTTATGAGTTAAGCAGTTTAAGTAAGTTGTAGAATTACAGTATTTTTTATGCAACGTTAATAAATTAGGACATCCATTTTCACCCACGTCTGTAATTATTGAGCAATTTTGACATAAATCAGCAATCCATTTAATTTTCTCTTCACCCTTAACTATTATCTTTTTATAAGCTAATACAGGTGAAATTATTCTTTTAAACTCACGATAGTCGATGTAACCTTCTCTCCATAAAATACCTCTGTTTCTTTCTAACCAGAGAATACCCTTTTTTTCTTCACAAGATAAGTTACAAAAAGAATAAGGAGGTTTAACTAGAAATACCTGGGTATATTCTTGTGTAGCCAGAGCCAGTTCTTTAATTATAAAATTATTATTGCAATCAGAAAAACCTTGTATATCAACAATTATGCAATCTTGATTCATGATATCTTTTTTACAATATTACTTAAGGGTTTATATTCAATAATACAATCGTTTAATATAAGACAGTAAGCTGTAGTTTGATCTGGTAAGGGAGTATCTGTTTCCAATTCCAACCGTATATCCACACTTCCTGTTTGTATTATTTCAGATTGTCGACTACAATCTATTAGATATAAGGGTGCCTTAGTTTTGAAATCGTTATAACTTAGCAACGGATCAGGTCGACGTCCATAATAGAACTGTTGAAATTTTGCGTATTGCTCATATATTAAAGCATAATTATTATTAGCATAATCAATGTTTAAGTTTTCATATGGAAAATAAGTTGAATTCAGAAATACTTTAACGTTACGTAAATTACAATGGTCAAATTGAGACATATCTTTAAGTATCTGATTTTTACGATCAGTTTGTAAGCCTAAAATTACAAACCTAGGTTTCTCAATCTGTGAAGATGTTTTTATCGACCAAGTATGTTTTGAAGTTTGAGGTAATAAAGGATATTCGTACAAATCCCAATTTCTGAATACTAAATTAATTGCACGGTCCTTTTCTAAATGTCTAAGCAGGTTAATTCTTTCACGGTCGGAAACTTTTATGTGAGGAACACGCCATACTAATTTAGTAATCTCAATATCATGAACATATTCTCCAGCGCCTAATTTTAAACAATTCAAATTAGTATTACTACGAATTAGGATGAGTTCATGTTTACAATTCATAATTATTTTATTATAGTCCTCAGCGAAACCTAAAACTTTGTTAAGAGGTAATGATACCGCAAATTTATTTCCCGAGTTTGATGATCCATCGATATTCCACCCCCAACATTTAGATATTTTAGATTCCCCTTCGCTCATTGACAATAGAGCTTTCATAGTCGTAGTAACTCCAGGTTGGCGAACTGTGTCAATTACAACTCCATTGATTTGGTATGAAATCGATTGAAAAAGAAAAAGTACATGATTGTTTGTAAAATTAATATGACTTAATTTTGCTTTGGATTCTCTGTTATAAGCCTGTACATTTCCTTCTATGTATAATGTACTGGCAGAAGGTAAAACATATAAGTCCTGCTGATTAATGGGTATGCGGATCTCATCGTTAATATTAAAACTGGTGACGTATGGATTATACGAATGAAACTCATAACTTTCGATGGAATTGTCATAAGTTGGCTGCTCTGTTATATTTAGGATACTCATTTTAAACCAATAAGTTTGAGAAATTTCACGTTTTCTTTTGTAAGACCTTTTTTAGGTTTTATATTTTTCTTAATTTGTTTAGAAGGTGTTATTCCCTCAACAGCACTATTTGTACTATATTTTTTAATGACAGTTCGCGAGTATTTAAGAAAATCGATCATTGTTTTTTTTGAGATGTAAATAGAGTTGAATTTCTTCGTTTCGTAAATTAACTAAGTTATTGTTTACATCCAATATTCTAATATTGATAGAGCTTATGTTTTTACGATTTACAGGAAAATATATTATATTTTTAGGTACTTCGATAATTCTATAACCTGGAGGAACATTTGGTGCAAATTCGTGAATAATATGGCTAGTTTTTCCATTCACATAAGATCCACTAACTATATCACAATCAATCCTCAGCACGGTTGTCGACAGAATGCATACCGGATAACTAGATTCGTGTATTATATTAGCTTTTAGAGTTTCTTTTCCAAAACCTAATATTTTATTTAACGATCCTTCCTTTTCAAAATGTATATCTTTTGAACAAAAAATAGTTGTTTTTAATGTGTTGTTATTGCATTTCAATTTAAATACACAATCCTTAATATGTTCCTTTAAGTAGTCACTAATATCTTGAAGTTCGTACGAACCTTCTGGAATTTCTACGACTCCGTTTTCACCATACCATACTTTATTATTTCTGCTATCTATATTTGGTATTGAGTTGAATGTCGAAAAATATAAAAGACCGCACTCATAATCACCATCGAGTTGTAAAGCAGGGGAATAATTAGTTGTCAAAGATGACTTGGTGTCAGATATTGATAGCGTGAAGTTCATTTTTGTAATGATAACTATAAATATGATAACTTCATTTTAAATGTCTTTTCCAAAAGTTTTTTAAAAAATTTAGACATAGATGACCACAGTTGACGGAATCGAAACTTTGGTAATTATTGTAATTATAAAAGATGTCACTAATATTTTCTAAATACTTAACAAGTTCCAACGGAGGTTTCAAATCCCCAAAACTATCAAAGTACTCGCAATAATTATTTAGTTTAACATAGGCTACCCAGTGCGTTCCATTATTGTTATGATCATCTAAATTGATGATAGCACACTCTACTTTCTTTGGTTTATGCGGCAACTTATCTCTCATATAAACACCTCTAAAGTATGGGATTTTTGTAGCATGTTCAATAATATCTATATTAGTAAGAGCACGCCTAGGTAGCCTATGATTCAGTTTTTTTTTAAATTGTTTAGAAATAATCCACTTCCTTTTTTATATGGTTTGATATATAGACCTTTTCCTAAGGCAATAGATTCCATCATTTTATTATGGCGTTCCGATTCCCTTAGGTTCTGTTTAGATGACTTATAATCATTAACAGCTTTCGCAACACCTGCCGCACCTCCCGCTAGCGCACCTAAAGCCGACAAACCAGCAAATATGGGGATTAAAGGTAGTATACCTCCAGTTTTTGGAATGGGTATTACACGAGGTAACCTCACTCTTGATGTTTTTGAAAGTAGTTTTTTAGCTGCAAGATATGCATATTTTATAGCAGATCTGTGATTCTTAGGTTTCTGCTTTCGTAATTGTTTACGTATTTTTGATACGGCGGTTTTAAATCCCGTAATACCTGCACCTGCTTTTAATTTAGTTTTCATTACTTTGTTTACTAACCACGAGGCAATTTTTTCTCCTGTGCGTGAGTCTTTCGACTTAACCCTTTGTTTAGCCATGTTTAGTAGTTCTAAATCCGCCTTATGACGGTCTTCTAAATTCGAATACTTGGAATATGCTATATCGTGTTGCATACAAGCGTTATCTAACGGATTAATACCTTTATCACCCCGTAACAATCTTTCTTTTAGTCTAGTACCAGGTCCACAATAATTGTATCCAGGTAAATGTAATTCAAATGGCAAATTATTAATTACACTATTGAGAAGTCCTCCTCCTTCAATAACCATCAAATATAATGATCTTACAATAAATACATACACGTTATATAGGTTTCATACAATAGATTTTTTATTAATCCAACTATTTTCAGTATCATTAAGACCCAACCATTTTACAAACAATTGATTACCCTTCCTTTTTAAAACCTTTTCCACCAAGTATATGTCACCATTCATCGTTTTTTGAAGCTCCTGTTCATAAAATGTACCCAAAATCATTTGTTTTCGCTGATCTTCAATTCGGTAAGTAATCGGATTAGTATTGTTTACTTTTGTAATTGTAAATATTTCAGCGGACCAATTTGGAGTATATCCTTTTTGAAAATCTCCTTTATATTTGCTAATACGAACATGATCTCCAACATTGAATTTACTACATTTTTTTATGATAGACATCTTCTGTGACAGTTTAATGTTACTCATGATAGTAGATTCATTGTTGTAGTTTACGTCTATAGGTTTATAGTGAGTTATTCGATGTACAGTATTATTATAGGAGTTAACAATGTTTTCTAAAGGTTTTCTAAACCAATTATAATTGCCAATATAACTAAAATACTTATAAAGCCTGCCTTTCAAAGTCCTAATCACTCTTTCCACAATGGAAGCTTTTTTAGTTGAGTATGTAGAATAATGATTAATTTTGTTTGAAGCCATCAGATTTTGAAATATATTATTATAAAATTCTTTACCTAAATCAGTCTGCAAATTAACAGGTATTCGACCAGAAGAAACAAGTATTATATTAAATAAATTCGAAATTTCCGACTTAGTTTTCGTTTTAGATGGCATTGCCCAAACAAATTTAGAGAAGGCATCTATTATAACTAAAATGTATTTATAACCTTTGTTATCCTTTGCTAAACTTTGCATATCAATTAAATCAGCTTGCCATAAATCATCAATACCTTTTAAACACACATACCGTCGAATGAAGTTTTTTCTTGCTGCTCTATGAATTTCATCTACAACTTGTTGTTTACTCATTTCATTACCTACACTTTTGGGATCTTAATGATTGAATCTATATCAGATTTCGTATAATAGTAAGTCTGCAGATATTTTTTGATTGTAAATGTTAATTTGTTCAGTTCGTCTACTATTTTCTGACTTCTCCAAAATTGATTAATAAATTTATCAACATATTCCTTATTCACAGCATCGTCAGCTTCTAATGGGATGCTAACTCCTTTTAATCTCACTGAATTTATATTAATTTCGCCATCTTCGATTTTTAATAAATCATCAGTTTTCAATTGTACTGATGTACGCAAACGCTTATGAACGTGATGACCGAATTTATCGATATTCATTCCCCTCAGAACTGCATTAACCGATAGTTGATAGTTGACTGTCTTAATATAGAAAAATCCGACATATAAATATTTATTTAATTAAACCACTTTCACGTAATTCTTCAATGATGGATATTATTTCATTATCTAATCCTGTGTTACCAGCATCTCGAGAAGCTACCAATAACTTTAACCGATTAACCAATTCATTGGGATCATCCCAATAAACATAATCCACGTTTGGATTAAGTTTCTTAATTACAGACAATCCGGATCCTTGCGACATGCTTTCCGTGCTAACACAATTTTTAGCTAATTTTATGAATAGAGGTCTAATTATCTGCGTATACTTTCTTCCCTTGTTACTTTTAATTGGTTTTGAGGGATCGTAATCACGACGATGAGCATTAGTAACTATTAACATTTTCTTATAGTTAAGTCTGTCATCTTCTTTTATTAAACTTAAATCTGGTGATTTTTTAAATAACAGTTCCATTAGCCCTAAAGTTTTAACGTATGGTTTTCCACCAACTATAATATGGTAATCATTTAAAGACACTGATGACATTCCCATCATAAGTTTTCCTCTTTCTCTTCTGACACCGAAAGGAATATTTTCATCGACGATATCTGACATTGACCATGATGAAGGACGTGGACTAATACTTTTGCTAGTTTTGAAAGATGTACCGCTTGTATCATGTTTGGAATCATCACTATCACTTAACTCGTCATCCTCCTCAGTTTGAACATCAGACGTATTACCTTTTACAGGAGCATCATAATAATTGCTGTCATTAGAACTACTATTTCCATCATAAGGATAATCATCATCTTCTGATACATGATCGCGAACACCTTTTTTTACTGTATGTGTAGGGGTACGACTGACCTTTCTCTTCATAATTTTATTTATTTTTGGAGTTACTATTTCATCGCATGTCTTAGAATTCTTAATTGATAACTGTTTTAATGGATCTGTTATCGGTTTTAAAACGGACTCCATGACTATATCATTATTAGTTTTGATGTCGCGCATTATTTGAATTTTCTTTTTAAGTGATTGGGTAGATTTCAGAACCTGTTTTTTCAACTCCTTCTCTTCGTTCATACTTTATACTTTAGCACTATACTTTACAGCGTTGAAATTATCAATGACCGTAAAAACCATAACATGTTTATTATAAACATCTATTGAAAATTTATGAATGTATCAAAAGTCTTTCTATAATAGCCTTTATTCTTCTCACAGTCCTTGTTTATTACTAAGTAACTGTAAGGGTTGCTCCATATTTCCGAACACATATCTCGGAACTGAGTCCATGTCATATCTGTATTAACATGTTCATCGTATACATGATGAAGGTTAACATCATCTTGCTTGAAAAGAATAACGAGGTTAGCATTGTCACGAATTAACTGCTTCGGAATTTTTGAATAGGTTTGGTTTAAGTAAAAACAGTCTATATTTTTATGTCTGCCCATAGCAAAATAATCACGTATGTTGTTTTGATTTTCACATGCAACATCGTCAAAAATTATAACTGAATTAGGAGCGGCTTCATGAGGACTCAAAACTTCCTCGTTATCACGATATTTTATAAAAGATATCTCTGATACATTTTGGAACACCTTTTCTAAAAACACGTACTTTGGTTGAAATAAAGTCTTGGAATACAGGTACACGTTTCGAAAATGTAATCCATTTTCATGTAAAAGTAG